>FR989989.1:12777618-14166427 GCA_905404265.1 Fabriciana adippe
ATATCGACGTCAAACTTATAACACCCCTCTTTTTGCGTCGGGGATTAAAAAGTAGAAGTAAAACATGGTGACACTGACTCACCGACTGATTAGCTAATTAATAAAATATGCACGATTTAACATAATTTAAGTTATTAACAAGTATTAAAAATTAAGTAATTAATACACATAAAATTTAATGATATTAAGATTTCAACAGAAAATCCCAAATAAGTGGTACAAAATATTTCATATCAACATTCATTAATAATGCAGTTATGATGCGGTTAATAGTTCCGATACAAGGCGATCCATTATACATGATGAATGGCTTAAACAACATATATCGTACGATTAAAATAATAATAGTAAAATTTCTTCGAACATTAATAATTCATCTAAATACATTGTAATCTATTTTAATATATCTAATCTGATTGATTCAAATGCATGAATTTATCTGAAAAAAAAAAGAATTCAACAGAATAAAAGTTCTATGAGAATTCATCGACTACCTAAGTAGAAACTATAGGTATATTTTCTTGGTACTTATATCAAGGCACATTTAATATACGTGCGTAATTAAAAACTTCAAATCCATCTTCGATACGTTTGTTTACATATTATTACATTTAAATTAACTTATTTTTGATCCAGTAAGCAGATAATTAATGACCTTAATTCGGATATTATTATTCATTAAATAATAAGCGAAATAAAAATAATTATTGAAATTACTTATAGTATAAAGTTAAAAAGATTATTTTCATTTTATATAAATATTATTTGGAAAGCTTTTAATATAGTTAAAAAAAAACAGATAGAACGCTTTGTCTAAGTGAATGAAGATCGCTTGAAAGGCAACTGATATCATGGTTTGATCCAATAGACATTAGAATAAGAAATAAGTAAGACGCGAGATAGAGAATAGGGGGAAAAAAAGGTTTCTTGTTAGGTTTTTTAATCATAAAATATATCTACACTTAATATTATAAAGTTGAGGAGTTAGTTTTCCTGGAGATCAATATAAATATATAGCCTATTGAGAAGGAGGAAGCAAGGTTGTAGCCTATATTTATAGGTATCTTATATCAAGCTACGACCTTTAGAAGCGGAGTTATATTCTAAATTAAGCGAGTGGAGCCGCGGGCAAAAACTAATCATATCATTTTAGTGTTTACTATAGAGAATGTATTGTGTAATACTTAGCTAAACTCAATGACTTTATTTTTTATATTTACATTTTATTCTCGTAATTTGTAATTGTAAGAATTATGAGGTTGTTTTTTCATATACTTATGAAATTTGTATTTTTTTTTATATTAACATTATGTTACTTCATACATTACACTATTTTATCATCTGGAACATGTTTATCTATAGATATAATTAAATTCTAACTGAGCCGAATCTGTACATTAAATATTCTTTGGAAAATCTTATAGAAATAGTCATTATTATCGATACAGAGCCCGAACTTATAGTTTTTAGAATTTTTGTTTGTCTGTCTCTCTGAGAACGCATCACGAGAAAACCACCGGACAGATATTGATGAAATTTTAAACTTATCAAAACATTTTTAAACATCAACATCAAACAATTTTAAACTTATCTAATTCATATTTAGAACGTTTTGAAATTTTAAGAAATACTATACCTAAGCAAAGGCTTAGAAATATTTTGGAATACCGATGTAAAAAATAAAATGTCTTTACTATAAAAACAGTTATATAGTGTCTTGGAATTAAAAAAAAAAAGAAAAAAGACGAGGAAGAACGCGACTTTACGCGTCTTGTTAAAAGCTTGTACAATTCTAAAGTTATTTTTTTTATTCTTTCCTTGTGTATTAAATTAGAATTTTAAACACAATATTTACTATTCAATAAAAAATGTGCCCGAATTAGAACTATTGTACTAGTGTTTTGATTCAATATCAATTTGACAAGAACAAAGTTATCGGAATATTTTTAGATTTAACCAAGGCATTTGACACAGTTTTCATCCCTAACCTTTTGATGAAATTAAATCATATTGGTATAAGAGGAGTTGTGAATGACTTATTTAAAAGTTACCTCAATGATCGGTCACAATGTGTGGTCATTGATGGGATCGTGAGTGATGAGGATAGTATAAGTTTTGGAGTGCCGCAGGGTAGTGTCCTTGGACCGACACTATTTCTCATCTATGTCAATGAATTATCTAAACTTCATATTCCAAACTGTAAAATAATTTCATATGCTGATGACACTATTCTTCTCGTTGATGGTAAAAGTTGGTCAGAAGCGACAACACATGCAGAAACTGCTTTATCTGTTGTCTATAAATGGCTATGTGAAAATATTTTAACGTTGAACTTGGATAAAACTAAATTTATGACTTTTGCTCCAAATAAAAATTCTCTCCCGTCTGCCTCTGTTTCTATAAATGTTCATGAGCTAAATTGTATGAGGAATATCGGATGTTCTTGTAAAAATATTTCTCTTACTAATCATATTAAATATCTGGGTATTTGGATTGATAATACCTTGACATGGAATGAGCATATTGCGGCTACTTACACAAAACTTCGTAAACTAATTTTCGTTTTTAAAAAATTGAGACCCATCATTGACTTTACGTTATTAAAAAATATATATTATGCACTCGTACAGTCAATCATATCCTATGGCATTACTGCTTGGGGAGGTACTGGAAAAACTAAGCTACTACGTCTTGAAAGGGCTCAAAGAACTCTTCTTAAAACAATGACATTTAAACCCATGTTGTTCCCCACTGATGAGCTGTATAAAATGACACGGGTATTATCGGTTAGGAAATTATTTATACTGCAAAATATACTACGCAAACACTCACAAACACCATTCAAAGACCATACAATCGACAATAAACGTAGATCAGATATAGTTTGTAAAACCTACCGAAGTCGATTGGCCTTGTGTAGACAACATTATTATTATTTTTCTCGAAATATGTATAATAAAATAAATAAAATTATCAATATTTTTCCTAGGACACTGCATGTTTGCAAAAGTGTAACTACAGCCTGGTTACAGGATCTGACTTATGAAGAAACTGAAAAACTACTTATGTTTCCTTAATTAGTGGCAGTTAAAACTTCACTCACATAACTCATACACACACACACGCACGCACGCACGCACGCACGCACGCACGCACGCACGCACGCACGCACGCACGCACGCACGCACGCACGCACGCACGCACGCACGCACGCACTCACGCACGCACGCACGCACGCACGCACGCACGCACGCACGCACGCACGCACGCACGCACGCACGCACGCACGCACGCACGCACGCTCGCTCGCTCGCACGCACGCACGCACGCACGCACGCACGCACGCACGCACGCACGCACACACGCACACACGCACTCACACTCACACTCACACACACACACGCACACTCACACTCTCTCATTTTTTTTTTTTTTACTTTATTTTATATACTCGCAAAATTTACTAAGCAATTGGAACTACTAGTAGTATTTAAAAAAAAAAATTCTTGGAGGTGGGCGTTATTGACTACAACACAGTTTATAACTAATGTAGTCTTTATCGTAAAATCTGTATATAATTGTAACTTTCAGTGTGTTCCAATAAAGATTTTTATTTTTTTTTTATTTTTTAAATCATTGAAAGGTATCGTATTACATATGTATTTCTATATCAAGTTTGAAAAAGGAGCAAGCTATTACTATGGCTTGTAATTGATACTCAGAGAGATAACTACTGGGAGCTGTAATTAAGAGGAAAGATTGATCAGAACTACTTCTACTGCAGGTAAAGCGCGTGGGCGCTAGTTTTGAGTTTAGCCTTGCATAAAAGTTATGAAACTATGAATAGTTGTACAGTTTAAATTTCTAGTCATATAACAACATACCGTTCATTACGTCGAAGGTTTTTTTACTAACGCATATATGATTTTGAAAAAATATCTAGGAGAATGGTACCTACATTAAGAAAACATGTATAAAGTTCTTGATAAAATTACCTTTAGCGTGTAGAGAAAAGTACGTGTTAAATACTAGTTATCTAAAGTTGCATAAGTTACAAGAAAAATCTGCCCATGTTTGACTTCACTCATACCCTTTACTATATGAAAGGGATGAAATATTTCTTATGCATGCATGCCATTCATATTTTTATTTCAACCTGTTACGAAACCTTTATTAGACGAAATTATAAAATCTATATTTTATTTAAATATACTCAAATTTTCACAATACTTTCATTGCTGTTCTAGTTATATTACGTAATTTATGTATAATTTTGACATGTACAGTTTAGTTATTATATGATCGATTTTTAATATGACTTTTCTTTTTTTTTTTTTACATTATTTAAATTAATTATTTTAGCTGACAGGTGTCGATTTATTATGAATCATTTTTATTCTATTTGAATTGAATTTATTATTATATATTATGGATTTATTATGATTTTATGTATACTTTTGATAATGTAATTATAGCGAATGTTATGTACACTTGTAAAGACATACATATCTGATTACTTATTAATGTTTTCTAAATGTATGTGAATATTTTAATATGTGTGTTGTTTGTGTACTTTTTCTAAATAAATAAATAAAAATAATAGTTTGGAAAATCTATCGAGAGATCTAGAGCCAGCATCTAGTGTCTATGCACCGCCTATATGTATGTATAGACAATGCGTGCGACTCCTAACGCTGAGGAAGGGAGTTATATACTATGTAAGCACTTCCAGTCAGGGAACCGGAAGTACTTACAGTGTATAATATAATATTGAAGCTACGCCTCCTGCCCAATTTCTTCTTCCGGCATAGCACTCTATGGCAGTAATAACACAATATACTTATTATACTTGCTACTATACTCAATTATACTACTATATACTAAATTATTTTATTTTTTTTGTGAACACTACTGTATTTTATTTCCGCGTGCTTTAGAATTTGTAAAGCAATATGATTATTTTAATTAAATAGATAATTCACATTACACAAGTTCAAATTTAATAGTTATTAAATTATTTTAATTGATTTATATTGAATGCACTTTATAGACCTTCAAGGTTTTTGATAATAGTAGCTTATTTTTTCAACCTCCCTTATATTAGTGGTATCATACAAGTAAACTTTATAAATTTTAACTGTAACACCATTGTCCATATTGGTCATGATCATAGTCGCTCATAGGGGCTAACTTTAAGAGCTTAGCTTTGGCAGACTTTAAGACAAAGAAAGACGACGTGAGTTTTATGAACATTTTCGGCATATCAATAAAATGTTCATGTCACTATATTAACTTACACCGAATACAGTACTGAAATCATTTTTTTTTTTGAGTATTTTAAATAAAAAAAAAAACAACCGATTCACAGCACGTAAGCGAAGTTAAACCGCTACTTAATAATAAATCAAATTCATAAGCAAATTAGGACCTTTTACTAACAGTCTCGTTAATGAAAAATGTGAATGGATGTTAAGTACAAGAACGGATCGTGCATATCGAGCCATATGATGACCATGTGTAAAGCCGCGCCCACACCACGCCTATCACGCGCGTGTCAAGGGCGGGCTAGTTTTTATAGACGAATTCATTGCACTACAAATTGGACCACAGTCTGAGATATAACACATTTCATAGGTCATGGTACCCATATATATGGTAAAAAAGGGCAATAGGTCAACAGAAAATGATTTAGATAGTCTCACTCTTTTTACCCGAAATTCGTACACGTAGCAAGACTCGCAGCAAGTATTTAACATGACGTTACATGTCTCCGACAGCGTAATACTATGTTTCTTTATCAAGTTATTCTTGTCTTTTTAGTTCGTATTTTTACGCAGTCAGGTTTTTTATTTTCATTAGTCTATTATTTTTATAAATTACTTCTCGTGCAGTTAATAATAATGTAATATCTGATGCATTTATTTCGTAATTAGCAATTGTGATTTCATTTACAGATTAGATAAAATAAGTGTTTGTAACAACTTAGGGAGTTGAAGTTGGGGATAAACGGTTGATAGACAACGATATGCATCAAGTGGAAATTGAGTTCAAAATAACAGGATTTAATTATTGATACTTCAAGTGGTTGAATGTAAATGTTCTTATCGGACTACTTTTATAATTGTGAAAGTTTGTATGTGACTGTATATGTGCTTACTATTCCTTCACTTTGAAATTGCTGGACAGATTTGGATGAAATTTAATACACATATAGATTCTAACCTGGAGTAAAGATTACTGATAGGCACCTAGGTACACATCATATAGAAATTATATAGAGATAGATAGAATTATAGATAGATAGAATTATATATGTTACAGTTAAAACTATTTTTTAGTTAAAACTACTTTTGACTAAAAAGGTTGGTCAAAAGTAATTTTGACTGCAAGCTTTGGTCATTAGCAGTTTTGACTGGCATATCGGTCAAAACTCTTAAAAAGTTAAGGAGGTAAGTAGGTTGAAGGTTACTCGAAAGAACCCTTCCTTTCTTTCTAGGTTAGGTTAGGTTACAACAGTGACCACAGCGCCATAATTTTAAGAGTTTTGACCGATATGCCGGTAAAAACTGCTATTGACCAAGGCCTGCAGTCAAAGCTACTTTTAACTGTATTTGTCAGTCAAAAGTAGTTTTGACCGCAAAAGAGTTCTGACTGTCACTTTAACATATATGGATAAATAAATTATTACTGGATGTCAAACACTTAACAGAGCATTACGTGATTTCTTATAACTTTATCTAATAAAACTGCTTGCACTAAATTTAACTGCCCACACAATAGCGGACATTAAATCAATCACGAAACGTATTAAATGTTTAATTTTAAAAATATTCGTGATATTACATACTTGTAACTCAAAATCAGTCAAACCACATCCGGTTTTATATCAAAACAACCGCCCCTGACACAAATAGAGCAGTAATTGACGGGCGTCGTGTTATACTTTTGAAACAGCTATCACGGGTTCAAATCTCGATAACGCAACGTTTTTATATTACGCAGCACTTTCATAAACATATAACCCTATATACATGTAACCCTAGGCTACATATCAGTTAACGTTGTTGTAATAAAATTCATAATGTATGTACCATAGTAGTATATTCTAGGAAGAGTGTGAAAGGTTGTAAGTTAAAAGTTTTCTGATAGGAAGTAAGCAATATCACTTTTAGCTTTATCATTATACCGTATATAGTATTAGGTTTATACTAAAAGCGACGTTAGTCTGTTGATTCGTTGTCGCGTGAAAGACAGACTAACAAATATACTTTCGCATTTATAATATTTAGAGTCAAAACATAACTTCTTTGTAAGTTACTCGAACATATAAATAAAAAATTAAAGAGTGCGTGTGTGAACCATTTAAGGAAAGAATATAATATTATATATCATTTTGTTAGACAATAACAACGGTTACCATGGCGACAAATGTACGTACATTTTTTCGTAACGCATTCACCAGCTTACCCCCCAAGTCAAGCGTGCGTAAAGAAGTTTTACTTAAAAAAATAGAAAAGCGTACGGTATGTATGCAAGCACAATTGAACTTGGTATTCGACAAGTCGACATAACCAGTAAAAAATTAGTTTTCTTGCTCTCAAAGGCACAGAATATATGTAAGTAACACCGTCAACGTTAGACAGCTCTGAGAAACAGAAACCCTAACTAGCACGCACAAAAGCCACATAATGAAGAATTGAATTGTTGAGAAACAGAAAAACTCCAGAACAAGACAAGTAAACTTAAAAAAATATGCTAAATTGTTTGCCGTTCAATTTAAATAAAACTATCTTATCTGACCTTTTTGCGGAATTATTTTGATTTTTGGTTCCCGACGTTTCGAATGTTTATAGCAATCATAAGCACGGAGGGACTGTATACAATTATTTTTTTTAGGTGGTATATAAATATTTATTTAAAAAAAGTTGCATCGCAATTCTGCATTATCTAGGGATTAAGAGAAGTAAGGGCGGATCGCTAGTACAGAAGTGGTAATGCTTTTTAATTTTAAGAATATGGTAATAACCACGGGAATAAAAATAAGTACATTGAATAAACATTACACTCGAGAATGAGTTTTTAGCCGTAATAAAAAGTATAGTTAATTTAAATGATAAAATTTTAATATTATGGAAAGTATTTTTTTTTTACATTTAAATGTAATTAAATTGTAGAATAAATTAATTGTACTAAAAATATACTCCGATTTCTAATTTTAAACTCGTTATTCTAGTCTTTATAAAAATAAGCAAGGACATTAAATATTATATAAAAATATGCACTCGAATTGATAAAACTTACGCCTTGTATTTTTTCGCAGATTTATTTTGATTAATGTTTCCTGATATTTCGAATACTTTACAGCAAACATGGTTACGTGAAAACTAAGGACTTTGGTTTTTCAAAAGTTACTATATAGTTACTAGCAGAACCCGCGGCTATGCCCGCGTTCATTCTACAAAAAATAAACTCTTTGGCTTCATGTTATACAGCGATTCACCCTCGTAGTCGGGTTCGTCCCTATGTATTTATATAATATTGTTCATACTATAATCGTGATTAAAAAATGAGGGATGGGGGTAGGAAGGTGAAAAATACTTTACGACCTATTCTCATACCTATAAAATGTGCAAAAAAAATCATTAAAATCGGTCATGCCATTTCGGAGGAGTGCAACCACAAACCCCGTGACACACGATTTTTATATATAGATTTGTGTAATCGGCGCCATCCCACGAAAAAATAATTACAGTCAAATATTCGAGTAAATCTAAGAAAGTAATCTCTTTTATTTAAAGTCAGTCAAAAATATAATAGCGGTATAATTGTACTTGATCGATACCGGACAAAGCAAGTTAGATTATTTTGTTTTCGAACGATTCGCTCGCGGCTACCCACGTTTTCGATTATTAATAAATTGTTGGTGTTACGGCAGCACTAAATATATTGATATAGACTAATGTAAATAATTTAGACGCTCTAGTATATGCAAATGATTGTTAGAACAGCAATTCACGAACAATATAAATGCCAATATAATTAATCTATACAAAGTGTCTGTAGACTGTTGAAATCCTTGTTTACTTATTATTATAAATCGACATGTGCAAGGTAAAAAATTGTAACTCATTATTCTAGAAAACTAGCGACTCACCCTCGCTTCGCTCGGGTTCGCCTCTAGACAAACAACAACAAATCTGTCCCACGGGAACCGTACATTTTTCCAGGACAAAAAGTAGCTGATGTATGAACTATATTATTGTAAAGTTTTATTAAAATCCAATAAGTACTTTTTGTGTACTAAGCTGTATACGTTATTATAGATTTTTAACTATCCCACGGGAACTCTTTAATTTTCCGGAATCAAAAGTATCTAAGATGTTGACCGGGGGTATAAGGTACCACCATATAAAATTTCATTTAAATCGGTCTAACAGTTTCAGCGATTTGCCCATACAATCAGCCAAACAAACAGAGAAAAAGAAATCGAGATTTGTTCTATTTCACTTCTTACATCCCACTGACTCGGTTTTCAGCATTTTTTTTCTATGTACAGACATTCGACCTCTACAGTTTTATTATATGTATAGATTTGAATCTGAATTAATTAACATTAGGCATTATTTGGCATGCAAAAGCATTCTTTCAGAAACGACGCTAATGGGATTTTAATAGACCTAGATTATGGGTCAGAAAGTGAGATATAATCATATTATAGTTTTGCAAAGTTAATTATTAAGAAAATTACGCTCTATTTTAGCGTAAGGATATGCATTTACGCGTACTACCTTTACAACGGGCTACCGAAGGATCACTTACGCAATCAATCACGCCCCCCCCCCCCCCCTAGGCTTACCGAGGGCGACCACGACGACCAAAGGTTGATTTCACGGTTCTTCTCTCTACTATCAGAGAAGCAAAAGGAGCAACCCATGGTACATTCCTGATGCTATCACACGATTCCGTACACGTGCGTATCTTAGCTTTACTCCTGGATGGATTGCTGGCTAGCTCATTTCCTAAGCAAAGCGGGGGCGAATCACTAGTTTTTTTATATTTTGATGACTGGCTATTTATGAAATGTCGAAACTGTAAAGTTATCTCATTATATATAGTACTAGAGACTCACCCTCGTTTCGCTCGGTTTCGTCCCTACTTACGTTTTAACGTTTAGTATATAGATTTCTCAGATATTAGATATTTTTCCACACTAAAAATTATCATTTATGTTGACCTGGATTGTGGATAACCAGCTATCATCATACCAAATTTCATCAAAATCCCTCCAGTGGTTTTTTCGTGATGCGGTAACAGACAGACAGACAAAAGTTCTAAAAACTATAGATTCGGCCTCTCTATCGGTAATATTGTCTATTTCAATAAGATTTTCTAAAAAATATTTAATGTACAGATTCGTGTAAGTTACAATTTTATTATATAGTATATACTTACCTATTTAATTGTGTTTGTTGTTTTTTTTTTTTGTAAGATTGAGTTAATAGTTAATACCATTACGCATACTATGCGTCATAAACCTATAGGACTTTATAATAATTAAACTATATATGTGTTATTCAAACTAAATACAATCATAATACTTAATTATTTAGTTGTTAAAATATTCTAAATCTTTATTTCATTTATGTCAATCTTACTTAGTAGTAACATAAAAATTAGCATTAAATATTTCATTCTATAAATGCATATTAATCGCAAACACTTTGTATAAGTACAAGCGTAGCTATTATAAACCTTTTATTGTGAAAGGTTTTTTTTAATTTGACCCGCACCTTATTTAAACAAACAAAACTGAGCTACATTTTTATGTATATATGTCACATGATATTTTTTACAAATGTCATAAATGTAATATTCCATTAAATCATTGCATTTCACTTTAAATTACCAAATTCTGTATAAGTCTATAAGTATATAAATACCTACTTAACTTAAAATATATAGAAATATAATAAAATAACTGTATACTTACCTATATTTTGATCATTATCATCACGCAAAATACTTTTTTAGTTAATCGTCCTTCATTCACACCAGATGTCCGCTATACTATTGTCTTACTTATTTACTAGAATACTTAAGTTAAATCACAGTTACTACTAGCGATGATTCTTTAAATTGACATAACTTTTTTATTTAGGAACCGATTGAAATAAAAAAATACTAAATTTTAAGTGAATCTAACCACAATACATTAGTGAAAACCGCACCCAAATCGGTTAAGCCGTTTCTAAGATTAGCACGCACAAACGCACAGACAGACAGACAAACCGACAAACAGACAAAACACTAAAAATCATTATTTTGGGTTCTATTGCGTTAATACAGATCTAGAATAATAGTTTTTCTCAAATATTTACCATGTACAGACAGCGATCAGTTACAATTTTATTATATGTATAGAATAGATTTAACTTCGTGCCAATTCTTCAAACTTCAAACAAACAAAAAACTTCTCCTTAACTAATAACCTGATTAAGTATCGTTTTAAATTTGGCAATGCCCTCTTGTAAGACGCATCGTTAGTGAGTTTCGGAAATTGCCCCAGTCACGAAATTAAATCATTTATTGCTTGCGACATGATTGAAGATAATTGAAAAATAGATTGATGTTACAATAAAGGTTACATACTCTTATCATCCATTTCTCTTTCCACATAATTTTATAATCATACACCACTGTTTATGCAAAATTGACTTTAATTACAACAATTAAATATATTTATTAAAAAATAGGTTAGGTTTTAAAACAGCTTCGATACTTAGGTTTTAACTAAAATCTATACTAATATTATAAATGTGAAAGTCAGTATGGATGTTTGTTACTCTTTCACGCCAGAACGGCTGAACGGATCTGGATGAAAGTCATAGAGATAGATTATAGTCTGGAATAACACATAGGCTACTTTTTATCCTGAAAAAATGTACGGTTCCCGTGGGATAGGTTTTTGTTTTCCTAGAGTCGAACCCGAGGGAAGCGAGGGTGAGCCGCTAGTTAGAAATAATTCAATCATTTCTATTCGTTATAAGAAATTTATTTTAATATAATAATACATTTCAAACTACCTCATGTGCGTAATATTTAATAGCATACGTTTTATTACACGTAAAACACACAATGGTAGCTCTTCGTGCCGCTGATGATATCTACGATTCTCACAGCTCTCAAAACAGAGTAGCCTTCACCTTTAGTAGATCTATATTAATTATGCTATTCTTGTGTATAATAATTTCTCTTAGAAATGTTCTATTGTCTTGGGTTATTTAAACTTTCACGTGACATTTAATTCGAAGTTCTAAAAAGTGATAGTAAAAATATGACTGCATTTGTTTACTTTTAATCATATTATAAAAAAAAACATTTTATATTTAGAATATGTTACTATATGAAATAAAACTATTTTTCATTTCATTTATCTATTTTTTCGTTCAAAGAAATGCTTAATTAGTGTTTAATAATGTTCTATATTTTGATGCTACGAATAGCTGGAAAACAAACAGTTCTACTTCCATAAGACAAAGTTCTCATGTTGGGACCGCCCTCATATTTACTAACTAGTGTTTGCCTGTGGCTTCGCTTGTTTAGTACCTACGAGTAAAAAAAATCTTTTATTTCATCCAAGACCATAACCAATTTAGAATTTAACTCACTTTCTCTTAAACGTAGTAAAAATAAAACCAACTCATACAATAATTTACAAACTTTCATTTATATTATTAATGTGATATAAAAAATAAATATTTTAACAATTAAAATATTATTTTAAAGTTTAAACTATAAGATGCTTTACTTTTCATTGCTAAGCAAAAGTTTTATAAGAGCAAGTAGTTTCTTAATGAGACTTTAAGCGAAGCGAGCTTTTAACGTTAGTTTTAGTTTACAATTCATGCCTTTAATATGTAAATGGTCGTTTTGTTTTAGTATAACGTATACGAACGACTACTTAAAGTTGCTTACAATCTGTTCCCGTTCCCACATGGATACCGTTTTAATTGGCGTTCTTTAAACTTAAGCAACAACACTTAAAAATATACCAATTACTTATTTAACTCAATTTCGATTTCTTAATATCCTGCATCCATGTATGAGAAGGTTAGAATTAATCAATAGATGTTGGTATACAATATTAATTATAATGCCAGAGGTCATAGCTTTAATCTCTAAATGAGCCGAAGCTTTATATTGACCGGATACTATTTCCGAACTTTTAAGGCAAAGTTATATTATATCAGGAACAGTTATCATTACGTTAATATCATTATAGATAGATATGATTAAAGCTTTTGAAATGATTTTGTTAAATTATGTAGTAGTGGACATTGAAGAGTTCCATTTATTTATTTATTTATAAAAGTACACAAACAACACACATATTAAAACATTTATATACATTTAGAAAACATTGATAAGTAATGAGATATGTATGTCTTTACAAGTGTACATATCATTCGCTATAACTACATAATCAAAAGTATACATAAAATTATAATTAATCCACAATATATAATAATAAATACAATAAAAATGATTCATAATAAGTCAACACTTGTCAGCTAAAATAATTAATTTAAATAATTTAAATTTTAATGTAAAAAAAAAGTTCCATTATCACCTTTGAGGCTCCATCCATCATTAGATTTGTTCTATGATGTTAAATTAATGTCAAATCAAAAAAAATGTTGTCATTAGAAATTCATATACTTACATTTCAAATTGATAAGACAATAAGAAGTAGGTCAATACCCACTATATATATTAAAAATAATTTAAAGAATGCTAAAAAGAATGGTGGGTGGATGAATATACGCATAAAATTGAAGTGTTTGTAATGTCAAAATAACAGCTTTATACTAAATGCATATGGAATTATATATGGCACTTATAAGAAAAACACAATTTTAAAAATTTTTGTCTGTCTGTTTGTTTGTTCCGGCTAATCTCCGAAACGGTTGGGCCAATTTTAGAGGGATTTTCACTGGCAGATAGCTGATATTATAAGGAGTAACTTACGCTACTTTCATTTTAGAAAAAGAATTAGGGTTTCGCTGAAAAAAATTAAAACGTACCTACCGACGCACTCGAGCGAAGCGAAGGTAAGTCGCTAGTATTTGAATATAGATATTTAACATCGAGGTAAATAATAAAAAATGCTTTTCATGACTTTTAGTTTTTTACTTTGTAAGCAACAATCTTTAACATAATAAACTATTTATCTAAATTTATATTGTAAGGTACTCTAACTTTAAAATCATTTTTGTAAATTGTGGTTAGGCACTGTCTGTAACAAGTATATAACGTCTTTGTGATGTCTAACACCTTAATCTCTCCCGTGACCATGATTGCTGTAAAGCATTCGAAACGTCGCGTCGGGAGCCAAAAATCAAAATAAATCCGCGAAATAATCCGAAAAGATAGTTTTATTTAAAACTAGCAGAACCCGCGGCTTCGCCCGCGAACAAACTACGAAAAAAATAAACTTTTTCGTAATACATACTTTATTACTTGCAAAAATATTTATAAAATGTAAAGCGTATATTCTGTAAATAAATTTACTTTACTTTATATCCCACACAGTAAGTATGCACTTACAGAGAACTTGAGCCATGTTACTTTATTTAAATATGTTCAATTTTTTATTTTGAATTTAAAAAAAAACAACACTTCATGTTTATTTAAATGTATTGAAGAGCATTATTACCCAGTTTCAAGTAATTCTGATCATAAACAATTTTTCCTCATATAAACAGCAACCCTTTTTTACCCTTTTAAGGGATGAATTTCAAATTCAACCCGAATTTCGAAAAAGAATGATATTTGTATTGTTTTAGTTTTAATTTTAAAGGTAAATACCATTTTCCATGCATCAATTACAGAGTTTCATAAAAACTTTCATCCCCTATTTGACAGTCTTATGGGATGAAATTCAAAAAATGCTAAAATACGTATTTATTTAATTATATTGGAAAGCATTTATACCAAGTTTCAAGTTATTTTGATCATAAATAATCGTTTGCCCATACAAACTTTATTACCCCCTTTTACCCTTTTAGAGGATGAATTTCGAAAAAAAAAATTATACACATATTTCTTATTTTTAACCTTAAAGCTAAATACCACTTTCCGTGCATTTCGCGTTTCGAATGACAGAGTTTCATACAATCTTTTATCCCCTATTTTACCCTGTTAGGGGATGAATTTCGAAAAATCCTTTCTTAGCGGATGCCTACATTATTTAATAAATATGTCCTCCAAATTTCACGTTTCTACGACCAGCGGTTTAGGCTGTACGTTGATCGATCAGTCAGTCAGGACAAAGCATTTTATGTATATATAGATGTCAAATATTCACGTAAATCTAAGAAAGTTATCTAAAACTAAATAGAACTTAGCGCAGTACTTCACATTAAGTATAAGTAAAGGTAACTCAAGTTACTATTACAATGTACAGTGTACGTGAACAACGGGTCTAAGGTTACATTTTTAACACGCAACAATTTATCCCCTTGAAGGTCAACTAGTGACTTTACCAGATTAAAAACCGTAGCAATCACTAAAATCTTTTATTGCAACACAATTCATAATTATGTTATTTTTTATTATCTGTTCGAGTAAATATTAAGTTGATGAATCTAATATAAGCCTTATTTTAATGTAAAATAAGGTTCACAGTTTAATAAAGGCACATTTGCAATTTTCGTAGTAGATGTTACGACGGTTATGTCCATTTTTGTGGAACAAAGAAGACCGTTATCTTAGTTAAATATAATATGGGAATGAGAATAGTGAAGTAGGTAATTTAAAGTATAAGGCATTATCAATGTTATAATTGTTAGATACAATGCCTTAGGAGTTCGTTAAACTTGTTTTGACATTGGCCAAATATCAGTAATAATCAGTAAGTCTGATCGTTTGCAACATGTAATTAAGTATCTACTTGATTACTAGATGAAGGTATTTATGTTAAGATTTAAGGATTATAGTCTAGTGCTTAGAGTCCTAGTGCTAAAGGTCTGTAATAATTTAATGCAGAATCTACTTATATATGGATGTACAATATACATTGTAATGTTCTCCTGACCGATTCCGGCCACGGCGGCCAATCTCATTGAGACTAGCCAACTGCGCAGGAGATATTATAGTGCACAAGTGTACGCGCAGACACAAGAGCACTCTCTATTCCTGTCACTCTCATGCTCCGGTGGGACGACTACTCGACACGACCGGTGAGAGTTAAGGCGCAGGACCGACGGCTTTACGTGCTCTCCGAGGCACGGGGGTGAAACACCGCCAACTTCCCAACTCCGGGCTATTACTGAGGCTTACTATACAGAAAGACTCAATAACTAAACTTGGCCCGACCGCAATTGGCTAGTCTCAATGAGATTGGCCGCCGTGGCCGGAATCGGTCAGGAGAACATTATTATACATTGTACATAAATAGGGAAAGAAAAGACATTTCAATAATTGCTTTTTCTCCTTTTCTGTCAACCGGTTTTTTTAGGGTTCTGTGCCTAATGGGTAAAACGGGACCCTATTACTAAGACTCCGCTGTCCGTCCGTCTGTCTGTCTGTCTGTCCGTCTGTCAACAGGCTGTATCTTATGACCCGTGATAGAGAGAGTTGAAATTTTTACAGATGATGTATTTCTGTTGTCGCTATAACAACAAATACTAAAAAACAGAATAAAAGAAATATTTAAGGGGGCTCCCATACTACAGACGTGTTTTTTTTTGCTTGTTTTTGCTCGATATTGAAAACGGCAACAGGTAGACGCTTGAAATATTCACAGAATATTTAGTTATATATTCACTTTAAAAATAAATAATTAAATAAAAATAAAACAAATATTTAAGTGGGGCTCCCATACAACAGGCATTATTTTTTTGCCGTTTTTATAGATAATGGTACGGGACCCTCCGTGCGCGAGTCCGACTCGCGCTTGGTCGGTTTTTTTTGTTTAGAAGCTGTTGATAAGCTTTAGTATTATAAAAAAAAACTGGTAACAATTTTTTGTATGGGTAGATAAGTTTTATTCATATACATATATTTTCCTCAAATTTTCAATAATGAATATAGTCGAATTTCAACCACTAGATGGATACTAGTTTTATTTAAGTTGCTACATTCTCTAGCCCAACTTTTGAGAGAGTTTTGATAGCCACAAACAATTTGCCTTGTTAAATCGTGAATCTTGCAAGGTTGTTTTAAGAAAAATAAAAATCATACCAGGTCACTTTATTATTTGACCTTTATTATTAGATACATATTTCTTTTTAGAACATTCGTCTTTCGATTTAGGTAGTTGTTTTATTATACTCTGAGAAGAACAAGTTTCTATGATTTTATATTTACCTCAATATCTTAATTAGATGAAATTTTGTACTTAGGTTATATACTGAAATATGGGAGTTAGAAATTTTACCTTAGTCCATAAAGCAATTTTCATGAGGACTTGGACTACAATATATCCTACATACGTCAGTCTCATTGAGGTTGGCCGCCGTGACCGAAATTCAGTTTAGGACTTTATTAATATTTCAAATGCTTTTACTTTATCATTTATGAATAAATATTATCTATACATCTTATTATATAAAAGGCAAAGGTGATTGACTGATGTATCAACGCACAGGCCAAACCCTTAAGGCTAGCAAATTGAAATTTCGCACACGTATTCCTCATATGACGGAGGCATCCACTAAGGAAGGATTTTTCAAAATTCAACCCCCAAGGGGGTGAAATAAGGGATAAAAGTTTGTATGAAACTTCTTATTCCTTGGACATATTTGCATGAAATTTCGTATGAATTGAGTACGACAAAAATAATGAGTTACGTGTTTCAGCGTTTTCTAAAATTCAACCCCTAAGAGGGTGAAATGGGGGATAAAAGTTTGTATGAAACTTTTTATTTCTTGGACATATTTGCATGAAATTTCGTATGAATTGAGTACGGTAAAAATAATGAGTTATATATTTTAGCGTTTTCCTAAATTCAACCCCAGAGAGGGTAAAATAGGGGATGAAAGTTTTAAATAAACGCACAGGCTAAACCCTTAGGGCTAGAAACTAAAAAATTCGCACACGTATTTCTTTTATGACGTAAGCATCCACTAAGGAATGATTTTTCAAAATTCAACCCCCAAGGGGGTGAAATAAGGAATAAAAGTTTGTATGAAACTTCTTATTCCTTGGACATATTTGTATGAAATTTCGTATGAATTGAGTACGACAGAAATAATGAGTTACGTGTTTCAGCGTTTTCTAAAATTCAACCCCTAAGAGGGTGAAATGTGAAATAAAAGTTTGTGTGAAACTTTTTATTTCTTGGACATATTTGCATGAAATTTCGTAAGAATTGAGTACGGTAAAAATAATGAGTTATGTATTTTAGCGTTTTCCAAAATTCAACCCTAAAGAGGGTAAAATAGTGGATGAAAGTTTTAAATAAACGCACAGGCTAAACCCTTAGGGCTAGAAACTTAAAATTTCGCACACGTATTTCTTTTATGACGTTGGCATCCACTAAGAAAGGATTTTTAGAAATTCCACCCCTAAACGGATAAAATAAGGGATGAACGGTTGTATGGAAATCCATCATTTTCGAAGTTAGAAACGTGAAATTTTATATACAAGCTTCTGATTAGAAATAAATAAATAAGTATTTCAGAGTTTTTGAAAATCTATCCCCTAAGAGGGTGAAATAGGGGTTAAAAGTTTATATGAGAGGTCCGTCATTTTTGAAGTAAGAAGCATGAAATTTCTTATACAAGCTTCTGGTTAGAAATAAATAAGTACGTATTTCAGAGCTGTTGAAAATCTACCCCCTAAGAGGGTGAATGGGGGATGATGAAATTTTATATGAGGAGTCCGTCATTTTTGAAGTAAGAAGAATGAAATTTAATATTAAAGCTTCTCAACAAAAATAAATACATTCTTATTTCATCGTTTTTGGAAATTCAACCCCAAACGTGAGAAATAGGGTGAAAACATTAGTATAAAAATGAAAAAAAAAATGGCCTGATTTGCTTGAAATTTACTATTTATCTTTCTTGATTGAACTGATAAGCAAACTATAAACATGTATTTCAATAAATAAATAAATAAATAAATAAATAAATAAATAAATAAATAAATAAATAAAGTTTTTCAAAATTCCATCTCTTAGACAAGAGAAGAGGTGAGAATTAATTTATGTTTGTTTCGAAGGGTTAGCATGTTTGTATGGATATATTCCCAAAAAAAATTGATGTACATACTTCTAAATACAAAAAACTTAAAAAAAAAAAATAAAAACTGACTTTAAAACACTAATAAATGTAATAAATTTAATTAAAAAAACACGACTGCGTAAAAAGCGAACTAAAAGGTGAGAACAAGTTGACAAAGGATCTTTAAAAATAACGTAGATTTTAGCCTGTTTATAATATGTTAGCCGAGTTACTTGATTTTTAAGTCGTAAACATATGCGAGTTATATATCATTGTAGTCTCTTGCTCCAACTTTGAAAAGACGAAGTAGGAAATGTGCAAAAAATAGAAGTAGTGGAGCGTGCTAAATACTTTAAATAAAAATGAATTTACAGAATATACGTAAAATGTCTTTTCAGATACTGGATATTTTGAGTTACGATCACTTAAGTTTTGTTTTCTATAATGTCTTCAAAAATAGTATGAAACGCGAACTTATATTTGCAATTAATAAAGTATGTATGGCGAAAACAAATATATGTGTGTGTGTGTGTGTGTGTGTGTGTGTGTGTGTGTGTGTGTGTGTGTGTGTGTGTGTGTGTGTGTGTGTGTGTGTGTGTGTGTGTGTGTGTGTGTGTATGTGTGTGTGTGTGTGTGCGTGCGTGCGTGTGTGTGTGTGTGTGCGTGTGCGTGTGCGTGTGCGTGTGCGTGTGCGTGTGCGTGTGCGTGTGCGTGTGCGTGTGCGTGTGCGTGTGCGTGTGCGTGTGCGTGTGCGTGTGCGCGTGCGCGTGCGTGTGCGTGTGCGTGCGCGTGCGCGTGCGCGTGCGTGTGTGTGTGTGTGTGTGTGTACAATATTCGGCTGTACGGAGCCCTCGATGCGCGAGTCACAATCATACATTTGCAAATCATTACAGTCATCAAATTATTACTAATAGCAAAAAGCCAAAGAGGTTTTTTGGAGTACATATTTGCTTGAAATTTCGTATGAAATGAGTACGGCAAAAATAATAAGTTACGTATTTCAGCGTTTTCCAATATTCAACCCCTACAAGGGGATGAAAATAGGGGATGAAAATTTTAAATAAGCACACAAGCCAAACCCTTAGGGCTAGAAACTTAAAATTTCGCACACGTATTTCTCTTATGACGTAGGTATCCACTAAGGAAGGATTTTTCAAAATTCAACCTCCAAGGGGGTGAAATAGGGGATAAATATTTATATGAAACTTTTTATTCCTTGGATATATTTGCATGAAATTTCGTATTTTTCGTAGTTTGATCGCGAGCGAAGCCGCAGGTTCTGCTAGTATTATAATAAAATTGTAACTAAGCCGAATCTGTACATTAAATATTTTTTAGAAAACCTTATTGAAATAGACATTATTATCGATACAAAGGCCGAATCTATAGTTTTTAGAATTTTTGTCTGTCTGTCTGTCTGTCTGTCTGTCTGTCTGTCTGTTACCGCATCACGGAAAAACCACTGGAGGCATTTTAATGAAATTTAGTATGATGATAGCCGGTTATCCGGGTCAACATATAGAATACTTTTTACTACGGGAAAATGCCTCGTCTCTGAAAAATCTATACTAAACGTTAAGACGCAAGTAGAGACGAACCCGAGCGGAGCGAGGGTGAGTCGCTAGTATTAGTATAAATTATTTCGATGTTATTCTCGGCACGGTTTGAACTTTTGTGTTAAAATTAAACGTAACCATAATAAATCTTCGGACAGTTTGTATATTTTAATAAGGAGTGAATTCTAATTAAGTAATGTATTTTCATCATAAATAATGTCTGAATGGCAAAAATCAATAAATAATCAATGAAATAGGCAATCAAATGCCATAAAGGCACGCGCTAGTTGGATGGGTATTATATAATAGCTTTAACTCATAGATATCATTAAAGTTTATTTCTGCTTATTTATGTGCATATTACATTTAGGTAACCAGCTGTTTTCTAGGCACCATATTCCCATTTTTTTGTGTTAATATATTTTAAATAGTGCTTTCCAAATTTTCTAAATTTTCCTTTATAATCTGAGAAAATATTGCTATAGAGGGTGGTCATGGTGTGAAAGACCTTTCATGAGGATGACGTTGTAGTAAACACACAGGTTTTAAAAATTAGATATCCGCCTAAAGTGGGAGTGGAAAGCAGGTGGAAAACTCAAATATAAAATATTTCCAGAAAATTCCATCAAGTAGTTTTATTACAAATAAAATATAGTATAAATGCACCTTTCAGCTAAGAAATATATTTTTTTCGACAAATACACTCATAATATTGTGTAAGAATATAACGAATAGCAAAACCAAATTTATACCCCATAAGACCATGAAAATCGTAAAATATATTAAGCATTTGATAATCTTTCGCTATTATAGAGTATAAATTTCATATCGCGCATCAAATACCATGTCCAAGAAGTTTTTTTTTTTAATTTAACAAGTATGTTCATATGCTTAAATCAATTAGTAGGAGACTTATTTTAAGTAGATCCATACAAGCTTTAAGCAGTCATGCATTCTTATACCACATTTATTTATTTAAACTAGCGACTCATCCTCGCTCCGCTCGGGTTCGACGATAGGTTTAACGGATAGTATAGTTTTCTCAGAGATGAGATATTTTCCCGAAATAAAAAGTGTCCTATATGTTGACTGGGATAATCAGTTATTATCATTATACCAAATTTCATCAAAATCTGTGCAGTAGTTTACTCGTGATGCGTTCCCTGACAGACGGACAAACAGACAGACAAAATTTCTAAAAACTATAGATTTGGCCTCTGTATCGATAATAATGACTATTTCAATAAGATTTTCCAAAAAATATCTAATGTACACATTCGACTAAGTTAGAATTTTATTATTTGTATAGATAGTAAATATTCCGTTGCTTGGGATGTTATTTCGGTTAATACATGGCTTCAGAAGGTTCATTCATTGTTAATCTATACTATAATAAAGCAGTAACTTAGCGAAATCTGTACATGCAATATTTTTTAAAAACAATGAATGTAACGTATTATGTATACAATATAGACCCCAAAACAATAGTTATTAAAATTTTTGTCTGTTTGTCTGTTTGTCTGTATGTCTGTTTGTGTGTGCGCATTTCACGCAAAAAGTAATGAACCGATTACAACGAAATTTGGTGAAGTGATAACTTATTACCCGGGTCAACATTTAAGATACCTTTTATTTCAGAAAAATCTTTCTTTCCCACGGGAAATCGCAATAACTGATTTTATCGAGTCCTCCTTATAAACCTTCCGCTGGCTAAACCTTAAGATATACATCGAAACAATGTACTAAAAAATTGTAAGTCTTGAAAAGGTCAACAGAAAAATCTGCAACAGTATATGTCTATCTCTTAAGGTACACTCGCAATACCTATTCTTATCTATACCTATAATAAAGCTGACTTAGTCAAATCGATGTGCGCGTTTCACGCAAAAAGTACTGAATCGAATTTAACAAAATTTTGTATAGTGATAGCTTATCACTCGGTTCAACATTTGGGATACCTTTCACTACAAATACATTTTTCGTTCCCGCGGGAAAACGCAATGACTGGTTCTATCGAGTCGTGCTTAGAAATTTATATGGCTAACGCTGGCTGAACCTTAAGAGGTACATCAAAAGAATGTACTAGAATATTGTAGGTCTTAAAAAGTTATACAGGCAAGTTCGCAATATTATTTGTCTATCACCTAAGGTACATTCGCAATTACTATTTTTATTCACTATTCACTACTCGCGACTCACTGACTGACTTATTAATGTTCAGCTCAGTTCAGCAGTAAAACGTACCTAGAGACGAACCCGAGCGAAGCGAGGGTGAGTCGCTAGTCTCATATAAAACACATGAATACATTACGACACACGGTCCCCATTTCATTGTTAATTCTCTTAGTGGGAAAATCGAACAGATAAGTCCATGGCATTATGAGGTGAATAAAACAATTTTTAATTAGATTACTTAGGATTACAAAGATTGTGATCACATTTGTTAATGAACCTGAGCTATGACGATTGTATTTTTATACTTAGTATTGTTATTATTGTATAGTAAAGTCTCACTATCGTGTGTACACATTCATTGTAATTTATGTCAAAGTCAGTGACCTCCATGAAGTAATATTAATGTTTTTAAAAGCTCATATATCTACTTAACTTTATCATGAATCAATTAACAAGATCAAAACAAGCAATTATATTTGGCAATAGGTTAAAAGTTAGCTCACGTACCTACTATTTCGGATATTGAAAGTTAAGCCTTTTTACCTTACTTTTGGTGAAGCTTAAAGAAGGTTATGTGTTTATACAAATTTTTTTCGAAATCTAATTTTGATTTTACTAAATGGTAAAAAAAATGTTTCATATAATTAAACTCGCGAACTCCGTAGCACGTTCATAGCGTATTGTACCATAAAGCTAAATTATAGGTTAATATTTGTTTGTATTCATCGATAAAATGTAATATTGAATTATCTAATTTAAGTATACAATTAACTAAATTTTTTTGCTACCTTGCATTTTGACCGACTTCGAAAAGGTACTTAATTCAATATTTGTATATATATATATATACACTACTTCTTCTCCAAACATATCCTATGAATTATATTTAATGTAGTATGTCTCTAGGTTCTTTTTGTGTACTGTTTTTTTTAATATCTGTATAAATAGTTCAGAAATTGTTTCTCGCAATGTATACCTATATTTTACCTTTTTACCTATAATTGAAGGAGCAAACATACTGTGTATAATTACTTTTTTATGTTTATAAAATACTAGCTGCTTACCCTCGCTTCGCTCGCGTGAGCCTTAGGTACACTGATTTTGTTTACAATTTCATGGGTTTTAATTTATTTGCGCGGAACCTTAAAATAAAAGTACCCTAAGTTACTTCTTATAACATCATCTATCTGCCGTAAAAGTCCCGTAAAACTCCAGTCCAGCCGTTTCGGAGACAGACAGACAGAGACCCAAAAAAAAATGGTTTTTCTTTTAAATACCGTACATATGTATTTTTATTTGTTTTTATATGTATTTAGTAAAACGCTATTATTTTGATATTACAAACAGACACTTCAATTATGTTTATCTGTATATATGAAAATTGTGTACCTTTTGTTGGTTTTCCTAACTAAAATAAAATAAATAACGCAAATATGAACAGACCGATTGACGCATGTTTACTTTATTCAAACAAATGCAATTTCACGCACTAGTCACTCTAATTTATTTCAATATAATAACTTATTTGTTGGTGTCTGGTTGGTGTTTTCATGTCTAGAAAAATCTATATCTAAGTCAATGGCTCAATTTCAAGTTTTAATTAGAAAAAGAGGATAATTTTCATTTTGTTTTTTATTCCTTAAAAGATTAAATATTTGATTTTTAGTGGTCATCTAAGTCGCTGTTGAAATACGGTGTCAAAATTTCGGCATTTATACTACAGTAACTGGGTCTGAGTATTGAGTCTATTAGAACAAATTAAAGGTACAAAACAAATTAAAAGATACAGTGTTCATAATAACAATATTTTTTGTTATTTGCTTTTCTTTAATTTCCATTATATAAAACTACTTACTGAACAGTTTAACATCTATCTAATCTAAGTAACCTTTTACTTTAGAAATTAGAAATGTATGTCACTTTGTACCAAATTCCCTAATCGTCAATAAAAAGGCTAAAATCGATCAATTCGTCTTTCATTGTTCCATTGGGATACCTTCATTGGTATTCCATAATAAAAGTACCCGCATGATTTCTGCATTCACCTAGTTTACATAGATTTTGGCATCGCACAAGTACCTAGTAACTAAATGAGCTTTTTTTTATTGTTTGATAGGCTTGGCCTTAACGATTATCAACGCTGGGAAGCACTGATGAGGTCTAGGTTGGAGCGCGCTTGTCTAGAAGATGCCTATTCACTCTTGCCTTGAAGGTACTTATTATACATAGGTGGCAGGAAACACGGATGCTGTTAGGGTGTTCCATATCTTAGCAGTTCGTTTCAGAAACGTAGAACTAAGCTAAATGTAAATAGTATTATATTACATCGTAAACAGTCATTTATCATTTTAAATTATATAAATATTACTGTTTTCAGTCCACTGCTATACATGGTTTCTCTTATAGAGCGCCAAACAACATCTCTGCAATATTTCTACATGTAGAATAGAAAAATTCTAGTCATAAATAGTACTTGTAACTCACCCTCACTCCGCTCGGGTTCGTCCCTAGTTACGTTTTAACGCTTAGTATAGATTTCTCAGAAATGAGATAGTTACCCGCGGTAAAAAG
Source organism: Fabriciana adippe (assembly GCA_905404265.1). Classification (NCBI taxonomy): domain Eukaryota; kingdom Metazoa; phylum Arthropoda; class Insecta; order Lepidoptera; family Nymphalidae; genus Fabriciana; species Fabriciana adippe. The sequence continues at coordinate 12,803,147 of FR989989.1, forward strand.
TATCCTATATGTTGACACGGATAACCAGCTCACCGTACCATCCATTCATCAAAATCCATGTTTTTCAGACAACAGACAGACAGACAGACAAAAACTCTTAAAACTATAGATTCGGCCTCTGTATCGATAATAATGACTATTTAAATAAGATTTTCCAAAAAATATTTAATGTACAGATTCGACTCAGTTAGAATTTTATTACATGTATAGATTACTTCAAGCCACAAATATTATTACCATAACAAAAAGTATCCTAAGGTGAAACAAGAGTATTTTGCATACTTTAATTTTGTATTGAATCGTGGCCAATGAAACAACTTGTAATGTTTGTAAATAAGCAGCCCGCGGCCGTACTTAGAGCTCTTGTTGATCTTACTCTACGATAAAAGACTTAAAACCTTTTTAAAGTTTATTAGAGTAAGATTTACGAAATCTAAAAAGCAGTATAAATCATTATAACATTGATGTTCTATATGGAGTATTGAAATTATAATATAATAATTTTTTACCTTTTTTTTTTTTAATGTTATGAGTTATGTTACTTCTGCCAAAATGAGATATGTTATATACTAAATAATTAATAAAGTTAGTGGTAACGCGCTCGCTTGGGCAACCGAGTGAAGCGGGTTCAAATCCCGGGTCTCGCACCTCTGATATTTTCATGTGTGAATCATTTCTAACATGATTTCCACTTGCCTTACGGTGAAGGAAAATATCGTGAGGAAACCTGCATGTCTGAGAAAACCTAGCAAGTTTTCGAAAGACATGTGAAGTCCGCCAACCCGCACTTGGCCAGCGTGGTGGACTATGGCCCGATTCCCCTCGTATTGAAAGGAGGCCCGTGCCCAGCAGTGGAACGTTAAAAAGGGCTGAATACACAATACATACTAAATATACTATTCTTTATTGCACTTAAAAAGTAAATACAGTGATTTAAATACAATTTTTGTTTGCAAAGGTGGACTTATCTCTAGAAGAGATCTATTCCAGCCAACCTATGGCAGTGAGAAATAGTTGTAATAGAGAAGGCTAAAATCGTGCAGTTGTAGTCATATAAATAATATATAGATACTTAAAAATAAATAGCTAATTTAATATTATATAATATAATACCATAAAATTATTACTACATACTTGTTACGGCAGAATTAAAATATACTTTGTCATTTTTTTATGTTGACATGTAGAATTTGTCCAACTGTGTCTTTTTTTTCGCTTTTTTTATGTACTTACTGTTATCTAACAATTAAAAGTCGCATTTATTTCAAAAGTCCTAAATAAATAAATTATATATCTATACATATAATAAAACTGTAGAGGTCGAATGTCCTTTTTTATTCTTAAAACCGAGTCAGGGGGGTGTAAGAAGAGAAATAGAACAAATCCAGATTTTTTTCAAGGTTTTTGTTTCTCCGTTTGTATGTTTGTACGGGCTAATCTCCGAAACTGTTGGTCCGATTTAAATGAAATTTTGTATGGTGGTACATTATATCACTTCGCTTTTATTTTGCCATATGCTTTTCATCCTGAAAAATTAAAGAGTTCCCGTGGAATAGATTTTTTTTTATCCAGAGGCGAACCCAAGCGAAACGAGGGTGAGCCACTAGTTTATATGAATAAAACTTCAATTGCTGTAATACTTTTTGTATAATAAAAATACAACCATTTACTATCTGTAATTGGTTATTACACTTTATTTTTCGTAATGTTATTGATCATCGATATTAATTCATTTATTTTAAAAATAGCTATCATCGAAAAATCAATTACCATATATACCTACTGTATAAGAAACTTAAGCTTATAATAGCTTGTACAGGCGTGTAATTAAATCATTCAAATAGTAATGTAGCAACACCGCGGAAGCCGTCGCATTCCGCACTAAACTCTGGTCGCGTAATTATGTTCGCGTAAATTACAAATCGAATCAGATTATTACAAAGAGAAAGTACGTTTATCTTATCGGTACATAACTATATCATATTTAAATTGTAAAATGCAGATGAATGTTGAGATATAACGATACTTTAGAATTTCGATGGTATTGATATGAATTTTAGTATTCAAAAAGTTAGATCACGTTACCATCTCTTTATTTACTTTTATATTATATATGTGAAAGTGTGTTTGTTTGTTTGTCCTTCTTTCACGTCGAAACAGAGTGACGAACTGGCGTGATTTTTTATGTAGAGATAGTTAGTGGGCTGGAGAGTGACATAGGCTACTTTTTACCCCGAGAGATCCTTAAATTGTCACTTGAGAACATTTTATAATACAACCTACAATAACTCATCATAGCTATGTATATTGTACATATCTATATAATATATAGTCTACCTATTTCATACTAACAGGTACAACGTTTAAATCCAAAATACATCAAAGGACACAACCGAGCGACGGCTTCCCTAAGTCGTTAAGTAATCTAAGGATAAGTAACATAGAGTTGAATAACAAAAGCATTCTCTATAATAATAAAGCGAATTCAGAGGATATATAGCTATTTCCAAAGTACAAAAATATATAATAAAATACATAAATATGTTAGGACATTAATACACAGCACCATCTAGTTCCATGGTAAGCTATGAGGCTTGTGTTATGGATAGCAGATAGTTGATACACATACATACACTACACGACACTTTAAATACATACATATTATAAATATAAACACCCATGACTGGAGTACAAACATTCGTGCTCATCACACAAATGAATGAATACCTCCAGCGGGACTCGAACCGGTGATCGCTGTCGCAACAAGTAGGATCACTACAAACTGAGCCAAACGTGTCGTCATAATATACTGAACAACTACTAAAAGACATTGGTTACGTATTAATTAACATCATTTTTGCAATAAGTATAACAAAAAATAACTCATTACTTTAAACTTAATATTATCTATGCCTTCAAGCTAAGATGAAGATCAAGACTAAGCCCATTTTTAATAAAAAAAAAAAAAAAAAAAAAAAACAATTAATGTATCTAGTCCTAGTCTTTGATTTCTCATCAATTAAAAAAATCAACAAATTTAGGATATAAACAAGAGTGAAGTAAACTGCTATAGATACCGTGTTAGAGACTAATTACTAATTATTCCAGCTTCCAATTAACTCCGATCCGCTTATTAGGTGATTAGCGCTGACTTATCCGTCGGCCATTAAGGTTAAGCTAATGGCGAATTATATGGATTCCTTCTGTGCAGGTTCCTGTCGCAGGATTAAAATTAAAATTTGAAATAAAACTACATATGTTTTAGGATTATTACGCGTTTTATTTTGGTTTATGTTCCCGATGTATCAAATGTTTTACATCAGTCATGACATTTGGTCTCAAAATACGGTACCTTCCCACAGAATTATACATTAATTTGAAAGAAAAGAGAAATGGCACTACAGACATTTACAATATTTATAATCATATATTATAAGTGATTTTATTTAAAATGTCAAACATTTAAGTAAAAACAATTATATTTATGTTGTAATGGCAGTACTCGTAGAAATCGGAGACTGTGGTAGCAGCAACCAACTGTTTATGTGAGCGTAATGTCGGTTAATATGAGCATGTTTCGTACAATTGTATTAATTTTTATTTAATTATTATAAAGTTGTAAATTTTGTAAGGTTATATGTAAGGAATAATTCTTCCGTAATTCCTTAGGAAGTTATATAACTGCCGAATGTTTAAGGCTATTTTTATTTCAATAAAAATGTATTTACTGTCAGAAATCATAATTTTATTTGAAAAAAAAAATAGTCTTAAAGCTAAATTTAGAGTAGTTGCAGACAGACAGCCGGAAATAGAGAAAACTGGAAAAATACACTTAGCCAGGCCAAGGCTTACCCTGGGTTACAACTCATCATCACAATTTTCATCATCATCGTGGCTTTGTAGAGCCAATGGAGCCAGATGTAATTCGCTAGTCGACTACATTTTATGAAACATATAATATTGTAAATTGGAAGTATTCAACACTTTCACATACGTAAATCAATTAGGTAACATAAGCGAAAATAAGGTTTATAAAATCTAGAGCTTGATTCAATTGAATGCGTAGATTTCAGACGTACGAGTACGTAGGACGTAGACATCTGTCACTTACTATTTTCCAATAACTGCCAGAAATATCTTGAGATATTCTACATATTGGTAGTGATTTATTGAGAATAAGTAAACCTAAAGTACATATATTTTTTCTTAGAAAATGAAAATAACCTTATAGATATAATCTGCTTTATTAAAATTTAGTTTTTTTTTTACTTTATATAATTACTACTTATTATAATTAGATGCACTCGTGCGAAGACTAATGACTTAACGAATTCAATTATATATTTTTTTATTCTATTATTTCTCTATACTTTGCATTATTATGTATTTAAAATGTGTTATATACATTTAATTTAATGAGCCAGTATATCAAATATGCTGTCCATCAGAAGACGTATTATATAATTAGTTAGTCAATGCCGTAGAGTTCAGCACGCCCAGTGATAATCATTTCAATTATACTGTTTAAAGTTACGAAATAGTGGTCACGAAAATAATTTTTATGAATATTTTGATTGTCAGAACAAATATACACTTGGTTTTACTTATGGTTTCAATTTTATTACCTTTAGATTTTTTCCATGATTAAATACTTATAATAGTTTATCGTTACACTAGCGACTCTACGACTACTTACGTTTCAACGTTTAATAAGGATTTCTGAGAGATGAGATATCTTCTCGCGGTAAAAAGTATTCTATATTATGTTGACCCGAATAACCAGCTATCATCATACCAAATTTAATCAAAATCCCTACAGTGGTTTTAATGTGATGCGGTCACAGACAAACAAATAGACAGACAGACCGACAGACAGACAGACCGACATACAGGCAGGCAGGCAGGCAGGCTGGCAGCCAGACAGACAGTCATAGAAACAGATATACAGACAGACAGATAAAAATTCTAAAAACTATAGATTCGGCCTCTGTATCGATAGTAATATCTATTTCAATAAGATTTTCCAAAAAAAAAAATATATTTAATGTACAGATTCGGCTTAGTTACAACTTTATTATATGTATAGATAATACAATAAAATATAAATAAAATGTAATAATAATGATAATGTTCTCCTGACCGATTCCGGCCACGGCGGCCAATCTCATTGAGACTAGCCAACTGCGCAGGAGATATTATAGTGCACAAGTGTACCCGCAGACACAAGAGCACTCTCTATTCCTGTCACTCTCATACTCCGGTGGGACGACTATTCGACACGACCGGTGAGAGTTAAGGCGCAGGACCGACGGCTTTACGTGCTCTCCGAGGCACGGGGGTGAAACACCGCCAACTTCCCAACTCCGGGCTGTTACTGAGGCTTACTATACAGAAAGACTCAATAACTAAACTTGGCCCGACCCGGGACTCGAACCCAGGACCTCAGGATGTGCAGCCGTACATGCTAGCCACTACACCACCGAGGCAGTCAAAAAATAAAATGTACACTTTTAGTTAAGGATCATTTATAGGTGGATTCCTCATACAAATTTTCATCTCCATTTTCACCCCCTTAAGGGATGATGTCCGGAATAAAAAATATCCTTTATTCTTTCCGGGGTCTCAAACATCTTACCAAATTTCATCTAAATTGGTTCAATAGTTTTTGAGTTTATTAGTTACAAACATACAAAAATACAAATATTTCCTCTTTATAATATTAGTGTACAGAGAGCGCCACCTTTTGAAAATAATATCACTAAGAGCAGTTTTTGTGTAACTCTAGGTTATCGTCTATTTCAGAGATCTTTGATAATATTTTTATTCATTATCTTTCCATTTAAAACTAAGTGAAAAACTTTGTTGATTCATTAGTTGATGACTAGAATCCGAATTAATTACCTCAGGGCGCCCTGATGTCTCTCTTATTAGTTCCACTGACGCTTATCTTGTAATTACCTACTTTACACACAACGCTACACAATTCTAATGTTAATAGTGCACGCCTATTGGTCGAAATTCGACCACACTTTTTTTTTTTGATTAATAACACTAAAGCTTGTCAATCAGCAGCTTCTAAACAAAAAGAAGAAAATCTGCTGACAGAGTAGAGTACTGAACTGTTTTGTCGTCTTTGCCTATTTATATATAGACTTAGGTACGATTTAATTTTTTTGAGCAAAACCCGAAATCTTTTTCTAAAATAAGAGTAGTCTAAGTTACTCTTTATAATATCAGCTACATGCCAGTGAATGTCCCATTAAAATTGGTCCAGCCATTTCAAAGATTAACCGGAACAAACCGACAGACAGACAAAAATTTTATAGATTGTGTTTTTCTTATAAGTACCGTATATAATTCCGCTGTTATTTTGACATTACAAACAGACACTTCAATTTTATTTATCTGTATAGATAACTACTCAGATTTATAATATAGACTAGGGACGAACCCGAGCGGAGCGAAGTTGGTGAGTCGCTAAATAAAGTGCGCGAACTGATTCGCGGGTAAAAGAAAGTCAATAAATTTTGGCTTTCTGCAGTCCTTCTCTATATAAACTTTGACTATGCCAAAGCTCATACTCGTCTATACATGCGATATGCTTAAAAAGGGGTCCAAAGTTTTTGCTTCACGTATTAATATATAGATAACTAACATTGATACACAATACATAAATGAGAAGTATAATTTTTTTTCTTTTCAATCAATTGTAAGAATTCTCTGTCTCCTTAAAAACATAATTTTTCTAAGATTTTTTAAAGTACATCATCTTCTTACGTATTCGATATAGTTATTTATCCGTAATTCTACTTAGTTTAAACGTAGAGATAACGTTTCACGTTATAATTTTAATCGTAGTTTAAGAAAAATTTAATACAATAACTGTCTAAGGAAGGAAAAATAGTTACGACTATATAATTTGGCTTCAGTCGATATTAAGATAAATTAATCGCGCTGCATTTAAGTTGATTAGGAAGCCTGATAAACATTAACAAGCTATTAAAACAATATTTAAAGCCTTAATTTTAGTCAAGATCCAATTTTTTTAAGTTGAATGTCTAATATAATAATTTTACAGACTATTGTTATCATTAATGTTAAATACGTGCCTCTTTAGGTGTAGAACACTTTGCTTTGTGTTTAATAGATATAATGTTGTGTTACGTATGAGTTCATAATTTACAATCACGCTTTATATGGATAGTAATTAAATGCATTTCAAAGATTTTTGCGGATGACCTTCCGCTCTAACAAATATATTATTTCAATTGTTTCAATGATTATTAACAAAAGGTTCCGCATTCAGTTCTGATAATATAATAACATTGTTTTAATACCGTGTTGCTATATATAGGCTATTCACTGAAACTTATCACAATGTATAGTGGTTGTGAACCAGAATAATATATTTTTATTATAAAAGTTAAATATATTATATATTATAAAAACTAATTATATTTTTGCCATTGATTCCAACCGTTCGAACACAAAACAAATCTTTTTAATTATAATTAAAGTTGATTTATTCATTTGTTCATATCTATACAGATAAATAAAATTGAAGTGTCTGCTTGTAATGACACAATAACAGCTTTTTATTCGGTACTTATAAGAAAAATACATTTTTTAAAATTTTTGTCTGTCTGTCTGTTTGTTCCGAAACGGTTGGACTGATTTTGATGGGACTTTCACTGGAAGATATATTTTAGAAAAAGAATTTAATACCCAGGGACGCAGCCGAGCGTAGCGAGGGTAAGTCGTTAATAGATAATATAGATAGATTGATCATTTGAAAACGGTATGCTCTTTGTCAAAAAGAATTAAGTAGAGTCACCTAGAGATCTTTTTTTATTGATTTTTTAATAGAATAAAACTAAATCTAGCCACATGCCGTCTTTTAAGGAATCGGTGTATATATTAAATATAGGTACTAAGTACATATGTAAATATATATATATATATATATATATATATATATATATATATATATATATATATATATCGGTTAAAGGTTGTTTTTTAAAATTATGTAATGTATAAAATAGACTGATGGATCTTATAATATTATACAAATATTATTCTAATATTGAATAGAAAACAGTATTATTATAATGAATCTGTTGCCCTTGCAAGGTGGACAAGACTGCTAAGACAATTACCTACTCGTTTCGTTCTCTATTTACTAAACTATGACCTCAGATTAAACATTTATAGGTAAAAACGGAGTCCTCCAAGAAAAAAATGTCAAAGTCAAAAATAGTAGCCTGATTTTGCTTTTTATGCTACTATTCTCGATTTTGCCATTACATTTACTTTTCTGAAACAATAAGGGAAATTTTCATATAGATATTATTTAAAATAATTGACAATATATAGAAGAAAATATCAATAAAAATAGTTCTTATTTTATTTTTTAAACATCACCTACTTCTCTTCCTCTTAAAACAGAGATAGCATAATATTAGCTTATTTATTTATTATAATAAAATCCATTAGCTATTTTTGTTAATTAACATTTGTATAATAATGACACTACGGGACTTAAACACGTGAAATCGTAAGTGGCAAAATACCTTTGAGATGTCTAAAACCTTAGTCTCTCCCGTGACCATGATTGCTGTAAAGCATTCGAAACGTCGGGAACCAAAATTCAAAATAAATCCGCGAAATAATCCGAAAAGATATATTTATTTAAAATGTCAAATATTCGCGTAAATCTAAGAAATTATTATTTATTTTACGTTCTTCAATTCTCCAAATCCAATTTAATTAGTATTGCTATTTAAATAAGCGCTTTGCAAAGGTTTTTAAATATGAATAATATTGGAGCCCTTTCATTTAATTCATAAATAGAAAAAAAATACGTACATCGTAAACAGATTAAGTACTAAAGTAAGTGGCTATTTCTCAACTATCTTCAGTATGGGGGACATAATTAAGCCTTATAATTCTAAGCCCTTCGTTCAATTTATCTAAGCGGTACTTTGTTTTGCATAAATTGTCATCTGTATAACGGGTAAAGCAGCTGCGTAATCAGTTTGTAATCGATGCTAAAACAGTACTTCAGTGTAATTCTTCCTGTATAAATATATTGTTGCCATAGAAACGTCAACACAAGTTACGAAAGCATAATCTAATGAGGATTAGCACAAAACAAGGAACGGGATTGCCGAAATCGGCTTTTAGCAGGACAAAATACCTTTCCACTTCTCACGATGTGAATTTTCTGAAATATTGATTCAATGTTCATAATGTTTGTGGTGCTGTGAATTATGTGTCAATTTTGTTTCAAAATCTGCAAAATATTTAAGGCGTAGCTCACATTATACTTATTTTTATCAATTTTAGTTTTAAAAAAATCAATATATTTGGAGGATATTCTATTGCATGTATAATAAGCTCATAAAGCAACAATGAATTAAAAATTACGTTAAATTCATTGTATTAAATCTTTTTAGTTAAGAGATTGAATGAATTCCAAGACATTATCAGAGTTCCGCTTTGAATTATGCTACAAATGGCTGCATATTTGTCAAATTTGCCACCAAAGTAGAAGTCTGAAGATAACTTGACTCGATTGGCGAATGTTTTACGAGTCTAAGTTCAAATTAGTACTGTTATTATACGTTTAATATGTATATAGCTTAAGCTTTTCATTCTACACGTTCTTATAGTAAGCGAGGTCATGTTTATTGGTTGCGGGCTAAATAGAGAAAAACAGAGGTGCAAAGCCGTCAACAGAAGTTTCTTTTAAATACAATATATACATATAAAGGCAGTGGTAGCCCAGTGGTAACACGCTCGCATAGGAAAACGAGTGAAGCGGGTTCAAATCCCGGGTCTCGCACCTCTGATATTTTCATGTGCGAATCATTTATAACATGATTACCACTTACCTTACGGTGAAGAAAAACATCGTGAGGAAACCTGCATGTCTGAGAGAACTTAACAAGTTTTCGAAGACATGTGAAGTCCGCCAATCCGCACTTGGCCAGCGCAGTGGACTATGGCCTGATCGCCCTTATATTGAAGTGAGGCTCGTGCCCAGCAGTGGGACGTTAAAAAAAGGGCTGAATAGATAGAATAGATACACATACATACGTATATGAGTATACTAACACCACGGACGTTTCGTCCGTGGTTTTTTTTATTTATTTATAAAATGAATTTTCATCTTTTAATAAAAATAGGTTTATATTTTTAAGCTTGACGGTTTCAAAGGTTTCTCGGTAGATTTTTATCTGATAGGCTGTATCATACTACTAATGTTATAGATACCAATCATTTTGACTGAATTTGTGGGTGAGTGTTACTTCTTAACGTTGTAACGTTTAAGAATTTGAGTAAAATTAGTAATGAAGATAAATCTTACTTTATAAGCATCCATTGATATTATAAATATTCAGCTAGGTTCTTTGGCAAAAATGTATAGATTATAGATAGCTGTATGTAACGGCCTTTATAGTTGAAGTAAAATAATTGACAGAACTGTATCACTAAAAGCGTTGCATTGTAGTTGAATAGAACTTAATGGAAAGTCGATAGATTTAAAATGTTGATGCTGTGTGGTAATATTTGTAATATGTATTGATACATCTAGAATTCCTTTTTTTTCTAGATTATTATAATGAAAAAAAATCTTAGGCTTACTAAGGATAGTTTATAGCGAATTATCCTATGATTCAGTACAGTTACTTTAGTCACATATTTTGTACCTTGGTTTCGTCACACTGATTAATTTTAAATTAACACCTGAAAGAAATCTCTAACAAATTTCGTCCTCGTTTCGTTGTTTATTTCTTTTGACCTTTTTCTCCTTAAGGGTTAAATTAAAAAAAAGTTTAATCTGAGCAATGTCGAATCAATCAGGGCAAGTAACTTTATATATTTTTCTTTTTATGTTTTAGTAATAAATTTTACGTACTTTCCTAAAAAAAGACCTCACTACAAACCTAGATTACCTCTTTGCTCTATTGGCTAGCAAATAAGGCTGGAGATTCTCAATTTGTAACCTGAGTGAAAAGTATCATATCCCCATCAGCAGAAAAAGGCATCGGTCGGTTCTGTACCTGATCTCTTACCGGTTGTGGTAATTGTCGTCCTATTGAATTTAGAGTGACACATAGATTTGTATTAGCGCAAAATAATTGTGTATTATATTATCTTCTGTTCAGGTAGTTAATCACAGTCAGATTGACTGCCAGGGATGAAATCATTTAGGAAGACTTTTGCGAAATTTACAAAGAGAATACATTTCAATTTCTGATTCTGAATTTTGGGACGCCATACGTAACAAGAGTTCAGAGGAAACGGTACAGACTACTGTCCAAACTACGGTATGGTTAATAGAAATGTATGAAATGTGTAAAGCGATAAAAAACCAAATATGTGACGTTTTTCTTATGATCAACAAATTATTTAACACAAAAAATGAGATAAAATAACAATTAACAAATAGTTATTTGTATTTAATAATGTTTAATCATTTCTTATAAACACACTTTACAATAGTTGGGTATAATTGTTGGGTTTAGCTATTGCTGTAATTTCTGTAAAGACAAAAATAAAAGGTAATTAAGTGAGAACACTAGGTTAAGGCTGGGTTCGAGTCCGGAGTCAAGCCAAGTATACTTGTTATTGAGTTTTTCTGTTAAAGAATTCTCAGTAGCAGTCCGGAGTTGAGAGTAATGTTACACCCTCAGGCTTCGGATACCTACACCTTAACTCTTATCGGATTTTGAGAATAAAAAGGAATGGAGAGTGCAGTTGTGTCTGTGTCAACACTTGTGAGTTGTGCGTTATAATATTTCCTGCGCAGATGGCTAGTCACAGTGAGACTGCCGTGGCCCAAAATCTGTCAGGAGGACATCAGTATTATTAATAGTAAATTTTATAAACATACACTTTTAACTTGCCATAATCGCGGCTATAATCTAGTATTTTTATTAATTACTAGCAGAACCCGCGGCTTCGCCCGCGAACAAACTACGAAAAAAATAAACTTTTTCGTAATACATACTTTATTACTTGCAAAAATATTTATAAAATGTAAAGCGTATATTCTGTAAATAAATTTACTTTACTTTATATCCCACACAGTAAGTATGCACTTACAGAGAACTTGAGCCATGTTACTTTATTTAAATATGTTCAATTTTTTATTTTGAATTTAAAAAAAAACAACACTTCATGTTTATTTAAATGTATTGAAGAGCATTATTACCCAGTTTCAAGTAATTCTGATCATAAACAATTTTTCCTCATATAAACAGCAACCCTTTTTTACCCTTTTAAGGGATGAATTTCAAATTCAACCCGAATTTCGAAAAAGAATGATATTTGTATTGTTTTAGTTTTAATTTTAAAGGTAAATACCATTTTCCATGCATCAATTACAGAGTTTCATAAAAACTTTCATCCCCTATTTGACAGTCTTATGGGATGAAATTCAAAAAATGCTAAAATACGTATTTATTTAATTATATTGGAAAGCATTTATACCAAGTTTCAAGTTATTTTGATCATAAATAATCGTTTGCCCATACAAACTTTATTACCCCCTTTTACCCTTTTAGAGGATGAATTTCGAAAAAAAAAATTATACACATATTTCTTATTTTTAACCTTAAAGCTAAATACCACTTTCCGTGCATTTCGCGTTTCGAATGACAGAGTTTCATACAATCTTTTATCCCCTATTTTACCCTGTTAGGGGATGAATTTCGAAAAATCCTTTCTTAGCGGATGCCTACATTATTTAATAAATATGTCCTCCAAATTTCACGTTTCTACGACCAGCGGTTTAGGCTGTACGTTGATCGATCAGTCAGTCAGGACAAAGCATTTTATGTATATATAGATTATTATTATAGAAACATGAAAGCGAGTGCATGTCACTTTGTCCTTCTTTGCCGTTGAACCAATCGGTACGATTTTGTGCATACAATTTTTTTATGGGCCGGTGATACACTCTACTTTTCAGAGCCTATAATAAGTAGTTTATTATTTACCTTAGCATAGTCTGTAGTACATATATGGTCATCTGAATTCCCAAAGTATTGTTTATGGCTTTAACTAAGAGTAAGGCTATGTTACGGCTATAGTGTAAGATTAAGATACTTTTAAAGGTTACTGAATGAATGATTTATCTATCACTTAGTTGAATAACGACATGTTGTTTATGACATGATATTCTTACTAGCGACACTCAAAAGCTTAAAATTCTTTGTCCAATTTAGAGAAGTCCATAATCTTGAGATTCCTTTTATAAGGGAGTGGTAGTACTAAGTACTAGTACTAATGGAGTACTATTATAAATAAATGTGAAAGTTTGGATGGATGGATGTTTGTTGCTGAACGGATCTGAATGAAATTTAGCACAGAGATAGATTATAGTCTGAAATAACACATAGGCTACGTTTTATCCCGGAAAAATGTACGATTTTTGTGGGCCAGTTTTTTTTTTATTTTTCAACCGTTTAGAAGTGTTCAACCGGCCAGATTTTTTTTTAATTTTTTTGCCGTTAAGACGTATATAACACACCCGCTAGTAAAGATATATATGTAGGAAATACTGCAGACACTAACTCGCTTATTTTACTTAATGATTTTTAAGTTAATATTAATATGATTAAGGAAAGAACTATTTAAGTTAATGACAACAATAAATCTTGAACCCGCAGTTAGACACCTGTATTCAAATGATACAAATGAAGCAAATAATTGCATAAAATTATCATAATTTATTGATTAATCTGATATCCTTTAGTGGTTTATTGTCATCACAAACGTTAAACATAAATCAGATCTAGTTAGATGTTGAAAGTAAATCAACAAAGTCCTAATTGTTATTATAAAGTCTAGAAACATTTTATTTTCATGGCCAATATAAGTTAGTAGGCACTTAAATTGAAATCAAGGTGGTTTAAAAAACAAAAGATAAAATATAATTGATACACGATAGTAACCGCAAATCGACTTACTTAGCTCAGGCATTAGATTGTAAGAAAATTGCGTATAATTTCATAATGATATACTTTTTATATTCTATGACAAATAAGTGAATTCAATAGGTATTGTGGGTTATCTGAAGGAAGTTTTAATTTAGAGAACATTAAGACGGGGGATCGGTTGGATTTTAGTGGGTAGTACTGGTTTTGCCGGTGAATCCTACATAACCACCTGTATGTATGCAGATGGTATGCATAAATGCATATCCCAACGTTAAAAAAGGTCATTGAGGTTTAATCTCGTGGCGCGTTAAAACAAAATGAATAATGGGAAAATATTTTCTGAATTCAAAACTGACATATACCAATTTAGATGGCGGTTGGTTCAAAGTAGTGTAAAAGAAGTTGATATAAAGTTTGTTATGTTTGTGTAAAGTTTAATATTGACATAAATATCATTTCTTCTTTGTATTAAAATTTTAAAATAGTCGATAAGAGGAGCTTTCGAAAATTTACGGTTTAAAAAAAAATCATTTTTATTAATACTCGTACGGGTAATTAAATTAATTAGGTATTTATTTGTCACTTAAATGTTCTGTCTCCGTGAAACAACTAAAAACCATATAGGTACCTACAGGATATATTATCAATATAAACATTTATTTATTCCCGAGCGGGACTCGAATCCACGACATCTGGCATAAATAGGCTCAGACCACTCCACTTTGCGGTTGTCTAATTGACGATTTACTTTCCAATTTTCACGCACTTTCATTTACAATATAATGAGTGCTAACTTTATTCGCCGTTTCCGCATTAAAGTAATATTAGAAGAAATATTTATAATGAGATTCAAGTTTCTGAGACGAACACTGCGTATAAATTGTGGGTCACAAGAGCCTTACTTTTTTGGACTCAGCCGACCGTATAACGTTACATTTTATTATATTCGAGTAACAGATTGTGACGGGAACAGCACGCTTTGTGAATACCATCCAATTATCGTTATTCGCTGAAAATTCGCTTTTCGTTCCACAAAAATAATTTCGTTTAATTCGTTATGTTAATGAAGCGAAAATAAGAGTTTGTTACTGTTTATATTAAAGCCTAGCGACACCCACGCTTCCCTCGGGTGCGGGTATTGCGAAATTTGCGGAATCGGAATTCCGCAGGAGAACTCATATTCTTCATCTTCTCTAATCCTTCAACTGCTGTCTATCTGAAAGAGCGTTTTGAGTTTCTGGGTGATTCCCATGCTCGTTCACGTTCGCTCTGCTCAGAACTTCCTTAAAATTCGTACTCACTCTTCCTCTTTCTTCATGAATTCTTTTACAGAAAAACTGCTCGACTGTGGAATAATTCTATTCCTTTAGGCATTAGATGTGCTAAAAGCTCAGATAAATTTAAAAGCTTATTAAAAGATTATTATCTTTCTTTTTACGCCTTTCTCCTTTCTCTCTTTAGTCCTTTCCCCTAATATCATCCTTATTATTATTTCCTGTATTATGTTCTAGTATCTAATTCTATATATTATTTAGTTAATTTTTCTTTTTTAAGTGTGTGTGTAAATTTACAAATGTATGAATGTATGTATGAATGTATGTATGTATGTATGTATGTATAAGTATTTATATATGTAAACGTGTCAAAGCAAGTACACCGCCTACCGTTTTTATGAAAACTTACTCCTCCACTTCAAGGTTGCCTGGAAGAGATCACTTCCAACGATAAGGCCGCCTGCTGTGTATCTTTTCTTTGTGTTCTTTTTTTTATGTTCCTTTTTTGGTCTACAATAAAGAATATTATTATTGTTATCGATTTTCGTTACTTATTAGTGTATTTAAATTTGAATCTATGTATGTATGTACATATGTGTTGAGATTTTAAAATATGAATAAAAATAATAAAACTCCAAAAAACCATTACATCACTACTACTAATGTTGATTTATTTATTTAAAATGCTTTTTGAATCACCATTTTAAAGCTTCCCACATAATAAACATCAAGCTTACATTACATAAGCAAATATTTTGGTAAGTCGTTTAAAAAATGAATTTGTTTTAAGAAACACACTATCAGGATGTAAAGGTGTCCAAATAGAGTAGTTTCGCATTAAATTGTTGCTTTCGTTATGTTTGTTTTTTATATGGCATTCGTTATTTTAAACTGTTGGTTTATAGTACGAGATCCCACTGTCGTGATTACACACTACCACACCTTCACCTACCGCACCTACCACAGCGTGAGTACTACGTCCACCTGTTATTTAGTCAAAATACAATTTTATAGATTAATATTTTTAAATATTATTACGTTCATTTGTTTAAAGAATAAAGTATATTTATTTTCAAAGATATGTAAAACAGTAAGATTTCAATAACACTTTCTGACATTTATGCAAATATTTTACATTTTAAATAAAACTATCTTTTCGGATGCTTTCATCGGCATTACACATCAATCAGTAAAGCATTCGAAACGTTGGAAACCAAAAATCAAAATCAATTAGCGAAAAAATCCAAAAAAAAAAATTGTTTTATTTTAAAATTCGTGGGCTACCGTTTCTCACGTTGCCGTTACCGCTTGTCAACTCACTTTATATACAAAAATGATATTATTTATATAGCAAATAGGCGTATTAATCACGCAGTTGGATCTTAGACTATTAAGTGCGAAGTGGACATAAGGGCAATCTTGTAATACAATATATCAGTGTCAGTAACACGTGGCATGACAATTAGCCTATTCTTTAACCTTAGTTCATGACTTCGTAGTAAATTAATTTTACGGTTATAAATCTAAAGCAACATAGCTTATGAAAATTTAACCTTGTATACGATATGCGCTTGGTTTTTTTAGATAGGTAAAGCAGGCAGTTTGCTTATTACTTTAAAATATATTAAAATAGCTAGAAAAAAATAAAAGTTTTTACAATCTAAGGATAAAGAAAATTGTAGTGTCTGTATGTAATGTTGAAATAAAACTTTTTACTATACGATTGTATACGTTACTCATTAAAAAAACAAAATTTTTGATTTTTTTATCTCTCTGTCTCTTTGTTCCTGCTAATCTCCGTAACGGCTGGAATGATTTTGACAGGACTTTTACTGGCAGATAGCTGATGTTATAAGGAGTAACTTAGGATATTTTTATTTTAGAAAATAATTAGGTCCCCGTTCAAAAAATTCAAACGTAGGTACCTCGGGATGCACCCGAGCGAAGCGAGAATAAGTCGCTAGCGTTAAATAAATTCATATAACTTATTATTTTCGTTTCACTTTTCTTTAATACTGTACGCTTTTTTGAAATAAATCTAAAAAGAATTAATAATATACATGCTAATATAAAAAGTAGGCCAGTTTTTACTCTAACAGAACCAATTTATTTACTAGACAAATAGAAAATGGATTAGGTAATGATGGTTTACTCTATGAACTAATGCAGACATAAAAAGATTAAAATGAACTAAAAAGTATTTCTATTATATAACTTTTAGCGTTAAAAATTGTCACTTAGTGTAAAAATGGTTCTATCAGCCTACAGTTATAACCTTAAAAAGAGAGCTTACAGTTATAATCTTAAAAAGTTTAAGGCGTAAGCGTAAGCGTATTTGTGATTTTTGGAACTGTAAGAAGATATTAAAATTAAGAAGTGGTGATGAGTAACGTTTCAAAAATATATTATTGATTTTCTTTTTATCAGTTATTTTCACTACAGTCTCTAAGTCTACCTTGTAAGAGGTAGAACATAAATATAAAATAAATAAGCTATAGTAAGCTATAAAACCTAGGAAAATGGTCTCGTAAAAATAGACCAAAGAAGATATAATCGAATTTTAAGCGGTAGGGGCTTTTGCAGATCTTCACTTTCATAGACTACCTTCCAGCGTTCCAGATAGAACCATTATTTCTTACCAATAAGGTGCACCTTTAAACATAATAACATTAATAGTAACTTTTTCATTAAAATAGCTCAAATTGGTTTACAATTGATGAAGTTATTGTAAAATACAAGAAAATGTATTTATATATCCTGAAGCCACCCTTAAAAAATGTTCGACTTTCAATAGTAGATACTCGTACTGTTTTTAATAATTTGAATCCGATGACTGAAATACATTCACTTGCAAAGTTTTAAAATTGATATTACATTTTAAATTAAAAGTATTAAGTTATAATTATTTAGATTGAAATCAATTTCCTAAGTTTATTTAATTACTTGATTAAAGTGTATAATACTGATAGCGACCGCTTCGCTCGAGTTCGTCCTTAAGTACGTTTTTTACAGTTAGTATGAAATAGATAGATAGATAAATGATTGATTCTCCATACAAACTTCTACCCCTTTTTACCACCTTAAGATTTCCGGGTTAAAAAGTATCCTATGTCCTTACCATCCATCCCAATTTTCATATAAATCAGTACAGCGGTTTAGTCGTTAAAAGGTAACAAACAAATAAACAAACAGAGTTACTTTCGCATTTATAATATTAGTATGGATTGAAGATGACAAATGAAAACAAAAAATGCCGCTCAAACACTAGACAAGGCTACTTAAGCTGTGAATAAGTCAAATGAAAATCTAAAAATTATCTAATTTTCTCAATTGCATCAATTTGCAAGTATTGCAACGTATTGTTGTAAAAATAAATAGAATGTTAAAAAATATTAAGTGGGCCATTAGCTTTCGGACGACGGTCACGAAACGAGAAGCACTTTCGACACGCTCAATGGAGACGTTTCGAAGACCTGGTAAACGTTATATCACTGTGCTTGTAATAAATTCTTCATAATGAGATCTAAAATATTTCATTCCTATAATTAATGTAATCATTAAAATAAGAATACATATAATAGTTATTTTAATTAAGGAAACTGTTTATTCGAAATCTATATAGATCAGTATCTTAATAGTTCAGAAAGGTAGCTACTACTACTAAGCAAGGGACTACGGGTTCGATTTTTGCTCGAAGCATGAAATAATCTTATTAGAGCATTAAAATGTTTCTTATAGTCTATTAGACAAAACGTGGTGTTGATATTACCATCGAAATTTCAACGTGTTTCGGTGCTAACGCAGATGGAAGAACGGATAGGGTTTCTTTCTTTAAAGCGATGAAAATTAAATCTCTTATAATAAAACTGTTTTTATTAAGTGGATTGTGAAGTGTCGTTACGCGGCGCGAGTAGGTTTTTAAAAAAATGCTATCTGTTTCATACCGCACGCTTTGCCAACTCGTATGGTGCGATAGAGAGAGTTGCAAATCTTAGAGGCAATTACCTACATTTCCCGTTTGAAACATTGTTTCGGGCGATAACGTTTGCTCCTCCTCCCCCCCCCCCCCCCCTTATTTACAAATTGAGACGATTTTGGTCTCATTAGATTCAGTACACCATAATCTAGGCTAGATCTGTGTTTTTCTTTTTTAGTACAGATATTTAGATGCTCTCAATATTACTTTAAAATAAAAACGTACGGACCTAGCTTTTGATTATATCTACAACATATCCAAAAATTATAAAAATTAGACTATGACGTTAATGGGGAAAAAACGTTATCGCTTTTTGTATGAAAATTTACAGCTTCACAATCCTCTATTGTGTCGTCAAACACTTTAGTCACTCCCGCTACTGAAATATCAAAGAGTAAAATGAAGCGTGAAAGAAATCGTAAAAAACTGATTTAACTAATATTCATCTGTTACAAATTATAATGTTTATTAGTCAATAGACACTATTTATTTTATAGTAGGTATACTCGTACTAGCAACTCACCCTTGTTTTAACGTTTACTATAGATTTCTTAGAGATGAGATATTTTCCTGCAGAAAAAAGTATCCTACATGTTGATCCGTATAACCAACTATCATCATGACAAATATCATCAAAATCCCTCTACTGGTTTTTCCGTAAAGCGGTAACAGACAGACAGACAAAAATTCTAAAAACTATAGATAAGTCTATTTCAATAAGATTTTCCAAAAAACATTTAATGTACAGATTCGGCTAAATTACGATTTTATTATATGTATAGTTAGAAGTTTAAATAATTATTGACGATAGCAAAATTTTATCGAAAGATCTATTTTTCAATTACACAATGGCGATCGGGACAGCTACTTATTGTATATGTCACTATTAAATGGTAGCATATTAACTAATGTTAGGTAATACGCAAACAGAGATAATTTTACGTTTATTATGTAGGTTTTGAATTATATATTGAGTAATGAGTACACTTGAACACCCACATCAGCCTGATTTACTTCTAACGTAATCCCAATTTATGTATACATTATATTATTTATTTATGTATGTATGTACTTTACTACTGTAGTAAAAGTTTAATATATTGCCCTACATAAACCGTAAGCCCCAGAAATTTTAAATTTTGGTATGTCTTGGGAACCGGACGGAAAAAGAGGAGTCACCATGATTGACTAATAAATATCAAAAATGCGAAATTTAGTAGAAAAAATTGAAAAATACCATTGTTTCTATAGCGAACAGTATAATGACGTAGAGCTGTACCTACTCTCTGTCTTCGACATTGATGTTGAAGAAAAAAAGGTATAGTGGGTACCTGTAGAAATAGGTAGGTCGTAGAAAATTACAATACTTGATTTAATCACATATTGTGACATACAATACGATAAAATAATAATAAATAATGATATGCGGAAAAATAATCACGTAAATAGTCCAAAATTAAGGAACTAACAAAATAATTTAATAGATAATATAAAATATATTATACAAATAAGTACGGCGTCTGGTGTTAAAGTTTTAATGTATTAATATTATTTCCTTTGTCTATTAATTTGTATAGTATAGTTTAAATAACAATTGGGATATTTTTCTTATTGATGACATAATATTATATAAATAGTACTATTATAACAAGTCACTTTACTCCCGCCGTTTCTACTCGCAAGAACAAGTTTTCGTTGTAATGCAACAATATTCCATAGCATACATTAGGAGGGAAAAAGTAAGAGGGGGGGGGGGGGGGGGGGTGGAGATATTTTGCTTTCTACCCAATCAGCAACTATCCAAATATAATATTGAAATTTGGCTGCGAAAAATAAGGACAAATTATTAAACATACTACCTTTGCTTATAAGAATATTAGATAGAATACTTTGTTACTAGTAGTAACGTTCAATTAACTCATGCTAGTAAACAAACTTATAAAGATTGCCTTACAAGCTCTTGTTTTCTGTAATTTATTGTAGCCTACAATAACTTAAGGGCTAAAGATAAATAGATTCAAATGTATTGATATTTGTGTATATGTTTAGATCGCTTTCTAATAACTGATAATATTCACATAACAAACGTATAAGGAACTGGTGTTAGATTTTATATCTTACTTGTAATAACATTTGATATTCCAGTAGACCATAAAATATGACTTTTATTAAATAATTAAATTTTAAATATTTTAAATATTGCGCGAGTAGCAAGCAATAGCCTTAGTTTTTATTTTAACCGTTAAAATAATAAAAAAAAATTAAAGATTAAATACAAAATAGTATTTTTTCTGACCTAAGACACTTTAATATAATGTTCTTAATAAAACCTTTTTGCTTCGACGCACTCTAGTAAAGCCAAGACAGGCGGCATATTTAACGATACTCTAAGAAATATAAAGACATTAGTAACTAAAAAATTGCTATAACCAATTAGGATTCTTGCAAACAGCTCTACATTTTTATCTATATAAAATATTGCTTGGTGAAATTGAATAAGGGCAATAGGGGCGGTATTTTTAGTTGATTTTACTTATACGTATGATACAGAATAAATATAAAACGTATACGTACGTAGTATCTTAAATTCTTTACTCCAAACAGTAAAAAAAAAACTCATTACAAGGAACTAAAATGTAAGAAATAACTGACCGAAGTTTTCCTGAGAAATGTAATCAATGACCTCAGACAAGTTGACATTCTTATGAGTACGAATAGTTTTTTTTTAATTGTATTAAAATGACATATTGTAGCGTTATATCAGTGTCATAATATTATGTCATTAAAAAATATCCTTTTAGCCGACTGCGGCGAAGTCCAAAGGAGGGTTATGTAATGACCTGCATGTATGTACGTCACGTCATAGTATATATGGATATTTTAAAAAACCTAAAATGGTGGATATCAGGCGCCAAATTGTGTGTCTTTATTTTTTTTTCTAAACCTATCGAGTGGACGTGTTTTATACTTACTAAAAGTCTAGTGCAAATCTTGCTTCGTGTATGTACGAACTGTCTACGACTGCAAAGTAGTTACGTTCCTTCATCAACTTGTTCCCATCTTTTTAGTTCGCTTTTTATGCTATCGGCTTTTTTACATTTATAACTTAATTATTCATAAGATTCCTTTTCATAAACGATTATATAATGATATTTAGTCTACATAAGCCTTTACATATTTTGATGCTGATGCAATGTAATTGGTAAAGCATATCCATTCAGCTATGAATAAATTAATTATTAATTAAAGTAAAATATAATAAAAGTAATTTCTTCGTTTTAATTTGTTTTGAATTTAAGAAAAATCGATAAACACACCGAAATATATATGGGTCGAACGTAGTGTCGTCTTTTTTGTAGTTGGTTAAATCAGGTAGAGATGCTAGCAATGTACAATGTGATGCTGCAAAGTTAAACTATTAACTTTTTAGCTCGTCAATATCTACTAAATAAAACTGTTTTGTCTATTTATATGTAGTACCTGGGCGACCGAGCTTCACTCGGAGTTCTTTTTTGTTATATAGTAATTTTTATTAAAAAAAAAACTAAAAGTTGAATAGATACAAAAAAAAAGTAAAAACTTTGTATTCGATCGAAATTTGAACTCGGACATCTGTGATTGTTAATCTTGCACCTGGGTTGCTTGACCACTACGTTTATGCCTGAGTGTAAGAAATTATTGACGATATTCTGCGTGGAATAATGCGAAAGAAAACTGCATGAAAACTCGAAAATACGCGTTTTCCCAGACATAAGACTGATCCAGATCGATTTTTCGCTCCCGAAAACCCGCACATACCAAATTTCAGCGAAATTGTTAGAGTCGTTTCTGAGATCGCCGGTATAAATAAATAAATAAATAAATATACAAGAATTGCTCGTTTAAATATATTAGATATAGATCAATTGTATATATTATATACACTAGGTACAGTCAGTAGCAGGATTATTGTGTGCGAGCCTCGGGCTGACAATTTAAGCTAAATTA
This sequence comes from Fabriciana adippe, assembly GCA_905404265.1. NCBI lineage: Eukaryota > Metazoa > Arthropoda > Insecta > Lepidoptera > Nymphalidae > Fabriciana > Fabriciana adippe. Next base: position 12,826,336 of record FR989989.1, read on the forward strand.
CCTCCCTATTTAGGATACACTGCTGTACTGGTATTATCTTATATTTTTTTTAATTCTTTATAAGCTGTATATGTCATAAATAAAGCATTTTGCTATGTATAGTACATACATAGTTTCTACGTTCCTTTTTATAAAATCCGATTTATAAATGTATTTGTAATATAATTTGTGTAGTATTATTCAATATAACTACAGTTTTAAATAACATGACACAAGGTGCTAAATATTTCCTAGTTAGGCATGACGACATTCAAATATTAAAAAGTCAGTGAATATTATAAATTTTTATTATATACTAGCGACTCACCCTCGCTCCGCTCGGGTTCGACCCTAGGAACGTTTTAACGGTTAGAATAGATTTCTCAGAGATGAGATATTTTCCTGTAGTAAAAAGTATCCTCTATGTCGACCCTGATACCCGGCTATCATCATATTAAACTTCATCAAAATCTGTCCAGTGGTTTTCTCGTGATGCGTTCCCAGACAGACAGACAGACAAAAGTTCTAAAAACTACGATTTTGGCCACTGTATCGATAATAGTGACTATTTCAATAAGATTTTTAAAAAAATATTTAACTACTCCAGGATAATTTCTAAGAAATTAATTGTTAACTGAACCACCGGTGTTCACGCGTCCCTCAACACGTTAATGTACAGGTTCGACATAGAATTTTTTTAATAATAATAATAATAAGTTGGGACATTAACACACAGCACCATTTAGTTCCATGGTGAGCTACGAGGCTCGTGTTATGGATACCAGATAGTTGATACACTACACATATATAACTTTAAATACATACATATTATAAACATTATTATAAATATAAATTTTATTATATGTATACATATTACATACATATTAATATAAATAAGTAATTCTGAAACCGGAACTGTATAAAAATATAGTTATAATTATTACAAGTTATTACGATAGCTGCAATTAAGGCTAGCCCTGTTAACATAAATAATCTTTGAAGCGAGTAGGGTCTCAGAATTATTGCAACATTTGGACCTCTAATAAAAAGCATGACAAACGCCATTATCGCTGAGAACAATTTAAAGTATGTCTAAGGCTTATTTCACATATAACGACAGAACTGCGCCGACAATAAACATGAATTATATTTATTTGTAAAATATATTGTTTTTCACTTTTTAACCTACTTTAAAAATATGGAGATTTTGACTGATTTTTAATTTGTATGCTACGCGATATTCTCTTATTGAGAATTGATTTTCTTAATTATTTCTTAATGAATAGGTTATATGTTATGAGCATATTATTATGAGCCAGCATTACGTACTACCACCCAACAAAACCTCCCCCATCTCATTATATTATCTATACAATAAAATAATAATAATAGTAATAGAGGTCGAATCTTTAGTTTTTAGAATTTTTGTCTGGGAACGCAACATGAAAATCACTGATCACATTTTGATGAAATTTGGTATCATGATAGCTGGTTTTTCGGATCAACATATAGAGTACTTTTTACTGCGGGAAAATATCTTATCTCTGAGAAATCTATACTAAATGTTAAAACGTAGTATAAAAATATACAAACAATAACAACAAAATCAATTCCGTTTTAACATATTTTATTAAATTACTTATAGATATATATAGATTTTGATAGAAATAACACCATCTATAAGAAACCTTAATATTCTAGCACTTTGCGACATTTCACCTTGCTCCATACAATGGAGTCTTGAGTTGCTATGTAATATTTGCGGCTATTTTGCTTTTTTGATAGTTGAAACTGTAATTTTATCCCTATTATGTTAATTTTTATTGTATCTTTATTATGTAGGTACATATTGGCTTAAAGGATTTTAAATAAAAAAGTAAACATTTTTAATATAATTTTCTCGCTTAATCAAGTAACATCTACGAGTACGAGCATTATCTTTACATGACCGGGGTCGTTTTATAGCCTGTACGTATAGGAGTTTGTACCTTGATTAATCCATTCAAGTGATTTAAATAAAATTGCCTTATAAAATAGTTTTATTACACGAAAATAAATAAAATTAGGTACTCAAAATCTATCTCTAATGACATTTGTTTATAACATACGTTTTACTATTTTTTTTTTAATATTTAAATATACATTATCAATACTACATCTGACATATACGAAGGTCCCAATCGTAATACATTTACTTTAGAACATCAGAATAACCTGATGATAAAAATATGCACGTCCAATGACAAGATTGAATCGTCGAACTCTGACAAGTGATACTATTCAGATCTATTACTCACTATGCACTACACTAGAGTTCTGTGGTGACACCCAAAGTATTTATCACAATTTCATCAATAGCATGTTTGAAATTCGTCACATTTATACAAATCAGGTGAAGACAAAACGGTTTCTATATTATTAAAGTAGCTCTATCTGTTTGTTACACTTTCTATACATAGTACTTTTAACCTATTACTAGTTGATATTATCCCCTCCTGCCATTGAGTAGGGTTACGGGCAAAAAATGAAGTATCTATACTAACATTATAAAGAGGCAGAGTTTGTTTGTTTGTTCGGTTGTTTGAATGCGCTAATCTCAGGAACTACCAATCCGATATGAAAAATTATTTTTGCATTAGATAGCCCGTTTATTGAGAAAGGCTTTAGGCTATATATCATATAATATATAGTCTATCTATTCCATACTGACCATTAAAACGTAATAAAAAAAAAATATATATGTAGTGCTTTTTATTACAAGTGTAGCATCCGGTATTTTAGAGTGAGTCATTAAACAATACCAATAGCAATATAAACCCGGAACTTATTATTATTCATGAATTACAATTTGCCTATCGAACTAAATATAAATAAAAAAGCAAATCAGTCTAATGCATCGAGTGCTCTGTCTGTCTGTGGATTACTTAACAATAATCTTATCGTGTATAATTTTATACTACATATTCCAGTATCAAACTAATATCTAATTAGAAATGCGAAGTGAGTACGTTAGTGAGTGCGTCCTTCATGGCGCACTATCGGCCCTACAGAATTAATTAAAAATAAAAAGTCTTGCAATAACACATTTATGTGTATGTAACTTATAGGCTAACTTTATTCGAAATAATAACTACAGGAGTGGAACTACGAGTATGATTAGTTAACTAATATAAATTAAAATATATCTATATCTATACATATAATAAAACTGTAAAGGTCGAATGTCTGTACATAGAAAAAAATTGCTAAAAACCGAATTAGGGGGATGTAAGAAGAGAAATAAAACAAATCCAGATTTTTTCAATTTTTTTGTTTCTCGGTGTGTTTGTCTTTTCATCACGGAAAATTAAAGAATTCCCGTAGCATAGTTAAAAACTATAGTAACTAGTACAGCTTAGTACACAAAAACTACTGATTGGGTTTTAATGAAACTTTACAATAATATAGTTAATACATCATAATAATAAAAAAGCTACTTTTTATCCCAGAAAAATGTTCGGTTCCCGTGGGATAGATTTGTTTTTGTTTGGCGTACCCGAGCGAAGCAAGGGTGAGCCGCTATTATTACATAATTAAAATTAATAGCGCGAGTCTGACTATTTTTGTTTAGTTTTAGAGACAGTAATAAAATATAATCAATTTTACCGTTTTCCCTGTTTGTACATAAGTGTAAAAATAAAAAATAACTTTTAAAACAGGTTTCTTGTATTGAGGCTCCGAATTTACTTTACCCGACCCGAAAGTTACTACCCGGACTATAACACTATGCGGTCATGTCATTTGTCCTTCACTTTAAACGCTCTATACTATATTTTTGAATCGCATAAGAAAACCGTATAATTTTAAAAAATGTGTCGTTAATTTAAGTTTTTATTAGAGTCTGTATAATCGAGCCTTGATCCTAATACGTTCGTTGTTTTCGTTAGTATGATCCGTAATATTATTCATATTGATAAATTTATGTAATTTATATAATGTAATTATAATATAAATAATTAAATATAACTTATATAATAATAATTAAAAATTAAAATAAAATTAATTATAATATTACTTATATAATTTAATTATAATAAAATGTAAAATATTTAAAATGACATAATAGCTTTATATGACCACATCGACGCGCCCTAAACAGTCACGCCGTATGGTTTGCTGTAGGTCATGTGTCGATTAGGTAATTAAAATTAACCAACATTAATATGAAGTGTGTTTTGAAAATATCGATATTAAGCCCTAGTTTTTAAAGATTGCTATACTTTTTTTTAATATAAAGTGTACAACAGAAATTCACTATTTATGTGATTAAATATCAAAGTTAAAATACCATGAAACTGTTATATTTTTGAATCAATTTTCAATTGTAGAGTTCACTCTACATTTCATGCTAAAAAAGAAAAATAAATGTTATAAAGACAACAGATAAAAATATAATACACGCTATTTAATCTGTTATTGTAATTTATCGATACTTTGACAGTTGAATAATTTGTCAGCCTACATTAGCTTGCAAATATGTAGGTATTGAGGGAAATAGCGGCATATCACACCCATACTAGGGAGAAAAGAAAAAAAAAACATTCGTTTGCAGTTAATATGAAGTATTGGTGAAAAACTTGTTGAATTTTAAAAAAGGTCTAAGCTTCATTCCATACGTCAAGTTTTTGTATCGATTTTAACATTTTTGGCTAATTTGCTATTAGTTTTGAAGCCTTAATAAGCCCGCTAATTCTATAGTTAATTATAGGCGTGCGTGCGTTGTCAGTGCACGCAAGCACGATTATTCTGCGTTAGAACACCTGAATGGACAATTGGTTCAATATTTGCATTTTAACTACTATAACAATTTAAAAAATATATTTGAAAGTAAGATTAAATTATATTAGAGATTATAGTTAAATTTTTATAATAATAAAATACTTTTTTAAGAACGATTTTCATTATTTTCAATAATTTTCATTTATTTATAGCTATCAATTAAATTATGTTGTAGGAAGATATTAATATTTAAATATTAAATTTTATTGTATGCTGTTCAAATAATAATAAGTCAAGATATATGTTAATAAATGTTTCATTTAAATAGTTAAATATTTAGTTTGTTTATTAAGTTAGTAGCAGCGATAGCATTTAAAATGTTGACATAAGAAACTAAGATAAATTACCGTATTACATTATTCCATTTTTACAAAAACAAACAAGTAATAAAATTGCAATGTAAATCAGTTTCGTGAATGCAATTTAGATTGCAACGAATGGGCAAAAATTACAGCATGTTGATGTGACCACAAATAGCCCTTAGCTATCTACACAAAATTACAAAGCATTAATCAATCTAAATTCTAACATCATTTCCTAGCAGGTGCATAAGCTTATGTAATTTCATTACTCAAACTTTGGTAGTAGTAAGTATATCCCTACGTCTTCGGAAAACTTAATGAGCTTACTGCTTATAATTTCAATATACAGTCATAAGAATTGGCTTAAAATAGACCAAGGTACTGTGTATTATGTAATATTTTATGTTAAAAAATTGCAATTTAAATAAAACTATAGGAGAGACTCTTTCGTGACCATGATTGCTGTAAAACATTCAAAACATATGGAAATAAAAATCAAAATAAATCCGTGAAAAATCCGAAAAGATAGTTTTATTTAAAATGTCAAATATTCGCGTAAATCTAAGAAAGTATTAACATGTTCTATTTTTGATATCATGAGTAAAATATGTTACATATTATGCTATATTATTTACAATAATATATTTCACACGACAATAATATATTTCAAACATCAAAATAATAAATAGACTATTTTTTATCCCGGAAAAATGGATGGTTCCCGTGGGATAGATTTGTTTTTGTTTGTCATCAAATATAATAAGTGTTTTTTTTTTATTTTCTAACTTTTCCTTCTTTTTCTCATAATTCTATTTATTTTTGTTTTATATATTTAGTTGCAGTCTATAAACAATATATGAAAATTTACAAGAAAAATGACGTATTTTTTTTTCAAGTATAAGGCATTTGTTTTTCAGATTTAATTATTTTAAGCCCAAATGTGTATTATTAATAAGTGTGAATCGACCTTTACAATCATTCGTATAAACATCTCTAATTGATCCTTCAAAATAATTGGAAGTGCAATTTTTTTGCAGATCATATCCGATCTCCTTCGATTTCCCTGATGATACTAACCCAACTCCATTGCAAATAATTAGAAACAAGTATCTACATAAAGCAAGATGTGTTTTTTTAACATTCGTATCTACTAAATTAAGAAATATAAAACAGTTTTATGGTTTCTGCACATTTGTTAAAAAAGGGTCACTTGGATGTCGATGTATTTGGATTCGTATCCCGAGTCGGACTAAAGATAGTTATTGGATACTTCTGTTAGAGAAGTTAGCAGATGTGCCGTGCTGTGCCGTGCTTTGCCGTGCTGTGCCGTGCTGTGCCGTGCTGGGCAGTGCTGTGCCGTGCTGTGCCGTGTAGTGCTGTGCAGTGCCGTGCTATGCCGTGCTGTGTCGTGCTATGCCGTGCGTTGCCGTGCAGTTCCGTGCTGTGCCGTGCTGTGTCGTGCTATGCCGTACTGCGTCGTGCTGTGCCGCGCTGTGCCGTGCTGTGCCGTGCTGTGCCTTGCTGTGCCGTGCCGTTCCGTGCTGTAACGTGCTGTAAATATGAGTATTGTTTTGCGGTCTATATTCTGTAGGACACAATACGTTATAGTTATTGTTTTTAAAAAATATTTCACGTACAGATTTCGCTAAGTTACTGATTTATTATATGTATAGATATTGTTTAGTTATTTGTTTAAATACATATTTATTTATTCACAAAGAATCACTTCGTTCAAAAACAAAATCGTGCTTCAAAATATTTATAAACGTTATCTCACCGTCACTAAGGCACAACTTCTGAATAACCATCAATGATATGCACCTCCAATATTTTTTAAATGTAGCCCAAAGTCATATCTCTAGAGGTATTTTTTAATTTTTTCGATATCTTATTTCGTTTTCGAGATATGGTTTTTTATCTGACCGAAACCAAGCGAAAAACAGCCCCATTTTTCACATTTTTTCGATTTAAAAAAAAAAACTTTTGAATGTTTTCAAATTTTTTTTTGCATTTTGTAGTCTTCATTCAGACGCGTCTTTTGACATCCCAATCGGCCACGTAGTCCCAAAATCCACGATACCACGGCGATGTCGCACTTTCGCTGAAAATCGGGTCTATACTGAAGCGGCAAAAAAAAAAAAACATTTTCAATGTTAAAAAGAGGCTACACAAAGACAGCTTAGCATTGAGTATTACCACCCAAGGCGGCAAGTACATCGGCTGTACATCACTGTACTATTATGCTACATTAATACGATACAATATAATATTTATACCTAGACGCTATTACAATAAGGAAAATGGGAAACTCTATCATAATTTCAGTGCGTAATAGCTTTCACCCGCGGCTTCAACTTGTACATACGTAAATAAAAACTAGCACATAAGGAGGTAGAATGTAATGTGGTATTCTAATAACCAAAGAATTTAAATAAAACTATCTTTTCACTGCATTGCATTAGCACTGCTGTGCTAATTTTCAAGCAATTGCTGTAAAGCAATCAAAACGTTGGAAACCAAAAATCAAAATAAATCCGCGAAAAAATCCGAAAAGATAGTTTTATTTAAATGTCAAATATTCGCGTAAATCTAAGAAAGTATTGACCAAAGAATTCTTAGAATTAGTTCCAGAGTTTTAAAAAGTATACTCTACATATTATTAAACTAACCAGCTCTACTTTTTTTAAACTATAGTGTAAAATAAAAAAAAATCTGATTTTTTTTTTCTTTTCTTTTTAATCACCATTAATTAGGTATAAACTGTCGGTCTCTTAGCTAGTATGCATTACACTAATCGTGAATCTTGGGCTCAACCCGGAGTTGAGAAGCTGACGGCATTGCATCCTTTTTCATCGGTGAGCACGTAAAGCCGTAGATTTTACACATGATCTCCTTCCAACACGACCATATCAGATTGCCTTCCCACCAGGCTATGGAGTGAGAGAAATTGATAAGTAGTACATGTGTCTGCGTGCACATATCTGGGCGAAGCCCGAATATTTTATCACCTTGTAAAATTTCAATGAAGTAAAAGTAACAAGTAATATGTGTAAGTAAAATGTAGCTTAAAATGTATACATAATGCGCTATTTTTTGTCTATAACAATAAAAATATCAATTGCCATGAGTCTGAAATATATACTTTTACGGTTCGCTAAGTAAGTAGTTTAGTGATAGTAGAAACATTTGTTTAGCAGAATTAAGCAGTTTGGTTAAGTTACACAACCACAAAATAGAGCCATTCCAAAATCTTTTCTTTCACTTTCAGGAAAATTATATTAACTACAATTTATGTAACATAATATGAAATTTATTTTGTTATTAGCGGCTCAACATGGCTTTGCTCGGGTTCGCCTCTCGACAAACAAAAACAAATCTATCCCACGGGAAATTTTCCGGAATGAAAAGTATCTAAAATGTTGACCGGGGATATAAGGTACCACCATGCAAAATTTCATTTGAATCGGTCCAACAGTTTCGGAGATTGGCCCATACAAACAGACGAACAGATAAACAGGTAGTGAAGCAAAAGATTTGAAAAAAATCTGGATTTGTTCTATTTCTCTTTTTACATCCCCCTGGCTCGGTTTTTGGCATTTTTTTCTACGTACAGACATTCGCCCTCTACAGTTTTATTATACGTAAAGATAAGTAAAATTAAGGCATATAGCAATTAAGGTATATGGCAATTAAGGCAGTGGTAGCCCAGTGGTAACGCGATTGCTTGGAAAACTAAGTGAAACGGGTTCAAATCCCGGGTCTCGCACCTCTGATATTTTCATGTGCGAATCATTTCTAACATGATTACCACTTGCCTTACGGTGAAGGAAAACATCGTGAAGAAACCTGCCTGTCTGAGAGAACCTAGCAAGTTTTCGAAAGACGTGTGAAGTCCGCCAACCCGCACTTGGCCAGCGTGGTGGACTATGGCCTGATCCCCCTCGTATTGAAGGGAGGCCCGTACCCAGCAGTGGGCCGTTAAAAAAAAGGCTGAATACAATACAATAGATAAATAAAATTACGTTAAACAAAAATATAGTCTTTATGTGTATTCGGGATATAATCCATATCACTACCAACTTTTACTTAAATTGTTTGAGCAATAAGAAGAGAAGAGAAGTTAGGAGAAATAAGAAAATCAACTTATTACCTAAAACATATTCATGACAATGACGTTCACTGTACTAATCTGCACGGTGCACCCGACTCTTAGCTGACGTGGCTTAACTTTCAGCAATTTTGCATTTTAAACTTTTCTTAACCCTTAATTACTCGCATTGAGAAAATCACACAACTGCTCGCACGGGGTCTCAGGTGACCCCAAATTGTAGGAATTATTTTTAATTTATAATAAATAAATATGTAAATAAAACTATCTTATTATAAAAGTTCTTTATTTAAACTAATACATTTTTAAGGAATAACATAAATCAATATCTAATTATACAAAAACTATCAAATTTAAAATAATCAGTGAATATGAACACTTTATACTTATAGTGAGATCAAAGTTAAAAATAATAATAATTTTACGACTTTTCTGAATCACTGTCATTACACTGTTGACAATATAACTTAAAGTGATCATTGCATACAAATTTGATGCATTTATTGCATTTTGTTGACATTTTTCGATCGCTTTTCCGCGGGCAGTCTTTGTAATGCTCATAACTTACTGTGGTTGATGGCACGCGATATTCCAGGTGATGCACATTCCATAAGACGTTTTTTTCAATCTTAGTAGTTGTATTGAAATTGATTCGTCGTTTCTGGCGATTCTGAACAACAAATTCGACAGCCAATTGCCGCAGGAAATGACACCTCACGTGAGTACGTAAATTGTCTCTATTTGCTCGATGCACATGGAGTGCGTTTATAACTGTGACATTTACCTATAAGATGAAAGAAAATGGCCATTATTTTGAATGCCTCACTATATTGTAAGTGCCACACATCTGATCATTGGCGTCCACTCCTGCTCTTGTCCTGCATTATCTGACGATTCGTTTGAATTTGAAAGAGACTCAATTATTTAGCTAGTAATTTTGTGATCGCTTTGGATTATCTCATCTGACTCCAACACAGATCCTGACTCTTCAACATGTTCTTCATCTATCGCTAACCGTTGCAAAATTTGCTTATCTCTTCCATTTATGACTGATCCTAGGATAAAATACAAATCACACGGTGATATAATTTTTGAATAACTTTGTTTTATAAAAGGATAAAAAAAAATTGTGACATAAATTTATACACTGGACCAGTAATAATAAGAGAAAAAAGTAATAATGCACAAAAAAATAAATAAAATGAGCAACTCACCTCTTTCAAAAATGTTACGTAATTACTCGCATGGGGTCACCGCTCAGGAAAGCAGCGACTAGTCCTTGTGGTCTTGTCACTTGATCGCTATTCGAATGCAAACTTAGACACGATTTAGGAAGCTAGCGGGGGCGCGGGGAAATTTGGAACGCAATGAATGCTTTTTTTTGAACGCAAAGTTGCTTTGACCCCATGCGAGTAATTAAGGGTTAACAAGACCGCTTTGCTTTTTAATTTTGCCTTATATAAATTCGAACTCAGAAATGCAGGTGTAGTTGGCAAATCCAGACAGCTATAAAATAAACAGGTATAAGGCATGTACGTGTCAAAGTGCAAAACAATTGTATGGCTTAGTAGGAAAGTTAGGTGATTATTATAAGCAGATTTTATTTAAGCATTTAATAAATAATAATAAATAAATAATAAATAAACGTTTATTTCAGACGAGAATTCCATAAAAAAAAGTCATCAGTATTTTAAAGAAACACAGAAAATAGAAATAAAATACTACAAAATTATAACAGAAGTAAGCAAAGAAAAATACAAATATTTAACATTGAATTAAATAAATCATGTATGTCAATTTAAGGCATGTCAATCAGTCAATTTAAATTATATTAATAAAAATTAAATCATCATCATTCTCAATTTTTTGAATGATTACAAATTAATCATCAAAGGTTTAAATATATTATGAATAGAAAAAGAAAAAGAATAGTAACTTATTAAAATTAATTACCAAAGTGATTTTTTTTATTATATTCTTTTAAATTACAACTAATTTCGAGCATAATTTATGTCAAGATATTGTAACAGTGTCGTAAAATCAAGTAAATGTAGTAAAAGCTTTGTCGCAATAAGAATGTTGTACAATTAGTTAAGTAACGACGATTTGTAACATTAAGATGAATCAATAAAATTCTAAAGAATTAAATCAAGCTATATTTAAAAACTAAAAATGGGTTAAGGTGTAAATGTTTAGAAGAACCGCTAAAATATTTCACATAATATGTCATGAAAGTATTCTGTTATGTGAATTATTTATTTATTTATTATTTACATGTATAATAAAATTCTAACTGAATCGATTCTGTACATTAAATATTTTTTGGAAAATCTTATCGAAATAGTCATTATTATCGATACAGAGGCCGAATCTATGGTTTTTGGAATTTTTGTGTCTGTCTGTCAGGGAACTGTATCACGAGAAGACCACAGGACAGATTTTGATAAAATTTGGGATGATGATAACTGGCTATCCTGGTCAACATATAGGATACTTTTTACTGCGGGAAAATATCTCATCTCTGAGAAATTTTCACTTAACGTTAAGACGTAACTAGGGACGCACGACGTATTTTTATAAGTTTTATTTATTTTCTATTTCAAGTATAAATGTCATCTTAAGGTGGCAAGATATCAAAATACTAAGAAAAACATAACAAAATAAATTGATTGAAGTCTTTGAAATCTATTCGATCGATTGATCTTTTGAAAAGATATAGCAAAAAATACACTTTTTGTTATTTGAACAGCAAATTTATTTTTATAGATTTTATTAGAATCATAAATTTATCAACTTTCTAAACTAAATTAGCAATAAAATATTGAGATCTTATATACATGATTGAAATTTATCAGAATTTATATATTTAATTAAAGTTGATTCAGGATATCTGTTATGATTTACAGAATTATAGTCATAAATTTAATAAATAATAGGTACGTAAATAACTAGGCAGTGGTAGCCTAGTGGTAACGCGCTCGCTTGGGATACCGAGTGAAGCGGTTTCAAATCCTGGGTCTCGCACCTCTGATATTTTCATGTGCGAATCATTTCCAACATGATTACCACTTGTCTTAACGGTGAAGGAAAACATCGTGAGGAAACCTGCTTGTCTGAGAGAACCTAGCAAGTTTTCAAAAGGCATGTGAAGTCCGCCAACCCGCACTTGACCAGCGTGGTGGACTATGGCCTGATCCCCCTCGTATTGTAGGGAAGCCCGTGCCCCAGTGGCGTAGCGTACGGGGGGCGGTGGGGGCCGCGGCCCCAGGCGGCATATTTAAAGTGGCGGCAAAATTTCACAATAAATATTGTGTACCAACATGAAATAGAGAAAATTAATTATTTGTCACAAAAATCACTACCAACATTCAATTCTACCGGGTTATTGCTAAGTAATTTTCATTGCTGAATAGGAATTCTGATCATGCCGCCCCCTATATAAGCTACTGGACTATGATTACGAAAGACTTTTTACTTTTGAAATATAACGGTGCGAAAAAATTAAAAAAAAACTTGACAAAGAAGAACTACTTATTTTTATTATTCAATGAGGTTATAACATCATTGTTATTATTTACTAAATTATAAGATCTCATAAATAAATGGCTCAAACGAAATCTTTAAAATTTTGACATCATCATCATCTTTCGTCCATTTAATTTTACTCGGAAGTTTAGTCATTTTATTCGAAGACTAATAATAAATAATTAAAAAAAAACCTTTCCGCCCTGGGTGAATCTCCATACGCAAAAAGCGTGAAAAGTGGAAAACATGCAAAATTATAACACACAGTTATATTTATTTAGTTATTTTAGTGTGATAAGAAGTAGGTAGTTATAGTTATTATTAAACAAAAAGCAAATGTTTTGCATCATTTTTGCAATTACTGATCGGTTATTTTTCCACGATTAACTTTGGTTAGTATAAAATTGAAAATACATATTTTTGAGAATATTCTGTGTTCGAGTCCCAGTTTAGACCAGAGATAATAATTCTTTTTTCTGTGAAGAAATTGTCAGTAATATCCCGAAGTTGGGAAGTTGACAATGCTTCACCTTACCTCAAAGAACGCCTCAGAGAGAACGTTTTTCATGGAATATGCGAACACCACATACTCTTTTTCCTTGCCATTATTTGAGATTTTTTATTTTAATTCGGGCTACATGAGCCCATCGTTGCAACTTTTAAGAGCTTTGAGAGCAGTTGTGCTATATGTTAGTACTGCGCTCTCAGGTCCTCTTTGCGTAGAATGCTGGCATTTTTGGTGTAGTATGCCAGAGGGAGATTTCCTCTTTTTCTCACGGTGTTCTCAGGTGATGTTGGTGTGAGATCCTGACATTATTGGTGTAGGTTGCCAGCTTCCCGATTGGTTTCTTTGGCTTCCTATGCTGGCACATTTGGTTTAGGATGCTAGCGTTCTGATTAACTCGTCGTCTTACCATCTTTAGTCATTGTAGTATATTATAGCCCTATTTAAGGGGTTTGGTTTTTCCTTCTTCCAACTTTTCTAGTTGCACGAGACCGTGCTTCACATTATAGAGCGCCATGTGATTGGCGGCGTTGCTCCATGGTTAGTTGCCCCTAATGTATTCTGATGTTGTAATGCTTTCAGCAAACCCTCGTTTCCAAGTTCGAAAGGCTTGTCTGATATTTCACATGTTGTAAGGTGCGTTTTCCCAGTTTCTCTCACAACCGCTATATATAGGCGTTTTGCATGTGGTGTCTGGTTTCTTTGGTTGGTGAGAGGTTTGGTGTAATAACCTGTCCCGTGTCGGCTCCTGTCCTATTTGTCTTCCTTGTAATTTTCACTTTTAGCTTCACCAGGCTTATCGGTGTTTGGGGCTGTTTGTGGCTTTGTTCACGTCCCGCTTCGTAAGCCTACTGTGATCGCCATGGCAGGCATCTTCTGTTGCAGGCGTTTTGCGCTACTTTTCTCACGTCACTAGGATATGTGGTTTAATGTTTCTGGGGATCTCCCCCGATCATATGCGTAGCAGACTGCCGATAGTATAAGCTGATGTAAATTACTTTCGTGTACGGCAGTTCGTTACGATGAATGAATTATATATTAATGGTAAATGTTCAACCTAATTCTTTAATTTCTATCCACAAGTCACAACCTTTGCTAGATGCCGTTCCAAGTTCTAGTTTAACCTTTTCACCATTCCATCAGACAGCAGATAACATGGCATAATTATCAAGCATATTGTACTCTCATATTATAATCTTACAAACTTCTTGAAGCACATGTGATTTACAGTTTCTTCTTTGATCGCCGTCATTTAATTTCCAAACAATTTGTGATCCCGGACCTGTAGCATTATAGATTTTAACCTATTTTGCGCAATTAAATGCTTCTTGATTTGGAATAGCAAAAGCATTGGGCCTTATTGTTAAATAATTAATCCATAATAAACTGAATTCTCACTTGATGTGGTCGAATCGCTTGCCAAGTTATTAATCGGAAATGGTCCCGATTTATTGGCCTTAAATTAATTGCCCAAAGAAGATGGCGGCGAATTTGACTTCGGCCCCCGGCGGCATAAGTGTACGCTACGCCACTGCCGTGCCCAGCAGTGGGACGTTAAAAAGGGATGAATACAGGTACGTAAATAGATCTGAACACATACTTACACTCGCTATATAGAAGATAGGTGTACATAATATTGTTATGTATACGAGCAGTCAGACGACCCTGCGCCTTAACTCTCACCGGTCGTGTCGAATAGTCGTCCCACCGGAGTGTGAGAGTGACAGGAATAGAGAGTGCACTTGTGTCTGCGCGTACACGCGCTGCACTATAATATCTCCTGCGCAGTTGGCTAGTCTCAATGAGATTGGCCGCCGTGGCCGGAATCG
This sequence comes from Fabriciana adippe, assembly GCA_905404265.1. NCBI lineage: Eukaryota > Metazoa > Arthropoda > Insecta > Lepidoptera > Nymphalidae > Fabriciana > Fabriciana adippe. The sequence continues at coordinate 12,841,402 of FR989989.1, forward strand.
GTCAGGAGGACATCATGTATACGAGTACATAGGTGTGATATTGCCTTAACCTTCGAAGGACGTTTGAATATTAAAAATAATAACCAAGATTGTTAAAAATATAAAATATATTATTTTTATTAGCTATTAAATATAAATATTATATTACATAACATAAGTTATTCTCTTATTATTAAACTTATTTCTAAAGAAAGACAAAAGATAGTATTGGTCTTCAGCGCTCTCACTCGCCTGTCATCACTGCTAGGAATTCTGAAAATAATATAAATAATATTTTAGTTTACTTTAAGTTTATATTGTTAATAAAAATAAACTCGCTAAGCATTTATTTAGTTTTTGACTTTATTTTGTAGGAATAATGACCTGCCTACTTGCTGCGGCTTCGTCCACATATTATGACATATATTATATACGTATGATTGTCAAAGTCAGGGATGTGCTACGTTGTATAGTTTATATTTGATAATAACAGATAACATATTTGTAAAGATTTTTTATAAAAAATACTATAATTTACAAATGAAAAAAATCGTTAAAGTTAATTTGAGGAATGCTATTGAAGAACTTTGTTTAAAATACTGATCTCTGCCTCAGTTAACAGATAAAAAAATATTAAAAGTATCATTTAATTTATAAAAAAATATATATATATTTAAAATTTTTAAAATTGCTTTCCATAAATATTCACACGAGTACGTTCACATGAGGCCTAATAAAATTAGCGCAACTGTCAAAACTTCGATTATGATTCAATAATTAATTTCATGTTCATTCGTCGCTTGTCCTTAAGTCAAAGTGCGCACGCAGGTGTTCTTATTCGCTAATATACTATAATATAATATGATCTGTGCTAATATTATATTTTATACAAAACAATAATTATAATTAAGTAAATTTGATAAATTTGATTCATAATATCTTTAATAATTATAAAATAAAATATCTTTTAAATTAATTATTAATTTTAAATTCACTATTACTTAGCGTTAATTTGTAATTTTATTTACCAATATTAAATGATAAACCGATTTATTTGATAGCTTCGATAAGTGAAACGACATCACTAGTTCCGCCATTATCACAGATAATAAAATCAAAAATTGTCACAGATAATTTTGAATGGGCTGAAATATAGGTATTGTACATAAATTAGACAAAGTATATAAGTCCAATTCCATCCATTTTCAAGAGATGCCTGTCCAGAATGTCGGTAACAAATCCACACTATCTACACATATAAATAGGCCTTGGCCTACAAACAAAACAGTCCAGTACCTTTTTCTCCTCTGTTTTTCAACCGATTTTTTTATTTAGTATCTGTTGACGAGCTTTAGTTTTATCAATAAAAATGATTGTGGTAGTATTTCAGTCATTGAGCGAACACTTTTATAAATGTGAAAGGTTCCCGTTCTTCCTGTTTTTTGTATGTTACTTTTTCAAGCAGCTATTTACCGCAGAACAGGTTTTGATGAAATTGACAGAAGGCCATAGACTGCCTTTTATTCACGCATCGCTATCTCGCAAGTGGAACTGCGAACTAACACTAGTTCCACATAAATTCTACTTCTCAGGGCTAAATAATAGCTTTTTAATTGAATTAGAAGTTGTTTGGTGTTTATTATTAATTAAAAAGGAGTTATAGTATATTAACAAACCATCAAAATCAACGGTGCCCGATCCATCTGCATCAATCTCTGTTATCATCGCCTCTAATTCGTCAGCTGATAACGTGTTATCCAGTTCTTTGAAAATTTCCTTTAACACATCCGTCGTTATGTATCCATTGCCTATGATATAAAAGAATAAAAAATTTAAAGCCATGTATATTGTATAATATATTATGTACATTTACCTTAGGACCTTAGGACCTTAGGACCTTAGGATTTAAGATGTAACATTTTTGCAAAGGGCTTCATTCATAAGCATATTTAGTACTACATTCTGTTTTAAGACGAGAGTAAAAAATAACGTAGTGTTCCTAATATTAAATCATGTAACGTGTGCATATTTTATAGCGAAGTATTCTTCATTGTTCTAAAATCTTATGGTACATAAGTATGGTAGATTCGATGAAAAATAAAAATATTTTTTAGTCTCTAATGTGTCAAGTATAATATAACGTTTATACCTCAGAGAGTCATAATAAAAAATAAAAGTACTCCTTATGATGGCACAAACATAAAGGATCGATATAATGTTTTGTAAAAGAATATAATTTTTTGAAGCATATTTTAAAAGATAGGGATGAAAAATACGAAAATTTATCCTAATAGTTGAAACTAAAACTAAAATTTGAAAGAAAATCAGAATACATGGGTAATATGTATGACACGAATGTTCCACATAACTGTAAATGACTATCGTCGCTTATAGATGGAGTTGCAAGTGCATTGCCGGCCTTTAAGGGATCTAAAGACACGACTCTTGAATGCTCTCTTGAAAGCTCCATGTTATAGCGATTTGAAAAAACGTTGCGAGCAAAACCGTTCCACCATTTGCACGTGTGTTACTGTTTGTACTCTACAATTACCTTCTCTGTCATAAAGCCGAAACGCCTCTCTCAGTTCAGCAAGCATGGCCTCAGCGTCTACTTCTTCAGTCAAAAACCTAGACGCCAACGTACAGAATGACCTAAATTCCAACTCTCCAGTAGCTGTAAAAAGTTAAATTCACATAAATGTTAATTTTCTTTAGTTAATACTTTAATTAAATTACTATAATTGTACGTAAAAATGGATATTTAAGAACATTTTTGATATAAATTAGTATAAAAACTTCTTCATACAAAATTTTCTTACTATCTTTCATCTAAATCGGTTTAGTACGTAGTTTCGGAGCTTATTCGTTACAAACAAACAAACTAAATCTTTCCTCTTTATATTATTAGAATAGATAATAAATTATATCAAAATACAAAAATTGAGACCTATTGGACTAAAATTTTATTAAAAATGAAACTAAATTGTTGAAAAACTTATTAGAGAATAAGACCAAGCTTTTTGAAAAATAGAGATTAAACTCATTAACCTAAAACTACAGTGTATTATAAATGTATATAGGCAGTTCGCTAGTGTTTCTATTTTTAAATTTTATCAAGTGACCTTTTTTTTACATTTACCTTAATTAATACAATAATCAACAATGTCAATGGAATACGTATTTATTTCTTCTCTATACTATTCTTATATAATTTTTAATGATAAACGAATATATAATTTATTAGTTTCTTATGTAATATTTCATCAAAATTTAAAATAATGTGTTTGCTTCAGATTACTAATATAAAATTCGAACACAGCACCATCGCCTCTACAGCCGTGATCGTCTAGTGGTTAGGACCCTACGTTGTGGCCGTAGTAACCCAGGTTCGAATCCTGGTCACGGCAATGTGCAAACATTGTCACGGAGAGGCTTAATTTTTACTTTTGTCTCATACATACTAAAAGCTAACATAGTATTCTTTTATATCACTTTTCTATACTTATGTTTAGTTGGTGTATAGCCAAAACATTTTGAAGACTATGAAGTACTAGCGCCATCTATATTTGTTCTCACAAAACTTTAAGAAAAGTTCCTCCATAAGGTACAATCAGCGCCATCTATTATCATATTTTAATATTACAAGAAAGTATAAAAAGCTTACCATTTTGGTCGTATTCTTGAATAATTTCTGTAAGCGTATCGTCATCTAATTCGTGGCCAAGCATTTCTAAAATTGTTCTAATCATATCTGTTCCGATAACTCCTTTCTTTTCACGGTCAAATGTATCAAATGCCTTCTTGAGCACTATAAAACAATACATTAAGAATAATAAATGACTTGATTAACTTTTATAATAATAAAATGTGAACAAAAAACGTAAACAGTATAAATATGTTAAGTGTTTTTAATAAAATATTATAATATTTGCCAAAATTGAACTTGCTACCAACAGCCCAATTAACCTATTGTAGATTACATTACTGTAATAAAATAATTTTGTACTCCTCAGGGAGCCATTTTCTCATGAAGTTTACAGTTCATTAAAATATGGATTTTGATTAATAATAGCTAGTAATATTAATTAACAGATAATCTTCCAAACCGAGCAACCATTTTAATGGAAGCATGAATTTAATGAAATTGCTGTAGTTTCATTTATTGCTCAATTCCTCAACCTACACTCAGACTTTATAATCAGAATAGTTTTAAGACTAAAGAGTCTTTATTACTGTAGAATATATGTATTAAAAAAAACAAAAATGAACTTCTAATAATCCGATGATCCGATTCGAACAATTCGTTAAATCATAAGGCACATCCATACATATATTACCGCCAGTTTTTTTATTGCGATACGTAAATAATGTATTGTAAATGTTATATGTGTATTGTGTATATGTTACAGTCAAAACTATTTTTTAGTCAAAACTACTTTTGTCTAAAGAGGTTGGACAAAAGTAATTTTGACTGCAGGCTTTGGTCGATAGCGGTTTTGACTGGCATATCGGTCACAACTCTTAAAAAGTTAAGGAGTTAAGTAGGTTGAAGGTTACTCGGAAGAACCCTTTCTTTCTTTCTATGTTAGGTTAGGTTAGAACAGTGACCACAGCGCCATAATTTTAAGAGTTTTGACCGATATGACAGTCAAAACTACTTTTAACTGTTTTTGTCAGTCAAAATTAGTTTTGACCATGAAAGAGTTTTGACTGTAACATATATAAATATTAAATATGTATAAGAAAAAGTCGAAAACAACTGAAAGTTGAGTTTGCTTTACGGACGTGAGCTGCCTAAACAATTTGAAATAAAGCAATACAATGTATGGCAAAAAGCCACCAAAGGACACACGCTACAAGAGTAAGGCGCTACTTCGTTTTAATTATAAAGCATTACGCCTTCCACAACTTGGAAATATATCTATTATTTATTAATTTTTCTATCTATAGAACAATACAAATGTATATCTATACTATTAATTAATTAATATTATAAAGCTGAAGAGTTTGTTTGTTTGTTTGGTTGAACGCGCTAATCTCAGGAACTACTATACGATTTGAAAAATTCTTTTTGCATTAGATATGCCGTTAACTAAGGAAGGCTATAGGCTATATATCATCCCGGAAAAAATGTACGGTTCCCGTGGGATACATTTGTTTTTGTCTAGGGACGAACTCGAAGCAAAGCGAGTGTGAGTGGCTAGTGATAATATAAGTTTTGTGAAAATCATACAAGATCATTAAGATGTCAATAATAAAATATAAGAAAAGATCAAACTAAATTAGCTTTCACTATTAGCAATGATCAACCAATTGAAATTGCTGGCACACACTCAATGTAAACAGTCTTTTGTAGGTCATTAGCTCTAATGAAGGTGCAATCTGTGTACTAAATGTATATCGACCGGGCGTATTTTTATCCCTGATATGACCTAGGACAACAGTACTATTGTTTATAATGATGTCTGATAAACAGTAAACAGCTAGGGTACGTGTGATATAAATAGAATTAAACCAACTTAATACGCCATAATAATGTTTGAAAAAAATTTGACAAAATGTTATAAAAAACAAGTTTAAGGAGGAACTTCAAACACAGAGAAAGTTAAGAAAAATGTTTAAAGCTATAAAACAAGGTTCTTTTACAACGTATGTATTTTGTACTACCTAATTAATTGGCATATTAACTATTATCATTGAAACTAAATAAAAGTAGTAGTTCTGCGAGCACACACTGCATTTTGAGGAGCTATTCTCAGAGCTCATCACGCCGAAGGTCCTCATCAAATTTTCACCAAATTATGAGACCAACTTAAAGTTACTACCTTTCGAATAAAAAAAGAACCACCGAGGATCTCATTAGGCGGAGATATCCAGTAGCCCCCTTGTTGCCTCTTTTTTGAGGCAGTACCCTACTAATGAAAAATCCCTGACGACAATAAAGTCGTAAAATCAATCTACAAAGTTTCGTCCAGATCGGTTGTAAAATACGACGTGTAGAGGAGTACCAACAAACTGACAGAAGAAAGCTGCCAGACTTTAAGCAGAGGCGCTTCGCTCGCTCGGTCTATTAAATTTCGAAGGTTCTAAGTGCACTTTAGAAGTTTTTTTATAAGGTTTTAATACCTGGTTAATTTCTAAGACATTAATTGTTAATTGGACCACCGGTGGCTCGGCGGTCGTTGACAGGTTGAGGAAATGGTTTCAAAATACTTATTGTACTGAATAATACCTAAAATTAAACCCAAAAGAGCTAAAATTTTGACATAAAATTCAAAATAGTTGAACTAACTTTAACAACTCAAGTTGTTTTTGGTCGCTAAAATTAAAAAATTACGAATAATACCTAATAGGTACCAATTACTATTTAGAAAAAGTAGTTTTGGAATAAAATCAATAATGAAAAATTTAATTAAATATTCGTTAGGAAATTCAAATATATTAGAAAAATAATGATTATTACCATTTAAATTAATAAAAAACCTATATTACTCAAACACCTTTTAAGATACAGTGAAAGTTGGAGTTTAAGTTTTTTCAAGATGTTATAAAATTATGAACGTAATTTCACTATCACTAACTAGACTTATTCATTTTATTTAAAAAGAACATGTAAAAACAAACGACAAATTTTAAATTATAACATATTAAAATGTTAAAATAATTATTATAAAAGTAATAATTTTAACTAGAATAAATGTTGACTTACTTTGAAGCTGATTCTGGTCGAGCTCATCCTAAAAATAATAAAAAAAATTAGAGTGAATACATTAAGTTTTGAAATATATAATAATTTTATAAATTATATCCTCATTTATATAGAATTAACAGTATTTAAAAAAAAATACAAAATTTTCTAACCATTTTACTCCCTCAAATAAAACGTATACGTTGTGACACTAAGACAGATGTAACAAACGTTGTCTTGATCTACTTTCCTGCAGTTTATATATCTTGATTTTGCTTGACGCATTACAGCTAGCAGGAAAATTTCAGGGGTGCCAAACAAATACACAATATTAAATAATATATTTGAATAATTAATTATATATTATCATTATTGCAAATAAAACTCCTGAATATTTATGAGAGCAATAACGATAGTAATTTTTACGCAAGAATCAGTATAACATAGAATTCCGCTATTGCTAAAATATTTTTAATTTTTATTTAAGTAACTTGCTTTCCTTTTTAATGATACGTACATATTAATTGATGATTTCGTGGGTATAGATAAATATTAATTTAAGGTATATTTTTCTGGTATATTTTATACTAGTGTTTGTCTGCAGCGCCGTCCGCGCTTTTTACCACAAGGTTTTCATGCTACCCATCCCTAGTTAACCTCATAAAGGGTTGAATTTGAATCAAAACCCTTCCTTTGTGCCCGCCTACATTATAAAAAAGCCTTTGGCAAAATTTCACGTTTACAAACCCAGTCGTTTACGTTGTATATTGATATATTAATTTGTCTTTGATCTCTTTATTTATAGATATTTAACTTTTTTATTTATGAACCGATTGAAATAGAACAAATACTAAATGTTAAGTGAAGCTTACCACAATACATTATTGATTAGATAGAAACCGCACACAAATCAGTTAAGGCGTTTCTGAGATTATTCTCAAATATTTTCAATGTACAGACAGCGATACACTTTTATTATCTGTATAGATTATATAATACTAGCGGCTTACCCTCGCTTCGCTCGGGTTCGTCCCTAGGTTGCTTCCCCATACAAACTTTTATCCCCATTTTCACCCCCTTAAGGGATGATTTCCGGGATAAAAACTATTCTAAATCCTTCCTTCAGCCTACTATCTAAATTTAATTTCAATCGGTTCAATAATTTCGGAGCTTATTCGGTACAAACAAACAAAAAAATCTTTCCACTTTATAATATTAGTATAGAGCATATATTACGTTTAACGATCAAAAGTTACTTCTAGTGTGTGTAAGAAAAGCAAAATAAATTTTACAGTGGACCGTATCTGATATTATTTTTTCATATAGCGGCGGATTGTCATGAAATTTTTTACGAAAATAAAACGAAAAATAGATTTTATATTTGAACGTACAATTTCAATTGGAAAACTGTTCAAACTCATATATTTGCTATTTGGCATATGCATTTACCGTATATATGCGTATGTATGTACTTACGTCGCGTGGGTAACTATTATTCAATGAATCTACGGGCTTTATCGATAAAAATACATAGTATATATATAGAAAATATGTTCTTTCGACGTGAAAAAAGAACAAAATAACAAAGTATTTCACTTCCATAATATTATTTTTAAGTTCCATAATATTATTTTTCTAAAATTTAAATTGTGAACGTGTGTTTGTTTGTTTGTCCTTCTTTCACGTCAAAACAGTGACGGATTGGAGTGATTTTTTGGGTGGAGATAGTTGGAGAGCTGGAGAGTAATATAGGCTACTTTTTACTGTAGGAGATTATCTTATTTCCACGGGAATATACGTTATAATACAACCCTAAACTTATTTATGATCAGAATTACTTGAAACTTAGTATTAATGCTCTTCGAAACAATTAAATAAATACGTGTTTTAGCATTTTTTGAAATTCGTACAATAAGTGGGTAAAATAGGGGTGGAAGTTTGTACGAAACCTACACTTTTAGAGTTTTTTTTGTAGAGTAGAGGAGTTTTTTGTTTTTTAGCGCGAGTGAAGCCGCGGGTTCTGCTAGTATTTCATATTTCCGTTTGGGTTTTCAGGTTTCTCTTAAACATTAACATAAGTTAAGATAGTAGGTGTAGGTTTATTTTTACATTACAATGATGCAAACAATATACACTGCCTGCCCACGACGGGTATTATTTTTGGTTATTTAGTATTAAGTTATTTTTATTGAATTAGAATAGTTAAAATTTATGTTAATATAATTAATTTGTATTTGTAGCAATTGACAACCCATTTTCATTGCTCGATACGCCAGGAATTTCACCGTGATGTTAATGAGAGGGCCAAAATTAAACTAATTATAGTCTACAAATATACAATGTATATAACATTACTACTGCTTTTCATGTTTATATTGGTTGCTGTTATTGTACTGCGCTACTTGTTTACAAAGAAATAAGACGCCACTAAAATAATATCATAATAAATAATGATAAAAACAAACTTAGAGACAGTACCGTGTGTGTTCATCTTCTTATATATTATACATATATCTACTGAATATATATAATAAAACTCTTTACTGCTAACATAATATATGACTTCATATCCGGAAATTCCGTGTAAAATAATCCCGGGTTAGTATAGTTATTGGGTTTGTAACCGACGAAAAGAGGAGAAGGTTCCCAATTCGACACGTGTATTTTTTTATGTTTGACCACGCATAACTTTTTACAGTATAGTCTGATTTCGATAAATCTTTTTATTGGATGCGTATTTCAATATTGGTCCCATTTAAATTTGTAAAAAAATCTACCCCAAAGTATAGAAAATAGGGGATGATTGATTCTTCATCTACTTCGAAAATATCTGATTAAGTATCTATAGTAAATGAAAACTACCAATGAGTTATTTTTTACTTTCAGTGTTTTTTGAAGTCGGTTTTTTAAGTTTTTTTATCAAGAAGTTCTCAGTCACATCGCGAGGTTAGGAAGTTGGCGGTGTTTCATGTTTCACCAACAGTTGTCAGTCCTTATAGATAGTATCAAATTGTCGTCCCACTGGAGCATGAGAGTGACAGGAATAGAGAGAACACTTGTGTCTGCCTGCGTGCATACTTGTGTAATACCTATTATATCTTCTCCTCATAGTTAGTTTCAGTGAGATCATAATTCAATAAAAGTTAGGAGGTCATTATTATAATTGAACTCTTAAAAGTATCAGAGCTTGACTAGTTATTTTGGAAACTCTGATTTACGATTTCTTTTTATTGATTACATGTTATTTCGTAGATAAAATATTTATACCATTCATCTGAAATGGTTAGCTCTATTTGGTTATATAGAGAATTAAGATGAAAAGGGAGTTTTTTAATCTAACTAATCTAAAATATAACAAAACTATAAGATTTTAAAAATTAGAATACTGTAGTATATTAATTCTAGTAATTCTTGAAACAAATTTAATAAAATAGCAATTAAAAAAATATAGCTTCATTAGATTAGTGGCTATTATACTTCGTATCTCTCTCGAAGATGATTTGGTTTACAAGCAGCAGTACGCCAGATTGATGCTGTCCTAGTCACACTTTTAGAGTTATTTTTTTATCAAAAGGTTTTACTCTTAAAAAGAAAAAGTTTTAACTATTCCTTTTTTGGATAAGTTCTTTAGCAACATCCCACCACACTATTTTGTTTCATATGATGATGTTACCTTGTGATGTTTGTTAGAAATCCAACATCACAAGGTAAGTTCGTTTTATTCTCAAGTATATGCCTCGTAAGGTCCTGAGCTGAAGTCGCGGAGTTTACTCTCACGAAACACCCAGCTATCTGGAGTTGGGAACTTGACGAAATTCACACCCGTGTTTGCTACAATGTATAAGAGATATGTTTCGTTTTGACAATTTATGGTTATTCAAAGCAATACTATGATAATTAACAATAAGTAATATCTGTTGGGTTATTTATTTATATTAGTTATTGTTGCATAAATTTCCACCTAGAAATTCATGACTTGTCTGTTGCCCACGTCTCACATTTGGCTCAGTTTGTAGTGACCCTATTTGTTGTGCCAGCAGTCGCGGGTTCGAGTCCCGCTGAGAGGATTTATTTGTGTGATGAGCTCGAATGTTATTACTCCAGTCATGGGTGTTTAATTGTCCATATGCAAGGGTAACTACTGGGTCATATTTATAATATGTATGTATTTAAAGTTATATATGTGTAGTGTATCAACTATCTGGTATCCATAACACAAGCCTTGTTTGTAGCTTACCATGAAACTAGATGGTGCTGTGTGTTAATGTCCCAACATATTTATTGATTATTATTATTACTAGGGTTTCGAGATTTAGATGTTTTCTAAGTTGATGAAAATCAAATTAATTCGGAGAATTGTATGATAATCTACCATTTAATATAAGATATTTTTACTTCAGACTTATGACTAAATTGGGGAAAACTATGGACATAGCGCCTTAAATTGCACTAAATGTGTAGAGTTACTCCTTCACGCCAGAACGGCTGAACGGATTTGGATGAAATTTAGCACAGAGATAGATTATAGTCTACAATAACACATATGCTACTTTTTATCCCGGAAAAATTACGATTCCCGTGGGATAGGTTTGTTTTTGTTTTTCTAGAGGTGAACTCGAGCGAAGTGAGGGTGAGCCGCTAGTACTTGAATATATTATTGTTGTTTTGATGTTTAATAACTTGGCTCAATAATCATTCAATCATGTCCCATCACAAACAACAGAGATCAAAGATCAGGAAAATGTATTACTATTACATGAGATAAACAACAAACAAAGAGGTATATATATATATATATATATATATATATATATATATATATATATATATATATATATATATTAGTTATTGTATAGTTTTTAATTACACTTTAAATAAAATTCTATAATTAATATGTATATATGCAAATAGCATTTCAAAGCAAATCATAACGGAATAACGACTTTATTTATATAATTATAACGGATTCCACATTGAATGGTAATAATCTATTAATACTACGAGCATTTCATATCGGATTAAGTGGACAAATGCACTCACCACTGAGCCAAACGCAGATTGCAATTATAACATGTTAATTAAATTATATTCATATTTTTGTTAGGATAAAAATGATTAGTCATGAATGTAAGTCAGTCTAAAAGTATAAAAGGTGCAATTGGTCAAATGTCTTTGGCCCCATCCATTCTTTTATCCAAGATTCGATATTTTTTTAAAGAATGTCTCATATTGTGATAGTTTCTGCTACCATATTTGTTAAGTTCAGCCAGACTCTTTTATGACCATGTTTGCTGTAAAGCCTTGGATACGTCGTCGGGAAAAAAATATTAGCTTATAAACTATGAATTAAAGTCAACTTTTGATGCAAGTTATAAAGGGGAAATTCCACCAGTGGCATAAAACTGTATACTAGTATTTAGTTGTATGCTCTTATACTGTAGGTACATTTATTATAATGAAATAAGTCCTTCAGGCCAAAATTCTGAATTTTGTTTCGTCTTTATTATCGATATCTTGTCTTATCCCTAAATAAACCAACCAATTAGATATCTGGTTATAATTTATAACTAGTTCGTTTATTTAATCCCTACTTAGCATTTATGGCTATAGATCATTAAGTCCTGGGTTTGAGCGACGAGTTGACCAAAAAGTGTTCAATTTCTTAGTTATAATAGCCTACCGTTGTGAAGATGATGATATTATCGATATGTCACATAAGGCATTGTTAAAATCAATTATTAATTTTATTTATACTCTTTAGACAAAAATAATTAGAGTTCGTTGATCTTCAAGCGTATAGGTCTATCGTTAGAAAATAGCAGTGGTATATATATGGACAGCCAGACTTTTGAGTCTGAGATTTGTTTTAACAAACAAATCCTCAAACAATTTTGATTTCACATAAGTACATAATTTTAGAAATGAAATAGTGTGACTATTTTGATTGTTATATTATACTAGCGACTCACCCTCGCTTCGCTTCGGGTTCGTCCCTAGACAAAAACAAATCTATCCCACGGGAACCGTACATTTTTCCGGGATGATATATAGCCTATAGCCTTCCTCAGTTAACGGGCTATCTAATGTAAAAAGAATCGGATTCGTAGTTCCTAAGATTAGCGTGTTCAACCAAACAAACAAACAAACAAACTCTTCAGCTTTATAATATTTGTATAGATAAAGGTTATAGGTATATAATATAGGTAAAAAATATAACCAAATATGACTGTTTTTAATAGTTTTTATTTAACTTGCAATGTTTTTATGGATGTTTGTTCGGGTCAAATCTTGTAAGTGAATTTTAAAGCGTTTATCACTTGAGTATCCTCAAATGGCGACGCTCAATCATTGCAGCAATGAAGACAATAGGGAAGACCTGGAACGAAATGAAGCGTGAAGCTCTAGACCGACCGGGATAGCGATGCACTGTGGACCTCTGTCCCATCTAGGAGATATAGGACCTGAATGATGAATGATGATCCTCAACCGATTGACCTGAAATTTTGCATACACGTTTGGTTTAGATGACAATGCATGGTTAGATAAGTAACGTCATTCTAAATCCAATATGATGAACTCCCAACAATGGCGGACTAGGTATGTTTTTTTATGCACCCCCATGACATAGATATCAAATGAAATGATTTGCTAAGAAGAAAACGAATAAATAACTAAAAAATAAAAAACAAAATACTTTAAACTAAATCAAACCCATTTATTACATTACAAAATTTGTATGGTATAAAAACTTGTTTTAATTAATGTTTTTTTTTTCATAATACTTTCTTAGATTTACGCGAATATTTGACGTTTTAAATAAAACTTTCTTTTCGGATTATTTCGCGGATTTATTTTGATTTTTGGTTCCCGAAGTTTCGAAAGCTTTACAGCAATCATGGTCACGGGAGAGATTAAGGTTTTAGACATCTCAAAGGCGTTATATACTTGTTACAGACAGTGACTACTGACAATTTTACAAAAATGATTTTAAAAATTCAAAAAATGGCACCAGAGTACCTCATCCGAAAAGACAGTTTTATTTAAAACGTTTTTTTTTTCATATTAAATTATTTACAATTAATTAAATATGAGTGCCATATGTAAAACTCCAGTTTACATTAAAGCACGTGTACTCAAGGAATCTATACTTTCCGCGTCTCGGCGTGATTCGATTTCCGCCCGTGGGATTGGCCTGACGACAAGGAAAATTAAAACCTTAAACGAATTACGCCGCGCCCTTGCCATATTGCTTTGATTTTCACGTTTTATCTAAGGAATATTGGTTTTACTTTACCTTTTTTGCTATTATAGATAGGTGAATTATGATTTTTTATAGAGTAATAGGTATATGTACCTACTTGCAAGCCTAGTGCCCTAGACAAAGTTCGCGCAATTTGCGATTTATTTTCATTTTTCATTATAGGTGCCATTTCATATGGCTGGCACCGACTTTTGTTTATTTGTTGTTTGTTTTTGCTCTGATTAGGTATCTATAGTGAATGGAAACCCCCGTTCAGTTTTTTTTTTACTTTTTATTTCATAGTTTTTAGTTTTAAGTAAAAACTGAAATATTTTTTGTAATAGTAAAAGTAGTAATTATAAAAACTATTTCAGTTTTAGTTTCACGCATTAGTCCATATCATAAAAACTACTGGACCGATTTTGATGAAATCTTTATTATTCCCTAATTTGAAATAAATATAAGCAAATAAAAAAGATATGATTACGATCCAATAGTTTTATAGAAATCCGTGGACAAACATACGTACATACACCTATAAAATTTTGTATATTTGTTTGGGAGCCCTAATAGATTATCATATCGATACCTACCTTAATTGGCAAACCAGCCAACTCCAAATTTCGTCAAAAAATATTTTTTGGTTTAGATTGTACGCAACAGTAATTCATTATAAAGTTTTAAGTGTCGCCTGAAAAATTTGCTCATTCTCGAATAGAGTTAGCTGATTTGCCAATTAAGGTATCGATATGTAAATATTTTGCAGTTCCAATATTATCACATACACACGTGTCGAATCGTTAACTTCCTTTTTTTGAAGTCGGTTAAAAAGGCTTAATCTCTATTAAGTATATAACTACTTGTAACAATATCTAAATATTTACCATTCGTTGTTCTTTTCATTTTTATTTTTTAAACAATCAATTAGACTGTATTTTTCCGGGTTAAGTACTTAACAAGTGTCAAGTGTGATTGTTACACCGCCAAATTCCAAACAGAAAACCCCAATATCAACACTAGGTCCGAACCGGTACTCAAAACAAGGACTTCCGCATATGCTAGCCATTAGACGACACGTTTGGCTCAGTTTGTAGGGACCCTACTTACTGCATTCATTTGTGTGATGAGCACGAATGTTTGTACTCTAGTCATGGGTGTTTATATTTATAATAGTAATCCCCTCTATAACACAGTACTTTTATAACGCGTTTTCATATTACGCAATTTCAATCCCTCGTATAGCACGGGTATTCCCTCACATAACGCGAGGATTTCCCACGTTATATATTTTCTGTACTGTAAAATTTATAATGATTTGTACAGCTCATAATTAGTTTCGCGTACCTTTACACATGTGTCAATTGTGTTGTTATAAAATTGAATTAAATTATTTTATTAAATTTGTGTTCCTATAGTGTTATACATATACGTACTTGTTACGAATTGTGATTCTTATGCGGAACGATCTATTGTACGTAAAACGCGCGTGTAAACAACGCGTTATACGCGGTCGTACAAGCGCGTTATACGAGAATACTCTTACAACGCGTTTTCCTATAACGCGGAACCAATCTACCGCGTTATAGGGGGGATTACGTATGCATATATTTAAAGTTATATGCGTGTTACTTAGAGTTAAAGTTATCAACTATCTGGTATCCATAATACAGACCTCGTAGCTTACCGTGGAATTAGATAGTGCTGTGTGTTAAAATCTCACTTTATTTATTTATTTATTTATTTATTAGACTCCCGATATTAGTATTAAATTTAATGTTTATATTACTAGATATTATGAGTCTTGTTTGAAACAAGGAGCGAAGTGTTTTAATATAATATACGGAAAAGCAGTTATCGAAGTAAAAACATACCTACTATAAATACGATGTAGCTTCTCCGTTAAGCAAAATTTGTGAACACATAAAGTATAAAGTAACAAACTAGACTTTTATACTTTTTATTTTTTATAGCCACCTAAATATTGTCATTTTTATTTCTATCTCGTATTGAAGCTTCTTTTCAAGAGGAAAGAGCTTATTTCCTCATTATGTACTTACCGTAGCGTAAAATTGTCTTCAAACATAAATATTTTTATACAAAAGTCAAGAAACAAGAAAAATGAGAGGTTTTCTTACATTTTCATGCTAGAGTGAAAGTAAAAAGTTTGACAATACATTCTAAGTACCTACCCTTATATTATAAACTCGAAAGTTAGTACTTCCTTATGCTGTACCAATATGTATTTTATGTGTGTATTTTATTTTACGTGTGTACTGTGTATATTATTTTATCACTTATTACCCACCCTCGCTGGGGTTCGTCCTTAGGTGATTCTTTAAATTGACATAACTTTTTTAGTCATGAACCGATTGAAGAAAAACATAATACTAAATGTTAAGTGAAGCTTACTCCAATACATAATTGAAAACCGCACCCAAATCGGTTAAGCCGTTTCTGAGATTAGCATGCACAAACGCATAGACAAACAGACAAAAAATCTAAAAATCATTGTTTTGGGTTCTATTGCGTTAATAAAGACCCCCAATTATAGTTTTTCTTAAATATCTTCCAAGTACAGGCAGCGATCTGTATAAATGTGTAGATGATCGGGTGTCTCCAAATTTGGTTTGGTTCTCCTGAATTAACATAGTGTTTATCGATGTATCACAAGAGTGAAAATCTAGTCTATACAGATAATTAAATTTAAGTATATTTTTGTAATGTCAAAATAACTGTTGCTTTTCTAAATGCATATAAAATCATATACTATTTTACCGATCATTAATATAACGTGTCTTCTTCATTCCACGCAATATTGGCGAAATAAATTGTGCCCAAGTGTCACTCCAGCAAAAGCCACTAAACAAAAGAATTGAATTGAAATCATATACGAAATTTATTTGTTTCAGTCAATCTCCGAATCAGCTGGACTGATTATGACGGGATTGTCACTGGCAGATAGCTGATATTACAAGGAGTAACTTAGGCTACTTTTATTTTGGAAAAAGAATTAGTGTTCAGCTTAAAAATATTAAAATATACCTAGAGAAGTGCATGAGCGAAGCGAGGGTAAATCGGTAGTTTATTAGAAAGTACTCATTTATACATAGGTATGCACCATGCTCAAAGGAATTTCACGTGTGTATGAGCTAGTTAAGGCACGTTAAATATTACATTACCGAGGTTAAGCTAAATTAAAATACAAAGTAACATGTAAAATGTACATTGTACAATAAGTACATTTTTATACAAAAAGATTATTTGTTTTACAAGCAAAGCGACGACTTTCAAGTTCTAAACTCAATGTAAATAGGGTGAATAATAGAAATGATGCAAATGAATTCCAATCAATAACTTGTGAGCAAAACAAGTTATTTATTTATATAAACACAGGAATGATTTTTCGCAATTCTGCCACCAGATTATACGAGAAATAATTTAATTCACAAAAAATAGTTTCAATATTCAATCACTGACTGGACATGTGGAATAACATTTACACATCAACTGGGGCTCGTATATTGACAATACTGACTAACATTAATATATTTTACAATATATAAATCGTTATGTAATAAAAGCTACGATAAAATAATTTACTTATTCGTAGTATAAAAATCAAACATTTAATAAACAAAAGAGTATATATACATATTAAAACTGAAGCAAGCGCTAGTAGATTTTAATTCCTATCGTCATCCCAAAACAAGTAAAATAACGACAAAAAATTAAAGAGTGCGTGTATGAATGTGTACACGCGCAAGAAGTAAAACTTCTGTAGGTTATCGGTACTCTTTATGAAATTCAATTTATCTTTTAAATAATTAGGATAGGAAAGATACTAAAATAACGCGTATTAGACATATTACAATCATATATTTATAGAATATCATTTAAGGAAAAAATATAATATTATATATCGTTTGTCAGTCAATAACAACGGTTACCATGGCAACAAACGTTCGCCTCGCCCGATTACACTTTTCGTAACGCATTCACCAGCTTACTCCCCATGTCAAGCATGCTTAATGAAGTTTTACTTCAAAAAAATTACAAAATGAAATAAGAGAAAATATATAGATTAAATTATTTTATTTGCTATAAAATTAATAACATTTTCACCGCTTGTTAAATCACACGTTCTGATGTGACAAATAGTTTCATAATTACTCCGTACCAGTTTTCATTAATTATAAAACAGATTCGCTCTGCGAATGCAATAAACGACACCGACGTGATAATTGATGTGCACACTGCACTTCTCAAAGTTCATTGCGTTATAAAATAGAGCATTCAATTTTGATACATACTTTGTAAGTAATAAGGGTGTTTAAGAGGAAATGAATACAATATTTGAAAGGTGCACATTTTCAATCTCCATATATCATATTCCTG
Organism: Fabriciana adippe; assembly: GCA_905404265.1. Classification (NCBI taxonomy): domain Eukaryota; kingdom Metazoa; phylum Arthropoda; class Insecta; order Lepidoptera; family Nymphalidae; genus Fabriciana; species Fabriciana adippe. The sequence continues at coordinate 12,859,704 of FR989989.1, forward strand.
AAATAGAATATGAATTATATATCTTATATCAAAATTAGAATATTTTACTGATTTATATAGTACTAGTGACTCACTCGTGGTGTCCCTGGGTACGTTTTATTTTTTTGAGCGAATCCCTAATTCTTTTTCTAAAATAAAAGAAACCCAAGTTACTCCTTATAATATCAGCTATCTGCTAGTGAAAGTCCCGTTAAAATTGGTCCATCCGTTTCGGAGATTAGCCGAAACAAACAGACAGACAGACAAAAATTTTAAAATTGTGTTTTTCTTATAAGTATCGTATATAATTCCATATGCATTTAGTATAAAGCTGTTATTTTGACATTACAAATAGACACTTCAATTTTATTTATCTGTACAGATTATTTTAATAAAATCTCTAAATGCTTAGATATCTTGATGTAGGAAACCTTTTTTGTTTCAATTTATAAGTCTTAATTGAGACATTTTAGGGTTACAACGCCAAAAAACAAAAGCGGAACCCTTATTTCATGTGAACCCCTAAACAATAGCATAATCAAACTACAAAACTAAATAAAAGCACTCCAAAAAATGTGTAAGTGAGGGGTAAATAAAGTTATAAGCTTGAATGTGTATATTTTTGTATAGATCCTTAAAAGCGGATGTCCTTAAAGAAATTGAGTCCCAAAATTTGACCCAAAAATTTATCCACTTTATTTATCAGTTTTAAAACTAGCTACCCTTGTATAGTATATTTTAAAATGCTTTGAATTACAAACTTATTTTTGTGCGGATAAATATTTTTTTTTAGGTTTAACCTAATTAAAATCTGATGTAACAAAAACCCTAGGTGCGTGAGTCACACTCGTCCGATTTTAATTTCTTTTACGTGAAAATGAACAGTAATTTTAATAATACTTACAATAAAATAGTGTAAGTTTTTAATACTTTTTAAATATAACATGTACAAAGGCTTATTAAATATAATTTTTAGTACTCACGTATGTTTATGCAAATCTAGAAAAATGCTAGGTTATTTAGAAATTAACCTACAAATTGGTCTAGTTGCATATTAAAATATGTTTTTATTATACAATAATTTTATTTCTTTGAATCACTTAAGAAATGATTCATTTGCTGTATACTAGTTTCTGCCGGTAGCTTTGCTCGTGGATATTTTCTATTTTTACTTTATTTGCCTGAGTTTTATTAAATAAGAATTAAAAAAAATTGACGACACGTTGGCTCAGTTTGTAGTTGCTGTGCCAGCGGTCGCGGGTTCCAGTCCCGCTGATGGCATTCATTTGTGTGATGAGCACGAATGTTTGTACTCCAGGCATGGGTATTTATATTTATAATATGTGTGTATTTAAAGTTATATTTGTGTAGTGTAACAACTGTCTGGTATCCATAACACAGGCCTCGTAGCTTACCATGGAACTAGATGGTGCTGTGTGTTAATGTCCCAACATATTTATTTATTTATTTATAGCTTATATCCCTAACTATCTCTATATAAATTATCTCGATATAGAAAATCTCGTCGATACTTTTTATTAGGTCAAATAAAAATAAGCTAACATATTTTAGTTGTAACATGCAGCGTGTACTAGCAAGTGTAGAACGTCTTAACTTCAACAAGGCTCGACTGAAACATACTTAAAAATAATTGTTAAGGTAGTCAATCATGAGAAGGATAGCAAATGGAAAATTGCTTTATGTAAGAAAGAGATGGAGAATTTTCCAGATAGAAATCGATATTACGAGAACACTTTCAAAATTACTTGAATATTCTTTGTTTATGTATACTAGTGTTCCGCAGTAATCGAAGTTCGACGATTATAATCATTATTAAAAGGACAACTTTTTTATTGTTAACACTTAAAGCTTGTCAATAGCTGCTTAACAAAAAATATATATAATAATTCTACGACTTGTTTGGCTCAGTTTGTAGTGACCCTACTGATGTGCCAGCGGTTGCGGGTTCGAGTCCCGCTGGGGCCATTCATTTGTGTAATGAGCACGAATGTTTGTACTCCAGTCATAGGCGTTTATATTTATAATATGTACGTATTTTAAAGTTGTATATGTGTAGTGTATCAACTATCTGGTATCCACAACACAGGCCTCGTAGCTTACCATGGAACTAGATGGTGCTGTGTGTTAATGTCCCAACATATTTATATTTATTTATTTATAAAATAGAAAATCATTTGAAATACATTGGAGAAAAAGGTACTGAACTGTTTTGTCTTTGCCTATTTATAAATGTACATGTATAAATGAATGTATGTATTATTTATACCTCGGCGACGGTTTGTCGGATGAGTACGAATAAATGAATATTTTAGGATACAAAATGCAAAAAAATATACACGAAGAGACACAAAGAAGTACAAAAAGTGATGTAAAATGGCACAAATTGAAAGTTATAGGTAACTACTAAAGGGATATAGTGCTCAGTGACTGAAATAGAGCAATACAGTGTGAACTGCGAGAGTACAGTCGTGTACGTGTCGTGTGTAGTAGCAATAAAACATCTATATTGCAAAACCGGTTTTAATTTACGAACCCTGAACCGAACTGGTAGCAACGTTTATACAATTCTATCTATAAAATACGGGAATACTGCGATAAAAATATCCTATGTCAATCTCTATATTGTATTCCTATAAAAAAAAAATCTTAAATTCACATTTTGATTCTGCTACATAAAATAAGGGAAAACCAACCGTTTTTTTTTTATTTAGAATATTAGGAACTAGCAACTTTTCCTGGCTTCGCTGGGGTGCGTCCCTAGGTACGTTTTAAATAGATATAAATACAGGACAAACAAGAGCATATCAGGCTTTAAATAGGGCTTAGTAGTAGTTTTTGCCCGTGACTTCGCTCGCGTGGTAAATGGCGCGGGCTTTAAAGGTACTCTATGTTCATCCCCAGGATGCAATTTATGTCCTTGTTAAATTTTATTAAAATTTGTTCAGCTGTTTAAGCGTGAAAAGACTCCAAACATAATATCTTTCACATTTTTAATATTATAGTATGTATTGTTTTTAAATTAAAAAATATATTTATATATACTTTCTATAGGCACAAATAGTGCAAAAAGTTTTTTTTTTGAGTAAGAAACGTATACGAACTTTAGGAGGAATATTATTGTCGCTTTTGACTTAGATAGAGCGTAGGCGGCAGGTCTGTCTGTCTGTGATTTCTGCATCTGTAACTTACTAAGTAGTATTAATATAAACAAGGGTAATAAAGCTTTTTTGTTATGATCTGTAGAACCCTGTATACTGTACGAGCTTTTAAGATATTTCTTTACTTAAAACAAAATACCTTTGTCTAAGTCGAAAATGGAGCAAGATTTATTTACAAGTTGCTATTCGCATTTATTTACTTCAGTTCGAGTTATATTCCTATTTATATAATAAAGGCAGCCTCAGGTCGGATGTGCCCGTGAGCACGGCCGGTGCAACCCAGTCGAAACGTCGGGAACCAAGGTATATAGCCACTTATTAACGCGTTAAGTCCCGTAGTATAGTAATTATATAAATATGGAACGCGATATTTTAAAAAGTTATATATTCCTATTTCTAATATATAGTGTCTGGTAACAATATATGCTAACGATTGGAATCTGTACATCTTACTTTTTCTAGAATGAAGTTATACTTGTAAGCTATGTTCTAATCGATACAGAACATTTCACGGACATACCTATTGTAAAATCAATATTTTGTACTATAAATATTTTATTAGCCTGTACTAGCTTCCTCGCGGACAATTGATTTAAATTCAAAATTATCGCTTCAAAGCCTTTGTTTATATATTAAGCATATGTATATTCATTTGTACATTTTTTGCGATTAGGTTTGGCTTGGATTAAATTCTAACTACTTATTAAATATATTCCCAAATACTTATGATCGTCAGGTTTTTATGATGACGTCATATGGGGTGGCGTAGGCATGGGTTGCTCTTAGTAAATGATAAAGTAAAAGTGTCGTGACGGTCGAAATATTACACTTTTTTCATCTAGCTCTCATTCACCAAGTGCGCCGAGTATAACTTGTAACTAACTTCGTTCCACAAGGCTTGGAAAAAATTTATATAGACTTGCTGTTAACAAGAGTAGGTTGGCTTAAGTGAGGAAGCGTTACACTCTCACAAAATTGAGAGTTGACAATACAACTTCACGTTTAAACTACTTTAAATTTACCTAATGTTGCTTATACAGGTAGTATATCTTAATAACTTCAATATTTAAAGTACTTTTCTTCCATGTCCCATCCATTTATTCCATCCTGTATAATATGTACATATGCGTTTTATTGATACGCACGCACATGCATACACACATAAACGTGCACGCACGCATAGACACATCTGTGCACGCACACACATACGCACGTACACACACAACATCACGCTATATTCCTTTCGGTGGCAAGCATATATGTATATCTAAGTAAGCATAATCCCATTTTCGTGAAACTCGACATATTATGTATATAGTTATTTTAAATCCAACAACTACAGTAATTATGTTTATATAATTACGTCTAAAATACACCAATTGTGAGTAAAATTCAATATAACATTTACAAACTTGTTAAATGTAATATGCTTGAGCGAGCTACGTGGGATGTAGCATCTGGGGTTGTCTTTTGAGATGCAGTATTCACTATACTTTCAGTATTCGAATATTTATGCAGATCCTATTGGAATTTTGGGAACACTCACATTCAGTAGATAGCGATTCGTTTGAATTTGTACATAAAGTAGAAAGTATCAATCAGAAGCCCCGAATTTCAATTGAGGATCAAGTGGAAATATCTATATGCAACGGTAACAATAAGTCTAGAAACAGAAGAACTGCCTACGTAAGCTTTAACTTTGTAATTTATGTATATTTTGTTTCCCTTGCTTGCAACTAATCTATACTAATTTTATAATGCTGAAGAGTTTGTTTGTTTGTTTGCGCTAATCTCAGGAACTACTAAAAAAATTTTTTTGCATTGTATAGTCCGTTAACTCAGGAAGGCTATAAGCTATATATCGTCCCGGAAAAATGTACGGTTCCGTACGGTTCCCGTGGGATACATTTGTTACATCTTGAACTGGATCTTAAAGTTACTTTTATCTGTCATATTGATTTGATATTCTGTAATCTGTAATACAATAATTTAATACTATATTATTGAGCCTGGGCACGGGTATTAGTGGTAGTTAATGTCTACCATATTATGTTACAGTTGGTCAAAGTGTGTTTTATAGTTTTAAAATTATAATAAAATTTAAATGATTTATATTAACGGTCACGAATAGTTTAAAATATTCCAATCAGAACCATAATTTATCACGATTTGGCTCAACTCGATCCTAATCGAATCAAATTAAATTAATGTTACGTACGCATATGATTTCTGCTTTCTTTTTATAATGTATTTTCTTTTTAATTTAAAATTGTTATAAAAACTTACTAAAAATATAAAACGATATCAAAAATATACCATCAATCATTTATATGAGAGGAAGGTACTCTATTTGCTATGTATTCAAAAATTTATTGTAGGTAACAATTGGATGCACCAGTTTTAAAAATCGCTAAGTCCATTATAGATTGGTTATTTAGTAAGGTTAAAAAAAGTCAATATTCTTAAATGTATTTAATAAAGAGTAAATCTTTAATTTAAAATACAGTTAAAGTGAGGTAATCGATTTTTAATATCATCGATAGTATAATATTTGAACTCCAATTACAGTAATCTCTATTTTACATCAGTATTTATAACCATTTAGTGAAAAGTTTAAATTATCTTTGTTCTCATGTTTAGAAAAACATTTAAGTAAGATTTTTTTTGTTTAAAAATAAAGTTGTTATAAAATATTTATTTTATTCGCCATTTTTGAAAGTAGCAAGCAATAAAATACTATTGTTGAAATCTATGATAAAATAAAAGCGTGTAGAACTGCCACTGTCCTGTAAGGTACTGAGAGATAACCGCAAATGTAGTTTATTGATTGATAAATAAAATTAAACCTATTTTTGTTTGAGTCTAACTCTAATCGTCTCCGCCCGTCATCACCTCCATGAATTCTGAAAAAAAAAACAAATTTTATCTTTATATATTACTAACAGATCCGTCAAACGCTGTCCTGATCAAACAGTCAATTCATTAGAGTTTAAAAGGCCTTTTATTGATTTCCGAATTTCTTTCTTTTTATTCCAATTTTTTTTTAAACTATGAATATATTCAAAATAAATCTGTCTGTCTGTAAAAACATCTGTCCAGCCATTCTAAAATTATGCTTTTACCATCGAACAGCATTTAATTTTTATATCTATACATTTCAATATGATTTTTCAATCAACAGATAAAAGTTATCCTAAAAATAAAATATAACCTGATTAAATATAAAAGAAAAACATATATCATTTAAACAACTGTAATTTTTAGTTTGTTTTAGTAATATTTTATGCAAAACTCGTCAGATTGAATGTTTAGAACAAAGTTAAAAATCAGTCATAGTATTTAAAAGAGCGTTTTTGGCTTTCAAAGGTAAATAAAATGGAATCTACTCTATGTTCATATACTAGTACTGATGTACTGGATACAGGTAAGTCTAAATCTATTAATTTGTTTTGTTCATTTATTTATTCATTTATTCGGTAATCATACAGCGTTATAAGAAATACAGTTTGAGCACAAAGTTATTAACAAGTACCCTCACACACTTTTCCTAATAGTTAGGAATTTAGCATAATGTTGAAACAAAGGTTATTGAGTGACCGGTAATGCTTTTAATTTTCTTTTCCCATATGACTAACTTTTCAGTCATGGCTTTTGCAATATTAATCTTCTAAATATCTATATAATGAATTTTAAAAATTTCTTTTCAGAAAATTCTAATATTGCTTTTGGACTGACTCAGAACTCGAACCTAGGACCTTATGAGCCCAATATTGAGTCATGTATATATTGTATTGTGTACATATTTATTGAGTTTTAAAGTCAAAAAATTCTCAGTAGCAGCCCTAGCTTGAGAAGTTGGCGACGTTACACAGTGGTGTCGCATTGTCATCGTATTATCATCGTCAGAGGACTTTGAGATTAAACGGAAAATAGAAAATGCACTTGTGATGCATAAGCCTTCACTTTAATATCTCTCGCTCAGATAGCTCAGTGAGATTGGCCATCGTGACTGAAACCGGTCAAATGGACATTACGTGATTCAGTTTTTAAGTGTTTGACATATTTTAACCTTGAAATTTTGAGCTCACAAGCTATGTTTCAAGACTAATTTTATCTAACCACATACATCACTTGAAATAATTATAAATTTTTTATTAATATGTTAATTAATCACTTGTTGTACGAATGTTTGAGTAAGTGCCAGTGAGCGCGCCAATAACCTCTAATAATGCGCAAATGAATTTGGCCGATTTGCTTTAGCTGGCTACTGTTGATTGACATGAATGAATCTCGTATTTTATTTATGTAATACCAAGTATTATCGTAACCTTATAAACGTCTATTACACATAGACATTTATTACATAAAATAAAATAAATCTATTTATGAAACTTCCCTGGTTTACAATGAATGGTGTAATGTTTTATATTTAGACTAGCACGATTGCTTTTTATTTGACAGCTGGGAAATATTGTATTTATAAACTTTTTACTGTTATTTAGGGGCACCTATTTAGGGGCTAAAAATACTCAGAGATTGCCTACGTCATTAGGACATAATATAGACTTTTAGTGCAAAAGCTTTGCCCGCTTGGTCCAACGGTTTCGCCCGGGAGATAGCAAATCAAATAGAGTAGGCCAATTTGAATACATGAATACGAAATTATATTTTGAAACTATCAGTTACAGCAAATTAATAGACTTGAATGGAAAAAAAATACAATACCTTTTTTTTAATTTAGACCTGAATAACAAGTTCGATCTTAATAAAACGTTTATATAATACGTTCCTATGAAGATAATAAAAATGAAATATTTTTAATCAATATTTAAAATATAAATACATCTGTTACTGTTAAATATATTTTTTCTAACGATGCTTTTGAATATTACGTAAAAAGTCGAAACAAGTTCCAATACACTCATCGAACCCACGCAATTAAATGCCAATGGCTATTAACTTTGTTGTATGAAGATACTTTGTATATTTTATACAAATTTTCTAATAATAACAATCGATGGTTGAGTGTTTTTAATATTTATTATTTGTATTTGAATTTGCATTATATTTTAAGCGGACTGCAAATAGCAGTATTGAGCTTTGTTTTTGACTAGTAAATATGAATACATTTGACCTAATTTTAGTATTTTCCTCAATACATATTTAGTGGTTAAAATAAAATTCAAGTTTTCATTTTCAGTAGTTTAGTGCCGTACAAAATGTTTGTGTTTCATCGAAAGTAGATACTAGAAATAATTATACTCTTTAACCTATTTCATGAAAGGAGGAAATACTCAATTTGGATGTATTTTTTTTATTTTTATTTCACACGATACGTTCGCTAGTGACCTTTATGATTTTTACATTATTAATTAAATAATAATTTATAACTTAAATGGTCGGGATCGTTTTTTTCTTGCAAATGGTCTAAAGACCAATCCATACCATACCACATTCTATACAATAATTACATAAACCATAGAGCTATAATTACTTTTTATATGATTTTGAAGTAAGTCTTATAATTGAAAATTAACTATCTTGCTTACCATCGAAGTCTACAGTTCCGGAACCGTCAGAATCAATTTCCTCAATCATCATGTCTAGTTCTTCGGCGCTGATTTTGTCATCGAGTTCTCTTAAGATTTCTCGCAATACTGTTGTGGTGATATAACCGTTACCTGTAAATTAACGATTTTGTATTTGTATACTTCATACATATTTATTTAATCTTTGTCAATCGAAATCTTCTTTTGGATAATAATAATTCACACTGCTTATTTCTAGGTGTTACGCATTTGTATCGATTTAACACATTGTCATAAAGAGTTTGTAACAGACACACAACGTCCATGTAAACTTATTTTAAAATAAATTTTATCTTTTGCTATTTCATTTAAATAATCTCATCTTTTATAGCTCGCGCAGTGTCATGTCTCAGGAGAAATTCCGAAATATGTCATTCCCAGTTAAGCTGCAACCAGCATCGCTTGATGAGATTAGCGGAATAATCTTTTCAACGAGCTTTAAGCTTGGAGAAGACTTTTAGACGTTTAGATAGTAATTATTCATATCATTATTTTTATTTAAAGAGCTAAATGTAAGTAAATACAGACCTTCTTTATCATATAAGCGGAATGCTTCTTTAAGTTCTGCTTGCATGGCTTCTGCATCCTCTTCAACCATGAACCTGGAAGCTAAAGTGACGAACTCTTCAAATTCCAGCTCTCCGGATCCTGAAATAATTATTTGTTTTTGTTTATATATTATTTTCTTTGTCACATATAAAGAAAATAGTAATAAGGTATTATGTTTGTAATATTACGCTTTTCCCTTAAGAGAAGTAAGCTTTGGTTTGGTCGGCCCTAAAATGGCAGTAAGTCAAACTAATATGTACAAATAAAAAAAGTAAATTAAGTAAATTTGCCAAATAATTAAAAAATCATTATATGGACAGTTTAACATAATTAAACCTTAAATATTATAACCTATGTATCGTGAGACTCTGATCCCACAGACAAACTGTGCAAACAGTTTTGTGGGTCCACTTATGTAAAAATGCTATATTAGTACATACTATTATAATCAAAATAAAAAAAAAATGTTTGTCAGTGATTGATATTTTCATTGTTACTCCTATACATTGTAAAAAGTTAAAAAATATGAGTGCAGTTCGAAATAGAGATAGCTCATCCAGCATCTAACCTATCTTGTTTTTATGTAAAAATGTACGAGTATATATATCGACTGCCACCTTGATAGGCAGCCTGTCAGATACTTTTCTAGCGCACATAAGACTAATGGATTGCATTAGTTTCGAATGAAGTTATTATTTTTGAATTATTTGTTGTTAACTCTATATATAACAACTAGCAACTCCCCTCGCTCCGCTGGGGTTCGTCCCTAGTTACGTTTTAACGTTTAGTATAGATTTTTCATAGATGAGATATTTGCCCGCAATAAAAAGTATCCTACATGTTGACCCGGATAACCAACTATCACCATACCAAATTTCATCAAAATCTGACCAGTGGTTTTCCCGCGATGCAGTCACAGACATACAGATAGACAAACAGACAAAAATTCTAAAAACTGTATATTCGGCCTCTGTATCGATAATAATGTCTATTTTAATAATATTTTCCAAAAAAATTTTATGTGCAGATTTTCTTAGTTAAAATTTTATTATACGAATATGTATGTATAGATAAGTTATTTTAAACAAGTGGGAAACTAAACGCTGACCTATTTCGTTATGTACGTTAAACATTATAATATCAATTTTCCTTCTTATATTTTTATTTTCTTGGAAATATTATCTAAGGATTGTTCAGGATATTATTAAGTGTTATGTATATTTAATTTTATATACTACTTTTTTCTCGCGGTTCGTTGTGCGGCTGCCAAAAATAGCTTGTTAGCACAGGCTCAGGGACTCTGTAGCTTTCTTTTTGCAATCAGTTCAGTGATCTTGAAGATTATTCAAACAAACAAATTAATTTTACCTTTTCTTATACGTATAAAAATCTGCTTATAGCCTTATAATAAGGCAGACCTCAAAAACGATGTATAATATCTTACACGATTCCATATTTTTGGACAATGCAAAATGATTATTTTGCAAGAATTTTAGTCGCCTAACTAAATCCATTCAAATCGAATATGGCATGCTGTAATCTATACATATAATAAGATTGTAAGTAAGCCGAATCTGTACATTAAATATTTTTTGGAAAATCTTATTGAAATAGACTTTATTATCGATACAGAAGCCAAATGTATAGTTTTTAGAATTTTTGTCTGTCTGTCTGTCTGTTACCGCATTACAGAAAAACCACTGGAGGGATTTTGACGAAATTTGGTATGATGATAGCTAGTTATCCGGGTCAATATATAGGATACTTTTTACTGCGGGAAAATATCTTATCTCTGAGAAATCTACACTAAACATTAAAACGTAAGTAGTAAGTGCCTAGTTATATCATATGAACGTCTATAAACTTTCTCTTTTTGAAATACAGAAACTAAAAATATTCCTATTTATTATATTTAACTTTGTGCAAAATGCAATGCAACGGTGAACCATACTGCTGTCATCATTTCTAATTAATGATCCACACAAAAATCATAAATCGTTATTACGTAGCGAGATTAACATCCACTATTAAATTCCGGAATGTGAGCGTCGAATAGTCAGTATTTCATTTATTATGTGGTCTTGTCATAACAAGTCATCACTCATTACCGCGTTGTAACAAGCTGTCGTATTTCATGTTTTCAGCGGCCACAAATCAAATAAAAGTTCTTAGAAATACTAGTGATATATGTAGTAATGTCGTCTTAAAGATCTTATTGTGCTTGAAGTCAGTATAGATTTCCAAGTGGTACTAAAACTTATATTTTTACGCAAAATGGCAAAATTCATTTATTATGTATAAACTAGCGTTGCTTCCAAAAACAAAATTAATTAATTTGGTTTTAATTTTTTTTCGTGGGGACCCTATTTTTTTTTCTAAAATAAACGTAACCTAAGTTACTCCTTATTACATCAGCTATCTGCCAGTGAAAGTCCCGCCAAAATCGGTCCAGCCATTTCAGAGCCAAACAAACAGACAGACAGACAGACAAAAATTGTAAAAATGTTGTTTTGGTACCTATATGTACCGTGAATACATCCCTATGCATTTAGTAAAAAGTGGCTATTTGAATATTACAAACAGACACCCCAATTTTATTTATCTGTATAGATAAAACTTCGTAACAAAAGTACCGTGAGCTCATTAATACACTTTTGTTTAAAGTACATTCAATGTTGATGCTACGATTGAAGAGTAATTATGTAATGTAACATTAAAACAATTAGATTATTATCAACATATATGATATATGTATTTATCGTACTATTATTATGAAAGTGAAAGTTTGTATCTTTGTTTAAAGTCCCTCACGCTGAATCGACTGAACAAAGAATGAAATTATATTCCACAAATGTATATGTAGACTACGACCTGTAGCAACCCCTACTTTAATCCGTATTAATATTATAAATGTGAAAGTTTGTGAGTATGTATGGATGTTTGTTACTCTTTCACGCCAAAACGCTGAACGGAATTGGATGAAATTTGACACAGAGATAGATTATAGTCTGGAATAACATATAGGCTACTTTTTATGCCGGAAAAATGTACGATTCCCGTGGGATAGGTTTGTTTCTGTTTTCTTAGAGGAGAACTCAAGCGAAGCGAAGGTGCGCCGCTAGTGATTAATATAAAATTAGAAGTAATTTTATTTGTAAATTAGACGAATTGTTTTTATTCAAAATACTGTATCACGCTTCACGCTTTGGATGGTTTGTGTAAGCCTGTTACATGACTTTTTAAATAAATTAATTAAGAAAAATCTTAACATTCAGTACTAGCATAGTTTGGCAAGTGACAACCATTTAAGCTGTCAGTCTGATACGATTGCCTTTCCGTGCCAAAACAATAATTAACAAACTAGTCGACTTCAATGCTACAAAATTTAACTGCTTTTGAAATGTGACATAAGATCATTTTCTTAATTTGACCTTTTATGCCTAATTAAATATTATTAATGTTTCTGCTTTATAATATACATTGTTATATAATTAAGATATTTTAGGTTGTTGAGTAATAAGATTATGAGTTCTTAGAAATTTAAGCTTATGAAGATTTTATTGAATACTAGCGACTCACCCTTGTTTTGCTCGGTATCGTCCTAGGTTGATTCCCCATACGAAATGTCATTAAGGAATGATTTTCGAGATAAGAAGTATCCTATGTCCTTCCCAGGGTCTCAAACTATCTTCTTACCAAATTTCATCTAAATCGGTTCAGTAGATCCAGACATTACCCCCTACAACCTCACAAAACTCACAAACTTTACCTCTTTATAATATTAGTATAAATTGGTTGTTGTGTCCTTATATTTTGAAAACTCATCGAAAAATTCTTCAATTGAACTTAAAAAGTAATTTAGTTTTATAAAAATAGAATACTACTAGTCGCTTCGCTTTTTTGATTCTCAGTAAAATTTAATTTTAATATTTCGCTTTGTCTTACATTAGCCAGATCTAAATTGACAATTTACGAAAATATTCGCCTCTAGCTGAAATTGGATCGTTCAAATATAATATATTTCGGAAATATATCTTGTAAAGTCAATATTTTATTTCACCTCTCTATATGTATTTTCTAACTAATATCCCATGGGAAACGTTTGATGTATTGAGAAATAAAGTAATCCATATCACTCTACAAAAATTTTTTTTATACAAAAAAAGTAGCATAAATTTATTGATAATAAATACGCGTTCACTTAATAATTGATAATAAGCTACGTTTATAGATTTTGTTAATGCAAATAAATTAAAGTAAAAATAATTTAAAACTGACCATCAACATCCACTTCGTTAATAATTTCTTTCAGGATATCATCTGTGACGGCGTGTCCCAGCATGCCTAGGATAGTACCAACCATCACTGTACCGATGCATCCTTTTTTCTCGTGGTCAAAAGCTTCGAAAGCTTTTTTCAAGACTACAAATAAAATAATAATTTAAAATTCTAAGTAATATCAATCGCTATAATATTTTATTAAATTTAAAAAAAAAATATTATATAACGAAAAATAAACAAAACAAATACGTACTGGTGATTTGTTCCTTGTCCAGTTCCTCCTGAAAGTAAACAGATGTATTAGACTCGCTAAATAAGCCCCAATAATTATTTAAACAATACAAAAAAAATCACTAAACATCACTAATAATTAAACACTTCTCACCATTGCGAACTAAAAAAATAGTAGCAATGTATAAGCGATTGCGAACCACAAAACGAGGAACACGAGTCCTTTTAGCTGTATGACTTGAGCGACTAGTTTGAATCTTGCAACTATCTCGCCCAGGTTGGCTCGTGATCGGGTCACGGGCGCAACCAACAAGTAGATACATTTTGGCCACACAACCGCTTTTAACCATTGTTGCTGAGGACGTAATTCATCTTCTACACGTTGATCCGTCCCCGGTGTCACATGGACAGGCCAAATTCAATAGACTAATTTCAATGTAAATTTATTATACACGAATTAATTATCCATATTGGATGGATGCCATCGATATACAAATATAGCTTTGTAATTTGTTCTTAATTCTTGGTAAATGTTAACAATTACCAAATATAAACCGGCCAATGTGTATTGGTTTTTTATTGTTGTACCACACTAATCGTTAATGAACTTTTATTTTGAAATTGAGGTGCTAAGGTCGATAAGTCTTCTTAATTCGCGTGAGCGTCATTAGAATGTAATAAGATTATATATTATTATCTATATTCAAGACTTATAATAGGATATTTATTTGCTACATTTTTAAAATTTAACTTTTTTTTAATTTAATATTATTAAAACTGAATAAACATACCTTCCTATATCTCTCGTATTTACATAATATTAGTTATTTGTTTACATATAATATACCTATATTCATCATTATAATATCATTTCTAACATGATTACCACTTGTCTTACGGTAAAGGAAAACATCGTGAGGAGACCTGCATATCTAAAGAGAACCCAGCAAGTTTTCGAAAGACATGTGAAGTCTGCCATCCCGCACTTGGCCAGCGTGGTGGGCTATGGCCTGATCCTCCTGCCCACGTGCCCAGCAGTGGGACGTTAAAAATGGCTGAATACAATTCATCATATGCTTTATATTTTTAATAAGAAACTAACTCAATTTCATATATGTACGTGTAATAGAAAACACGCCCGAACAGTTTATTTGAAATATTTAATTTGACTGATGTATCGATCGATCATACACAATAACATAATTGTGACTACAGTGCAGTATTAAATTATGAAAACACTAAACACGCTTTGTTTGTACAATGTAGGTATATATTACTCAAAATAACGTTGCATAAAATTATTACGTATCCTAAAACCATATTCTATAAACTTATTTAAGCATACGTATTTGAATGTCTAAATATTACTATTATTATTGAAATATAGCGGCTCACCCTCGCTTTGCACGGGTTCGCCTCTAGAAAAACAAACACAAATGAATCCCACGGGAACCGTACATTTTTCCGAGATAAAAAGTAACCTATGTGTTATTCCACACTATAATCTATCTCTGTGCCAAATTTCATACAGATTTGTTTGTTAATTTGTTCGTTGAATGCGCTAATCTGAGATTAGCGCATTCAAACTACTAAAGCTAGCGATTAACTACTAAATCAATTTGAAAAATTCATTTTGCATTAGATAGCCCGTTTATTGAGGAAGGCTCTAGGCCAAAATCATAATTCATCCCGGAAAAATGTACGGTTCCCGTGGGATAGATTAGTTTTTGTCTAGCGACGAACCCGAAGCGAAGCGAGGGTGAGTTATAATATTAGTAAGATTAACACAGTTTTCAATTAATTAATACATTAACCTGAATTCTATATCTGTTTTTGTAATTAAATAGAAAAATTTTTGCGGGAATCGCAACTTACACCTTTGTGTAGCATTGTGTAGCAGTGCCATTTGTATTTATTATGTTATATATAGGTAGCGCCATTTTTTTGCAAATATTATAACTAATAGTAGCCTATGTTTTACCCAAGTTAAAGTCTATCTGGATACTAAATTTCATTCAAATCCGTTCAGTCATTTTAACGTGAAACAAATATACACAGTACACACGCGCATACAAACTTCCGTATTAATAATAATTAATTAATAATGAAATAAGCATTGGCTATTTTATAAACTTATTTTGGAAAGCGTAGTTCTATAAAATATGTTACTGAAAATTGACACATGTGTAGATTTCATTAGCTAAAGCATTCATGTGAATTCAATATTTACTATTCAAAATGCTCTAATTACAGAGTAAAAGTTTTTCATACTGTAATTGCAAGTTAAACAAAACTGTATTTAAATAGCAATTAAAACATGAAATACGTAGTAATCAATATAAGCATAATAGGTTATCTATAATCTGTCTCTCCCGTGACCCTGATTGCTGTAAAGAATTCGAAACGTCGGGAACCAAACATCAAAATAAATCCACGAAATAAGAAAGAAAGATAGTTTTTATTTAAAATATCAAATATTCGCGTAAACCGAAGGAAGTATTATGTTTTTATGTATATTTAATTCATTTAAGTAATTAATTTTACTTATATAATAACATTGCTGTAGATCCCTGCCTGCAAGCTTGTGTTTAAACGATCAAAAACCAAACTCAAGATTGAAACATTTATAGTATATCTCTACTTTTATACCAACTACAGAACCAATTTTAATAATTCTTTAACTAATAGCTAGCATTATGAAACATTTAGCTGATTATTTAAACTAAACTAAATATATAAATATTTCTTAATAATAGTTTTTCGAAAAGTGAAAGTGGGTGGGGTGATTAGTTCGTTTTATTTGGCTGAAACGATTTTCAAATGAAAACGTTTGTAAATTAATCTGATCTTGAAATATAAGAAAACGGGTCAGTGAAAGTTTCGAATGCACATAATTGTCTTTATAAATAAGGTAAAGTATTATATTAAACGAATTAAATGACTAAAGTTGTATCGACACAATTCAAGGTATTTTATTATGTCACCCTCTTCCTCTACCCTTTAAAAATCAAAAATTTGAAAACTGTAGATTTGGTTTCTATCGATAATAATGGCTATTTCAATAAGATTTTCAAAAAAATATTTAATGTCTCTTAAAATAGATGAAACAAATAAGAAAATATTCTGTGACGTGTGACTATATTTGAAAAGAAAGGTACTAGAAGCCTTAACAAACCTTATAATACTCCATTTTCTTTCAAAAACGAATACATACCCTATCGAGTTGTTCCAATGTAAACACCATACATTCTAAACAAAATTCCAATAACAGTGACTTATTTGTCTCATTTAGTTTCCTGACTAGTGTAGCTCTCTCACAGTATGGAAAAGTTAGCAGTTATTCAATGAAATTACTTTGTAAAACAGAAGTTTCAATGTCTATAAGCAGGCTATTTCTGTGCCTGAGCAACGTGTTGACCGCCAGTATGAATTATTGTAAACATACAGTCAAATTTGTCTTACAAGTGCACATCGTATTATAAAGTACTACACTCATATCTTTCGACTTCTACTGTGACTGGCTGAAGCAATAAATAAATGTATTTTCCGCTACGATTAGTTAAGTAATTTGTTAGATCTAGTTTAATTTATTATACACTATCGAACTACCCTCGTTTCGCTTGGGTGCATCCCTTTTGTGTTCTATACATATAATAAAACTATAGAGGTCTGCACATCGAAAAAAAAATGCTAAAAACCGATTCAGGGGGATGTAAGAAGAGAAATAGAACAAATCCAGATTTTTTTCAATTTTTTTGTTTTTCTGTCCCTTTTTTATGTCTGTTTGTCTCTTTGTATGGGCTTATCTCTGAAACTGTTGGACCGATTTAAATGAAATAATGCATAGTGGTATCTTATATTCCCGGTCAACATTTTAGATACTTTTTATCCCGGAAAATTTAAGAGTTCTCGTACGATAGTTAAAAAACTATAGTAACTTATACAGCTTAGTACACAAAAACTACTGATCGGATTTTAATGAAACTTTACAATAATATAGTACACACATCAGAATAACAAATAAGCTACTTTTTATCTCAGGAAAATATACGGTTCCCGCGGGATAGATATGTTTTTGATTGTCTAGAGGCGAACCCGAGCGAAGCGAGGTTGAGCCGCTAGTTATTATAATAATACTAGTGATGGCCCAGTCAAAATTCGAGCATAACCATAATTGAAAATTCCAGGAAAGCATATATGAATACACCTATCTATTTATATAATAAAAAAAAATGTTTCCAAAAATTTTGATGATAACACTAAAGCTCGTCAACAGCTACTAAACAAAAAAAAAGAAAAGAAAATCTGTTGACAGACAGAGGTGAAAAATTATTGAACTGTTTTGTCTTTATCTATTTGTATTCAGCCCTTTTTAATGTCCCACTGCTGGGCTCGGGCATCCCTTCAATACGAGGGGGATTAGGCCATAATCAACCACATTGACCGAGTGCGGGTTGGCGGACTTCACATGTCTCTCGAAAACTTGCTAGGTTTTCTCAGACATGCAAGTTTTCTCACAATGTTTTCCTTCACCGTTAGGCAAGTGGTAATCACCTTAGAAATATCTATTTTTATATAGATATACAAGCAACACTACAATTTGAAAAAAATACTATAAGCTTACGTGTTACTCCATTAGCCATAATCCGCACAGCTGTTTCAGTGTAAAGGAGTAACAACCAACACATCCAAACGTAGCACATTGGCTTAGCAGTCACCTCCTCGGTTCACGGATGCTGAAAATATGTCTATTGATCTTACTACCAACCAATTTGCACTCACATGGTTAGAAATGAATTGAAATATCTTTCTGTCCCATAAAGCATATAATTTAAACTATAAATAAATGTAAATAATACATTAGGTTTAGGATAAACATACAGTCTTCCTTATTTTGCCACTACATATTAGTTTGCTATATTTTTCAGTTATTTTGTATAAAGAAGTAATTATATTACAATAACTAACGAGGGAGACCTAGCTTCGGTCGGGTTCATTCCTAAATGATTCTTTAAATTGACATAACTTTTTCATTTTTGAACCGATTGAAATAAAACAATACTAAATGTTAAGTAAAGCTTACCACAATACATTAGTGAAATCCGCACCTAAATCTGTTACAATGTTTCTGAGGTCAGCGCGCACAAACGCACAGACAAACAGAAAAAAAATCTAAAAATCATTGTTTTGGGTTCTATTACATTTATGAATACCGCCAATAATAGTTTTTCTTAAATATCTTCCATGTACACATGTTTATGACAGCGATCAGTTACACTTTTATTATATGTATCGATAATGTTAAGAAAATGATTCAAAAAGATGAATGATTCAACATTTAGTAAACTTTTATAAATGCTAAATTATAACATTTCATTTGACGTGTCGATATAAAAATTGGTAAGAAATTCTTGATATAATTAGTAGAAACACCTAATCTAATCAAATATTTACAAATTAATTTTGGTAACGTGTTAGGAAACTAAAATAGCTGTTAATGTACATTTTTACAAGTGCTAATTGAATTATACGAGTAGATGGTTCTTAACAGGTGTTAAAATCATTTCGATTTGGATAGATTACAGCTATAAAAATAACTAAATGCTTATAGCGGTTGCTTTATTATACAAAAACCTTTGACTATAATTAATTATTTATTATTTGTCCTTCTTGTTATAGATCGATGTGATGTTCTGCATATATGTATGTAGTTAGTTTGTTGCCTAAAGAGGCATAGGCTACATTTAGTCTAAATATTTAGTGGGATTCATAGAAGAATATTATAGTTTTAAGCCTAACTAGTTTCCTGCATAAGCTAGTTTTTACAAGGTTATACAGGTTAAAATTACAATTTTATTGATTGTTAAGAGTTAATTACACTTTTACCTGTAGATTGTCTATTTTTATTCTGAACCAACTAGTGTTCAGTACAAAAATAATATTTTATATAGCCGTTTTCTATTTAAAGTGTTTTCAAGATCCAACAGGTGTTTAAAAAAAGTTTATTTACTTGAATTTTCTTCACAATCGACAATAAAGAAACTCTTCAGAGCGCCAAAAAGGTTTCAAAGTACATTTCTCCTGGCATTCAAATGTGCCATCAGAACGATTGAGAATCGAATTGGATACGTTATTTAAAAAGTGACTCTCGAATTTATTTTGTTTAAAATAGAATATCTTAAAAGTTCAGAATAATCAGAATTGCTAAGAATGAGAGCAGTAGGTTATTATAAAAGATAGTATAACGCACTTTTTTGTATAAATTCAGAATCTGTACTTATTTATTACTAGCGACGTATCCTCGATTCTATATGATATTTCATATCCTATATGATACTCCAGGTTATATTCTAAATGAATGAAATGAAATGATGAATGAATGATTCATCCGAGTTGTTTTACGTGAAAACTCAGGACAAGTGCGAGACGAACTCGCCCACCGAGGGTTCCGTACAAATTTGTAGGTTTGTTTAACTTTAATTATCATTTTTTTTATTTTTTTTTTATTTTTTCCTTTATTTGTGCTGTAAGACCTTGCTTTTTGCCAAATTTCGTGATTCTAGGTCAACGGGAACTACCATATAGGTTTTCGACCCAAAACCTATAGGGTTAAAAGCAAGGTCTTACAGCGCAAGTAAAGAGAAAATTCTGAAAAATAAAAAACGTTAAAAATTAAGGTAAATTTTGGTACAAGTTTTCACGAAAATTCAAATTTGCCCATATCTTTTTATCATGTTGACTCAAGACCTTGATTTTTATATATCTAATAGGGACTATAGACCTCAGTATCTGGTATAAAATTTCAACTTGTTAGGTCTACCCGTTCCTGGGAAAATCGGTGGTGACACACGGATAGACGGAAGACGGAAGGCAGACGGACAGACGGACAAAAGAGTGATCTTATAAGGGTTCTTTTTTTATCTTTTGAGGTACGGAACCCTAAAAAGTAACAAACATGCACAAAAAGTTTTGCAATTATATAAAGTAATAATCAGATTTTAAAAACCTATTTGTTATATACGCTTAATCTTTGATCTGTGAGCACAATATTTTACGGCAAGTCCTCGCGTGGGATCTTAGTGGGTTAGAATTTAAAAAGATTTTCTAAAGCAGACACTCATACTTTGATAGTATGTATCAGCCACGCCTTTAAAACTGTTTCGGACAACTATCAATCTTTTATGAACCTAATATTTAACAAACTTAAAAAAATTATAACCTTGAGTAACGTATGCAAATCAATAAACATTGTTACATACATGCAATAACTACGTGTTACTGCTTGGTTTTCGACTACTTTGTTTAATGAACAAATTTGAATCAGCAAATAACATCTGCACCTCGATCAAAAGTGAGGTATGAAAGATTACATCATTGGCAACTCAACTGGCTAACAAGATCTTATACCTTTGGGCCTTTTAATGTCAAGCAGCCATAAATCCAGAAGTTTATGCCAATAGACTATATGATTGAAGTCTTAAAAGTCAACATAATTCTGTCAATCTATCAAGCTATTTATGTAGTAGAGTCGGAATTAGATCTCTGCGAATCAGTAGTAAAATCAATGATCGAATCCGCTTGCATATAAATAAAAATAAAAATATTTGTTGATATTGCGGCCACAATTTATTTAAGACTAGCGATTCACCCTCGCTTCGCTCGGGGTCGTCCCTGAGTTGATCCCCATACAAACTTTCATCCCAATTTTCACACCATTAATGGATGATTTTCGGGATAAAAACTACCCTATGTCCTTTTCAGAGTCTCAACTTATCTTCTTACCAAATTTCATTTAAATCGGTTCAGTAGTTTCGGAGCCTACTCGGTACGAACAAACAATCAAACAGACAGACAGACAGACAAAAAATCAAATTTTTCCTCTTTATAATATAATTATAGACCTTCGTTTCACTTGGATGCGTCCTAAAGTCGAATGGTTTAGGATCACATAAAGCACAAACATAAACAAAGAAAATTTTTATTATTAACACTAAGAACCTTTGCAAACGTATACAGAATAACTCACCAGAGTTTTATCACAATCGGATCAATGGCTTAGGAATGCAAAGAGGACAAGTACAGAAAAAATCTTTTTTATTCATACAGCTAGATAGATAAAAAAAAATTAAAGTCCAAGTCCTAGTCCTTGGAAAAACTTTTACAAAGCTTACTTATTTATTACTACTTAGCTTAGTACTCCGGTCAATTTAAACATGCAAAGGAACGAAAATTCGCATAGAGCTCAAAATTGGTGGGAATGTTCGGAGCACCATTATATGAGAAATCTGAAAAGTCCCCATCGAAAAGTGCGTGGAAAAAATGTATTCAAGGTCAAATTTCACAAAAACGGGGTTTTGCTCATTTTTTCGCAAAATAGTAAGTTTTATTAATATATTACTTAAGACAAAAATTATAGCACATAAAATTATCTATAAAAAATGTTTCAATGCTTTTTTTTCTAAGTGCCACCGTTTCTAAGGTATAACGGTTCAAACAGTTTAAGAAATTGTATTTTTCATAACATGCATAAATACGCCACGTATATATATCACTGAAGCGGTAATACGAGGAAAAAATGCAGTATCGTAAAAACTACACTCTAAAGAGTACTATTGCTTCAGCTAATAAAAGACAACATGGAGGATTTTCAGTTCTAATTTGACCGGACTATAAGTGGGCAGATCTCAATATCATTTTTCATTGTATTATAATTTTAAATACTTACGTTACGAATTTTGGACGCTTATAATTAATTAAAACAACACACATAAATTAATACAATAAGTATTTATTAAATGTATTCTATGTAGTTATGCTAAAACCAGTCATCGCGTGAGTTATTCGGTGTCTCTTGAGTATTGCGGTGGAATTTAACAAGCTTTCACATCAATATAAATCAGCTCTAGTTATTTTTATTTCTAAAATAAAATTTAATTTTATTATTCAAATTATACTATAACTAGCAGAAACCGCGGCTTCGTTCGTCAAACTACAAAAAATACGAAATTTCATGCAAATATGTCCAAGGAAAAAAAAAAATCATACAAATTTTTATCCCCTATTTCACCCCTTGGGGGTTGAATTTTGAAAAATCCTTTCTTAGTGGATGCCTACGTCATAAGAGGAATACGTGTGCGAAATTTCAATTTGTTAGCTTTAAGGGTTTGGCCTGTGCGTTGATATATCAGTCAATCACTTTTGCCTTTTATATATAAAATATACAAGATAACTACTTTTAAACTTAAAAAGTTTACAGGATTCGAAACTTATAACTAATAATTCCAGGTTTCTGGTGAACTTATTCATTTAAAAAAGATCATAGTACTCGATTGGCGAAGGAAAAAACCGACACACATAGTTCTGTCGAATGATAAGCGACGAAACACACATACGAACGTAGGATATTCTTATACTTATTGATATGTTTAAAAGAACCAAACATTTCCTATATAATACAAGATTGTTAATTTACTTTGATCCTGTTACGTTGTTATTACAATATCTGGTATATAATCAGTGTTGTAGGTTTTATTTTTAATTAACATTATATTTAGTTAGTAAGTTAAAAGTTATTTTTTTAGTTATTATACACTTAATTAAAAAAAAAACTTGTGCGTGTACATATGTACGCATGTAAGAAGTTATACTTCTTCGGCGTAACAGAACAAAAATAGTTGAAGATTTCATCCCGTATGTCACAACTCTTTGTTGGTAAAAGGAATGATAAATTAATAAAAATAATTATATTTTTTTAGCTCCACTGACATAAAACACGTGCTATAGATTTATGAATATTTGAGAAACTACTTTATAGTTATGAGTTTTCACGAGTACCGGAGAGAAAGTTATCAACTAATTTCATCATATCGCTTTTTTACTGTCAGTGTGCGCGCACATCGTAAAAATGATACTCTCATAATTTTTTCCAACCATGTCAAAAGAAGTATGACTTCAAAAAAAACGTTATAAGACTATGTTAATTTTATTAGAAAAGAAGAAAATGTTTCTTATTACGGTATTCTACGAACTCTGTCTCATTTAAAGGATTTTAAATTAAACTACACAAAAAATCATTGTTTCCAAGATTCTCTCAAAAGAGAAAAATCGTCACGACAACGTTTTCCACCTTTTTTTTAATGTTTGTAAATGCATTTACGCATACCACCTGTATACATACAGGTGTACACCATACACCTGTATACATACAGGTGGTTATATGGGTCTCACCGGCTAGAAGAGCCATTACTACCTACTAAAACCCAACGTAACCTCCTCCGTCTTAATGGCGCGCCGCAGGATCGCTTACTCACTTAAATACGATACCCCGACGGCAGGTCTGCCGAAGCAGACCACACAACCAAGGGGTTGCTCCCACGGCCCTCTTTGTTTTCAGAGAAGTACCAGGAGCAACCCGCATGGACCAACACCCACCAAAGTGGGCCACTTCCCTGTGTGGCTCTTGGCTTCGCGCCCGGTTGGGTTGCCGGACACATCGGGAGGGATCTCAATCTACCTGCCGAAGTACATATCTTCTCTAGGTATCAAAAAGCTTGACATTCACGTATAGGACTCCAAAGGTAACGTTAACATTCCTAACATCAAAATAATCATCTTAAAATATACGTGTGTCCTGTATTAGAATTGGTATAAAAAATTCAATCCCTATCTTGTGGTAGCTCTTGTTATAATATGTATGACATCGAAAATGTTTAATATTGAGTAATTTATTCGCTTATAATTATATTTTCACAATGTAATTACCCTATATTACTGGAATTTTTGAATAATTTCCATCCATAATTTCGTGGGAGCTCTTCTTCCATAATAAAGAGCACTCTTTAGACATTTTAGAATATAAGATGGTGCATTTTTTAAATATCTTAAGAAAATTAAACTTTTGTAATTTTATCTACCAACTAGCAGAACCCGCGGCTTCGCCCGCGATCAAACTGCGAAAAACATAAACTGTTTCGCAATACATACTTTATAGCTTGCAAAAATATGTATGAGATGTTAAGCGTATATTCTGTAAATTTTACTCTATTTTATATCCCACACTTGAGCCATGTTACTCTATTTAAATATATTCAACAACTCAAACTTCACTGCCCAGTTTTACCGACTTAGGGGCTGAATTTAAAAAAAAAATCTTCAATACATGTTTATTTAATTGTATTGAAGAGCAATAATACCAAGTTTCAAGTAATTCTGATCATAAAGATTTTTTTCCCTACAGCACAACCCCGTTTTATCCTTTTAAGGGATGAATTTCGAAAAAAAAAGATATATGTATTGTTTTAGTTTTCATTTTAAAGTTAAATACCATTCTCCGTGCATCAATTACAGAGTTTCATACAAACTTTCATCCCCTATTTGACAGCCTTATGGGATGAATTTCAAAAAATGCTAAAATACATATTTATTTAATTATATTGAAGAGCATTAATACTAAGTTTCAAGTAATTCTGATCATAAATAATTGTTTACCCATATAAACTTCATTACCCCTTTTTACCATTTTAAGGGATGAATTTCGAAAAAAAAACCTAATACATATATTTCTTATTTTTCATCTTAAAGCTAAATACTACTTTTCGCATTTCGTGTTAAGAATTACAGAGTTACATACAATTTTTTATCCCCTATTTTACCCCTTTAGGGGATGAATTTTGAAAAATCCTTTCTTAGCGGATACCTACATTATATAAGGAATGTGTCCTCTAAATTTCACGTTTCTACGACCAGCGGTTTAGGCTGTGCGTTGATCGATCAGTCAGTCAGGACAAAGCATTTTATGTATATAATAGATTTCAGATAGTATTTACTTCGTAGGAATATCATGTAGTATTATCTACTGTTTACAATACTTGGCATTGGCGCCGGTACAGGCGCAACGCGTCTTAGATAAAATAAACGTCTAATACACGTCTAATCTAATACGTATAATCAAGAATGCAGGTGCTCTACAATTAATAGAACTGAACCTTGTTCTAAATATACGAACATAATATATGATGAAGTTTTAAATTTGAACCTCGTAAACGAATGAATTTAGTATGTGTACATATGATTTATAATATACTTCCTTTGCAGAAATAATAAATTGACGTCGAGTACTTGTTTTAAAAATATTATCACGGATATATTTTGATGGTCGTTATATTTTATACGTTATATCAAATTCTGTTATCTTTTTATAAAAAGCCACACCAAGCTTAGAAGAAGCTTTAGCTTTTATAATGTCAGTTCGCTCTGTTGGTGACATCTTAAGAGGTTACTTGTACAAACATAAAACCTTATGGTAGTAATATTTTCTCCTATGTTATATAACACTAACAACTTACCCTTACTTTGCGCGCGTGAGTCATTTGGTGCCTAACAGTAACCTTTGTGTTACTTCAAATCAGAATCAATGTGTCTACTAAATTTCATCAAAAACAGTTGAGCCGTTTCAGTGGAAATGAGTAACAAACATACACACATATAACAACTTTGACATTTATAATAGTAGTCTGATTAAGTAGATTTCATCTCCCATAAAGAATACCTTAATTTTTTATGTTATTATATGTATGATTGTTATATTAAAAGTACATTTACTCGTACACATATTACTTATAAAACACTACCACTGAACTTAATTCTAAGGTATTTTACTTTTTATATTATATAAATACCCAGTAGTAACGCGCTCGCTTGGGAAACCGAGTAAAGCGGGTTCGAATCCCGAAAACCGTACTTCTAATATTTTCATATGTAAAACATTTCCAATATGATTACCACTTGTCTTAGAGTGAAGGAAAACATTGTGAGACAACCTGCATGTCTGAGAGAACCTAGAAAATTTAAGGGTAAGTCGCTAGTATTATATAAAAAACTAGCGACCCACCCTCGCTTCGCTCGCGTTTGTCCCTAGCTCGCTTCCCAATACAAACATTCATCCCCATTTTCACCCCCTTAAGGGATGATTTCCGGGATAAAAAGTATCATATGTCCTTCCCAGGTTCTCAAACTATCTTTTTACCAAAAATCTAAATCGGTTCAGTAGATCCAGAGATTACCCTCTACAACCTCACAAACTCACAAACTTTACCTCTTTATAATATTAGTATAGTTTATAACATTCACAAGGTAAGTTCAAAACTTTTATATTAAGTTAAAAAATTATTCGAGTCCTTAACATCTAAATTTTCTACGAAGTTTTTATCTGAATAAAGTCAGATTTTTCGTCGTCGTCTCTTGCTATTTTAGTAGCTATCACGACTTCAAGATCCTGATTTAAACAAAGCTTAACTTAAGCTTGTATAGCGAGAAGCATACAAGATTTTAAAAAGATACATGCAGTTGAAACGAAAACAAGGATAAGTTATAACAAATGTCTAATGCCTGCATACTAATGTTTTTAAAAGTACTTCTTACTCAATATTATTATTGCATCTACTAAATAAAACTAGGTAAGTACATAGGAATTAGAGGAATAATATTATTTAATATAATTTTGTTTTACTATATGTTGAGTAAACTAGTCTATAGATATTATTATATATCGTATCGTACGTATACGTATATAAATTCTAACTGAGTCAAATCTGTACATTAAATATTTTTTTGGAAAATCTTAATAAAATAGTCATTATCGATACAGCGGCTGAATCTATAGTTTTTAGAATTTTTGCCTGTTTATCTATTTGGGAACACGTCACGAGAAAACCACTGGGCAGATTTTTATGAAATTTGGTATGATGATAGCTATATCCGGGTCAACGTTTAGGATATTTTTTACTGCGGGAAAATATGCCATCTCTTAAAAATATTTTTTAATGTTGAATATGGAGTTTTTGAAGGGCGATTTTCATTTATTTATATTTCTACTAACCAAAATCCCTTAAACATTACTCTCAGTTCTTTATAAGAGAAAACATGGAAAGATGAGCACAAATATTATCTTTAGATCTACTCTACACCGTAATTCCTTATTTCCGATGCAACTGAAAAGTCTCAGTCTTTATACCATTTGCAGTAATCCCTTAGTGTATAGAGCTGAAGTTCTAATGCTTCTTAAAGACAACAACTCGTCTTATCGCCTCTAACGGTGCAAAGAGAGCTGGCTCGTTTTTTGCTTTAAGAATTGATATTGCAGGAAGACGCATCTAGTAATTTTGCCGAAATTCTACGCGGAAATTTTTGCAGTAATTATTAATTCATAAGTTTTATTGTATAAATTTAAATATAGATTTAGTTTCACTATATTTTTTCTAGGTTATCAAGTCGTTTTTATTGAAAAAAAGGTCCAATACAATCCGCCCTACTCAAGTGATATAAATATAAAGGTAAAGGGATTTAAAGATATTTATTTCCATAAAAAAGCCACCTGCCAATTACTTGGAAACGCAAATAAAGTTAAGATAGGTATCGATCGTAATGTTATTTCAATTGTCAGGCACTTGTTTACTCATTTAATGTGTTTTATATCAAGGTGGCTACCCACCTTTTAAATAATGTATTCCGATACATTAATACCTATTAATAATGTGATTAAATGAGCTTAATTTTTTTAATATTTTTTTTATTTATATTAAACTAGCGGCTCACCCTCGCTTCGCGCGGGTTCACCTCTAGAAAAGCAAAAACAAATCTATCCCACGGGAACCGTAATTTTTCCAGGATGAAAATTAACTTATCTGTTATTCCAGACTATTATAATCTATCTCTGTGCCAAATTTCGTTATTCCTTTTAGCCCTTCTGGCGTGAAAGAGTAACAAACACCCATACATACATACTCACAAACTTTCACATTTATAATATTAGTATGAATTCTCTTTCATTCATGTTTTACAAAAACAATATATAAATAAATACATAAATAATATATATTTATTTAGTTATTAGTTAGCTTAAATATACAGAATTCATATAAAGGAGAGACCAAATAGGGACCTGATTACGAAAAAAATTAAAAGCTTCGACTTAGGGTTCTTATATTTTATTTATTTATTTATTTATTTTTATTTATAAATACTTTATTGCACACACAAGAATGATACATAAAATGAAAGAAAAAAAGAAAGATATCAAAAGGCATGCAAAGGCGGTCTTATTGCTATGAGCAATCTCTTACAGACAACCTCTGGTGAAAGGATTAATGAAATCGTAAGTAGGACGGTACAATTAATATTATATATATACAATATACATGCTCAAATATATACATACATAAATAGATATATAGAACATAAATACATATATACGTATACATACAAAAATACATATATAATAAATACATACATATAATTAATATAAATATATATATACACGATATCTACAAATAAAGATAGTAATTAGTTAGACGACGTTTAAAAGTATCAAGCGATTTTGAATGTCGAATATTGTGAGGGAGCATGTTCCATAGCTTTACAGCTTTAACAGTAAAAGAGTTACTATAGTGATTTGAGGTGCAAGGTGGTAGTTTCAGACGGTTGTCACTCTGAGACCTAAGTTGAATACCAGACTCAGATCCTAGGAAATTGAAACGTTCTTTTAAGTAAAAGGGAGTAGTTGGGTTATAGAGGATGGAGAAAAGGAGGGAGAGAGCGTGCAAATTGCGCCGATGTCTGATTGTAAGCCACCGTAGTTGTATGCGGTATTCGGAGATGTGGTCGAATTTACGCAAACCATATATAAATCTGATGCACATATTCTGCAGACGTTCAAGTTTGTTGAGCTGCTCCTCTGAAACATCAAGGTAACAGCAGTCAGCATAGTCTAAAATTGGTAGCAGTAGTGAGTGAGCCAATGCAGTTTTGGTTTTAATGGGCAACAGATTTTTCAATCGTCTTAAGCAACTCATAGTAGCAAACATTTTTCTACTTACCTCTGAAATTTGCACAGTCCAGGAAAGGGAGTTGTCGAAATACAGACCAAGATTTCTGACAGAGTTACTATATGCTAGGTCAGAATTTCCAAACCTAACAGGGGACAAAGAATTAAAGTCGATCTTGTTGGTCAGTTGTTGGCTTCCTATAACAATGACTTGTGACTTAGCAGGATTAACGCAGAGTCCATACGACGTACTCCAGGAATGAATTTTGTGTAGATCACTGTTAAGCCGTTCAATAGTATTATTGAGGTCACTGGAGGGACCCGCAGCATAAATCTGTAGGTCATCAGCGTAGAGGTGATAGGGACATAAAAGAAGTGTGGAAATTGTGTTAATAAATATTGAGAACAAAAGAGGAGAAAGGACGCTACCTTGTGGAACTCCGGCACACAGAGGAACATAGGAGGAGGATTTGTTGTCAACATGGACACACTGCTGACGACCGTAAAGGTAACTGCTAAACCACCCGATGGCGTCGCTTGACACATTAATTGATTCAAGAACAGCTAACAGGAGTTTAAAGTCAACTGTATTGAATGCATTGCTGAAGTCAAGCAAAGCTACAATGCTGATTAGTTTATTATTCATATTAAAGCGAATGTCATCGGATACTTTAAGTAAGGCTGTTACAGTGCTATGACCTTTGCGAAAACCAGATTGGTAAGGGGAAAGTATATTGTGCGTATCTAAATATTCACTGAGTTGCTTATATACAATTCGTTCTAAAACTTTCGACAAGAACGGGAGAATGGAAATAGGACGGAAGTGAGAGAAGCAAGATGGATTTTTCTTTTTAGGAATAGGAATAATACGAGCAGTTTGCCACTTAGAGGGAAATTTATTGGAGGAGAGAGAGAAGTTAAAGATATGGGAAAGTACAGGAGTAACGGTATCAAGAGCTAAAAGGATTATTTTACGATTTATTCCATCACTACCGGTAGCATCAGACTTAATTGCTAGGATGTGTTTCTTAACGTCGAGTGTGCTTACAGGAGTAAAATCAAAGCTGGGACGAGTAGGAGGAGGTGCGGAAAGGAGTTGGTTCAGTGTGTTAAGTCTAACATTAGTATCCATAGGTGTAACGGAGGCAAAAAATCGGTTAAGAGCATCGAGATCAAGTGTACTGCAAGAGGCGCTCCTAGATCTGCGACCAATTCCAAAAGATTCTAATAACTTCCAGGTTTTGGCGGGATTACCATTATCAATTGCAGCATAAATGTAATTTCGTTGAGCGTCTCTGCATACTTTACTGCATCGATTGCGGAGTCGTTTATACTTAAGCAGGTTCTCTTCTGAAGGTTTTAATTTATATTTTGATTTAGCTGCATTACGTTTAGCCATTAATATTTTTATATCTTGCGTAAGCCAAGGTGCGGGAAGGTGTTTTAATTTAATGGGACGGAAAGGAGCATGCTTGTCAAAAAGGTTAATTAAGATAGAGTTAAATATTTCGAGCTTTTCATTAATATTGCTAGCGTCAAAAATAGATTGCCAATCAATATCGTTAAGATCAGTCATAAAAGCATTGTTGTCAAAATTTTTAAAGCTACGCCGTAACACGACCGTTGGTTTTAATTTAGGAGGACGGATTTTATAGGATAAATATACTAGGTCATGATATGAAAATGAGTCGGCTGGAAATTGCCCATGGGATAAAACAAGTTCAGGAGAGGAAATAAACATAAGGTCTAGAAGGGATGGGGTACAGTTGGGAAAAAAGTGTGTAGGATTGGAATTTAATAAATGAAGGTTCGCACTGTTAACTATGTTTAAAAGGCGTTTA
Source organism: Fabriciana adippe (assembly GCA_905404265.1). Classification (NCBI taxonomy): domain Eukaryota; kingdom Metazoa; phylum Arthropoda; class Insecta; order Lepidoptera; family Nymphalidae; genus Fabriciana; species Fabriciana adippe. Next base: position 12,891,172 of record FR989989.1, read on the forward strand.
GCTCGAGAGTCGTTTTTGACTATACAGGTATTAAAATCACCCATAATGATGGTGTGGTCAACAGAGGGCACAAATTGCTCTAACAGATTTTCAAAACTTGCAAAGTAATCGATTAATAAGGATGGGCTGTAGAAAACACCCAATAACAATTTTATAGAACCAAATAATACTTCAATTAAAATATGCTCAGCAGTTTCAGAGTATTGGGAATCAGACTTATGAAGTATAGTAAAAGGTATATGATTTCGAATGTAAATAGCTACTCCCCCACCACCCTTGCCAGTGCGATCATTACGAACTAAGTGGAAATTGGGTAAGGCAAAGGAAACTGAGGGTAAGCACGGTTTAAGAAATGTTTCAGAGATAAGGATAGCGTGTATATTTTTATTAGTGAAAGAGGCTACAAGGTCAGGATAATGGGAAGGAATGCTTTGAGCATTAATGTGCACAACATTAAAATTCTTAGGAAGAGGAGAGAAGGTGGAATCAAGAAGGGAGGACAGTGGAATCGAGGAACTATGAAAACTATCATTTGAAGATGATGCTGAGTGGAAGCTAATGTCGTCGTCTGAACTATCATTACTATGCATTATATTTAAATATATAGATAAACAAATAATATAAAATTGAGATAAAGCAAAAATAATAATATATAAATAAAGTAATATAGTATAATATATGGTAATAGATAAAATATGAATTTGGTATATAAAACAAACAAGAGAATTAATCCTTTCACCTACCAGCAGAAGTAACAAGTAACTAATAATACAGACTAGAAGAAATAAGAATAATAAAATTTAAAAAAAAATACAAAAAAAAACAATAATCAATACAATATTAAAAAAAAATGATAATAAATATAAGAATTAACAGAAATAAATTAAAGAAAAAAAAAAAAACAAATTTCAAAAATAATAAAGAAAAAGAGGAAGTCCCATCACACAGATACAAGAAGATAATAATTAATAACATGAAACGAAACGTTGAGATTTGACAGATGACATTTAACAAAAAGAAAATTGATATAACACGAAGGTATAAAAGTAAACAAAAGTGAATCTACCGACTACAATATGTTTAAAGACTTAAATATTAATATACTCTAAAACTATTTAAATAAATATAAAAGTAAGGCCATATTGGTAAAAATAATAATAAAAAATTACTCAAGCAAAGTTAGACGGAAATAAAAGTCAACTGTGTTACTTTTTGATGGCTCGTTTCGTCCTAATGTTGGGGAGTTTGCTTGTGTTGCTGGGGCCAGAAGAAACAGGAGGAGCGCCGGAGGTCGTCAATGTTGCGTCGTGGGGCAAAGGAGAAATGGCGTTAAGTTCAGCCACCGTTAGTATGCGGTTTTGCGAACCGTCAGCCCCCACAACCACCACGTATCCATCTTTTGTCCAGCACTTCGAGACTCCCAAACGTTGACGGGCTGCCACGAACGTGCTATGCCTTTCCTTGGTAAGGAACTCAGACAGCGTAATTTTAGTGTGAATTGTGAACGAAGACACTGATTCCGAACAAGAAAAATCCGTTGTTTTGAACATATTTCTTTAATAATATGTTCTTTACAAACGTATTTTAAAATTATTACAATCAAATATTTACATTTCTCTCAATGAGCCCATTAAGTATGATCATCATCCTGTCTCATTTCACGTTAACTTACAAACGCTATACGAGATTAGATGTGTGTATGTACATACATGAATATTACCAAAACTTACCTTTTTCGGGTTAATAGATCATATGAAAATACAATAACAAGCGATGATACAGCATATGAACTACGAAACACAATAAAAAATGAGTATTTTGTTTCTTTGAAGATACGAAACCGGAACGATGCAGATCATTTCCATAAACTAGAAATGTGACTATGTATCCTTACATAGATTCAGCTTATTTACTGTCATAATTATTGTAGTGTTATTCACATCATAATAAGCTCAAGAATAAAAATGATTAGAATAGTGTGATGATGAACATGTTTAATTAACATTTAAAATTTTACAATAGTATTTAAAGATATATACTGTACTTATAATTGCATTGGATCTTCAAATACATCTAGTATAAAAGACGAATGTCAAGTTGCTATTTTTAATCTATTATGTCAGACCAACTGCAAATAAATGTGAAATTTTATTATACACTAGCGACTCACCCTCGCTTCGCTTCGAGTTCATCCCTAGACAAAAACAAATCTATCCCACGGGACCCATACATTTTTCCGGGATGATATATAGTCTATAACCTTCCTCAGTTAACGGGCTATCTAATGCAAAAAGAATTTTTCAAACAAATAAACAAACAAACTTTTCAGCTCTATAATATTAGTAAGTAAATATTAGTATAGATTCATAATTACATCAAAATCCCTTTTTAACCAACATAATGCCAATAAACATGTAGTATTTATTATTACATATATTTATACATATATTAAACAATTTATATTAAAAAATGAATGGGATATATTAAAACACGTAAATTTAATAAAATGATTTAATTACAAACAAGTGCCAACATATCCATGTGACTAGATCATGCCTGGTTTTGATTGCTTTTATAAAGGGTACAGTCGATTCCGAGTATATGTTAAAAATAGAACGGTCGTCCAATGACAAAGACAATACATATCGACTGCGCTGGCGCAGCTCATTTGAATCAGCTGTAAGAATTTGATTCACTTAAAGGGCGCGGACGTGCTCATATGGCTGACCGATTTGAGCGTCTCGCACGCGACCAGAATAAATGGTCTTCCCGCTTCCTCGATGTGATGATTTATGACAGTCGAAGTACGATAATAACTCCCAACAAGAGTTATGTATATTTAAATGGTGTCAAAATTAAAATTTATTGTGAACATTATGTGCAAGCTTAATATTGTTTCGGTACTTCATATATTGTCTCATTGGCATGAATAGGAACATAGTAATAAGGCATAGATTCTCGATCGTGAATACTGCAAAACGATACCGTCCCCGATTCTGAGGGCAAAGTATCATTAAATTGCTTTATTATTTGATTAGAGCGCCATTCAGTAAGTTGCTCTTCGGTGGGCTGTAAAGGTGATATATAACCCGCTTCGTTACTTCTTATAGAAGTAGAACGCATTAAGTTTTGAGGCGATAGCTTATCAAGATTATCAGTTAATAGAAAGATTTTCTGTTTTTCTAAAACGTGCTTAGTCATTGTTGTCGACTCATTGACGAGTTTATTTTGTTTTGAGAACTGAGGGGGCAAAATAAGAGCTTCTATAGATTTATGTTTAACAAGTATGACTCGCTTATTTCCTTTTAATAGTGAAGGGTTCCTTTGAATCAATGCATATACTGATAGAGCACCAAAGAAAAGGCATCCCAATGAAATCAAAATATATAATAGTAATCCCTGATTATTCCCAGATGTATTTTGATATAAATGTTCAAAATTAACCAAGTTATAAGACACACATTTATTAGTCAGAACTGTCCCAAAAGATAAGTTAAACGGACAAAATGTATAATATTCTTTTTCGTTCAAATTATACACTTTTAACGACCTTGGTATATTATTAACGCAGTACACTTCATATTTACATGAAGATTGAAACCATAAAAGACCAAACCCTTGATCTGCAGATGCTGCTATTTCAACCATAGAATAAGGATAACTCTGAATGGCAAATACAGGTTTTATCCAATTGCTATGTGAATTTGAGCCCCGACCGGCATTTTGTGTTATTGTCTTGATATCCTTAATACTTATTCTATTTAAATAGCACGTATTATGTTCATAAGATATTAAGTTTATTGAATTATTTGATAAATTTTCCTCATGGCAAGGACCGTTCGTGAAAATAATTCCAGAACCGTTTTGATATCGATACTGGTAATCTTTTGATTCATTGGAATTTATAGGATTTCGTTCTGTACTATTTTCTGTAATAACACTGTTTTCGCAATAGTCTTCTATACCCGAAAACGTTAAACCCTTAAAAGCATATGGAAAGCGACAAATAGGGTCTTCGATGAGAATACGCTTCCTAAAAAGTGTTCTTAGATCATTTTCTGAACATTTACAATACCATAAATTATCTTGCAAAGCAATTCTTGGTTTAAGTGGAAGTATTTTATCAAACAATCCTACTGGAGTTGTGACTAGAAGATTGTCGTTTAAGTATATAATTTCTATGTTCTCCAATTGATCGAAAGTACCAGGACCTATATATCTAATTTTGCAAGAATTTAAGTATAGCACTTGACATTGTTGAAGTTTTGAAAAAGTTCCATTTTTCAAAACATACTCAAATGAATTAAATGAAAAATCAACAACTTTTAATTCGTTAAGATTTTCGGAGCTCGTTATATTAATTGGATCCCATGAACCGATCGCCAGAATTCTTAAGAAACTTAACGTATTACCGATTGCTGTTATAGCATTCGTGTTGATCTCATTAAGTTTGCAATCGATTATATGTAGCTGTTCTAAATTTGATAGTCCCAGTAACATCTCATCATCCCATACATTTATTTCAATTTTTGTTAAAACAAGCGATCTTAGATTACTATTGAGTGGACTCATGAAAGCTCTAGGTGATATATATTTAATATTTCCTCCAACTATTTTCAAACTCCGAATGTTCAAAAAAATCCCCGAAAGCCAATTCTCTGGTATTCTTGAATTTGCAAACATTGCTTCATTTAATTTCAAAGAAATACTTTGGCAATTAATAGGGACTTCCTAGAATAAATAAAATAAATTAGATAAACTACAAACAGTACCCCAAAATGGAAAGAGAAAATCCAAGATGATCCTTTTTAACATTTACGTACATATATGTAATATTCTAAAAATTATATTTTTTCATAATTAATCTAAATAACTTATCCACTTAAATATTACGTATAAAATATATTAAGTTTTTATTACACAGAATACGTACCGAAAGTGTACGCATTATATCTTCCTCATAATTACCATAATAAGGTGCCTCCTCGCATAACACTGTACATGTATCGATTCCGCATCTTGAATTGATCCTCTGTGGCGGCCGATTGGAATTACTAAGTGCCATAAGAACGATCAAAACAAAACTAGATACAATAAGTGTGCCAAAAAAAATGTGTACTACTACACGAAGCCATCCTCTGCTACACGATGTGTTCCTACGGATAAAAAAACATTATAAATGTAACATTATAAATGTATTTGTTGATTTGTCCTGCTTTAATGCAACAACAAGTATTAAATAAATCAAAACAAAATAAGGGGTTGACTTTTTGCATAGATATAGTTTAAAGACCAGATCGATAGAATATCATATCATTACCCATTACATAAAAGTCTGCTCTATAAGAGCTTTTCTTAGGGATGCTAACTCTCACTAATAAAAAACTATCACATAAGTCCCGGTTGCTATACATTTTTTTTCTATAATTCATGGCTTATCGTATAAAAAGTTTATCTAATCAGAAAATAGACTCTTATGCTGTTAATTTTAAATGCCATTACAATTCCGGGGAAAACGTTTCTTTGAAATATCTGTATAACGAGCAAAATTGAATAACAACTTTGTTATTCCACTTTCCCACGTAACTTACAAATACGTTATTTAACCAGAAGAATTAAAATATATTACACGACATTTGTAAAGTGTTCTCAACTGGCACGCCTAATTAAATAAATCACTATCTACAACTTAGTATGTATATGGTTTTTTTTATAAAAAATTAAATTATATGTCATAATTATAGCAGAACTAAAACCTAATAAAGCTTAATACCAGTTACAATGATTAGCTTTTAAAGTATGTCGGTTTAACAACGCATGTTCTAAGTGTTATTTAGATTAGATAAGTAAATTATTTTTTTAGTTTTTATGTAAATTTGTATATAAAGTTAAAAAAATCATACTTTCTTGCTAATTTTATAAATGCAAAAGTATCTGTCTGTCTATCTGTCGTTTTGTCACAATTACGATTTCACTCCTAAACCACTCAACCAATTTCGATGAATTTCGGTAATGAGATAGATTGGAAATTGCAATTCGACGTATTTGTCGCAAAAATAAAAAAAATATTATTTCTCAAAATACCCTTTATCATTTCTCAAGTTCAAGAATTGAACGGCTTGAAAGTGACATATGATTCTGTGTAATAAGTGATCCGAATTTACCTTATTATTGAACCAAGCAGGGTGTCTTGCTTCTTAAGATATCCTGTGCGTACGACTTGCATTTTCTAGAAAAAAACGTAGAGTAGGTAACAAATATGTATACATTTATACATATAATAAAACTGTAGAGGTCGAATGTCTGTATATAGAAAAAAATGCTAATATCCGAGTCAGGGGGATGTAAGGAGAAAAAAGGAACAAATCCAGATTTTTTTCTTATTTTTTGTTTGTCTGTTTGTACGGGCTAATCTCCGAATCTGTTGGATCGATTTTAACGAAATTTTACATGGTGATACCTTATATCCCCGGTCAATATTTTAGATACTTTTCATCGCGAAAAATTAAAGAGTTCCCGTGGAATAGTTAAAAAAATATAGTAACTTATACAGCTAAGAACACAAAAACCTACTGATTCGATTTTAATGAAACTTTACAATAATATAGTTCATAGATCAGAATAACAAATAGGCTACTTTTTATCCCGGAAAACTGACGATTCCCGTGGGATAGATTTGTTTTTGTTTGTTTAGAGGTGAACCCGAACGAAGCGAGGGTGAGCCGCTAGTACGTATATAATTTAGTTTCCTTTAACTAATTTAGTTCATCGAATTATATATAGTTGTATTGCAATTTGCAAGTGACCATTTCGCCTTTAGGCATCGTTGTAATTCATACACTCTGTATATTACCTATGCCAATACAAATTGGTTTAAAATGAAAATTACTGAATAATTTTATTTACACATTAATTAAATAAAATAAATAAATATTTTATTTAATTAATGTGTAAATAGAACACTGGGACACATTGAGACATTAACGCACAGCACCATCTAGTTCCACGGTAAGCTACGAGGCTTATGTTATGGATACCAGGTAGTTGATACACTACACATACCTATATAACTTTAAATACATACATATTATAAATATAAACACCCATGACTGGAGTACAAACATTTGTGCTCATCACACAAATGAATGCACCCAACGGGACTCGAACCCGCGACCGCTGGCACAGCAAGTAGGATCACAACAAACTGAGCCAAACGTGTCGTCACATTAATTAAGCATAAAACCGACGTATTATCGACTATTTTTACTTTATAAGGGAAATAAGTATAATGAATAAACTTTACTGCGCAATTACTTCATAAAAATTGATATTATATACTTAACTTACTCGTACAAGCAATATTTATGTATATGAGCACCACTGATACACTGGCACTATTAACAGATCATTACAGCGATGTGACTGATATATTATTTCTAATAATCCATGTCGAGATAAGCTTTGATAATAACACTGTATCAGGCTTTTAATGGGTACATTTTGAGGATAAACTTAGCAAACAATAATATGATCGAGAAGGCAATTTCACGGACAAGGGTGGGGTTATCAGTCGTATATATCTAATATTGATGGTACGAGAGCAAACTTTACTACCTTAGATATGGATATGATGATAAAAATTAAATCTCGGTTATTACTTTTTAATTAAGACTAGGTTTATAGGTAATAATATAGATTTTTTTTTATTTTTACAGTATACTCATATGTATTATAATAATACTCATAAAATAATAAATTCTTTATTGACATTATTTTATACATATAAAAGTGTTAATGATTTCCCTAGCCCCTGCGCTCGTTAAAAACTGTGTTGCAGGAGCCAGTGTCCTCGCCATATAATTAATGACAGGTTTATGCCAACTTTATAGACTATTGTAATTGATTTTTGATTTCGTAATTATATAAGCGTCAGTTGGTGACAAAATTAAACTGATTTTAGCCACGGCGGCCAATCTCACTAAGACTAGACATGTGCGCAGAAAATGTATGCAGACGTAAAAATAAATAAATATTTTTTGAGTTATTTTACCGAATAGAATTCTTTTTTTTTCTTTTTTTTTTCAGGAAAGCTAAGTGTAGTGTTTATTTTTCATTATTTTGTAAGCTATCTTGCTAAAATGTTTATGGTGCTTTTATTCTAACCAAGTTTTGTATTTTTTCTCAGAAATAATATATTTTCCCGCTGTAATAAGTATCACCATATCAAATTTCTACAAAATCTGCCCAATGGTCTTCCCATGGTACGGTCATAGACCCACAGACAGACAAATAAAAATTGTAGAAACTATAGATTCGGTCTCTGTATCGTCTGTATGACTATTCTGATAAGATTTTCTAAAAAATATGTAATGTACAGATTCGGCTTAGTTACAATTTTATTTCGAGTATATTATATCACTACATATTATAAAACAAAGTCGCTTCCCGCTGTCTATCCCTATATATGCTTAGATCTTTAAAACTACGCAACGGATTTTGATGCGGTTTTTATAATAGATAGAGTAATTCAAGAGGAAGGTTTATATGTATAATACATGCATAATATGTCTATCTCTTAAGGATAACATACTATATCCATTTTACTATATCCAAGCTAGGGACGAACCCGAGCGAAGCGAGGGTGAGTTGCTAGTATATACATATATATAATTTCCATTGAAATGGTTAAAAACATACTTCAAACAATATTAGTTCTAAACTGAGTGGCTTATAATATCCCAAGGCTACTTTAAATGTTCTCATTCAACAGACAGGTCTTCTAACGGAATAGGAAGAAATAGAAATTACCGCACGGTACAGCCGTCTCGCACGCAGGAAACGCAATAAATCAAGCGGCGCGAGGCATTGCCTGGTCGTTGTTTGGATTAGTTCTCACATTTATCGTGCTTTCCTTGAAAGAAAATATTGAAACACGTGAAGGGGTTAAACGATTGTTTGTTTCGGAATATTTTATTATTAGGGGTTGCAATAAAATTTCACTTTACGTTATCCTTTCATAGCTTTTGGCTTTACATGAATATTTAGTTAAAATTGCTCCGCTTTTGGGTCAAAGCATGATATTGGATAAAATGAAAAAAAGATATTTTTAGCAACAAAGCTGCTTTGTCTTTTTTATTGAAAGAACTTAAGAATCAATTCAGTTATTTTAAAGATTATTATCTGAAGACAAAGATACATTATACTTTATTATAAAAATTGCTTTTTTTAATATAAATATAATGCATAGTTGAATTCAAAACAAATAACGCTAGTTATGAAGATAATTTACATTTAATTTTAAATTCTCGTAGATTATTACACTTTACATAATGTCCTACTTAGCATTCCGACACGAGTTTTTATCATTTTACTTGCATACTACAAACAGTGTAAAAATAAGCTCGCAACGTACTTCATGTTAAAATTGTCTCTAAAAAGAGAATATGTAAGTTCAGAGTGAAGCTGGTAAAATTTAACTTTTTCATCGTTTACTATTGCTCTTCTATTTAAATAAACATGTACATTTCAAATGGCATACTTAGGTTCTGTTTATTTTTATACTGGGCCAGTTAAAACAGAATTTAACTTTGCACTAAACTTCCGATCTAAAATTTTTTTATAAGGCTTAGGATCACTTACTGAGTATAAAATCACAAAATGCTAACAAATTCCGGTGAAGCTTCAAAAAGTATGGACATTAGAAAAAAAAAGTTTTAAACAAAAGTTGTAGATAATAAATGGATTTTTAAAAATAGAGATGCATTTTATTGATTGAACCAAATTTTAAGAATTATCGGCCGAGATAGAAAAATCGGCTCATTAAAAATGGGCCATAAATCGTAAGCGGTAAGTTTTACAAAAAAAAATTACAGAAAACAAAAGATACGAAATTTTATTTTCTACAAAAATGGTTTCAATGACTTTTGCCCTAAAGTGCATAGTTTCCGAGATATCGGTCAAAAACGTTTTTTCAAGATGGCGCCTGAAGCTCCACCACAGTAGGTAACAAATATGTATACATTTATACATATAATAAAACTGTAGAGGTCGAATGTCTGTATATAGAAAAAAATGCTAATATCCGAGTCAGGGGGATGTAAGGAGAAAAAAGGAACAAATCCAGATTTTTTTCTTATTTTTTGTTTGTCTGTTTGTACGGGCTAATCTCCGAATCTGTTGGATCGATTTTAACGAAATTTTACATGGTGATACCTTATATCCCCGGTCAATATTTTAGATACTTTTCATCGTGAAAAATTAAAGAGTTCCCGTGGAATAGTTAAAAAAATATAGTAACTTATACAGCTTAGTACACAAAAACCTACTGATTGGATTTTAATGAAACTTTACAATAATATAGTTCATACATCAGAATAACAAATAAGCTACTTTTTATCCCGGAAAACTGACGATTCCCGTGGGATAGATTTGTTTTTGTTTGTTTAGAGGTGAACCCGAACGAAGCGAGGGTGAGTCGCTAGTACGTATATAATTTAGTTTCCTTTAACTAATTTAGTTCATCGAATTATATATATAGTTGTATTGCAATTTGCAAGTGACCATTGCGCCTTTAGGCATCGTTGTAATTCATACACTCTGTATATTACCTATGCCAATACAAGTTGGTTTAAAATGAAAATTACTGAATAATTTTATTTACACATTAATTAAATAAATTAAATAAATATTTTATTTAATTAATGTGTAAATGGAACACTGCCTCGGTGGTGTAGTGGCTAGCATGTACGGCTGCACATCCTGAGGTCCTGGGTTCGAGTCCCGGGTCGGGCCAAGTTTAGTTATTGAGTCTTTCTGTTTAGTAAGCCTCAGTAACAGCTCGGAGTTGGGAAGTTGACGGTGTTTCACCTCCGTGCCTCGGAGAGCACGTCAAGTCGTCCCACCGGAGTATGAGAGTGACAGGAATAGAGAGTGCACTTGTGTCTGCGCGTACACTTGTGCACTATAATATCTGATGCGCAGTTGGCTAGTCTCAATGAGATTGGCCGCCGTGGCCGGAATCGGTCAGGAGGACATTAAATAGAACACTGGGACACATTGGGACATTAACGCACAGCACCATCTAGTTCCACGGTAAGCTACGAGGCTTATGTTATGGATACCAGGTAGTTGATACACATATATAACTTTAAATACATACATATTATAAATATAAACACCCATGACTGGAGTACAAACATTTGTGCTCATCACACAAATGAATGCCCCCAACGGGACTCGAACCCGCGACCGCTGGCACAGCAAGTAGGATCACAACAAACTGAGCCAAACGTGTCGTCACATTAATTAAGCATAAAACCGACGTACTATCGACTATTTTTACTTTATAAGGGAAATAAGTATAATAAATAAACTTTAGTGCGCAATTACTTCATAAAAATTGATATTATATAGTTAACTTACTAGTACAAGCAATATTTATGTATATGAGCACCACTGATACACTGGCACTATTAACAGATCATTACAGCGATGTGACTGATATATTATTTCTAATAATCCATGTCGAGATAAGCTATGATAATAACACTGTATCAGGCTTTTAATGGGTACATTTTGAGGATAAACTTAGCAAACAATAATATGATCGAGAAGGCAATTTCACGGACAAGGGTGGGGTTATCAGTCGTATATATCTAATATTGATGGTACGAGAGCAAACTTTACTACCTTAGATATGGATATGATGATAAAAATTAAATCTCAGTTATTACTTTTTAATTAAGACTAAGCTTATAAGTAATAATATAGATTTTTTTTTTATTTTTACAGTATACTCATATGTATTATAATAATACTCATAAAATAATAAATTCTTTATTGACATTATTTTATACATATAAAAGTGTTAATGATTTCCCTAGCCCCTGCGCTCGTTAAAACTGTGTTGCAGGAGCCAGTGTCCTCGCCATATAATTAATGACAGGTTTATGCCAACTTTATAGACTATTGTAATTGATTTTTGATTTCGTAATTATATAAGCGTCAGTTGGTGACAAAATTAAACTGATTTTAGCCACGGCGGCCAATCTCACTAAGACTAGACATGTGCGCAGAAAATGTATGCAGACGTAAAAATAAATAAATATTTTTGAGTTATTTTAACGAATAGAATTCTTCTATTTTTTTTTTCTTTTTTTTTCAGGAAAGCTAAGTGTAGTGTTTATTTTTCATTATTTTGTAAGCTATCTTGCTAAAATGTTTATGGTGCTTTTATTCTAACCAAGTTTTATATTTTTTCTCAGAAATAATATATTTTCCCTCTGTAATAAGTATCACCATATCATATTTCAACAAAATCTGCCCAATGGTCTTCCCATGGTACGGTCATAGACCCACAGACAGACAAATAAAAATTGTAGAAACTATAGATTCGGTCTCTGTATCGTCTGTATGACTATTCTGATAAGATTTTCTAAAAAATATGTAATGTACAGATTCGGCTTAGTTACAATTTTATTTCGAGTATATTATATCACTACATATTATAAAACAAAGTCGCTTCCCGCTGTCTATCCCTATATATGCTTAGATCTTTAAAACTACGCAACGGATTTTGATGCGGTTTTTATAATAGATAGAGTAATTCAAGAGGAAGGTTTATATGTATAATACATGCATAATATGTCTATCTCTTAAGGATAACATACTATATCCATTTTACTATATCCAAGCTAGGGACGAACCCGAGCGAAGCGAGGGTGAGTTGCTAGTATATACATATATATAATTTCCATTGAAATGGTTAAAAACATACTTCAAACAATATTAGTTCTAAACTGAGTGGCTTATAATATCCCAAGGCTACTTTAAATGTTCTCATTCAACAGACAGGTCTTCTAACGGAATAGGAAGAAATAGAAATTACCGCACGGTACAGCCGTCTCGCACGCAGGAAACGCAATAAATCAAGCGGCGCGAGGCATTGCCTGGTCGTTGTTTGGATTAGTTCTCACATTTATCGTGCTTTCCTTGAAAGAAAATATTGAAACACGTGAAGGGGTTAAACGATTGTTTGTTTCGGAATATTTTATTATTAGGGGTTGCAATAAAATTTCACTTTACGTTATCCTTTCATAGCTTTTGGCTTTACATGAATATTTAGTTAAAATTGCTCCGCTTTTGGGTCAAAGCATGATATTGGATAAAATGAAAAAAAGATATTTTTAGCAACAAAGCTGCTTTGTCTTTTTTATTGAAAGAACTTAAGAATCAATTCAGTTATTTTAAAGATTATTATCTGAAGACAAAGATACATTATACTTTATTATAAAAATTGCTTTTTTTAATATAAATATAATGCATAGTTGAATTCAAAACAAATAACGCTAGTTATGAAGATAATTTACATTTAATTTTAAATTCTCGTAGATTATTATACTTTACATAATGTCCTACTTAGCATTCCGACACGAGTTTTTATCATTTTACTTGCATACTACAAACAGTGTAAAAATAAGCTCGCAACGTACTTCATGTTAAAATTGTCTCTAAAAAGAGAATATGTAAGTTCAGAGTGAAGCTGGTAAAATTTAACTTTTTCATCGTTTACTATTGCTCTTCTATTTAAATAAACATGTACATTTCAAATGGCATACTTAGGTTCTGTTTATTTTTATACTGGGCCAGTTAAAACAGAATTTAACTTTGCACTAAACTTCCGATCTAAAATTTTTTTATAAGGCTTAGGATCACTTACTGAGTATAAAATCACAAAATGCTAACAAATTCCGGTGAAGCTTCAAAAAGTATGGACATTAGAAAAAAAAAGTTTTAAACAAAAGTTGTAGATAATAAATGGATTTTTAAAAATAGAGATGCATTTTATTGATTGAACCAAATTTTAAGAATTATCGGCCGAGATAGAAAAATCGGCTCATTAAAAATGGGCCATAAATCGTAAGCGGTAAGTTTTACAAAAAAAAATTACAGAAAACAAAAGATACGAAATTTTATTTTCTACAAAAATGGTTTCAATGACTTTTGCCCTAAAGTGCATAGTTTCCGAGATATCGGTCAAAAACGTTTTTTCAAGATGGCGCCTGAAGCTCCACCGGAATCTGTCAGCATTTTGTGATTTTATACTCAGTGATCCTAAACAAAAAAAAATAGATCGAAAATTTTGTGTAAAGTTGACGAAAAAAAAAATCATCAATTTTTACTGGCCTATAGAAAGTTTAAACATTTTAAGATCATACAGTACCATCTATGCAAAAATATTACGAATGGTGTAGTATGTTTACCTTGGCGAAAATAGTGGATTCGATTCATGACAATAACAAATTCTCGGCTTTCTATTTCTTTTAAGATACATATGTACTAGTGGGTGCATAAAAACAAATATATTATTATTCCATTCTTGTGGGATTCCAGGAACATCGGCTTTTGGATAATTTCCGACGCCCGGAAGATTGTCATCGCATGTTTGAGAATTTATTAGATAGAAACACCCAATAACTGTTACACGATTTAAATCTGGGATTTTTTGATCTGCAGCCGTCTGAGCTAATCTCTGACCAACCAGATCAGATACGAACTTCATAAAAAAATATCCAGAATTATTCAAAGGTTAACTGTTGACCCCAGTCAATTTTTATTACTAGCACTTTACTTCTTTAAGGTACATTATAATCATTGAGACTCTTTACCAAGCCAACGATAATAATATATGTATTTATAAAATATCAATAAAAATATAATACAAGCATATGTATTACGTATATATATAAGTATAAACAAATGTGTTTGGAAAATTAATACACAGCACCATCTAGTTCCATGGTAAGCTACGAGGCTTGTGTTATGGATACCAGATAGCTGATACACTACACATATATAACATTAAATACATACATATTATAAATATAAACACCCATGACTAGAGTACAAGCATTTGTGCTCATCACACAAATGAATCCCCCCAGTGGGACTCGAACCCGTGACGTCTGGCACAACAAGTAAGGTCACTACAGACTGAGCCAAACGTGTTGTCAAATATATAGATAGTATATATTCATTAAATTCGTGACCTTTATTGTAAGATCTGCAAATTGTATGAGCTACTTCACCACAACAGTACAATTTTAATAGGCAATTAAATTTTAATGATCTCTATACATATTTTCATTTAAGACATTTAGGTTTTTGATGTTGGTACTACGTTCGTTGTATTTATAACAAGTTGGTTTGTTTGGAACTTGTGTGTTTCAGTTTTGTGTAAAAGAAAAGACCATTAGATGTTCAGACTGAGAACAATCAACCCTCGGCAGATCTCGTTTGCTCACAGAAAACATTCCTTTGTACATATTTAGTGCTTCTAGCTTTAACCCGACTGTATAAGTGTACTGCCTCGGTGGTGTAGTGGCTAGCATGTAAGGCTGCACATCCTGAGGTCCTGGGTTCGAGTCCCGGGTCGGGCCAAGTTTAGTTATTGAGTCTTTCTGTATAGTAAGCCTCAGTAACAGCCCGGAGTTGGGAAGTTGGCGGTGTTTCACCCCCGTGCCTCGGAGAGCACGTAAAGCCGTCAGTCCTGCGCCTTAACTCTCACCGGTCGTGTCGAGTAGTCGTCCCACCGGAGTATGAGAGTGACAGGAATAGAGAGTGCACTTGTGTCTGCGCGTACATTTGTGCACTATAATATCTCCTGCGCAGTTGGCTAGTCTCAATGAGATTGCCGCCGTGGCCGGAATCGGTCAGGAGAACATTATTATTATTATTATTATAAGTGTACATTCCTTAATACGGCCTTCATAATCTTCTTAGTTTCTTAACTACTTGTTTTTCATTCGATCTAAATTAATTTTTATCCTAGTAACATGCAGCCAGCTATATCCAGCTGCTTAGAGTTGATTGGAAAAAGCTTTACATAAATAATGTAAATAAAAAAGGTATGTTGAATTGTTGAGTTATCAAAATAATTAAATCAATGTACAGGAAAATCTTGATAATAATTGCAAAAATATATATTAAAATTGGAGGTGATTTTCTAAATATACCTACTGCATCGTCAATTTCCTTGAAATACAATTCAAAATCTTATTGTCATGAAATACCTATGCTATTAAAAGTTTCCTTAGATGTTAAAGTGTTTTAACACAAGAGCCGGTCCCATTATTTCGCTGCCAAGACTCTTGAAAACGCTTGAGATGTGTTTGTTCAGTCTTTTAGAGTATTACTAAATTGAAATATAAGATATAAAGAGGCTCACTGGTAAGTAATAGCAGCCAGTTTGTTAATAAAAGACAATTTAGATGTATTTATATTTTTATTAAAATCAAAATTTATTACACCTTTACAGCGAAATTTCAATATTATATTTATTACATTATAAATAATAAATGTGACTATAAACTGGAATGAACACTTTTATATAACATATTTAACAACTATAAGATTTTATTAAAATGAGAAAACGTTACTCATTCTCAAAATTATTGCTATATTGAGTACTTTACATTCACATATCCAGTTAGATACCATTAGTAGAGATACAATAGAGATATAAATAAAACACTGAACGATCCAAGCTTCTGGAACACACAACAACGATAATAACAGTTATTACAAGAACAATTACAACAAGTATAATATAATGATCACATAGACATCGGATATGTTGACCTTATTTCATGTAGTTATTAAGCAAGACACTTATAATGTGTGTGACGTACGCGTAGAAGCGATATTTTCAATCTAGCTTATTGCAATCCAATGTCTAGTAATTATATAAATCTTAGTCCTAAATTGATATGCATTGATAGGTTGGCGATGCTTAATGCACTAGACTCCGCCTTCCCGATATGTTTGATGTTGGTTCCTTTAATTATTTAAAATAATGGTTCCATCGAATATATTTAACTTGCGTCATACACGTATTTTTATATTATAGAGCTAAGACAAAAATTACATAGCATATCAGTAAATACTTGTCAAAACGCAACAAAATCTAATAAAAATCATTGTTATTATTGTATAAATGTTTAAATATCAATGAGTTTTGAGTATTTCGCTTGTTTACATCTGTTAGAGACGTGGCGTGTTTATGACTACGAGTCGTTGAGCAAATTGAGATCAAACCGCGCTTTGACTTGTATTCACTGAATAAAACGTACAACATTTATTATTTTAGTACAATTATGTTATATGAATATATTCTAACACACCATGATAAATAGACACATATTACGGTGTAGAATTCTTAAATTATCAGGTTTTCCGACTCTGATCATTCGTGTTATACATAAATATATGATATAATACGTGCATAAACGATTATATTTGTGCCATAATTACTTACAATAAGTGAGTAAATATTATCTATAAATATCAAGAAATACGTAAGAATATTACTACGAATTTTTTTATTAACTATTAAATGTTAAACGCATGTATAAAGAATACAAAATAGGTATTCAATCTCGCGTCCTACACGCGTAGAACATTTCATCGAAACTCACGTACAACATTCAAAAACGCTTGGGTACGGAAAGGTATTTAATTTTCGCTACATTTCAATTTATTACAGAAGGTTATCACATTGAAAGCTTCATATTCGCAACATTTGTAAATACCAATAATCTTAATTAATATACTTATGTAATTCAGACTAGGGGATATGTTTTAGGTTACATTTTATCACTTAAATAAGTTCATAATCATTTATTATAATATAACAAGATAAATTTTTAAATAATATAATATTATGGAAAGCTACAAATGGTATTCTGAAACGAGAAAGTTAAAAAAGCTCATCAGCGAACATGCGGGTAAGGAAATTCGCAAATAAATTATTAAAAGCACAAAGTTTAAAGTCACATTTATTACTTCACTATTCAATATTAGTAACCTACATAATAAAATAACCATTAAAGCTACAGCAACTAAGGAACATATGCCTCCTTTGAAGAAGCTTTTAAAATAATTAATTAAAATATAAAAAAAAAAAAACAAAATTAACTCAAATATGTAAAGCTCGATGACGTCATCTCGAGCGAAAAACAATTAAATAAAAGATTAACTGTATATAATTTATATAGTTAATATCTAACACTTATCTAAGACTAATCTACGCCAAACATTCAGGGGCATAAACATTCATTTTGGAATAAAACTAACGTAATTATAAACAAGAGGTAGAATTAGAAGGAAACATTTGGAAAGTTTTACGAACCCCGTATTACTTGTACATATTAAAGATATATAACGCCGGACTTCATTATTAGAATACTATATTCCAAACAACTTTTTATTATAATTAGATGTATTTCCTTATATTGGAGTATGATTATTATCATACGAGTTTTTATGATTTTTGGACTTGAATTAGAATTCCAATAAGACGACCGAGAATATAAATATTGAATAGTCAACATGGTAAATGCGCAAAAGCTTACTAATACATTACACGATATTAAAGGTAAGGGTAAATGATAAAAAATATGAGAAATTTTATCTATTTTAGCATTTATGTTCAATTTTAATGGCAAAGTGAAGATTTTTTATATAATGCATTTCATCAAAATTCTAATTTATTCCCAAACTAATTTTAAACTTTTACTTTTTATTGGTATTATTCTTAAGTAAGGCATATTTATTTTATCCGCTTTATACAACAGAGCCATATCTAAAACTTGCTGTTTGTTTAAACTTAAATATATTTTAAATATATAGAATGTTAAAAAACTCAACTAGAACTTATGATTTCAAGTTACGAGTACATCAGTTTAGTTATGATTTTGTTCTAGAAAGTACGCATATGCCATTTCATTTAAAAATATTTATTTGTATCACACCGTTAATAACCATCCGTATCACAAATTCTTTCCAAAAAATCTACATACTCAGCCAAAATTGATATGTATATGTTTTTTTTAATGTTAAAGAAATAAAATTCACGAAGGATGCAAGTTATCCGGCCACAGTTAACTTCACTCTTCGTTAAACTTAATAAAATAGCTAAATTAATTTGTTCATAAATTTTTACAGTGAACTTTGATAAACGTTCTCTGATAATAAATATGAAAATTGGTCATGATGGTTAAATATTTGTTTTATGAAATTTCAAATAATTTAACAATATTCGCAGTAAGGTAATAACAGATAATCACATTATTAATATAATTTTTAGAGTTATTTTTTTAACGGGTCAATGACTATAATATGATAAAGCTTAAGGAATTAAAAGTATCTAATGATTGCGAATGTTATATAATTAGTTACCAACATGGGGCCAACGTTAGTGGCGCCGGATGATCTGATGCCTGGTTTTCGCTTGCAGCTCATTTTGTCGAGGGGCATTTTTGCTACGCTATATTCACGATGTTCACTGACCATTGTGCATATTGTACGCTTCTTTTGCATCATTTCATCATCACGATCCTTGAGACCGGACAGCCAAGTTTCATACCACGCGAGATCACAGTCACAAATTAACGGGTTATCTAAACAAAAAATGGATTAACATATATTAGATGCTATTAAATTAAGCAATCTAAATGTCAGCTTATAATCCTGAAATATGCATTAATTTAATTTAAACACAGGACGCAAAAAACAGCAAAGTATCAAAATCTCAATTGACTTGTAAAACCAAATCAATTTTATACCGGAATGTCGTATGCGGTATTTTGTCCTATGAAAATATTAAAAACTAAATTGCTAACAGAAATATTTCTTTTTCAAGAAAAACTTATAATACATATTTTAAATTCAGCACAAATACAACAAAAGACAGAATTGAAGTCCAATTTCGTGTAAGCTCTTTTACCATTGAAATAGTTTCAATAAGTGCAACACTCGTCTCAGCGAACGTAGTTTCTGCACAAATTTCGCTTTATATGCATCGTGTTGTGGTTACAATAACAATGTAATACGAAGTAAACTAGACAAAGAATCTGTTACTAAAATAGGAAACTTTGTTAGGTCTCTTGCTAGATCTTACAAGATTTGTTGAAACTCACTTATAACTTTTAATGAAATATAAATACTTGTAACAAAAATATGAAAGCTAAAAATTACATTGAGAGTACGATACAGACAAAATGTTTCGTCGACAATGTTTCAAGAGTAATTTTACTAAGTAATTTGAATTACAGTACTAATAAGAAAACATTTATATTAATTAACGAGTTAAAATGAAATCTGTAAACTGCTTAACTTAATTGTTTTACAAATTCTATGCAGATAATAAATTTGCTTATGATTTTAAGGAGCCATCTTTTCGAGTAGACTGTTTTGCATAAATGATTTAGCGAAATGCTAGCATATATTTGGTAAATAAAATGTATACAAAGCTTTTATCAAGAAAATATTTAATTAGTATATATTATCTTAATTACCATGATAGTGAGTGTAACATTGATTTTCTTACCCATAATATCAACAACTCTAAGCGTATCAAGGATAGGCTCCATGATTTCCTCTGGGATGTGCTGCAGCTTGTTATTTTGCAAGTTAAGTGTCTCAAGGGAATTGAGATTGTCGAAACCCATTGTCGGAAGTTGGTGAACCCTGTTAAAATTAATTACAATTTAGTGGCACAATAAAGCGTAAAGGGGATGGACTTGAAGGAATTTAAGGAAACAACTTAAGGACCAAGAATTTATTATATTTAGAACAGGTAGATCAAAAATTAAAAAAACCTTCCGAGGATACAATGCATGTAATTAAACTAAGGATAAAAATATTAAAAATAGCCTTTCAACGTAATCAAATACCTCGAACCCTATTGCTGTAACTTAAATTCCGCTTGGAACATATATACTGGCCTTACAATTATGCCTAACATATGTAAAGACAAAGACACTTTTCACTTTTTATTATTAAATATTTTTTTATAAAACAAAATTAACAGCTTAGTAAGAAGTTTCACCTTCTCGAATACAAATTAAAACATAAATGTATAATGATATTAAGCTAACCTTTGCGTTAAAGCTTCCAATTTAATACAAACTTTGCCAAATATTTAAAAAGAACAAACCAAACCTAATCCAAGAAACTGAATTAACCGAAAATATTAATGCTGGCTTCTAGAAAGTTTCTAAACATAAATTGCTGTTTGTAATGTTCAATTATTTAAACGGAATTTTATTAGTAACTAGCGACTCACCCTCGCTTCGCTGCGGGTTCGTCCCTAGACATAAACAAATCTATCCCACGGGAACCGTAAATTTTCCGGGATGATATATAGCCTATAGCCTTCCTCGCTTAACGGGCTATCTAATGCAAAAAGAATTTTTCAAATCGGATAAGTAGTTCCTGAGATTAACACGTTCAACCAAACAAACAAACAAACAAACTCTTCAGCTTTATAATATTAAGTTTAGATACATTTTGTTATTTTAAATATAAAGTTCTGGTATGCGTTGGTTCCTAATTCTTCTTACGGCTTAACCGATCTTGATGTTTTTTTCCGAATAATTCGAATATATAAAAAATAATCCGAAATAGTTTTATTTAAAGCTGACTTTTTTGTGGTGCTGGTCTATTATCATCGGCTTAGGCTGAACGTTGAGAAGTCAGTCAGTGAGACATTGTCTTTAATATGTAATAAAAATAGTTATTGCATGTGTACCTTAGGAGATAGATATATACTATTGTAGACTTTTCTATAGACCTTTTTAAGACCTACAATTGTCTAGTACATTGTTTTAATGTATCTCTTAAAGTTTAGCCAGCGTTAGCCATATAGATTTCTAAAGGCCGACTCGATAGAACCAGTTCTTGTGTTTTCCCTTAGGAATGAAAAAAAAAATCTGTAGTAAAAGGTATCCTAAATGTTGACCTGAGTAATAAACTACTCGTATCACTACATAAAATTTAAATAAAATCGGTTCAGTACTTTTTGCGTGAAACGCGCACATCGATTTGACTAAGTTAATTTTATTATATGTATAGATAGTTTTATTTTAAGAATAGGTATTGCGTGTGTACCTTAGGAGATAGACATATATTATTATAAACTTTTCTATAGGCCTTTTCAAGACCTACATTTTTTAGTACATTGTTTTGATTTATGTCTTAAGGTTTAATGAGCGGAAGATTTCCAAAGACGACTTGATAAAACCAGTTATTGTGTTTTCCCATGGGAAAGAAAGATTTTCCTGAAATAAAAGGTATCCTTAATGTTATATCTTATACCTATAATAAAATTCTAACTGAGTCGAATCTGCATTATTAAATATTTTTTAGAAAATCTTATTAAAATAGTCATTATTATCGATACAGGGGCTGAATCTATAGTTTTTAAAATATTTGTGTCTGTCTGTCTGTCTGTGACCGCATCACGACAAAACCATTGGACAGATTTTAATTAAATTTGGTATGATGATAGCTGGTTATCCAGGTCAACATATGTATAGGATACTTTTTATTGTGGGAAGATATCTCATCTCTTAGAAATCTATACTAAATATTAAAACGTAAGTAAGGACGAAACCGAGCGGAACGAGAATGAGTCGCTAATTAAGTATATAATTCTTGTTCACTTTTAATCATTACAATGTCTTTTTTAGTTTACTCTCAAAGTTTAAGCCTTCATTCATAAAAAATATATATAAACCATGACTTTTTGATGAAAATTCATATTGAGATTAAAATATATTAAAATATCCCGTGCTTATCTTTACTAAGGCTAAATTCATTAAAATTTTAAGTGTATCACACAAAACAAATACACAATTGCCAACATTAATCACTGTAGAAACTACTTGATCTAGTTAGGACATAATATATCAATATTAGCTAACTGGAATTCTCATTGAACCTAGCCATCTAAACCAACAATGCTTCAGTGCAAAATCAATCCACTTGCTCAGTTGCTTCCCAATGAAGGGCTTTTCAATTGAAGCCATCCTGATTTTAATGAGGTATCGGTTACGGATTTCTATTATGTATAATATAACTATGATATTTTTTATTATAAGTAGGTACCTACTAGACGACCGTTGTCTCTAATGTGCATTAAATAATGTAATATTGGTTCAAGGTTCGATATACGCCAGTGCTAATATTTGTATAAATATATAGATGTCTTTTTATGAATAAAAAGGAAGGGAAATTCGGCACATTTTATACAGAGTTAGCGGACTTCATGAAAGGCTTCTGATGTAAATAAATAAGGGTTGAGGGTTCAAATAAGGATATTAAATATAAAACGAGCAAAGAGAATAAAAACGATAGACTAAAATTGGATATAACAAAATATACTAATGTCTATACATATAATAAAACTGTAGAGGTCGAATGTCTTTACATAGAAAAAAATGCTACAAATCGACTCAGGGGGATGTAAGAAAAGAAATAGAATAAATCCGTTTTTTTTTGTTTCTCTGTCTGTTTGTCTGTTTGTACTGGCTAATCTCCGAAACTGTTGGACCGATTTAAAGAAATTTTGTATGATGATACCTTATATCCTTGGCCAATGTCTTAGATACTTTTCATCCCGGTAAGTAAAAGAGTTCCCGTGGGATAGTTAAAAAAACTATAGTAACTTATACAGCATAGTACACAAAAACTACTGATTGGATTTTAATGAAACTTTACAATAATATAGTACATACATCAGAATAACAAATAGGCTACTTTTTATCCCGGAAAAATGTACGGTTCCCGTGGGATAGATTTGTTTTTGTTTATCCCGAACCCGAGCGAAGCGAGGGTCAGCCGCTAGTATTATATATAATAAATAATTAATAAACAGTGTAAGTAATAATTATATAACTATAACCTACGCTTATAAATAATAATTATTGAATGTCTTTCCCAACCTACTACTATACTATCCATTAATTGAACACCATTGTAGAGCTGTCATTTAGTTTTTAAATAGTATTTCTTTGGTATTACTTATAGCCCACGTCTACTACAAACGAAACCATGGTCGCAACAACGATTTATTTGAATGATGCTAAATATAATTTAAATAATGATCACTAACGACCATGGTCATGGTCACGGGCGATAATCATTGCACCAAAATAAAACTAGTTTCCTTTGTACAGTATTGATTGGTTAATGTACAATGTACTGAAATAGACTTCTAAAGTTAGACACAATTCTATCTCAGGGACGATGACGATATAAACCGAACAGCACGTTCCCGCAATTTCCTATGGGATACATTACATCAATATTTGCACACAATATAGGTGTATAGTGTATATATTACGACGATACGTTTGGATCAGTTAGTAGTGACCCTACTTGCTGTGCCAGCGGTCACAGGTTCGAGTCCTGCTCGGGGCATTCATTTGTGTGATGAGCACGAATATTTGTACTCCAGTCATGAGTGTTAATATTTATAATATGTATATATTTAAAGTTATACATGTGTAGCGTATCAACTATCTGGTATCCATAACACAAGCCTCGTATCTTACCATGGAACTAGATGGTGTTGAATGTTAATATCCCAACATATTTATTTATTATTTATTTATGTTACGATCCTATACAACCTACAGAAAATCTTCACTAATATCTATGAGTATATACATATAAATAGGCAAACACAAAAGAGTTCAGTACCTTTTTTTTATTTTGCAGTTATTGACGAGCTTTAGTTTTTTTTTTACATAATGATTATTGTCGAATTTCAGCAACTCGGCCTGGGACTGACTTAATAAAATATGCGGGAATGTATGTATAATATATCTCAGGTAAAAATAAAGTCACATTTCGTTTTTTTTTTTTTACTTCGTAAAATAGACAATAGTACTAAATTAAATCTATATCATTTCTTATTTTATTAATAACTAGCGACTCATCCTCGCTTTGCTTGGGTTTTTCCCTAGGTCGATTCCCCATACAAATTTCATCCTCATTTTCACCCTCTTAAGGGATGATTTCCGGGATAAAAAGTATCCTATGTCTTTCCCAGGGTCTCAAACCCTCTACTTACTTTTCATCTACATCGATTCAGTAGATCCAGAGATTACCCCCTATAACCTCACAAACTCACAAACTTTACCTCTTTATAATATTAGTATAGATAGATCATCATTTTTGAATAAAATTTTATTATTTTTAATGAATCTATTTTATTTAAAAAATAAATATAAGAAAATAAATTGATTCGTTTTTTACAATAAAGTGTAACTAAACCACATTTCTATTATTTATTAAAAAAGAAACTATAATCAATTATATTTCGGAATTTATTTAAAAGTTATTCTTATTTACTCCATGTTATATTCTAGTCTAAAAATGAAAGCGCCTTCCAAAAGTACAATTTTCGTGGGACACTCCTTGACCCAGTCGTTTTGTAACAAAAATTTCCACTTTATATGTATTGCAACGCTGTTTCGTAGCAATTGCAACGAGAATACAAAATAAACCAGCATTTGAGAGCACGTTTTAATAAAAAATAAAAAAGTTATAAGCACTAAACGTTTTCTACGATATCTTGTTTTTCTCGCGGTCTTGAAAAAGTAGCACAAAATAAAAATGAGAGGTTCTATTTCAAATAGATAAGAGTAAGGTATAATTAAAGTAAATAAATGAAGACAACATTGAAATTATATTATTAATATTACACTAAATAATTTATACTGATCTATATATTATATTAAAAAGTAATGTTGTTCGTTGTTAAACGAATCATTTGAGAATGACTGGATCGATATGACTATATTTTTTTTCTTAAAATGTTTTAATAGTCTTAAAAAGGTTTCAGTTCAAGAGAATTAAAAAAAATCCTGTAAAAATTGAAAAAATCTGGAGAAATTAAACGTGTTAATGCTAACATTCACCGAGTGCCTAACACTACTACCAAACAGTTTTAATTTACAAATTTTAATTTAAGATCAATTAATTTGAATATCCAAAAATAACCACTGTTTGTTTATAGTTTTAAGTTTTCACTTCTATCGATAGTCCTCATGACTGCTTTTTTTCTATAAGATTTTTATACATAGACTTTTTTTAATTGAGTCAGATAATATTATAACAAAACATTATTTTTATGGAAGAGCAACCGTGAAATTGCTGCAGGCAGTCGATGGAAGCTTCCTCACAGACAGACTATAATCACTCTTTTTTAAATAGTTTATGTTTATTGAACATTCTTTATTTATTCATATTTAAATTTAATATGACTTTGATAGGAATACGAAAGATAATATTATAATAATTGTTATAACAATGTTAAAATACCTCATATATGTTTATATCAAATTTTAGGCAGTAAAAATAAAATCATAAGTCTACAGATTAAAGACTTTCGTCTACAGATTTAAGACTAAGGTTATTAAATCAACCAAGCCGTTATTAATAATTCTTATCATTCAAACAAATTACAAAATCTCGACTCCATTATACAATTTTACTTTGGAAACTTTTATAAAATATTGTCCAACTTCAGAGCAGTCTTAAAGGAATCTAGAAAAATAATGCGATTCCGAGTTCCAATGAGTTATAAATATAATTATGAGATCTTTATATTTTTGTTTGAAAGAAGTAGTAAAAGAATAACTTAATTATCTGTAAAAATTTGAAAACTTCGTAGCTGAGTCATGGCAGCCATGTAGTAAGGCAATTCGACGATTAGAGCAATAGACATAGGACCATAGACACTATTTGTTATCCGAAGCAAAGATACAAAACATTACGAATATTCCATCTCCAAACACAAAATAGCAAGCAAATAATTGTGAAAATGATGATCAATTTCGACGTTTTATGTTATATGTTCTGATTTATATTCAAACTAGCGACTCACCCTCGCTTCGCTTCGGGTTCGTCCCTAGACAAAAACAAATTATCCTACGGGAATCGTACATTTTTTCGGGATGATATATAGCCTAAAGCCTTTCTCGATAAATGGACTATCCAACACAAAACGAATTTTTCAATTCCATCCAGTAGTTTTTGAGGTTAGCGCGTTCAACCAAACAAACCAACAAACTCTTCAGCTTTATAATATTAGTATAGATAATTATATTAATTTTTAAAGAACTTTCTAAACCAATTATAAATTGTGTTTCTTTTCTATATTTTTTTTAAGCTTTACCT
The DNA here is from genome assembly GCA_905404265.1 of Fabriciana adippe. Taxonomy (NCBI): domain Eukaryota; kingdom Metazoa; phylum Arthropoda; class Insecta; order Lepidoptera; family Nymphalidae; genus Fabriciana; species Fabriciana adippe. The sequence continues at coordinate 12,918,199 of FR989989.1, forward strand.
TAAATCACTTGTCACAAATAGCACTTCTTCTCGTCCTTTCAAACGGCGCAATTATGGGAATTTGGAGCAAAAAGGATGTCCTTATAAATGGCTCTTACTTACATATTCTTTTGAAGGTTCAGGAAAGTGATAGAATCTCCATAGCCGGTAAATGCATCTTCACTGATATACGTGATGTTGTTTGAGCGAAGGTCCAAGTGGCGGAGACGATGTAGGGGACGAAGCGCCTCTGAGGGAATCTCGTGTAAGCGATTGTCGCCAAGACGCAAATATTGAAGATTTTCTGCATTCAAATAATATTTTCTAAGAAATACACATTAAGAGTATTACTATATAAACAAATTCTAATTGTAATTTAATAATGTTTTTATTGAAATTGTTAACTTAATATATCGATATTACAGTAAATTCAACATCATCATTTTTTTTTATCATCACCAATTCTATTTCAACGTAAATGTAAACTATATTACTTATAAAAATGATATATAATGATAAATATATTATTAGCACTTGAGCAAGTTATGTGTACATAACATTTTGTGTGTATTAAGCAGGAAGCCCAATAGATTTTTCAATTTCTAACTTCGAACATGACTATCATCATGTATCGTTACGTATATTATTCATACAAAGTTTTAAACTCTTATTTACCATCCCATCTTTATTTTAGAGGGTATATTTTTTTTCTTGCTCATTTACTTTATATAAGAAACTTTTGTAAAAAAATACATGCTTTCCCAGTGAAGAGAGTAACATTATTTTTCTTCATAGTAAGACGGTGTAGCTTTTTGATTAAAAAGTACAATATTATCAAGGTTACCTTTTTAACCTATAAGGCAGAACTCAGTTTTATTTTCAGATCGACCTGCACTATAAAAATATTATAAAAAGTCACTTCTCAACACATGGGGTAATGAGACAAACCAAAAGAAATATCTATACAAAGAGGATATAAAGTATCTCTTTTCATTAAAAAACCTGTATTACAACTTTTCACATACGTTTATGATAAATATTATATAAAGCGAACTATTTTATTTATAAGGATAAATAAGTTTATAAGCATAGAATATCGATATTACCTTCTAATCCAGCGAAAGCTTTCTCATCGATTCGTTGAATTTGATTGCCTTCAAGTTCTAGGGAATTGAGGAACGTCAAATGCGAGAACACATTAGCCGGCACTTCTCGGAGCTGGTTGTGTGCCAATCCCAATGAATCTAAATTACGTAAACCTAGAAGAGAATATTTTATAATATACTAGTGAAGTAAAGATAAATAAAATAAAATAGTTCTTTTTGTATGTAGATAAAGATAGATATTGTGAGCGTAACTTAGGAGATAGGCACATGTCATTAAGATTTTTCTGTAGGCCTTATTAAGACCTACAATTTTATACTACATTGTTTCGATGTATCTCTTAAACTTTAGCCAGCGTTAGCCATGAAATCGTACGAAAACAAGTTTTTTGGCAAAACACCGGCTAGGATCAGTCATATATTATAAAAATATTTACACATATACAAAATCCTTCCACTTTTATCGGTATTTCTATTAGTGAGAAAACAAAAAGTGTTGCGTGGGCGGGGAAACAGACTGGGATTTGGGTTACTATTTTCTATTGTGAAAACTTGTTACAGTCGAGTATGAGACAGAAAGGGCAAGTGTTATCCAAATTCAATTTTATATTAAATTAATTATGATCTCCCGACCAATTTTGGTCATAGCGGTCAATCTCAGTGAGACCACCCATCTGCGCAGGTGATATTATAGTGCACAAGTGTGCGCGCAGACACAAGTGCACTCTCTATTCCTGTCACCCTCATACTTTGTTCGGATGACCACTCGACACTACCAGTGAGAGTCAGGCGCAGGACCAAAGGCTTAACATGCTATCCGAGGCACAATGGTGAAACACCGCCAACTTCCCAACTCCTGGCTGTTAAAGCTTACTGAACAGAAAGACTCAATAACTAAACTTGACCAGATCCGGGACTCGAACCCAGGACCTTCGGTTGTGCAGCCGTGCATGCTAGCCGTACACTATCGAAGCAGTTAAATTAATAATGATGTAATTATATAATTAATTCAGCTCGTTTATAAATTTATAGTTATTTCATAATTAGCCTGTATTCGTGACAACACTTAAATGTTGATAAAAATAGCTTTTATCACTTAGCCTACGTCCGCACAGGCAGGCGGCTTGCTTAGCGCCTAGAGCCTAGCGAGTCACCCAGCTAGTAGCTTAGTGAAACGAACGTTTTAAAATGTTTGCAACCGGCCGCACTGCGCTCTTGGCGCTTCTTGCTAAGCGACTAGCTAGGCGCCAAGCGCGCAGTGCGGCCGGTCGCGAACATTCTAAAACGTTCGTTTCACTAAGCTACTAGCTGGGTGACTCACTAGGCTCTAGGCGCTAAGCAAGCCGCCTGCCTGTGCGGTTTCAGGCTTAGGAACCGTGAAGATTTTTATTAGTAAAGAAATTGTACCAATTAAATAAATGTACAAGCAAATTATACTTTTTTATCTCTTAATAATACAAAATAAATGCGCTAACTGTGTCCACCTGTCTTTTTAACCTCTTAATTTGTAGTTAGCTTAGTACTTTTAAATGACACAACGTATTACAAACGTACATAATATATTATTTCTGGAGAGTCTACATATTTTTTTTTAATAGTAAAGCTAAATCAATATTTTGTATCTTATAAAGATTATCCACCGTAAACATTTTTGCTCATATACTAAGACCATCCTTATTAATTATTTGAATTAAAAGTTTAAATTTCAATTTAACTTATGTAATTGCAAAAATAAAAGTTACCTGCGAAATCTCCTTCAGAAATTGAGGTGATACGGTTTTCTTGCATCTCGAGCTTTTTTAGGTTCTCAAGCAAGGCTAGCGCTTTTTGTGGGACCGCTGTCAATTCATTGCCACCGAGATTTAAGCGTTTCAGCTTCCTAAGTATAATTAATGGTTTAACTATGAATATAGATAGCAATTCTACCATAAATTAACATTATATATATATATATATATATATATATATATATATATATATATATATATATGTCAAATAATCAAAATAGTAGTAACAGTTCTATTTATAATTGGCTCAGTTTGTAGTGACCCTACTTGCTGTGCCAGAGGTCGCGGGTTCGAATCCCGCTGGAGGCATTCATTTGCGTGATAAGCACGAATTTTTGTACTCCAGTCGTGGGTGTTTATATTTATAATATATATGTATTTAAAGTTTATGTATATGTAGTGTATCAACTATCTGGTATTCATAACCCAAGCCTTGTAGCTTGCCATGGAACCAGATGGTGATGTGTGTTAACACGTTCACTGCGGCAATAGGTCGAATCAACTCGATACGAGACTTCCCCATGGTGCGGCACGAAAAATCTGTGTCTTACCGCTGGTGCGGGATAAATATCTCTTTCGTTTTATGAAATAAAAAAGGGACTTTTAAAGTTTTATTTTTACCTCTTCAAATATTTGACGTAGATACAAAAAAAATATATCAGATCTATTCGACCTTATAACGACTAGCAGTAAACATTTTTCGCTAGGTGCGGTTATCGGGTCTTTCAGACCTGATGACCCGATGACCCGATAGCAGCACCAGATTTCGTGTTCGTCACAATAGTGTTGCACATAAGTTAGCAACGTCTAAGTCGTTATCGTCGTATTGTAATTATTGTTACAAGTAGTAAGCAGTTTTGACAAAATGAAGAGGTCGAGATGTAGAAAAATGCTTTTGACGTGTGAAGGTGAAGTTGAAAGGAATAATAGAACCCGGAATGAAACTGTAAGTCCCGGAATATTTACTAGTCACACGCAAAGTGAAAAAGGTTAAATCTTTTTGCGAAGTATGAAGAAAAACCATTTGTTGTAATGAAAAATATATTTCTAATCTTTTTTAATTGTCGATAAGTACCTTTTATTTCAACAAAACTTACTATTCATCTCATCGTTATTTTACTTGTACAACACTAATCTTTTATCGATACACTTTACAAGCAGTGCGGATATCGGGTGAAAACGATCCGAAAATTTTGACAAATCGTTTACATAAGTTACAATGGCCGGATTTTGTTACGAATGTATAAATATACGAAATGATTATTAAAAAATATGTTTCATAAAGAAAATTTAAAAAAATCATTATAATTGCGTCAAAATCCACTTCTAAATACATGTAGACCGAACAGATATTTTCGACCCGACAACGCACTCCAAGATCATCACGCTTCAGGTCTTAGGGACCTTATATAGCACTAGCTGAAAGTCATCTAAAAATCTTAACGCAGTGAACGTGTTAACAAAAAAGTATTTTATTCTATTTCTGTTTGTGTTTAAGAGAAGGTACTAAAGTACACAGCTTAAATTTTTCCATATTTTCTTTAAATTTTATGTCATGCTTATAAAGAATAATATTATGTTTGTTACCCACGTACAAATTCGAATCAAAAATAAACTTTAAAAAAATATGAAATCCTAATTTCAATACATAAACAGTATTATAATTTTACATGTTACAAAAATATAAAATCCCAGCTTGAAAAATCACAATAGCTGTCCTATCACTAGAATAATACTATCGATATTATTTTATTCAAATAATGTCGAACAAAATCAACAGAAAAAAAGCCTTTATCATTTCTATATAAATTTTTAGTTAATTATAAATTTTACTTACTTCTCGAGCCCTTTGAAAGCTTCGCCGTCGATCACCGATATTCTATTTTCGTACAAAGTCAGAATTTCTAAAGTATCCAGACCCAAGAAAGCTCGATTGTGAATTGCTGTCACCTTGAAACAAAAATTTATTTTAGCACATAATTTACTTAGAAACTAGCGACTTAGCCTCGCGTCACTCGGGTTTTAATTTTTTTTGAGCGAAACCCTTATTATTTTTCTAAAATAAAAGTAGCCGAAGTTACTCCTTATAATATCAGCTATCTGCCAGTGAAAGTGCCGTTAAAATTAGTTCAGCCGTTTCGAAGATTAACCGGAACAAACAGACAGACAGACAGTTTTTTCTTTTATGTACTGTATATAATTCCATATGCATTTAGTATAAAGCTGTTATTTTGACATTACAAACAGACACTTCAATTTTATTTATCTGTATAAATATTTTCGACGCTTACTAAATGTACCTATGTACTAAACTTCTAAGTGAAATTTAAGAACAATAAACCAGCCGGACCCAAGAACAACAGTAACAATAAGTAACAAAGCAAGTTCTAACGCTAGAAAATATCAGCAAAATAAATAATAATTGTAACAAACTAGCATTTATAGAAAGGTTTAGTCAAAAGATTTTATTTTCTTGTAAAAGAAAATAAAAATACTAAGAGAAACTTTGATTCAAACTATCTTTTCTTGTATTTTTTATTACTCCAACTTGTAGCCGCTCTTTGATACTAGGCCTCGAATACTTGCTCTTTAGCTACATTTTTAGCGTAGTAAAGTGAATCTATATATATATATATATATATATATATATATATATATATATATATATATTGAGACAGAGTTTATTTGTTTGTTTGAACGCGCTAATCTCAGGAACTAGCTACTAATCCGATTTGAAAAATTCTTTTTGCATTAGATAGCTTGTTTATTGAAGAAGGTTAACTTAGTTAGAAGGCTACATATCATATAATATATAGTCTATCTATTCTATACTAACTGTTAAAACGTATCTAGGGACGAACACGAGCAAAGCGAGGGTGAGTCGCTAGTCAATGAATTAATGAATAGATATTATATACTTTATAGGTAGAGGAAATGAAAGAGACATTCAATCAAAAAGTAAAGTTTTGCCGCTAAAGAGCTTCCAAGCAAACATTTTAATAAATAGGTATTAAGAAAGTTAAGAAAAACAGACACAAATCATAATAAATAACATAATAACATGGAATAAGATGTTACATTTACGTCTCTCATAATAAATGTAGACATGTACATTAATTATGAGAGAAGTAAATATACTCGTAATAAGTAAGTGCGTAAACACTTTCATTGTTTATATCCAGAACTTCTCATGATGCCTTACGTTAAGCCAGTGGTGTATGGGGTGGGGGGTACCGTGCACGTTTACGTTCTCGTAGTTGGGGGGAGGGGGGGGAGGCTTAGTAGCCTCCGACAGTTCAGAACGCATTGGGAGCTAGCCCACTTCGGTGGGCGGTGAACCATACAGGTTACACCTGGTACTTCTCTGACGGCAGAGTCGACCGTGGGAGCAACCCCTTGATTGTAGTGGTCTACTTCGGCATGCCCCGAAGGCATCTTGATTGAATGCATAAGCGATCCTGCGACAAACGGGGAGGGTTTTGTTGGGTTTCAATGGGTAGAACTGGCTTTTCTAGCCGGTGAATCCCACATAACCACCTGTATGTCTACAGGTGGTATAAATATATGCATTTCTCAGCATAAAAAAAAATAGTGGTGTACTAACTACCTTCTTCTACATAAATAAACATGTGAATGCTTTTAATGCACAGTTTTGCATACCATAAATCTCTAAAAAGTTTTTGCTTGCTGTTTTTTTTTTTTGACTTCAGTCAGTTATTATGATTTTTGACAGTAAACATACTTTTATGGGAATAAAAAATAGACAATAGCACTAAACGGTAATATCTCTTCCTATTAATGAGAGGATTTATAGAATCGGATCAGTAGCTTCATAAACTAACCCCTATGTACAAACTTTACAAACTTTACCACTTTGTAATATTAGTGTATAAAGTTGTTTTTACATAACGGTTTTTATGATATCTATTTTAGTTTTTCTCGTGACTAGATGGCGCTACAATGTATGAACTTCTGGTAACTGTATAATCGAAGGCCATGAAATTTGGTAAGTACACATTGATATTTGCGTATGGATAATATTTTCGTGATATTAAATCACATTATTAATGAATCAGTTTATTTACTAGTCTCATTTGATTTAGATAAGATAGCTATGACTGACGCCTTGTGATCCAGTTTTCATACAGATTCTTCATGTTACATATACTAAATGTATTTAGGAAGTGCCCATTGACTAATTCATAATAATTAAAGCAAAAACTTGAGGCGATATCATAAATTACGCTGCACTATCTACAAAACGGTAACACTCAAAGAATTATTCTTTATAATTTTAATCGTTTTCGTCGTTCTTTATATCGTTTCGAAGGGTTAATATCGTATTGAAGGGTTAATATTAACATTACCAAATTCAGTTATAATCGATACTAATTATATTTAAATGATTTAGTCCGTTTATTTAGTGATGTCCCCGTGGTTAGTATGCAAATATAAACTATTTCAAATGTCCAAATAAACAAGCTGTAGCATGAATACCAATTTCAGTGTGCATATGCACATAAATCGTAAAAATTCCAAACAGTGAACGTTATATAATCAAATGTAGCGACGAGTAGTTAAAAACAGAAGGGGAAAATAACAGCTTCTATTTCTTTTTATGTTCCTAAAAAAAGTGTTCTAACGTAGTTATTTCAATATATCTGCTAAATTTATATTTAAATAGGCAAAGGCAAAACCTTTTCAGTACCTTTTCTTCCTCTGTTTGTCAACCGATTTTAATTTTTTTTTTTTTGTTTAATAGCTTTTTTCTTATACGTTGTAATTGATTAGCGTTAATGTTATGAATAAAAATTTTGTAAACAGTCAAGTCTCTTTTATATATTATATAATAAAAATAGGTAAATTCAATTCATTTATATTTTCCACAATTTTTCTTTAACGATTATGGCCTAAAACACCACTGGACGAACTCTTAGTATTAATTATTCAATTAAAAGTTAAAACTTAATTTAAATAAATATAAACTTACTTTGTTGTGATTCATGTTGAGAATTAGTAGGTGGTTTAGGTGAGTGAAGGATGATGTAGGAATCGTCGCCAGATTATTTTGAGACACATCCAGCTGTGTCAGCTTGTTACCTACAATAAGACAGCGCTATAATAAAATTCAATGCCTTTATATATTTATGATATCAGTTTGTTTCTATGTCATTCTTGTGTTTTATAATCATTATTATATTTTTGAAGTGAAACTTCTTTAGACTCGTTGTGATTTAAAATTCGATGACACGAAAATGCGACACTAAAAAGAGACAAACACATAAATATATAGGATTAAGCCGGCGAGAGAATGAGATAGAATACATTGCCATGTTGCCATGGTAACCATTGTTATGGTCTGGCAAATATATAATATTATATTCTTTCCATATATGATCTATACATATTATAAAATTCTAACTAAGCCGAATCTGTACATTAAATATTTTTTGGAAAATCTTATTGAAATAGACATTATTATCGATGCAGAGGCCGAATCTATAGTTTTTAGAATTTTTGTCTGTCTGTCTGTCTGTCTGTCTGTCTGTCTGTCTGTCTGTCTGTCTGTTACCGCATCACAGAAAAACCACTGGAGGGATTTTGATGAAATTTGGTATGATGATAGCTGGTTATCCGGGTCAACATATAGGATACTTTTTACCGCGAGAAAATATCTCATTTCTGAAAAAAAATACAAAAACTGGTAGGAACAAAACCACGACGATACTATTTGTAAACAGTTTAGCAAGGCAACTTACAAAATATGGTAAAAACTATAAAAATAGCTTATCTTGAAAATCAAATTTTCAAAAGCGCTATTTTATCCATTAAAATAGTTATTTTAATTAATATTTATTTATGTGTTATTTAGATATTCGACAATAGATGTCGCCATGTGTTTTTAAAATCCATGGTTTTAATCCCAAAAAAAATAATGTACAGATATGAACTTTTTTCGATTTTATTAGAATTACTACTAAATCGCCCGCGGCTCCGCCCGTGCTTAAATTATCAGTAAAGCAAACTTTTTCGCTTCCTAAATTAGTAACTATACATACAATAAAATTGTAACTAAGCCGAACCCCTAAATTCAATATTTTTTCGGAAAATCTTATTGAAATATTCATTATTAGCGATATAGAGCCCGAATCTATAGTTTTTAGAATTTTTTCTATCTGTATGTATGTGACCGCATCACAGAAAAACCACTAGAGGGATTTTTATGAAATTTGGTATGGTAATAGCAGGTTATCCGGGTCAACACATTGGATTCTTTTTACCGCAGGAAAATATCTCATTTCTGAGAAAAAATACAAAAACTGGTTAAAGTAAAAGCACGATGATGCTATTAATATTTTAGCAAGGTAACTTACTTATATATTATGTTAAAACTATTAAAAAAAAACTTATCTTAAAAGAAATATTAACAGTGCTATTTTATTCATTAAAATAGTTATTTTAATGAAAATTTATTTATGTGTTATTTAGCTATTTGACAATAGATGTCGCCATGTGTTTTTAAAATACGTAGTTTTATCCAAAAAAAAAAAATGTACAGATATAACCTTTCTATGACTTTACTATAATTACTACTAAATTACCCGTGGCCCCGCCCGTGCATAAATTTTTAATAAAACAAAATTTTTGGCTTTATAAATTAGTAACATTAGTAATATTTTGTTCGCCGAAACAATTTTCAAATGAGAATATTTGTAAATTTTTATTGTTTAGTAAATAATGTTAATTTTTTTTTAATCTTTTAATGTAAAAATTGGGCAAATGTAAATCCAACTCGCGCATTTTAGTTTTCGTATAGCAAAACGCTATGTTGTTTTTCTTACTTACGTGTTTTGTATGGTTAACACTAAAATAAATACGAATAATATTTACGTTTCCACAATCTCTACTCATTTTTTCAACCATAAAAATAAGTTCGATTTATATAATTTTATAACATTTTATGGAAAACAAGTTTATGGCTGTTAAACTGCCAAAGCGGGTAACTAAAAATATTTCATATCTCAAAAACTATGAAAAAGTATTTTAGGAACTGTTATACCTCAACTTTTTCACTTTTTCTTGACACCTTTTCTTGGAAGGTAAAGGCTTAAAGGACACAATAAAATGCTTACGACTTTAATCATATTAGCAGAGCCATATGAAATAAAAAAAATGTATTCGCTTAGAATTATTTACTAATTACACTTTCTTTTGAAAATCGTTTTGGAAAATATTACTAACTAGCGCTAACTAAGAAAAGTTATCATTATGTAATTTGAATAATCAGCTATATATTAAATTGATCTATAGCTGTCTATTAGTAAAAAATGATTAAAATTAATTCCGTAGTTTGAGAGTTTATCGTGAAAAACTAAAAAAACAAACAAAACAGAAGTATATACATAAATGTTATTGCTAAAACAAAAAGTTCAATTTAACGGAAGAACCTTTGTGGCATTGTCAATCTCTGCCATTATTTACCAATCATGCGGTGCGCAATGAAAGTAATGTATAATGTAAGAGTATACTAATGTGTAAAACCTAAGAATTTGGTTTTTGATCATCTGAACGCGGGCGGAGCCGCGGGAAATGCTAGTATTCTATAAATATGTGATTGTAATATGCCTAATATGCCTTATTTAATTGTTGATTTATTTTAATTTAATTGCGATATTTGCCAAAGAAATTCCACTTTTTTTATTGATACACAAAACGAATGACAATGAAACACATGTATAAAATAACAATTAATTACAAAATTCACACACGTGATTGCATTTTTCTATATGCAGACACAGCATGTATGTATACACACACACACACATATATATATATATATATATATATATATATATATTGCATATTAAGTGCACTTACCTATAGAACTTAAAGAAGAATCTTCTATAACCGCTAAGCTACTGTTATGTACCGTCAGATGGCGAATATCTAAACTTAAAAATATATATGCAGGTAACTTAGCGAGGTTGTTATGACGTAACTTCAGATAAAATATTATCATGGGCTTCGATCGAAGTGTGTTCATTGCCTGAAACAAAAGGAATAGTTTAAACATTTTAAGAGAAAAACCTTTTGATAAAAAAAATCACTTTAAAAGTCTGACTAGAACAGCATGTATCTGGCGTACTGCTGCTTGTAAACAAAATCATGTTCGAGAGAGATACGAAGTATAATTTAATATGTAGGTACATTCTACTTTATTAGCTTCTTTTTGCACTTCACGTGGGGTATACATACTTTATATTTTCCTTTCTATTTCTTAAATTGACATAACTTTTTTTATTTATGAACCGATTGAAATAAAACAAATATTAAATGTTAAGTGAAGCTTACCGCAATACATTAGTGAAAACCTCACCCAAATCGATTAAGCCGTTTCTTAGATTAGCGCGCACAAACGCACAAATAAACAGACCAACAAAAATTCTAAAAATATCATTGTTTTGGGTTCTATGGCGTTAATAAAGACCCCCAAAAACAGTTTTTCTCAAATATCTTCCATGTACAGACATCGATCAGTTACAATTATATTATATGTATAGATATGTATAGATTAGAACATAAAATAAATAAGTTTCAATTAAAAACTGAGCCTAAAACAGAATAAATGAGCATTAGAATTGAGCCTTTATTAAGACTTTATATAAAGTAAATTGAAAGTAACACGAAGACAGAAGATTTTCATCGCTTAATAGATTATAATTAATTAGGCTTATCGCACTGTTAGTTTTTTAATTAAAAGTAAACTCTGGTTAAAGGAGTCTTGTTGTTTCAATGGGGCAATTAAAAATATTTTAAAAAGTCTATCTGTACATATAATAAAATTCTGACTGAAATTAAATATTTTTTTGAAAATCTCATTGAAATAGTCATTATTATAGATACAGAGGCCGAATGTATAGTTTTTAGAATTTTTGTCTGTCTGTCTGAGAACGAATCACTAGAAAACCACTGCACAGATTTTGATGAAATTTGGTATGGCGATAGCTGGTTATCCGGGTCAACATGAAGGATACTTATTACTGCGGGAAAATATCTCATCTCTAAGCAATCTACACTAACCGTTAAAACATACCTAGAGACGAACCGAAGCGGAGCGAGTGCAAGTTACTACTCTATTGAATAATGATTAACTGAACGTTGTAATAAATCAAACGTTTTTTTTTTCTAATCTTACCTTTTGTATGTGTTGTTGTTCAGTGAACTCGCACAGTATGTCAAGGCCATTCTTCTTCACAGTACAGCTGCAAGGGGTGATGGTGGCCTGTTGTGGGCATTGCTGAGCACCCTGAGGGTGTACTGGCCTCGCGAACAACACGACGGAGAAGAGCAGTATCCAACGTGGTAGCATCTTGGAATACCTGAGAGACACTGTAGTTTACTATTTGTTTTATAATTAATAGGAATATGAATATTGCGTTTTGAGTAAAAGTAACTAATCCCACAGTAACTCTACTGAATATTCTTGAATCTATTAAAGTTCTTATTTGCAGATATAATATGTATGTTATTCAAGCAACGTATTTGTACATTGTGTTTTAAATAAAATTATGTTTTTGGACTTATTTGCGGGTTTATTTTAATTTTTGGTTCTCGACTTTTCGAATGCTTTACGGCAATCATGGTCATGAAAGAGGTCCCCCGAAAAGTTTTATTTAAAATGTCAAATATTCGCGTAAGTTTAAGAAAGTCGTAAGTTTTAAGTACCAGGTAAAAGAGTTTTTAATATCATCACTTTACATCAGATTTTAACTTTTCAGTTGATTTATACCATGTTTAGGCCAGGAATACTAAAAGTGTCTAAAACGTAACCATCCTTAAACAAAGCAATAAACTATAATTGGCCTCACACAGGAATGGTTTTCATAATCTCCAACGCAATAGGTACAGTGTAAACTGTACTGTATACACCCAAACAAACTCGAAGTAATGCGATAAAATTCCAACTTACATTTATATTAACACACAACTTTGTTAAAGCCCGCAAATCCCAAGGGCTTTAGCTTTTGAAAAAAACGTATATTGTTACGACACTTAGTTTTTCCAACAAAATTTAATTTTACTTTGTAACGTTATTTTATGCATCACAAGGCTTACTTGGATAGCTTAATTATCTTAAGAGATAATATTTTCATTACAAAATTATCTCGAAACCTCTGTGTAATGAAGAGAACAGGAAAAATGAAGAAAAATACATTATAATGTTATCTAACGCCGAGTAATTACAGCGTAACTAGTTATCTGCGGTAGCTTCGAATAAAGAATTACTCTGCTATATCATTTAAATTATACAAAAATGTACATTGTTTTATTATTAAAATATATTTTCTTGACGTGTCTTCATGAGAATAGTAGACTATTATATCCATAAAAAATACTTATATGAAAAACATATTGTTTAACATTAAATACAAAATATTACAGTCGCTAATCTTACTAATATTATAAATGTTAAAATTTAGATGTTTGGATGGATGTTTGTTTCTCAATCACGTCAGAACAGCTGAACGGATCTGGATGAAATTTCCACAGAAATAGAGTATAGTCTGGAATAGCACATAAAGTACTTTTTATTCCGAAAAATTATACGGTTCCCGTGGGATAGATTTATTTTTGCGGAGCGAATAAGGTAAGCCGATAGTAAAAAAATATTTGTAACAGAAACATTTACGGTATTAGAAATTGGTGATATTATACTTGAACTAATTTAGAATTCAAGTATAAAAATAGTATTTGAAAGAGTAATTGACTTAAATATTCTTTCCTTTTTTTGAAATTGTCGTAATAATTGCTTAGATGGCAATCTCAAAGCAGCTTAGTTTGTTTCAGTGTACCTACATATTATAGCTATACTCGCGATACGACTTCCGGTTACGAAGGTCGGGTCACGAAAGAACGACCCAAGGTTAGTGGGTACCAAATAATTTATATTAATTACATACACGTATATTTACTTATGATATGTAGAAAGCTTCGTTTTGATTAAAGTTCTACATTTCAATGATTGCTTTTTCAACCTTGAGGACTTATGGTATCGCCCTATGAATATTTGATCGAGTTAGCTTTTCACCATATTGTAAAATGAAATACGATACGAAATCAGATATAAATTTCAATAACTATTGATTTAATTTCTTTTAAAACTATAAGTAATATGTACATATATTATATTTGAAAAATACTACGTTACTTTGTTACAATTTTAACCATTTTAATTTCGTTTTAAATTTCTTTACATCTATATATCTATATAAATAAAAATGAATCACCGAAATGTATGTACGCCCACAACTTCCGATCGACTGCACCAAATTGGATAATTCTCTTTTTTTTCTGTTTGTTATTCTTAGGACAAGTTTTGTATAGAATAAAATTAAAATAATTTTTATTTTTTACTAAAATAAGTTTTTTTTTTTAATTTCATGATATGCAAAGTGAGTGAGTGAAATAGTTTTTATCCCGGAAATCACCCCTTAAGGGGTTGAGAATGGGGATGAAACTTTATATGGGGGAGTAAGCTAGGGACGAATCCGAGTGAAGCAAGGGTGAGTCGCTAGTACATAATAAAACAGTAGCTTAGCGAAATCGATGTGCGCATTTCACGCAAAAAGTACTAAACTGATTTTAACTAAATTTTGTGTAGTGATAACTTATTACTCGGGTCAACATTTAGGATACCTTTTACTACAGGAAAATTTTCATTCCGACGGGAAAACATAATAACTGATTTTATCGAGTCGTCCTTAGAAAACATGTCTAACATTGGATAAACCTTGAGAGATAAAATATAAAATTGTAGGTCATATAAGGCCAACAGAAAAATCTGCAGTAGCATAAGTCTTTCTCCTAAATTACACTCGCAATAACTCTATTTAAAACGTAGGTACCTAGGGACGCACCCGAGCGAAGCGGGGTTAAGCCACTAGTATGTTTATAAGACTTTACATAAAACAATACATTGTAAGTTAATACTCACATTTATTAGTGTGCGTGTCAGGTCGGCGAGTACGGTGAGGAGTGCCGCGGTCATGGAGCACTAGGTCATATTCTTAGACATCTTTTGCCTGCCCTATAAATAATATTCCTTAAATAAATCATATGTTACGCAGAAAAGTTACAGTGTATACAAAGGAAAAAATAGATCTAACGTCCTTTAAGAGTACTTTGAAAGGATTGCTTAGTCTGAATTTGTACCTAAATATAGATAGATGGCTGCTGATTTCTGTCATTACTTTATTATATTTATATAAAACTAGCGTGGTTCTTTGGATTTCTAAAATTATTTACTAGCAACTCAATTTTTGGCAATAATGACTAAATATAGCTTATGTTTTAATTCAAGTTATAGCCTATTAAATTTTATCTAAATTCGTCCAGCCGTTTAAGTATTTTGCTTTTATTATTACATATTTTATATATTTATTTATTATAATATTGTGATTTGTTCTTTCGTCTTTTTCCACGTACTTAAGTTACATATTATTATATAAAAAGATATTTCATGCTTACGCTCAGTTGTAAGGCAAAATATTATGATGGAATAAGCAAGTTACTCACGCCAACAGGGAACTAGAACGGGGATTAA
The DNA here is from genome assembly GCA_905404265.1 of Fabriciana adippe. Classification (NCBI taxonomy): domain Eukaryota; kingdom Metazoa; phylum Arthropoda; class Insecta; order Lepidoptera; family Nymphalidae; genus Fabriciana; species Fabriciana adippe. The sequence continues at coordinate 12,933,672 of FR989989.1, forward strand.
GGTTATCCTCTTTCTTATTAGAAAAAATATAATAGAAGAAACCTTTCCAAATGCATATTAATATCATGAGCTTTTAACTAATATACCTCCTGAGAACTAACGGAGAAGCTTGTGGAATATTAATATGTATTTATTTTTTTATATAGTGTTATAAATTAGAATTTTTATTTAATATTAAAATAGGCTAGAAACAACCTTAGCATTCCCATGGTATGGTATCAGTAAACTGGAAACAAAAGTGTCCCACCAACCAAAGTATTTGTGTTTGTTCAGAATCTACAGCACGAATTTTCATACGGTTTTCACCAATAGAAAGAGGGACTATCAAGGAAGGCTGAACATTTTACTACATTTTACTACATTGCGAACATTTTATAATAGTAAGCTACTGGTATGATGATATTTGTGAACTAAATTGGAAAAAATTGTTTATAAAAAGCTTCCGTTATAATATAAGTTAATCATTATTTAAAAAATATTTACTAAAGAATACTATCTTAACCTATAAAGTGCTAAATGGTGTCACATTTTATATGTATACTAATGTTTTTTTACGTATATGTATGTGTATTTGTTTGTCTATGTATGTGTTCAATTGTAGATCTTAAAATTGTTTGCATCCCTTCCTTCTCTCTTCTTTCTCTCCACCCAAAGGTTATCTAGAATAGATCGCTCTCTAGCGATAAGGCCGCCTAGTGTATTATTTTTCTTTAATCTGTTTCAAGTATATAATGTAAAAAAAATGATGTGCAGTAAAGAATATTTGATTTGATTTTATATAAATGTATCTAAAAACGCAAGTTTGGAAGGTAACTAGCTTATTAAATAACATAATCGTTTGTATAGCAATATTATTTACGAGTATACATTTATGTTGTCTATAGGTAGGTACTTTACGTTACCAATTCTTTGTAAATTAATTCAAATAAAAATAAGATTATTATAATATACTTAGTAATCAGTTGACAAACAAAGGAGAAAAAGGTACTGAAATGTTTTGTATTTGTCTATTTATATATAGACATATTATATACATCTTATGTTGATACCTAAACGTCATAAATGTGAAACTGGCTCTATAGAATAATATAACATATTAAAACAAATGATAATCTAGAGAATATGTTAAGAGAGGAACGCCAAGAGGTAGCGTTCTTGCGACGACGTATTTATGGGTATTATACATAAGTTTTGGGCGATCGATATTCGTTTGGCGTGTGTTTGAAAAGATATAAAATAACATTTTGTCAGAAAAGATACTTTTATAGATAAACTTAAAAAGCAAAACATTATCTAAATACAAAATTTGATCCAAATCAGTACAGCCATTTCTGCGATACATAATGTAAACTTATAATATATTCCAAAATTAATCATTTAATATTATAAGATTTTGTGCATTTATTAAATCATTCAACCTCCAGGTTAACATGTAACAAACATAATATACATATATTATATGAATATTTTTGATGGAAAAATATACAATATTTAAATTGAATTAAATTAAATAATATTATATTAATTTATAAAACGATTTATCGATAAACTATTAAGGACAGCAACATATTTTAATATTTTATCACAGTTAACAACCAAAATATTTATTCTTGGAAAAGAAACGAGTAGCTTATTAACTACTTACTTAATAATTGTTCTAAAAGAAAAGACAAATTCAATATTTCAGAAGCAGATACATAAATAAGTTCACGTTGGTGGATAACGGTTAAAATTAACATTTAATATTATATTCATTTAGTAAAGTAAATAAGGCTAAAATTTTCCACTAAGCCACTGAGAATGTATGAATAATTTTCTCTTAAGTTATACTGTTTTAGCCGAGATTAAACGATCAATGAAACAAGACTATGCCGTGGCAAGGTAGTCGACCGCTACGAGCATCTACGAAACACAACCTTTTAATTAATGTGCCAAACTCATATCTCAATGTATACCTTTCTGTAGATACTACTTTTTACTAGTTGAATGCCCAAAATACACAGAATTAATAAATTATAAAAGATTAATAAAGATTATTCTAGAAATGAAAAATAAAAAAAACAAGAAAAAATTAAAAACCGAGTTTTTTGCAAATATCTCGAAAACTTTGAGGTTATTGTAAAAAGTGTTATCTATGAAAGTTGTAAATTTTTACTACACCTACAACTTTTGTAAAAAACATTTTTCCATAGAATGTCACAGTACCTAAGCCGGAAATTGAAAAAAACTATTTTTCAACGCTTTGCGTCCCCCCATTTCTCGGCGGTAGCTGGGCATCGGGGGTATTTTACGAATTTATATTCCTTATATACCTGATAACATTTAAAAATCATAAAACTTCAGGTTTTCAATATTTTGTTCCCAAACCGGATTTCGATTAGACTATTACTAAAAAACGTGTGTACTTATGTACGCACGTAAGAAGTTATACTTCTTTGGCGTAAAGATTTTATCCCGTATGTCACAACTCTCTGTTTGTAAAAGAAATGCAGGTAACTTCATCATGTCGCTTTCAGCTAATTTCATCACGTCGCTTTTTGGCTGTCGGTGTGCGCGCGCATCGTAAAAATTTTACTCTCATAATTTTTTCCAAACGTGCCAATAGGAGTATAACTTCAAAAATATACTTAAAAAGTACTTCATAATATATAAGAAACACATAGCTACTTCGGTAAAATATTGAAACCATTAACTGCTTACGCTGTCATGAATTTTCAACGACTTTAAGATTACCCTATCTTCTTAATTAAAATTTTATTCTAAAATTCTTCAAAAATTCATTCTATCAGCACTCATAACGCTTGCATGTCATAGTAATATAATATAAATAGATCAGGGATTCGATTTTCGCTCCGTGCGAATCGATGTTACTCCTACATATTATATTGTTTCGATTTATATCAAGTGCGGTAATTTCGTTTTTTTTAAGGAAGGTGCAAATAGCAAATTAGGATTTTAGGGACTTTTTTTATTAAGTTATAATTAAAGTTTATTACTTTTACTGTATTTTATTTACTACGACGATTGTATTTCTATGTATTACGCAAAACTAGAGAGATGATAAAATGTTTGGTAAAGAAAGAGGTATGTAGCCCCAAAATAATTTAAGTAAACACTAGACAAACAAAAACAAACCTATCCCACGGGAACCGTAAATTTTTCAGGGAAAAAAGTAATCTATTTGTTATTCTGATGTATGAACTACATTATTGTAAAGTTTCATTAAAACCCAATCAGTAGGTTTTGTGTTCTAAGCTGTATAAGTTACTATAGTTTTTTAACTATTCCACGGGAACTCTTTAATTTTCCGGGATGAAAAGTGTCTAAGATATTGACCGGGAATATAAGGTACCACCATACCAAATTTCATTTAAATCGGTCCAATATTTTCGGAGATTAGTCCGTACAAACCCACAAACATATAAACAGACATAGAAACAAAAAATTTGAAAAAATCTGGATTTGTGCTATTTCTCTTCATACATCCCCCTGACTCGGTTTTTAACATTTTTTTACTATCTACAAACATTCGACCTCTACAGTTTTATTATATGTATAGATGAGTTTACGTAATGGTTTTAAGAAAATAATTAAGTAACTAAAATAATAAAACGCGAGCCAATTTCTCAGTTTACTGTATAATGTATATAATAAAAATGAACATAAATAACTAGCGACGTTTTAACGGTTAACATGGAATGGTAGACTATATTATTATAGGTACAAAAGTAAAAAATAAACAGTTCTGAAATTTTCGATTTTCCAGCTGTTTTTTTTTTATATTATAAAATAAGTATATATAAACGACTATTACATACAAAAATAATATTACCATTAATAACATCCTGCTACAATTTCCTAAATTTTTTTCCTCAATTTGTTATTCAATCACCGTAATTTTTATATAGCTGTAAAAAATCAGTTAAAATGTGGTAATTGCTGAAGCGTTCATCGGTAAAAAATAAATAAAGCTAAAATGTAAACACTAAACCGATATTTATGAAATTATACTTTGAAGAATTGGAAATGAACGTGTTTTTATATTATATTTTACCTACCGAAAAATCGCTTTTTTCTAATTTTATATATTTTAATAAATTTTGCAAATGTTATATTTTTTGTGCCTTCGTAATAGTATTTTATTATGTAAAGCAAATCTCGAAAATACTCTGAATCCCATAGGAAGATTTTAAATCTAGTCCAATCTAAAGTAATGGGAGCATTAAAGGCGCAACATTTCTGTACATTAGCGGAAATTCCTTTGTTTCTTAATTGAGATAAGTCTGTTTCTTACCTCGCTTCATTAATTATGTACATTAAAAGATTTTTTTATTTACTATTTACTTCTTATCTATACATATAATGAAATCGTAACTAAGTCGAAACTGTACGTGTATGTCTGTCTATCTATCAGTCTGTCTGTCTATCTGTCTGCCTGAGAAGAGAAAAAACAGACAAACGAAAAGACGCATCACGAGAAAACCACTAGACCGATTTTGATTAAATTTGGTATGATCATAGCTAGTTATCCGGGTTAACATATAGGATACTTTTTACTGCGAGAAAATATCTCAATTCTGAGAAATCTACACTAACCGTTAAAAGGTACAATAGAGACGAAGCCGAGTGGAGCGAGGGTGAGTCGCTAGTCTTCGAATTAGAAAAAAAATTAAAGAGTGCGTGTAGGAAGAAGAAAACTTCTGTAGGTTATATGAAATTCAACATACTTTATGAAATTTAATTTATGTTTTAAATAATTAGGGTAAGTGAGATACTAAAAATAACGCATATTAGCCATATTACAATCATATATTTATAGAATATCATCTAAGGAAAGAATATTATATATCATTTGTCAGACCATAACAACGGTTACAACGGGAACAAACGTACGTACATTTTTTCGTAACGCATTCAGCAGCTTACCCCCCAAGTCAAGCGTGCGTAAAGAAGTTTTCCTTCAAACACATAGATTTCCTTAGTAAAACAAATATACGTATAAAGAATTAAATATAGAAAAGAGAAACAGAGAAAATTAACAAAGTTGTTAGTTTCGGTCTACTGTCTAGTAAAGGAGGTAGCGTAGCATTTTTCCGGAACTTTTATACCGAATGGATTTAACATTAAGTCCTTGAGTAGTTATTTTATGTTTCATAATAAGCAAAGTAAGGGTCAGTTAACATTCCTGCGATAGTGGACAGCACGCAGCACATTTATGACGCTGAGTAACGGTGTTTCCATCGTTAAAAATACGACTGACGCTTATCTTTTTTTATTTAAAAGTATAAAAGTTCAGTTGTGTAAATTTCATGCGGTATAAAATTGCTTTATACCCAAAAGTTAGTATTATTATTTTTTAATATGATTCATATGAGTACATGACTGACAATGAGATTAACGAATAATTCCTTATCTTCAATCAGTTTTAGTTGAGGAAGAATTTAAAAACTATTCAATTTTTGCCACAGCATGAAAATATTCAAAACAAAATTTACTTTCAAAAACTTTCACATGCTGTCATTTGTAGTCTACTTAAGTAGCTAACATTCAGAGGTCAAATAAGTAGGGGGACACCATTACAAATCATGAATATCAGTCGGTATAAAACGACTAAGTGAAATACGACGCTAGCTTCTGTACTATAAGGATTTAGCTTTAGAAACCACCGTCCGATACTCATTAGTTTCATTTATCTATCTCGTTAAATTCCTTCTAACTAATCCGAAAATAAAATGGTATTAGATATAATATTTCAATAGTTTAATATTTTATTTTAATATCTTTATCTTGTAAGAGTTATTTTTTTATTTATTTATTTTTTTTAATGTAAGAGATCTCGAGGTATTTGTAAGACTATTGAATCGACTTCATAATAGTAAAAGTATATTATTTTTAACTGTTCGTTATGATTATTTCCCACTTAGGGGTGAAATGTAAAATGATTCTTAAAAATTTTACGGGGATGGAAAATTTTAACCCTCCATCCGGTTCGAAACTGATACATACATATATCGCGTAACATATACAAAATAATAATAATAATGTCCTCCTGACCGATTCCGGCCACGGCGGCTAATCTCATTGAGACTAGCCAACTGCGCAGGAGATATTATAGTGCACAAGTGTACGCGCAGACACAAGTGCACTCTCTATTCCTGTCACTCTCATACTCCGGTGGGACGACTATTCGACACGACCGGTGAGAGTTAAGGCGCAGGACCGACGGCTTTACGTGCTCTCCGAGGCACGGGGGTGAAACACCGCCAACTTCCCAACTCCGGGCTGTTACTGAGGCTTACTATACAGAAAGACTCAATAACTAAACTTGGCCCGACCCGGGACTCGAACCCAGGACCTCAGGATGTGCAGCCGTACATGCTAGCCACTACACCACCGAGGCAGTTTACAAAAACATATTATTTAATAATGTTTTCTAAAAAGTTTGTAAAGCACTAAAAAAATCTATGATAATAGAGAAGTGCTCTATCCTTAATCTTATCTGAACATTGGCTATTTTTATCGACCCACGCTGGTATCGGAACGTCGACCGGAATTGAATAAAATATAATTTTGAATGAGACGGCCCTGGTGACAAAACCGGCATATCTGATTACCGTTGATTTAGCAGCGCAGGTCAGAAGTTCGATTCTTTCGGATAGTAGAATGGACTTTTTAAAGAAGAAGAATTGTGAAGTCTTATGGAAATAAAAAAATAAAAAATATGCAAAATAGTAAATTCTGTATTAAATTTTAAATAATGTAATACGATATTATTTTATGAATAAATTTTGAATTTCAACAGCAAACAGGAAAGTAACCCGAAATATAATATAAGGAAAATCATTTTATGGTTATGATAATGGAAAATCGTCGTACGTGTTTCAGATAACATTACGTTTGGGAATATCGTATGGTGTCGTAGTTATGCACAATTTCGGCGTAAAACGTATCATATTTGAGTTTCGAAATATTACATACATACTGTGATTTTTTTTTGTAATTTATATATTGTTAAAATATTTCTGTTTGTTTGTGCAAGCCAAATGTAATAAGCTGTGAATATAATTGGTGCTCGTTATAATATAAGTTCGGAATTTATTTATACTAGCGACTCACCGTCACTTCGCTCGGGTTCGTTCCTAGCTTGGATATAGTAAAATAGATATAATATGTTATCTGTAAGACATAGACACATGCCATCGCGGACTTTTTTGTAGACCTTTTTAAGGTGTACAATACCGTAGTATATTATTTTGATCTATCTCGTAGGGTTCAGCCAGCGTTTGCAATGTAAGCGCAAAAAATGTGTTTATTTACGACATCACATTAGAAACCTCTAAAATTATCAGTGTTTCTCTACTATATTATGCATGTATTATACATATAAACCTTCCTCTTGAATCACTCTATCTATTAAGAAAACCGCATTAAAATCCGTTGCGTAGTTTTAAAGATCTAAGCATATATAGGGACAGACAGCGAGAAGCGACTTTGTTTTATACTATGTAGTGATAAGTTTTTGTAACGGCTGTAAGTAGTTTGTGAGGTGATGGATGTTTGTTACGCTTTCACGCAAACATTACTGAAAGGATTTTGATGAAACTTTACAGTATTATAGCTTATATTTAACATCAGAGTAACATATAGGCTATTATTAGTTCTAAAGATATAGTAATACATATTTATTATTATAAGAACTACGTATTTTAGCAATAATATAATAATAATAATATTATATTCTTAGCCACCTAGTCGAGTGTACCCGAATCAGGTTACTAGTATGTACTTAAATTGTAACGGGGTGAATTCAATGTATTTTAGTGCTTTCTTATTTAATTGTATCTTGTTCTTGTTTATGTATGTTTGTAAGTATGTATGTATATAAGTTAGTATGTATATGTGTATTATGTTTGTATTTTTGTTTTGTGTGTATAAGTATGTATAAGTATGTATGTATATATGTATGTATGTACGTTTGTATGTATATGTGTATTGTTTATCTATTTGTATTGTATGTATAAGTATCTCAAATACTGTATTATAGCAAGTACACCGCCTACCGTTTCTCTCACACTCTCCTTTACCTGATAGTTGGTTGCCTGGAAGAGATCGCTTTAAGCGATAAGGCCGCCTGCTGTACATCTATGTTTATTATTATTATTTTTTTTAATTAATGTCTGTATACATTTTTTGTTTGGTGTACAATAAAGAGTATTATTATTATTATTTAAAATTCTTTAGGTTAGGATGAAATAACAAATGTAAGGCTTATAGTTAAATATTCCAAAATTTTATCTTGAAAATCCTTCCGAATAGCTCCCATGTAATGTGCATATCATTTTTACTTATTAGTGGTTTTATAAACATACGTGGGGGAAATTACGGATAATTTTGTTATGTGTTCATAAGTTAAATCTACTTATATCTATACTAATAGAGACAGAGTTTGTTTGTTTGTTTGTTTGAACGCGGTAATCTCAAGAACTACAAATCGTATTTGAAAAAATCTTTTTGCATTAGATAGCCCGTTAATTGAGGAAGGCTATATATCGTATAATATATAGTCTATCAATTCCATACTAACCGATAAATAGGTACTTAAGTTATTCATTACCACATAAGCTATTGGAAAAAAACTATTGTTGAAATTAGCCTCAATAACTTTGTCTTCAATATCCATTTTATGGTCGAAAACATATAAAAACACAAGGCCACCTCAGTTCGTGAAAAGTTCGCCAACACAGTGCTTTAGTACTGTTAGTATTCATTGATTAGATATTCGTTATAGTAATAATATACATATGATAATGTGTTTACATGTTTATAATGTACCTTTTAATGCAGCTATTGTACACACGACACTTCATAATTTTTAATTACAGTTAGTCATGATAGTTCCGCGTCATTTAAACCGTATACGGTTAGAAGTGATATATCTAGTCTATCCCAAAATTGTATTCAGCCCTTTTAACGTTCCACTGCTGGGTACGGGTCTCCCTTCAATGCGAGGGGGATCAGGCCATAGTCCACCACGCTGGCCAAGTGCGGGTTGGTGGACTTACACATGTCTTTCGCAAGCTTATCTCAAAAGCCAAATACCTAGTAAGAGCAATATAATAAACCTCAAAAAGAATTATAAATTTTCACTTTGCACGACAAAATATATAAACTTTGCAATTTAGGTGTGAATAAATATGAGAAAGGTAGATTCAATTTATCTACAATACACTCTTAAACCATCTTATTTAAACATCATCTCGTTCAAAATACAAACTGTACATAATTTACAACAAAGTTTGTTTAGGACTGTCTGGGCGTACCTACTTATTACTTATGTATCGGAATAAGCTCTGGTGGTCTTGTACGTACTGGGATGAACCTATACGGGTCTGAGGTCATTTTATTTTAACACAATAAAAATATTATACTAAGATAGACACAATAATTAACTAGATTTCATTAAAAGAGAAGAATAAAATATAAGATAGTGCAATCCAATTACTATACCTAAGGTAATCCATATCACTTAAGTTTCCCTGTAATTTCTTTAGAAAGTGTGTACTGAAATTCTAAAATTACGTTTTTGTCTCGTCGTAATAATCTATACATATAATAATAGTGTAACTGGTCCCTGTGTGATAGACGCAATAGAACCCAAAACGATGATTTTTCGATTTTTTGTTTATCTGCGCATTTGTACGCGCTAATCTCAGAAATGGCTTAACCGATTTGCGTGCGGTTCACTCATATATTGTAGTAAGCGTCACTTAATATATAGTATTTATTTTATTTGAATTCGTTCATAAATAAAAAAGTTGTATCAATAGACGCAATAGAACCCAAAACAATAATTTTTAGATTTTTTGTCTGTTTGTCTGTGCATTTGTGCGCGCGAATCGTAGAAACGACTTAACTGATTTGGGTGCGGTTAACTAATGTATTATTGGTAAGCTTCACTTAACATTTAGTATTTGTTTTCAATTCGCTCATAAATAAATAAGTTATGTCAATTTAAAGAATCACCTAGGGACGAAACCGAGGAAGCGAGGGTCAGGCGCTAGTATCAAATAAAATTAGACAATTTTTAGGCAGATATGTCGCCACTACGTCATACGGCCAATGAATTAAAAAAAAAATATTGCCATTACCTTCACAATGTCAAATTGCTATAACTGTCAACGTATCTAACACGTCATATCAATTAGAACAGAACAAACACACCCACAAAAAATAAATCACTTATTCGTAAACTAAGAAACTTTCATATTTTATAAAAAGTTATTTAGTGTTTTAAGCACTTTTAAACTGATTTTAATAAGTTTTATTTATTTTGTATACTACACTCTTTCGCAGATTCACATCGACTGCCCAGGCCCCTTGATCATCTATTATCATTTGATAGCCCATCTCCGTCAGCGTGTCATTGTGCGTAATCGTATGAGCTGCCGGTTCACGGCTTATGATCGACACTGATCGGTGAGTCGGTGAACCCTTCACTAGCCAAATAGAGATTTCTTTTAAAATAATAAATATTAGTTTGAATCTGCTAACGCGTATGCGTATTTGTTATATTATATCATGAATATTAATTTATAATTCGATTATGACTAAACACGTCGAGTATTCGTAGTTAAGCAAAAAACAAAATATGTTAATAAGTGCTCTGATTAATCCACTATTTCACCTCATTGCTATTATATACATATAATGTTCCAAAATTTTCATTACAATAATATTAAAAAGAGTTCATAAAATTTAAAATAAAAAAAAAACAGGGCGAAATGTCAATGTTAGTACATATCACGTTAGCTCATAACTCTTCTCTTATATATAGACGATGAATTTTAGATAATGTATTGCGATAAAATAAATGTCCTCAATAAAACAAACGTAAACCTATATTTTTAACCGACTTCCAAAAGGAGGAGGTTATGTAGGTCACAATTCATTACTAAGATAACACACGTACTAAAGAAAATAAACATAACAAAGAGAACAAACAGCCCTTTAACAACTAAGAAACGTAACGTAAGGTACAAGTAATGAACAAGTTATCAACTAATACTTTCTTAGATTTACGCGAATATTTGACATTTTAAATAAAACTATCTTTTCGGATTATTTCGCGGATTTATTTTGATTTTTGGTTCCCGACGTTTCGATTGCTTTACAGCAATCATGGTCACGGGAGAGACTAAGGTGTTAGATGTCTCAAAGGTATTATATAGTTGTTACAGACAGCCTACCCACAAATAACAAAATGAATTCAAAAAACTTGAAAATTGGCACCAAAGTACCTTACAATATTTGTTGATTTTAATTTTAAAACATTTTTATAATTTTAATTATTTTTATATTTATATAATTTCATATTATTTATATAATTATAGTTTTATTATTATAATTATTACAATTTTTTAGAAAATTTTTATTGATTAATAATCTATATTTAGTGTTGCCATTATTATATTTATAACTATAAAGAAAAAATAAATTATTAATTATTTAAGCCACATTATTATTCTGTGTAATTTAAAAAATTAAAATTAATTAAGAATTACTATTTGCAATGAAAATATTAATTTGAATTATTAATTTGAATACTAATTTAAATGTAAACAGTTAGATGTAGTAAGTTCTTACTGTGCGGATCAAAATGACAGTCATTTAAATTAGTATTCAAATTAATAATTCAAATTAATATTTTCATTGCAAATAGTAATTCTTAATTAATTTTAATTTTTTAAATTACACAGAATAATAATGTGGCTTAAATAATTAATAATTTATTTTTTCTTTATAGTTATAAATATAATAATGGCAACACTAAATATAGATTATTAATCAATAAAAATTTTCTAAAAAATTGTAATAATTATAATAATAAAACTATAATTATATAAATAATATGAAATTATATAAATATAAAAGTAATTAAAATTATAAAAATGTTTTAAAATTAAAATTAACAAATATTGTAAGGTACTTTGGTGCCAATTTTCAAGTTTTTTGAATTCATTTTGTTATTTGTGGGTAGGCTGTCTGTAACAACTATATAATACCTTTGAGACATCTAACACCTTAGTCTCTCCCGTGACCATGATTGCTGTAAAGCAATCGAAACGTCGGGAACCAAAAATCAAAATAAATCCGCGAAATAATCCGAAAAGATAGTTTTATTTAAAAAGTTATCAACTGTAATCGAAGTGAACGAATGCGAGGGAGTTTAATACATATAATGAAATGGGTTTTGCGGGAAACCAGATGCTGCGACGATCTTAGAAGTAATTTTCTCACTAACGTGCCAAGATGGGGTGATCCTATTAATGGTATATACGAGTATTATGTATTTATCTCTACCTTAATACTATACAGCCGTTACTATTATGTATTTTTTTTATTTTTTTTTCACACGGGAACCCTTAATGAAAAAAAAAACGGAAAATAGTCAGGATTCCGTGAAATTATATACCTAAACTTAGTATTATTATTAGTAAAAGGATTGTCAATAGATATTCGACAATATCTCTCTCTAATGAACACTTTTTTTTTTATTGAATATTTAAAAATATAAAATTCCATATTTAAGTCATATCCACGACTATGTACTTTTGTAAATGAAAAATGTACCTAAAGTAGTAATTTAAAAGTAAGTTCCTCGTAGCATATGTGTAGGATCGCAGGTAGGAAGTTTGCTTTATAAACAGAGTAAAACGGGTTTAAAGTCTGTGTCTCCTCTCTGAAACTTTCATGTGCGAATCTCATTTTTTACCCCCGACGCAAAACGATGGGGTGTTATAAGTCTAACGTGTCTGTGTGTGTGTCTGTCTGTGGCAACGTAGCTCCCGAACGGATGAACCGATTTCGATTTTGTTTTTTTTTTTTGTTTGAAAGGTGAATTAGTCGGGAGTGTTCTTGGCTATATTTGATGAAAATCGGTCCAAGATAGCCGCCGCCACAAAACGGCGGATTGCATGTCGGTTTTTCATTTTTGATTTAATTACTATAAATTATTAGCATGATTACCACTTGTTAATACAGTGAATAAAAGTATCACGATTATCCTTTCAAAAAGCGTATAAAGCTCTTAAACCCATATTTGACTTGCTAGATGACCAAAACCCCTCACATTGAAAGCCCGTGCCTTGCAGTTCTGTAGGATATTAAAATTGCTGAATTTATTCATATAATCGATACATTTGTATGAAGAGAACGTTACGTTTTAACTCATGTCCCACTTCTAAAGTGTTAGGAGAAATTTGCCAAAAGAATAATAATTATGTACCTACTACGCTGATTACTAAGAACTGCTCACGGCTTATGTAATTATCATGAAATTTAAATTGACTCAAATTGAGACATCGTTAGTCTTGTGGCAATTATTTTCACTACAAATCTTCACATATAATTACAAAAAATATTCACGAGCTACCACTGAGCCCTGAGGTAACGCGCCCACATAGGAACCCCGTTTCAGGTTCAAATCCCAGGTCTTGCACCTATGATATTTTCATGATAATGATAACACGATTACCACTTGTTTTACGGCGAAGGAAAATATCATTAAAAAAAACCTGCATATCTCAGTAAAACCAGCAAGTTTTCGAAAGACGTAAAAAAGATATGTCTCATACTCGTTCTTCCAAAATGATAGGCCATTTGATGTCTTTATTGTACACAACTATTTTGACAAGTTTTTGCACATTTTGAATTTGTCAGTCATTTTTTATTTCACACAAAAAAAAATCCCTATACGAACTTTACCACTTTTCTTTTATATCGCTTATTCAAAAAATCCTTTTCTACACGTTCTAATAAAAGTTCTTTCTTCTTTATGATAACCTAAATTATTACAAGAATGTACTGTAAAAATTTTAATCCTTAAGGAAGGATTTGTGAAATATTTTGACAGTAACATTAATTATATATGTATTTGTTGTATATATTATACATATACTAGCGGTATATATAAGGTTACGTTTTAACATTTACAATTAGTACAGATTTCTCAGAGATAAGATATTTTTCTGCAGTAAAAAGCATCCTACATGTTGACCCGGATAACCAACTACCATCATATCAAATTTCATCAAAATCTGTCCAGTGGTTTTTTCGTTCCCAGACAGACAGACATAAATTCTAAAAACTTTAGATTCGGCCTCTGTATCAATAATAATGACTATTTTTCATGGGATTTTCCAAAAAATATTTATTCCGACTCGATTAGAATTTTATTATATGTGTAAATTATGTACATAGTCGCTAGTAAAAAATATTTCTTTTAAAATACCATTAAAAAAGGAAAATGAATGAAAGTATCAAGAAAGGAATACTTGAACACACAATTGCGGCACATTATGGTACAAAGCAAAGTCTCTTGAATTTTACTTCGAGGCTTTAGAATTATTGTTATTTCTGCCTCTGATATTATTTATTGTTAGGGTCTTTAAAATAGCCACGAAAGTATTGTTAAGAAAATGTTTTTACTTGTTTTGAAAAATTAGAACATTATTTTAAAGTTTTCTTAAGTGTAGAAACTGACTTTTAGCAATATTTTAAGTACTTCATAAGAATATTATTATAACCGACTGTAATCATTACTTTTCATACTCACTCATAAATTAGTTTAACTATAGAATATTTTACTTTTCAAACTCTCAATGTCTTAACAAATTGCTATAAAATTTGGCGAGGAGATACATGGTCGGGGGTGGCTTTATCGCTCAGTCAGGGGCCCGGCTCAGAAGGCCAGCTGTCTGTCTCTGTCGGGGCGTCGTGGTTGAATGCAAAAGTTGTCCCAAGGCGTCCTATTAAGACTCACAAACGTATAGTATAGCGGCTTACTGTTCGGTAAATCACCGCATGCTTGCATTTAGATAGATTGTACGTGCAAATGCATTTGCTAATATTTAAAAAATGTAATTTATATATATCGAAAGGCTTTAAAACCATTTTCACGTACTTTATACACATTTAAATAATCATACATCACAATTTTATACAGTATACAATAACATATTTGTTACAATAATATTAATAGGATTATATGGATATTTATAGAATAGGCAATTTCACAATTTACCGCTTAAAGCATAGTGAATAGGTAATTCGGCCTATTGATGGAATTATATTACTGTTATATAATACTCATATTATATTCTATATTTGTATGTAATATTATTACCTGGGCATCCGAGCTTCGCTTGGAGTTATTGGCCAAGAGTACAATTTTGGCTTAAAAAACAAAAAAAATATATAATCTTGAATAAATACAAAAAAAAAAACAAAAGTAAAAACTTTGTATCCAACCGGGATTCGAACCCGGACACCTGTGATTATCAATCTTGCGCCTTGGCTGCTTGACCACGTTGCTTATGCCAGAGCGTGCGAAATAATTGACCATATTTTGCGTGGAATAATGTAAACAAAACCGCATGAAAGCTAGAAAACACGCGTTTTCACAGACATAAGACTAATGTAGATCAATTTTTCGCCCCCGAAAACCCACATATTCCAGCCAAATTTCAGCGAAATCGTTAGAGCCGTTTCCGAGATCGCCGGTATAAATAAATAAATATACAAGAATTGCTCGTTTAAAGGTATTAAATGAAATAAATATGATAGTGGGTTAATTTATACATTACTTAGATAATATTTAAAGCATATTAGAAAACATTCTTGTTATTATACCAATTTATTTCTTAATGTGATTTAAGTCTGTCAGCTAAGTCTACGATGTTATAAAACTAGCGGTTCACGCTTCGCATGAAAAATTAAAACAAATCTATTCTACGGGAACCGTACATTTTTCCGGGATAAAAAGTAACCTATGTGTTATTCTGATGTATGAGCTATATTATTGTACCTACAGTTTCAGTAAAATCCATTCGGTAATTTTTGCGTGCAGTAATAAATATCCATACATCTATCTATACCTCCAGATATCAAACTTTCGCATTTATAATATTGGTAGGATTAGTAGGATATTGTGCAATAGCATCATATTAGTGAAATTACTATCACAAAATGTACAAAAGCTTTACGCATCAAATCAAAATCAAAGTTCAACCACATACGATTTACCATTAACGTTACATGTTAATCTATTTGTAATATTTGTAACATAATATTAACCTTTCAGCATCCTGCAACATGAAGAGCCACATTATGAAATATTGACAAAATAGTGGTTGACGTTGACTTATTATCGGCTTTCAATCCATTTTCACAGTATTTGTATTTTATGCTAAATTATTGTTTGGTTTTCATGTAATAAACTTATAAACTTTTATTCATAAATAGAGCGTAGCAATTTTACAAAAAAGGTTTATTCAATCATAAGTGAAAAACGTGTGAAGTCCTGTCCTCTTTGCTAGGTTGTAAAATAATCTAATACCTTTAAACGAGCAATTCTTCTATATTTATTTATTTATACCGGCGATCTTGGAAACGGCTCTAACGATTTCGGTGAAATTTGGTTTGTGGTGGTTTTCGGGGTGAAAAATCGATCTAGATTAGTCTTATGTCTGGGAAAATACGTGTTTTCGAGTTTTCGCGGTTTTCTTTCGCATTATTCCACGCAAGATATGGTCGCTAATTTCGCACGTTGGGGCATTAACATCGTGCTCAAGCGCCCAAGGCGCAATATTGACAATCACAGGTGTCCGGGTTCGAATCCCGATCGGATACAAAGTTATTACTTTTGTTTTTTCTTTTTGTATTAATACAAGTTTTTATTTTTTTTATATCTATAATAATATGATATAACAAAAAAAAACTCCGAGCGAAGCTCGGTCGCCCAGATACTTTGTATACATTGCCGTTCCTTTTTGGGTAATTAACAATATATTTACGTACAACATATTGCTGTTCAAACCTAATCTGTAAAATTACTATGCCCTATGTTCAATCTCTCTATTTATGAATAAAAGTTTATTTTCAGTAAATTCATTTATTCAGTGATCGTCCATTTTTTTAGTCTAAAAAAATCGAACAGGTAAGGTAACACACGTGTAATATGATTTTCATTGGTTTTTTTTAAAGATACAAATTCCTGAAAAATCAATTCAGTTTTGATACAGAAAGTTACTTTTCATCTTGTAAATTAAATTTAGTGCTCTATTATATTATACGAACGTACCTTCAAGACACAGTAGCACTAATAGTTCATTCTCCGGTAACTTCTAGGAACTCGAGTTGTGCCAAACTAGCTAATGGAGGCAAAGCGGAAACAAAATCGATTAACGTAAGTTAATGTGTCGAGTATAACAGCAATTAATTATTATCGATGTTATTTAGTTGTTTTGTAAAACTTCATATAATATATTCAGCTATGTGGAAATAGGATAAACGACCAGAATTTTATGCTGCAAGTCACAAAGTCAAAGTCGAGCGAGTCAGGGTATATATTTTTTTTTTTTTGCTCGAGTTCACCTCTGGGAAAACAAAAACAAACCTATCCCACGGGAACCCTACATTTTTTCGGGATAAAAAGTAGCTTATATGTTATTCCAGATCATAACCTATCTCTGTGCCAAATTTCATCCAGATCCGTTTAGCCGTTCTGGCGCAAAAGAGTAACAAACATCCATACTCACAAACTTTCACATTTATAATATTAATACGGATTAATTATAGTTATACATATTTATTCCACTGCATTACATTATTTACGCTACTAATAAGAGGCACATACTACTTGAACAGTTTGTTTCTGACTACTAATTAAGAATTAGAGTAACAACTAATCGGCGGAGAGCAAATAATTGCTTTGGATTCTTGATTCAATCCCTTTGGTTCAACGGCTATCAAGGGCGATCGCTTTATTTTCTACTCATGTACATACTTGAGAATACAAATAAAACATCTTCATTTGAAAAAGTTCATATTACCGGTATATTAATGTACTTGCTCTTCGTTTAAGAGAAGTTTGTTTTCCGTTTAAAAATAAATTAGTAACATTAAAAATCGTATAATTATATACACAATTTAAAAAATAAATTCCAATCTATACTTACATATAATCATAAAAATAGTATTTTTATACAAACAATATTACGTACGATTTTTTTAATATTACTGTAAAAACTAAATATGTCCAAATGCTATGATAAAAAAAAATAATTAATAAATTAACAAAGCTAAGTTATTACGTATATTATTATACAAATATTAGTTTTGAGATGGAAACAATAAGTCTCATTCAAAACAATAGAACGCTACATTCGAGTCTGTACCTAGGATACGATGACAAATAAAACGCCGTACATTTCTAAATATCCAATAATCTATCTTGTCGATCCTTTGTGGACGGATAGCTACCATTAAAGACAGTTCGTTTGGCGCTGACAAGTCTTTTGATACCTGTTTTGTACTTTACTATTTTATTCCTTATACGTTTGACATTAATTTTCAATTGAACGCTTATTACAAAATAATATCACCTAAAACATTTCATAATCGCTAAAATAACACAAAACTTGTTTTTTTCTTTGAAGGTGAGATCAAAAGGATCCAGACAGCGTCACAAATAACAGAGCCACCGTGCGAATATCTGTCTATCCATCTCAATGAGTTTCGTAACGAGCTGACCGTAACTATCAGTGGATTACATTCATCTTAAGACTGTCAGAGTCGTTTGATGTACTCTTAATTCATCCCCTGTTAAGATATTTTAATTAGTAATAATTGTCTATATAAATTATCTGTTTTTCGTTTTTAAAATGCTGTTCGTTAGTAATTGTTAAAGTTGAAAACAGCTGGAGTAATTGGGCTATTTTTTTAAGGAATAAGGTTTTTAAAAAACCAATTTTGACGATTCATTTGGCTCAATTTGTAGTGATCCTACTTGCTGTGCCAACGGTCGCAGGTTTAAGTCCCGCTGAGGGTATTCATTTGAGTGATAAGCACAAATGTTTGTACTCTAGTCATGGGTGTATATATTTAAAGTTATATATCTGTAGTGTATCAATTATCTGATAATCATAACATAAGCCTCATAGCTCACCATGGAACTAGATGTAATATGTCCCAACATATTTAGTAATGTTTAATTTGTAAAACTTAGGAAAAATAGAAGGCTTTTTCCATATGATTTTATTGTAGGCCACTGGTTTACTCACCGTACACTTCGATAATATCGCTTTACTAAATGTAGGAAGTCGAAATTACAATTGCCGTCGGGAGCAAACAATTGTATTGATATGGTTACGATGAAACGCTGCCTGAAAAATATTATAATTTAAATGCATAGCGATTTTATCGTTTTTCATTACTTAATTTTATCGTTTTAATAAGTTATTTTTCTTACTATTAATCCCCGCTCGCTTTGGTAATTAAATCCTGTCTCTTTTAATATTAAACTAAGAGATTAAACTTGATATACTGAGATAAGAAATTTCTCACTCTATGGCGCATAAACTTTAGTACCTGGAAGAACGAGCTTTGCTCGGAGTTCTTTTTTGTTATATCGTATTTTTTAGATAAAAAAAACTAAAAACTTGAATAAATACAAAAAAGAAAACAAAAGTAAAAACTTTTTATCCGACCGGGATTCGAACCCGGACACCTGTGATTGTCAATCTTCTACCTACGCCGCTTGAAGATGATGCTTAGTATCAAGCGTAAGAAATTTTCGACCATACTTTGTGTGGAATAATGCGAAAGAAAACCGCATGAAAACTCAAAAACACGCTTTTTCCCAGACATAAAACTAATCTAGATCGATTTTTCGCCCACGAAAACCCCCACGTACCAAATTTCAGCGAAATCGTTGGAGCCGTTTCCGAGATCACCGGTATAAATAAATAAATATACAAGAATTCCTCGTTTAAATATATTAGATACCAAAATATCACATACATGCGAAAGTATGATAATCAACAAAAATATTTATAAATCCATTCTCTCTAAATATTATATACTTGTTCTGGAATTTCTTACTCTAATTAATTATACTTATTAAATTTTAACTTTAATAAAATATTATTAAATATTTGTAATTTTATTTTAACTAAATATTTCAACCATAATATTGCTTACACTTAAAAATTTCAAACCGGTCAACCACTTTCAAGATGTATACTTATATAACACTAGGAACATTATAAATTTTAGGGCTTCCATCTACTATACGTAACAAGTTCTCTGGGGTGTCGTTTTACAACCCTCTCTATAAAATAACACTCTCATGAGTTTGTTTCATGAACTCTATAAACTCAGAAATATAAATTATGTTTTCCCTTACAGATATATATTACTAATTTTACTACCAGGCCGGTCTACTGGCTGGCACAGCTGCAGGTCTGGAAGTCATGGGTTCGAATCCTAGGTGAGACCAAATTTGGTTTGTGGGTTTTTCTATTAAGAAAGTCGCAGTAGCAGTTCGGACTTGGGAAGTCATACCAAGCCGCCAAGGCCTTTTCGTGCTCTCCGATGAACAGTGAGTGTTAGTCCTGCTCCTAATCTCTCACCAGTCTTGTCGTGTTCTCAGTCAGATTATACATTTATAATATTAGTAGGATTTTAAATTCAAAAAGAGCTTTTCTACTCTCGCCCGTTTTACTCGATAATTTTAAGATATGATGTAGTTCAAGCTTTGACAGTAACACATACAGGTGAAGACAGCAACATTAAAAAGTTTTATTATATAAAGCACACAGGAATTGAAAGCGGGATGAATGAGTTTTCGTCAGAAAGTTCGTTTTCATTAAAATACTTTCGTTGAAGAAATTGACACGTAAAAGTATTATTAAATGCTCGTTATATAAAATATATTTAATGAAGAATATTTTTAATAAGGTTTTTTTTTTAATTTACGTATATTTACTATTCAAATATACAAAATGTTAATTGTATTGAAATTTTAATTAATTACGTAAGGCAGTGTAGCCAAGTGATATCGCGCTTGCTTGGGATACCAAGTGGAACGGGTTCAAATCCCGGACATCGCACCTCTGATATTTTCACATGCGCATCATGTCTAATATGATTACCACTTGTCTTACAATGAAACATCGTGAGAAAACCTGCATGTCCTCTCAGACAAATTTTTGCAAGGGACGTGAAGTCCGTCCCGCACTTGCACCGCCCCACACCAGCGTGATGGACTATGACCTGATACCCCCGTATTGAAGGGAGGCCCATGTCCAGCAGTGAAACGTTAAAAAGGGTTGAATACATATAACAGAGGATCGTAATAAAATCTGTATTAACACTTTATTGTAGAAATATGTAGGCACGGACTTATATTTTGAGCAATTCATTGTCATTTTTGGATGAAATTTAATAGACTAAAATTTAGTGATAGGTAGACGTAAAACGAAAATTGCAAATTGACTATATTTTAAAAGTTACATTATTTTGTTTTTAAATATTATATGTTTTTACTTCATAGATATCTAAATTTTTACATTACATTTATAGGGTAGAGTCAGTGTAGGCACAGCTTTTGTACTGTGAAATGAATAAACCTTTTCATCTGACTATCTGTATACATCCGAAATACTTGACTTCCGTTAGTTAAGTGCCTCATTTTCCGCTCATTTTCGCATTAATCATTGATGCAGCATCTAAGCCATCTCTTCACTTTTTCACGTTTCGTAGCGAAATAGAGATCCTAGATAAGATGACATTCTACAATTATATATACATACATACATATAATAAAAGTGTAACCGATCGCTGCCTGTACATGGAAGACATTTAAGAAAAAGTATTGTTTAGCAAAAAAAAATGAGAACCCAAAACAATGATTTTTTAGATTTTTTGTCTTGTCGGTTTGCCTGTTTGTCAGTGCGTTTGTGCGCGCTAATCTCAGAAACGGATTAACCGATTTGGGTGCGGTTTTCACTAATGTATTGTGGTAAGCATCACTTAACATTTAGTATTTTTTGTTTTATTTCAATCGGTTCATAAATAAAAAAGTTATGTCAATTTAAAGTACACTGGACCGCAAAGAAAAAGGGTCGGTTGAAAATCTTTATAAAATCTTCAAAAGTACCTGACCTAGATTTATAAAATTACTTAAAAAACTACGCATTTTTTTTTACATTTATTAAAAATGAAAAGCTTGAATTCATTTTTTTATTTTCATTTAGGCACATTAAAATATTCTTTAATTTAGTCTTTATTTTATAAAGCTAGGTCAGGTACTTTTGAAGATATTGAAGATTTTCTAACCGAGCCTTTTTCTTTGCGGTGGACCGTGTATTACCTAGGGACGAACCCGAGCGAAAAGAGGGTGAGTCGCTAGTTGAAGAATATAAATCTAAAAAAAGATGTGGGACATATTGTGATTCTATGAAATAACGATTGTTCTATTCAATGGAATTTTTAAAACTTATATTCTTCAACAGTTGTAGAATGAGATCTTGTCTAATATTATAATTTTAACTGTGTGTATGTATGAATAATATTGCTGCGAGTACCTATACATAAAACGTTTTTACAGCGTAGATGTTCTCCTCATGCATTAAATTAAAGCTTGAGAATAATTGTCACTTGCTACTTGTCAGTGGTACTTAAATCCATGATACAAATAATGATGATACAGCTAATGATAAATTGCCGTAAGTAGGAAAGAGATTGATTTTAGTAACACATCTTCGAATTCTCTATTACTATGTTTTATGTACTTAAAGGGCTGCTGTATTTCGAGTGGCCAGTACAAGTAGAGGTAAAAGAGAGATAAGAAAAATTAGAAAGAAATATGAACGCGAAAAGTGAAGTGTTAGTGACTAACTCAAGCTGTAATTGTAAGTGTTCTGCGAATGTATGTACATGCGTGACTTAATAACATTAGAATAATATATCCTGTTAGATATGACCAAAATCTTTAGATCATATTTTTATCCACCACGTCTTAAGATGTTTTTGTTTCTTATTATACAATAATAATGTATAACTGAACATATTATGTATTGTACATAGAGTACTATTTTTTAATTACGCTAATTATTATTATTAATCCCATTGAATGTTTTTCTCAACATTCAACAATTACTCTGCTTTCTTGATAAATAAAATATTTTATTATTATTAACTTTACTACGAGTGTTGAGTTACATTTATTTTAACAAATTCGCCTGAAACCAAATCACAGGCTTAATCACAGCGACGCCGTTATTAAATCCTTGTAGCCGCCGAAGTTTTAATTAGTGTTGCGTTATTTTCACTCCGTTCCGAGCAAGTGCTAAATATTCACGTCGCGTGCTTTGTTTCATTTGGACGGTAAAAATAAAACTGTCTCTTACGATGGAAATTGTGAAAGTTCGCCGTGATGCTCATTCTCAATGAGGATGACAAAGAATAGAATATATTTTCTTATTTAAATAAAAATCTCGACCGAATATACTTAAATATAATCAAATAAAATAAAAAATTAAATAACAGCAATAATGTTTTAATGGAATGAGTAATTAGTTTGATTTTTATTTATTTATATAATTTTTTTAGGAAAGGAATATTAGAAGAATAGAACATTATTATCGGTACAGAGACCGAATCTATAGTTTTTAAAATTTTTGTCCGTCTGTGTGTCTGTATGTGACCGCATCACGAAAAAACCACTGGAGGGATTTTGATGTTTTTTTTATGACGATAACTGGTAATCCGGCTCCACATATAAGATACTTTTTACTGCGGAAAACCTTTTCATCTCTGAGAAATCTATACTAAACGTTAAAACGTAAGTAGGGACGAACCTGAACGGAGCGAGGGTGAGTCGCTAGTTAATAAATAAAAATATACTTTTCCATTTTATGTAAAATAATAAATTTTGCAGTTTCATATATAGTTGCTTAATGAAGACACTTGTCAAAAGATGTAGTGCGTGATAACAAATATAAATACAGGTATAAAACCCAATCAGAATCAATAAAAATTCCAATTGCATATTCTGTATTTCCACACTTGATTTCTCTAACATTATTCAAAGTAAATTGTCCGAATCTATTGAATTTTTAATTTCATTGAATGTCCCAAACTTAACTTATTAAAGTGGACCCATGGTTAGAATATTTAAGTATGACCGTCCACGTTTCTCTCGGGGTAAACTCAGACAAATTCGTTTATTAATATTCATTAAAAAGTTAATTTAATATTTATTGCTTTCAATTACTGTAATAAATTTAATTATAACATTATCTAGTAAGCTCGAGAATAATACAAGATAATGAAACTTGGAACTTTTTCTTCAACGTAAATTCTCATAATAAAATTAGAGATTATATTTTATCATACTTAGTATATGTATACTGGTACGCCCGTAGTAGTCTTTTTTGTAATGAACTAAATTCATTGGAATAAAAAATATGGTATTCCGTGAAAATCTATTATGTTTCAGCTTTGATAAATAAATAATGATTGAAATAATCAAATTTACGTATAAATTATAAAGTAAACACCTCACAAAAATAGTAGGTAATCTATACTATAATATTATAAAGCTGAAGAGTTTGTTTGTTTGTTTGCTTGTTTGTTTGAACGCGCTAATCTCAGAAACTACTAATCCGATTTGAAAAATTATTTTTTTTGCATTAGATAGCCCATTAACTGAGGAAGGTTATAGGCTATATATCATCCCGGAAAAAGTACGGTTCCCGTGGGATAGATTTGTTTTTGTCTAGGGGCGAACCTGAAGTGAAGCGAGGGCGAGTCGCTAGTATTACATAAAAATAGTAGTTTTGCATAAAAATATAACACATTTTTATATTTGTTCATGAAAAATGAAATGAAAACAAACATTTAGGGGAGAGTAGGGTAATTGAGAACGGCGCGTAATTGGGAATAGCTAAGAAACTAATACTTTCTCCCGCACTAAACTATCCCGCACCTGTTTAACGGACACATCTAGCGCCCTTTAGTGCGTGCGCGATAGGGAGTGTAAAAGGCTGCACGTGCGCTGATATGGTAAGTCAAACAATTTTTTTCGCATATCTGTTATATTATTTGTCGTGCGTTATAATAGATGTAAAT
The DNA here is from genome assembly GCA_905404265.1 of Fabriciana adippe. Taxonomy (NCBI): domain Eukaryota; kingdom Metazoa; phylum Arthropoda; class Insecta; order Lepidoptera; family Nymphalidae; genus Fabriciana; species Fabriciana adippe. The sequence continues at coordinate 12,958,647 of FR989989.1, forward strand.
ATCATATTTTTGAGTTCAAAGACACCACATTCTCTTACTATCATGAATGTACTATCTGTTTTCAGACCCCACGTGATTTGAAGCTCACCAAAATTACTGTTGAGATTGGCGACAATTTTAATTTATATTGACTACTTCGGGTAATTGGGAACGGCGTTAGGCGGGTAATTGGGAACGTTCCCATTTACCCCTTGCGTTCTTAATTACCCCAAGTGCTACTCATTGATTGTGTAAAAATGTTTTAACGTTATAAATTGTTTTAGATATTTCGAAATTACATACGAAAGACTGAAACAAAATACCAAATTGAAGATCTTCGCTGTACAATCGATGATACTAAAAATAAAAACCTTACATTGGACCAAGCTGCTACCAATACCAGCACCCAAAACAAAAACAAAACAAATTTAAGATACCAAAAAAGATAAACTGTATTTAATAAAAAACAAGAAGACCAGTTAGAAAAATATATACTTGATTGTTATAAGTCTTTCTATGGAATAACACCAAATTCATTACGTAGAATTGTTTTCGATCAAACTGAAACACAGTTTTCAATAAAGAAACCCAGCTTGGAGGCAAAGACTGGTAATATGGTTTTATGTCTCAACATCCATCCATCAGCTTACGAATTCCAGAAGCCACTTCACTTAATATAATAACAGTTTTTAACTAAAAACGATGTAAACAAAACAAAATATACCTGTCCTCGTGTCCTGTCATCATATTTTGAATATGGATAAAACCGACATTAGCACAATTTAAAAAAATACAAGATTTTGGTTCAATGAAGAAACAGAAAAGACAAAGTAAGGGGAAAGCTAGAAAAGAAAAATTGTAACTAAAAAAAAACAAAAAGGAACATTACAAGAACTATATAAGAAAAAGAGTCAAGGGTAAAGGAGTCAGAAATTCAAAGAAGGCTTTATAAGTGAATGAAAACGAAGAGGAGTTTTATTGGATAATGTGCAACGAGAAGTATGAATCCCCACCGATAGAAGATTGGATCATGTGCACCATTTGTAAATTCTGCGCAAATAAAAAATTTACTATTGGCGAAATTAAGAAAAGTTACATGTGTTTTATGTGCCACACAAATTAATTGTAGTTTATTATAAAGATTTGTGTCATTCCTAACTACCCTAAACTGTTCCCATTTCCCCCACGGGGTGGTCTCAATTACCCCATACGGTATGGGGTAAAAAGGAACGGCAATGTTTTTTGTTTTCATTCATATTTCTAATAAAACGTTGATCTTTAAAAATATTTGTGTTAATAATAAGTAGATAGATAAGCAAAGTTTACGTTGCAATGAAAGTTGTTTATGTTTGTGACTTTGTTCTATTATTTTTGAGCGTTAGAAGTTAAGTGTTCTCAATTACCCCACTCTCCCTATTATAACTTAACAAACTCCCTTTTGTTTTTTTTTTTTTTTTTCTTTTAGAATAAAATAGTTAATTTGTAAAACTGTAGGTTATTAATAGCACGTCCCAAACCAATTTCATATTTTGTCGAACGGAATAACAGGAAACTGAATACAAGCAACTCAAAATGTACGTATATATCTTCGTTATCTATAAAACGGATCGAACATTCATAACCAGAATCCAAATGAATTGGGGCCGTACCTATACCATATAGCCTTATAACTGTCATATTATAATTTACGAGTACAGTATGTTCGCAAAAACATTGACTGTAATAGAAATTTATACTCGTTCTTTTTACTCCTAAATTCATGACTTAAAAAGACTTGGGAAAGAAACACTTTATCTTAAGCTAGCGGCTTCCCCCGGTTAGGTTTGGCTGCTTTAAAATTCTCTCTTCACTCTCATAATATCACTTTTAATATTATATAATCTTTGCCACCCCTTATTATTGCTTTTGGGGTTCTACTCGTATTTCAAAAAAAACCTTTCATAGCGCTTACTGAAGTCGTGATAGGAATTTGCTGTTCAAATTTAAACATACTTCAGCTCTTTAAATTCAGTAGTTTGTGTGTGAGCTTTGACATAAGCTTGATAGCTTATAAGATGAGCTTTATTTTTGGATGTTCTCAACTTATAGAAAAAACTCTAAAATATTTTCAAATCTAATATATTTATTTAAACGAGCAATTCTTGGATATTTATTTATTTATTTACTTATACCGGCGATCTCGGAAACGGTGCTAACGATTTCGCTGAAATTTGGTATGTGGTGGTTTTCGGGGGCGAAAAATCGATCTAGATTAGTCTTATGTCTGGCAAAAAGCGTGTTTTTGAGTTTTCATGCGGTTTTCTTTTTCATTATTTCACGCAAAATAATCGCTAATTTCTTACGCTCGGGCATAAGCATCGTAGTCAAGCGGCTAAGATGCAAGATTGACAATCACGGGTGTCCGGGTTTGAATCCTGGTCGGATACAAAGTTTTTACTTTAGTTTTTTTTTTTTGTATTAATTCAAGTTTTTTGTTTTTAATCTAAAAAATACGATAAAACAAAAAAGAACTCCGAGCGAAGCTCGGTCGCCCAGGTACTTTAAATAAATCTATACTATATACATAAAATGCTTTGTCCTGACTGACTGATCGATCAACGCACAGCCTAAACCGCTGGTCGTAGAAACATGAAATTTGGAGGGCATATTCCTTATACAATGTAGGTATCCGCTAAGAAAGGATTTTCCGAAATTCATCCCCTAAGGGGGTTAAATAGGTGATATAAGAATGTATGAAACTCTGTCATTCTTAACGCGAAATGCACAGAAAGTGGTATTTAGCTTTAAGATGAAAAATTAGAAATATATGTATTAGATTTTTTTTGAAATTTATCCCTTAAGAGGGTAAAAGGGGGTGATAAAGTTTATATGGGCAAACAATTATTTATGATCAGAATTACTTGAAACTTGGTATTAATGCTCTTGAATACAATTAAATGAATACGTATTTCAGAATTTTTTGAAATTTATCCTATAAGTCTGTCAAATAGGAGATGAAAGTTTGTATGAAACTCTGTAATTGATGCACAGAAAATGATATTTACCTTTAAAATTACAACTAAAATAATAAAAATATCATTTTTTTTTTCGAAAAAATACAGGTAGTAGAGCTTGCTAAATACCTAAACTGTAAATTAATGTACAGAATATACGCGTAACATCTTTTAAGATGCTGGATATTTAGAGTTACGATCGCTAAAATGAAATTTGTTTTCCTTATTTTTGCATGTAATAAAGCTTGATCGCGGGCGAAGCCGCGGGTTCTGCTAGTTGACAATAAAATGTTATACTTCCCGATATCAATATTTGAGAAATATGAGAGAAATTTTAAAACAAATAATTGCACTTTTGGATCGTGACTTTCTCCATAAAAGTAATGCTTTAAATATCTTATTTACCTATTAGAGACCTCCAACGTAAAAAGCAACTGGAATCACATCAGATAGGTATAAAACTAGTAATAATAATGATTAATAATTGTTACTAGAACAAAATCTGTTTTTTTTTTATTAATATTGTTATTCCGAAAATATGTTGTAGGATCGTTATTATATCACAAAGCTATGAAATAAGGGATCAGTAATATTGAATGTATGGGAAGAATGTCATTGGCTTCATTAGGTGATACATGAATGGGATCTTGAGGCATGTTAATTACTTGCAATTTACTTAGGTCGAAACACTACCAAATTGATTGCTTCAAAACTTATTCAAAGCTTATTGTATGCTAATATTTAAGCTCGCTTAAACAAATTTTTAATGGAACTACTTATTTCATGTTTTTGTTGAACTAATATTTTTAATACGTAACGTTAACTAAATTCCCTGTTTCACTGCAGTCGTTGCACGCTTTCCCGATTCTATATTCAGTTCGTATTCCATTAACCGCTATAAACAGTTTTTTATTAAGTTTCTATAGAGTAATTTATCATGTTTTATTATGTTTTTATCAGTAATACTAATGTTTAATGTTATTAATATTTATGTACGCTTTTATATAATAAAAATATAGGGAATGACAATAAAAAGGGTGAGATAAGGTATTAAATACGGAAATTCATTTAATGACTTGACAACTCACAGCCCAAACCGTGATAGACTAAGCCATAATTTAAGTTTTATGATTAAAATTTAACGGTCAATCATAATTACGTTCTCGTAAAGGCGAAATGTTCTGCTATATAGGCATAATTTCCCCAATGGCGGAAAGTAATGAAATATTGTTTTGGTATTTTGTATTACTTGTTCTAGTTACATTTTATTTATATCGTTAATTTTACTAAATAATGACATAACAAAATTGGTATCTTTACATAAATAAACAAAGACAATTTTTTTTTGTTTAGTAGCTATTGACGAGCTTTAGCATTATCAATAAAAAATTGGAAACAGTTCGTTTTTTAATGAAAAATATATTTATTTACAACTAGCGACTCACCCTCGCTTCGCTCGGGTTCGTCTCTAGCTCGATTCCCCATACAAACTTTTATCGCCATTTTCACCCCCTTAAGGGATGTATTCCGGGATAAAAAGTATCCTATGTCCTTCCCAGGGTCTCAAATTATCTTCTCACTAAATTTCATCTAAACCGGTTCAGTAGATCCAGACATTACCCCCAACAACAACGTCACAAACTCACAAACTTTAACTCTTTATAATATTAGAATATATAAAGGAAATTACAAGTATACATAATTATATGTATATACAAAACAAACGTACACTTAATTATTACTGTAGAAATTATGTCCGGCCATGGAATAGTGGTAAGAATGCTAGCCGCATTCCCCCGCTGAATGGCAATGCCAATAGTTTTTAAAACAAATAAGTAAATTCCATTTATATATGTTTTCCTCAAATGTTCAATAATAACTAGTGTCGAATTTCGACCACTAGGCGAAATCTAGTATTATTAAATACGAGTAAACATTTGTATAAACATTCACAGAAATATTTATATTTATAAAGATTATGAATATTTTTATAAATCAAGAGCGCTATCCAAAAAGGATCCGCTAAATTAACCTACTCCTTGGTTGTGGTTAAAATGAAATAAACGTATTCTCATATAACACAATTTTTCCTTCATATCATATTTTCTGACGTAGGTACTCAATTTCTATACTCTTAAAAGTAATTATTTCCCCTACATGTCTCATGTACTCTGTAGCGCAATCAAAAACTCACTGAATTAGATTTTATTCTGAACAGTGGGGTACATTACGTATACCAACGAAATTATTCATACGTGAACCCTATGAATGGATTCAACGAACGTAATCACGTTTGGGCGCATCATTAAATTTTTCTTAATAAAATCTAGATGTTGAGTAAATAAAATAAGTAAATGAAGCTTTGTTCAATTTCAACATTTTTTAGTCAATTCTCTATTAGATTAGGCTATATATCTTAGGGAGAACATTAAAATAAGAAAAATATTTTAGAAGTCCTTTATCTATGTACATTGTACATACATATGTATATTATTATGATTAAAATGAAATACTGTTCGCCGGTAAGCACATCACTTATGGATGGCTGGATTGATTTAGTTTATTTTTATTTCGAAATTCTCATGATATTCCGAATTACAGTTTTAGTGAAAAAATTGGAAAATTTGCCCGGAATATTAGGAAAATTGGAAAAAACTGAGCGCTTTTTTAAAACAATTTGGTATGACCTCAAAGGTTATGAATTTTATTAAAATTGAGACAGGATGTAGTCTGTCAGATCAGTTAGTATGAACTGAAGTATGCTTCATGAACATTTCCTTCAATTTTTGGCTGACTTCAAATTGTGACGTCAATAATTATTGTGAACTGATTTTTTAATGAATAACCCATTTGAAAAAGGTAAGATATTTAATTCATTGTAAAAACTAATATTTCGGCGAAGTTTATAAAAATGTATATATGTAACAAATCGTAATAAACTTTATAATATACTAGCGACTCACCCCCGCTCCGCTCAGGTTCATCCCTACTTACGTTTTAAAATTTAGTACAGATTTCTCAGAGATGAGATATTTTCCCCCAGTAAAAAGTATCTTATATGTTGACCCGCATTACCAGCTATCATCATACCAAATTTTATCAAAATCCTTTCAGTAGTTTTTCCGTGATGGTAACAGACAGATACACAGACAGAAAAAAATTCTAAAAACTAATACTTTCTTAGATTTACGCGAATATTTGACATTTACAATTACAATTACATTTCTTCATTATTTAAATTCTAAAAATTCTCCTAAAATATTTAAATATTTAAATTCTAAAAATTCTGGCCTATACCGATGATAATATTTATATCAATAAGATTTTCGAAAAAATATTTAATGTATAGATTCGGCTTAATTACAATTTTATTATATGTATAAATAGATCAAGTTTTACTAAAAGTATCTATCCCCAAGTACCTAAAGAGCAGTCAGAAAATCAGAAATCATCGAGAAGTAGGGAATTCAAGTATCCTGTCGTCCTATGCTTAATCGACTACACAAAGGCCTTTGACTGCGTACAATGGGACAAACTGTGAAATGTGCTACTCAAAATGGGAGCTCCACAACACCTCGTAGCTTCGATCCAGACTCTGTATACTGAAAAACGTTCGTTCATCAGAATAGGCAATGAATACTCCAATATGTCCAAACTAAAAAAGGAGTGAAACAGGATTGCATTCTGCCCCCTGCACTTTTTAACATAATATGTGGAGAGTACATTATTCGAAAGACCATAGAAAACTGGGTGAATGGCTTTCCTATAGGTGGAAAAAGAATATCCAATCTCTGGTATGCCAACGACACCATTCTTGTGGCAACATCCATCTCAGAAATGAGTGAGCTATTCCAACGACTTTAGACAGAAACATACACAACATAAGTCTAGCAGTGAACAGAACAAAAACTAAAGTGATGATAATTGATCGTGCCGGAAATCTAACAAATGGCATCTGCAACATGCCTGACATTAATAACGTCGATCACTATATAATACATATACTTGGGCTCCCAAATCAACAATGAGAGCAGCTTTGTCCCCGAGATAAAAAGGAGAATCGGGATGGCAAAATATGCTATGTCCCGAATAAACATCACCTGGGAGAAAAGAGGAATTGGTATCAAAACTAAGACTAGATTAATACAAGCACTGGCTTTCCCTATCTTCCTGTATTTAGTAGAAACATAGACAATCTTGACCCACGAAAGGCAAAGGATTTTTGCATTCGAGATGTGGTGTTGGAGACGAATGCTGAGAGTACCTTGATTGACGAAACGCACACATGCATCGATTTTAAATCAGCTCCGAATAAAAACTCGCTTGTCAACCTTATGCGAACAACGTATTCTTTCGTATTTTGAGGCGACGATTGTTCGGAAAAACTTATTGTGGTTGGAAATACCGAAGGCAAAAGATCTCGCGGTCGTTCTTCAACAAGATGGACCGACCAAATTAAAGACTCGTTATCCAAATTCTACATGGTTGTAAGAGACACGCTGGACAGAAATCGGTGGAGGCATATCATCCGTTCCACGTCCGTTCCAACCCTAATGCTGACTACGATCCTCAGAAATAAGGGACCGACCCCAGAGAGATTTATTTATTTATTTATATATACCGGCGATCTCGGAAATGGCTCGAATTATTTCGCTGAAATTTGGTATGTGGGAGTTTTCGGGGACGGAAAATCGATCTAGATTAGTCTTATGTCTGGGAAATCGCATGTTTTCGAGTTTTCATGCGGTTTTCTTTCGAATTATTCCACACAAAGTATGAACGCAAATTTCGTACGCTCGGGTATAAGTATCGTGGTCAAGCGGCCAAGGTACCAGATTGACAATCACAGTACTATATAACAAAAAAGAACTCCGAGCAAAGCTCGGTCTTCCAAGTACTAAAGTTTATGCGCCATAGAGTGAGAAATTTCTTATCTCAGTATATCAAGTTTAATCTCTTAGTTCAATATTAAACGAGACGGGATTTAATTACCAAAGCAAAAGGGGATTAATTGACAATCACCGGTGTCCGGGTTCGAATCCCGGTCGGATACAAAATTTTTACTTTTGTTTTTTGTTTTGTTTTTAGTTTTTTTTTAAGCCAATTTAAAAATAAAATTGTACTTTTGGCGTAAAACTTCAAGCGAAACTCGGTTGCCCAGGTACTAATAGTTAAGTGATAAAAACAAAAACTTTAAATTATTTAAAATGATTTTAATGAATAATGAGATTGTACTGAATAAATGAAATAGTTCCATCTTTAAAAAAAAATAAACCGGCCAAGTGCAAGTCGGACTCACGAACGAAGGGTTCCGCACCACTATCTATAAAAGCGGCAAAAAAATCATGTCTGTTGTATGGGAGTCCCCCTTAAATATTTGTTTTATTTTAATTTAATTCTTTATTTTTAAAGTGAATATATTACTAAATATTCTGTGAATATTTCAAGCGTCTACCTGTTGCCGTTATCAATATCGAGCAAAAACGAGCAAAAAAAATCACGTTTGTTGTATGGGAGCCTCCGTAAATATTTATTTTATTCTGTTTTAGTATTTGCTGTTATAGCGACAACAGAAATACATCATCTGTGAAAATTTCAACTGTCTAACTATTATGGTTCATGAGATACAGCCTGGTGACAGGCGGACAGACAGACAGGCGAACGGACAGCGAAGTCTTTGCAATAGGGTCCCGTTTTACCCTTTGGGTACGGAACCCTAAAAAAGATCAAAGTATGTAGTAAGCCTAGTGACCTCTGAATCATGTCACTTCGCGGCAAGTAGTACAATAAAGTGAAGAAACTATAGGAAATCCAACATAAAGTGAAAAGTTTCATTTATGGAAATAATACAAGCCCAAGTTTGCATGAAGTGTGCACAAACTTGAGCGAAGGAGCAACAACTCCATAACAGTAAGTTACAGAAGTTAGCAACTTTGATAAATTTATGTGAGAAATTAGCTGTGGTATGGAAACTGGCGTGTACCATTTTGCTACGAACTAAAATTTTGTTATACTTTCAAACATTTAAAATTAAAAGCTATTTTAAAGTGCTTAAACATACTCGTAATATATATGGTAAAAAATTATTAAATAAAAAAAATATTATTCGATAGCTGTTTTTCGAAGTAAACTAATTCGAAAATCAGACAAAAATATCTAGAGATGAATAACTGTTTCATAATGTCGTATTTGTGCTCTAAATTGAAGTGGTAGAATGCAATCTACTAACATTGAGGAGTTAGACAGTTGACGTATACCAAATTAATCAACTCTTGTTTAGAGATTGCTTAAAGCTTAGATAACGACAACGTCCCAGTACAAATTGGATTTGTAGAACACTGCACATTCTGCATAGAATATTATATAATTTTAGCTTAAGTCAATGAACGTCTGATGGCTTGGAAAATTAGAAAATATCTAGTGATACTCCACTTTAACAATTGTCAATATTATTTATTATAAGAATTAATAAGGATTTTTTTTAATTTTTTAAGTTTTAGCTTGAAAAAGTACTTAAATTATCTTAACAAAATAAATCCTTGTCTTAAACTACACTTCCTTGCTAAATTGTAATTTTATTATTTTATTCAAATGCATGATAAATCTATACATATAATAAAACTGTAGAGGTCGAATGTCTGTACATAGAAAAAAAAGTGCTAAAAACCGAGTCAGGGGGATGTAAGAAGAGAAATAGAACAAATCCAGTTTTTTTTTTCAATTTTTTTGTTTCTCTGTCTGTTTGTCTGTTTGTACGGGCTAATCTACGAAACCGTTGGACCGATTTAAATTAAATTTTTGCATGGTGATACCCTATATCCCCGGTCAGTATTTTAGATACTTTTCATTCCGGAAAATTAAAGAGTTCCCGTGGGATAGTTAAAAAACTATAGTCACTCATACAGCTTAGTACACAGAACCGGGTGATTGGATTTTAATGAAACTTTACATTAATATGGGCTACTTTTTATCCGGGATAAATGTACGGTTCCTGTGGGATACATTTAGATTAGATTAGAGTTTTTATTTGTCTAGAGGCGAACCCGAGCGAAGCGAGGGTAAGCTGCTAGTAGTTATAATAAGAAACATCATGCAGTAATTTTTTTTTAATTTATTAGGTTTCGTATTGAACAGCTTCGTGACGTATCACACTGATAAGACCTCGAATTCCATTAAAGAATACTTGAGTAGGTTCTCTGAGTAAGAGCTATTGGGTATAAGATTGTATCAACTATCGATTTAAAACTTCACTGTTAAGGAAAATGAAACCTGTACTTTACGACTTTTAAGTACAGAAAATAGGTTTTTACTATTTTCTTATTATTAGTATGAAATAAACCTATTAAAAGAAAAAACCCTACTTATTAATAAATTTGATTGTTTGTTTGTATGTGTATATATGAATATATTTGTTACTCTTTCACGCCGAAACGGCTAAATGGATTTTGATGAAATTTAGGACCAAGATATACTATAGTTTAGAGTAACACATAGGCTAATATTAATAATAATGTCCTCCTGACCGATTCCGGCCACGGCTGCCAATCTCATTGAGACTAGCCTACCTATAGGAGATATTATATTGCACAAGTGTGCGCGCAGACACAAGTGCACTCTCTATTCCTGTCACTCTCCTACTCCGGTGGGACGACACGAGACACGACCGATGAGAGTTAGGCGCAAGACCGACGACACACGTGCTCTCTGAGACACGAGAGTGAAACACCGCCAACTTCCCAACTCTGGGCTGTTACTGAGGCTTACTATACAGAAAGATTCAATAACTAAACCCGCGACTCGAACCCAGTACCTCCGGGTGTGCAGCTGTACATGCTAGCCACTACACCACCGAGGCAGTTAAGTTAGGCTTTTATTATACACCTAGGGACTATTTATATAATAAACTAGCGACTCACCCTCGCTTTGATCGGGTTCGTCCCTAGATATATGCTTATACTTCCCAATACAAACTTTCATCTCCATTTTCACCCCCGTAAGGGATGATTTCAGGGATAAAAAGTATCGCATGCCCTTCCCAGGGTCTCGAACTATCTTCTTACCAAATTTCATCTAAATCGGTTCAGTAGATCCAGAGATTACCCCCTACAACGTCACAAACTCACAAACTTTACCTCTTCATAATATTAGTAAAGATAAAATAATTGAAACCCTCGTTTAATAGATAAAGTAGTCCATAAATTCAAAGTTTTAAAGTAGACTTGTTCCAATTTGCATAAAGACAATATGTAGGCAATACATCGCCAATATGTCAGTTTCCAGAACGTGTTTTATGCGAGGTATGATACAGTGTTTCCTGCACACACCTATACCTACTACAGAATTGAGGGTTTGCTATAAAGCATTGGATGAACTGAAATGAAAATAATATCATGAAAAGAACTGTCAAAAAAATCAAAGGAACTGTTTATCTTAATTAACTATAAATATTATCAGTTATCACTAAAGTTTCTTTACCAGCCATTTACAGTATAGATAACCTTCGACAATTCAACCCTACTTGCTGTACCAGCGGTCGCGGGTTCGATTTCCGTTGGAGGCATTCATTTGTGTGATGAGCGCAAATGTTTGTACCCTAGTCATGGATGTTTTACATTTATAATATGTATGTATTTAAAGTTATATATGTATGTGTAGTATATCAACTATCTGGTATCCATAACATAAGCTTACCATGGAACTAGATGGTACGTATTAATGTCCAAGCATATTTATTTAACCTAATTTTAATTCGCTTTTCTAACGAAAACAAGAAACAACTAAATACATCTTGCAACAGGTAGGCTTTAGATTCATGTAGATAAGCCGTTGTTGCGGCTGTTACATTCTTGACAGCGCTATCTTAGTAACTCGCTAACTGAGTCAAGGCAACTATCTACAATAGAGCAAAGTTATATAACTTAGGCGTAGTTAGTGGTAAATTAATTATTACTGGAAAGGTAATTTCTATTCTATGACACTTAATAAATATTTAGTTTTTCCTTGATTTATTTAAATAATCTAAGTTGTAGAAAATCCTTTATTATAATAGTTATTTTTAAAAACGACCAAATATTTAAATATTTTAAATTATATAAAAAACTAGCCATTCACCCTCGCTTCGCTTCCAGTTCATCCCTAGACAAAAACAAATCTATCCCACGGAAACCGTTCATTTATAGCCTTCCTCAATAAACGGGTTATCTAATGCAAAAAGAATTTTCCAAATTAGATTAGTAAGTAATTAGATTATTAAGTACAGACAGTATAGAAGTATACATAGGTTGTAAAACTAAAGGTTTGGGTTTAAAAAAGCTTTTGAAATTTCATTAAAGTTTGGTTTATACTGGACACCGTCCAACTTTTAAATGGAATGAAGCAACAAGCTGTGTTGAAAAACCTAAAAGAAATAATTGAACTATAAATATACCAAATAATAATAATGGAAGTAAAGCTGTATAGAATTATTGTGAAAATATTTTGAACTAGCATATTATAGTACATAATATGCAGGAAGTATTGTAATATAAGTTCTACTTCGTTATGAATAATTACAATAAATTAAAAATTTACGAACGAACGCTAACGATATTTATTCACATACCTATTTAAAACAGGCTTTAATATTAATGTTTTTGCCCGAACTGTCTCTGCGTTAAGAATATTTCATTTCTTTTGTTTCCATATGTTTCAGCAGCGCCATATTTATCCATACTCGTATATAAACCATCAAACTAAAATATTGTAAAAATAATATTAAATACCAGCGATTCACCCTCGCTCCGCTCGGGTCCCGTCCCTAGTTACGTTTTAACGTTTAGCATAGATTTCTCAGAGATATTTTCCCGCAGTAAAAAGTATATGTTGATCCGGATAACCAGCTATCATCATACAAAATTTCATAAAAATCTGTCCAGTAGTTTTCTATTCTAAAAATTATTTCAAAAAAAGTTAAAAACTATAGATTCGGCCTCTGTATCAACAATAATAACTATTTCAATAAGATTTTCCAAAAAATATTTAATGTACAGATTCGACTCAGAATTTTATTATATGTATAGAAAAAGTTTGATCGTATGGAAACCCATTCTAAGGACATTTACATACGAATGTAGCTTTTTCAATCCCTCACGACAAAGTTTTAAATGCGCTTAGCCATGCGCTTCCCTACTTTAGCGTCCAATCCTGATGTTCTTAACCACATTATGCTCGTCCTACATCTCATAGAGCTTGTGATTGTATCACGTTCACCATCACCCATCTTCCACAAATGCATCGAAGGTTTGTATACCAGAAGTTCTCATCAAGCATCATTGGTTTTAGTTATTTCTTGTAAAGAAAAATTTTAATGCTTCTTTAGAGTATTGTGAACTACATTTTAATAGCAAATGTTGCCCTTTATTATTCTTCTAGGGCTTAGGTTTTAGTCCATTTCATTCCAAAAGTTCCATCACTGAGCACGAACCCTATTTCAATACAAGTACAATTATGCTACAAAATATTTCACTGGTTGGTTCACAGACTTTACATGTCTTTCGAAAACCAGTTGGATTTTTAAGCAATGCAGATTTTATCATGATGTTGTCCTTTGCAATAACAGTAAATGGTAAAAATGCTGTTAACGATATTGTCCAATAGTGGAGACACTGTAACATTTTTACATCGTCTTAAGCATACTTAACACATCCTAAGACAGTTGTTACGTAAAACAATTAACGATAATAAGAATTAATCGTAAATTACCGTGTGTGAAAGAAGAACTAGAAAATATTTGAAATTTTTAATGCTAGGATGTTCTTTGTTTATGTATATAAAAAGGGCGGCAGATTAAAAAGAAATACGAAAAAATGAAAAAGTAAGGAAAAATTGAGTAAAGTTGTAGTGAAAGAGTAACTAGTGGTGGAAAATAGTATTCAGAGACTGATGAGTTAAGTTCGTGAACCACAAAAAGTCACTCTCATATGAACCAAAAGCAATAAAACGTCTATAGGGCAAAAGACATATTTTAATTTCCGATCCCAGAATCCATAGATCGTAACAATATTAGCACATAAAATTCTTAAAAGTCGCATTAACCGGTTGTGAACCCACTTTTTAGCTAGAAAGTGTTGTCCAAAAGAAAATGTCAGAGGTCGTGAACGCTTTTAAATAAAAGTCTCGCTAAGATCATTAGTCCACGTCATGTCAGCAAACTGAAAAATATTACCCAGGTGCGCTTCTAAAGAACACGTTATCTTGTAATTAAGCTTTTATATAATAATATCTTACCTGAAGTTTATTATTAATTTATTTTTAAAACGATTTTAAGTAGTCTACTGAAGAAGGATGTTAAGTAATCTACCGAAGAAGAATGTGTTTTGAAATTTTCTATATATTTCTTGTTGAGTTATATAAAGTATTAACCCAGACATGATATTTAAATATAAACATTGATAAATATTTTTGGTTTTGTTCACCTAAACTCTTCATCAATAATTGTAAAATTAAAATATTCTTTAACATTAATCATTTTTACATAAGCTTTTAAATCTAAATCTGGCTAAATTTTAGGTTTTTGTTCAAAGTTAACATAAAAGTATTAAAATACTTTTGAATCTTCAGCGAGTTTCCAAAACATGGCATCAATATTGAGGATATTTTTTGTAATGGATTACAGTTATAGAATTTTTTACTCTATTTAGTTTTTTTTTATATTGTATGTAGCATCTATTATATATTTTGAAAAGCAATAACTTTTAGGCTTCGTTAGGCTTTTGTTTTGTTTCCACTCGATATTTGGTCGATTTTTAAAGAAATTTTTATACCGACAATAATACAAATAACCTATTTCCTTATCCATAATAGTTTTAAACTAAATATTTACAAAACAATTTTTATAAAATAATTATATACAATTATAGTAAATAATACCTATTAATAATTATTTAGACTTTTTAACGTTTCATATCTGGGGCATGGGGTTGCTTTGAATGCAAAGGGATTAGGCAAAGTCCACCACGCTGGCCAAAATATACTTAGGTAGATACATTTAGTTTTACTTGGTAGTAAAACTAAAAATTGTCTTAGGTCATTTTTTATATAGATAGCATCGAAAAGTAGCCTCCATATAATGGATGTTTACGAAACAAATGGGTTCCATGTCAGCTATAGTTTAGTGCGCTTTGTGCGTACATTGTATGGGTTTAAACAAACGGGTCGGTGTGGGTCTAAAGCACAATAGGCAATCACGGCACGCTCGACCGGGCACAAGCTCCGCCGCAAGAGATGGCTGCGAATGTACACAACGTGTTTATACTGTACCCCCTTACTTCTAGCACAATATTCTAAATAACTTTTCTGACATCAAGTTTCAATTGAAAGTTCAACGGTTTAGAAAATAGTCAAGTGTTTGATATGAAAATACTTTTTTCCCATTTGTTTTTAGAACTACTTAATTTTGAATCATTGAAATTCATTTTTCATAATAACAAAACTATAAAACAGAAAATGATGTTGATTTTGTTACAACTCAAACGTCCTTTAACATTTGTTTTTCTGTAGAGTCATGCTGACTGACCGCTTAATAATACCTTTCAAAATAATAATCACACTTAAAGAAATGTAGAAAAATTACACTTAAAGAAGGTATGTATGTACAAATTCCTTTCTTTACGCTTTTTTAATATGTTTCTTACTAGCCACCCTCACCCATACCCACGCTTCGCTCGGGTGCTTCCCTAGGTACGTATTTTTTTTCTTTAAAGCGGATCCCTAATTCTTTTTCTTAATTAAATGTGGCCTACGTTACTCCTTATAAGATCAGCTATCTGCCAGTGAAAGTCCCGTTATAATCAGTCAAGCCGTTTCAGAGATTCGCCAAAAGAAATTGACAGACAAAAATTTTAAAAATTGTGTTTTTCTTATAAGTACCACATATAATTTCATATGCATTTAGTAAAAATCTGTTATTTTGACATTACAAATAGACACTTCAATTTTATTTATCTATATAGATGTATAAATAAAGCTACAAGTGCAAAGTGATAAATCGTTCGTAACGTAAAAAAAAATATCTGTAAATTATCCTTTTCTCTAAGATTAAGTAAACATGTAAGAAAATGAAACATTTTGTCTTTCTAAGATAATTTTACATTAGAACTAAGTAGAAGGTTTATTTATACCTCCAACTTAGTATAATAGGAGAATTCACTTAAGTTTGCAATTTCATTTTATTTCCTCGCTTAATTTTAGTACTTTGTTCTAGTAAATTAGAAAAATGTTAATAAGATTGCATTTCTAACATAGAAATGCAATTTTCTTACATGCTTGGAATAATTATTTCTAAACACAACTTTAACTTAATGTTGTACAGTAGATAATTTATGCAAAAATAAAAATAAAAATACAGACAGTGTTTTTGTGGCAAAATGTCAAAGATCACAATAGTATTAAAAATGCAAATGTTTATAAGCTAGAGAGAGTACTTGTTATTCTTCACGCTGTAATGGCTCAACGGGTTTGATTAAATCCCCGAACGTATATATTTTTTATCGACATACCTTTCATGTGAGCGAAAGTGGAGCCTTTAAACTAGTACCTTAAAATGCTAACGTATGGAAAGAAATTGGACAAATACCGAATAAGAATACCAGGTTTCGACGTGTTGAAGGTATCCGCATGTATCCACAGGCGTGTATGTAAGAGTAATATTTTGACTTAAAAATAAAAACAATAATTTCTATTTATTAGCTCAACCCGCTATTCCTATCCAAGTTCGTTAAAACAGAAACGTTTTTTAAACCATTGTAAGATTCATATTATTTAGAATTTTCACTGCTAATTATTACCCTGTTTGACGGCCACTCACAACAGCTGATCCTGACGTATATTTAATAATGCTGTTAGTTTGTTAAATTAAGTATATTTTAAAAGAATTGTATTTGTATAAGCATTTTCTTTAAATTTTATTAATTTATTTTATAGATTTAGCTCAATAGATGTTTTTATTACATTATGCTTAAATATAAATAATAAATAAATAAATATGTTGGCTTAAAATTAAAATTAACAAATATTGTAAGGTACTTTGGTGGCATTTTTTAATTTTTTGAATTCATTTTGTTATTTTGTATGTAGGCTGTCTGTAACAACTATATAATACCTTTGAGACATCTAACACATTAAGCCTCTCCCGTGACCATGATTGCTGCAAAGCATTCGAAACGTCGGAAACCAAAAATCAAAATAAATCCGCGAAAAAATCTGAAAAGATAGGTTTATTTAAAAAGAATGAAACTATTGTCTATATTAAAATATACACCTTATAATTAGGCACTACACTCTTAACATAAGTATGTCCGCGTGGAATTGTACGAAGAATGAAAGCTACATTCCCTCGCTAAATCGCAATGCTGATCTAACATTTGACTTGTAATCGTTAGAGGCAATTTATTGCAAGGTGATATGTTTTTAAAGAAATTTGTTTTTAAACTCCAAAGGCTTTGGGTTTAAACTATAAAGAGTATAAAAGAATAGTTCTAATTAAGAGACGCGTGTTCACATAATTCAAACAGTTCAGCCTTTTCTGCCGAGATTCCCACATAACGTCTCCATAACAAAAGACGGGCCCAATGTGTCAATGTACGTAGCGTATGTACATATATAGTTTTTCAGCATTTATTGCTACATATATGAGTATATAACATATGCTTTCAAAAAACAAGTTGTTAGGTCTTAAATTATTGAGATTTGTGATTTTCTCTCAAATTCCAATAGTAACCAAAATAACATCGACACGACACAGCTTTTGGGTCGATTTATCGAAATGGTAAAGCCCTTCTACGAAAATCGTAGTCCCCTTCTTTAACGCAGCAAACGAGCAACGGATCGATATGGTGTTTTACATAAAGGTACGAGGGTTGGGCTGAGGACTAATATAGGCTACTTTTCATTTTGGTACGTCAATTATTTCTCTTAAGTATTAATCCGTTACAAAAACTTACCTAGAGATGTTAGTATTGTAATTTATCTTAATGTTTGTTTTATGAAGCAAAGTAACTAAGTCAACTGGTTCTCAAAAAAATATTTCAAACAAATTATAGTTTAATTAACAATAGTACAAAATTAAAGTTTAGAGTTTAGTTTAAACAAAGCTATTCGAGCAGTAAAATATCTCGCCACCATACGCAACAGGTGACAGCCTCATTTTCCAAACATTACCTTCTATTATATGAAGTTCGACGGTTATCATCCCCTTGTAAGGGATCGCATCTGGGGATCATCAAGGGATCTGCGCAAAAATATTCTAAAAGTCTTTTCACCAAAGTATATAGGACCACATTAAGAGTAACCTCAAGCGCTCTAGTTATCTTCAATGGGAAAAATTCTAATTTTAGCCCGACGTCTATTTAGCTTAGTACGAATATATGAAAAAGCTCATACCTCAAAAATAACAATTAATGGTCACGAGGCATTTATTACTTTTTTGTTTTTCGTTGCCAAAATGGCTTCGTCGGTTTGTGTTATTACTAGATGTATTTTTATATGTCAGCTTTTTATCAATCCCGCTCATACTGTAACATTTTTCAACGTAATCATCGAAATTTCGTCCATATTTAGTTGAAGCCAAACCATAGACGACCTCAGAGAATAGATCAACTTTATACATATAGGAAAAATTTAAATAACTTTATTACAGATGTGTCTCGCTTTTACTTATATTTTTATCACTGCAAATACTTAAAATATTTTATTATTTCAAACGGCAATTATAATATACAGATCTTGCTTTTGTAAGATTGTTTATCTTTGAAAATCCACTACCACTTTTAATAAGTTATTCATCAGTCATTAAAGGAGTTCACTCTAATTTTCGGTTTTAACGTCGCCTCTGGGTATTGTCAAATAAATTATTTAAGCCACGAATCTCAATAAATGTGTTTATAAGAAGGCTTAATTCAATTTCGTTTAATAAGCTCGCTAAATATAATAAGATACTTATTTTAATTCGGATAAGACCAGTCGATATCCAATTTAATTCTTTATTGTAAGTGTAGAAATTAAAAAACCTAATACTTTCTTAGATTTACGCGAATATTTGACATTTTAAATAAATAATAATTAAATAATAATAATAATTCATTTTGTAATTTTGTGGGTAGGGACTGTCTGTAAAAAATTATATAATGACCTTTGAGACGTCTAAAACCTTAGTCTCTCCCGTGATCATGATTGCTGTAAAGCATTCGAAACGTCGGGAACCAAAAATCAAAATAAATTCGTAAAAACATCCGAAAAGAAAGTTTTATATAAATGAGAAAACCTAATCTAAATAGACCACAATGAGTGAAATAAGATATTAATTAGAGAATAACTATAACTGTGGTGGACTGTATTAAAAGACTATTTATTATTTTATCATTTATTGCTATCTAGCTTACTTTACTAACACTGGAACTGGAATACTGGAATACACTTTACATAAAAACACCCCTATATTTATACCCTAATTTACATGCGCAATCTACATACTACTGAGTGAGAACATTTCAAATGTCCCACTCTAATTGGCTACACAAAGTAATCAATATTTACACGTAAAGACATGTTTAAACTAAATCGGAACAAGTCGGGCGGCGGTCGGGTCGCCGTCGGGTTTTTCCGGGCTCGTCGTTGGCAACACACGTTGTCGCTCGGCGATTGTCGTTGCTCGTACCGATGAGTGTTCGGCAACAGTCGATCTTCGGGGCCTGTCGTTACTCATCGTTGTCGGCGACGGTCGGTCGTCGGGGTTCTTCGTTGCTCGTCGTTGTCGGCAACATATAACCTAAATAGTTAAATGTAAAAGATGGTTTAGATTATGTCATAAAAGTAGTCTATCTATACATATTATAAAATTCTAACTAAGCCGAATCTGTACATTGAATATTTATTGGAAAATTTTATTGAAATAGACATTATTATCGATGCAGAGGCCGAATCTATAGTTTTTAGAATTTTTGTCTGTCTGTCTGTCTGTCTGTCTGTCTGTCTGTCTGTCTGTCTGTCTGTCTGTCTGTCTGTCTGTCTGTTACCGCATCACAGAAAAACCACTAGAGGGATTTTGATGAAATTTGGTATGGTGATAGCTGGATATCCGGGTCAACATATAGGATACTTTTTACTGCGGGAAAATATCTCATCTCTGAGAAATCTATACTAAACGTTAAAACGTAAGTAGGGACGAACTCGAGCGGAGCGAGGGTGAGTCTCTAGTACTTAATAAAGATGTTCGTCGTTTGAGATGAGTTCAAAGATATTTTACGCATGCGTTTCGAGATATTTTTTACCAAAAATTAACTAAGAAGAGGTAGCACTTTTACTAACTCACCTCATTTAAATTGGCGTAATACATCAGAAGTGGACATATAAAGCGGTAGCTACAATCTGACTTTGAAATATATGGCAATGCGAGTACTAACAATAACTTTTATCTGCCTCCTCTGTTACATAGTGGATGATTTGTAAAAGTCTCGACTTAAGAGTCATCTTATTATATAAAAGGCAAAAGTGATTGACTAATTATTCAACGCACAGGCCAAACCCTTCAGACTAGCAAATTGAAATTTCGCACACGTATTCCTAATATGACGAAGGCATCCACTAAGGAAGGATTTTTTAAAATTCAAGCCCCAAGGGTGTGAATTAGGGGATAAAAGTTTGTATGAAACTTTTCTTTTTCCTTGGACATATTTGCATGAAATTTTGTATTTTTCGTAGTTTGATCGCGAGCGAAGCCGCGCGTTCTGCTAATCTAAATATAAAAACAGTATGTCTGATTAAAAAAAATGAACGATTCAATTTTAAATACGTTTAAATTTCATCTTTGAATTATAAAATTTGCATAATTCCATCGTAAGAAAAAAATCACTATAATATACTAAAAATCCAATAAAAACAAATCTTGGAAATATTACACGCTTTGTAAGTTTTTAACATATGTCATGTCTGTGTGTAGCACCAAATAAAACAAATAACGATGAAACGTTTTTAACTTAAACTTTCATACTCAATATGATTCTCTATAGGTATATTAGATCTGATGTTCAGAAGATTAAATCTCAGTCCGTAGCCAATAGCTTATATTATGTAAAAATCGTTCGAAGCTTTTTTTAGCACGTTCATGCGAACACTTCAATATCGTAGTACTTCAATATCTCTATGCGATATGGCACATTATTTTTTCATACAAACCGAACCGGCGTCTAATGACGTTGTGCAAATACCTGATGATATTAGTATTTGAATAATTGCGCTGACGTCCTAAGACGTTGACGTTCATATACGCTGTGCTTCAAATGATTTATAAAAATCTGTGCAGTAGCGAACAACGTATCACAACGTCGACGTTCATATACGCTGTGCAACAATGTATATATAAAAAAGTGCAATAGCAAACAACGTATTATAAAATGCGGTTGCACATTAATTATCGAGTTATCTATTGCACACTCAAGGCACACTCAGGGGCACACCGGTAAAGGCAACAGCAACTGCGCATGAGATGTCAGGTTGCCGTATGCACCTCCAAGATCTGGTAAAGTGGATGACGGCTGGCCAACAGGTAAATGGCCCTCAGTAGAAGGGTTCTGCAAGAGTAACTGTGACTAGTCTTCTAAACCTCTAAGACCGTTTAGCAGAAACGCATCTTCCAAAAGGACATCTCCTACATTTCTTCACAATACTTCATAGTCTATTGACATATTTTGCAGTGCTATCTAGGTCTATGCTTGTGATTGTTTGCTTCAGACACAGCTTGCATTTTTATTTGTAGACTGCTTTCTTGTACTACATTTTCGTTTATGAGAGTCTGTAAGAATTAACTGATGTGGAATCCGACGTAGATCCAACATCAGAAGCAGGTCGTAAATTGGAACAAGTACCTACTCTTTTTGACATACAATAATGACTTTTTGCGCTGTTTGCCCTGCTCAAACTACAAAAGCCATGTCACAGAAGCTGTCGTCGTCATTTTCACCAATTGGGTCGTAATCAGCAAACGATCCAAATTCTCCATCGTCAACAAAAGAGTCTGGCGTGGTTTCCCGGGATGACGAAAGCTCAAAGATTTTCATAGAAGATTTTTGGCTCATTTTACATATCTAAAATAAACAAAAAATACAAAATATGTATTTTAAACACATTCAGACTTATTACAATAAGGTAAAATACATTGATATAATATATACAACGTAGTAAGATAATCAAAATACTTACGTTTTGCGTCAATATTTCACGCGAACACATAATCGTCGCATACGCTACCCCCGTGGCGCGCACAAGTTGACGGATGTAATGAAACTTCTTAGGCGAAACGACGTATAGTGACGTTGTGCGCTAAAAAGTAGGTACTTAGTACCAGGACGGAATGTCATAAAAGAAGGCAAAAAAAATCGGTGCGGTGTAGCACTACAATTTTGAGAATTCGATATATTGTGGCACAGTAACCCAACTTTTGAACATTAGTATGGCCGGACACCGTACCATTACGTTGTGCTCAATAAATCGAGTTTTAGCTGAACGCAATAGTACGTTGTGCCATATCATATCTACCAATATGTGACGTACATATACGTTGTTCGCATGAACGTGTTAGAAAGTCCACAGCTCTGCTAAAGAATCAAGAGATTTAAGAAAGATTATTTATTGCGTAGCCAAAGGGTGGGTAGTATAGAAAAAATCTTCTCTAAAATAATCTTTTTTAGATAGATAATGTGTAATTTTTCATTCGCATTAACAAGTTTTCAACAGTATAAATCTTATGGGTCTATAGCCTTTTCTGATAAACGTACGGGCAAAGGTATTCGTAATCAAGCGTGTAAGTGCCTATTGAATTAATAGGATGAATATCACCTTTTGTTGTTCACAACGACATCGACGTTAAATAACTTGCTAAATGTATAATAAGCAAAGTCAAAAGCTTTAAGTTTCTTTGAATTAAAATGCCCTATTGCACTCTCAATCCTTTTGTTACAGGGTATTCATAATTACCCTTTCTTTTTGGCCACCATTCATTGTAAAATGGACTTTTGAATCCAAAATGAACTATGAAGTGCCATAATTGGAGCAACCATGTAACTAGTAGGAAGTTCGCAAAGACAGAATACCGGAAATAAAATTCGCCAAGCGAAGTTACTGTAGTGCTACATTAAAAATTTAACACACACGGGTGGACGACAAAGGCTTGTTATTCAGTAAAAGTTTCCAACTGAAAAAGTCTTCACTATTCCTCTTGACACGATAACGAACTGAACGCTTGTTCTATGCTATTTCTCTTCTAGATTTTCAGAACTGTTTGGAATCTTAACGAATCACAACTTGGCAATTCTCGCTTTATTCTCGCTGTATTTTTAGCTTTTCATATATTATTTGTGTTAATTTGGCTGCTTCTATTCCGCCAACTGAAGTACATAAACTTTTAAAACAGAACTCAATGTGCTTTCGAGCTCACCTCATTTGAAATGGAACATGTGTATTTGTTTACTATATAAATTCTGATTAGGTACACATAATGCTACATAATAAAAAAATACAGGCGAAATTCTTTTAGAACTTTTAAACGTCAGCTGACCTATAAAATGGCTTTTTTTCCTAAGATGTAATTTTGAGATAACGCCTATCTATATAATAAATATAAAAGACAAAATTGATTGACTAATGTATCAACGCACAGACCAAACCCTTGAGGCTAGAAAATTCAAATTTTGCACACGTATTCCTTCATATTATAACGAAGATATCCACTAAGGAAGTATTTTACAAAATTCAACACCCAAGGGGTTGAAATAGTGAATAAAAGTTTGTATGAGACTTTTTATTCCTTGGACATATTTGCATGAAATTTCGTATGAATTGAATACGGCAAAAATAATGTGTTACGTATTTCAGCGTTTTCCAAAATTTAACCCCTAAGAGTGTAAAGTGGGGATGAATGTTTGTATGAAACCTAACTTTTCAGAAATTTTTTGTATCTAGTTATAGCGCGAGCGAAGCCGCGGGTTCTGCTAGTTTATTATTAAATAATTTTGAAAATTGGTTTTCAAATAACGTAAGTATCGCGTAGCATACCCAATAAATTATACATACACTCAAATTGTTAACTTTTATTTTATGATTTTAGATGACTAAAGAAACTGAATAATTTTTTATAGGTTTCATTGAGGTTTTGTATATCAATGTTAGATATGCATCATGCAATGTTAGATAAGACCCAAAACGAGATCGACTTCGTCATAACGGACAAAAGGCACATATTCAGAGACGTCTCCGTGATCAACAGGTTTAACACCGGCAGTGATCACCGACTTGTCCGAGGCTCTCTGAATATCGACTTTAAAGCCGAACGTGTCCGTTTGATGAAGGCCAGGCTCCGACCTACTCCGCTCCAAATCACGATAGGATCTGAAACGTTTCAGTCCAACCTGGAAAACCGATTCGCTGCCGTGGAAACCACAACAGACGTTAACCAGAACCTCAAAAATGTGGTTCGGATCCTCAGGGAGGAAGGCACGAGATTTTGTGAAATGCAGCGTAAGGGCAAGAAGTCGAAGCTTTCGGAAGAGACTTTAGGGCTAATGAAGGAACGACGTGAAAACCCACCCGTCACTCCGTCAGCAAAGCGCGCTCTAAACCGAGAGATCGGCAAGCACGTACGGCACGATCTCCGGTGCTCTAATACTCTTTCGATTGAAAGAGCGATCGAGCAGAACCGGGGGTCCAAGGTGTTCGTACAATCTCTTGGAAGAAGCCACCTGACAAAGCTGACTACAGAAAGTGGAGAAGTTGTTGCTTCGAAGCCGGCAGTCCTTTTGGAAGTGGAGAAATTCTATGGCCGGTTATACGCTTCGCATGCATCTCGTCCTGATCCCGAAAATGAGTATTCTAGAGCTACATTAACACGCCACTACACCGAAGACCTGCCAGAAGTCAGCATCGGCGAAATCGAGATCGCTCTTAGGCAGCTTAAAAATGGAAAAGCCCCTGGAGAGGACGGCGTTACAACAGAATTGATAAAGGCAGGAGGTAAACCCGTACTGAGGGAGCTCCAAAAGCTTTTTAACGCCGTCCTGTTTGAAGGGAGAACTCCGGAGGCGTGGAGTAAGAGTGTGGTCGTCCTGTTCTTCAAAAAGGGAGACAAGACCCAGCTGAAGAACTATCGACCCATCTCTCTTTTAAGCCACGTATATAAGCTGTTTTCAAGAGTGATCACGAACCGTCTTGCGCGAAGACTCGACGAATTTCAACCCCCGGAGCAGGCTGGGTTTAGGAGCGGATATGGCACCATAGACCACATCCACACAGTGCGGCAGATTATACAGAAGACCGAAGAGTATAATCAGCCCCTGTGTCTAGCATTTGTGGACTATGAGAAGGCCTTTGACTCGATTGAAACCTGGTCCGTTCTGGAGTCCCTGCAGCGTTGCCAAGTAGATTGGCGATACATCCAAGTGATGAGATGTCTGTACGAAGCCGCCACCATGTCCGTCCAAGTACAGAATCAGCAAACAAATCCTATACCATTGCATCGAGGAGTGAGACAAGGGGACGTTATTTCCCCGAAATTGTTCACAAATGCAATGGAGGATATGTTCAAGACGCTGAACTGGAAAGGACGTGGCATCAACATCAATGGCGAGTACATCTCGCACTTGCGATTTGCTGACGATATCGTCATAATGGCGGAAACGATGCAGGACCTGCAACAGATGCTGAACGACCTAGCTGACTCTTCTGAACGCATCGGTCTACGGATGAACTTGGACAAAACCAAGGTCATGTTCAACGAGCATGTACTACCGGAACCGATTGCAATGCACGGAAACGTACTCGAAGCTGTTCAAAAATATGTTTACCTCGGGCAGACATTGCAGCTGGGTAAAAACAACTTCGAGGGGGAGGTGATCAGAAGAATTCAGTTGGGTTGGGCAGCATTCGGGAAGTTACGTCGAGTCTTTACAGCGTCGATCCCACAGTGCCTAAAGACGAAAGTCTTCAATCAGTGCGTCCTACCCGTTATGACTTACGGAGCCGAAACGTGGACACTGACGGTACGGCTGGTCCACAAGTTCAAAGTCGCTCAGCGAGCTATGGAAAGGGCTATGCTCGGCGTTTCTCTGCGTGATCGCATCAGAAATGAGGTGATCCGGCAGAGAACCAAGGTGATCGACATAGCCCACCGGATTAGCAAGCTGAAGTGGCAGTGGGCTGGCCATATCAGTCGCAGGACCGACAACCGCTGGGGTAAACGAGTCCTGGAGTGGAGACCGCGAACTGGCAAACGGGATAGAGGGCGTCCTCAGGCACGGTGGAGTGACGATATACGCAAGACGGCTGGCAGGAGCTGGATGCGAGAAGCCGAAGATAGAACGAAGTGGCGTGCATTTGGAGAGGCCTATGTCCAGCAGTGGACGGATAAAGGCTGATGATGATGATGATGAGATATGCATCAAATCACAAAGCTTTTAAACTGTGGCTGACAGAGGCTACACCAAGATAAACTTAATTAAAAACTTTTAAACACCCAAAAATTTTATTTTAAGCTTAAGTGATTGTTTTGTAGAAACATATAAACGAATACTTTGTTATATATTTATAAATAATTATAAAACATTTCATTTATTTCTTTGTTGTCGAAAACATCTAAATATTTGAATAACCGTGGCGTAGAGTAGCGAAATGGCTTGTTTTTCATTGCCTGTGGTGAAATGTGGCAATTTTATTTAACAACGGTCCCGCATTCTGTACACATACATAATACGTATAAAATTACATTTGAATACAATTTTGATAAAGTTGTGCTTTCCATCAAATGTATTTAATATATCTAATATATTATTTAAACGAGCAATTCTTGTATATTTATTTATTTATACCAGCGATCTCGGAAACGGCTCTAACGATTTCGCTGAAAGGAGATAGTTTTTCGTCCATACATTTTCGCCCCAAGCCCTATAGAACCGTGAGTTAGTTTTCTGGGCTCTACAATAATCATATATGAGATTGAAATTATAATCTAGTCACGGACACTTCCTGGGACTAAGAAAAAGACGTTTTAAGACGTTTAAGAAGAAGAATGTTTGACAGTTGGATTTCCCTACAGTAGGTAATATTAGAAGCTTTTTACTAAGTATCGACGGATTTTGAATAATTTACTTGAATACGACGTACTTTTGAGCATTCGTTTGGTTTAACCTAACGCTACTAATTGATAGGTAATTTCTAACTACACATTACAAGTACAAGGGATGCGAAACTATTTTATTTGTATAATAACTACATTATGGCTATCTCTATTAGCATTGCAAGTGAGAATTTATGATTCCAAATAACACAGCCTATTTGGCAAGTTGCATTACTAATTAGCTTATTAAGGAATATTTAACTAAGCAATAATGGAAATAATTAATGTCTACAATCTACATAAATAAAATAAAAGTGTTGGTATTGATTTATATCATTTATTTTAGGTTATTCTGTATTTTCACATAAAATATCATCTAAAAATTGAGCAGGGGGGTCGATGATAGAAGCTTGGTGCCTTGCCCAACTTAAAAACCATATTATTGTCATGGCATGGGCCCAGCGCCCAATTGTTGTTAGTAGAGCCGTCGATATCGATATCGTCGATATAATATGAATTTATATTTATATTGTAACTCTATTGTACTTTACGTGAATGAATGAACATCGATTGTTGGCGAAACATCGATTGTTTGCGCTTGTGTTTGCGAGCATCAACGCGAGTTTATTACAACACTATAGCTAGCTAGCTGGCCAGCGAACCAATATAGTGATTGGCGGTCTATGATTGAATCAATATAAGCACTCGTTTAAATGTTATTAATTTTAGGAAGTGTCCGTCACATTATATTTAGCAATATACAAATAAAAAAATATGCTAATAATTATGATATAAGCGTAATAATATCGTGTTTATAGGTTCATAGGCGAGATTTGGCTATCTCCTTTGATACGTGGGGGTTTTCGGGGGCGAAAAATCGATCTAGATTAGTCTTATGTCTGGAAAACGCGTGCTTTCGAGTTTTCATGCAGTTTTCTTTTACATTATTCCACGCAGAATATCTTCGATATCTTATATCTTATCGTATCTTACGCTCAGCGATAAGTATCGTGGTCAAACGGCCAAGGTGCAATATTGACAATCACAGGCGTCTGGGTTCGAATCCCGGTCAGATACAAAGTTTTTACTGTTGTTTTATATAAAAAATATGATATAAAAAAAAGAATTCCGAGCTAAGCTCGGTCGCCCAGGTACTATTTATCCTAATATAATATTGTCTAAATTGTAATGTCATAATATAGTCATGTAATTAAGAAGTCATTATTCGTAACAACTTCAGCCTTGTAGGGTTATAGAGGTTTTAGGTTTCGAAATATATAACGACACGTTTGGCTTAGTTTGTAGTGATCCTACCTGCTGTGCCGGTGGTCGCCGGTTCGTCGGTCGCCGGTCCCGCTGGGGGCATTCATTTGTGTGATGAGTACAAATATTTGTACTCCAGTCATGGATGTTTATATTTATAATATGTATGTATTTAAAGTTATATATATATATATATATATATATATATATATATATATATATATATATATATATATATATATTTGTAGAGTTTCAACTATCTGGTATCCATAATACAAGCCTCGTAGCTTACCATGGAAATAAATGGTGTGTGTGTTAATCTCCCAACATATTTATTAATTATATAGCTTAAATAAGTTCCAAATATGCTTAAAAATCTTTAAAGCTTAATGATTATATATAATTGTTTTATTTTATTATGATACAGACTCACATCAGCAAACTAACACTTAAAAAAACTAAGATTTAGTTTGGTGGATTAAAGATTATTTTCTTTTTTTTAGCACATTAAAGCTCTTGCAACAAAAAAAATGTTATAACTAAATATATTGGAGTTGCTTTTTATCAGAACACAAAAAAGGTCTCACTTATTGATAATAAATCGACAATACTTACAATGAATAGAAATAGCCATATTACAGATTCTGTGAGATTTGCCACTTAGACTGATCAATCTGTACTGTACGAGTCTCCCCCGCCTACCCTGTATGAGAGATTTAAGGTCCAATTCACTCTAAAGTTCCGATCACGGTTCGCTCTTGGCCCGATATAGCTATGAAAAAGTATTTATATTCAAGAAACAATGAATTTTCACGCTATCAGTATGAGCGTTGTTCCGATTAAATCACACTCCAGCAATGTTGTATTTATACTTTACCAGATATATGTATATCGAAACAAAAATGGTCTATGATTAGCACTATAGTGTGGATCAGTCCTAAGTATACTATAATATGTACATATAAAGATACGTGCACAAACAAAGATGTATTCTGTTTACCTTCACTGCAGGGCTTAATCTGTATGGCCATGAAGTCTAACTCTGGACTACCTAAGGAACGGAAATCTGATCTGGAACTCGAATACCACCTTTTCTAATCTAGCCATTTGGCTACAAGCTAGCTATTAAACTAACGAGACAGTTACCAATAAAGAAACAACGGTCGCTATAAAGAGATAATTATAGACTGTAATGGAGTGTACTCAGTTTGAACATTTTTTATTTATGTTTTTAATATTGTGCCGAGAATTATATATATATATATATATATATATATATATATATATATATATATATATATATATATATATGTATGTATGTTGGGATATTAACACACAGCACCATCTAGTTCCATGGTAAGCTACGAGGCTTGTGTTATGGATACCAGATAGTTGATACACTACTCATTAACTTTAAATATATACATATGTCTTATGTCACTTATGTGACTTCTACAAATACGAAACTTCATATATCTCATTTCCTACCTCATATGATCATCTTAAAAATTAAGCATTTACATTACCTAAATATATTAAAGAATTATTTTTTATTATACTATTGTTATACTAGTGTATTTTTAAAGTAAGCATGTAAGCTTTGAAATAAAGCATTTATATATTAATAGGCAAAGACAAAAGTACTTTTTTCTCCTTTTTTGTCAACGGTTTTTTTTGTTAAGTTTATTGTCGAGCTTTTGTGTTATCAATAAAAAAATGAATATAGTTGAATGCAAGTGGACGAACACTAGTATATATATTCCAATCAATGAGTAAGTTCAGACTAAAAAAGTTGTAGTAGAGTTTTAATTTTTACTGACTTATTGATAGAACTGTGTCATTTTAGTGGTAAATTCAGTGACTAAACAAAATTCAGTGACTAAACAATAATACAAAATATTTGATATTTCTAAAAGAAATATTTTTACCAATCGTAGAAACCGCTACAATTCGTGAAGTAGGTATTGATCTAATGTTCTTTGCAAAAAATGTTATCCTCTATAATTCCTCTATAATATTCGTTTCAACAGCTTTACAAAAATGAAATCTTATAAAGAATAAAAATGTGCAAATTCACCAAATTAGAACTCTCCTTGACCTTTTTTTGTAGCGAAATTACTTTTTATGATCCTATAGACCAAACTAATATAACCATAAATAATATTTACTTCATATTATCTTGTCTAGTTTGCCAAGCTATATTTTATCAAGTACGATTTTTAACTATTTATAAATAAAATAAAAATATATTAGGTACCTTTAATCAAAATCCCTTTCCTAATATTCCGTGTATTTTCTTACGCTCCGCACCTGTAAAAAATATATTAGTGTTAGAGTGGTATATTATATATCATCAATTATAATTCAAAATAGATATAGATATGTTGGGACATCAACTCACAGCACAATCTAGTTCCATGATAAGCTACGAAGCTTGTGTTATAGATACCAGATAATTTATTCACTACACATATGTAACTTTTAATACATACATATTATAAATGTAATGACTGGAGCACAAACATTTGTATTCATCACACAAATGAATACCCTCAGAGGGACTCGAACCCGTATTCATCACACAAATGAATACCCTCAGAGGGACTCGAACCCTTGGCCGTTGGCACAGCACTACAAACTGAGCCAAACGTGTCGTCAATGTCAAGAGTATTTAAATGTTTACTACAAGTGATTAAAACTAAGCGCTAAGTTTGTTAAAGCTTGTACTTTAGCATGTTATGAACATATGTACATATTTCTATACATTTCATAGTTCCGGTCTTGAGCTCCTAAAACATCGTATCTCACATACTACGTAACTTTAATACCATTTACTAAATTAGAAAATTCTGCTTGCCCAAAATAAACCTTTTACAATGTATTAAGTTTAGTAATTACTTTAATTTCTAATAGTAAAAATAGCTTTGCCAAGATGTATTCACATGTATAAATTAAACAAAACAATATTAAAGTCTAAATCTATGTATATAAAAATTAATTGCCATTCGTTAGTCTCGCTAAAACCCGAAAACGGCTGGACCAATTTAAAAAAATCTTTTTTTGTTGGAGGTTTTTCAGGGGTGGTTTAAATGTTAAAAAAAATGGGAAAACCCAAAACAACAGCTGGAAAATCGAAAAATTCACAACTGTTTCTTTTGTACCTATGTATATAAT
This sequence comes from Fabriciana adippe, assembly GCA_905404265.1. Lineage (NCBI taxonomy): Eukaryota > Metazoa > Arthropoda > Insecta > Lepidoptera > Nymphalidae > Fabriciana > Fabriciana adippe. The sequence continues at coordinate 12,990,189 of FR989989.1, forward strand.
ACATATAAAATATAGTCCATCATTCCATATTATCTGTTAAAACATCTAGGTAGGTACCGGAGCGAAGCGAGGGTGAGTCGCGAGTAAGTAATAATTATTTCTTAGTCCGACCAACCGTTCTCGGTAATGTAGTAAGACTGTTAAGGAAAAAAAATTATAAGTTTTAATTTGACTTTTATTATACCCCAATCTCAACTTCCCTGAAAAATATTTTGCGCTCTTTGTCCCTTAACAATCTTTATAATGTAAATATTTTTTTTTAATTTCTTATTTTGAAACATTTGAGTTTTGAAGGGTTCTCCCCTTCCTCGCCCTCCTCGCCCTTCTACTTTGTCCACAGCTCGTAATTTTGTAGAATTACTTCGCTTACGTAGGTCCTATTGTGATAAGATAGCTATCTATAGACTGGTCTAGGTTATTAAACACACAATTAATTTTTAAAGTAGGTCCAGATATTAGTGCTGCTTTCAAACAAATAAACAAACAACGAACGAACGAACATTCTTTTCAGCTGTATATATTAGTATAGATTTATTAAGGACGGTCATAAATTGGCTATCCTACATCGCGCTACGACCCTTAGAAGCAGCGCAATAACAAGAAATAGGAAGTAGGTAAAATACGGCGAATGCATCCGCGGCTATACTGTACACGTATCTTCCTAAGTAAGATTAATTTCAAAGGACTTTCACCTTAGAAAAGATCTTATAAAATAATAACCTGTGTCTACCGGCTTTTTACTCATCCTAAATTTCCGCTACGAATTCAGCACCGTATGAATTTATAACTAGACTCGCTGATGCAAATGTTCTCGTGGGAATAACAAAAATAACAAGAGCGTTGTCGATGGAAGTCTGAGCTGAATTTTGGCAACATTCTTGAATTTTCGTTTCATACTTAATTGTTCTATATGACATCCATATTTTTAATATTATAAATGTGAAAGTGTGTTTGATTGTCCTTCTTTCATATCAAAACACAGTGACGGATTGGCGTAATTTTTTGTGTGGAGGTAGTTTGAGGGCTGGAGAGTGACATAGGCCATCTTTCTTATTCTTACGGAAAAACACATTATAATACAACCCACAACAACTCATCATACCTATGTATATATGTATATAAGATAAAGTGTATCTATTCCATACTAACCGTTAAAACGTACCTAGGGACGAATCCCAGCGAAGCGAAGATGAGTCGCTAGTTTTAAATAAAACTATCCTTTGTGAGACAAAGAGGTTACGGTTTTAGACGTCTCAAAGTTCATTATATAAGGTCTTAGTCTCTCCCGTGACCATAATTGTTCTAAAGTATTCGAAACTCGGGAACTAAAAATCAAAATAAATCGCGAAAAAATCCAAAAAGATTGTTTTATTTAAAACCATTAGAACCGCGGCTTCGCCCGCGATTAGATTATGGAAAAAATAAACTTTTTCACTACACATACTTTATTATTTGCAAAAATAAGTTCGTTTAGGTTTTATTATTTCTTAGAAATGTATGGGAAACAAATTTAATTTTAGCGATCATAGCTGATGCCTACATTTTATAAAGAATATGTCCTCCAAATTTCACGCTACTATGATCAGCGGATTAAGGTATGAGTTGATAGATCAGTCAGTCAATACAAAGCTTTTTATGTATATAAATATAGATGTCAAATATTCGCTTGTATTTTTGTTATTTTATCATCTTCATTTGCCTTACATCCTTTTTTGGTGTGAAGAGTGTCTAAATTTATTCTATACAGCGTAATTTATATCTCTGTAGCATCTGCATTCAGTAAATTGGACCAAATATCCACTTTTACCAAATTGTCGAACCGCCTTGTGTAAGGTCACACATACAATAATATTAATATAATAAAAATATATACACAGAATAAAATAAATATAATAATATCTAAAAATATCATCAACGCTTAAACAGGGCTGTTAGACTGAGACAAAAATGGGTACCATTATATTCTTATACTAATACACATAATCTTTAATTTTTTTAAATTATCGTCAAGAGGGGTAAAAATATTATGCCACTATACGCAATGAAAGGGTAAATTTCCACTTTTGTATATTGCAGTAAAAATATTTTTAAATAATTTCGTCGTTATTATTCGTGACGGACAGAGTGAATCGGTTACGGTCTATCAAGTGGCATTAAGTGTCAATTATTGCCAACAGTTTCCAAGCCATGCCATGTCCTGGCTTCTACAAAATTGAGCTAGCTGTCTTAACGTCTATCTTAATTGAAAGAGTTTAGTTGACACACATGCTATAGCTTACATTAGGTATAGCACCTGGCGACCGAGCTTCGCTCGGTGTTCTTTTCTGTTATATCATATTTTTTAGATTAAAAAAAAAACTAAAAACTTGGATAAATACAAAAAAAAAGTAGAACTTTGTATCCAATATCCAATATGATCCATATAATGTTAATCTTGCACCTTGGTCGCTTGACCACGATGCTTATGCCTGAGTGTAAGAAATACGAACATAAATATCAAACATATTCTGCGTACAATAATGCAAAAGAAAACCGCATGAAAACTCGAAAACACGCATTTTCCCAGACATGAGACTAATATAGATCGATTTTTCGACCCCGAACCCCCCCCCCCCTCCCCCCCCCCCTCCCCCCTCCCCCCATACCAAATTTCAGCGAAATCGTTAGAGTCGTTTTCGAGATCGCCGGTATAAATAAATATATAAAGATATAAATATACAAGAATTGCTCGTTTAAATATATTAGATACTCCATTAATAAAATGTAAAAGTTCACCGTCACTTACCTTTTATTCCTAGTATGATCCAAAAACGTAGGAGTAAATCCGTTTGCCCTATTCCTACCAGTAAAACCAAATTTAAGAAAATGCAATTCAACTGCCAATCTGCATATCTATACAATAAACTTAACAGCAGACTTGATATTTACCGTCTCCCAAAAACCGAATTAAAACGTGTACTAACTAAAACTCTACTGACATTGAACTATGATGAGACCGAAAGATTGATGATTAATCAATACATCGTATAATACCTGATCGAGCAACCTATATTTCTATATTTACGCAAATTTATGTGCACATAGTTAATTTAAATGCAACCATTCACACACGCACACATACACATACACACACATACACACACACACACACACACACACACACACACACACACACACACACACACACACACACACACACACACACACACACACACACACACACACACACACACACACACACACACACACACACACACACACACACACACACACACACACACACACACACACACACACACACACACACACACACACACACACACACACACACACACACACACACACACACACACACACACACACACACACACACACACACACACACACACACACACACACACACACACACACACACACACACACACACACACACACACACACACACACACACACACACACACACACACACACACACACACACACACACACACACACACACACACACACACACACACACACACACACACACACACACACACACACACACACACACACACACACACACACACACACACACACACACACACACACACACACACACACACACACACACACACACACACACACACACACACACACACACACACACACACACACACACACACACACACACACACACACACACACACACACACACACACACACACACACACACACACACACACACACACACACACACACACACACACACACACACACACACACACACACACACACACACACACACACACACACACACACACACACACACACACACACACACACACACACACACACACACACACACACACACACACACACACACACACACACACACACACACACACCACACACACACACACACACACACACACACACACACACACACACACACACACACACACACACACACACACACACACACACACACACACACACACACACACACACACACACACACACACACACACACACACACACACACACACACACACACACACACACACACACACACACACACACACACACACACACACACACACACACACACACACACACACACACACACACACACACACACACACACACACACACACACACACACACACACACACACACACACACACACACACACACACACACACACACACACACACACACACACACACACACACACACACACACACACACACACACACACACACACACACACACACACACACACACACACACACACACACACACACACACACACACACACACACACACACACACACACACACACACACACACACACACACACACACACACACACACACACACACACACACACACACACACACACACACACACACACACACACACACACACACACACACACACACACACACACACACACACACACACACACACACACACACACACACACACACACACACACACACACACACACACACACACACACACACACACACACACACACACACACACACACACACACACACACACACACACACACACACACACACACACACACACACACACACACACACACACACACACACACACACACACACACACACACACACACACACACACACACACACACACACACACACACACACACACACACACACACACACACACACACACACACACACACACACACACACACACACACACACACACACACACACACACACACACACACACACACACACACACACACACACACACACACACACTTATTGTAATTTATTTTAATTTTTTTTCTTTTTTCTTTTATCTTGTTTCACTCTGTTTGTTGACTTTTTAGTCTTGGTGGATGAGCGGGGTACCCAGTAATACGGGTCTACACCTAGTACAGGGGCCCTTGCGACTAGCTTGTATTGTAATGTTTAAGTCAATAAAAGTATTTTTATTTTTTAAAAGTATTTTTATTTTTATTTATTTTTTTTTAATTTTATATAACAAAAAAAATATAAGAATTTAGTCTTAATTATATTTAATTGTTTATATGAATTGCAGAAATTGTACGCTTTTACATTGTACCTTCATATTATACATTATATATATATATATATATATATATATATATATATATATATATTGCCGGCGATCACGCAAATGGCTCTAACGATTTCGCTGAAATTTGGTATGTGGGGGTTTAGAGGGCGAAAAATCGATCTAGATTAATCTTATGCCTGGGAAAATGTGTGTTTTCGAGTTTTCATGCGATTTTATTTCGCATTATTCCACTAAAAATATGGTAGATAATTTCGCACGTTCTGGCATAGGCGTCGTGGTCAAGTTGCCGAGACGCAAGATTGACAATCACAGGAGTCCGGTTTCGAATCCCGGTCGGATACAAAGATTTTTCTTTTTATTTATTCAAGTTTTTAGTTTCTTTTTATCTAAAAAATACGATATAACAAAAAAGAACTACGAGCGAAACTCGGTCGCCCAGGTACTACAGCTAAAGTAATAAAAGCTATGCAGTGCACTGTACACGTAGTATATCCTAATATGTAACCTTTTACGTATTTGACCTACTTCGAACTTGTAGTTACATTTCGAAAAACTTTTAACAACGATGACAAAATACGTTGTAATGTTCAAACCCTAATTGGAATAACTAGGGAGGATAATTGCCTAAATCGATGTTTCTGACTTTCTATGCATTTTATGATATTGAAAATAGCTGAAAAAATGCAATTAAAAATGGGCGAAAGAATGACAAATATAGAAGCCTAGTAGTAGGATTCCAACTGTATTGTCTGGACACGATATCCTAAAAACTATGAATGAAGACTAATATCATAAAAGTATGTATAGTCATAATAAATGGAAAAAATACGAAGTCAATTCGACTGACAAAATCTACAATGAAAGTATACGAACTATTCGTTTTAAACGTAATTACTGCTATTCATTTTAAACACTAGGGTTTGTTCCAACAGCTTAGGTTTAAAATAACTGTATTTAAAGTAATTTTGTTTTACCGTTTTAATTAACAAACTAAACATTGCCTTCGACGTTTATAATTCGCATATACAACCATAAAAATCACGGATCATATCGTCTCCTAGTATGATGTTTGGGATCACATAATAAATGATCCTCTTTATTTTAAAATACAATCGATGTAATAGATACAATAAATAAATAAATATAAACACATAAATACATATGTTGGGACATTAACACACAACATCATCTAGTTCCATGATAAGCTACGAGGATTGTTTTATGGATACTGGGTAGTTGATACCCTACACATATAACTTTAAATACATATATATTATAAATATAAACACCCATGACTAGAGTACAAACATTTGTGCTCATCACACAAATGAATGCCACCAGCGGGACTCAAACCCGCGACCGCTGGCACAGCAAGTAGGGTCACTACAAGCTGAGCTAAACGTATCGTCAAAAAAATTTCTGTTTATTTCATGCCTACGCAATATCGTGGGCGTTAATGAGAAAGCAAGTCAGAAATATATAATCTATTACCTCATAACTAACAATGTTTATTGAACGCTTTGAAAGTACCGCAAAGGTTTTGTGTTTGGTTAACGATAATATTTACATTACCAAAATAACGAGATAAGAGAAATAACGACAAATAAAAATGTAAATATTGCGGAAAATGAATTACAAAAGCTATTATGTACGAGTATTCATTCAAGTAAACGCCCACAACAAAGCCTAGAGTTGTAACAACTTACTTGTACCGCGTAGGTGTACTTGAAATTTTATACTTATAAACAGTAAAAACCAATAATATTTTCTTATCAAGATGCTTATCTATACATATAATAAAACTGTAGGTTTGTACATACAGAAAAGTGCTAAAAACCGAGCCAAGGAGATGTAAGAAGAGAAATTCTCCAAAACGGTTATATCATTTAAATAAATGTATTGCATTTACTATAAAAAAATTAAATTTAATTAAGCCACAAGTATAACATAAATTTGAAATTAAAAACAAAACACGATCGAAAACTGAGACATGAAAAAAACTTCAAACAAAAAATTTCAAAAACCCACGACATTAAAGCGTAATATAGAAAATTATTAATAGCCGTCGTGCGTAACCTGTGTTTTAGAATGCAAATTAACAAACAATAAAGCTACTGGAACATACTACTTAATATGTACCTACAGTCTACAACAGATTACGCACGACATCTAATAGTAGCATTCTACATTACGCTTTAATGTCATGGGTTTTTGATTTTTTTTTTCATGTCACAATTTTTCGTTGTGGGGTTTATAAATTTTAAGTTAATGTCATATCTACTCTATTTGTCATTTATTTTATATTCTTTTTTAATTTTATTTCTATTTTATTATTTTCTTTTTTTCTCAGTAACTTTTGACGAGCTTCAGTGTTATCCATAAAAAAATTGATTAATTATGGTGGAATTTCAATCTATGGGCAGTAGTTAAATATAATTATGTAAAAGTTAGTATGTTCGTATGTTCTTTTTCACGCAAGAAAAAAAATTGCTACAATTGATTGCTTAAATTAGTTGTAGCAATTTTTTGTATAGGAATAATCTACTCTTTATCCATGTGATATCAGAACGATCGTCTAGGCGCAGCGAAGATAGAAAAAAGGATTTCAGGATTTTGACAATAGGACAATTTTGTTCGTGTAAGAAAATACGGTAATAGAACGATGAATATGAAAAACCCCTTTATCTTTTTAGATATTGAAAATTCCAAGGAAAACACTGGACTTAAGAAACGTCTTCCTAAAAAAACTTTTATACTCTTGCTGTATTAAAGTGTGTATTTAGGTTTAATGGGATTCACATGGTATAGCAAAAATTTAATATCGTTGTCTTTGGGAGAGCGTGAGCGAAATGTACATATCTACGAGTACAAGGTATTTTAAAACTTTTTTAAGTTATGAAGAAAAAAGCTTTTTTTGCCATCGCATGATTTTACGGAAGTGATATCTTTACATAGCGAAGCTCTTTTTTCATAAAGCGAAGTCGCTATTTTTGTCTTTGTGTTTTTCCGACGACTTCTTTTAAGCCACGGAACGATTTTGATACGTTTTCACTATCATATAGGGATGTTACATGATACATGCTTATTATTGTATAGAAAAGCCGAGAATTTCAAATGAAATGACATAAAACTTTATTCAAATAGACTTATTACAAGCACTTTTGAAGACTCAAAGATTTGTAATGATTTATAAATAACCTTATATCAAAATAATCTACTACGGAATTTCTTAAAAAGGTCCACAGAAAAGACCGCGATAGTATGTGCATGCCTATGTCCTAAGGATAACCCACAATAATCATTTTTATCTATTAAATATTGCTAAAAAATAATGGGTTATTATTAAGTTATTTTAAATAATACTGTATTAATCCTTTTACAATTAAATACGTTAAATACGTTATACATTTAATGTAGATCAATTTTTTCCTTTACAACATATCATTAAAATTAATATCTTTATGCCGTAATTAATCTAATATTTAATAATATATTAAAATAATATCTTCTAATCACAGATTTAAAATTATTATTAACTTGCAGCGAAACGGCTAAAGCTGACTAAACCTTTAGAGAAAGAGATATATTATGTACCAGAAAATTGTCGGTCTTAAAAAGGCCTACAAAAAAAATCGCGATAACAAGTGTCTAACTCCTAAGGTACGCTTACAATAACTATTTTTATCTATATAAAACGTACCTACGAGTAAATCGCTAGTAAAAATAATAAATTAATATTTATTTGCACCAGTACATTATAATTTAATCAGAATATTTACAACCTAGGGTTAAGACAGTGTAAAGATCAAGATTATAAGGATAATAATAAAAGCCGAACAAGTGTGAGATTGATTTGCACACCGAGGGTTTCATAGTATGAAACAGACAACATACGGACAAACAGATAGACGGACTGACAACGAAGTGATCTTATAAGGATTCCTTCTTTCTGGAGCATGGAACCCTCAAAAACCCTCAAAGTAATTCTAAGTCTAACAACATGAAATCATGTTACAGTTAAGCTGACATAAGCTTTTGTATGATAAAAATATTATATTAACGTTTAGTATAGATTTCTCAGAGATGATTATTTTTCCGCAGTAAAAAGTATCCTATATGTTGACCCGGGTAACCAGCTATCATCATACCAAATTTCATCAAAATCTGTCCAGTGTTTTTCTCGTGAAGCGGTCAGACAGACAAAATTTCTAAAAACTATAGGTTCGACCTCTGTATCGATAATAATATCTATTTCAATAAGATTTTCCAAAAAATATTTGATGTGCAGATTCGGCTCAGTTAGAATTTTATTATATGTATAGATTTAATTAATTTAATTAAGAGGAAAACATAATATGGACAGTATGTCCATATTATGTTTTCCTCTAAATAAATCGCCACTGTCTCATTCAGAAACATGTCACCTGTCATCTCAACAACACCCTATTAATCATTATAATTTACATCGTAATGCTAGCTGTTCTCGCAAATTCGTTCATGTGGACAATGTCTGGCAAATTACAAAGGAAAATTATCATACAATTTAACATATCTAATAAATATAAATCAACCCTCATCCCCCCTTGAAAGTAATGCCCAAAAATCCTTTTCTCCCATTACACTAACTACTGGTTTTTTTATTATCTAACTAAATTCCATCTACAGTAATTTTTAAAATTTCATGACTAACTGTTAAGTAAGTAAACTAAGTTTGCAGGGAAGAAATAATACGTGTTAACGCTATACAAGTAAAATAAAGTAAACTTGAACCTACTCATATCACGATTTCCATAAATAAAATATTTTAATTAACTAAATGAAAGTTTTACTTCTAGTTTTCATTCATAGCTGCTTCAGATATAACTTATTTAAATTCGAAAACATTATTACAAAGTACCTACACTTTTTATAATACTTCAGAATCACTTTGAATCAGATTCGAATCTGTGACTTCCGTCCAATAAATATAAAGGTAAATTTTTCCTATACACTACAACATTTCCATTAACATGAACGGTATACACATCTAATAGAAGCCATCTAATAAATTAAAGCATAACATTTTGAAGCAAGCCTTTCATTTTCTGTGAGCAAAAGTTAAACACGGTTCTTTTACAGTGTAGAATCGATGTGACACGTGGATGACAGATTATCACCAGACCGTTAGAACAATGTTTGTTCAACCGATTGTTTTCAGATGGCAACAGAAACTATTGAGTGAAGCAACTTGTACTCTATGGACCATCAAAGTGTCTATTTTCTCGTTGGCATCACGATAAATAATCTACAAGATAAGACGACGGATGACATACGGACGAGCTTTTAGCATAATAACAGCTCACAACTGCAAACAAAGCTTCATTTGAAATGTAAATTTTTCATTCCTAAACTCTTACCCTTCCATAAATCAAGTCGCAAGAGTTTCATATACTCTTCTGATATGTGAGAGTAGTGCAGAATATTCAAGCCATAACTTACGTTTATAACTTTCAAGTTTTAAAATGAATAACTACATATTAAATAGGTCACACCCCACGCTATGTCAAAGATTAGGCTACAGAAACCACTTGCACGGTATAATTTACTGCATCATAAATCTTTATTAAATACTTAACATTTATTTCAAAGTGTCTATATTTAGAAGTACTTAGGAAGCCGTTCGCCATGTTTCCACTTTATAACTTGTCCTTAGCTTTATATAATCTTTAATGCGGAAAGTACGTGCACTTTCGGAGCAATCGATATCTTAAAACGTGATACGGTATAAGCCCTCATAGTAAATGGAAGACGATGTTTAGAATGTTTGCAACTTCCTTACAATATCTAATAAGAGGAAGCCAAAGTTAAAAAGATTAAAGTTGTAAGTTATCTGAAAGGCAATAAAGTCAGAAGATATAAGGGTTTCATACTACGGAAGCGAAGCTGCAGGACCCAATTACACTATCGTGTGAGACCCGCTTTCTTTTTCGACATAATGACACTCACTTCTTGTTAACGTGAGATTGTGCTATCTTATTTCACTTCTCTTCGTAGAATAAGCAAGTAGTTTTTTTCCTAATAAAGAACCCTTCATAAAATAATTAATAAAGAGTTAAAATATTCATTAAATTAACATATTGATGAAAATTATATTTTAATTTATAGACAATGATTTCAAAAATGAAGCTTTAGGAGTTTTGAAAATGGTAAATATGTCAAAAAGTGTATATTACAACTGCTTCGCTAATAATTTTGTTTTTTTACAATTTTGTGTCAAAGCTGATGAAAAACGATAAGTAAGGGGCAGTACTAGTGCCTTTTACCCTTCGCCTACCCCATAAAATAAAATGCACCAGCGAAAATAAAAGCGATAAGAAATTCCATAATTATTCCATAAAAATTTCCATAAAATATTCCATAAAAACAGCAAAATAAGAATATAATGAATTAAAAACTTGGACATCTTACTACCTCATTTCTGTCTTATATAACTAGAAACTACAAGCAATCTAGAAAAAGTTTTACAATCGCGCTTGTAAATCTCAAACCGAGACAGCACGAGCTGAGCTGCGCTGTGCATAAAGTTGTCCAACAAACTTGTTATCTTTCCTTTGTTCCTAACATTTTACTCAACCATACGGCTTTAATAGTTTTCGATGTCCCATTTGAACTGCTTCAGAGTTCACAATCTTTGCTTTTAATTTAATCTCCTTCAGCACTTACTAGTTAAGAAAGTTTATGTATTTCATATACATACATATATTATTAAGCTCGATATCTGCAATTTTAGCTAGAAAGGAAATAAGCTTCGTAGCAAGATTATAGTCACGCGATGATTAAATTTTAACTATTATCAAGTTCTTTTATCAAAAAAGGGTAAACCTTGAACGTGCCTAATAAAATAAAATTTGAAATTTTACGATTTTATATTTTAAAAGATAAGAAATAAGTGCTTTTTTTACTTAAAAAAGTCGTAAAACACCTTATCTCGACTCGTTTAGTGGTGAACTTGTCGTTGTAAACGATTTAATGTAAATGTGTTACATATTAAACCATTTCATAAAGTCTACAGGTCATAAAAAAGAAAAAAAATACCTCCATCGAAATATTAAAAAGAAGTTATTTATTAACGTCATGAAAAATCTAAAGAATTAATGAGAAAGGAAATATGATGTTTTAAAACGCTTCAATTTTGCTAGTATAATAAAGAACGTTTAATTTTTCCTAACAAGTTTTACTGGTCAATTAGGTATGTGGAGTTTATAGACTAAATTAAAATTTTAATAGCATTACTTATACTTTGACTAACCTTGAAGGCCTTTAACTGGTCCGTTCCAGACGGCGGTTAGAACTCAACTGTCACTACAGTGACTTAGTTGTAGAAACTCCAACTACCCGACAGTGCATTCAACATATAGCAAGAAAGCGTGAATAGCGACACGATATACAGCTTTCATGCAAGCGCGCAGTCTTTTCATAGAAATAGTACAATACTTTATTAGCTGCTATTCGTCTTTCAAACTGATCTTAAACGTTATCTGAGTAGAAAGCGATGGAGATTTATTACGTACGTGACAACCATCGTATGCTGGGAAGATTGATATTTGCTAAAAACCATGGACTCAAATATAGGTATAGACACCTATACAGATTAGAATATAGAAAAGCATGGTGCATTGTCAAGGGCATTTTGAAGCGAGCATGGATAATAAACTATTTTGAGTTGTTGGTGTGAAAGTTGGTAAAATATTTTACCAGTAGAAATAAAGAAAAAGTAAACATTTAAAATCGATGAAAGATAAATCTGAACGACGTATATTTATATAATAACAATAATATAGTAATATTTCTCGTTAAATTATATAATAATAATAATAATAATAATGTCCTCCGCACCGATTCCGGCCACTGCGGCCAATCTCATTGAGACTAGCCTACCTACAGGAGATATTATATTGCACAAGTGTGCGCGCAAACACAAGTGCACTCTCTATTCCTGTCACTCTCATACTCCGGTGGGACGACACGAGACACGACCGATGAGAGTTAGGCGCAAGACCGACGACACACGTGCTCTCCGAGACACGAGAGTGAAACACCGCCAACTTCCCAACTCTGGGCTGTTACTGAAGCTTACTATACAGAAAGACTCAATAACTAAACTTGGCCTGACTCGGGACTCGAACCCAGTACCTCCGGATGTGCAGCCATTCATACTAGCCACTACACCACTGAGGCAGTTTTATTGTGTAATAATACTAAAAGTAATATACTATTTTAGTACTACAATACGATGAATACAGTTCTATTTTCCATTTTGATATTCATTGGGTAAACTATTTCCAAGCTATTCGATATCGGCGTACTGTTATAACTCGCAATTTATGTGCAAAATAGTCGATTACGTAAATGAGCCATATTTCGTAGCCTATTATTATTTACATGGTTTATGCATAAGAATGTTATAGCCCGAATAGCCTACATACTACTGTATGTAAAATTTTAAAAAGGGTGTGCACACATTAAGGAAACCAGGAGTAGGAAAGGGCAGGGCGTGAGGGCAGATGTATAACATACCTACAATAATGTTTGGACTTTGACAACACGAATTGTACAATCATATATACTAAATGAAATCTAAAATTATTGTGTTGGAGTTAAATATTTAACGGTTAGAATAGATTTCTCAGAGTAGAAATAGTATCCTATATGTTGACCCGGATAACCAGATATCATCATACCAAATTTCATCAAAATCACTCCAGTGGTTTTCTCGTGATGCGGTTCCAGACAGACAGACAAACAGATAGACAGACAGACAAAAATTTTAAAAACTATATATTCGGCCTCTGTATCGATAATAATAATTATTTCAATAAAATTTTCCAAAAAATGTATAATGTACATATTCGACTCTTGTCAGAATTTTATTATATGTATAGATTTATATTCTTTATAATGTTGAATCAATAAATTTATATATTTTTTTAATTTTTGAATAGTGACAAAAAAACTTTTTGATAATATATTATTTTTCTCATTTGATTCTTAAAAAAACATAGGTATCAAATGTATTTATCAAGATATCACATTTTATCTTTTCCCATCAATATACAAATAAAAAGAACATAGAGTATGACAGACAGACACACCGAAAAACATAGAAGGAAAAAATAAAACTAAATATAAATAAAAAATAAAACTGTTATATTTCAGCTTAGATGGATTATAAAAATTGCTCGTCTATTTCTGCCTTAGCTACATTATTATTGGTACTGTGGAACATTATTCACAAGCTAACAGCCTTAGAGAAGTAAATTTTGTGGACGATTCTAACATAAGCCATATATATGCTTTAACTTAAAAAAAAAGATTGAAAGAATTTTCGCTTGAGCTAAATCCTACTAATATTGTAAATGCGAAAGTTTGTGAGGATGTATGGATGTCAGGATGTATATACATATATTTTTTACTCTTTCACTCAGAAACTACTAAACAGATTTCAATGAAACTTTAGAATAATATAGCTAATACATCAGAATAACACATAGGCTCATTTTTATTCCAGTAAAGTGTGCGGTTCCCGTGGGATACATTTGTTTTTGTTTTTCTAGAAACGAGGGTGAGCCGCTAGTATTAAATAATGAAAACATCAATCAATAATTTTATAAATAATAAAATATAAATATGTTGGGACATTAACACGCAGCCGGCAGCACCATCTAGTTCCATTATGAGCTACGAGGCTTGTTTTATGGATACCAGATAATTGATACACTACACATATATAACTTTAAATACACATATTATAAATATTAACACCCATGACTGGAGTATAAACATTCGTGTTCATCACACAAATGAATGCCCCCAACGGGAACTGAACCCGCGACCGCTGGCACAGCAAATAGGGTCATTACAAACTTATTATTCATATATTAACATAAGGTTAGTAAATTTAAGGATATGGTATATCTTCCATAGTTAAAAAGGATTCATTTAAATAATTAAACATTAATTTTTAAATTTTAACCACTTTATTATTATTCATTTTATTTTAAATATTTTATACTAGAGAAATATAACAAAATGTGCAAGTTGCATTCGTCTAAATATGAAATTTCAAATTGTTGAATGCTAGTGAAGCACGTTGCATGAATTCGGAATTCCATTGGGAGACATCTTGTTATCACTATTTTTGGACGCTTGTACTTATTCTCTAGGGATCTACAAATACTACATACAATGTTGCGAGAAAAATATGGATAGTGACTAAACGTTGCCAATGTAAGCTACAAAAATGTAGTCTAAGAACACTTTTAGCTTGGTGGCACTTGTTATCTATACTAATATTATAAAGCTGAAGAGTTTGTTTGTTTGGTTGAACGCGCTAATCTCAGGAACTACAAATCCGATTTGAAAAATTCTTTTTGTATTAGATAGCCCGTTAACTGAGGCAGGCTATAGGCTATATATCATCCCAGAAAAAATGTACAGTTCTCGTGGGATAATTTGTTTTTGTCTAGGGACCAGCCCGAAGCGAAGCGAGGGTGAGTCGCTAGTTCCTGATAAGCGTATTTATTTCCTTTGCTTAGTATCAAATTGTTTGTTAATTCAAGATATTTGCTAATTCTTTTCAAATAACTCGCTTACGCCTTTACAGCATGAACACAAACACACTCAATCTAACTAACATTCGATTTATAATCTATACATATAATAAAACAGTAACTTAACGAAATCGATGTGCGCGTTTCACGTAAAAAGTACTGAAACGATTTTAACTATATTTTATTTAGTGATAACTTATTACTCGGGTCAATATTAAGGATACTTTTTACTACAGGAAAATCTTTCATTCCCACAGGAATAACTATAATAAAAAAAAATTGGTTATGAAACCTAAATTCGTCTATAACCGTTCTCCCGGATTTAACCGGTTAAAGAACATAACCGAAACCTTAAACCGAAATGCCTTTCGGTTTGGGGTCAATGACCAAAACTGGTTAAAAAATTGAACGGGTTTCCGAGCCCTGCGTACTAGCAAGTGGTAATCATATCACAAATGTGATTCACACATGAATATCGTACAATTGCAAGAGGGGTTTGAATCCACTTCACTAGTTTTCAAAGCGAGCGTCCTACCAACTATCACTTCTAGTCGACTTATAATAAAATGATGAAGTACAGATGAGTTTAGTTTATTTGCATTTTCTGAACAAGTTTGCAGTTGAATAACATTTTAGTTTACATTGAAATAAGTTCAAATTAACATTTAAATATTCAATATTGGTAACTGCAGACGATGCAATAGAAAAATTGCTCGTAGATGGGAATGTTTCAAGTGCTTTCAAAATATATTTACAGAAAAAGTGTTCAACGAGGTAGGTTTAGGACCTACTTAATTAAAAATTGTGAAAATTATTTACTGCAAAAGTCAGCAGTAAATATTTTTCTTAAGAATTTATTTATTTTTTCTCGTCTAATAGTCTAAATTCGACCATAGTCAAAGTATGTATGTATGTATGTACCTATGTATAAAAATAACTGCTCCCAATATTTTTTTATTGATAGTACTAAAGCTCATTAATAGCCACTAAATGAAAAGATTGAAAATGGGTTATCAAACGATTAAAAAAGTACTGAATTGTTTTGTCTGTGCCTGTTTATATATAAATATCTAAAATAAGACACTAAATTTTATTTATCATAAAAAAATCGATGTCTCTTACTAAAGGAAGTATCAAATCTCAAGAGATATTTCTTGAAAGTCAAAACACTCATACATATATCATATCATCGTTAAGGTATACATAATAATAATAACAAAAATATACAAAATATATTTACTTGTCATAATATTAAAAAAAATAGATATTTTACATACTTAAACGTTTTTTTTGCAAAAAAACGTGTGTGTGTACTTATGTATGCACGTAAGAAGTTGTACTTCTTTGGCGTAACAGAACAAAAATAGCTGAGAATTTCATTCCGTATGTCACAACTCTCTGTTTGTAAAAAGAATGCAGCTAACTTCATCATGTCGCTTTTTGGCTGTCGGTGTGCGCGCGCATCGTAAAAATTATACTCTCATATTTTTTTCCAAACGTGCCACTCGTTGTTTACCTTCTACTCTTTTTTTGTTACCCTATAGCGTTCTATTCCTCAAACAACGCGATGCGATAATATCAAAGCACTAGTCAGTTTGCTCATTGGTCGAAAACATAATTAATTAAATTTTGTATTAAAAATCATACTACTGATATACACAAATGTAGTCCAAACACTCAAAGTAATGGAGGTTCAAAGTAAACCACGAACTACAATTTCTAGAATTGCAAATGTATACTTATCTCTACCTCTTAGTATTTTGGTCTAATGTATGAATTAATGCAACTATTTAACGTTTCTTTCCGAGAAATATTTCATAGAAAACTGTTATAGTAAATATAAACAAAAACATTTTCTGTCTAAAATTTATTTAAAATTAAAAGATAACATAATATTGTATTATAATTAGATATAAATCTAGAAACGATTGATTAAGCCGTACTAGTACATTACTAATAATATAACAAATATTATTTTGTCACCTTTTATTGGATATTCAAACTCAAAAAAAATTACACGTACAACTTGCAGAACACCATAAACTATACATATATTTCTGATAAAAAAACATAATTTTCACATATAAGAAGATTAAAATTAAAACCTTGAAATATATATGAACATGTAAGCGATGTAGTAAAATTCTTAGACTAGAAGTCTACTCAATGCATTTCGATAATATGATAAACGACCTCCCTCCATTTTATCTGTCTAAACACCGACAAAGTTTACTTATCTTTCGCAATCTTATAAACGGAAAAACATATTTATATTTCTTTCACGCAACAACGATTATATTTGTAGGTATATAGGATCCTTTTTATTCCAGTGTACAAAACGATTCTCGTGGAATATGAGCCTATTCCAAAAAAATCCTTATGATAGCGAGGGTCTGTTACAAGTACTTAATATTCTTCTTAATTTAGTATTAATTACCCACGAAATTCTGGTGGTGGTTTTGAAATATGGCCCCACCCAGTATTAAATAGACCATTATAGTCATAGTCGAGCGGTTTGTACTGCCTTCGATGAAAAGGATGTTTTTTAGAACCTCTATAACAATATAAAGCATTGGCTGGATTATAAAAAAATGATGAACCAAACAAGCCTGTTAATGATTGAGGGTACTTATTGTTTTCATACAAATCGAACCCACTATCTGGGTTGTCAGTGGTTTCATCGTATTCTAATCCAGAATCATAAGTAGGTGATCTCGATTTTCTTCTATATTTAGTATGCGCTCCTAATTTAACTTCCCAATATGACCACATGCTATGTTTTGGTAAAGCTTCTAACTTCGATCTCGAACTGATTAAACCGTGCCATGATAGTGGATATTTTGACAATTTCTGTTTTTTACACTCTATAAAGTTTATAGCAAACAATAAAAGAGTCAAATAAGATAATATTTTCATTATAATTCACTAGTTCAATCACGTCTTCGTGCGGACTATAATAAACGTCGTATACATTTGATAGCATTCTGTGACTTCGTCGAGCTCCGAGAATGTTCTATACTAATTAACGAAGTGGAACTGTCTATCTATAATTTCGAAGCTGATAACTACGTTTGCAAATACTATTATAATTGTTAGTTATGAGACTCACACTCCTAGTTACGTTTTTACGTTTAGTATAGATTTCTCAGAGATGAGATATTTTTGCGCAGTAACGCGCTCGCTCGGGAAACCGAGTGAAGCGGATTCAAATCCCGGATGTCGCACGTCTGATATCTTCATGTGCGAATCATTTCCAACATGATTACCACTTGTCTTAAAGGTGAAGGAAAACATCGTGAGGAAACCTGCATGTCTGAGAGAACCTAGCAAGTTCTCAAAAGACATGTGAAGTCCGCTAACCCGCACTTGGCCAGTGTGTTGGACTGCGGCCTGATCCCCCTCGTACTGAAAGGAAGCCCGTTCCCAGCAGTGGGACATTAAAAAGGGCTGAATACATGTTGACTCGGATAACCAGCTATCTTCATATCTTTACATAGGATCTTTTGAAAATCATTAAAATCGGTTCCAAATTCGCGCGTTGCCTAATATAATACACAATTGAATACCGCTCCCTTTTAGAAGTCGGATAAAATATTTAATGTCCTGTTTGACTCTTACAATTTAATTTGAAATCTATAGATATAATAAAAGTGTAATTGTCTGTACATGAAAGATATTTGAGAAAAACTATTATTGGGGATATTAATTAACGCAAAGTTATGTCAATTCAAGGAATCATCTAGGGACGAACCCGAGCGAAGCGAGGGTGACTCGTTAGTATACCTAAATGTACAACATAAATAGATAAATCTCAATTATCCATAACAGAATTGTTAAGAGAAGTCACCCGTTTTCGACATACTCCACCGGAAATTCAGCACAACAACCTAGCAGACCGACGACTTAGTCAAGACCACTCTCTTCATGAAGTAGACACATTGTGCTTTGTTATATAAGCTAGCTGTTATTGGCACGTACACAGTACATCATAAAGTGTTATTTTTGCCTTGGGGTTTTACGAGAGTGGGCGGAGGCTGCATCATTTATTATATGGATCTGAATATAAAATCTGAAAAGTTGTTACTGGAATTGCAGTTTTTCGTTGTGAGGGGATATACCAATATTTTATAGTGTTAATCTGAAATACCTACATATATCCTTTTTTATGATTGAATACTTTAATATTTAAACGCCTTTCTTATAATAGAACTAGCGACTCAGCCTTGCTCCGCTCGGGTTCGTCCCTTTATCTTTTAACGGTTAGTATAGATTTCTCTAGATTTCTCAGAGTTAAGATATTTTCGCACAGTAAAAAGTATCCTATATGTTGAACCGGATATCCAGCTAGCATTATACCAAATTTTATCAATATCTGTCCAGTGGTTTTTTCGTGATGAGTTTCCAGAGAGACTGACAGACAGACAGACGAAAATTCTAAAAACTATATATTTGGCCTCTGTATAGATAATAATGACTATTTCAATAAGATTTTCCAAAAAAATATTTAATGTACAGATTCGACTTAGAATTTTATTCTGTGTATAGATGATATATAATTAATTATTTTAAAATGTTTCTTATCGTGCGAGTGGCATATTATATTAGTTTAGTTTTGTTTTTGTGACCTCTTATCAATGTATTATTGAACTACATATGTATATACCAGATTGTATAAAGCTTATTTGAAATCACTAATGAACCACTCTCGCTTTGTTTATTGCTTGCTTTTAATTAAATTCTATTTTCAAAAGAATTTATAGATAAAGCTTATTTTTGATTAATAATAGGTAAAATTAATTATGATTTAAAATAGAGCTTTTCTGCTCAAAAGCGTTTTCATTATAAGAATTATAAACTTCTTTAAAATCAATACATATAATAAAGTTTTGAGTCGAATCTGTACATTAAATATTTTTTGGAAAATCTTATTGAAATAGACCTTATTATCGATACAGAGGCCAAATCTATAGATTTTAGAATTTTTGTCTGTCTGTTTGTCTGGTCACTGGCATCACAAGAAAATCACTGTATAGATTTTCATGTTTCTAATTTAAATTCCTCTCTTAATGATAGAAGAATGGAAAAGAATGGTATAACTTTTATAGTTATAATAGATTTGGATTTTAAAATTAAAATGATTAATGGAATATTAGATTTTGGCGGTTCTAGATATACCTAATGGAGACAAAGTAACCGTTTGTAGAATTTATATTTGCTCATTTAAATGTGCACCTCTAGAGAACGTCTGGACGGAAATACGGTTGTAATAAATTTTAATATTAAAAATCAGTCAAGTGCGAGACGAATTCGCAGACGAAGGGTTCCGTACCATCGTACATATACTTTTTATTAATGTGACTTTTACTCTATGTATGTACCTAGTATATTAACTTCGATGATCGATTACAAACATTAAAAAAATGTTTCTTGTATTATTTTTTTACTTTTTTTTTTATTATTTTTTGTTATAGCGGCAATAGAAATACATACTATATAAAAATTTCAACTCTCTACTTATTACGGTTAATGAGACTCAGCCCTCTGACAGACGGACGGACGAACAGCGGAGGTTTAATAATAGGGTTCCGTTGGCTCCTTCGGGTACGGGACCCTAAAAAAATAAATATTCATATTAGATTAACTTAATGAGTTTAAACTTCACTATCATACGCGCATATTAATACATTTTTATTGGCTGTCGGATATACAGAAACACGAATAACTAACTACTTTTATATTTATGTGAATATTATATTCCTCTATATTAATTCTTAGCGCTAAAATTGTCTGAAGGAAAAGGTTAATTAGCAGAGGACAGCCTTTGTGCCTTTTGGCCTCAGGTCTAATATCTTTAATCTATACTAATATTATAAAGCTGAAGAGTTTGTTTGATTGTTTGTTTGTTTGTTTGTTTGTTTGTTTGTTTGGTTGAACGCGCTAATCTCAGGAACTACTGAATGGAATTGAAAAATTATTTTTGTGTTGGATAGTCCAATTATCGCGGAAGGCTTTAGGCTATATATCATCCCGGAAAAATGTACGGTTCCCGTGGATAGAGTTATTTTTGTCTAGAGACGAACCCGAAGCGAAGCGAGGGTGAGTCTCTAGTATGTAATGAAATTGTATACAATAACATATTGTTTATAAATAAATAAATAATTTATACATACATATATGTCAATATTAAACGTTTAATATGATATAACTTTCAAGATAAAAAGCATTTTAATTTTAGTAGTGATGGAAATTAACTAAGTCTTTACACATGTTTACATACTAGCGACTCACCCTCACTCCGCTCAGGATCGTCCCTAGTTACGTTTTAACGGTTAGTATAGATTTCTCAGAGATGAGATATTTTCCCGCAGTAAAAAGTATCATATATGTTGACCCGGATAACCAGTTATCATCATAACAAATTTCATCAAAACCTGTCCAGTCATTTTCTCGTGATGCGTTTTTGCCTGTGTATCGATAGTAATGACTATTTCAATAAGATTTTCCAAAACATATTTAATGTACGGATTCGACTCAGAATTTTATTATATTTATAGATGTATATATGTATTTGCTTCAATGATTGCCGTGGTTCAGTATGACGCTGGTCTCATTAACACTTCCAATTATACATAAATATAGATTAGAGACCAGTTGTTCAATTTTTGAATAAAACATTTAATATTTCTAGTGTGGGTAAGGCGAAATGTATGTTTAGAAAATATATGTCAACGCGGGTTATGTTGATATTGGCCTAGAGAAGTGTAAAACATATTAACGTTTCATTAATCGTATTATTTTAAAGAGCAATTATTGTAATTATTATATGTTTCGTGTATCTCGGAAACGGCTCTAATGATTAAATTTTGTATTTAGATAAGGTTTTACTTCTTAAGTTTATCTAGAGACAATTTATATAATTTCCGAAAAAGGCCGAGAAAAGCTCTATTACCCAATTACTAACATTTAAATGTATTACATAGAGTAAATAAAATATATTTTATAAGGTTTTTTTTATATATATATATATATATATATATATGTCCCAATATTGATTAAGTTTCCAATGCAAGAAATCATTTAGCATCAGTCGTGCCGGATATTCGGTGAAGTAAATTGGACGCTCAAAGCCACCCAGCCGGCACCCCGCTTGCCGCATGACTACACCTTACTACTCGTCCAATTACCACTTGCACTATTCGGAAAATTCGTATTTAAATAAAAAATAAGATAATATAAAATAAAAAAATAAGATATCAATAATATATTTCTAACATGAAAGAATATCAAACATTTCGTAGGTGATTGAAAGAAAATTGGAACAAAATTAAAGTACCGACTAGTACAAATATATATTCAGAGTAATATTATAAATGTGAAAGTCTATTTGTTTGTTTGTTTGTCATTCTTTCACGTCAAAACAGAGTGACGGATTGGCGTGATTTTTTGTGTGGAGACAGTTGGAGAGCTGGAGACTTTTCAGACTTTTCACTTTTCAGGATGTAATAATTAGCCCACCATACTTTAATCTGACGGTTTCAAGTATTTCTACCTTATCAAAATATTATTTTTAATATTTTGATCGGCTGCCCTAGACGCGAACCCTTATATAGAGGACTTATATTATGGTGGAGGTACTTAACAGAGTGCAAGGTATCCCCCCTTATGTTGATCTGTCGCGCTTGAGTAACTCCAAAAATCCCCTCTTGGGCTCCCCTACCACTCGCTTGAAAAACCGAGTTAAGCGGGTTCAAATCCCAGGACTCACATAATCTTTAATAATTTCATGTGTACATCAAGTTTCATTTCAGTTTCATGAATACATCGTGAGAAATCGTGTGAAGTCCGCCAACGCGCACTTGACCAACATGGTGAACTATGGCCTGATTCCCTTCGTATTGAAAGAAGGTCAGTGCCCAGCTGTAGGACATACAAGTGCTGAATACAATAATATGGTAGTGGTAGCCCAGTGGTAACTCGCTCGCTTGGTAAACCGAGTGAAGCGGGTTGAATTCCCTGGTCTCGCACCTCTGATATTTTCATGTGCGAATCATTTCTAACATGATTATCACTTGCCTTACGGTGAAGGAAAACATCGTGAGGAAACCTGCATGTCTGAGAGAACCTAGCAAGTTTTCAAAAGACATGTGAAGTCCGCCAACCCGCACTTGGCCAGCGTGGTGGACTATGGCCTGATCCCCCTCGTATTGAAGGGAGGCCCGTGCCCAACAGTGGAACGTTAAAAAGGGCTGAATGCACATACACTAATATATTAAATATATTCGCATAAACAAACAATTTTAAACATTTAATCTCATTTTATTACCGACTAGACATATAAAGTAAGCTCAGTGATTCAACAAATCTGAGCATGAATTATGGAAACGAAGAATAAGGAATATTCTCGTCGCAATTCTACATATGAATGAAATGAACGGCTTATTTGCCGTTTGACGCGAACATCGTCATCTGCGGAATGCAAACGGGCGAGATAACACGACAAAGACGAATCAGTGCCAACTAACAATGAAATATTTTCTCTCGTATATTCTTTAATCTTTTGTAGAAATATAAAAAAAATACTTTTTATTTCATTTCATAAACGTGAATTTATTTAGTATAAACGATGAAAAAGCTATAAAGAGTCGATTTGTTTCGGAAATGTGTGTAGATTTTCTACTCAATTCCTTTGTTAATGGCTTTCAAGCGTGTCAAATAAGAACAATTGTCACGTAATATTACGTAGAATGAAAATTACACGAAGTAGATTGATCGGTAAAATAAGATTATTTGAGCCAATCTACACTTTATTCAATACTAGCGACTCACCCTCGCTTCGCTTCAGGTTCGTCCCTAGACAAAAACAAATCTATCCCACGGGAACCGTACATTTTTCCGGGGTGATATATAGCCTAAAGCCTTCCTCGATAAATGGACTATGCAACACAAAAAGAATTTTTCAATTTCAACCAGTTGTTCCTGAGATTAGCGCGTTCAACCAAACAAACAAACTCTTCAGCTTTATAATATTAGTATAGATTGAAAACTATTTTTTAAATTAAAGGAGGATTATTTATAACAATATTTGTATTTCTTTTAAATAAACATTGAATAAAATAACAGATTATTAAAGAAACAGCTAATTTCAGAATTTGCCTGTCTATAAAAATACTCTCATACATATATTATACTAATATTTAAATAATTATTTAACATGAAATAAATGTTTATTTGTAGAAGAGAATTTTAGACACGTCTACGACACAGTTTCTGTTAAGAGTAGACTGAAATGTCAAATCCAGGGTCGGTTTGCGAGCCAACAATTACAAGTACGACGAAGTAAAAGTGCATCGACAATGCCTCTCGGAAAAATTGGATTACTCGTTAGTCCCCTGTTAAAATAGAGTAAGGGATTTAATTAAAAAGTTGTGTTACTGAATCGACTCTACATATATGTAATTTATACAAATATAAACCTTTCTAATGCTGGATATATCTATTTAATCTATACTAATATTATATTATAAAGAGGCAGTGTTTGTTTGTTTATTTGTTTGAACACGCTTATCTCAGGAACTACTAATCCAATTTGAAAAATTCTTTTTTCATTAGATAGTTCGTTTATTGAGGAAGGCTATAAGGCTATAATATCATATAATATATAGTCTATCTTTTCCATACTAACCGTTAAAACGTACCTAGGGATGAACCCGAGCAAAGCAAGGGTCTCTAGTTAAAGATATTTAAAAGGTTAGAGTACGTTGTTTACATTTTTTAATTTTCTATCTTAAATTTTTAAATTCAATTCACGCTGAAATATCATAATGTATATTTAACCTTTGTGTTAATTTTGGTTTTCTTTTTATCATAAATAAAAACATAAGAAAACAGGACTTTCACCTTTCTTACTTAATTATTTTAATTACTTTATATAGACTATAAAAGAAAGAAAAAAAGTTTATAATAAACAGTACCTATTACCTATATTATATAAACTTTATTCAATTAACAAGTAAAGTTAAATATTATTATTAAACATTATTAAGTTAAAGATTATTATAGACTTAACAGCCGACCCATTTAACTTCTTATAAATGTCTATACTATACTTTTTGCTAAACTTGATAGTAAAAGGACATTTTTAAATTTCTTTTTAATTATCTGGATTCACTAAAATTATACATTGATATAATCTGTGCTATCACTAATATCTAATCATACGATAAATTTCATTTAATAAACTTTAATTTTTACAAAAAAATGAATAAAAAAAAAAGGTTTTGTTTCAACAAAACTACACTCTTACTTGCTGACCAGACGTTGTCCTATCCAAACTTTAATTTTGATTGTGATCGTTGAGTTTAAAAAAAATATTATAGAAACACTATTTTCTATTTATCCCATATTTTCCAGGCAACATTTCCATTTCTTTTCTATGAAAAATAGAAAATAACCAAATCGTTCCGTTCGTTCTTTACTGATGAACTTACCAACAAAAAACCCTTTATTTTTATTTATATCCATAAGTAATTTAAAAATCATGTCACCAACATACAGAAACTTAGTCATTGTAATAAAAGGAATGAAATTTACATTTATATATATTACTGTGAATTCGTACATACGACAATAACAAGGGAACCAAATGATAGTTAATTGTTCCAATGGCCCGTCGCGTCGCTCGGGAAACGTAATTACCGTCGAATCCGGTAATTAACTGGGTCCGCTCGAACCCCCACATCCGTAGAGGCCTGAAATTACGTTACACGATTGTGTACGTTACATTGACAAATTTAATATTCGTTTAAAATCTAGTTACAGTTTGTGTTCTACACTTTACTTATTTGACTTATTATTATTTTGAAGTAAAACTTTTTTACGCACGCTTGACTTGGGGAGTAAGCTGGTGAATGCGTTACGAAAAGTGTAACGTTACGGACGAGGCGAACGTTTGTTGCCATGGTAACCGTTGTTATTGTCTGACAAATGATATATAATACTATAATCTTTCCTTAAATGATATTTTATAAATACATCATTGTAATATGCCTAATATACGTTATTTTTAGTATCTCACCTATCCTAATTATTTACAACATACATTGAATCTCATAAAGAGTACCGATAACCTACAGAAGTTTTACTTCTTCCGCGTGTACACATTCATACACGCACTCTTTAATTTTGTTTTTTGATGTGCAACATGTTTTTTTTTTTCAATTTTGATGATCATTATGATTTCTTTAGTCTCTGTCATATTTATTTTATGCGAATATTAAAGCCTGACCTCTTCAGTATAGATTTTAACCCCATGCTAGGTCATAAATAATTTATTATTAAAACAAAACAATTGTTATACATTGTTTTTGTAAAAGTTGTAGCTATGAAATACACAATAGTTTATTTAAAACATAAATATTCAATAAAGTTAACTGTGAAAATATCTCTACTAGCAAAATATTCAAATTACATATGTACATTGTACATACATATATATTGTATACCTACAATTTAAGGATGCATTTTTATATTTATGATATTATATTATATTACATATACATATATTATATGTTAAAAATTCCTCGACTTTTTCACGACTCTGTCGGTTTAACTAAATATCCCGTCCCGAGACCCTCAGGAAAAAGGATACCTAGTATAATTGATCCTGTTCTATCCCCCAATTAAAATATGAAGCTATTGTGGTAAGTAAGGTTGTGATGGATCGGTATGTTCTTGAGTATGAGAGTCACTTGCTGCAAATGTGTGCTGATCGGATGACGGTTGTGTTGTTGATTGAGATGTGGATGAATGGTATGTAGACGTTGATTGTGTGTTTGATTGTGCTATGTGTTGTTGATTTGCTTGCGATGATTGTGTTACGAAAACGGTATCCCCAAGTACTTTACTAATTATGGTGGAAGAGTGTAATGCTGCTTGTTTTTGTAGTATGTGGATGTTTATGTTTGCATCTAATTTGTCACAGTACCGTTTGAGGCTCTTCCTCACTGCACCCGTGGCTCCTACTACGATCGGGATAGTTGTGACGGTGGTGTTCCATAACCTGGAGAGTTCGACTTTTAGCGGGTGATATTTGCAAATTTTTTCTATTTCCTTAGCTCCAATGTTATAGTCTGACGGCACTGAGATATCAATAAGGTAAGTATGGTTGTTTTGTTTATCTATGTAGATAAGGTCTGGTCTGTTGTGAGTGATTGTAACGTCAGTTTGCACAGGGATTTCCCATATTAATTTAGCTGTACTATTCTCTTTTAAAGTCGGTTGCTTGAGTTCTTCCTTCCACCATAACTTGTTGACTTCGATTTTGTTCTTCTTAGCCAAGCACCAGAAAACATATTGAACTAAGTTATTGTGTCTCTTTACAAAATATGTCCCGGCGAGTTTTTCACATCCTGCTAGAAGATGTTGTACGGTTTCGTCTTTATTTGCGCACAAGCGGCATTTGCCATCTGTATTTCTCTTCAATATGTCGCGTTCGTGCTGGCGCGTTAGCACCGCCTGATCTTGTATAGCAAATAGAGACGATTCCACTGATGGCGAAATGGGTTGTTTCTTCAGCCATTTAAAGGTAAGTTCTTTATCCACATTGGCAAGGTCGAGGACCTTTTTAGGGAATTGCCCATGCAGGTTCTTGTTTCTCCAGGCTTCATTCTGTTTCTTTATTATGCTATTTTTAATTTCTATTTTAGTGTGATCTTTGCCCCGCGTTAACTTCAGTTCTTTTTCTATTTCTTCTGCTTCTTTGTAAATTGAGTATTTTCCTCTGTTCTTATCGTGATGTGCTATTGCTTCTATTAGATAATCATTTTTCTGTTCTAAATATTGTTTATATTTCAAAATATGAGCTTTGTACAAATTTTCTAAATTAATTAATCCCCTGCCACCCATCGCTATGGGTAAATAGATTCTGTCCACATCCGCCTTTTGCTGGTGAGCTTTCTTGATCGCTAACAACTTACGCGTCTTCACATCGATCCGTTTTATATCGCTGTTTTTATAATTTATAACCCCAAATGAGTACATCAAAACAGGCACAGCATATGTATTAATGCCTTTTATTAAATTTCGCGCATTCAAATGAGAATTTGTTAACTTTTTAACTCTCCTGAAATATTCTTTCGTTAATTGATCCCTAATATCGCTATGATTTATCTTCCCAGATTCGTTAATCCCTAAATATTTGTATGTTTGGTCTAATTTTAATTGCTTAAAGGTGTTTCCGTTCAATAGTATATGTTCGTTGCCATCAGTGTGGTTTCTATATCCAGCGGTTATATGAAGTATGTTACATTTATCCAGCCCGAACGACATGCCTATATCTGTAGTAAAAATTTCGACACTATCTAGTAAGATTTTTAAGTTAGTTTTATTATTTGCATACATTTTAACATCGTCCATATATACCAAGTGATTAATCCATACGCTGTCCTTCAGATGATATCCTTTATTTTGATATTTCCCTAGAATAGTAGAAATTGGATTAAGCGCCAAGCAGAATAACAATGGAGATAACGAGTCTCCCTGAAAGATGCCCCGCCTAACATAAATCGGTTCAGTGGTGTAAGAGTCTGTAGAGCCCTTAGCCGTCATTATAACTTTCCATTTGGGCATCGCTCTTTCAAGGAATCTCTTAATAACCGGCGGGCACCTATAAATGTCCAACACGCGAAGCAACCACTCATGCGATATACTATCAAACGCCTTCTGGTAGTCTATCCATCCCATGCTCAAGTTCTTTTGAGCCTCATGTGCATCCTCCAATATTGCCTTGTTTAGCATCAAATGATCTTTGCATCCCCGAGCCCCGCGCCGACATCCTCTTTGCTCTGGGGCCATAATATTGTTTGCTAGACAGTGTGTATACAATTGGTCGGATAATATCGAAGTGAGGAGTTTGTACATACTCGGCAAGCATGCGATTGGGCGCCAGTTCTTTGGATTTTCGGTATCCTCATTCTTTGGTATCAGAATAACCTTGCCAGTTGTTAGCCAATCGTCTAATGGTTCTTCCCCTTTCAGAACTCTCGTATAAAGCATGGCGAGATGGTCGTGCATCCTGGTAAAATACTTAAGGTAGTAGTTCTGAACTTTATCTTGCCCTGGCGCCTTCCAATTTAACATTTTACTTAAAGAGTGTTTAATCTGTTCAGTAGTTATTTCTTCGGATGAGTTCATGGTGATATTATTATTAGATTGTTCCATCTCTAAAATCCATTCTGCTTGATGATTGTATTCAACCGGTTGTGATAAAATGTTTGTCCAAAACTTCTCAGTGTTGTGCTTGCTCGGTATTTTAACGTCTATATTTTCTCTCTTACTATCTAAACTTCTATATAATCTATGTTCGTCTTCTGTAAACATTTTATTCTGTTGTTTTCTGCTATTTATTTCTTCATATCGTTTTATTCTACCTGCCAATGCTTTTATTCTTTGTTTCAGTATTTCTTCTCTACTTTTATGTTCTATTTCATTCTGTATGTTATATTTTGCGTATAGCTTATCCCTGATTTTTATCATTTTCCTTGAATTAACTCCCCTTGAAATTTCTACCATCTGTCCTAATTCTTTCCTTAAACGTTCTATCTTTGCCTTTATCCTATTTTTCCATGGTGGGTCTACATGCGGTTTTATTGTGCTACTAGGTGAGTAAGGGTGTTGGTTGTTGTTGACTATTAAAGTTCTCGCGGCGGAATAAATTATGTCATTAGTGTCTCGTAAAGTGCAATTACTTGCCAAAATTGTTGGTAAATAGTTGTCGATTATTGTTAAATTTTGTAAAAATTGTCTATTGATTTTAGCTTTCGGCGGGTAATCGCGCTCTTCGATAGGTATTTCTTTTGTTTCGGCTAAACATTGTAGGAATTGGACAATGAGTGGGTTCTGCTCTTCATCACTGTCATACGTTACAGGGCATTGTGCCATCACTGATACGGATCTGCTGCTACTCTGAATGTTTGAAATGTCTTGTTCATTGGTTTCTTCTATACTATTATCTAAAACTAAAGCTGATGTTGTGTTTGTGTGTGTAGTTGTATCGCTGGGATGAGATTGCTGCGCTTCGTTTTCAGCATTACGCTTGATTCGGTTCAGTAGTTCTTGAGAAATAAGATTTTGTTTTAAAATTCGACGTGCTTGGTTCGATAACGTATTTCCATTGAATCTGTGTATTTTATATGTTATATTATATTACATATTATATTATTATATTATATTATATTATATTATTATTAGTTAAGACATTTTATTATTAACAATAACCTGAGTATTTTATTGATGAATATTTAGTACACAGGTACTAAATATTCATCGTCTATCTGTGTACTTAATTTCATCCAAATCTGTGCAGCCGTTTCGGTGTAAAGTAAAAAACATACACACTTTTGCATTTATAATAGTACTAGCGACTCACCCTCCTCCGCTCGGGTTTGACCCTACTTACGTTTTAACGTTTAGAATAGATTTCTCAGAGATGAGATATTATTTTCCCTCAGTAAAAAGTATACTATATGTTAAGCTGGATAACCAGCTATGATCATACCAAATTTCATCAAAATCCCTCCAGTGGTTTTTTCAGACGGACAGACAGATTATTATTATTATACAGATAAATAAAATTGAAGTGTCTGTTTGTAATGTCAAAATAACAGCTTTATACTAAATGCATATGGAATTATATACAGTACTTAGAAAAAAAAATACAATCTTTAAAATATTTGTCTGTCTATCTGTCTGTTTGTTCCGGCTAATCTCCGAAACGGCTGGACCAATTTCGACGGGACTTTCACTGGCAGATAGCTGATATTATAAGGAGTAACTTTTTTTAGAAATAGAACTAGTGTTTCACTCAAAAAAATTAAAACTTACCTAGGGACGCACCCTAGCGAAGCGAGGGTAAGTCGCTAGTGTATAGATATATTTTGATTGTATGTTTATTTATGTACTGATAAAAAAATTGCATCACGATCGAATCAGTGTGTTAAAACGTGTTGTCTCTATAAATAACAATCATCAAATGATTGCCATGCGCCATCATGCCCACGGGTGCAGCTATTTTCAGAGTTGTATGCACCTCTCAGCTTTTTTAGACTACAAATATGTACTGATTATACATATAATAGCATAAATCAATATTCTAAATATTTCACCAACAAAATGTACTCCAAATTGTTTATGTATTAACTAGAAAAATATATTTAAATACAGGAAATTTTAACTTTCTTTTTATTATAGCTACTATAGTTGTAAATAGTACGAGTACTTCTGCTATAAGGAAACAATTTGTCTAAAGTTTGTTATTATCAATATACAGGTAAACGTTATTCACAGTATAAAATACAATATGAATAAAATAATAAATTTAAATTGTTTGGAAATAAAGCAATTGTTTTGAAGTGAAAACTTCTTTATACGTGTTTAACGGTTTTGGTAGGGGCAAAACTTGGATTCACGTCACCGACGTGCTTCGTGTGACATAAGATTTTGATTAATGAATAAACTATATCAAAATGTAAATAATTATTCCTCGGAGTGCCAATAGATGTGAAAACCAGACTGATAATAATTTCAATTTAGAAATAATGAAATTTTAATAAAAAAAAACACAGTTATTCCAAAGATATAAGTTTTCACTCGTCGTTTCGTACTTAATTAAGTTTTAACTGACAATATGTTGAAGTGTAATTTTAATCTGATGATTGGAAAAAATACATACTTTGCAAAACTTTGTTGCAATGTGCGTGTTCAAAAACTTAAATACAAAAACCAAATAATTAAACGCATTAATTTTACATAATTATATGTTTTTATCAATATTTTTTTTTCTATTTCAATAAAAAAGAACAAAGAGCACATGCGACTATGAAAAAAATCATCAATTACTTCGAACATATCGACTCGTGCATCCGTTTTATTATTATTTTACAGTATACAAGCCCTCTGACCCAAACCCTTCGGCGTTCGACCCAATAAAATCAAATGACGAACCGTACAATTAACCTTCGCCCGATGAAGATCTAAATGCGTACCCGAGTAACTAAACTTGCGTGTACAGTACCACGTGACCTCCTTGTGTATTAGATCGATCCATGATATCGTTTTAGGAAGTACACAACTCAGAAATTGTCGGATATCTATCTTTATGTAAGAAACCTATTACTATTTTGAAGGTAGAAATACAAAGAAATTAAAGAAAATAAACAATTATTGGCAATTACCCCTATTATATATCACCGAAATTACTACAGCTAGTATTTTAAATTCAAGGCAGTGGTAGCCCAGTGGTAACGCGCTCGCTTGGGAAACCGAGTGAAGCGGGTTCAAATCCCGGGTGAAATTTTATCATGATTACCACTTGCCTTACGGTGAAGGAAAACATCGTGAGGAAACCTGCATATCTGAGAAAAACCTAGCAAGTTTTCGAAAGACGTGAAGTCCGCCAATCCGCACTTGGCCAGTATGGTATATGGTAGTATGGACTATGGCCAGATTCCCCTCGTATTGAAGGGAGGCCCGTGCCCAGCAGTGGGATGTTAAAAAGGGCTGAATACAGATACAGTATTTTGAAGAAATAAACAAAATATAAGGCCTATCACAAATTGTTAAAAAATATATAACAAAAATTCTCAAAATCCACTGACACGATACGATATTCAGGCACTTCACATTTGAAAAAAATACATCAATCTTCTACTACTATCTACAAATCTTCACTCCATTTTCCTTACAGGAAAAAGAAACCTCGCTTTATTCTGTGCTTTTCAGCCTTTTAATATTACTTGTTTTAATACGAGGCCTAATGCTACTTTAAATCCAAACCAGGTATGAATATAAGATATGAAATCATGGTAAAAATTATATTCAAATTCGATATTATACGTTTATCGTAGAACTAGTGTCATATACCTGCTTATACATCTGAAATATTTTCTACTTTTTAATACGTTGGCTATAATCGTCCGCGTCTAGAACTTTTACAGTATTTTTCTTCATGTCCCTTTTGTGTGTTCCACACTGTATATCGACTTAGCTATTAGGTAATAATCGTATCAATTTCCATTGAAAATTATAGGTTAACTTCCGCATAACGATGGAATTTCTTTACAGTTTACAGCTTTTATATATAACTAGTGGTACCCACGGCTTCGCGTTCAATCTTCAAGCTTACATCGCTACCGAACTTCACAGGTCGCTAGGCTAATCTGAAGATTGCCTGAAAATCTCATGAAAATTTTTCGAGCCGTTTTAGAGTCCATGGGGAACATCTTAAACACATCGATGTTTTATATATATATAGATTCCACCGTAAACTTATTTCCCCGGAATACTAAAATGACCTAGAAAATAGCGTAGGCGATGTCTTTTGGCAGCGATCGATTGTATGTATGTATGTATGTATGTAGTTTATGCATTAAGTATGTCGATTAGTAAAAATAATGTTAAAATCGGCTTAGTCGTTGATCCAGAAGTGTGGTAAACAGACACAACAACAACAACACACATAAATTTAATGTCTATTCATTTTTTAGTAGGACAGTTATTTTGTAACCACAATTACATTTAATTTTATACTCACAGTGCACACATAAATAAATCAACTTATTATCTCTTATAGTCTACTGGCTAGCGTACCCCGTGTATACTACAGACCTTGAAGTGTATAAATAAAAATGTTAGGACATTAACACACAGCACCATCTAGTTCCATGATAAGCTACGAGGCCTGTGTTATGGATACCAGATAGTTGATACGCTATACATATATAACTTTAAATACATACATATTATAAAACCCCATGACTGGAGTACAAACATTCGTGCTCATCACACAAATGAATGCCCCCAGCGGGACTCGAACCCGCGACCGCTGGCACAGCAAGTAGGATCACTGCAAACTGAGTCAAACGTGTTGTCAAACGTATGGTCGGACCAATAATACTTACTGGGCTTTTCTATCAGGAAATCTGAAGGCGTTACGAAATTGGCAGTGAATAGCAGCACATAACACTGTCGGCCATTATAATATCCTTGAATATATTACCAATAAAATTGTAAAATTCAATATATGCAAATTGGTTTGAATATAAAGTTTAAAATAACATAGTATTTTCAGAGTTTCGAAGTTGGACGCGGTCAAACTTTTAACTATTACCGATCACAATGAAAAACTATGTTTTGCTTCGGTGATTTACTACGAACAGGAATTGCGGTCCGATTTTATGTAATTCTCACTTGTTTAGTTTTTTTTTTTTTTTATTTGGTATATGAGTTAAAAAAATGAAAAGCTTTATGTAGATATGCTCAGAAGTTTTGAGCTAAAAATTGCGCATAACCATAATACTTAAAAAGACTCACTCAAAATACTTCTTAACTAACGCAGGTGTAGGTTAAATAAGATCACTTAAACACCGGATAAAGGTTTAAAGTGTTCCAAAGTCTAAAATTCATTTTAATATTATAAATATGAAAGTTTGTGAGTACGTATGGATGTTTGTTACTCTTTCACGCCAGAACGGATCTGAATGAAATATGGCACAGAAATAGGTTATAGTCTGAAATAACACATAGGCTATTTATCCCGGAAAAAGGTTTCTTTTTATTTTCCTAGAGGTGAACCTTCCTAGAGGTTACATATTTTACGGGCGCCGATATCTTTTAAAAGAATTTAGTACCTATACAACTTTTTTGTTTATGACTTAAATGCAAAAGCTAGTTTGTATAACTATTTGCAAACATATGTAGATGTAGATAAATAATGAGAGGTAGTAGCATTTCACCTATTGATTTGGTACCGACTGAAGTTCGCACCGTTAAGAGTTTTGCCCTTATATATTAAAGTTCCGACCGTTTGCTACTAATGCAGTGATGGAGCTAAGGGGTCATAGGGGGCAGAGGATCTATAGGGCATGTGAAAGTTATTAAAAGGACATTTGTATGCCATGCCAAAATTCATGAAATATTTTTTCAAATAAGTCCTAACTAAAAAATAATAATTAGCTTTGATTATACGTCAGTCGTAATTATGTATATTAACCGTATAGAAAATGCGTAGTTATAAAATATTTTCTAATAAAAAAGTAAAACACTTTACAAACAACACATTAAAATAAGCGTTAATTATATCATTATCGATTGAGACACCATCAGTCAGGATTATAAACGTGTACGCTCTATCCTGATTCATTTTATTATTGAATATTTTAAATAACACTATCTTTTCATATTTTTTCTCGGATTTATTTTGATTTACGGTTCCCGATGTTTGAAAATGAATTCAAAAAATTAAAAAATGATTTGAATTCTTTCATTTTTGAATAGTTATTAGTTTGTCGTGGCTTTACTAACAAAATCAATGTAAAAGTAAGAACAAATTTAACAAAAAGCTTATATAATTTGAACTAAGCAAATAGCGATTTCCTAATTTTCTAATTTTATAATATGCACTGACCTATTTCAGCCGCTATGGGAAATCTTTAATACAATATTCCGTTCACTCTCAAAATCGATGGGATGACAATGATCGTTTCTGATGGCACCACTTGGCGCCACTGACGAGTGAGGTCCTATCGCTGTCATTGAAAAGTATTTGCTAGTACGGCAGGGCCAATAAAATTAGTATGTTAATTATAATCTGTACAGATAAATAAAATTGAAGTGTCTATTTGTAATTTCAAAATAACAGCTTTATACTAAATGCATATGGAATTATATACGGTACTTATAAGAAAATCACAATTTTTAAAATTTTTGTCTGTTTGTTCCGGCTAATCTCTGAAATGGCTAAACCAATTTTAACGAAACTTTCACTGGCAGATAGCTAATATTATAAGAAGTAATTTAGGCTACTTTTATTTTAGAAAAAGAATTAGGGTTCAAAACGTACCTAAGGACGCACCCGAGCGAAGCGAGGGTAAGTCGCTAGTATTAATTATAATTGTTTGCGCGAAAACTGTTCTATCAGGATTTAAATAATTAATCATAACCAAATAAATAAAATATTGACTTTTCTTAACACTACTTTTAAACCAATAAGCTCTATTGTACCGTACCGTGTCTGCCATAATTAATCAGGAATGGCACAATGTTTACAATAATCATGAATAATTTGTGAAGATCTGCAATGAGAACCCCGCAAACAGTTAATATTCAGTGTCATTTGACACTTCTAGGGAACTCACTCTACACTAACACACTCTCGTAAGGAATTCAAGCGCGGTAACCCCATTCTACACGATCGGATAAAGATCAGGTGCAGAAAAGGCAGCTTTACGACGTGCTCTTCGAGGCACTACCTAAATTTATTTCCGATATAATAATGATCTTCTTCAAGATTGCTATAGATATTTTTATATACTTAATTGTAATTAAATTCGATGGTTTAATTATAAAGTGAGCTTATCTAATAAAAGTAAAGTTTCAAAATTGAATAAAGGTTACTATATTAAGCTTGGAAACTTTTGAAAGATATTTTTCGTACCTACACTATATATACTATAAGTGTAAACAAAATCATAACAAACAAAATATGTACTGAAATCCATAACATAACAAAAAAATTAAAGAGTGCGTGTATAGATGTGTACACGCGCAAGAAGTAAAACTTCTGTAGGTTATCGGTACTCTTTATGAAATTCAATATATTATGTTTTAAATAATTAGGATAGGTGAGGTACTAAAAAAGTAATTAAATAGCGCATATTAGGCATATCACAATCATATATTTATAGAATGTCATTTAAGGAAAGAATATAATATTATATATCATTTGCCAGACAATAACAACGGTTACCATGGCAACAAACGTTCGCCTCGCTCGATTACACTTTTCGTAACGCTCTCATCACCATCATATTTCATTCACCATCTTACTTTCCAAGTCAAGTGTGCGTAAAAAAGTTCTACTCCAAAAACGTAAAATAATTTTTTTATAACATGAATAAATGCAGAAGTAGGTACTTAAATGTTTTAATGTGTTATAAAAATAAAAATGTTTTAACTACTTTTAATTATGTGGCGCATCAGACCATACAAAATTTGATTCGTGTTTCGTACGATGGGCAAAACAACTAACGTTTTAACTGCTCGTTGAAGTTCAAACTTTGTTTAACCTATGAACTACACAACACTAAAATGAATTAAAAGTTATAGTAGCCATCAAAATATATGTAGATACGTAAAGAAATGAATATGATGCTGAAGTCGTTCTTTTTAGTAGCATTATTTCATTTCCACATTATTAAGCTACTAGCAAACAAAAATAAACCTATCCCACGGGAGCCGTACATTTTTCCGGAATAAAAAGTAGGCTATGTATTATTCCATACTATAATCTATCTCTGTGCCAAATTTCATCCAGATCCGTACAGCCGTTCTGGTGTGAAAAAGTAACAAACATCCATACATACTCACAAACTTTCACATTTATAATATTAATACGGATTAATCTATACTCTTCATTTTTAAAATCTAATTATTGTAAATATAGCGTCACTGTGTTACGTTTAGTAACAAAATAATTAATAATATCCTTTGGAAATATGTACAGGAAAAGCAGTTTCGAAAAGTCAGCCTATGCCACAGTCTCTATGTAAAAAATTACGTCGATTAGTACATTACTCCGTTAAAATCGGATAAACAAATGAACTCAAGAACTTTTAATATTGGTAAACTTCATAGTTTACTAATATTATATACATATATGGACTTCAAGTCCAACTCATCGCTTTATTGTTGTACACTTAATATATAATACATCCCTACTTCACTATTTAGAATCACTCCATAGAAAGATTTTAAAGTCACGTCACACATTCTATTTCCGGTCGAGGTATATAATGTGTATGTATATAGCAGCGTTTTATGTGAATGAAGTCAGAAACTGGACAATGAAACGTGTTATATACAATTTTTTCGCAAATATTGTGGGTGTAAAATATTAAATAACGTTTCAATCATAAATTCATTGCTTCCGCATACATGAATACATAATAAATAAAGTGATTGCAATATGAATATGAAAACCAAAGTGTACATTAATTTGCGTAAAATGTACACAAACTCCTCTGATTGAATTACCTTAATACTAATTTTTGAAGTAAAAACTTCTATAGTCAGGTTTGGGTGGGGAGTAAATTCATGTAAGTCGTCATCGACGTGGTCACGTGACGTATTAACGCTAACACTCACTTCAAAATGCCGATAGATGTCAAAACCACATAAATGTAAACAGTTTTAATTTACAAATTTTAATTTAAGATCAAACAATTAATTTGAATATCCAAAAATAACAACTGTTTGTTTATAGTTTTAAGTTTTCACTTCTATCGGCAATCCTCACGACTGTTTTTTTTTTTATGTTATAACAGCCAAAGTATGTCCTTTACTTCGAAGGTCACATAAATATAAAGATCCTAATTGAATTTGGCACGAGAATATCTTGCAACTCGCTATTTTTATATTGAATAAACATGCCCGAAATAGGATGAAAATGAAAATGACATCCGAGGAATAAAATAGGAAAAAAACATGTTAAATAAAAATATATGTAAATATTGTTAGTATTAGCGTATTTTAGTCATTTAGTCAGTGGGAATATCTTATTTTTTCTTAATCTACATATATATACGATCTTTATTTTGTTAGATTTGTCTTTACCCTGAAAAGCTGAATAACTATTAAAACGTCGGAAAAATTCAAAAAAAATATTATAAAATTTACATGGCTAACGCTGGCTAATAACTATTTATATCTATTCAAAAAGTCCCTAGGGATGAACCCGAGCAAACTGAGAGTAAGTCGCTAGTTAAATATATATTTTGAAGTATTTTCTCCGACAGTTAAGTTTTTTCTCAGTAAAATATTTTTGACGGTTCCTTGGTACCCGCCATATCGATAAAAATAGCCCATGTTAATATATCGGCTATGCAAAATATATTGCCATTATTCAAATTTATCTCGTTAAGCAGGTAATTCGTGAAAAGTATCAAATACGTACATTCGCTAATTTATTCACACTCTTCTAACAAGCGTTTATATTTATAATAATAATCGTTAAGCATAAAGATTGATCGCAATAACATAAATATAGCTTTGATTTTTTGAAATCGAAACTACGACCATTATCTTACTTGGTATTATCTTACTAAGTTAAATTACTTAGATATATTTTATCGAGGCACGATAATTCCCATTATATGTGCAACGATGACCATTATTGTTTTTATATTAAATTTTGTTCTTTTTATTGTAGGCATAAAATAAAGACAATACACTACTCTTCTTCTTCTTCTTACACTACTCTACGATATATATCATATAACTTATTCTAAATGAACCGTATACTTACTAGGTTTCATTTTTCTAATAATAATTAATTTGTTAAAAGGGATGAAATAAATAAAACAAAAACGTTTTAAAGTAAAGTATTTTTATTATTACCAATAAATTGTATTGAAAGGAAGCATAACATCAATCAATCTGCTATAAATAAAACGATTTAAGCTAAGAATAATCCCCAAAACATCCCACGGAAAGAAATATTTTTTCTTTTTCACTGGTTCTTTGATTTGTAATCACTCGATCATTAATTGAGATCAACTAAACAAATCTCGTCGTTTATATTCATTGAATATATCGTTTTTGACGAAAAATAAATATACCTTGAAGTTTGCTTTGTAGTTTCTCTATTTAATTATAATGTAGGCACAAATATATACATACACATCCTTTTTTATACTTGTCCATTTTATATTAAGACCATTTTATTAACCTTTTTTTTTATAAATAATAATTGTGAGATATTGGAAAAAAGAATAGAAAAGTATTGACATTAAAAAGCGTACAATTATTAAGCACAATTTTTACTTCTATTTCTAATAAAATAGATTAGAATAATCGAATATTGTTGCAACGGCCATAATAAAATATAATTATATGTTTTGTTAAACAAATGAAGGCTATCAATAAAAAAAAGTTGAAATGTTGCTGAAATATCTCATTTTGAACAAAATTCTCAGTTAGACCAAAGTTTGGCGTCTCACGATTATTATCAATTGTAGTTTGTTTTCTCTCGTAAATATATTTTCTTATCAAGCACACAGTCTACTTTCAGAATAGGTAAAGTAATTTTAAAGTAATTTTTTTCCTTATTCTGGGGCGAAAATGAGGCTTTATCGATACCCTTCCTTTGTTTAGTTGATTTAAATTATTTTAGATTTAGCAATATCTTACGGCTACCACAAGATAAACCGGCTTAAAAGTCCCTTGAGGCACTATCCACCTTATTTGCCCATATCGAAAAAAAAAACTGATTTCAAAATTATTATAAAAGTAATAATTGAACCTTTATGCATGGTAGGATGGAATTTCATTTGAATTTATATGCTATCTCCGTTAAGGTATGACAACAAATATGTAAGTAGGTACTTTATTATTTGATTTAAAAAAATGAGATTTAAAATGTACTTTTAATATAAAGGTCTGAGAGAACCTAGTAAGTTTTCGAAAGACGTGTGAAGTCCGCCAACCCGCACTTGGCCAGCGTGGTGGACTATGGCCTGATCCCCCTCGTATCGAAGGGAGGCCTGTACCCAGCAGTGGGACGTTAAAAAGGGCTGAATATATATATATATATATATATATATATATATATATATATATATATATATATATAGAAAGGGCTCTAACGACTGGGATCAAATTTTGTATTAAAATAAGATTTAGCTTTGTAAGTTTATCTATATAGGTGTTTTTTTTTTTTTTTCTGAAAAAACGCAATTTTTATATCTTTTCGGAAAACACCGAACAAAACTCGGTCACGCAGGCACTTCATCTTTACACCCTAGCGACTTACCCTTAGGCTTTGCTCGGGTGCGTTTCTAGGTGCTTTACAGACTATAGTATACAAATCCAACATCGGTACGAGATCTGGGTGTCATAATGGATAAAAAATTAAGTTTTGTAGAACACATCGATAAAATAACACTGCATGCCTGGAAGATAACTGGGTTAGTAAAAAGGATCTGTAAAGATTTCAAAAGTACTGCGTCTATCTTAACTTTGTATAAATCCCTAATACGTAGCAGCCTCGAATATGCATCCCCTATCTGGAACCCCTTCTATAATGTACATATTGATAGAATCGAACGCGTTCAACGCAGTTTTACTCGTTTTCTGGCTTATAAAGATCAAAATTGTCCCTACCGTGCAGACTATGCCACCAGATTATCTCACTTTAAACTTAACTCCCTGGAAATGCGACGCAAAATTAGTGACCTAAAAACGCTTTACAAGCTCTTACATGGACAAATAAACTGTACAGATATTTTACAGCTGCTTAACATTAATGTCCCAAGATCTGTTCCTAGATACCCCATAAGCAATATCTTCCATCTGAATCACTCCAGGACCAATGTAGGGAAATATGCTCCTTTGAACAGACTAATGGAAACATACAATGTAATTTCATCTAAAGGCGATATAGATATTTTTTGTTGTGATGATTATGCCGTCAAAAAATGTTTAGTCGTAACTAATAGTTAATATTGTTGTAGTATTTTTTGTATTTTTCATGTTTTTTTTTCTTTTTTATATATACTCATACTTGAATGTTTTTAATGTATACCTATTTGTTTTAAATACTCCTCTTAATTTACATGTAACAAACTCTTTCTATCGCACGCAAACAATTGTAAGTGAATGTTTTATACACCTGTAAAGGCGAATCATACCGAATTGCATGTATAAGTTACAAAAATTATAGTGTTATTATGATAAGTCGATGGTGTATCTACCTAATAAATAAAAAAAAATCTATCAGTGTAATAAATTTCATCCAAATCTATTCAGAAGTTTTAGCGAAAACCCACATGCACACATACAAACACATATAGATAAATATGAAAATCTCGTGTCAAGGTGTTTGTGGTCGCACTCCTCCGAAATAGCTCGACCGATTTTAATGTTTTTTTTTTTATATTTAAGCGATATGAGAATAGGTCGTAAAGTATTTTTCACCCTCCTACACCCACCCCCCATTTTTCAAGTAACTAGGGGCGAACCCGAGCGGAGCGAGGGTGAGTCGCTAGTATAATATAAAACGTTTTAGCTTATTCCTCTTGAGAGGTGAGCAGCGGGAACATAGCGACACCTGGGGCCTTACCATCACCTATTTTAAAACATTCATACTTCAAGACTGTTTTGTTTCAAGATTACAATAATCTTACTTTTATTCGTACCATGACCTTTAAAAAGCAAGCTTGTTTTAAAATTGCTTAGTGATGCGACAGAACGAATGA
Source organism: Fabriciana adippe (assembly GCA_905404265.1). NCBI lineage: Eukaryota > Metazoa > Arthropoda > Insecta > Lepidoptera > Nymphalidae > Fabriciana > Fabriciana adippe. The sequence continues at coordinate 13,033,150 of FR989989.1, forward strand.
TTTGTCTATTTCCTCCTATAAAAGAAAAGAAATAGTGCTATATAAGTTGTATAGCGTTATCCCTGTCACTCCGAGAGTCGTTCGTAAATATGATTAGTACTTACCTAGGATAAAATTAAAGACAAATATTATATTATTTAATTTCAAATGTACATGTTTTACACAAAATATACGCAATCTATGTCTGTTTTATATTATTTATACAATTAATTTTAGTATAGTTTTAAAAATTAGGAAAACTATTAGAAAAGAAAATAAAATAAATTACGGCTAAATTGTGATACAAAATTCGGAACAAATTATTTACTTGACAACCGTCTGACTATTTGTTTACTTGTCTGACGACGAGCGAAAATTAAAAGTCAATGAGATGATAGTTTGTTTATGTGAGCTTTTAGATTAGAATAAAACATGTTGGACTTATTTTATTAGTAATTTGTACAATATAAATTAACAGTAAGAAACAAGGTAAGGTGTACTGAAACGTTTTATTCATTAAATAAATTTTCAAATCAATGAAATACTAGCCTACATAGTTTCACAAGTACTTCGCAAAGGAGGCATTTGGAGAAGCAAGAAAAAAATGCTTAATATTTTTGGATTTTTATTTCAATTTAATATTTAATATAACTTATATTATCATCACCTACACTTTTTTAATATCATAAAGCTATAATTTTTCAGTTTGACAAACACAAAAATAAAATAGACACTTTAAAAACGTTTAATTAAAACTGTTTTTTTTTTAGGATTTTAAGTGCTGCTTTTCCCTGAATCAGTGGAGAAAATACCTCCACGTAGCCTAATAATTCTGCTGCTGATCAAAGAAGTACTGTGTCGTTGATTATTGCTACGATGCTGTAATTGAGTTTCCTTTATTACATATTTTGTTATTTTATAAAAATAAATATATCATTATAAATACATAGTTGTTATAATTTTTATAAGTTCTTTTAGGGTTCCACACCTAAAGGGTCTATATAATATGTATAGAAATCTTTCCACCCAACTTCTTACATTTTTTTTGGATAATATAATATAAACTCTTAGTAATATTATAAATGCGGAAGTAATTCTGTCTGTCTGTTTATTATCCTCTCATGTATTCACACTTAAACCTCAATATTTTGTAATGTAGGCATCAAGTAAAGCGAGTAGGGGGTCAAAAATGCGAAAGGGAAAGACTAAAAGTAAAAGTACTAAAGGAATTACTAAACTAGAAATAAAGTTTCTATAGGTATTTTTCTTTACTATATTTCCTTTGCATACGTAAATTCTCATCAGAGTCTCGCTACAGAGTTTGTTTTACTTTTTTTATAATAGATATTGCTTAGTAAATTCTTCTCAATTGATGTCACAAAGGTTACATTCGAAACATAGCTGAAAACGAGATTTTGTGTTCTACAAGCTTCTGCTTTATAAGCTTTTATTATCATAAGTATTTCGAAATGATTACACTTCTAGAATCAAAGTATACATTAAATACCGAAGTACTAAAATTACACAATACGTGTATCAATCGATAGATTTTTGAAAATAATAGGTTTTACTCAATTTATCCGGCACAATCAATTACCTTTTATATTGTAAATTTTGAAAATAATAATACATCCGTCACGTATCAACAACTTTTACAAGATTGCTAATTATGACAGAAAAGTAAGAATGCTATTTGTCAAAATTCACCTCATGGTACGAATTGAATGAACGATAATAACATTTTCTTAGTAATTTTGGTGTCCTGACGTCACAAAACTGCTAAGAAAGTAAGAATGTTTCAAGCTTATAATAACCTTGCTTTTAAGACGTCATGGTACGAAAACTCAAAGTAAGATTATAGTATTCATGCTATAAGAGTTCATGGTAAGGCCCCTGATCCCGTTTTCCGCCGACGTCAAAACAACGCCTGCTGGGTGTTATTTCCCTTGGCAATATTCTAAACTCTTTTGTAAGTATTATTCTAGAAAGGTGTACGACTAAGGAAAATTTTAATTAATTTTTAATAAGAATTAATTGGGTTAGGCACATTATAGTAAACTTAAGTAACTAGAGTCTCATAAGTATTTAAATTAAGTATCTTTTAAAATGTATTGAATAAGGTACAACTAATTCTTTCAAAAAGTAATCTTAAAAATCGATTAATAATAAGCAAAAATCTCGCAGAGTAATGAAAATTAATAAAAAAAAATTACCACCGATATAAATTAAGGATTTCCTACTGATGCAGGCTAAAAAGAAAACGTATACATATATATTTCAAAATAGAAAATTCAAAACTATCTAGCTGTCTGGCAGATAATGAAAAATTATTTAAAATTTCCTTGATCGTACCGTCTCCTAGATATGTATGTATGTGTATATATGTACATGCATATCTTCAAATCAAGGTAATAAAAGCGTGTTGAAAACACGATTTTAGGTCCCTTGATAGATAATGGAAAGTACACAAGAGCATAAAGTGTAAAAGGTGGTTAGTGATGAAGGTACATCCCTTGGGCTGGTAAAACTTATAACATAGATAATTAAACTAAGGTATTTAATTTCAAAGATTCTTCTCTATAAGTTTATTGAATTTTCTGTATTAAATAATAATCATTAAGTATAGTTTACGCTTTATATATACATACAGGTCGTGCAATAAAAAAAGTACCTACATATCGAGTTTTCGCAATGAATATTTTAAAATATTTTATTAGGGTTACCTAACCTTACCTAAAGTGTATAAACTACCTAGTTTATAAACTTTTCCACAATCGGATGGAACGAAGCTGACCAATATTTTAAACTAGCGACTCACCCTCGCTTCGCTTCGGGTTCGTCCCTAGACAAAAACAAATCTATCCCACGGGAACCGTACAGTTTTTCGGGATGATATATAGCCTATAGCCTTTCTCAATTAACGGGCTATCTTATGTAAAAAGAATTTAAATTATTATAAATGCAAAAATTCAAATCGGATTAGTGCCTGAGATTAGCGCATTCGACCAAAGAAACAATCAAACAAACTCTTCAGCTTTATAATATTAGTATAGATTCTACTATGAACTACGATCTGAAAAGATTCATTGAATAATTACTGAACCATTAAAAGGAAATTCATTGAAATATAAATTTTTAAGCAAAACGGTTGACAAAAATTTATCAAATCTTTTGTCAGTGGTAGCCCAGTGGTAACGCGTTTGCTTGGGGAACCAAGTGAAGCGGGTTTACGTCCCGGATCTCACGCCTCTGATATTTTCATGTGCGAACATGATTACCACTTTCCTTAAGGCGAAGAAAACATTCGTGGGGAAACCTGCATGTCTGAGAAAACCTAGCTAGTTTTCGAAAGACATGTGTAGTCCGCCAATCCGCACATATATAAATAAAATTTTATTTACAACTTTTATTATTATTATATTTATATTATTAGGTTGATACCCCATACAAACTTTCATCTCCAATTTCACCCCCTTAAAAGATGATAAAACTATCTTCTTACTAAAATTTCATCTAAATCGGTCTAGTAGTTTTTGAGTTTATTCATTACAAACATACAAAATACAAATCTTTCCTCTTTATAATAGTAGTGTAGATAAATTTCGTTCTAAAACCAAAAAAATAGTTTAATAATATTTACTTTTATAGTAAGACTAGCGACTAGCGACCTTCGCTTCGCTCGAGTTCGTCCCTAGCTTGCTTCTCAATACAAATTTAATTAATTAATTTGGTTTTTTTTTTCATGCGACCCTATTTTTTTCTAAAATAAAAGTAGCCTAGGTTACTCCTTATTACATCAGTTATCTGCCAGTGAATGTCCCGTCAAAATCCGTGGAGCCATTTCAGAGATTAGCCGGAACAAACAGACAGACAGACAGACAGACAAAAATTGTAAAAAATGTTGTTTTGGTATACGTACCGTGTATACATCCATATGCATTTAGTAAAAAGCGGTTATTTTAATACTACAAACAGACACACCAATTTTATTTATCTGAATAGATTATTACTTTATTATTTGAGAAAAAAAATAAAGAATGACCCAAACTTTTGCAGACGAAGGTGGCAACTAAATAATTTGCGAAGTTACCTTGAAACATGTCTCTCCTGGGAATACTATGAGATTTTATGAGAATAAACAAAATTAGGCACGCTACAACTCTTAAATTTAGGATCAAAGTGAATGTATTCTCGCTCTTATTTCTATTATCGTAATGCTTGAATTTGTCTAATACTCAATCCGGAACGCACTTACAATATTATGTTAAGAGACGAAATATTTTTGTTTTTATTGCGACATTAGCTATCTTAAATTAGCTAAATTGATAAAGTAAAGGAATAAGGATAAATGATAAAAATATATTATTATGGAGTTTTTAGAATAAGCGAAAAGCTGCTTAGTAAATTAATACTCAAGTAAAAAAGGTAAAAAAATTGTCTTTAGTAAGTAGTATCTAAATATCTATCTATACATATCAAAATTATTATACATTTATGTTTGTCTATCGATTTGTTTAACGTAGATTTTCCTATACAATTCATCATATAACGACGGACTATTCTTTGTATGCACGCCCACGAAAATTACTAACATTAGGGTTAGACGTTTAGTGCCACCACGATAGGTGGCTCGCCATTTGAATCGTATATTTTAGAATTTATTAGTCTAAAAACTATAAAAGATTTTATTAGTCTGAATAAAAGAGCCAGTGAGCAGCTAATTTAGACATGTGTCGCGTATATAGGTACCTATGGGAAAAGTTAGGGTGGCTAGTAAAACTTAAAAATATTACGGCTGTCACGTAAAGCGGCTTTGCTTCAATTAAGTACCTTTCACTCAATATTCAAGTACCTTTCAATCTAAATATAAAATAAATAAATATAAATATGTTGGGACATTTACACACAGCTCCATCTATTTCCTTGGTAAGCTACGAGGCTTGTATTATGGATACCAGATAGTTGATACACTACACATGTAAAACTTTAAATACATACATATGTATAATAAATATAACCACCCCATGACTGGAGTACAAGCATTCGTGCTCATCAAATAAAAGAATGTATCACAGAGTGCCAGTTTATCTTTCGAGCTTAATAAGAAGGAACCTTTGTCACTTATAGAACAAGAAAGGACTTTTCCAGTGCGCCAACTGCAATAAATTCTTTGATGGTTAATGTCTTGCTTGCGCAATGTAGACACGTTATTTTCACTCAACTTTGTAACGTAGAGTAGATAATAATTCAAATATAATACACGAACTTATTCTTACTATCTTGCTCGTTTTATTTTTCTTCGTAATATTGCTAATAATAAGATAACTATTACCTATATTAACTTATATCATTTTATTAATTAACGTCATCATCATCCTGCCCATTTTTCAAATTACTTGGGGTCGGCGCAGTTAGTCTTCTACACTGCTTATCGATTTTGACAGAAAAATTATGACCAGCCGCCTGCCTGATATCAACGCTCCTTGGGAATTTTCTTTTATACCCGCCGTCCCAAGGTGCGGTAACCAACACAGAATCGTCTTCTACGACACTTGCAGTATTTAATTTTGATTTTATTTGTTGTGACGTTTCGACATCCAATTTAGAATTCGTTTTGTTAAATATAACAATATCAGTTGGTGTCAACCCATACACATATTTTGTTAATGAACGTTGTATAAAATCTCCTGGGAAAGAGACTTTCCATAAAAGATTTGTCGAAAGACAGACAGAAAGGAAGAAGAAGAGTCATTGGAAATTGTTACATATTTATATATAATACTTTAGAATTGTTTGACATTATTTGCCTGCATTATATTTTTTTTACGGTTCCATACCCAAAGGGTAAAACGGGACCCTATTACTAAGACTTCGCTGTCCGTCCGTCCGTCTGTCTGTCTGTCTATAAAAATAAATTAAGCGACAAAATTGCATATAATTAATGTATATACTTACACATTATACGAAGGGAATGTCACAATTTTTGTTTCCTTTTGTTTTGTACTGGTAACGAATCTATGTCTATGGTACTTCCATTTCCAACTCTGGTTTTCACAAAAACTCAACGGATGTCGCTAATAATATGTTTTTTAGCAAAACCCAAAGCGAAAAGAACTGGGAATGTCCACGACATACCGGTAAAGAAGGAGGATTGTACAAAAATCTACATAATAAAAAGTTACTGCATACTATAATCTAAATAAAAATATTATGACTTCTAAACTTTATATTGGTTTTTTCTCATAAACTATTCATTAGAACATCCCCTGTACTTTGCCTACAGCCTTCAGATTCATATTTTATTATTATTTGACGGAAAGAGAAAAATTTAAATCAATTCACAGAAAATGTTCGCAGTAATTGTGAGCAATACCAATCAATATTAAGTATATGGAAACAATAAAAAATAATCCTTCAAATGATTCGCTATTGAAAGATAATGAAACAGGGTCTCTCATTAAAATTCAACAATGCAACCACTCGTAGTTTCGGTTAAACAAATACGCCTCACATGGAAACGATTACTTCTGCAAACAACAAACGTATACACAACAGATTACTTGCAACTAGCCTACATTCAAGTACGATTTTAAATATGCACCGTTTTCAATATTAAATTGTTTTAGAAATAAATATTTTTTCCTATCAAATAAATTCTGGCTCGCCATTTTTTATATTTAGATGGGTTCAAACACTTTTCAGCCATTTGTAATGAAATTCTAAATTGCTAACGTTTTATAAAAAAATGTTACAAACATTTTACATAAATATTAGCTAATTTATATTTTTTCGTCCATATGACCTTTGACTTCACGTTAAAACGAAAATCTTTTGAAGTGATTTTCCACTGTTAAAATGTATACATTGAAAATTAACTATAATAAAAGCTTAACGTTTGTAATTTAGAGTGATTTTTTTTCCTCATTAGATTCACAAACTTTACATTTCATACATAGGCATGAAATAACATTTTTTTTATTGTTAGATAGGCTTGCGCTTAACGACGATCAACGCTGGGAAGCACTGATGAGGTCTAGGTAGGGACACGCTTGTCTAGAAGATGCCTATTCACTCTTGCCTTGAAGGTACTTATATTATAGGTGGCAGGAAACACAGATGCTGGAAGGGTGTTCCACACCATAGCAGTTCGTTACAGAAACGTAGAACTAAAGCGTTTACTTAAAAATACAAATCTAAAATGCACACATAACATACATCACATTTTGTATCTTCGTCTCAAGTAAAAACCTAGGCACAAAACCAAACGAAGCAAGAGTAAGCTAGTCAGACCACTATACATGTGTAAGTTTGTTTGGCTGTGTGTGTATGTTTGTTACTTGACGCTGAAACAGCTGAACTGGTTTTGATGATATTTTGTACATAACACATAGGGAAAGCTATAAAATAGATACTATAAACCACCTAAGGACGCACTCGATCGAAGCTAGGTTAAGTCGCTAGTCAATAATACTACATGCCCGCCCTTGTTTTACCGACGTATAAAATCACGAAGATATTATTCATTTCACATAAATTAAGTCTACACTTATTAGATTTACCAAAACATCAAAATTATCAAATACGTGTTATATATCAGATACGACTCGAACGCCACCTAACGTAGGTTAAGGGTACTATAACACAAACATTCACGGGCGTGCACTCATCAACTCATCAATGATTCATCATAAAATAATACTTTTATATTTTGGAATTCATACGTTAAAAATAAATGGACAAATATGCATTCATCATATTATACTAGCTAGCTATCCCAAATTGCGCGACTTTACTTACTTTTTTACCGACTTCTTTAAAGGAGATTGTTGTTATGCCTATGATATGCAATATTTAGGCAAATTATAGTGACTACTAGTGACGAACCCTCGCTCCGCTTGGGTTCGTCCCTAATTACGTTTTAACTTTCAACATTTAGTATAGATTTCTTAGAGATGAGATATTTTCCCACAGTAAAAAGTATCCTATATGTTGACCCGGATAACCAGCTATCATCATACCAAATTTCATCAAAATCCCTCCAGTGGGTTTTCCGTGATGCGGTCACAGACAGACAGACACATAAATTCTAAAAACTATAGATTTGGCCTCTGTATCGACAATAATGTCTAGTACCTGGGCGACCGAGCATCGCTCGGAGTTTTGTTTTTGTTATATCGTATTTTTTAGATAAAAAAAAAACTAATACTTGAATAAATACAAAAAAAAAAACAAAAGTAAAAACTTTGTATACGACCGGGATTCAAACCCGGACACCTGTAACTATCAATCTTGCACCTTGGCCGCTTGACCACGATGCTTATGCCAGACCGTAAAAATTATCAACCATATTTTGCGTGGACTAATGCGAAAGAAAACCGCATGAAAACGAAAACAAGCGTATTCCCAGACATAAGACTTATCTAGATCGATTTTTCGCCCCCGAAAGCCCCCATATACCCAGCGAAATCGTTAGAGCCGTTTCAAAGATCTTCGGCATAAATAAATAAATAAATATACAAGAATTGCTCGTTTAAATATATTAGATTAGATTTCAGCAACATTTTCCAAAAAATATTTAATTTATAGATTCGGCTTAGTTACAATTTTATTATATGTATAGATTTGTCATGATATTTTCAAGAGTGGTTTTATTTTATAAATTTTAAAAATAAATTATACCCCTAGCGGAAGAATAATAATTAGAGGTACTTATGAAGTGATTGTGAAGTCGGTTAATATTTTATACTTATATTTTATCTACACAAATAAAATTGAAGTGTGTGTTTAACATTACGTGTAAAAATTACGTTTCCCGTGGAATAGATTTGTTTTTGTTTTTCTAGAGGTGAACCCGAGCAAAGCGAGGGTAAACCGCTAGTTACTATAATTGTGTAATTTTTAGTTTCATTCAAAATACCTTAATGTCGTAGTATATAAATAATAATGAATTTAACGATTTAGAAGACACGCCGCAAAATGTTTTGCTTACACACAGGTCGTAAATAGACTGTTAGTATTGATCGCTTGAGGAGCAAAGTTACCTACGAAAATAAACAATAGGCGTAGAGTGTATGTATCTCAGAAATGCAAATATTATTCTATAATTACAATTCATAATATCACTACATAATATAAAACAAAGTAGCTTCCCACTGTCTGTCTGTCCCTATATATGCTTAGATCTTTAAAACTACGAAACGGATTCTGATGCGGTTTTTTTAATAGATAGAGTGAAGAGGAAGGTTTATATGTATAATACATGCATAATATAATAGAGGAACTAAACACATTTTTTTGCGCTTACATTGCAAACGCTGGCTGAACCCTACGAAATAGATCAAAATAATGTACTACAGTATTGTAAAACGTCTACTAAAAAGTCCGTGATGGCATATGTCTATCTCTTAAGGATAACATACTATAATATCTATTTTACTATATCCAAGCGAGGGTGAGTCGCTAGTTAATATTATAATGTACCTTTGACAATGTTCTGAAACGTTAATTTACAAAAATCACGAGCGTAGTAATTAATAGTAAGGTTGGAACGAGGAGTTTAATATCAGGCGAGCAACACTTGTATGACATATATTGTAACACCTTGCATATTTTACGAATTTCACATATGCAAGTATTTTAATTCTGCAATTATAATTTTACTCGCCATGAACATAATTATAAATGAAATATGTTAATTCTTTTTTGGCACGGATTCATTTGTTTCAATTCTTTTACATTACTAATTATTGTATGAGTGTGTGTGATGGGTGTGTTATTCGCCGTAACGTCTCGAGAGATGACTAAAATTACCTGTATTAGGTTAAACTAAACACTTGGATTAATGGAGCGGGGTTCTAGAGAACCTTTCTATGTCCGATCTTAGGATGCAATCTATATACTTGTCAAATTTTATAGAAATTGTTCAGCGTTTTAAGCGTGGCGTTTAAAGGTAACAGACAAAGGTACCTTGATATCCTATATTACTAGTATGGATAAATATGATAATATGGCGTAACGTTAATCTTTGAAAAATTATGTGTATAAGGATATAGACATGTCTTTACTTTAAATATTTAAAGAGAACCGTCCTCCTCATGCACAATAGTGCAAAAATTTTGCTTGCTTATAAAGTTTTGAAAATTTTACAAGTTATATTTCGCAATGTCGTATTCGATGTCAATATATATTTATTGTGTGAGTTTTCACGTGACTAGGGTGACTTTTAAGCATAATAATAAATGTTTATGTTTATTGTTTAAATCATCAATCAATAAATCTATCAAATTTTACCAATGTACAATATTCACAGGCCTGTTATAGTTAGGAAATATCAAGATTAACTTTACATAGAGAAATATATGAATTCAGACAGAGATAATCTATTTTGGTAAGCTCTTACCGAGCTCTGATCCATAATTACCAAAACGAAAGCCTCACTATGCTCAGTTTTCAAAACTACATTCAAAAATACAACGATAACAATTACTAAAAATAAATACTAAAACATTTTAACAATACAAAATTTTCAGAAACATTTTACCAAAAACTAATTATCTTTTACTCTTTACATACATTAACACTATAAAACAACAATAGTCCGCAAGTTCGGATTAGGAGAGACTTCTAAAGTTTTACACCCAGCCGGCACCCACGCACATCGCTCGCGCGTGACCTGACTGCTGTTACAGTAACTCTGTGATCAGACCAGCCAAACCAATGATTTGCTTCACTGATGAGATTTAGAGTTCCCCAATGTATACATTGCTAGACCCAAAATTCAATTATAATATTTTTACAATATCGGATTACTATTAAAAATATTATATTATATGTTTCTCTATAGTATTTGTTTCTCTTCGTTGAATAAAATTTAGTACCAGAATCAACACATAGGCTACTCCTAGTCACCTAGAGACATAACAAAGCGAGGGTACATGTACCCTAATAAATCAACATAACCCTAATAAATTTGCAGCTATTAGAACTTCTACGGCAATTTTCATGGGTTTGATTCCGGTGAGAGTCATACAAATTATAGCAAATTAGATAACAAGTGCTGTCTACCGTAAAGCAAGCATATTGTCACAAATTTCCTATAACAGATTTTCTCATTGGAGATATGCAACATAATATCTATAAAAAAGATACATATTTTTAATAAATAACATTTGTAATATACTCTACAAACCTCTTAGTATACCCACGGGCATATGCTTATCGCACTTTGAGAAACCTAGCAATATAGCTATACAGCGTTGTTAGGCTGTTCGCCATAATAAAACCATAAAGAAGTTAGTAGGGTTAGAAACATAAAAAGTGTCATTTTCTAGAAAACATATTACCAAAAACATTCTTTCCGTTTTTTTTTATTTTACGATCTATATAATGTATACGATTTTTTGTTTGTGTAAAAACTTATTACATAATTAACCTATTTCAAAAAAGGAAGTGTAATTCTGCGTATATTTTACGTGATGTCTATTGCTTATTTCAAACCGATTTAAATGTGTATTTATTTAAATATAAAGGCAATAAACACCTCTTTTGTGATCTCTTCAACTAAAAAAAAACAAATTGTATAAAACAAAACAATTTGAAGTTATCATTTTCAATCCATAGACATAAAAATCAATTGCCGTTCGTTAGTCTCGCTAAAACTTAAAAACGGCTAGACCGATTTGAATAATCCTTTTTTGTTTTGTGGGGGGTGTGTCAGTGGTGGTTTGAGAATGAAAAAATAGGAAAAAGTCAAAACAAACAGCTGGAAAATCGAAAAATTCAGGACTGTTTATTTTGTGCCTATGTCTATAAAATATACAGTCTATCTATTCCATACTAACTATTAAAAAGTATCTAGTTATCTATACATATAATAAAACTGTAGAGGTCGAATATCTGTACATAGAAAAAAATGCTAAAAACCGAGTCAGGGGGGTGTAAGAAGAGAAATAGGACAAATCCAGATTTTTCAATTTTTTTGTTTCTCTGTCTGTCTGTTTGTCTGTTTGTACGTTCTAATCTCCAAAACTGTTGAACCGATTTAAATGAAATTTTGCATGGTGATACCTTATATCCCCGATGAACATCTTAGATACTTTTCATCCCGGAAAATTAAAGAGTTCTCGTAGGATAGTTAAAAAAGTATAATAACTTATATAGCTTTGTACACAAAAACTACTAATTGGATTTTAATGAAATTTTACAATAATGTAGTTCATACATCAGAATAACAAATAGGTTACTTTTTATCCCGGAAAAATGTACGGTTCCCGTGAGATAGATATGTTTTTGTTTGTCTAGAGGCGAACCCGAGCGAAGCAAGGATAAGCTGCTAGTAATAATATACAATGAGGCAATTTAGATTAGCTTGGTTACAGAATAGCTGAACTTTAACCACTAAGAATATTATATTATATTGACATGTAATGTACATATTATACAATTCGCCTCCATTTTCCAAGCTGAAGTCTACGCCATCCTAGAATGTGTAGAAGCTAATCTATGTAAGCACTACACAAATCAAACCATTTATATAAATTCGGACAGCCAAGCTGCACTACTAGCATTAGACTCGAACACAGTCTCATCGAAGTTAGTAGAGCAGTGCATGGACCGATTAAACCTCTTAGCAAAAAGGAATAAAGTAGTGTTAAGATGGGTACCGGGTCATGCAGGGGTAATCGGCAACGAATGTGCCGATAAGCTTGCTAGAGAAGGAGCTCTTGGCATGCAGCAGGGTCCCGAGCCCTTCTGCGGAATACCCAAGAGCTTAGCTCAAAGAACCTTAATGATAGCATGTCTTAAGACTGCAAACAAGGACTGGAATGAATCAAACGGAATGATTCACTCCAAGTCACTAATTAAAGCCTATGATAAAAGGTTTAACAACCTTATGCTAGCGCTTAACAGAAAAACTTTACGAATACTGGTAAGGACTTTCACCGGACACTGCTGCTTAAATAAGCACATGTTCAACCTAGGGCTGAGCGAAACGCGAACCTGTAGAGTATGCATGGAGGCAGACGAAACGCCACTTCATCTTCTATGGGAATGTGGACCGCTCATGCACAAGCGTAGCATTCATCTAGGAAAACAATTTCTAGGCCTAGATGAATTAAAAGAGTGTAACCCTAAGAAAATCCTTCAGTTTTTAATATCTGCAGGGTTTAATGGTTCACTCTAGCATAAAATGTGGCGATCACAATAGACCAGAGATGGTCGCAGTGATATAATACAGCCGCTAAAATGAAATAAAAAAAAAAATAATACATATTATATACCGTGTAGGGATTATAAGCGTATCGAGAAAAGATATCTAGGTAACTTTAAAATTTCATATATTTCCAATACAAATGCTATATTCCAATCCATATATATACATATCTGTAATACCGCGAAGAAAACTGTCTCTAAAAGCTCTGATCTGATATTGTAGCTCAATTTCAATATTCATGTCACTTCCACCTTTAATCCATACAAAAATACAGTGGATATGTACCAACATCCGCAGTCAATATTGGACGAGTTATGTGTAAACGCCAAAATAAAACACACATTAATAAGTCTTAAAAAGTGCTTATAATAAGTCTAATTGAATAAATTTTATTTCATTTCATTTCAACACACTTTGAATTAAGGAGCTAAATTAAGGTATTTTCAATCTATATTTATAAAAAAATTAAGTGTCCAAAAATTCAAAGTACCTTTCTCACATAGCTGTGATAACATCTTGGTTTCCACGGTTTATTAGTGTGCGAATATCATTTTCAAAATGACTTCTACTTCAATATAGGGAAGGAAAACATAGTGGGAAAACTTGCATATCGAAGGAAGTGTTAATTCCACTAACTCACATTTAGCCTCAGCGTGATATTAAGGGAAATCTTGTGGCAACCGGTGGGAAGTTCAAAATTGCTGAAATATTAGATTATTACTTATCACCTCATGCTCTGAATTATATGATGCTGAAGCTTCAAAAAAGTTTTAAAAGCTTCTTAAAGTCGAGTTTGTGCCTACTGATTTACACACTTAATTTAATATTGGAAATTGTTTTTTTTTTTTTAATTTTATTTTAATCCCGGAAACGAGGAGAATAAAATAAAATACTCTAAACGACTGAACGCTAATACGAGTATGTTATTTCACTGAATGGTTATTTGCATTTAATATATTGTGTATTTTCAAACAATGTGCGTTGAGTTATAACGTAATTTAATCATAGGGGATCGCTCTTCCTCACAAGTTTACATATGTACATATATTACACAACAGTTTGCTTTTCCGTCACAAATTTCCCAATAGTTACTACTTATACCTAAATATTTATTGAAATATTAATTACTGAATTGCTTCATTTAATATAAATAAACTCTGCTATAAGTTATCAGGCAGTTTAATTTCTTCATGGTGTCTCTTTATGGAAATTGAAAAAGTCACGTATTATTAGCTATTTTATTTATCCTAATTTTATTTTTATTTTAATTTTACTTACTGATTGATTGCTTTAATAACTATATATAAACACCCATGACTAGATTACATACATTCGTGCTCATTATACAAATGAATGCCCCCAGCGGGGCTCGAACCCGCGACCGCTTACACAGGATGTAGGGTCACTACAAACCGAACCACGTGTCGTCAGTAGTCAACAGTGTAGAATGTACTTCAATTACGTAATCTCAAAATAGTAAATGTCAAATATAAGCTCTGGTCTGACATTGTAGCTCATATTTGAATTATTATACTCGTAGAGATACTATATAAGCCAGAGGGTGACGTAGGCTATATTTTATCGCTGTACATCTAGTGCTTTCATTGAGGTTGTAATATTTTACTAGAATAGTAAATAACGTGTTAGGACTTCAGTGAAGTAAGCTCGATTATTTCTCGACACAAACAAACAATGAGAAAGAACAAAAAGAGCGACCAAATATGGGCATATCTATACATAAATAGGCAAAAACAAAACAGTTCAGTAGGTTTTTCTCCTCTGTTTATCAACTGATTTTCTATTTTTTTTTTTTTTTTGTTAGCCAATGTCGAGCTTAATGTTATCAATAAATATAAAAATAAAATGCTGGAAACAGTTTTTTTTTTTATATATATATAGATAGGTAAATTCTATCTATACATAAAATAAAATCCTGAGTCAAATCTATACATTAAATATTTTTAGGAAAATCTTATTGAAATAGTGATTGAGGCCCGAATCTATAGTTTTTAGAATTTTTGTCTGTCTAGCTGTCTGTCTGTCTGTCTGTCTGTTACCGCATCACGTAAAATCCACCGGAGGGATTTTGATGAAATTTTGTATAATGATAGCTGGTTATCCGGGTCAACATATAGAATACATTTTACTGCGGGTAAATATCTCATCTCTGAGAAATCTATACTAAACGTTAAAATGTAAGTAGAGACGAACCCGAGCGGAGCGAGGGTGTGTCGCTAGTTCATATATATTTTCCTAAAATTTCGTGTAAGTGGTACGTGTATACACTACCTTAGGCAATACGCTACAGTCATCAGAGTATTAGCATGTTAACTACATCAAATAATGACTAATCATTGGTCATCAAATGGGCAATTTAAATTTTGTTGCCGCTTGTTAGAGAATAGTGGCAGTTACTAAACTACAGTAACTAATGATTGTGTCATATATAGAGGTTTTATTTATGTCGCGGTATTGTATCGATAGTTATTTTTCCTGTATTTTACATCTGATTATTATTATTAATGACAAAATTTGTATAAATATTTATGTCAGTTTGTTACTTCTTGAAACTGAAAGGTCTGGAATCATTTGCATGAAATTTAGTATACGAATATACGAGTACCTACTATAATTTTTTTTAATGTTGGGAAATACATTAATGCATACCACATAACCACCTGCATGTCTACAGGTGGTTATGTGGGGCTCACCGGCTAGAAAGGCCAGTACGACTCACTAAAACCCAACAAAACCTCCCCCGACTTAATGGGGCGTCGCCGGATCGCTCACGCACTCAACTACGACGCCCCGATGTCAGGTCTGCCGAAGCAAACCACAACAACCATGGGGTCGCTCCACAGTCCACTCTGCTATCAGTGAAGTACCAGGAGCAACCCGCATGAAACACCGCTCACCGAAGTTGACCACTTCCCTGTGCGTTTCGTGGCTTCGCGCCCGGCTGAACTGCCGGACGCTAATGAGCCTCCCCACCACCACAAGGTGCACGCACGTTGAGGGGAGGGGGAGAGGGGGGGGGGGGGGGACGAGTACTATAACCTGAAGTAACATAAGCTGTTAGGCTCCTAATTAAAAATAGATAAATATAGATAGTTATACTTTACTGTACACCACAAAAGAAATATACAAAATAAGAAATAATCAAATACATAAAAATAAAAACAGGAGGCGGTTAAAATTATATAATTGTATTAGGCGATTTCATAAAGAAATACTGAAACGTGCGCAAAATAAGTACGAGTCGCTAGCCACGTATAAATTGAAGCCCACGAGAAATAATTCCCCGCTCTAAGCCTTGAGGTTTCCGAATCTGCATCATTTATTTTTCCATTACACACAAATTACTTTTTCAGGCCAGAGCTTAAACTGATTGTTCTATCTTCGGAGTAACTCTGATTGCTCACTTCATTCGCTTAATATGGTTATATTTGAATTGTAACATTTTAATCTTGTGGATAGTCCTTTAAAACAAATCTGTGTAATATTTATTCGTGTATTTCGCCTCAATGCCTTAAAACGTAGTCGAGCTTATAGGAAAGCAAATCGTTAGTTTACCCTTTTGCTAATGAGCAATAAAACCAATGGAATTTTTTAATGGTCTCGACCATGACGTAAAATTGAAAGAATTTGCACTAGGTACTTTAATTGGAATTTTTGCTGCAAAAATATGTAAATAAAAGAGAATTAGTTAATACTACTCTAATATCTTATACCTATCATTTTTTTTAAATAATATCTTGTTTGTAAAGAAATTATTTTGAATAGTTAAGGGCAGTAAATTATATAAAATCGAAATATACTTTAAGAAAAAAATGTTATGGAATCTGTCTGATAATTAAAAAAAAAGTGAAATTTTAATATATTTTATCTATTTAACTAATTTCTCTTGGCTTATGGACGCAAGTGTAATATGCTTCTGAAATGTAGTCCCTTTACGACAAAGTAAAATGACTCATTACGCGGCTGGATAGACATAGTTGCTGAACTCGTTCTGCGGCTGCCTAACCTAGCTATAATTATTTTAGTTTACTATGACATCTTAATGAAAATATTTTAAAACACACACTTGCACTTGTGTTTGCGCCTTTTTGCACTATAATATTAATAAGGATTTTAATAATTTGTATTCTATACAGTTAAACAAAATTAAAGTGTCTGTTTGTAATGTCAAAATAAAAGCTTTTTACTAAATACGTAAGAAAGTATATACGGTACGTATAAGAAAAAAAAATCATTTTTTGTCTATCTGTCTGTCTGTTTCTTCTGGCTAATCTCCAAAACGGCTGGACCGATTTTGACGGAATTTTCACTGGAAGATAGCTGATGTTATAAGGTACTCCTTATAACATAAAGTAAGTTACTACTTAGGTATGAACCCGAGCGAAGAGAGGGTAAGTCGCTAGTTATAAAATAACATGAAAGATAAGAACCGTTAAGCTCATTAACTTTCTTTTTTATAACTTTAAAATATACGTCTTTCTTACAATGATGTTTCCAGTTTGTGAATTATGTGGGTAGTTTTACTAGGAACTATAACTCTGGGAAATCGAAATCGAGTCTTCACTGTCGTACACTGATAAAACTTGTACAGTCTAACGTGTACTTGCATATTTTTATACTACAGCCTTATTTCTCACTGTGGGCATTAAGATTTACTATTGCTCACTTTTCATTTATCGGAAAAGTTCTGCTACTGCCTTGGCCAGGGAACATTTGACGCGCGTATTTATTCCCCACAGACCGAATATACTAGTAAGAAAACTTTCTAGACCCTTTTCAACAACCAGCAATCTCATCCTCCTTCATGTTTAGATATAAGACATAATATTATACACAATACACTAAACACTATAAAACATTATAAAAGATTTGTGTGATTGTGTGATTTGTGTGTGGCAATACATCGGTTTTTAAAGTGTTCGATAAATGTATTAAAAGCGAAACGTTCACACGCTACATTTTCACTCGTTTAAAAACCGTTCCATCGTAATTTTCATGAAATCTCCCCAAGTAGACGTTTTAGTTCATTCGTATTACTTGACAAGTCCAGTTAGTATCTCTTAAATATATTATTATATGTTATCTATAGTGCAATGATAAAACTGTGGACGATTCTATGTACGTTATAATGTGTATGCTACTACTTATTCGTTATATCCTGCAATAAAACGTGCAGCACAAACCGTGCGAACCCGGTCTATAAATCCCGTTTTTCTGTTGTCGCTACCTGTTATTCTTAAGGCGTACGTAACCAGTATGAACTCTATCCGAGTATTCAACCGACTGATTCTCAACGAAATTGACAAAGTATCTATATAACTTTAAGCCACAGGACAAAAATATGAATTAATTTGAGTAGATGTTATGTCACGCCACAACGTTATATCAATAATTTGTTGTGATTATTTTATTTGTCGACTTTAGAGAGCTACGAATGCTTATAGAGCTACGAATATATATAAGCATTTGTGCTTATAGAGCTACGAATTATATCAGAATGCTTTGCATTTAATTAGTTAAAGTATGAGTTAAATATATGGAGAAACCATGGTATTTTTATGCACCTTACCTTGCACTCATGTTTTTTTGAAAATATACACAACGTACCACGCTTAAAAAAAATATTTCTCTACGTCACATTTATTAAATTAGGTATAAAATGTAGGACAATTTTCAATCTTTGCATACAACCAAATCATCGTGCTATAGCCATAGCATCGTATTCAACGTTCAGAAATTAATATTTTCTATAGGTACCATATAGAAAGTTATGTACTATATTGAAAGTTTTGATTTGAAAATATTTTTGCATTCTTTGTTATATAAAGGCTATCTAACATTTAGGCTACGATTCCACGGAGCGGAGCTTTTTATTATGCATATAAATAAAGTACGCGGCCAGAGTCACATGAAAACACTAGTGTTGTGATTCATTGATTTTAATGCAAAAATTGTTTGATATATTCAAAATAACCTGTATTTATTGTAATTAATTGAAATTCCAATAAAATTATATTTCATATATTAAATATGCAAATGTATTATTTAAAAATCTAAATTGTTGAATTTCAAGTATTGTTTGTTATCATTTAAAATTATAAAATGTATTCAAAATATTTATATTTATTTTAATAGTATTTTTAAGTATTAGTTTATAAATTAGATAAATATTTAGATTATTATGCTTTAGAGATTCCGCCGGAAATAGTAGCAGTTGCATTAAAATGATTAAAAAGGTGGGTTGATTGGAATTAAAATGATTAAATAACGAGTGCTTTTTATGATTGAGATTCATTCTTGTTCAGGAAGAGTTCGGTGAATTTATGCTGGAACAGTGTTGTAAATTAGTCATATATGTAGTGTGGTGTAACTCTTATATGTGAATTAATAGTAATTATACGTATGAACTATACTCTGGTGGTTTTCATTACACTAGTGATATATACTTTTTACGTGAATACGACGATTCTTTGACTGCATTATTTTTAATGAAAAATCACATATTGTTTCAATAATATTTGTTGAACTTAACCGCCATTCAATTAAAAATTCTGATATACTTTGTATATCAGTTTGTTTGTTTGTTTTACACTTTAAACTAAAAGTAATAAAAACAATTCAAATGCTAAAAGGTATAAGACGTTGTTTCAGGCTTATTATTAACTTTCAGGTTTATTATTAACTAGCAGAACCCGCGGCTTCGCCCGCGATCAAACTACGAAAAAAATAAACTTTTTCGCAATACATACTTTGTTACTTGCAAAATTAAGTTCGTGTAAGTTTTATTATTTCTTAAAGATATATGGAAAACAAATTAAATTTTAGCTATCGTAACTCAAAATATCCAGTATCTTAAAGATGTTAAGCGTATATTCAGTAAATAAATTTACATTTTAGGTATTTAGCAAGCTCCACCACCTGTATTTTTTGCATATTTTTCTACTCCATCTTTAAAAAGTTAGAGGAAGAGTGTACAATGATACAATCGTATACAATGTTTACGAATTTAGAATCATGTAACTCGGCTAATGTGTTTTTTTTTAACTAAAATACTAACAGGATAACATCTACGTTATTTTTAAAGACCTAGTGCTATGTACACCTGAAGCTTACAACCTCCCTCCTTCTCATTCTTTTTTAAGTTACACATATAAATTGCCATTCTTATTTTGCTGTAGCTTTTTTCCCACCCATTGAATTTATATGTTGTCATATAGAATTTTTAATATTATGTCTAGGGTAAAACTCTAGATTCACTTAGCTTAGTCTACGCTAAAAAACAAACTACAAATATACCACATTGATGAATCTTCTGTCTAGTTAGGGGTTCTGTTAAAATGTCCCTGTGAGAAGCTATCATCTCTTAAGTTTATGCCTACTACTTTTAACAATTGACCCTGAGATATATTAGTGGTCATTTAAAAGTAAATTCTAGGAAGGAATTACAATAGATTAAATTCAAAAGCGTAGTCAGAGTTATCAGTGGTATTCGAGGTATGAATTCTGATTCCCCCCAAGCACGTCCAGCAAACACAGTGACCACTATAATGTTTAATAAATTGCTCACAGTCTAATCCCGTTACATAGCTTAGGCGACTTTTTTATTGCAGATGTACCAACCTTCAGAAGGAGGATATAGATAGCAAGATAATCTCTAGCTAGGTTCTTTCTCTCTCGCGCTCTAGATCTGTTATAGTTGTCGCTGCTATGGCTAGCCGAGAAGTTATACATAATTTTCCTTTCCCATAATTTCTCTATATCCCACACAGTAAGTGTTCACTTACAGAGAACTTGAGCCATGTTACTCTATTTAAATATATTCAACAACTCAAAGTTCAACGCCGAGTTTTACCCACTTAGGAGCTGAATTAAAAAAAACTACAATACATGTTTGTTTAATTGTATTAAAGAGCATTAATACCAAGTTTCAAGTAATTCTGAACATAAACAATTTTTTCCTCATATAAACAGCATAACCCCCCCCCCTTCTCCCCTTTTAAGGGATGGATTTCGAAAAAAAGAGATATTTGTATTGTTATAGTTTTCATTTTATAGGTAAATACTATTTTCCATGCATCAATTACAGAGTTTCATACAAACTTTCATCCCCTACTTGACAGCCTTATGGGATGAATTTCAAAAAACACTAAAATAAGTATTTATTTAATTGTATTGAAGAGCATTAATACCAAGTTTCAAGTAATTCTGATCATAAATAATTGTTTGCCCATATAAACTTTATCACCCCCTTTTACCTTTTAAGGGATGAATTTCGAAAAAAATCTTATACATATATTGCTTATTTTTTATCTTAAAGCTAAATACCACTTTCCATGCATTTCGCGTTAAGAATGGCAGAGTTTCATACAATCTTTTATCCCCTATTTTACCCCCTTATGGGATGAATTTTGAAAAATCCTTTCTTAGCGGATGCCTACATTGTATAAGGAATATGTCCTCTAAAATTCACGTTTCTACGATCAGCAGTTTAGGCTGTGCGTTGATCGATCAGTCAGTCAGGACAAAGCATTTTATGTATATAATAGATTTTCAGGGTAATTTTTAACTTCATATTTGCAGCCGACAGATATGACTGATAATATATGATATATTCATAAAAATATAATTTATCAGTTGTCATATTTTCATTTTAGTAGGTATGTATTTTAAAATTGCAACGTACATTATATTTATATAACTATTAGCAGACCCGGCCACGCGCTGCTGTGACACACATATGAAAATTGATAATTTAGCAAAAATAATAGGATAATTTAGGATAAAAACTATCCTATCTTTTAAATTGGAACTAATCACATATTTTGAAAAAAATACATTAAGATCAGCTTAGTAGTTTCAGAGTTCATCCCAGACCAACGTCGTGACACGGGAATTTTATATATTAAGATTACCCAGATTTCATAAAATCAATCTATAAGATATCTTAGCAATGTATGTATAAAATAATTTTGATATGTATGTGTGTATGTACACAAGAATTTAAATAGAACTTTTTATATAACATAATATACAAAAATGCCTAAACGTCTTAATTACGTTGAACCAAAGGAGTAGTTAAAGATCTAATTAATTCAATTAAAAAAATGTATAATGTCCAATAAAATATAGTAATACACAAGTATTAGGTACATAGTGACTGCTCTTACTAGAAGTAGTTACGTACGAGTAGATATAATACTTTCTTAGATATACCTACGCGAATATTTTACATCTATACATATAATAAAACTGTAGAGGTCAAATGTCTGAAAAAAAAAACGCTAAATACCAAGTCAGGGGTATGTAAGGAGAGAAATAGAACAAATCCAGATTTTTTTCATTTTTTTTGTTTCTCTGTCTGTTTGTTTGTCTGTTTGTACGGGCTAATCTCCGAATCTGTTGGACCGATTTAAATGAAAATTTGCATGGTGATACCTCATATCCCCGGTCAACATTTTAAATACTCTTCATCCCGAAAAATTCAAAAGTTCCCGTGGGATAGTTAAAAAACTATCATAACTTATACAGCTTAGTACACAAAAACTAATTATTAGATTTTAATGAAACTTTACAATAATATAGCTCATACATGAGAATTACAAATAAGCTACTCTTTATTCTAGAAAAATGTACGGTTCCTGTGGATAGATTTGTTTTTGTTTGTCTAGAGGCAAACCCGAGAAAAGCGAGGGTCAGCCGCTGGTTTTATACTACCTTTTGGATTTATTTAGATTTTTGGTTCCCGATGTTTCGAATGCTTTAGAGCAATCATGGCCACGGGAGAAACTCTACCGTAAAATATATAAATAAATATGCTACAAACTGAAGAATGCAGTATTTAGTCCTCATAGACGTTTAATAATGTCACTTCACTTCACAAACAGTTACGTCTTATTTGAAACTCGTTTTAAAACACTCCAGTTATATTTTATAACAACTTCTATAACTATTACACTTCGGAAGGTACTCTCACAGAAACAATCTATAAACTTTGTATTCACTTCGAGGAACAAATTGTAATGCCATACATTTTTATAGCCATACCAACGTTTATGTTCTAAGAATATTGCAGAACTAAAAGTAGAGCACATCTATAACTACTCTAATTTTAATAAATTTTCATATTATTAAAGCTTATTTGGAGAAAATAAAAGATATCTTACGACTAGAAAATATCAAAAATATATTATATATAAAAGTAATCTAAAACTGTAGCTATGGTCGACAAAAATACATTAAAATTTCATAGATATTGAGGTCTAGGTTATATACCCATGTATTTGTCACTTCACTTGGAATAATGGTGCCAGAAATATAACAAACTAGCGACTCACCTTTGCTCCGCTCGGGTTCGTCCCTATTTCCGTTTTAACGCTTAATATTGATTTCTAAAAAATGAGATATTTTCCCGCAGCAAAAAGTATCCTATGTGTTGATCCAGATAACCAGCTATTGTCCTGCCAAATTTCATCAAAATACCTCCAGTGGTTTTTCCGTGATGTGGTAACAAACAGACAGACAAAAATTCTAAAAACTATAGATTCGGCCTCTGTATCGATAATGATGTCAACTTTAATAGGATTTTCTAAAAAGTATTTAATGTACAGATTCGGCTTAGTTACAATTTTATTATATGTATAGATGAATCTTTCATTTTCTATTTCAAACAAAAGTAATTGCTTTATTTCAAAATAAAATATATCGCTATATGTATACTATAATTATGACATTATTGCGCAGTGAGGCACATATCTATTTGGAAGAACGCCAGACGGTCGTGGATTCGATTTTATAGTCTTGTGTTAGTGCTTACCATTCCAATAGTTATTCAGGTTTATTTAATTAAGGCCCATTTGAAGTACCAAGATAAAATGTAGTTTTTACCACTTTTTAACTTATGACCTATCTCTATTCAATATGTGACTGGATCTGTTACTTTCAAACCAACAAATATACTTTGGTAAATGTAAATAGGGTTTCTATGTTTGATTTGTATAAAATGTCTAAGCTGATTGAAAAAACCTCAGCTTAATAGACTATGTTTCAGATTATAATTACCTAGCGACATACTCTCGATTCACTCGAGTGCATCCCTAGGTACCCACGTTTTAAATAGATCGAATAGATGAAAATATTCATCGTGAGTGTACTTTAGGTAGTTGGTACAACGTGCAAATTTTCAATCCTTATTTCATCGCCTTCATGTTTTACTTTCGCGATAAAAAGTAGCCTATGTCCTTCTCCAAGGTCCCATATATCTTTATTTCGAAATTTATCAAAAATGGTTCAGTTTTTTAGGCGTGAGAGACAGACAGAGTAACTTCCGCATTAATAATAGTATTATGGATATAAAGATTAATGAAGTATGTTATTGGGACGTGAATAAATAATATAAAGTTCATTCTGCTAAAGCAATAAAAGCTTATCGCATCGTAAATTAAAAATTGAAACGTTCACGTCCAATATGCTAAACTAGCTTTTTTAATCTCGCGCGTCACTTGCTTAACAGATAGAAGTAATAAAAGCGACTTAATGCGATTAACTTCGGTCTAATAGCTTTGGGTCTGCAGAAAAAAGGCAGGATTAGAATAAATATTTACATATTACATAGATATATAAAGAAAGATTAAATGATAAAAAAATTTTGCTATTTTCACATTTTTATACCTATCTCATGACTTATCTGTGACAGAAGTAGTTATTATGTTTTCGACTTTATCTCAATCATAAAGACGAACATTAGAAGAACAGGAATTGCAATTTGCAATACAATTTTACGTTTTTTTTCTTTAAACATAGTAGAGTAAGAGAACTTTTATTTGCTTCAAAAAAAATTTATAAAATTATGATTTTCATCGCTATACCACAGACCATATAATACTGGCTATATTTTATCTTACGCATAACTATACATATGTATGACTAAGAAAAATATTTATCCAAAGCAGGAATCGAACAGGCTCTCTCCAGTGTAATAGACATGGCCATTTATGTAAACGTAATACTTGTTAATAAACACATTTACTTATAAGTCAGAGTAATTTAAAGTCTTTCGCTATCGTGTGTTCTTTGTTTAGAACATTCGTGAGGCAATATGTCACGCAATATGTGGCTAAAGTTTTAACGAGTTAGAATAACGGTCTAGTCTCAGTGGAGTGCCTGAGTTATATATTCCACTGAGTTGACAACGAATGAAATCACAAAATAGTTTTAGACATACCGATTTAACATAAAAATAAACGAATGTAATTCAGTTTAGAAGTAACGTCCTTAAAATAGGTGAAATATTTAAATAATAATATAGGTATTATTGTATTATTTTATAATTAAAACATGATATTCCATTATAGGAACACGCGTTTTATTTTGCCAACTGAGGTTAACACAAAGAGAGAAAACAAAATGGTGGATTCACTGATAAAGGTAACGATGTTGTTTGACATTCGTTGCGTGATACTGTCCCGAAATCGAGTATGAATTCGGCAACATTTCCAATATTTTATTGTTCTATTTTAACTGAAAAGTAACAAAGTTAATATGCTATGGTATAACAACTTCAGTTTCAGCCTTTTCAGCCTTTTCAGTTTTTTAACGTTTATAACGTATCACTTAAACTTACGGGTCACTTTAAAATATTTAAATTGTTACATAATCTAAATTTTTGAGTTATCTGTATATCCTCAAACTTATTTTATCTACTAATTTGAAAAATACTATAGGATATATTTGTTCTTACAAAAACATACTTCAAAATTGAATTCAAACGGTCAAAGCATTTCAAAACAATAGAATAGCGGGAACATCAAAATTTAGTTGCATCAATATTATATAAATAGGATATTCATTTCTATAATAACTTTAAGCTATATTTAAAGATATTAGACATGTTTAATTAACTCTACAAAAGAATACTTACTTTAATATCGACGAAAATCGCAGATCGCTCGTAAATAAAAGGCGGGAACGCTTTAAGTCAGGCGCAACAGGCGTAGAACTCACCCGTACCACAATCAATGAACTAGCATTTTTTCACACAGTGATTTTAACACGAAATACAGTCTCCTATATTAGATGTCGGAATTTGAGCAAATTCTGGCGCGGCGTTCGCCCGCCGCAGTAACGCGCACGTATCTGCCGCACCCCGCCACCGCCACCCTCTCTCTACCCTCGCACTTAAAACCTTCATTCGTTTAGTCTTCGCGCCCTTTGTGACACTTGAACCTATTGTTCGTGACGCTTCTTTTAACAACTCACTCTATACAGATTCGGTGTATCCCCAAGTTTTTGCCGTAGCAACAAGTTTTTATTCATCCCCAAATTTTCCATTCATACCTGTATTTTAGATGTAATTGTAAATAAAAATCAATTGTAATTGATTATTTTTGCTTCACAACCCTTCGAGACATTTGATGTTTTAACTAAAATCAACGTATAGTTTACCCCGAGGGAAATCTTTGGGATCAACATTTCTATCCATGTACATTCATCATACGTTTGCTTTAATTTCGTGTCTTTTCGTAAAGAAGAAAATTAAAACCCGTACAAAAGTTTGTGAAAACAATATTATACATAACATTGTTACGTAGCGATGCTACGCCGTAGAACCCAAAGAAACTTGATATACATTTTAAAATAATATACCCAAATTCTGTACTTTTGGACTCGTATTTTATCGTCTTTGTTTTCTCTTTTATAATATTTGTATTTACTTTACTAACTGTTCATTCTAATTTTGGATGTCGATTTTACCCTAATTTAAATTTTCGTATCTATTTGAATCTTAGAAAGTATATATTATGTGTATATGTAACCCGGATATGATAATTTGATACTATCGAGTGTGCTAATGATGGGATCGGAAGTGGATCTCGTCAATGGCTACTAGTAAAATCTTTCAAATTTCCGAGTTAAAGTTTGGGCCTATTTGATTTCTTTGATTCATATGTTTATATTCCATGAGCTTTAATATTATTGATTAATATAATATAATTATACATATAATAAAATTCTAACTGAGTCGAATTTGAATCTGAGTTCGAATCCTACATTAAAAAATTTTTGGAAAATCTTATTGAAACAGACATTATCATCGATGCAGAAGCCGAATCTATAGTTTTTAGAATCGAGAAAACCACTGGACAGATTTTGATAAAATTTGGCATGATGATAGCTGGTTGTCTGGGTCAACATATAGGATACTTTTTACTGCAGGAAAATATCTCATCTCTGAGAAATGTATTATACTAAACGTTAAAACGTAATATTATTTTGCTTGATTTGAAGGTAATTTTTAAGTTAATTTTTGCTCGCTGCTCTGTTCGCGTGTCAAGTTCGTCTATTAAAAGTAGCTTAAGTATTAATCCAATACACATTATTTTCTACTGAATTTACCTCGAATTTAAAAATAAATTCACTCACTCTCTAACTTTTGGTTTTAATAATAATATTTTTATAATGTAAAGTTGTACAATGTACGACAGATATCTTTATTTTCAACATTGTAATATTTTGACGTCTATATTTGGTATCAGACTGTAGTGTCAAAGCACCCAAATGAATCAAACCTCTGAAGGATCATTAAATGTGAGTTGGATATTTTAATGCTATATTTAATAAACTTTGATCTTTGTATGCCAAAAGCTGTCATCTGAAGGTTTTCTTGTTTATTTGAAATGAACTTTTACACATTATTTATAACGGTGGAGTTAGTTTAAAAGCACATAGAGCGAGTGTTATTCAGCAATTGTGAAGATAACACTGGCACATGCAGAACCACATGAATTAGAGATTAAAATATATCTTGAAATAAATTATATGTAAGCAAAAACTATTGATAAATATATAGTTAATATTATAATATTTACAATGTTCGTAATGTAAGAAATAATAAGTAAAGACATTATGATTTTTAATTCAACGTTCGATTCAAATGCTTTACGGCAAACATAATCACTGGGACGAGTCCTTCCCATAAATAATGACGATCATAAATCAAATTCAGACCGCTAAAAAATAGGCTGTTTTTATAGTTTCATAATATATGCAAGCACATAAATCTAAGAAAGTATTCAATGAAATTATGGTTTAAATTATGGTTTATATTCGAGCAATAAAAGCGTGCACAATGCACATACCTTATAGTGCTTTATTTAAATATTTCACCGCAACGCCTACTTTACTTTATTAAAAGTGTATTTTCTGCACCTAATTTACGTTTGAAGAAAGGATAATTAAATTTAAAAATGCAGAACACTCAAAATACTTACATATTATGTAATAACGCAGATTCTTGCAGATTGCATTAATAGTATTAATTATTCCTTTTCCTGGTTTACTTAAGATAATTTAATTTTTTGTAACTCATTTAATTTAGCTGTTTTTTTTTGTTTATATTTTTGTTTTTATAAATGTTATTTTTGATTAGTTTTTCAATTTATGTACATATTTTTTTTTGTAATGTTGCTGGTGGAGGGCGTTAATAATTGCGACACAGTTTCTTAACTTCTGCAATTATTATCGTTTATATCTGTTTTTGTTATACATATATGTACTGATATTTCATGAAATAAATAAATAAAAAATTCTATGATCTAAATCAAGAAATATTTATATTAACATAACATAATGTTATTTTCTATATAAATTTTTTCACTAAACCGTTCTAGAAATCGTCCGTGAACTTCTGAGATCTTCTTCGACTATAACAAATTTTACAGAAGGAATATAAAACAAATTTAATATTAGTAAAACAAATAAGTAGTTGGTTTTTTATGACATCATAATTAAATTTTGAAGATACGTTGGGCTCAGTGTGTTTGACCAGCGGTCGCGGGTTCGAGTCCCGCTGGGGGCATTTATTTGTGTGATGAGCAGTAATGTTTATATTGCTGTATGGGTATTTATAATATGTATGAATTTAATGTTATTTATGTGTAGTGTATCAACTATCTGGTATCCGTAATACAATCCTCGTAACTTACCATGGAACTAGATGATGCTGTGTGTCAATGTCCCAATATATTTATTTATAAATTCAGTTACTATTATGTTGCTTTTACCAAATGATGGCATTAAAATAAAGTTTTGCTCAAAAATGCTAGTTAGAAGGTATGAGAAATTCGTTTAGACGATGGATTAAAATGTCATTTACTCAAACTTCAATTTTACTAACTTCAATCGTCTAAGGACTATTATGGCACAATAAGTTATACATTAACTCACAATGCCGAAAATCAATCTTCATAAATCACAATCAATTGCGTAAGCTGTCTAGTTATTATAAATTATTTACACACGTTTAGTACAGATTTCTCAGAGATGAGATATTTTCTCGCAGTAAAAAGTATCCTATATGTTGATCCGGGTAACCAGCTATCATCATACCAAATTTCATCAAAATCCCTCCAGTCGTTTTTCCGTGATGCGGTAACAGACAGATAGACAAAAATTCTAAAAACTATAGGTTCGGCCTTTGTATCGATAATAATGTCTATTTCAATAAGATTTTCCGAAAAACTTTAAAGTACAGATTCGGCTTAGTTACAATTTTATTATATGTATAGATAACACTTTAAAATCAGAGTATTTTAAACAATACATAAGTCAGAGACAGTATCAGAGAAAAAATGTGGCAAAGATGGGTTTATCTATATCTAGATCTCCTTCAGCCAACCTTCAATAGATTTGTAACGAAAAACGTGTTACATAAAAATTGAACAAAAATAATGTAGGATAAGTCCGGGAGAGATGTCCATAAGGGAGAGACGCCTAATAAATTTAAAAATTAAATTAATTAATGTTGCGTGATTCGGAACGCGTCCATAATACGTCAGTCGACAGTCAATGTCAGTGTGGAAGTTTTTACACAAAGACATATTACTTATAATTAATATTTTGGTATTAATTTGTAAAAATAAGATAAGTGAAGTTAACTTTTACGTTAGAATATAATTTTTGAGATAGTTTGCAGTAATTTTTTTCCTTAAATTCTTTAGTTAAATAGTATTAAATTGTTTCATAATGTAACATTATGATCTTGTTTTGTTAACAATCCACCATTTTCTTTTGTAAATGCTTTACAGTGTGTTCAGAGTCGATAGGTATCTCTCCCTAATGATCGGGAAAGATGCCCAATGATATTTTGGGGTTAGATGCCCAGTATATTAATTGGTTCCTCCCCAACGTGCGTTCACCTTGTCGGGGTGGGGGAGCTCATTAGCGTTCAGCAGTTCATTCGGACGCTAATTAAGGCAGTGGTAGCCCAGTGGGTAACGCGCTCGCTTGGAAAAGCGAGTGAAGTGAGATCCCGGGTCTCGCACTTGTGATATTTTCGTGTGCGAATTATTTCAAACATGATTACCACTTGCCTTATGGTGAAGGAAAACATCGCGAGGAAACCTGCATATCTGAGAGAACCTAGCAAGTTTTCGAAAGACATTATGAAATCCGCCAACCCGCACTTGGCCAGCGTGGTGGATTATAGCCTAATCCATATGGTTGCTCTTGATACTTCTCTGACGGCAGAGTGGACCGTGGGAGCAACCTCACGGTTGTTGTAGTCTGCTTCCGTCGGGGTGCCCCATTAAGACGGGGGAAGTTTTGTTGGGTTTTAGTAGGTAGTACTGGCTTTTCTAGTCGGTGAGTTCCACATAACCACCTGTACATCTACAGGTAGTATGTATAAATTCATAAAAAAAAGGATTTTTGCGTCACTAAGCAAAGTACGTCTGATTTTGCACTTATTACTCGTCCTATACCTATCCCTGACATCTATAGGCAACTAACCCACATGTCTGGGTGAGATGCCTATTTTGTATTATTTTTAAAAAAACATTTTTTAATCTAGAATATATTGCACAATAGTTCTAAATTTAATCTGAATGGCATAAGTAAATATTGAATAAAAATAAACTATGCTCATTTTATGTAGTATCTTACACATATAATAAATATTGATCGTTTTTTAAAACTATAGGCAATTCTCCCGGACTTACCATAGTTATTATTATTTAGAACATTTTTTTGAAAACTTAAAAATCAACAAGAAACACTTTACTTTTTACATGTATATACTTAGTAGTGACTTTGTGTTCGTTAAAGCCTTTATATAGTACAACAATGGGAACCTTCGACATTATATTTTTATTCAGTTAGGCCTATCAATTGTCGTAAAAGAGCAAAGGCGCACGTTCCGACCCTTGGGGAGGAATATAATAGAAGTTTCTTAAGGAACGCAGACGCAATAAGCCTGAAAAATCTTTAATGATAATATATTTTGAATGTTTAATGATAATATATTTGAATTATTTTTTAACTCAAAGCACCAGTCTGGTGCAATGCCTACATACATTCTAACTAGAAACTGTTTATTTTTTCGTATTAAGTAATTTGTTTGACAAAATGCATTAAAATCTTGTGTAATTTTATAAAACACCAACCACCGTTTTATAATTACAACAGATTGAGTAAAAAGCGTCTTGACGAACTACATATGTATTTCAATAAACCTAACAATTTTATTACTAATTATATACGTTATACCAAATATTCAGGTTTCTGTATTTTGCTTTTTGCCTTAATAAAAAATTTTAGTTTTATTAAACACGAGATTTGTACGTAAAAAGTTCAGAGGCGTAAAGCCCAAGGGATCCAAACGAGCACGTTACCAATAGACTCTACACAGTGATTGAGATATACATTGTTGTTTTTGCAATCACTGATCAATATCAATGAAAACCTGACACATATTAGCTCATTTATAAACTTTCACAATTATTATATTGGGTACCGCTAGTTAAGCGAACTCAGTGGGCAGACGTTTTTTTATGTGAGGAATGCAAAAAGTATAATCTATGCAGATAAATAAAATTGAAGTGTCTGTTTGTAATGTCCAAATAACAGCTTTATGCTAAATGCATATGAAATTATACACGGTACTTATAAGAAAAACACAATTTTTTAAATTTTTGTCGGTCTGTCTGTCTGTCTGTTCCGGCTAATCTCCGAAACGGCTGGACCAATTTTAACGGGACTTTCACTGGCAGATAGCTGATATTATAAGGAGTAACTTAGGCTACTTTTATTTTAGAAAAAGAATAAGGGTTTCGCTCAAAAAAAAAAAATATACCTAGGGACGAACCCGAACGAAGCGAGGGTGAGTCACTAGTCAGTAAATAAAAAAGGACTGAATCTCATTCAACAACACTGCCTACCGGGTCTCAACTGTAGCACAATTGCTATATAGCTAACCTTTAAATAATAAGCAAAAAAATCATCATAAAGATGTTATATATCTCATTGATTATATTATCAATTATTATCAAAAATTATTTAATTATTTTTTAATTATTAATTATTTAATTAAATTAAAATAAAATAAAAAATCGTTTCAAAATACGTATTTCTATCGTTTAACAGCTCAGTATAACATTCAATGGTAGGAAAAAAGACAGGAAGAGAGTGAACTTTTTATTCATAACGTCAAATGATTGATGTGAAGTGTTCAGTGTTCATGTCACACAATATAAGCGGTAGTCCAGTTTGGCCCACATACGACGTATCGTGTCTTTATTGTTGGCTCCGACGCCTTTTATTACCCCTAAAAACGCTAAAACGACCTAAGCTAGCAAAATATTAGATAGAAAATGTTATTCTTATTATTCAGGTTATAAGTCCATATACCCATTTGTACATACATTGAAATAAATACCGAGAGCAAACACATAGTCCACCACGCTGACCAAGTGGTTGACGGACTTCACACGTCTTTCGAAAACTTGCTAGATTCTCTCAGACATGCAGGTTTTCTCAAGATGTTTTTCTTCACTGTAAGACAAATGGTAATCATGGAAGTGATTCGCACATAAAAACATAAGAGGCGCAAGACCAGAGATTTGAACCCGCTTCACTCATTTTCCGATTTTTTACGTACTAGAATCGAACCCAGCCTAAATGAAAATGTAAATCAGTCCATATGACTGATTTACTTTGCTGTGCCGCTAACGTCGGTAGGATATTCTAAACTAAAAAAAAAACAAAAATGCTATATGTGTATATAATATTAAAATACCTGTGTTTTGTAATTTACACATATAATTAAAATATATTAAGCTCAATATTGTGTAATAATACTACTTTGAAATGATTGGGCTCGGCGGCTATAGAGATGTAACAGTACCTACTACAATTTTTAGAACTTTGCCTGTCAGTCTGCTAATTGCTTGTCACTAGAGAACGACTGAAGTGATTTTAATGCTTTTTTGGACAATGTATAGGTATGTAGATAGGAATATTCCAATACATATATATTAATATCTGTGGTCTGAATCTATAGGTACATAATAATATTTACTATTATTTGTTAAGCTTATGATGAAACAACTTTGATATAAGAAATAAATAAATTATTATTAATGATAATAATAATCACTGGCTCATTAGTTACGAACGAAATCTCAAATGTACTCTCAAATGCTACATGCATTATATAAGATAAAAAGTACATTTTGATTTACCTTTTAAGAGGTAAAAATGAAGTTAAACTCTAAATGAAACTTTTGCTCGTTCAAGTCTCTTTTTGAAATCAGAAAAATTTTCAATAACAATATCTTATATTTGAAGCTAAAATGAAAAGTTCTAACAAAAAGGTATCCATTTAAAAACCTTTTTCGCGTTGGAGCGTAAAAGAATATAGAGCCTTTAGTTACTAATAATATTCTACTATATATTCATTTGTATAAAAAATCCTTTCATATTTTTTGTAAATCTGCGTTTTTAAATGAAATAAACACTCGTAGTTTTGACTTTTTAATTAATTATAATCAAAGGCAAAGCATGAAAAATCAGAGACAAATAAGTCATAATATACTGTACGAAACTATTAAAAGTGCGCACTCCCACGCGATCTTGACATTATATATAAAGGGGATTACGAACAATGTACACTACATACACCATCGTTTCATTTACCTAAGGTCAACAAAGCTTGCTATTAATTATAATAAATGAAATGTTTCCACGTAGAATGTAAAATACAATAGAAACTCATCGCAGTACTACAAATGCTAAAAATAAAAAGTATAAAAAAGGTCACCTACAAACCACAAGAGATAAATTGAACTGTATTCATTAAATCTGTAGAATATAAATATATTAATTATATTTTTGTTTATAATTAAAAATGGTAAAGAAATTTGAATACGGTTATGTGAAGCTAAATAACAGTTAAATACCTCTTTGTATTGTACTTAACCATCGACAACTGAGTCAATTTTAACAAAACTTTCACAAACAGACAGAGGATTTAGGTAAAAAGGATGTAACTATTTTTAAAATAATATGTACTTTAAAAATGGCTCCCACGGAAAAAAGAATGAAAAGAAATTAGCGGCAGTTTCATTGGCGGACAGGGGAAACACCCTTCAGTAGTACATCACGCTACCTATTGTTCCAGAAATAGAAAAAGGTTCCCTCGGGATAAACGATACTTAAGGCAGGTCACTAGCTAACAATCAATATATATAAAATAAAGTCCTTCCGCCGCGTTTGTCTGTCTGTCTGAACGCGATAAACTTAAAAACTACCGAACGGATTTTCATACGGTTTTCACCAATTGACGGGGTAATTCATGAGGAAGGTTTTGGTATATAATTAATAATGATTTTGTGTAAATTGGCTAAAATATAATGATGATTGTAGAAGATGTCGAAGAAAATCATGCCGACTGGGAACTTTACTGTCGTGCGCCGCGTAATGCAATATCTAATATATTTAAACGAGCAATTCTTTTATACTTATTTGTTTATTTATTTATACCAGCGATCTCGGAAACGGCTCTAACGATTTCGCTGAAATTTGGTACGTGGGGGTTTTCGTATTCAGTTTCAGGTTTCAGTATAAGTGACGTGGTCAAACGGCCGAGGCGCAAGATTAACTATCACAGGTGTCGTAGTTCGAATCCCGGTCAGATACAAAGTTATTTTTTTGTTTTTTTTTTTTTTGTATTTATTTAAGTTTTTAGGTTTTTTTTTTGTGTTTAAGCCAAATTAAAACGAGAGTTGTACTTTAAACAAAAAACTCCGAGTGAAGCTCGGTCACCCAGGTACTACACTTAATATATGATAACAATATATTACGGAATTATTCCTCTTAAAAAGATTTATTAAACTGTAGTAACGCTATACGTACATTCCTAGGGATGCACCCGAGCGAAGCGAGGTTAAGTCACTAGTATATTTATAAAGTAATCATTTTACATATTATATTTATTTCTATTTCATGCTAATATTTATACCACTCATTTGGACTAGAATAGTTAAAATTTGGCTAGTTATTAATACAGAAAATTTTATATACATATGCGCATTGTCCAGTCTAAGCATTGCAATATTACTTTGATAGTTAAACTATTAATTAATAAACCGATATTTGAGAACCTTGATGTTCTCAAACGATGTAAGTTTCTTTTTTTGGTATATTATTTTAAGTATTCTTACACTTTGCTAACATACACTTTATGTTACTAACATTTTTAATTAGTATTTTTGTAGAGTGTGCCCATCTTAGTAAAAGACGAGATAATACCATCTACGAAGCGGATAAAATAGGAGCTTAGGTTTTATTAAGGCTCGCTCGTTCAATAATGAGCTCAAGGGAATAGGATGGTTATTATTTTTTATGGCCGGGGAAATACGTTGTCGAAAGTCTTGCTTATACACTTAAAAAAAAACCTCAGTTTAATTCGTGTTGCCTTTTCAACGATTTATAGGCAGTGGTTGCTCGGTAATAACAGGGTCTTTTGGGAAACCAGTGATATTCGAATCCCGGTTCATGTCATAAGAATCATTTTAAACATTACTGCAACCTGAAAGAGCCTAACAAATTTTCGAAGATATGTGGAGTGTATCGACCCGCACTTGACTAGCGCGGTAGTTAATGGCCCCTCGCATTGAAGAAAGGCCCATGCCTAACAGTGGAACATCAAAAATTAAATTATCCGTATTTCCGTATTAATCATTATTGATGTGAAAGTTTGTGAGTATGTATGGATAATGGATGTTTCTTACTCTTTCACGCCAGAACTGCTGAACGGATCGGGATGAAATTTGGCACAGAGATAGATCTGGTCTGGAATAGCACATAGGCTACTAACACATAGGCTATAATTTGGAGGATGTGTTCTTTGTAAAGTGAAAGTATCCACTAAGAAAGAGCTTTTTGAAATTCCACCCCTAAGAAGGTGATATGGGGGGTTGTATTTTCTGTGAAACTTTTTATTTTATGCGTCCATTGACTCGAACATTGGTACACATACTCTTAAAAATTATGAGACACATGTATCACAGTTTTTCCAAAATCATCCCCCGATAGAGTCAAGTTATTATTATTATTATTTTTTTGTAGTTTTAACGCGAGTGAAGCCGCGGGTTCGGCTAGTACATTATATTAACAATACATTTTGTAAGTCCTTTTTCCCTTTTGTTTTGTGTCTGCGGGGTATACCAAAGTCATTGCAAAAGTTGAATTATATTTTAATAACAAGCTTTTTCTTTGTTTCTGTTATTGAAGGGGTGGGTTTTCCCCTTCGAAGAATTCTAAAACGCAGTTATTAAGGTTCTTTAATTGGAATAATTAAGATATAAATGGAATATGTAAATGTAATTATGAAGTTAAGAATGACATTTAGCCGTACTTGTTACTTTTGTGTGCAACGTTGCTATTTTCAAAGACTAGGCACAACTTTCTGTTTACTGGTAAAGAGCAGTTGACAATGCTTCTTTAATAAAACATAAGAGTTATATTTGATATATGAACTATAAATAAATAAATATTTTTAATCTTATCTATATTGTTTTTTTTTTATTATTTATCTCTTCCCATAAAATAAAACTAACTTTCTCCACATTTCTTATATTATGCTCCCATAATAACTTAATTATGTACATATGTATGAAAATTCTTTGTGATTATGAGATATTTTCTTTAGGTCAAAATAGCTTAAATTACTCTTTATTAGACTTGCAACGAATATTCGACTACTATTCGGTATTCGGCCTATTCGGCTACTTTTATGCTATTCGGCCGAATACCGAATACTCCAGTAATATGTTTTGCTGTAATCAGATAATAATAGGGAATATGTGTGAGATTAAAATAAAGGTGATATATATTTTTTTTATAATCTTTATTGCTATTGATTTAAAACTAATTTAATATTTTTTAATGTAATTTCTTTTTCATTAAGAAAATAATTATTAAAAAGTCCAAAAACAGGTGGGAAATTCAAAGTAGTTAAAACGCAACGCCATTGGTCAGACCGAATATGCCGTCAAAGTATTATCATAACAAAGCGATTAGCGATTTTGTCGCTTACAAAATGAGTCATCATTTCTGTGTATATCATACTGTGACGTCGCGCCAAGTATGATATTTAAAAAAAATATACTAAATTTTAGTTTTTTGGAGCTGAATATATTTTTTACAATTATATAACGATATAAGCTATTATATAAAAAACTAAAAATAAAAATCATGCATCTTCCCTATTGGTAAAATTAAAATATTAATTTATTTTATAATAATATGTTTTTCTTATAATCATTAAAGTAGTCATAGGTACATAATCACCTTGTTTATTACAAAAATGAACAAAAAAAGACGATCAAATAAATGTCTATGCACTTGCATGCACAAAGACTAATTTTTTGCATTTTCAGGCAGTAGCTTATTTCTAGATCAGACAAAAGACGCTCTGAATAAATAGTACTTCCTGGCGCCAAACAAGAAACAAACACGTCTATACAAGTTTTTCCGCCACGTGCTGGCCGAATACTTTTGCCTAATATTCAGCTATTCGGCCAGAAAGCCCACCGAATATTCGGTATTCGGCGTATGGCCGAATATACTATTCGTTGCAAGTCTACTTTTTATCCCTCCAACAATCTTCGTACAATATAATCACATCAAGCCGTCACTCCGCCGTCGCTGTAACGGAAAGACAAACAAACAAATACGCATTTAAAATAATAGTATGGGTGTTATATATTATTAAAATTACTATATAATTTTGTTATTCTAGTTATTCAAAATGAGGTACAAAAAATAGTGAAAAAATTAGCTCAGATATGCGAACCCGAACATAATATGTAGTAGAAAACGATAGCCTTTTTTTGTTGAATAATGTAATAGAAAAACAGGATCGAGAGACTTCATTCTTTTTTCCGGTTACACATGTGTGTAAGAAGCAACTTTTTGCGAATCATTAGCTAATAATATATCCAGTATATAAAATAAAATGCCTATATTAATATATGAATAACCAATTAAAAATTTTCATCAAAGAAAGACCTGTAAATTAAATTCGACCATGAATAATAATACGAGTAGTAATCTACAAAAAAGTTAGTAAGTTTGTATATAGGTGTAATCTTTGGAACAACTTTGGAACTAACCTCCCAGTGCTATATATAGTTCAGTTTCAGACACTAAAGTATTTAGTGTCTGAAATCACAATAACTTCAATTGAAGTCGAAAACAAAATGGCCATTGGTTATACTTTACTTTTAATTAAGGGCCCTAATATATTAAACATCCTCACTACATAACTTTAGCTAAAACTAGCGACTTACCTTCTATCTATCTATTATCTGTATCTATGAATAATATATGGATAACCAGCTATGGTCATACCAAATTTCATCAAAATCTGTCCAGTGGTTTTCTCGTGATGCGTTCCCAGACAGATGTTCACAGACAAAAATTCAAAAAAATATAGATTCGGCCTCTGTATCGATAATAATGACTATTTCAATAAGATTTTAAAAAAAAATATTTCATGTACAGATTCGAATCAGAATTTTAATATATGTTTAGCTGTTTTGTTTTACTCATTAATACATTTTTAATAGGTAATAGTTTTAAAAATGGTGAAAAGGTAAGGAACTATAATATAGTTCGTGAATTTTTATTTTATATGCGAAATAATAATACTAAGCAACACCAGATCTCTTCCAAATCGATTCAATAGTCTTTTTAAAATAATTTTGTATCACATGACCTAGATATTTTCCGTTATATTTCGCCAGGCCGAATCAAAATAAATTGGAGTTCACAAAAATAAACATACATTAGGTAACTTTTACTTCTTTGGCAAAAGCAAAAGTACGATTTAAGCCTCGAATTTCTGAATAGTGAAATCAGCGCGTTTAAAATGTTCATTTGCTGACTTCGCGACTCTACTTGACAAACTTAATACTTTAACTTCAATTTTTTTAGCTGTGATTATATAATTGCCTAAATAACAATTTGGTCGGAAAAAATGCAGTTTAATCAACAGTAATAAAAAAATCAAAATAGCATCATAATCTATACTAATATTATAAAGCTGAAGAGGTTGTTTGTTTGGTTGAACGCGCTAATCTCAGGAACTACTAATCCGATTTGAAAAATTCTTTTTGCATGAGATAGCCCGTTAACTTAGAAAGGCTTTTAAGCTATATATCATCCTGAAAAATGTACGGTTCCCGTGGGATAGATTTGTTTTTGTCTAGGGACGAACTCGAAGCGAAGCGAGGGTGAGTCGCTAGTTTATAACATAAAATTCTGTTCACTTTAACAAATTTTAACAATAATTTGTTTTCAAAATATCCTTATCAAAACTCTTAAATTTCATCAGACCAATTTTATTATTCTTTTTTTTTTAAAAACTGTCTCCTAAATTAAAATAAAGGATACCTATAATTATTTTTATGTATTTTTTTTAATTCAGAGTTAAACATTTTAAATATAAATTTTATCAATCTTCGATTAGATTATCACAGTTTTTAAGGAAAACTCAACTGCCTCTAACGATTTAATTTGCACGTTTACTTTAGACTCACCCTGCCGCCCCGGGGATTAATATGATCATTTCATAATTCACGTATGCGCTACAATGACGTTTTTGTGTTAAATATAATAAATTTTACCCACTAATTAATTAGATACTATTAAAAAAATATGGTTTCGGGTCATGAAACGGCGTTTTTATTTTCAACTAGCGACTTATCCTCGTTTCGCTCGGGTGCGTCCCAAGTAGGTACGTTTTATTTATTTTTTTGAGCGGGACCCTAATACTTTTTCTAAAATAAAAGTAGCCTAAGTTACTTCATATAACATCAGCTATCCGCCAGTGAATGTTCCGTCAAAATCAGTCCAGCCTTTTCGGAAATTAGCCGGAACAAACAGAAAAACAGACAGACAAAAATATAAAAAATGTGTTTTTTCCCTCGTACGTATCGTACCGCATATAATTTCATATGCATTAAGCAGACAAACAGAAAGACAGACATACAGACAGACAAAAAATTTAAAATTTGTTTTTTTTTCTTATCAATAGTGTATAACCTTTATATAATAAATAACCTTTATATAATAAAATATAACCTTTCATATTATGCATTTAGTAAAAATTTGACATTACAAACAGACACTTCAATTTTATTTATCTGTATTATATATCTGTAGATAGGAATTCAAAGATATCATAAATCGAATTAAGTTTATAAAATGTTTTACACATAAAAAGTAACACCTTTCTTATTTAAAAAAAAAAAGAGAAATATTGGCAATTTTATGATTTATTTATAGCTAGTCAATTTAAAAAAAAAACATTGTCTATAGTTTGTTGACACATTACTTTCTATGGCCGACAGATACGGGATGTGTGAGCTCATTCATCTGAATATAGACACTTTATCGAGCAATAAATGTAACGATTTAAATCTTTGCTTCCCTCTATACAAAATATCACTGTAGAAATTGACTTCCAAGATTTTTTTAACTTATTTACGAAGATACGCCATACAACTCCTTTATTAATTAAGATAATAGGTTCACTGTTCATCGGAAAGGTATATTAAAGTTTTCAATATGTTTGCACTCAGTATGCTTTTTGGCATTGGATCAGTTAGTGTGTTCACACAGGCAGCTACGGACAATAGTCTCAAATATAGATTGACGCGAATGACGGAAAAGATTGTCAATGACTCAGTTAACGATTAATTGGCATCAATGAGCATCAATCACGATGGATTTTATCAATCGCTTTCAATCACGTAACTGCGATTGACAATCGCTTCAATTGTACTTGTAAGCAATCAATGGCAATTGACAATAACGCGATTACGATTGATCGTCTCGGGTTCGCATAATAATTAAAATCTTCGTCTTCCTTATAAGCGTTGTACTCGATTTCAAAACAGAATTGAATTCATTATAACGTTATCGCTACAATTACAACACGTACCTACGTAATGAGAGGGTGTCCACTGTCATTAAGCATCGGTATAATTATATTACTACAACAGCCAACCATTATTTTTCTCGTTTTAACATCGTTTCACTTATTACGTTCCACTTTCGATACGAATAATGTTACGTTTGTGCAAGAATTTATAAGCTAAAAATTTAATATAATAATAATAATGTATACTAGGTCTTATCCGCGGTACGTCTTACGGGCTATTTGTATATATATATATATATGTATATATATATATATATATATATATATATATATATATATATGTGAGAGATTGCATTGAGTTGTTTTTAACGTCCCGCAGCTAGACACTGGCCTCTCTTTACCATGAGACGGATCAGGCCATAGACCACCATGTGAGTCCACCATAGAGCCATGTGCGGCTTGGCGGATTTCACGTCTTTCTAAAACTTGCTAATTTTCTTCACTATATTTTCTTTCACCATAAGGCAAGTGGTAGTCGTGTTAGAAATAATTCGTACATGAAAATATCAGCTGTATGACACACTGGATTTGAACCCGCTTGACTCGGTTTCTCAAGCGAACGCGTTTCCTCTGGGCTATTACTACCTTTGTCAAATACAAGAATATACAAGTTAAAAAGCAGCTAAAAAGCGCTCACGTGCTATGAGGATAATAAATAATAACTCTCACCCGACTCTTCTATCTAACAAAGATAGTTGCATCAAATTCAGTTCAGCCGTTCTTAAAGATTAGCAAGTAATGGATACAAACAGACATACATTTTATTTAAACGTTTCAAATCATGGTCCCTTTAAAATTTTAACTATATATTAATATTTACTAATCGATTTTGAAACAGAATTTCATTATATTTGTGTGTGTTACGTGATGTTTTCGCCTGTTGTGAAGAGATTTTATGATGATTCTTCTTTAATAATACATAGGCCTCGTGTACCTCGAGATTAGATATCCTCATATAAAACAACAAGCACCTTGGCTTGAAATAATTTTCATTTTTCAGTTATTTTAGAAGTTAGTGTATTTTTAACTGGTTTTAAAGAAGTAGGAGGATCTCAATGTGTTTGTATATATTTTTTATTAAAATTAGCTCATAACTTCTTTGTCTATAAATCAATTTTAAAAATTAAGCAGGTACACATTTTGATTTCATTTTTATTAAACTTAACTATGATAAAACATGAGCTTAACTGGACGAGTTTTGGATTACAAAAGCACACATCAAAAATCATCAACGTATGGATATGGAGATATCACTACATAGTATAAAACAAAGTCGCTTTCCGCTGTCTGTCCCTATATATACATAGATCTTTAAAACTATGCAACGGATTTTGATGCGGTTTTTTTAATAGATAGAGTGATTCAAGAGGAAGGTTTATATGTATAATACAAGCATAATATAGTAAAGAAACACTGATAATTTTAGAGGTTTCTAATGTGATATCGTAAATAAACACATTTTACATTGCAAACGCTGGCTGAACTCTATGAGATATATCAAAATAATGTACTACAGTGTTGTACACCTTAAAAAGGTCTATAAAAAAGTCCGTGATGGCATATGTCTATCTCTTAAGGATAACATACTATATCCATTTTACTATATCCAAGCTAGGGACGAACCCGAGTGAAGCGAGGGTGAGTCGCTAGTAAGCTATTAAATTATTTTGATATAACGTATTGGTTGAATTCAAATGTATACCACTTTATAAAACTACTTTCTTTATGTACTATATTCTCCGATTCCCGGAAGAAGCTTAAGCGATTTGAGTAGTTTAGTTTGTTTTAAAGTAGATGGCAAAATGGTATAATATCCTTTGAGGAAGAGCATACCACTTTCAAGGAATTTTCTAGTATAACGCCGACGTTAAAAATGATAAAATAAAAACTTTTTTAAAAAATATATTTAAATTTATAAACACTGAATGTCATATTTTTTTTGAAATAATATAATATTTTTTGTAGAAAATGGTCTCAATGATGGAAAAAAAAAAACAAATTTTATATACTCGTTCCGTTCGCATTCGTCCCTAGTTACATTTTAACGTTTAGTATAAGATTTCTTAAAGAAGAGATAGTTTCCCGCAATAAAAAGTATCCTATATGTTAATCCGGATAGGTTATTCAGGTAGGATGTAGCTATCATCATACCAAATTTCACCAAAATCTGTTCAGTGGTTTTCTCGTGATGCATTCCCAGACAGACAGACAAAAAATCTAAAAACAAGATTCAGCATCTGTATCGATAATAATGACTATTTCAATAAGATTTACCAAAAAATATTTAATGTACAGATCCGACTCAGTTAGAATTATATTATATGTATAGATTTTATAGTAAAAGTTTTCATTAAAAGAATCGATTAAATAAAATGTTTTCTTGAATTCAGTTATAAAATAAATGTATTTATTATTGAAAAATATTTATATAACTAGCGACTCACCCTCACTCCGCTCGGGTTCGCCCCTGCTTACGTTTTAACGTTTAGTATAGATTTCTCAGAGATGAGATAATTTCCCGCAGTAAAAAGTATCCTATATGTTAACCCGGATAATCAGCTATCACCATACCAAATTTCATCAAAATCCCTCCAGTGGTTTTTCTATGATACGGTGACAGACAGACAGACAAAAATTCTGAAAACTATATATTCGGCCTCTGTATGGAAAATAATGTCTATTTCAATAAGATTTACCAAAATAATACTTAATGTACAGATTCGGCTTAGGTACAATTTTATTATATGTATAGATTTATTAACGCTACACGGATTTATACTAAAATAGTTCATTTTCCGCTCTATTTGTTATATCGTGAAGTAATATAGAAAGCGAGTAAGTGGGTCATTATGACCGGCCCTATAGGCAGATAGCTAACGATCCTCAGTGAAAATGATTGTATCTATTGAGTACTAGTATTGTCATGTTCGTCTGTGAATAATTGACATAGAAAGTAAAGGTCGCGCCAATCACAAGTATCAATAGGTTCTTATGCGCAATGATTTTTACATAAAACGAAGTCATATTTCTTCACGTCTGCGAGTGGCTTCACCCACGAGTGCGTTTCTCGTATTTCGTAAGTAATAAACATAGCTCCTACTATGTACAACTACTGGCGTTTGCCCGCGGCTTCGTTCGCGTAGTTTAGCATAGTGTGATATTATT
This sequence comes from Fabriciana adippe, assembly GCA_905404265.1. Taxonomy (NCBI): domain Eukaryota; kingdom Metazoa; phylum Arthropoda; class Insecta; order Lepidoptera; family Nymphalidae; genus Fabriciana; species Fabriciana adippe. The sequence continues at coordinate 13,077,807 of FR989989.1, forward strand.
ATTTGTTTTTGGAACGAAGTTCCTTATCGCGCGTTACACGCTCCGAGCGGATGGGAGCGAAACCGAAAAAAGTGTAATAAGACTTTTTTCGACACTTCTTGCTATAGTTACAGCCGTGTATGAACTATATACTTCGCCGCACATAGCTCTTCCCCGCGCCGAAAGACACGACGGTTCTCTTTTCTTCGGCTTTTTTTAACTTTTATTTATATTTTTATAGTAACTAAATAATATTTATTTCTAAAATTAAAAAAGTATTAATTACTAAGAAGATAAGATTTATACAGTTCTTAAATTTTTATTCGTTATTTACTTATAATATCCCAGATCATTCAGTGTTTAATTTATCATTATTGATTTTAAATATTATAAATATATTTTATCGTAAATTTTTCAATTGAACTACGAGTATATCAACTTGATATTTTATACTATAAATTATAATGACTGTATAGCAAGCGTCTACCAAAAAGCGAAAGGAACTTCGTTCCGACCGGGGGTCCATAGACCCCTTATTTAATATTTTATTATTTTTGTATTTATTATTATAATACAAAAAAAAATATGATACATGGGCATGGTGAAGATAACAAACACAAATGGCTCATTAATACACACTGAAATAGATTCTGTTGGCATCTAAGCTGATGTTGTTAGATAAATGTACTATTCAAAGTATAAGAAATATTTAGGACTGGCAAACTTAAACTGTGGAAATTATGCCTCGATTTACCGAATGAAATTATGATACTTAGGTAAGTAAAAACTTAGAAGTCTGTTTTAGCTTGTATTTCAATATGAATGTTGAATATTATTTAATACTAGCGACTCACCCTCGTTTCGCTCGGGTTCGTCCCTAGGTTGCTCCCCAAAACAAAATTAATTGATTAATTTGGTTTCATTTCGTGGGACCCTATTTTTTTTTTCTAAAATAAAAGTAGCCTAAGTTACTCCTTATTACATCAGCTATCTGCCAATGAAAGTTCCGTCAAAATCGGTCCAGCCATTTTAGAGATTAGCTGGAACAAACAGACAGACAGATAGACAGACAGACAGACAAAAATTGTAAAAAATATTGTTTTGGTATATGGACGTGTATACATCCATATGCATTTAGTAAAAAGCGTTTATTTTAATATTACAAACAGACACTCCAATTTTATTTATCTGTATAGATTCAATTGCTAATCACGCAATAATGAATAAATGTAAAAGTTTATGTAAGTTAGTGAATATGTTCTTCACACTATAAAGATACAACGTGTTTGAGTAAAATTCAGAATAGACATAGCTTTTCAAGGATGTATAAACATACATTTAAGATCAATTTTATCAAATTATCTACTGCGTTAGCAAAGTCATGGCGGAAGACTAGTTTATACACTTAATAAAATCAAATTCAATTAAGTATTTTAAACCATCGTCCTATAATGCGAATAATAAAAAATTCAATGTTAGCAAATCATGTGGCGTAGATTTAAAACTTCCTATCGCCCAAAGGTCACGAGTTCAATCCCGTTCCTAGCATATTGTGTAAGTCATAACGATGATTGTTAGAGTCTTATTACGGTAACATGACGTAGGAACAATAATAGAATGCTAACGCTATGAAAGCATTTTGCGTCATCATAGATTAAAAAAAATCGGATAGTTTAATTCTCAAATAGCTGATAAATACATATAGGACGTTGAACCTAAGATAAAATCATGCAGAATAATTTTGCATAATAAATAAAACTATCTTTTCGGATTATTTCGCGGATTTATTTTGATTTTTGGTTTCCGACATTTCAATTGGTTTACAGCCTTTTTATTTTATTGCTAAAAGTGCAAAGTTTTATTTAAAATGTCAAATATTCGCGTAAATCTAAGAAAGTATTAATTTTGCATAATTTTCAATCACAATAAAAGTGTATGTGAGATACAAAAGACAGTGCCAATTTACCTTTTTTATAGACAAACGACGATATCGCGTGCTTTTTAGCTTCTAACCGACTCATCTATTTAGGACTATCTATGTTATAGTGTGGCGCCATGGCCACCCCATGGTAATGTTAGTTACAGGTTAGGCCAACCTTCGACGTTATTGACCTATATTGAATATGTCGCGTCTCCCTATGATTTTCAGTATTACAAAGTTTACTCTAATTTCCTAATATAAGATAAGCTAAGCTAAGGTCACTTAATAAAATATTATTTATGAATAATATTTATATTATTTAATACATCAATTTGTAGAGGTTATTTTTTCTATAAACGGTACGTATACATAAGTATCATTTAATATTTTGACATAATAGACACTTAAATTTTATTTATTTGTATAGATAAATCGACCTTAATATGTACATACATAATACGAGTATATGTATAGTACAACTGGCAACTTAACCACGTTTCGCTGTGGTACGTCGCTAGGTACGCAGTTGTTATTCTCAATTTCATGGGTTTTAATTTTTTTTGCGGAACTTTAATTCTTTTTCTAAAATAAAAGTAGCTAAAATTACTCCTTAAAATATCAGCTACCCAGTGAAAGTTAAGTCAAAATCGGTAAGCGGTTTCGAAGATTAGCCGGAACAAACAGACAGATGGATAAACAGACAGACAAAAAATTAAAGAATTGTTTTTTTTTTATAAGAACCGTATATACTTTCTGCTGCAAAAGCTGTTATTTTAACATTACAAAGAAAACCTTTAAAATGGTCTACGTTATACCTACTAACAACGTTCCCCCCAGTAACTTTTTGTTATATCTACTACTCGATGAACTTGAATTAAAAAAATGCTGTGCCACTCTCTTGCTCATACAGCTATCTCTCCGCAATAAATCATGCAATCATTTCTGCATTGTAATAAGAGAAACTAACACAATAAACACATTTTAGAACTATAATATATATATACATATATCAAAACTGAGATTGATAATCATGTTTATACATAAATATTTTATGCTGGTTCCCCAAAAACCAAACTAACCTGCTTCTTCAGGTTAATTAAGGATAGAGGTAATAGGATAAGATTGTATACTACACATCATACAATGACGATAGCCACCATTTATTATTCAAATAAATTAGTTTTAGTAAAGCCAACTAAATTAGTATATTTAGTAATTAGTTCCGGTATGGTGCTGTTCAATTGGATACTGAAGCCTCAATTACGTATTAGCATAATCATTTTGTATTATTACTGATGTTCATAATTACTAACGCACATGGCTTTATGACTATTTTGCGCAAAGTATACTATTTTAGAAGCTCTTATTGAACTTACAATGTTTGTATGAATGTTTGTTCGGGTCAAATCTTACAACTGAATTTTAAAGCAGTTATACTCAACCGATTGAGCTGAAATTATGCATACACGTTTCGTTTGCATGGTTAGATAACTGACGTCATTCTAAATCCAATATGGCAGATTCGCAACGATGGCGGAATGTTTTTTATGCATCCCCATGATATGGGATACCAAATGAAAAGGTTTGCTGAGAAGAATACAAATAAATACCTATAAAATCTATATGAGGGGTCTATGGACCCCCGGTCGAAACGAAGTTCCTTTCGCTTTTTCGTAGACGTTTGCTATACAGTCATAATAATTTAAATTATAAAATAACAAGTTGACAGAATTCAATTGAAAAATTTACGATAAAATATATTTATTATGTTTAAAATAAATAATAATAAATTAAACACTGAATGATCTGGGATATTATAAGTTAATAACTAGTAAAAATTTAAGGAATGTGTAAATCTTATTTTATCAATAATACTTTTTTAGAAATAAAAGAAAAAAAAGCCGAAGAGAAGGCAGCCGTCGAGTCTTTCGGCGCGCGGGAGAGCTGTGTGCGGCGATGTATATAGTTCATTCACGGCTATAACTATAGCAAGAAGTGTCGGAAAAAAGTCTTATTACACTTTTTTCGGTCTCGCTCCCATCCGCTCAGAGCATTTAATGCGCGATAAGGAACTTTGTTCCAAAAAAAAAAACTTTAAATTAAATGGAACTCATTAATTACACAATTTATATGATATAAAAGCTTGTTTTTAAAAATATATATATTTTTTTAATATTAATTTATTATTTAAGTACTTTCAACGACAGGTTTTTTTTCGATAAACTCTTGATAATACAGCTATGTTCAATCATGAACTTGTTTCCATCCTTTGTTAGCTTTTTACCCAGTCGGGTATTTTTTTTTTGTTTTTTTTTTATCTTTTTTAATATCAAATTATGGCGTAGGATCCTATATAATATTATATTCCCTTGAAATTATAAATAAAATAAAATTTTCACTCAACGAATCGGCATTACAATTAGATTACATTACAGAACATTACGGCATTACATACAATTCTGCGGGGGCGGCATCTAGCTCTCTTTGCTTTAACTTGCACAGAAATAATTAAGTGTAGTTTTGTTTTTATATATAACTAGCGACTCACCCTCGCTTCGCTCGTGTTCGTCCCTAGGTGCGTTTTATTTATTTTTTGAGCGAAACCCTAATTCTTTTTCTAAAATAAAAGTAGCCTAAGTTACTCCTTATAATATCAGCTATCTGGCAGTGAAAGTCGCATTAAAATTGGTCCAGCTGTTTCAAAGATTAGACGGAACAAACAGACAGACATACAGACAAAAATTTTTTAAATTGTGTTTCTCTTATAAGTGCCGTATATACTATATAATTCCATATGTATTTAGTATAAAACTGTTATTTTGACATTACAAACAGACACTTCAATTTTATTTATCTGTGTAGATTAAGTATATAGAAGTTTCAATTCGATAACAAAATAACCTAAAGATATGCCGTAACAAAATCGGATTAGCAGAAAAAATTAATACGTATTTATTTTTATTTACTAATTTTATAACCGTAACGTACAACTATACAGCGTAAATATTTATGAAATGTAGCTTACAATCCAGTATCAAATACGGCTCGAAACTCATGAGAATATATTTGCCGTGAGGATTCTCGCTAACACTATTTGCTCAATCAGTATGCACCAATCAAATGTAGAGCGCAATAAATAATGATCCCCTTTGAAATTAGATTGATGATTGGTATATAAGAAAACATTTATTAAAATGATATTTTATATTAAATATTTTGTGTACATGCTTAACGTTTAAAGAACGTATATGTATACATGTATAAAAATATTTTCAAAGCCTTCATAAATGTGATATACAAATGTGTTATTTTACACTAGAATCTGTGAAACATTGTACTAGACATGTGTAACAAATTTATGTGTAATCCGACCGCCATGTGTAGTGTATGTACATTCCTACGCATATATGCGTACAATAAAATGTCCAAAACGGAAAATCGGTTAAATACACAGTGTTTTTTTCTTTACACAACTAGTAGACACGTCCTGTAAAAAATATGATTCCCTCTATTTTTACCGCTATTTAAAAAGAATAATTTATAAACTGTACAGTTTAAAAAATAAATATTTTGATAGTATAATTTAATGTAATAAAATGTGTAAATGCTAAGCTAAAATTCAGATACTAACATTAACGCTAATAAATGCATGCGAACTGTAATTCGTAAAATTAATCAAACGTTTGATATCATTTATGTATAAAAAATATAAAGTCTTTTAGAAAGATTTTCATTTATTCAAAAAGTGGACATGATTCAGTAAATTATTAACTCATTACAAGTCTTATTGAAAGATCAAATTTTCAAACATGATATTTTATGTATGGAACGAAAAATATCACAAAAATTTAAAAGATATGTATGTGTATGACCGTAGAATATTACAGTCGCTTGTCCCTACTAAATAATTCATTTTTCGTGTTGAACCTTAATGTAGAATACACTATGTACAGATGTATGACATGTTCGCAGGATGCCTCCCATCATCATAACATTAAATAATATATTTACTATCTTCGTGTATGTTGGACACTGTAATTACCTTTAAGATGAATTATTTAATCGTTTGGTTAAAGAACTAGTATTATCTGTAAATAAATATGTGAAGACAAAACAGTTTAGTACCTTACTCTTCTTTTTTCAACCGACTCCCAAAAAGCAGGAGGTTCTCAATTCGACCGTATAATATGTAGTATACTCTATACTAATATTATAAAGCTGAAGAGTTTGTTTGTTTGGTTGAACGCGCTAATCTCAGGCACTACTGGTTGGAATTGAAAAATTCTTTTTGTGTTGGATAATCCATTTATCGAGGAAGGCTTTAGGCTATATAACATCACGCTACGACCAATAGGAGCGGAGCATAAATGAAAAATGTTGCAAAAACGGGAAAAAATGATTCCTTTTGAGAGCTTACGTTACCTGCGCTGCGTAAACGGTTAAAGTTACGCAAAAATCTTGTATGACGGAATTGTTCCCCTTTAAAAGTTCTAAAAAAAGTCCGCGACAGCATATGTCTATCTTCTAAGGTTGACTCAATATAGCCTTTTTTTATGGTAATCAAATTTGTTCTAAAATAATGTATTGCTTCCAAAGGTGTTTTTATAAACACGATATTAATCCTTATCCAAATAAATACGTTATTCGTCACAAGTATTTAATTTTGAACAAAATTGCCCTTCACATCATCTAATTTCAATGAATATCTTAGGAGATATCATAGTTTTAATATATATATTTAACTTTACGCGGACTATGGGTGAGCGCGCTCTCAGCCCGATGCAAGGCGAGGGCGGGGCGGTGATGAGGGGGGAGGACGCTGACCGCCGCCCGGTAGCTCTGTGAGCAAAGTCACTATTCCACGCGGACGAAATCGCGGGCAATAGCTAGTATATATATATATATATATATATATATATATATATATATATATATATATATATATATATGTGTGTTCGCGGATTACTTCGTCGTTTATGAACCGATTTTGATGATTGTTTTTTTTTTTTGTTGGAAAGGAGATATCCCAAGGGTAGTACCATGATAAGGAAACCAGGATCTGATGATGGCATCCCAGAGAAATCGAAGGGAATCTTCGAAAATCGTAGTGGCGACTAGTGCATTGTTAATTTTTTCATTAAGTATTTTAAAGCACTACTATGCAATAAAGGTCTGGAGTCGATCTGATGATGAAGCGGAAAGACAGTCGAGGGAACTCCTCAACGATTTACAGCAATTACCTGGTATTTAGGCTTGATAAATTTGCACCTAGATGGGTTGTGACTGTCATTAGGGGTCTGAATAAATGGCTTAATCGAATACGTTTTTAAACATTTTCTTCTTACAAATTACCTGCTTATTACGTCTACAGTAAAAATGAAAAAATAAAAACTTAAAAAAAACATAAAAACCGACTTCCAGGCACTGAAAGTAAAAAATTACTAAACGGGGGTTTTCATTTAGAATAGATACCTAATCAGATATTTTCGAAGTCGGTGCCAGCCAATACAAATCAAAGCACACCGACTTCTGTATTATTTTTTTTAAGTTTTTATTGTCGATTAAATAGTTTTTTTTTGTTTAGTAACTATTGACGAGTTTTAATGTTATCAATAACAAAATTATTATGATTGAATCTTGACGACTTGGCAAATACTACTAAAACAAGAAATTAAATTCCTTTATTAATACCAATTTGCTTGTTGAGCAGTTATATAACGGTAAGTGGTGAAATCAACAGAATGGTCTTTTCGATTTCAATTAGACGATTTAAATCAATAAGCATCCTCACTCCGTAATTTAGTAATTCTCTTAAATATAACTGTTTTTGATTTGTATATTATCTATACTAATATTATAAAGAGGAAATTTTTTTTGTTTGTTTGTTTGTACCGAATAAGCTCCGAAACTACTAAACCGATTTAGATGAAATCTGGTAAAAAGAAGAACAAGAGATCTTGGGAAGGACTTAGGAGTCTTAACCCGGAAACCATACCATAAAAGTATGAAAATGGGGATGAAAGTGTGTATAGGGAATCAAGCCCAGCGAACCGAGGATGAGTATATATAGAGACGAACTCAAGTGAAGGGAGGGTGAGTCGCTAGTTATAATACAAAGTGACAAAATAAATAAAATATTCCCTAAATAACCTTAAGGTTTGTGTACTAAGCTTAAAAGTGTCCTATCTATACTATTCGGGCCTTTTTACCGTCCCACAGGTGGGCACTAGCCTCCTCCTAATGCGATGGGAGATCAGGCCATAGTCTACAACACTAGCCATACGTGGGTTGTTGGACTTCACATGTATTTTGCACATTCAGGTTGAAAGAAAGCACATAAAGTACCAGACATTACAAAACAAGAGACTTGAACCCGCTTCTCTTGGTTTTCACCACTGAGCTACTACTTCTAAAAAAAGTAAAAGTATTATTAGTGGTAAAATAAATATGAACTACTGTCACCGAAACACTATACGCTAATAAAAGACAAACAAATTCAAAAGAATAGTTTTCTATAGGTTCAAATGGTGTCAATATTGATTCTGCTGTTAATGTTCGATAAAATTATCGAGTCGAAAAACATTTCCGTTGTCAATTTGAAACCAGCTGTTAACTTTTAAATAGTACTTACTATGTTACGACACTTTAAAGTGTACACAGAAGCTGTAAAACTCTCTAAATCTACAGACTTTACTTCGATAATATTTCTTTAAACATAACACGGCATATTTTAAATAAAACTATCTTTTCGGATTTCTTCGCGGATTTATTTTCATTTTTGGTTCCCGACGTTTCGATGTAAAGCAATCAAAACGTCGGGAACCAAAAATCTAAATAAAAAAAATGTCAAATATTCGCGTAAATCTAAGAAAATATATAACACAGTATAATAAACACTTATGTATGTGTCGATAGACTATAAAAACTATTCAAAAATTAACTTCTTGTTTATACTTATAACTATTTACTAACTTGATTTATTTCTTGACATGCTTTATAGATACTTGACCAGTACAAATAGTAACCAATATTTAATTTAAAGGACCCTAATTCAGTTTAGATTAACAAGGTTATTTTTACGGCCACCCTTTTTATGATTTGCGTGACTTTATGTAATCATTTAAAAAAGAAGTAAATTACTTGTACTTTCATTAATAAAGTGATTAATAATTCTCTATAGTAGTTGTAATAGTATATCTAGTTTATAAATAAAAGAGGAAGTACGTCATATCAAAAAATCCGTACTTTCATACTAATATTATAAACGTGAAAGTGCGTTTGTTTATTTGTTTGTTTGTCCTTGTTTGTCCTTCTTTCACGTCAAAACAAGTGACGGATCGGCGTGATTTTTTGTGTGCAGATAGTTAAATGGCTAGAGACTGTTATAGGCTACTATTTACAGCGGGAATTTATTTCATTCCCACAAGAAAACACGTTATAATGTAACCGAAAAAATATTAATGATTAGAATCACTTGAAACTTGGTATTAATGCTCTTCAATACAATTAAATAAATATGTGTTTTAATCTTTTTTCGAAATTTATCCCATAAGGGGGTAAAATAGGAGATAAAGGTTTGTATGAAACCTACAAGTTTTTTTATAGTTTTAGCGCGAGCGAAGCCGCGGGTTCTGCTAGTATCATATATAAATACAAAATTAAAATTAATTAACCTTAATAAAATATGAAATGGAATCAGAATAATAACGGGGTCTGTAATTAATATACATAAATGTTTTTAGCTAGAGGCATATCCTTGCTTCGCTCGAGGGCGCCACTAGGTATTTTTCTATTACTAGTGATTTACCCTAGCTTCACTCGTATGCGCTACCCCAATGTGTTCAACTTGTCGTGGTTCGAGGGCTCATTAGCGTCCAGCAATCCAGCCGGGTGTGAAGCCAATACACAGTGGGAATTGGCCCACTTCGGTAGTCGGGGTACCATTTTCTCCGGGTTACTTCTATTACTGGGTTGCTCCTTGTACTTCTCTGATAGCAGAGAGGACCATGAGAACAACTCCATGGCTGTTGTGGTCTACCTCTGTAGGCCAGCCGTCAGTGCGTCGTTGAATGCTTAAACGATACTGCGACACCCCACTAAGCAGGAGAGGTTTCGTTAGGTTTTAGTGGATTCTACTGGCTTTTCTGGCCAGCGAGTACTACATAACCACCTGTTTGTAAGTAGATGGTATACGTAAATGCATTTCCCAACTAAATAAAATACTACAGTACTAAATTCCATCCAAATTCGTCTAAACGTTTCACCGTAAAGATAGTTTCGTGTATTTAGGATAAAATAGTAACCAAAACTATAGTTAATAGAGTGTTTGCTTGTTTGTCTATCTAGTAGAAGCGTAGTTGTTAAAAATGGATTATTTAGTATAATAAGTATTAAAAAAAACTGGCAAGACAGGCTGGAGACACTCGCAGAAAAAAATAATCATAAAAATTTAAGTGCGACCTTGTTAAAATAAATATTATTTTACTGTACTACTAGTATTGAGAAATACTAATAAATATTAAAAATTATTTACTTATAAATCAATATATATACGAACAGACAATGTTAAAGTTATTATATTTAAATAGCATAAGTAAGATGCAGTTGTCGATCAAGTACCGTTTAAAAAGTGAAAGTCGTAAGGTAAAACGAGTTCCGTTTTGGTAATGTAACGAAAAGCCTAGTAACCGGACGTTTAAAAATTGAGAAATAATGAATAAGTATATTTTTCAAAAGAATAAAGAGTGAGTGATTAATATAGTCGCAGTACATTGTTTTTGCTATTGTTTTATTACTACTTACTACTTTTTATTTATTAAATAATAGCCTGAGAGCCGAATATACTACGACAGATGAAACATATTCCTTTATAAAGTTTCAATAATGGATAAATACGCCTAAAATTGCTTGCCTATCGAAACCCTGACCAGGGTATTTTTAAATTAATTAATCTTTATTTTTCACCGTTCTGTTAACCAGCCGAATTTTGTTCTAACCGATGATAAATAATACAAAGAATATGCCTATTTTAGGCAAGCTATTTTAGATGTATTTATTTATTATTGAAACTTTTAAAAAAATATATTTCATCTGGCTAACAGATCGTTGAAGGTCGTAGTGTATCCGACTCTTAGACCATAAAGTCGAATGTAAAAATACGATCATGAATGAGATGTCAGTTAAAATTTAGGAAGACTCTTGAAATTTTATTACATAGTTTTATGTATGTCTGTCTGTGTATGTATTTTATTACATGTATGTATATCGACAAAATAGCTTAAATCAGTTAATGGAAATTAATTAAATGAGATTCTTAAAATTAGTGTGCCTACGTGCGTTCACTTGTCGTGGTGGGGGGGCTCAGTAGCGTCCGTCAGTTCAGCCGGGCACGAAGCCAAGCACAGGGAGGTGGCCCACTTCGGTGGGCGGTGTACCATGCGAGTTGCTCCTAGTACTTCTCTGATAGCACCGTCGACTGTGGAGCAACCCTATGGTTGTTGTGATCTGCTTCGGCGGACCTGCGATCCTACGACGCCCCATTAAGACGAGGGAGATTTTGTTGGGTTTTAGTAAGTAGTACTGGCTTTCCTAGCCGGTGAGTTCCACATAACCACCTGTATGTCTACAGGTGGTATGCGTAAATGCATTTCCCAACATAATATATATATACATATAAATACATACAAACAAATCAATTTTTTTGTAATAATGTACGAAAAGAGCTTATATGCTTATTAGCCAAACAAATTATATTACATATGTACGTGTCTGGTTCACACGTAGCCGCTACCTTGGGAACTGAGTGCCAAAATATGTACCTACCTGCGTGAAAGTAGTTATCTACTGAGTGGAAAAGTGAATTTTCTTATCTTATATTCATACACTTCAAAAGACATACAAGGTGTGCATATTCCATGATGTGTTTATGTATGAATAATGTATATGTATATACATTATACATATGAAAAATATATAATAATAATTTTTTATCCGTGTTGTAGTAGGTAGATCTGATTAAAAACAACTATTTTTCGGTACATTTTGTAACAAAATGAAGAATAATTATTGCAAAAATTAAAATATCATAGATAAATTACACCTTTACATTTATGTGTTATTTTTTCTTGTTGTTTTTAATAATATAAACAAGACTTTGCGTTCTGCAAACGCGCCCTTAATTGAATAAATATAGTTCACTAACCATTATCGCTTGATTAATATATTATTTTTGATTAGGTTCTTTTTAAGCCTACGAGGAGGATCAAACTATATTCTAACACACCAAAGGAATGCAATACTTCTCATATAGAACACTAATGAGGTTTTCTCAAACAATGCCTGTTGCTTGCAATATTTTCATTCACTATATCAGCAAGTAATAGCCATGTAGAAAGTTAGTTTTAAATATTATGAATTCTTTAGAAGAACGTTAGCTGAGAATTGAATCCAATTCAATTAGTTTTTCAAGTAAGCGCCTTACCAATAGGCTACCACTGCTTTCATCCGAATAGGTTATACTTTCTATAATAATACTCTAAAACTTGTACAGTCATTCAGCAATTTTAATAAATAAACTTTGTCAAAGATGGATGTTTTAAAGAATGTAATATATTGTTGGTCATTTTGCAATCTGCTTTACGTACATGTTTTACAACAATATTTTACGATAATGACTCTCATATAAAATGTCACTTCAGAATAATTACTTGGTAGTGTAGTGTATATTCCTATAGTATTATTTATTTATCAGTAGATGTCACTGAATTGCGTATAACCAATAATAATATTTCACCTGAGGTTATCTTGTATTCATTCCATTATCCGAACTACTTTTAAATGATACCAATTTACAATAATGAAAATGGGCCAAAATTCAGCGTAAATTATAGGAACTTGTATTCAAGAGGGTATAAATCTCAGTGTAAAGGGCCTAAGGGTGCGGTAATACTATGCCCTGAGGACCAATACATTAATTCTATTGTTAAGATAATTTAGGTATCCCACTTTGAAATAGAAAAGCCTAGAATGTTTTTGGTTATAAAACTAATATATTTTCAATTGTTTTTTGTCGTTTTCCAATAAAAATAAAATCGAACAATCACATGAGGATATTTAGAAAAAGGTTTTTAGATCTTTTTTTATGTATTTTCATTCACGTATTGGAAATAAAAACTTATCGTTACTATTATTATCTCACATTGGCTGTAAAGGTACTCTTTAATCCTACTTTATCTCAATCTAACCTTACGTGAAAGGTTTTGCGTTTACTAATTAAGTAAGAAGTTCGGTGTAAAAGCTTTTTTCAACAAAATTAGGTCTTTTTCTTAGATAAAGCAGCAGTAATATAAAAGAGTAAATTTTCGAATTAGCTTATTGAAGTCCAAAGTAGGTATTATCCTATCGGTCCGCTTAAGCATACAAAAGTAAATATAAAGCGAATTTTCTCTTTATAAAATAACTAGCGATCTGCTGAAACCCACTTTCTATAGATATACGAGTAATACGCGAATTATAAATTATAATACGTGAGTCTGCCGAAAGAATTGGTCTCTTAAAGATAGTGAAAACCGTATCAAAAACAGTTGTTTGGGTACTTTAAAAGCAATTATCGCACAAATAGATAGTCGCATATTAGTGTATATTTATACTATACTAGCTACTGACCCTCGCTCCGCTCGGGTTTGTCCCTAGTTACGTTTTAACGCTTAGTATAGATTTCTCAGAGATAACATGTTTTTCCGCAGTAAAAAGTATCCTATATGTTGACCCGGATAACCAGCTATCATCATACTAAAGTTCATCAAAATCTGTCCAGTGGTTTTTGTGTGAAACGTTCCCAGACAGACAGACAGACAGACCAACATTCTTAAAAGCTATAGATTCGACCTCTGTATCAATAATAATTACTATTTCAATAAGATTAAAAAAAAATTAATGTACAAATTCGATTCACAATCAGTTGGAATTTTATTATATGTATAGGTTTAATAGCAGTAGTCTACTGTACACTTTTACTTGTTTTTAGTGAATACCAACGATAAGTAAGAGTGCACATTTCGATACTTTCACAGTCGTTGATAAAGGTACTCATAATCAAATCATTTTTTTGTAGCTCTGTACTGGCTGAGTTGAGAAATATTAACATGGAGTTTGGAAAAGGAAAAGGAAGAAAAAAGAATTACTTTAAATAAATTGTATAGATTCTGTATTAATGTGGTATTAAACCATCAACTATACAATATTTAGAACGGCTTAACCGATTGTAATGGAACATTCAAATAGATAGATAGAATTGAAAGATAGAGGATTTTGTAGAGCTACTCACAGTCTATAAAACAATACAGTCATCCAACGAAGCCGTCTAGACAGGGCAATCGTGCGGGGTGTGAGGGGTGAGACGCGGGTAGGCGAGCCCGAGCTGCATACATTTCTGCCGCCCGAATTAGTTAGCAGCTCGGGACACGACTTTAAGGGCTGTCGCGCGTTTATTTTAATTTGTAAGCAATTAAAATGGTTCATACTACCTGTGCTATATTATATATTTTTTGTTAAAATGATTTATTAGGATGAGGATTTTTTACATAATTAAGTTTAATAACAGAAATTTGAAATCCAGTTAATCTAGAAACCGAAAATATTTGTCCATTGCCCATTTATAATAGGTGATTTGGAAATTTATTAATTAAATTATATCATATAAAACTAACTTTGCTAAAAAATTGAAAATAATGATTTTATATAAACTAAATTCAATTTCACTTATGTAATATAATTTGCTAGATTTAATTTATTTTTATTATAATTTAATTTATTTCATTCTAATTATCTAGTTATTCATTAAATTAATTATAATGTTACATAAAAATATTCATTTATACAAATCAAATAATTGTTAAACCAATTGTATATTTTATTTTTTATTAAAGAAATAAACGGCTTATTATTATTATTATTATTTGCTACATTGTAAAACTCTATTTGAATTTGCCTCCGCGAAATGTCTTTTTGTATTTTTTACTCTGAAGAACTTCGATAAATAGCTAAATAATAATATTATATTTTAATTAAATTACAAAAAAAAAACTGTTACAACCCTGCGTAATGCGAAGTACGCTACGCGTTGTCGGCTTTTCCTCAAACATCAAAGGCGATAGCCCACTGTTATTTTTTAGTACACTGTGGAGCTACTTAAAGAGTGTGTTTTATTCCAGGAATATTTAGGGTTCCAGCGCGAAAATTGAAAACCCTTAAAAATAAACCCTTAAAAAGAAGCGAGGATAACTCGCTAGTGACGAATTAATGTTACCTATCGAAGTGTGTGTTTAGGCCACACAATGCTATAAAATAAATTAATAATTGACCTAGAGCCCTAGGATGAGTTGAAAGGGTAAACTCAACTTCTATTTATTAAAAAGTCTTTTAATATTACTAGCGATTCGCCCTCCCTTCGCTCGGGTTCGTCCCTAGGTACGTTTTAACGGTTAGTATGGAATAGATAGACTATATATTATTAGTATATGTGTATACATAGGTATGATGCGATTTATATCCCTAACTTGAAAAACGATTAATTCCCTATACAAACTTTCATCCCCCTTTTCAACCCCTTCTGAATTCGGGGATAAAAACCTTATGTTTATTCCAGGGTCTCAAACTATCTTCATACCAAAATTCATCTAAATCGATTCAGTAATTCCAAAGATTACTTCCTACAAACTCACAACTTACAAACTTTACCTATTTATGATATTAGTGTAGATTGGTATTTTCGTAAAACTCAAGAGGTACTATTATAATTTCATTACCGTACATTAATTACCAAACTATACTCGTAACGTTATTATGTATGTACATATATTACTCCCAATATAAATAAGAAAATATAATTTCACAAAAAAATCGTAGTGCTATTACATCAGAGGCAACTCTTGAAATATTTTTATTATTGAAAAGGGTATACTTATATTGAATTTCGTTTGGAGCTGGGGAAATAAAAGGCTGGCAATCGAAAAATATGTATATATTTACATCACTTACTTCACGTATTGAGCATAACATTACTATACCTTTTAATGTCTTATTTAATTTCTATACAAAAAGACTACAGACTACATATTTATGTTGTTTGTTAGTTTAGCTTCCGACCGCAACTTTGCGTGCTTGTTTTTAACTTCCGATGCATAAAGGAGTACTAAAAGTGAGACACTATGTCTGTCTGTGCCTGTTTTTTATTTCAACACTAGCTACTCACCCTCGCTTCGCTCGGGTTTATCCCTAGGTTGTTTCCCAAAACAAAATTAATGAATTAATTTGGTTTTAATTCTTTTCGTGAGACTCTATTTTTTTCTAAAATAAAAGTAACCTAAGTTACTCCTTATAACATCAGCTATTTGCCAGTGAAAGTACCATCAAAATCGGTCCAGCCATTTCAAAGATTAGCCGAAACAAACAGACAGTCAGACAAAAATTTTTAAAAATGTTGTTTTGGTAAATGTACCGTGTATACATCCATATGCATTTAGTAAAAAGCGGTTATTTTGATATTACAAACAGACACTCCAATTTTATTTATCTGTATAGATAATCGAAATAGTTTTTAGCTATATATGACAATGATGAATATTTGAATAGCTAGAATCTATGCTAGATGGTTATGAACCCTTTTCTAGAGTGATATGAGAAACTTTATGCACAAATAATGAAATATCTTTTTGTTTTTCTTATCAACTGGCTTGGTAAGAAACAGTCCTATAATAATATAGCTATGACTGATGCTGCTAGCAGTGTCTTTATCCTACTCCATGAAGATTAAGGATTAGCGTCATGTTTAGGCTCATTACTTCAGCCCTGAATATTAACCACAATATTCTCATACATACGTATTTATAAATAATTTACAATCATTATTATAGAGAGCAAAAAGTAAAAAATAAAATTTTAATTATAAGTTTAAAAAACCTATACTATTTAAATGATCTCTAAAAAAGTAAAATATAATAGCTTTATGTCATTGTTAACATTTAATAGTGTAAAAAACCAAGCAGTAATATAATGAAATAGACAGTTCAAATTCAAGTAGTTTTTTTTGTGTTTTATTTTATTTTACCCAACATTGTCCTTAGCTTCATAAATAATTCCAAGACATTCAATATATGCTTACAAAATAAAATAAACATCTTCCAAACACAAAGATAATACACCATCCATTAGATAAAGTATGCGTAACTTGTACGTACATATTAGTCAGTGTGAACAAATATTTATTTCCTAATAACAGAAAATACATCAATATTCCCATGTATGCAATAACGAGTTTAGTTATTAAAATTTAATAAAATTAGGTTCGGAGAAAAATATGTTTCTTATTTATTACGTGCAAACCTCTCATACTAACAAAATCAAAACTTTAAAATATTAACCTAATAGAAAAAATATGCCAATAGAAAATCTCACACTGGACAGAAATTAAATTTCTTACTTAAAAGTAAAATTATAAAAAAAGGATATATATTCTTATGATTAGTATATATACTATTATAATAATTATAAGTAATATAATTAATGATTATAAATTAAATTAAGTTTAGTGTCAATCGCTTCCAAATAATTCTGGATAATAATAAGTATGGGATAGAGCAAGCGCAGTAGCTTACATTTAGGGGATATTACACGCACAGCTGTCATATTATATCCTCTTCTATTGTACGGAACTCTGCCACTCTATTTTCTCCCTCACACAATTGCTTGATCCAATTTTTAAAATAATCAAAGCCTGACAATGATGATTAATGACAGGTTTATAGTAGGCAATGCTATACCATCGTGTTTATTAGAAAATTACCTACACATATTTTGATATATAATTCAAGCGGCTAACAGATCCGTGACGTTACCTATAGTAACATACCTGTTTATACCCACTTGCCAGGTAGTGTGGTCAGGAAATGAATGGGCAAGGCTACCTAGGCATATTTTTATATTATTTACTATCGGTTAACAGAACGGTGAAAAAAAAATAATAATTTAAAAATAGCCTAGTCAGGATTTCGATAGGTAAGCTATTTTAGGCGTATTTATCTATTATTGAAACTTTATAAAAGAATATGTTTCATCTGGTTAACAGATCGGTGAAGGTCGTGGTGTATCCGACTCTTAGACTATAAGACCATGCTCTTATAGGAGTTACAAGAATACAATAGTCTTTCTGTTCTTATTTTACATACACCATCGATCAAAAAAGTACTAAATACGCAATCCCATGCAAAAGCTCTCTTAAAACTGTCACCAATTGTGTTTAGGTAATAATTATTCTAGTTGAAATAAATATACAAAAATTTAAATTGAACCTTATATGCAATGCTTAAAGTTTTTTTCACAAAAAAAATTAAGAGCGCGCTCAAATGTTTAAATGAGCGCTCTTTCGGTGAGCAGATAATATTTTGTCGCTGATTGTGTATCTGGTACTTTTTTTTAGGTAGCATGTGAGAAAGACGTGGTCTTCTTTGCTCATTCAGTAAATTTCCTACTATCCCGCAATGTTTATAATCAATAGTTATATTATTTATTACAATTCTAGTTTACATATGTATGTACTCGTATATAATATTTAGTACCTTGGCGACCGACCTTAGCTAGGCGTTATTTTTTTTTTTTGTAGAATTGTATTTATTTTCTGAAAATTTATAAAATTTGCATTTTTTTTCAAGAAAAAAACATCTAGATAGATAATAAGTTTAATTAAAAGCAAAAACTTACCTAAATACGAAATTTGATCCAAATCCTTAGAGCCATTTCCGAAATACACGAAATAAAATATAGATGAACAAAAATTGTTCATTTAATATTTTAAGATATAGATGTCTCTACCAGGAAATAATTATACAATTTACTCAGACTCAGATATTTTAAATTGAATTTTACTTTCTACTAATTTAATTTGAAATAATACATATTTGTTATAATTCTCAAAGACATTATTGACTAAAAGCTTGTGTTTGATGCATTGCGCATATGCACGCAAGCAATTTGAATAATAATTAGTTTGAGCACTTTTATTTAAGTTCATAGTTCATTAATATATTCAAGTGTTCGCATAAACGTTGAGAGAAATACTTTTTTTATTTATTTGTTAAAAAATTGAATAACCTTTTAGTCTTTTTACTTTAAAAATTGAACAAAAACACTTTTCTTCAGCCCCTGAAGTTAATTGGTAAAAATAAAAAAGAATTTATTGAAATATCGCACTAGAAGTTTAAAAATTTCAAGCCACGATAACTCCATTAGTATAGAATAGATTTTAACAAACGTTCTTCGGTCGGCTGCAATCACAGTCATATCACATTCCAATAAATAATTGACCTATATATGGTAACAATACTACAATCAGTTTTGGTTTATATCAGAAAATATTCTGGTCCTACATAGGAACCACATTTGGGAAAATCTGCAGGAGCTTGGACGAAATTTTTCTGATCACCAACCTTCAACACAAAATCTAAGCCTCGCGTCCAATGAGCAGATTTCTCATCCCTCATCATCCAAACCCCAGGATTATCAGCCTTAAAACGTAAAGCAGCTACCCCAAATTTCGGTATAGTAATAGTGTCTTTGATCACTGGATCTTCAACATTTTTGTTAGGGAATAAACTTCCCTCGACGTTCATTCGCTCGATAGTTTCTTTGTCTAGACTGGCGTTGAAATTTCGGATGCCAATTACATAGAAGCTGTAGCCGTGGAGGTGGAATATGTGATCTGATTCGCCGCCTGAAAGAAAACCACACTTTTAATAAGTATAACATATTTTTACAGCTTAACTTATATATATTTATCTATTTCTAAATTTTTCATACTTTATTCATGTCTAAGTAATATGAAATGTATATTATATGCAATAAGGTATATTATATTTATATTTACGACTGGCGACTCACTCGCTCCGCTCGATCCCTAGGTACGTTTCAACGGTTAGTATATATTTCTCAGTGTTGAGATATTTTCCCGTGGTAAAAAGTATCGTGGTAAAGTAAAGATAACCAGCTATCATCATACCAAATTTCATCAAAATCTGTCCAGTGGTTTTCTCATGACGTGTTCCCAGATAGACAGACAAAAATTCTAAAAACTATAGATTCGATCTCAGTTTCGATAATAATGACAATTTCAATAAGTTTTTCCAAAAAATATTTAACCTACAGATTCGACTCAGTTAAAATTTTATTATATGTAGGTATAAATAAGATTCTTCAATTAAAAAAAATATCAGCTGATGCAGAACGTAAATATGCAATGGCCTGATTTTAAACTATTAGCTCATATTTATGCGCTATAAAAAATATCGTATCATCACATTTAATACTAGTAAGTGAAATTTAAATGTCTTGTAACTCAGAACCTACTTTCTTAGGAAGCTTATAATAGTCACGGAATAATTATGAGAAATGTTATGTAGTTATACACATCTGTATAATTGTATTGTAAGTTTAGTTGCTATGGTGAATTAAATAAAGGAGCCACGGTTTCTGTATGATCAATACAAAAATAATTTTCAATACGTTTAAACCAATAAAATAAGCCCTTTAATGGAATAGTATTTGAAAACCCTAGAGCAAATTTCAATTATATTTAACCAGACTGAAATATTCGTTGTTTTTACTTTCAGAGTTACACTATAATTGTATCATTATATATTTATTACCGTACTCGTGTAAATATTTTTTTATAGATTTAAAATAGATCCATTTTTATTTTTTTACTTTTTTCGATAATTCTTTTTTAATTTATTTTTTTCAAACTGCCTATCTAAATTGGAATAGGTAGACAAAGATCTATCGTTAATCGTTATCTATATATACATAAAATGCTTTGTCCTGACTGACTGATCGATCAACGCACAGCCTAAACCGCTGGTCATAGAAACGTGAAATTTGGAGGACATATTCCTTATACAATGTAGGCATCCGCTAAGAAAGGATTTTTCTAAATTCATCCCCTAAGGGGGTAAAATAGGGAATAAAAGATTGTATGAAACTCTGTCATTCTTAACGCGAAATACACGGTAAGTGGTATTCAGCTTTAAGATGAAAAATAAGAAATATATGTATTAGATTTTGTTCGAAATTCATCCCTTAAAAGGGTAAAAGGGGGTGATAAAGTTTATATGGGCAAACAATTATTTATGATTAGAATTACTTGAAACTTAGTATTAATGCTCTTCAATACAATTAAATAAATATGTATTTTAACATTTTTTGAAATTCATCCCATAAGGCTGTCAAATAGGGGATGAAAGTTTGTATGAAACTCTGTAATTGATGCACGGAAAATGGTATTTACCTTAAAAAGGAAAACTAAAATAATACAGATATCATTTTTTTTTTTTTCGAAATTTATCCCTTAAAAGGGTAAAAGGGGTTGTGCTGTTTATATGAGGAAAAAAAATCTTTATGATCAGAATTACTTCAAACTTGGTATTATTGCTCTTCAATACAATTAAATGAACATGTATTGTAGATTTTTTTTTAATTCAGCCCCTAAGTGGGTAAAACTGGGCGGTGAAGTTTGAGTTGTTGAATATATTTAAATAGAGTAACATGGCTCAAGTTCTCTGTAAGTGCACACTTAATGTGTGAGATATAAAGCAGAGAACGGAAATTATTCCGAATCCAAATGAAAATTATGTATAACTTTTCGGCTGGCCACAGCAGCGACAACTATAACAGACCTAGAGCGCGAGAGAGAGAGCTTTACCTATATTTGTGGTTGTTTTTTTTAGTGGAGACTAACTTAAGTGAATCTAGAGTTTTACTCTAGACATAATATTAAAAATTCGATATGACAACATATAAATTCAATGGAAATTAAAACTGAGCAAATTTTTTAGTCCACGCGAGCGTAGCCGCGGGCAAAAAGCTACAGCAAAATAAGAATGCACTTTATATATATAACTTAAAAAAAGAAGGAGAAGGAGGAAGACTTTAAACTTCAGGTGTACATAGCATTGGGTCTTTAAACATAACGTAGATGTTAGCCTGTTAGTATGTTACTTAAAAAAACCATATTAGCCATGTCACATAATTCTAAAGGCGTAAACATTGTATGCGATTGTATCATTGTACTCTCTTCCTCTAACTTTGGAAAGATGGAGTAGAAAAATGTACAAAAAATACATGTAGTGCAGCTTGCTAAATACCTAAAGTGTAAAATTAATTACAAAATATACGCTTAACATCTTTTAAAATACTGGATATTTTGAGTTACGATCGCTAAAATTAAATTTGTTTCCATATATACTTTAACAAATAATAAATCTTACACAAACTTATTCTTGCAAGTAATAAAGTATGTATTGCGAAAAAGTTTATTTTTTTCGTCGTTTGATCGCGGGCGAAGCCGCGGGTTCTGCTAGTGAGTAAATAAAATATTCTTTCCGTATCACAGCAGTACCAATTTCACGCGTGGCATATTGCGCCACAAACTTTAAATTAATTGATTTTTAATTGTAAACTACTACACAAAATTTCCATAACAACATTTAAACATACCTAAATAGGATTAATGACCGGAAATAGACGGCCACTGAAAGGCATGATTTAGAATATATTATTTTAATGTTACCTTGATTCTTTTAGCTATTAGCATTCAACTGTACGTCAATAATATTATTTTTAACCGACTTTAAAAAAGGAGGAGGTTCTCAATTCGTCGAAACCTTTTTTTTATGTATGTTCACCGATTACTCGAAGACGCCAGAACCGATTTGGAAAATTCTTTTTTTGTTTCAAAGGGTATTCTTCCCCGGTGGTCCCATATAAATTTTATCGAAATCGGTCAAGCGGTTTTTAAATAAATGGCTTAATCGAATATGTTTTTATTAATAAAAGTCTTTCTTCTTATAAATTACAAATTACCTGCTTATTACGTCTACACTAAAAATGAAAAAATAAAAACTTAAAAAAAAATAAATAAAAACCGACTTCCAGACACTGAAAAGTAAAAAATAACTAAACAGCAGTTTTCATTTAGAATAGATACCTAATCAGATATTTTCGAAGTCGGTGCCAGCCAATACAAATTAAAGCACACCGACTTCGAAAATATCTGATTAGGTATCTATTCTAAATGAAAACCCCTGTTTAGTTATTTTTTACTTTTCAGTGTCTGGAAGTCGGTTTTTATTTTTTTTAATTCGTACAAAAATATGTTTTACATTAACATTGCCATAATTAATTTCAAGCTGATGCTATTTTCAAACGAATGTTCTTTTAAAAAATTATGTTTAGGAAATATGTATTTATTCCGACAGCTTTTTTATGAGTTACCGTAATCGGGAATCTGACGTGAATAAAACGACGCAATTACGTACTTTAAATCTTTTTCTTGAACATTTAATAATAATACATTAAGTTTTACTACTCAGATATACAGACTATAATAATTCAATACAAATATAAATATATTTAGAAGCAAATATTTTTAAATATTCATCAATTGTTAAATTAAACGAATATATAAATAAAAAAGTTTGCGAACGTGTGAGTGTGATTATTACTTTTCACGTTGTAACAGTAGTACTGATCAAGTGACCTTTAGAATCGAGGTAGCCTCCTTGTTTATTAAAGGACTACGTGTTTTGAACGTATCATATAATAACTATTAAGATTATATTTTAATTGGCCATGACTTTGCAGAACCCACGTCGTTTTATTATATAGTTGATATTATATGATAATGATTATATGAATATGTATTGTTCAAGAATATAAAAACAGTATCTTTTCACTGGACAGATTTTGATGAAATTTGGTATGATGATCGCTGGTTATTCGGGTCAACATATAGAGTATCTTTTACTGCGGGAAAATATCTCATCTCTGAGAAGTTTATATTAAACGTTAAAACGTAGTTAGTTAGTCGCTAGTTTAAAATAAGCCCTTAATTTTAAAACATACATAGTTAATTTAAAAGAGACTTCGAAGGACTTTTAAAGACTAATAATTTATTATCTAAAAAAGAGCAGATCAAAATTCTTTAAGACACGCCAAAGAGCTTTATAAAGAGAATGATGACAATGAAATAAATGAAAAAGATATGTAGAGCTCGACACGTAACGCTCCCTGACAAATTGCATGTGTATAGCGTAAAGATATGTTATCAAAATCATTAAAAATCAAACAATGATTTATTCAAACAGACTTAATTCGTTAATAGATGTGTATATTTAGGTTGTTTTATTCATAATCATAATATGGTAGCGTATACGTGTAATAACTTCTATGTTGGAATATAATCGACTAACACTTCTGTTGCATCTACATCATTCCCTAGTGCATCTTTAGTTTATCTTAAAAGCGGAATATGAGAGGAATATATTACACAATATATATCGTACAACTGCCTGTTGTTAATCTCAGTTTCCTCACCAGATTGTTAGTTATTACTGTCATATATTTTAACAGTATGTATATGCAAATTTCCAAAACGTTTTATTAGATATCTCAAAAATAATGGCGTATCGTAAAATATAAAATTATTGCTAATAATATAAATGCGAAAATGAATTTGTTTGTTTAAATTTAAGCATTGCAACATTGTGATGAGATTTAACTAACACATTTATGGTATGGGAATATATCACGATTCTACAATAATACACTTTAATATTCATGACAGCTTGGGCTTTATACAAGAAAGGGTAGGATACATAGACTACTAGAGAATTAATACTGTGCAAATAAATTTCATGACCGTAGCGGTGCAGTACTTGTAAGCTTGGAAGGTCGTAAGTTCGATTCATTAGATTATTTGATTATATAAAAAATAAAATACGTTGCTGGAAGCAACTTCTTCATAAGTGATACTATTCCTTAGAAAGTGGATAGTAAGTTGTAACACAATAAATATACAGGTGTTCTCTTTCAGTGATACCCAATATCTATTATGAGGTGTAATTGTATTTCCGAGATTGCTTGTTACATTTTAGATATTAAAATTATTAGTTGATATGCTTCAAAAAGTGTAACATAAACAATTTCAAAGTCCCATTGCTGTGCACACCCCCAATTAGGATTCCGCCACTGTTTACCACGCTGGCCAAATATCGGTTACCGGACTTCGTAAGTCTTTGAAAACTAATTAGGTTTCCACAACAAAGTTTTTTTTTATCATACAGTACTACTGCGCTAGTGATAACTTTTATTAAAAATGCTAGGTAACTCAGTAAATAAACAAAAAATCAGAAAAATGTGAGTCTGACTCACGTATCGTATACTCAATTTCGTCTTTTCACTCTTCAGTTACATGTGGAGTATCACTCCTTTTTTAGTTTACGTAATTTGACTTTACCGATATCTAGTGGTTAATGACGTGAGACATAAGTTTCCGTATAAAATGGTCGTGGAGAACGAAAAAACAGTTTAAATAAAACACCGTTTCCGACCCAAAAAAAATTAAAATAAATATAATTTTGTAAGTAGGCACTGTCTGTGACAACTATATAACGCCTTTGAGACGTCTAAAACCTAAGTCTCTCCCGTGACCATGATTGCTGTAAAGCATTCGAAATGTCCGGAAAATTCAAAATAGATCCGCGAAATAATCCGAAAAGATAGTTTTATTTAAAATATCTCCGGAACTACTGATCTAATTCTGAAAATACTTTTACTAATAAGGAAACTACATTATTCCTAAATGACCTAATCTACTTATAAATATCAAGTGATTCCTGTGGGATATTAGTGTTACGCAAAGTTATTGAAGAAGACGCGAAGTTGTAACCAGAGTCTGATTAAAGCGAACACAGGTCACTAGTCTATAGGAGTATAATAAAGAGGAAACATTTTTTTGTTTGTTTGTACCGAATAAGCTCCGAAACTACTGAACCGATTTGCTAAGAAAATAGTTTAAGACCCTGGGAAGGACATAGCATAGTTATTATCCCGGAAATCATTCCTTAAGGGGGTAAAAATTGGGATGAAATTTTGTATGGGGAAGCAAGGTACGAACCCGAGCGAAGCGAAGGTGAGTCGCTAGTCGTATATAAAAGTTTTATTTGACATAATAAACACCTAACATATGACTATTAAAGTAAAAGCTTTTAAGAAATACTATAACAGTAACAGTTTTAGAAGACAAGATAGCTATACGAGTATATTATATATTGTGTAAAGGCTAAGTGTAGTGAACAGAGCGCGCAATTAAGTTCATCCTGAAAATACTTTTTGCTCCACAATTTTCCCCAGTAGCTTCAGTTTTACAGCTTTTTAACACAGCGGAAGAAATAGTACAGTTAGAGGTATCTTCAAAATTACTTTCAACTTGCTCTATATTCTTAATGAAATCTATTTAAGTACTAGTAACTCGGTACATAAATAAACTTAATTAACTTAATCTTAACTAGCAACTTATTCTTATTCTGCTCGAGTGCGCCCTAGATGCCTGACAAATAACTTATGTGTTACTCCAGGCAGTATCTGTAAACTAAATTCATCCAAACCCGTTTATTAATTTTAGTGTCCTTTCAATAGCAAACAAACACACACACGCATGCGCGCCCGCACATGCACACACAGCCGCACACATACCTTTGAATTTGTTGTTATGCACATTTATTATATTATGTGTTAGTGGTATGGAATATCATAAGCGTGATTACTCTTAATACATAATAACGGGTGCATAACAATAAATCAAATTGCCACTTATAAGTGGCAATTTGATATTATAATAGTAGCCCAATGATACAAAATTCAAATTATAATATAATTTTTATATATTACTAGCAGAACGCCAGGTTCAATCTACAAAAAAACTCTTTGGCTTTATTATACAGCGACTCACCTCTATAAACACATCGCTATGTATTTATATAATATTGTTCAATATTCATACAAAAATATTGAAATTGCGATTAAAAAATGGGGGTGGGAATAGGAGGGTGAAAAATACTTTACACCCTATTCTCATACATATCAAATCTACAAAAAAGATCATTAAAATCGATCGAGACGTTTCGGAGGAGTGCGACCACAAACACAGTGACAAGAGATATTTATATACAAGATTATTCTAACGGACGTCCATTTAGTTCGACTTAGTTAATTTTAATTGTTTACATATTTTTTTTAATGATTAATGGAGTATTATTGTTACACAGACTATGTATTGTCATCGCCATTGTGTAGTTATACCTACTATTTTTGATAACGCAAGGCAAAGCAAATCTATTATCATATGAATACATCATAAATTTATTTATAATATTTTAATTTTAATTATGATAAACATTTGCATTCTTGTATAAATGAATTCTTCGTTTCTGTTTGCATTTTGTTAGCTGGCACCAATTGCGTAAGCGGTAAGTATCTAATTAACTACCGTATTTTAATTAACTGTAGTCTACACATATAATAAAATTCTGACTCGAATCTGTACATTAAATATTTTTTGGAAAATCTTATTATAATATTCAACATTATCCATACAGAGGCCGAATCGATAGTTTTTAGAATTTTTGTTTGTTTGTCTGTTAGTCTGTCTGGAAACGCATCACGAGAACACCACTGGACAGATTTTGATAAAATTTGGTATGATAATAGCTGAGTATCCGAGTCAACATATAGAATACTTTTTACTGCGGGAAAATATTTCATCTCTAAGAAATCTATACTAAACCTTAAAACGTAAGTTAGTATTATTAATTTATAAACTTACATTTGTAAGCTTTCATACCCGACGTACATCGAGTATATTACACTTAAAATAGGTTACGAACCTAGTTTCAAGAGAGAGGTATAATCAAAAGTTTATCGCTATAGCCCGAAGTATCTAATCTCGTAATTTGTGTACATGAATAATGCAACCAAAAGGTTTCTTAAGAAAGCAACTAACGTTCACGATTACCTGTCATATTAATCAAAGTCAAAACGAAACAATTGTTGAATAAGTTAAACATATTAGGTATATTAAAGGTGTTTTTAAAATATAAGCTTTATTTCTTTAATAATTGTACATTAATTAGGAAGCTTTGAGAGATAGAAATTTAAAAAAGTTGATTAATTTATATCAATGTCACTTTTGGCAAAATTAATCTAGAAATTCTCATTGGTATGAAAATATTCAAATGGATATATTTTATAAAGTAGATCATAACTAAATTTTGAAAGTATAATCATAATAAAGTTGAACAATGTTCATTCTTTACGGATCAGTTATAAAGTGTGTCTGCTGAGAACGAAATGATGAGCCTACTACCTTACAACCCTTTCACTTTACATAATATTATGTATTTAAATATAGAAACAATCAAATTTAATCCACTTAAATCAAGTCTTTAAAAACCATAATAACTTTTTTAATAAAGGATTATTATTTATATTTCAAATAATTTTAAAGTTTTAAAGTATATGAGAATATTTATATTAGAACAATGGAGAACTGCTCCAGTAACACCGGTACTTTTAGATATAATTTCTTTTTAAGCGGTTTTTAGTTTGAGTCTCTGTTTTACAGACAGACAAAAGGATGGACTATCTAAAAATGTATCTAAATAAATACATATTTAATAAAAATAAAAATAATTTTGCAATGCCAAAAACATTGTTATAGGAGTAAATAAACACTATTCATTAACATCATTTAAACACCATTTAGGGTGTGCTAAACTTTACCGGAAACATCTTAGAGCAAACACATTAGTCATTTCCTATACATCTTTAAAGTCATCTCGCTATTGTATGAAGTATGCAAATATTATGACACCTTCTGACTGTTCGAATACGGAAACTTAAATATAAATGAAGTTTCTAGCTTTCAAGTGAGGAAAGTCGAAACCTTTTGAGCTTAATTTCTATAATAGCATCTATAGCGAAAGTTTTGTGAGTATTGCAAATCTAACATCGTCTTTAATAAATAGTGATAAAACCAAATGTTAGAAATATTTTGTTATATTTTTATTTTCCATTAAAAATAAAATCAATGAAAAATTCATAACAGATATCCAGCGTCGTTATCCCGATCTGATGAAATATAGCAAAGTTGTGCTCTAGACTAGTAGGTTGTGGAAGATAAAAGGAATGTATAAATCCTATAATAAACAAAAAGACTCTGATTTATAATTAAAAAAAAACATCATAAATAGTAATTAAGCATATAACAATTAAAAAAGCTTTGTACACTCATTTAACTTTCAAGCAGCTTCATAAAAAGCGCTATAATGTTACCGAACATAACATTGACCAAATATTTGAGCAAGATATACATATGTCTAGCCAGTGAAAATCAACTTATAAAAATAAAAAAAAATGAACAAAAGTTTCCGATATACGAACAAACATTTAAGTGTCAATATTTACGTTGCTCATATGCAAGATACACTACTATTTGATTCGAACAAATACAATCTGAATGGCAGATTCTACTAAGAATTCCCAGGCATATTACCGCTGCAGTATACGAATGTTTTTTGAACGTTAGGAAATACATTTACACATACCACCTGCATTCATACAGATGATTATGTGGAACTAAACTCAACCGGCTAGAAAAGTCAGTACTATCCACTAAAACCCAAAAGAACCGTTCCCGTCATAATCGGGCGTCGCAGGATGCCTAAAATACTCAACCACGACTCCCCGACGGCTAACCTACCGAAGTAGATTACAACAACCAAGTGGTTGCTACTATGGTCTATTCTGCTATCAAAGAAATACCAGGAGCAACCCATCTCCCAGTATCTCTTAGCTTCACGCCCGGCTGGATTGCCAGACGCTATCATATATCAGACGCTATCAGTATACGTATGTAAAAGGTTAACCTATTATCTAGTATTAGTAACTTCTTTCAATTGCCTTTGCCTTGCCATTGCCTTTCAACCTGTGCGTGTGGTTCTATACATACCAATAA
Source organism: Fabriciana adippe (assembly GCA_905404265.1). NCBI lineage: Eukaryota > Metazoa > Arthropoda > Insecta > Lepidoptera > Nymphalidae > Fabriciana > Fabriciana adippe. The sequence continues at coordinate 13,107,605 of FR989989.1, forward strand.
ATAGTACCTGGGCGACCGAGCTTCGCTCGGAGGTCTTTTTTGTTATATCGCATCTTTTAGATAAAAAAAAAAACTAAAAACTTGAATAAATACAAAAAAAAAACAAAGTAAAGACTTTGTCTCATTATGATGTGATTGTTAATCTTGCACCTTGTTCGCTTGACGACGATGCTTATGCCTGAGTGTAAGAAATTATCGACCATATTCTGCGTGGAATAATGCGAAAGAAAACTGCATGAAAACTTGAAAACACGCGTTTTCCCAAACATAAGACTATTCTAGATCGATTTTTCGCCCCCCAAAACCTCCACGTGCTAAATTTCTGCGAAATCGTTAGAGCCGTTTCCGAGATCGTCGTGCTCGTTTAAATATATTCAATTAGATAGATAGATTAGATTAGATAGATGACGCTTCTATACGATCTAATGCGAGATTTATATTTTTTTATTTCTTAATTAACTACCACACCTTACGTCATCTGTACAACAAACAAGTGTAATTAAAATTCATCCAACTGTTTATAAGTGTAAAAAATAAATTAAGTTATTCTACACATAACCTGTCTTCTCCATTCTACACGAGATTGCCGAAGTAAATTGTGCGAACACGCCACTCCTAGAAACCACTAAATCAACAAATTGTATTGAAATATTAATTATTAAACTGATGCATAACATGTCATCGGTTTCTGAATGGTGATTGTTTACGTTTGCTTTGACCTAATACGTGACGGAAATGAAAACATGAATATGAAAATTGAATTTATAATGATCTATTCGTAGTAGTTACTAATATTATAAATGTGATGATTGTGTGTACATATGTGCTGCATGTCTTCCTTACCTGTAACCACTTCACTGATTTGAGTGAAATTCAGAAAATAGATAGTTTATATTCTGGTTAACCACATAGTCGTATATCCTGGATTAACACACAGGCTTTTTATAGACGAACCACTCGAGCGGAGCCGCGCGGTAAAACTAGTTAATGCTAATCTATACATATAATAAAATTGTAACCAAGTAAATGTAAATATTTTTTGGAAAATATTATTTAATTAATTTATTAGACATTATTATCGACACAGAGGTTGATTCTACAGTTTTTAGAATTTTTGTCTGTCTGTCTGTCCGTCTGTAACCGCATCACGGAAAAACCACTGGAAGGATTTTGATGAAATTTGTTACGATGATATCTGGTTATCCGGGTCAACATTTTAGGATACATTTTACTTCGGGAAAATATCTCATCTCTGAGAAATTTATACTAAACGATAAAACGTAAGTAGGGACGAGCCCGAGCGGAGCGAGTGTGAGTCGCTAGTATTTAATACTTTCTTAGATTTACGCGAATATTTGATATTTTAAATAAAACTATCTTTTCGGATATTTTCGCGGATTTATTTTGATTTTTGATTCCCGAAGTTTCAAATGTTTTACAGCAATCAATATTTGTAGATGTTGATGAGTGAGTGTGTTTATTATTTATTTGCGCTATAAAGGTTCGATGGATTTAAAGTAAATTCGAAGTGGAAATATATATTAAGTCATAGAATACTTTTTATCAACATACCTTCATAATATTTACAAAAAAATAAATAAGCAAAAATTAATCCCGACTTAAAACAAAACAACCCCAAAGGTCATTAATATGAATCCACGGTGTAATCCCTTCCGCAGCTCAGTGCTACTGCTGTTGAAATTATCGAGAATATTCTGGGCCGGTATAAAATTTAACCTAACATTTTATAAGCCATATTCAACTTTACCAAACATAGCTGCACAGTTAATTTAAGTGATAAAAAATACTAAGAATATACAGAACAAGTATTTACTAACTTTTCGCATTTACCGGGATTTCCAAAAGAATTATTATTATTAACGAATGTTGTTTATACGTTTGAAGCTTACATGGAATTAACTAACATAATTAGGTTACTATGAAAAAATAACAATGTATCACTATAGTAACATTTTTCAGAGTTAATTTAAACTTTGAATGTACTCTTAGTGTAGTGAACGTATCGTTCTCACGTAGTTTAAAACAACAACACGGGGGCTCTGAAGAACAAACATTTATACGAATACGTGCAAACTATTTTTCTTTACTTTGACACCTCTCACCCCTTAAGGGTTAATTTATCAAAACGAGATAGAAGAACAAGACAAATAGAACAAACTATACACAAACATAAGAAAATTCTATTACTATTATATTGTTATAAATGTGAATTTTGTGACGATGTTTATAAATAAAGAAATAAATATATTGAAACATTAACACAGCACCATCTAGTTCCATGATAATCTACGAGGCCTTTGTTATGGAACCAGATAGTTAATACACTACACATATATAACTTTAAACACATACATATTATAAATATAAACACCCATGACTGGAGTACATTCGTGCTCATCACACACATGAATGTTTCTAGCGGGACTCGAACCTGCCACCGCAGGCACAGCAAGTAGGGTCACTACAAACTGAGCCAAACGTATCGTCAAAGTGTTTATCCTGGTAATGTGTTCCAGTGTGATCATAGTTCAACTTTAATATTATTAACAATACTTTAGTTTTTACATAAGCAAAGTCGCGTGCAGAAACTAGTATATAAATACATGTAATGTTTACCTTGATCAAACATAATTAGTTCCACTGTAGAATACAACGGCACATGTTTTACGTGGACGCACTCCTCGCCTTGACCGGGCTCCTTAGGACATATGGCTTCAGGAGCCACATCAGCACCTTGTGTCAAGAGAGGTGAGGCTGGATACGTGAAGCGATGACCGTCAGTTTGACCCCAGCTCTCTGTAAAAGAATTTTATTATAGTATTATAAACACAATCTATACTATAATATTATAAAGCTGAAGAATTTGTTTGTTTGTTTGTTTGATTGAACACGCTAATCTCAGGAACTACTAATCCGATTTGAAAAATTCTTTTTGCATTGGATAGCCCGTTCACTGAGGAAGGCTATAGGCTATATATTATCTCGGAAAAATGTACGGTTCCCGTGGGATAGATTTGTTTTTGTCTAGGGACGAACCCAAAGCGAAGCGAGGGTGAGTCGCTAATGTTATATATAATTAAATTACATTTAATTTCGTTTGTTTTGCATAATTTACCGAGATTTCATTTTCTGAGAATAAGAATTCTAAAGATCATTAAAAACCTATTTAATTAAAAGTTCTTTGCATCTAGATAATTAAAACATACTGTCGAGCCTAGCCTTGTGTCGGTACAACATACTGCCTACCCATTCACTTTTCGAGAAATTTCTAGGACATATTATATGTCTGATCAATAAAATATTAGCGTTTTAAGGTTTTATGAAATCACAACATCGTTCAAAATACAGTGTCAAATGTTAAAAGCATAATAAACTCTAATATTACAGACGCAAAAGTGTGTTCATCCTTTTTACACTCAACATCTATCATTTTTTCATTGAGATAGTCATTACAAAGGTTGTTGTTGTTGGTAAATTGTCAGGTAATTTCCGTGGATTCTTATGGAATATTACGGAATAAGTAAACGAACGAAAAAGTGAATAAGTGGAGAATAAAAAAAGGGAGAGAGAGAGAGAGATAAGCATGATGGAATCTTAGACAAAACGAGTAGTCTTTGCGTAGATTTTGCTAAAAGTAAAAAAGTAAAATGACTTTCTTTTCTATTAATTGTAAAACCAACTTATAGACGTACTGATGTCTAATTCTGGGGTGAAGTGTAAAGTAGGTACAGTATATTGCAAAGTGCTTTTGAAGGTTAAGGGTGTGATTGGGTTCGTAACATTAAAAATTGATGATTAAGAAAGAATAATTAGATAAAATGTTTTTCTAACATTTACCTGTAATCTATATATATATAAAATCAATTACTGTTCGTTAGTCTCGCTAAAACTCAAAAACGGCTAGACCGATTTGAATAATTCTTTTTTTTTTTTTGTTTTATTGAGGGTGTATCAGGGGTGGTTTAAATATAAAAAAAAAATTTGCGAAAACAAAAAAAAACAGATGGAAAATCAAAAAGTTCTGAACTGTTTATTTTGTATGGGAATAACTAACCGTTAAAACGTACCTAGGGAAGAACCCGAGCGAAGCGAGAGTGAGTCGATAGTACATAATAAATGTTATATTCATATAGTTAAGAATTTTCAAGAGCTACAGTTAGCTAGAGATAATTAGTGTTTACGAGCACTTACACAACTCGGCAAATGGCGTACGAACTGCACTACGTTACTTGGAACATAAAACTAGTATTACCTCGTATTTTACGCCTTGAGAAACTTAGTGTTCATAATATGTATTGTCTAAAGACATAATATTGCAAAATGACGAACATATATCACTCTTCTTAATGGAAATTGACGTCGCGTTATTTTACTGCGAAATAAACTTAACTAATAATAAATTATCTATACAAAATCCGACCATTAAAGTTTTTTTAGGATGTATGTAAGTAAGAAAAGCGAATACTAAGAATGTTTAATTTTTAACCGTTCGTTTTTCTTCTACAGATTAAAACTAAAAGACGAGTAAGGTCGGAATTAAAACTGTAGCTTAATTTAATTTAAGTTTTCCAACTACTTACAACGGTATAGCAGGAGCACTATAAAAACAATTAAGTTAGGTAAAAGCTTCGAAAGAATAAATGCAAGAACATTAATTCTAATATAAAATATTTCATGTATTGTGCTTATTGCTTATTACTTTAGTATTAATTTCTAAAATATCAACTTCGCTATCGATTTCGCACTAGCCACAAGGCCAGGCCACATTTTATATATGCTTGTAACCTGAATGTACTGACTAAGCACTTGACGAAATATTTTTTTTTATCAAATACTAGCGACTCACCCTCGTTAACGTACGTTTTAACCGTTAGTGATTCCCATACAAAATAAACAGTTCAGAACTTTTTGATTTACCAGCTATTTTTTTTTTCGCTAAAAAAATATATTTAAACCACCCCTGACACACCACCAACAAAAAAAAAAGAATTATTCAAATCGGTCCACCCTTTCGTCGGAGTCGGATGGAAGCAAATGCATATAATAAAACTGAATTTTGACTAATTGAATACTAGCAACGATGAAAGACAAAATACGATGTGAATTTGTATCTCTATCTAAACTCTACATTCCAAGAAAAACGTAAAGCATAGAAAAAAGATACGAATGTTTTTCCATGTCTCTTTATGTTACTTTTCAATACTGTACCCACTAATTATAGTTTGCGAGTACTCCAACAGCTTTGTAAATGATATAGGGACACTGCACTGTATTACGATGCGCTGAAAACTTCCATAAGTACGCATTATATCCCGTATTCCACATTGGAACGTTACATAACTTACAATTTTAGCTTCGAGCTTAGATTTTCGTATTTAAATTTAAAGTATATAACGTTTGCAAATTTAAAATATAAATGTTTTATGTTGTCGCCAAAATTTGAAAATGCACCTTTCAAATTCAGATATGTTTCGTACATTTTTTCCTTATTTTTCCTTATGTCGTCCATTCTGTGTTTTAATAAAATAAGTTTTTTTTTTATAAAAAAGATTGACCAACTAAAGTCAATATAATGATTGCTTAATAGCAATTATGTTATTTGAAAAGAATCATATATTTTTATCATTAGAGATCTGGGTGATAATGGCATTGTTATGAACAGAACTGTCCAAATCTTTACTGTTAAATAAAAACTTTTTAAAAAAAAATAAAAACCGACTTCCTGGCACTGAAAAGTAAAAAATAACTAAACAGAGGTTTTCATTTAAAATAGATACCTAATCAGATATTTTCGAAGTCGGTGCCAGCCAATACAAATCAAAGCACACCGACTTCGAAAATATCTGATTAGGTATCTATTTTAAATGAAAACCTCTGTTTAGTTATTTTTTACTTTTCAGTGCCAGGAAGTCGGTTTTTATTTTTTTTTAAAAAGTTTTTATTTAACAGCCAGCCAATACAAATCAAAGCACACCGACTTCGAAAATATCTGATTAGGTATCTATTTTAAATGAAAACCTCTGTTTAGTTATTTTTTACTTTTCAGTGCCAGGAAGTCGGTTTTTATTTTTTTTTAAAAAGTTTTTATTTTTTCATTTTTAGTGTAGACGTAATAAGCAAGTAATTTGTAAGAAGAAAGATTTTTAATAAAAACATAATATTCGATTAAGCCATTTATTTAAAAACCGCTTGACCGATTTCGATAAAATTTATATGGGACCACCGGGGAAGAATACTCTTTGAAACAAAAAAAAAATTTCCAAATCGGTTCAGCCGTCTTCGAGAAATCCGTGAACATACATAAAAAAAAAAGATTCCGACGAATTGAGAACCTCCTCCTTTTTGGAAGTCGGTTAATGAAGAATAATTATAAACTATAAATAATATGGTTTCAAAATGATATAAATTAATCTCCCGTATAATAACTCCATCCCTCCTTATATCAAAAAAAAACTTCTATTTCAATTTATACATTCTATTAAATATTCAAAGTTATACAAAACGTACAAGTCATGTTTTAATACTACATTTCACTACAGTATCAGCGTACACAAAATGAAATCTGTTTGATGTTTAGATCGTAAAATTATTTAGCTACTTTCTTAAGCCATTTACGTAGTCGCAAATTTCAAGGAACTGCGTGCCACGGGTCGATATCTATCGCTGCTCTGTAATTTCTTTCTTGTTCGCTCTTATACTATACCGATATAAAATATTCATGAAGACTTATTTCTATCTCATATTAATAAATCGCTTAGGAACGATTAATATTACATTATTACTTTTAGCAGTATATAAGAGCTTTATTACTGAGAATATTATTCTATTAGCATCTCGTCATCTTATCTATATATTAATACGTGAAGCAAAAACTTTGTACCCTTTTAACGAAAATTGCGCGGACGGAGGAGTATGTAATTTCCCAAACTTATAGTTTATATAGAGAAGGAGTGCAGAATGCTATTTTTTTTTTAATTATGCATAAAAATACATTAAATCAATGAAAAAACATAACACACACTACCATGTATTTGACACACACGCATGTGTCAAATTGAGAATAGATTAATATTGTAATATACGCAAGACAATAGATATATGACTATAGTTGATTTTCAACCACGCGACGATCACTAGTAACATTAATTGAGAAATTCTTGTATATGTACATTATTATTTATATACATTTATTCGCCTTTCTCGGAAATGACTCTGATGATTTGGATCAAATTTTGTGGTTTTGCTTATTAATTTCATCTATATAGGTGTCTTATCCGAAAAAACGCAATTTTTCACAAGCCAAGCGATGGTCATTCGCCCAGGTACTAAGGATTTTATTTTAACATGCAAACTCAAGTTTGCGGATGAACTTAAGTAAAGAAGAAAGGACGCAATGTTTATGAAGTGTTACGAAACGTAAGTAAATATAATGTAATATCCATTCAGAAAATTTTCACACAGTTCGATCCAAGGTCCCGGAGAAACTCTTTTTCAAAACAACCTTTACTCTTAATGATGGTCCCAAGGCTCATCAAAGAATAATGTAGCCAATTTCCATGTAAATCCACTAAATACTTTATGTTTTTTTTCCGTACGTACAGTTTAGTTATTTTTGAATATTTCACTCTATTAAAATGTTCAACTTTTTTGGGACATAACGTAGGACAGTTTCATCTTTAATGCATAGATAAGCCACCTACTACAAAGTATCAAAATTTATTGAACAAACAAACAGATTTGGAATATTACAAGCATAAAATAAAATTTAGAAGTCAAAAGTTATAATAAAATAAATATTTGGTTCGTTTTGTCAATCAGTTACGATAATTCGGCTTCCAATAACATTTTGTCATTTCAACAGCTTACGTTGTTTCCATGAAATCTGTAAGTAAACATTAAATATTATCTCTAATTAATGTATGCACATAAGAATTACTTAATCTGCATACAATACTAATTATTATGGACGTACTGGTTGTGGAATTTTCGTATACTTTTAAATTTTAATACAATTAATACTGTTGACGTAAAAATGTTTAATAATTAATTTATTCGTGTATTTCATCATTATGATAATTTATTTATTACAATAAATTTTTATTTATTTCAAATTCAAATTTGTATAATAAGATCCTGGGTTCGATTTGTAAGGTTCAAACCAAAAAAGTTATTTTATTCTATACAAATAAGTTTCTGATGTTTATTAAGATGTTTTAAAATAAAAGACGTTTTGACTACAAAAAAAATAACTAAGAAAAACTATCCTATTGAGAAATACGTTTATTGAGGCCCTAAATAGATATAACTCAGGCAATATTTAGTACTATAGAAATGCATATACATAATATGCCTGATATAAAATTGCACATATCTATAATGGCTTATAAGCCATCACTAATACTTTCTTAGATTTACGCAAATATTTGACATTTTAAATAAAACTATCTTTTCGGATTATTTCGCGGATTTATTTTGACATTGGTGCCATTTTTGAATTTTTTAAAATCATTTTTGTAAAATAGTGGGTAGGCACTGTCTGTAACAAGTATATTACGCCTTTGAGATGTCTAACACCTAAGTCTCTCCCGTGACCATGATTGCTGTAAAGCAATCGAAACGTCGGGAACCAAAAATCAAAATAAATCCGCGAAATAATCCGCAAAGATAGTTTTATTTAAAAAACCATCACTATTCAAAAAGTGATGTCTGTATAATTGTTCAGGTGTTTTTGGAAGGAAAGATAAACTAAATGAAATGCTTTTAGATCGGAGTACTATTATAATGGCGAAAGTTTGTATGTGTACGTTGTTGGGTAGGAGGGGTGTAGGGTTGGATTAGTTGGATTAGAATTTAGTACACAGGCATGACCTGGAGTGTCACATAGGATATTATTTGGTACCTAGGAACGCTAGTTTATAATATGTCACGATAAGGTTAAACTACAGATTCGTTTTATTACTCTTAAGTCTTACACGTTTGGCTCAGTGTGTAGTGCTACTTGCTGTGCCAGCAGTCGCGGGTTCGAGTCCAGCTGGGGGCATTAATTTGTGTGATGAGCACGAATATTTGTACTCCAGTCATGGGTATTTATATTTATAATGTATATAAGTATGTATTTAAAGTTATATATGTGTAGTGTATCAACTATCTGGTATCCATAACACAAGCCTTGTAGCTTACCATGAAACAAGATGACGCTGTGTGTTAATGTCCCGACATATTTATTATTTATGTACATTGTACGTATATGTATGCACAATGTACATAAAATAAGACAGTATCCGTTAATGTTTATATAATATCACCAATCACTATAACGACGTGAGTGAAAGCTAATTATACAGTATGTTTTTCAAGGAGGTCAATTAATCTGACAAAATATAAAATAGTACTACTACATTAAAATCAAATTGCTTAAAGTGACATAGTCTAGATTAAAAACAATACGGAAGAACCATTGCTTTAAGTGAATGTACATATTATATGCAATTTAAATAAAATAATAAAAGTACTTTTTGCGTTATTCAACGTTTAATGATAGTTTCATTACTTTCGATATATTATGTAATTTTTCATATTTAGGACGAAGTAAATTGAACTGTGTATACAGGCATTTACATAATTTTTTTTTTAATTTACACCGGTTTCAAAAACCACGTAATTTGGTTATCTATACATAGAGATAAATAAAATTGGAGTGTCTGTTTGTAATATTTAAAAAAACGCTTTTTACTAAGTGCATATGGATGTATACACGGTACATATATCAAAACAACATTTTTTACAATTTTTGTCTGTCTGTCTGTCTGTTTGTTCCGGCTAATCTCTAAAATGGCTGGACCGATATTGACGGGACTTTCACTGGCGGATAGCTGATGTAATAAGGAGCAACTTAGACTACTTTTATTTTAGAAAAAAAATAGGGTCCCACGAAAAAAAATTAAAACCAAATTAATTCATTAATTTTGTTTCGAGAAGCGAGGGTGACGGGCTAGTTGACTACTAACTATCAATTATTTTTTTTTGTTTTATTTTTAGGTCCGATGATGGGACGATACTTCTACACAATGACAGTTAAGGCGCAGGACCGACAACTTTACGTGCTCTCCGAGGCACGGGGGTGAAATATCGCCAAATTCCCAAATCCGGGCTGCACTGAGAATTTCTTGACAGAGTCAACCAATAACTAAACTTGGTTCGACCCGAGACTCAAACCCAGGACCTCCGGATCTACAGCCGTATATGCTAGCCATTAAACTACCGAGGCAGTTTAATAATAACATAACAATAGCGACTTACCTTCGCTTCGCTCGGGTTCGTCTCTAGGTACGTTTTAATTTTTTTGAGCGAAACCCTAATTCTTTTTTTTAAATAAAAGTAGCCTATTCCTTATAATATCAGGTATCTGCCAGTGAAAGTCCCGTTTAAGTTGGTCCAGCCGTTTCGGAGATTAGCCAGAACAAACAAACAGACAGACAGACAGACAAAAATTTTAAAAATTGAGTTTTTCCTATAAGTATCGTATATAATTCCATATGCATTTAGTATAAAGCTGTTGTTTTGACATTACAAACAGACACTTCAATTTTATTTATCTGTATAGATAATTGATCAGGTTTCACCATTAAATCAGGTTAATAGTGCCAAATTATTGTAGTTGAAAGTTACAAATTGATATTATATAAAAAAAGTAGGTTAAGATTCAAAAACCGATTATAAAAGATTTTTTAAACTTTGGCGTATCTCATACTATGTAGTTTAGTATTCGGTATATTCCAGAGGCAGTTCTATTATGTTCTTCTATATCTGTAAGAATTAAAACCTATGTGTTACTCTAATGTATATAAATTATGTATATAGCGTATATTACTGTAAAGTTTTATCAGAATCTATTCAGTAGTTTTTGCGTGAAAGACCATACATACATATTATATCCTCACAAACTTTCGCGTACAATAATATTAATAGGATTATTGATTGACGATTTTGTACTTAAAATAGTTTTTGAAAATGAATAGTGAAGTCCCAATTTATTTATGTATGTATATATAGATAGATATTCTTAATCTATGTAATCTATCTATAATAAAACTCTGAGTCGAACCTGTACATTAAATATTTTTGGAAGATCTTATTAAAACAGCCATTATTATCGACACAGAGGCCGAATCTATAGTTTTTAGAATTTTTGTCTGTTTGTCTGGGAAAACATCATGAGAAAACCACTGGACAGATTTTGATGTAATTTGGTATAATTATAGTTGAATATCCAGTTCAATAAATAGGAAACTTTTAACTGCGGGAAAATATCTCATCTCTGAGAAATCTATACTAAACGTTAAAACGTAACTAGAGACGAACCCGAGCAGAGCGAGGCTGTGTCGCTAGTTAATAATTTAATAATTATAGTAAGTTTTCTATGAATAAAATTTTAATCCGTTTTAATCCGTTAAGAATAAGAATTTCTTAGAAATTATCCAGACGGTGTTAATGTAACAAAGTCATGTTAGCATTTAAGGATCTCTAGTTTCCTTATTAATATTAATTCATATTTATGAGGGGATCCGTTCTAATTTGACAGTTACATATATCTACACTCCCATGTCACTTCGAGACTTCATCATGTACATGATACATATTTTATGTGTGCTCCAAGTTTGCGAAATGTACAGGCACGTTAAAAAGGCACGTGTAGCTGTCTAAGAATCTACGAATCTATACTAATAGTTTATTTGTTTGTTTGAACGCACTAATCTCATTAACTAATCCGATTTGAATTTTTTTATTGAATTAGATGGGCCGTTTATTGAGAAAGGCTACAGGCTATAGGTATATCATCCCGGAAAAAGGTGCAGTTCCCGTAGGATAGATTTGCTTTTGTCTAGGGACGAACCCGAAGCTAAGCGAGGGTGAGTCGTTATAATTAATAAAGATATATGACTATACAAATTACACACCACTGTTTATAAAACTATTTTTATTTTCCGAACAAATATGCATAATACATATCTATACTAATATATAAAGATGACAATCGTCTTAATTTTTCTTATCTGTTGGAACGTCTTAATGGCTGGTAATAGTCCTGTATAAAAAAGAGCATTTTATAGCGCATTTATAGATGAAGGCTGTCTAACATCACAAACCTTAAGGAATCAAGCAATTATAAATAATGAAAATACACGAGTGGAGCAGAGGAAAAAGCTAGTGAACATATAACCGTAATAAGTATTTTTTCCACTGATATTGATTCGACTATTCCCTACTGGTATATAAATGCGAAAGTGTGATCATTGATTACGTCGACGTGATTTTTTGTATGAAAATAGTTTTTAAGCCTGAAAGTGACATTTAGGTTACTGTTTATTCCGATACCTCAAGTGATTCCCTCGGGTAATTATTTTGATGTTAAAAGTTACTTAGAAAAAGAGTTTTTGTTCATAATTTAGTTACTGTTAATGGAATACTTTGAATATTCTTTATAATATGCGTGTGTTTTTCTAAAATGACCACTAAATATAACACCTACTCTATATATAAACGGGGCACAGAGGAGATCGGAGAGGAGTTATCTATACATATAATAAAATTCTAACTGAGTCGAATCTGTACATTAAATATTTTTTGTAAAATCTTTTTAAAATAGTCATTATTATCGATATACGAGTAAAGGACGAATCTATAGTTTTTACAATTTTTGTCTATCTGTCTGTGTAGGAACGCATCACGAGAAAACCACTGGACAGATTTTGATGATATTTGGTATGATGGTAACTGGTTATCCTAGTCAACATATAGGATACTTTTTACTGCGGAAAAATATCTCATCTCTGAGAAATCTATACTTAACGTTAAAACGTAACTAGGGAAGAACCCGAACGGAGCGAGGGTGAGTCGCTAGTAGTTAATATACTCATATGACAGTTTTTTCTAAGCCTCAACTTTCAAACACTAATTTTATACATGTATAATAATAGTAAATATGTAATAAAAGTTACTATAAATGTATTAATCTATACAGATAAATAAAATTGAAGTACCTGTTTGGAATTTTAAAATAACAGTTTTTTACTAAATTCTCAAATTATATAATTATATACATATAAGAAAAATACAATTTTAAAATGTTTGTCTGTCTGTCTGTTTGTTCCGGCTAATCTCCGAAACGGCTGAACTGATTTTGACGGTACTTTCACTGGCAGAAAATATTGAAGGTTCCTAGGGACGCACCCGAGCAAAGCGAGAGTATGTCGCTAGCAGTAAAAATTTTTATTAAAACTTACTATTTGAAATAAAACCTAAGAAATAAAAGAAATTACTTTCTCATATACTAATAATTATAAGAGCCCTGTGACAATAAAACAATTACAAGATACGAACAGAGGTTGAGCAAAAGTATTACAGAAACACCGTGCGGCAATCAAACATAATTATTTGCGGTTACTACGGACGTGATTATCTTGACTCTGATTACTTCACTTTCCTTATGCTCGCTTTATATTACCATGATATTAGGTTTATGTATACTTATATACTCAGATTACATGGAATAAGTGTTATGTTTCATGTGTCTTATTCGCTTGAGATAGAATTCTAAATCTACACTAACTTTTAAGATTTTTGTTTGTCGCTCTGTTTTTTCCGTCTGATATCCAAAACGGATGTGCTAATTTTGGCGGGACTTTCACTTTTATTTTAGAAAAAAGGACTAGGATTCCGCTCAAAAAAATTGAAACGTACCCAGGGACGCACCCGAGTTTTTTTTTGTATGACTGTTTGTAATGAATAAACTAAAAATTCGTTAATCCGATTTAGATAAAATTTAGTATGAAAATAGTTTGAGACACTGGGAAGGACATAGGATAAGTTTTATTTATCCCTTAAGGGACTGAAAGGGAGGATGAAAGTGTGTATGGGGAATCAATCATTTCTCAAGTAAGGTGTAAAAAATTCATCATACCTATGTATATTGTGTTTATATATATGTATATACTAATTTATAGTCCATCATTCCCTACTAACCGTTAAAACGTTAAATCGCTTGTAGGATAATAAAGTACAAGATCAACGGCTGCCGCAAAATGAAACTGATAATCCTTAATTGTACTTATTCGCTAGTAACATCAATGATGTCCTCCTGACCGATTTCGGCCACGTCGGCCAATCTCATTGAGACTAGCCAACTGTGCAGGAGATATTATAGTGCACAAGTGTACGCGCAGACACAAGTGCACTCTCTATTCCTGTCACTCTCATACTCCGGTGGGACGACTATTCGACACGACCGGTGAGAGTTAAGGCGCAGGACCGACGGCTTTACGTGCTCTCCGAGGCACGGGGGTGAAACACCGCCAACTTCCCAACTCCGGGCTGCTACTGAGGCTTACTAGACAGAAAGACTCAATAACTAAACTTGGTCCGACCCGGGACTCGAACCCAGGACCTCCGGTTGTGCAGCCGTATATGCTAGCCACTACACCACCGAGGCAGTTAGTAACATCAACAGTAACATCAATAACCAACCTGTTTTATAGTGGCAAGTGTAAAATTGAAACAAGTTTTAAGCTATAGACAATCAAACTCGAAAAAACCCGCTCAAAACTCGAACAAAACTCGAAAAACATAACCCTCCTTCTGGCGGAGTCAAGTAAAAATGCTAACACTTTTTGTTAATAATAAATCTGAATATATGAAATATTTTTGAATGATGAATTTATAACGTACGTACTACGAGTATGTACAGATTAATTATTATAGAACACCAAAACAATTACCTAGTTACTAAACTTGTCTGTTTGTCTGTAAGTCTGATTGCTTTTCACGCAAAAAGTACTAAACGCATTTTAACAAAAAAAAATGTGTAGTGATTTACTACTCAATATTAGACGGGTCAATGTTTAGAATACCTTTTACTAGAGGAACATTTCTCATTCCCACGGGAAAACACAATAACTGTTTCAAGCGAGTTTTGCACAAGTGTTCTAATCTTTTACTGTAATTATAAGAAATTTATGTAAAAAAATAATTGAAATGTGTGTTTGTGATTAATAAATGTTGCTATATATTAATTTTAGATTGCTTCCATTTGCTAATATATTTTTATGAATAAATCATAAGTCATTAAAAAACGTAAAGCGATTTTGCTTTACGAGGCTTATATAGCTATTAGCTAGTATTTTATTTCTAATTCTAATAAGAATTCAGTGCTACTGATTAAAGGTTAAAAGTTAATTATGTATAAGTTTATAAATGCGCTTCGCATTTTATAATAATTATTTCATTTATGTTTATAATACAAATGAGAACTAAGTCAATATTCAAAGCAAATCAAAATATTATTACATATTTGCTAAAATTATTTGTATTCAAGTAAGATTTAAGAACAAAGTTATACAAAGTTATTAATTTTCATTTGAGATATTATTGTTCATTTATCGCACTTCATTTTAATATACCTATACATAATATATGCGATACTTCGTGAATCAGCAAATGTTATTGTTAATCCTTCAAACTTTAACAGCTCAGATTTCAGAAATTTCAACTTTATATCGAGGTACCTAACAACTAACAAGCGAAAGGAATTAATTGACTAATTCAATAGGCGAGTATATGTCTCGACTGGCAGGCTTGATGAGTAATAATATTTTAACGGATGTTATAAAATTACGGAAATGAAGACATTAAAAATATAATATGCTAGTATATTCGCTCGTTTCAATCGGATTCGTCCCTAGCTTGATTCCCCACACAACTTCCATCCCCATTTTCACCCCCTTAAGGAATGATTTTCGGGATATAAAGCCTATGCCCTTCCCAAGGTCTCAAACTATCTTCTTACCAAATTTCATCTAAATCGGTTTAATAGATCCAGAGTTTCCCCCTACAACATCACAAATTCACAAACTTTACCTCTTTATAACATTTTTTATATTATGTTGGGACATTAACACACAGCACCATCTAGTTCCATGGTAAGCTACGAGGCTTGCATTATGAATATCAGATAGATGATACACTACACAAATATAACTTCAAATAAATACATATTATAAATATAAACACCCATGACTGGAGTACAAACATTCGTGCTCATTACACAAATGAATGCCCCCAGCGAGACTCGAACCCGTGACCGCTGGCACAGCAAGTAGGGTCATTACAAACTGAGCCAAACGTGTCGTCAAATATAAACTGTAGCCCTAAAACTCACCTCCTGGATAATTTCTAAGAAATCAATTGTTAACTGGCACACCGGTGTGCCCGCGATCCTCAACGGGTTACCTGTCAACGACCACCGAGCCACCGGTGGTCCAGTTAACAATTAATTTCTTAGAAATTAATCAGGAGGTGTTAAGGTTGCCTGGAAGAGATCGCTGTTTTAGCGATAAGACCACCTCTTGTACATAGCTCTTTTTATATTTTTCTTGTACAATTTTTCTTTTATGGGTGTACAATAAAGAGTATTTATTATCTATACAGATAAATAAAATTGGAGTGTCTGTTTGTAATATTAAAATAACTGCTTTTTACTAAATGCATATGGATATATACACGGTACATATACCAAAACAACATTTTTTACAATTTTTGTCTGTCTGTCTGTCTGTCTGTTTGTTCCGGCTAATCTCCGAAACGGCTAGACCGATTTTGACGGGACTTTCACTGGCAGATAGCTGATGTTATAAGGAGTAACTTAGGCTACTTTTATTTTAGAAAAAGAAGCAGGGTTCCGCGAAAAAAAATTAAAACCCATAAAATTGTGAACAAAATCCGCGTACGGCGTACGCACCCGAGCAAAGCAAGAGTAAATCGCTATATAATTTAAATGAATATCTTAGGAGTAGCAAGCTACTATTTATGTATAAACATAACTAACCGTAAAAACGTACCTAGGGACGAACGCGAGCGAAGCGAGCGTGAGTCGCTAGTTATTATTATAATGATGCACCATTTACTTCAGGTAAATAATTATATCATGTATATATTATGTTGACTTTTTAAGATTTCCTTGATGACATAAAAGACACAGTATCTGTGTCATAACATGAATATTAAAACAACTTGTTTTGTTATACATACATATACGCTATATTATTTTTAAGGCCAATAACTGTTTATAATTTGCAAATATTCAGCATATGTTTTATCGTGGGGTATAGGAAATATAAGTCAAGATAATGTCAAAAATATTTAAATTATTACGTTCAAAAAAGTAATCGAAGAAAATCTCTAATAACGATAATAAAACGAAGATGCGTCAAAATACTTAAAAAAAATTAATGAACGCGTCTTTAAAAAATAAGTAAGTGTAATGAAACTTACTTAACGTATTTAGAATGCCATTTAAAAATATATTGGTCCAAATTCTGTGAAAAATTATAAAAAGAGAATTATATTTACTCACCGAGACGTTTCGTTGTTTGTCTCGTAGAGTAGTTGAAAGGTACATAAATTGTTTCGTCGGTATTTGCGGTTAATTCCGCAGGTAATTTGTCAGCTGAATGCACTTCGTCTAAACACAGCACACTGTCACTACCACATACGTCACTAATCACTGTTGTAAATTCACGATTCACTACGGAGGCATCACTGTCCTCGTTTTTAAGTAGAACTTTTTGCTCTCCATTTTTATATATCAGGTCGGCTTCACCTTCTAAATTCTCTTGGCAATTGTCATCCGCCACTACTTTTATTTTGTAAACATCAACTGCTCTTATTGCATGTAAAATGAAATCAGCGCGCTCGCCTCTACTTAAAGTTATAGAACTAACAATTTCTGTTTGGATTCTATGACCATCTAAAGCGACTAAGGTAAGCATATGTTGATCGACGAAAAATTTCACTGCACAGCTCTTAAATCCACCACCATAGGCCAGTCTGAACCTGTATCGTTTACCATATTCCACTGTAAATTTCGACAGTGGAGCATCTGACGATTCTGGCGTGTTTCCTTTGCCATTTATTAATAGAGATTCCGCATTTGGTATTTTTGATATTACTCCAGCGAGTGGACCCATTGAGTGGCCCCATTCTGCTACAAATATAGTATGTTCCGTCGCATCTACATCATACAGACTTTGCAATGGGTCAAGTCTGGGTGATTGGCGAACTATAAAAGCGCCAGCGAGACCATCTGCCGCGTCTGCAGCTGAATGAGCATGGTACATATGAGTGCCCACGGCGGATGCACGAAATTTGTATTGGAATGTCGTATATGCAGGTTGAGGGCACTGTGTTAACATAGGAGCTCCATCCATAAATGGAGTTTCCTTTTGAGGTTGGCCACGCCAGTGTATTGAAAGGGCATGCGCAGGGGCGCGGTGAACGACATCAACTACAAGAATGTCGTTTTGGCACACGTGAAGCGCAGGAGCAGGCAATTCTCTATTTGCTGAGAGCACCCCACGCTCGCGGCCATCTGCTGTTATACACATAGATGGACAATCGCTGCCATCTTCTGCACAATTGTTACACGATCTAAGAAGAAAGATTTCTATTATTTTAGAACCATAGCTATAATAAATAATTTTACTTTAAATGTCACACTTACTTGCTATAGGTTTTGTAAACCTCTATAACTAACTTGACGCGGCAAATCATAGGCCAGTCGAGTTCATGACACTGGCGATCGCAGTTTTCGAAATACTCCTCTGTAATGATAAATAAAATCTCATTTTGCTGTTTGAAACAGTATTATATTATAATTTATATTAATATTATAAATGTGAAAATGTGTCACTCTCAAATCCTCTAACTATCTCCACCCAATCCGTAACTCTATTTCAACGTAAAAGAAGGGCGTACATACAAACAAACAAACACACTTTAACATTTATAATATTAATATAAATTATAATATTAAAAGTATAGATTATGACCTAACTATAAATCCGCTAACACAATAATTTTCCATTAACTACAAACCAAATAGCTAGTCCAATAAGCCAACAGGCGTAAAACTTAACGACTAAGAATAACGAATGTAGATATTTTACTTACTACCTACTTATAAAAAAAAAAGTATTGGGAATAGGTGTTTAACTAATTAGATTTAATTATTTTATTCTTATTAGATTTAATTAAATGTCACTTATTACTCTTTTAATCTGTTAGCATTATAAAGATAGTCGATATGTACCTGTCATACAATATCATCTATATTAATATTATAAAGAGGTAAAAGTTTATGAGTTTGTGAGTTTGTGAGGCTGTAGGGGGTAATCTCTGGATTTACTAAACCGATTTATATGAAGTTTTGCTAAGAAGATAGTTTGAGACATAGGATACTTTTTATCCCGGAAATCATCTCTTAAAAGGGTGAAAATGGGGATGAAAGTTTGTATGGGGAATCAACCTAGGGACGAACCCGAGCGAAGCGAGAGTGAGTCGCTAGTCATTAATAATTTACTATGCAATATTATAAATTATAGAGAACAATCAATATTGTAGAGAAGAAGGAAACGAGATGGTCAATTTTTATTTCTTCATCTTCCATCTCGCATCCCTATCTAAAAAAAATATTATTCGCAGTTACTATAGTAACTTTGTAACTAATTCCTGATATAATATATGTATATGAAAAACGTATAAAATAATAATAAAAAGGCTATCAACAGAAAAAACCTCAACTTTGCTCTTGAACATAACACGTTTTATAAATATAAGTATGCACAAATCGTACCTGGCATCGGCGTAAAGTAAACAACAACAATCACACTAGCCATTATAACAAACAACACTACTATCCTCTGCAAGGACATGAGCATGTAATTGGGCTTATTTAACACATCACTATTGGTATCCATCTTCTTTGCTTCCATTTTTGAATTTTTTTTTTAATTCAGTCTATGGCTCGGAGCGATACGATCTGTTATGACATTGTTTTTTTAATCTGTGTTTATAAAAATTAAATGAATTAAAAATACACGGCTACGCGAGTCTACCATCGAGTGGCGACTGGAAGATTGGCAACAATTTGCCGCGTGTTGTAACCAATGCAGCTTCAGGCATGGCCGAGACTCGAAACGGCTTCAATTCGGAAGTAGTATATTGTACAATCTGAGATTGAACACTCTCTCTGCAGCGTTACGCAATTAATATTATGCAATTGATATTAAATGTTAATGTCGAACGATGCAAGTTACTTCACTTTTGTGAACCTACTTTAAAACATATTTGCTAATAACATTGTTTTTTTTAATCCACTTCTTGTATACGCCCTAATGGAAAACAACTAACAAAAGTGCTTGTTAACTCTGTTACGAGATAATCATAACATTTTTATCCCCCAACTATCTTAAACAAATAACTAAACTTAATACATATACTTTAATATTAAAAAATACAATGGAATTAAAAAAAAACTAAAACAATTGTATTCAAAAGCCAACTTATTCTTATAAAAGATCTCTTCCATTTAATAATTTTAATAAAATTATACCGTGCGAATATGATAATCTAATTTTTCTTGTTAATTTTTTTACCATAACAATTTTTACTTGCTTCGTTTTGTTTTATTTTCTAAACGGTAGAAAAATCACAATGGTTCATTCCCAAAATTACTTTTAACTAAAAGAGATATACCTACACCGACCGGCCGAGTTTATTTTTTGTAATTTACTATTGTTCATATTCATTAAAAAAACATTTATTAGTATCGACTTACTAAATCCAAAAATATAGTATAACATACGCAAAAAAACATAATCGAACTACTAAGCATCTTCTGTTTTTTGAAGCCGGTCAAGTATAACGCAGTATCTATAACACAATGCAAAGTAAATGAATGC
Source organism: Fabriciana adippe (assembly GCA_905404265.1). Classification (NCBI taxonomy): domain Eukaryota; kingdom Metazoa; phylum Arthropoda; class Insecta; order Lepidoptera; family Nymphalidae; genus Fabriciana; species Fabriciana adippe. The sequence goes on from FR989989.1 coordinate 13,128,418, forward strand.
TATATCAAAATTACGTTTTCTCTCTAACTAAGCACATTCAAATTTAAAAGAATATGTTTTAAAGTAAAAGGTTCCGCCAAGAACTAGTCATTTACGTTTACGATTTCATAATAAAAATGTAGCTTCACGGTGCCTTTAGTTTCGCCACGCTGTCCTTGGCCCGGTCCACATACGTGCTTATGTAATGTTATAGTGTTATTATTAAATAAGCAACCTAAAATTATTCCATCACAGTTGCTTCCTATATTGACTAGCAGATGCCAGCGATTTAATACGCGTAAAATTAATTTTTAATATGTGTCTTTCATAAAAACTTCAGAAATAAATAATAATTATACAAAAAAATCTTTGTATTGGACGTACAACGTACATATGTCGTTTATGTTTCACTCCATAATATAAAAGACTAGCGACTCACCCTTGCTTCACTCGGGTTCGTCCCGAGACAAAAACAAATCCATCCCACGGGAACCGTACATTTTTTCCGGGATGATATATAGCCTATAGCCTTCCTCAGTTAACGGGCTATCTAATGCAAAAAGAATTTTTCAAATCGGATTAGTAGTTCCTGAGATTAACGCGTTCAACCAAACAAACAAACAAACAAACAAACAAACAAACAAACAAACAAACAAACAAACAAACAAACAAACTCTTCAGCTTTATAATATTAATAAGTATAGATGAGATATAAAGGATATAAAGGGAATATTGAGGTTATTAATTCATACCAACAGATACAAAAACCAAATAAGGAAGACATCTCATGTGAACTGCTAGTGTCTAGACAATGGTGAATTAAAAAAATATGGTTGGCATTTCGTACTGTATGTGACTGTAAGATGAAAAAGTTGGACAAGTGTGAGATACTTGTAAAGTCGTATATAGTTCTTGTTAAATCTTTTTTGCTCGTTACATATATTAAAAAAAATACCCCATGAGAAATGTTTATTTTCTCGCATGAGGTGTTTACGAAAATTGATTTCTACCATGTTTGAACACGTCTTGCACTGCAATGCATAATTAGGTGTTTGGTTTACCATCCATGATGCCAATGTTGTACTTTCACTTTTAATTATTTCGTCAGTTTAATAGCTTAAACCCATGGAAAACAACACAGAGGCAGACATGTCATCACATCTTCTAAAATTTTTAAAGAAAAGTAGAGGGATTGACTTAATCGTGTAATTAAATTGCTAATTTTGTTGAGAAATTTTCTTCTATATAGGGCTTTACATGTAGAGGCTCGTGAATAATATGATGGTCCGATCTAAAAAATGTGATACTTTAGAAAACCTTACTTTATTGTTGATATTTTCTGTTTGTTGTGTTCTATATACAAATATTATAACATTTCATGGTGTGCCGGTACTTTGGGTAGTAAATGCCAGCTGTCATGCAAAAAATATGTTCGAATAATGAATCTCCCTTAGAAAACCACGTCCATAGTAAGTTTATATCTCATATTCATAGATGGCACTCATTGCATTTTCTAAAGCACCTCCGAGAATGTCAAACGGTTTGATGCAAACCTTACGTATTACATTATACGTTCTTTTTTTTTATTTTAAGGTTTAAGGAAGGTTTATTATATCCGTATTATATACATTAATATCCTGCTTAAAAAGTAAATAAAAAGAATTTGGTCCAAAGAATGGTACAAATTAAGACATCTTCGCCGCACTCAACCTCACGCTACAAAATCCAGCCCAAACTGAAGCCGTATTTGTTCAAACGAGTTGAAAGACGATGAAACAACGCGTCAAACATGATAAAAATATGAAAATGCATCAAACAAGCTCCAAACCCGTGAATGTGTGACAAACCTTTCAAAGTAACTATAAAAATATATAAATTTCGAACGAACTGCAATTCGAATACAATAAATTTATGCAGTTTACAAGGGTGATCTTACGAATATATACATTATTATTATTTTCCACCTTGTATTTGCACTTTCTTTTTTTTCCGAATAACTTGTTTGTCGTTGTCACCGTGATTTTCAAAAGAACCGCCTTTAACGTAAAATTGACGCATGCGCAACACAATATATAAATAATCTGAATAATAATTAAGCTAAATAAAAATTGTTACTTAAACAAAAAAAAGCACTTTGACAATAAAACAAACGTATTTTATAAACGAATAAACATTAATGAATATTTAAAGACTACTAGTAACAAGAAAAAATGTAAATTTAGATTGAGGGGGCTATTTTGAGGGTACATTTTGGATTAATTATTTATAAGTTAACTATTTAGGGGACAAATAATTATTTATGGCCAGTGCCGGAATCAACCGTAACGCTGCCCCTGGGGATAGTAAAAAATGCCGCCCTATTATCAAAATTGTGCATAAAATGAGTAAATTTTCGATAAAGTTTAAATTTTTTAATTAATTATATTTTGAAATATGCAAAAAAAATATTTTATATATTATTTCACTTTTTCGAAAAATGTATTAGTTCATTTCTTTAATTAATATTTTTTTGGAAAATAAAGAAAGCGTTTTCGATAACGCGAAGAGATTTTTTTTCAACCGAACTAAAAGAAAAACCAAAAGAATTTTTTCCCAATGGAATTTAATGAATCTTTACAATAATATGGCTCATACATCAGATTAACTCAAAGGCTACTTTTTATCCTGAAAAATGTACGGTCCCCTGGAAAACATTTTTTTTTTTCATTTTTCTAGAAACAAACCCGAGTGAAGCGTGGTTGAGCCGCTAGTGTGAAAATAAAAATTCAAAAATCAGAAAAAAAATCCTGGGCCAGATTGAATGCGCCTAATCTAGGATAGATCTATTACAATATGTATGTATAATTACTACCTATATTTACCGGAGTCGATTATTTTAAAAATATAAAAAGAAAATTTAAATATTTTGTTTATAATGAAATAGTTATTTAGATTTATTTTAAGATTACGAACCTCTATGATGGTTAACTTAAAATAATTTTAGGACGAATATGTCACTAAAGAATTGCCAGTTCCATTTTTATACCATTATTTAAGGGTATATTAATGAAGAAATATTTTTGAAAAACATTAAACTGTGAAGCAACCATTGATATATAATTTTGTATATTAGTGAAAGCAACGTAAAAAATATAAAATAAGTATTCTGCAATATATAACTTATTTACAAAGCCACAATTATTTATTTTGCTTACAGACCCCTACAATGATTATGGACTAATAATTTTATACAATAATAATAATCCTTATCAAATATCAATTAATATAACCCGCGCCAGTAAAGAAACGAATCTAAAATAACGTCTGGGTAAGTACCCACTACCCAGACTGCAAGTGCAGTGACAGATGATAAGGTCAGCAAAAAAACGAAATAAACAAAACATTTTACATATAATATGTTTACATAAATAACAATGACTTCATACTGAGATCATGGTCTTTGTAAAACTTAATCACATAAGAATGACAATAATATTACATGTTCAGGAAAAAAAATATTGAACACAGATTAAGGAGACTACAATATTGAAGATGACCACATTTATTGTACGTCAGTTTAATAAATTCCGCTGATTTTGTATTTTTAATTTTGTGTTATAAACAAATTATCCTTAAAGAAGTTAATATTTCAGTTAAAAATTTATTATCTTAAGTAAAACCACTTCTTTTAAGAAATTAAATATGGAAATCACAAGAAAAAACTTTAATGAAGAATTGGAAAATATAACCAAAAATTTAAAACTTTCATGTTTTGTTGGATTTGATGCTGAATTTACTGCAATCCTAGCTGGAGAATGTTTCAAACACAGGTAAAGCTGTATATTTAGTTATATATTTTATTCAGTTATCATTTTTTTCATTACTTAAAGCTAAAAATGATATAATTTATATACTAAATCTTATTTACAGATTATTTGATAGCAATAAAGACAGGTATGACCGTATTAAAAATGAAGTAAGTAAAATGATCATGACTCAAGTTGGCTTGACAATGTTCCAATATGATCGAAATCGTGATGATTATGTTGCTGTTGGGTATACTTTTCATTTATGTCCTCAAGTTTGTGGTGATATTGATCAATCTTTTATTTTTCAAGCTTCTACACTTAACTTTCTTTGTAAACACAACTTTAACTTTAACAAGGTACATTTTTTTTTTTGTAAATGTATATATGATGAATGATAAATATTGAATAAACTTATCTACTAATATCAATAATAATTTTAAATTCATATTATTTCAGTTTACATATGAAGGACTTCCATACCTAAGTAAATCAGAAGAAAATAACATAAGACAACAGTTACAAAATAAAACTTTATTTGATAATTTAATCAATTCAATGGAAATGGCAGATGAAAAGAAACTTCAAGCATATTGTTCACAGGTTTCAAAGTTAGTAGATAAACTGCAAATAACTGTACAATAAACCTCTAACTTTATTAAGATCTGTGAACTAGTATCACATTTGAAGTATTTTTGTATAAACAGTGAGTCCATTCAGATTTTCCATAAGCATTATAAGCAGAACTTTTTTCTATTCTTCTTCAAAATCTTTCTTAGTGCTCACTTTTATTATATTATTGAGTAGGAGTCTCACAATACCCTGCCCGTTGATACTGTACTATACTACTATATATTGGCGGTCTTTATTAATGCAATAGAAACCAGAATAATGATTTATAGATTTTTTGTCTATTTGTCTGTGCAATTGTGCGCACTAATCTCAGAAACGGCTTAACCGATTTGGGTGTGGTCTTCACTAATGTATTGTGGTAAGCTTCACTTAACATTTAGTATTTGTTTTATTTAAATCAGTTCATAAATAAAAAACTTGTGTCAATTTAAAGTATCTGATGATGTTTTTAATAAATACATATTCTAATTATATTATTATAAATTCTTTATAGGTGGCTAACTGATGGTGAAGAAGATACATTGTATTTAGATATAGATAACCCAGTAATGCGGTACATAGTCCACAATGAAGTGAGGCAGCGCTTCCCAAATGTGCTCACAACTGATAGCTTAGGTAATAGTAATAAGGTAATTTGTGTAGATGTAGCTTATTATGTAATATTTTAGGGAAGTATTGTTATATATTATGATTTTAAATATTATTACATATGTATTGTACAGTATTTAAATTGTATTTTATTAAAATTATTAAATATTTTTATGCTTTGTAGAATAAAGTTAAAAATATAAGGGTCTCCTATGTGAAATCTAGATTTCAAGTTTTGACTGTTAGTTAGGTTTCAATCAATTTGATACTAAAGAGTATCAACCAACTAATAAGTTTTAAGACTCAGGACTGACCAACTAAATTATTAGCTAATAATTAATCATCCAATTGCTAAATCCATACGGTACAAGTAATTTGAAGTAGGAATATTAAAATAAGTTTGTGTGTGTGCAATTCACACATGGTAGAAGTGACACTTTAGAAAAGTAACCTACGAGAGAATGAGATGAATATAGAGTATCAGGAGTAGGATAATTATAAGGTCTTTTTTATTCTATAATGCTTTTACCAAGTTTAAAAGCTATATATATAAATATACATTACATATTATTCAGTAATTCATTTTATTATTTTTCACTTCCTGTGTAAATGTATTCTATCTCAAATAGCAACGCTTACCATGGCAACATAGCAATGTATACTATCTCATTCTCTCACCAGCTTAACCCTATATGTTTGTGTTTGTCTCTTTTTAGTGTTGCCTTTCCGTTTCATCGAGTTTCAAATCACAACGATTCTAAAGAAGTTTCACTTCAAAATTTAAAAAGCATTAACCTTATTTCCAGGTACTAATATACAAAGATAAATATGTGGAAGGAGCGAACGCCGCACCAATGGCTGTCCTTGAAGAAAATCTAATGAACAATATATTAGGGTTCTCACAAATAATAAAACTACTAGCGGTACACAAAAAACCTATTATCGGCCACAATATATTCCTCGATGTCATACTTTTGCACAGCCAGTTCATTGGGCCTTTACCAAAAAGTTATAAAACATTCAAAAAGAACATACATAACTTATTCCCAACGATTTTTGATACGAAGTACATATCACATGAGATGGGACGGAAGCTAACATTTGATGAAGTGTGGAAATCTAATGCTCTGCAAGAGTAAGGGGTATTGTTTATTTAATAAATTTTTAAATTATAAGAAGCATATATTTTTAAACAAAAAATAATTGTATTTCTCAGTGTATTAGGTTTTCTTAGTAAGAATACACCATTTTGGCATATTATGTAGATGTCAGACTTGTCTTTAAAGATGGTTTGAACTCGGTCAATTAAATTATACAAAACAAGTTTATTAATAATAATATCTTTATTGAAATTACACATTAAATAATACATTTTTTAACAACTATCTAATGAATACAGTTATTTTTTGCTTAAATATACTTGTGTCTAGTCTAGGGTGAACTTGTATCTTAGATGTTTTCTATGACACAATTTATTTATCTATACTAATATTATAAAGAGACAGAATTTGTTTGTTTGTTTGAACGCGCTAATCTCAGGAACCACTAATCCGATTTGAAAAATTCTTTTTGCATTAGATAGCCCGTTTATTGAGGAAGGCTATATACGCTATATATTATCATGCAACTACCCAAGGGAGCGCAGTAGTTATATAATATAAAGTGTATCTATTCCATACTAACCGTTAAAACGTACCTAGGGACGAACCCGGATAAAGCGAGGGTGAGTCGCTAGTAATCTATACATTATAATAAAACCGTAGAGGTCGAATGTCGGTACATAACCGAGTAAAAACCGAGTCAGGGGGATGTAAGAAGAGAAATAGAACAAATACAGATTTTTTTCAATTTTTTTTGTTAGTTTTTTTTTTTTGTGATAGTTAAAAATCTATAGTAACTTATACAGCTTAATACACAAAAACTACTGATTGGATTTTAATGAAACTTTACTATAATATAGGTCATATATCAAAATAACAAATACGCTACTTTTTATCCCGGAAAAATGCGCGGTTCCCGTGGGTTAGATTTGTTTTTGTTTGTCTAGAAGCAAACCCGAGCGAAGCGAGGGTGAGCCGCTAATAATATATAAAAAATGAGCCGTTCAAATTACAACCAAAAACATAAAATTATGCAGTTAATAACAAAAATAAATAAATGCTGAAAGTAAAATTCAAATCTTAAAATTTGAAAAAAGAAATTAGTTAAAGCATCTCTCATCTTTACATGAACTCCATGGTCATCACAAATAAACATATCTCGTGTTTCACAAATAATTATATCATATGTTGTTTTCTTTTTCAGTCTATATGAATTCTTCTCACAGCGTAAATGCAAAAAATTGGAAGAGGGAGTTAATTTTATAAAATTAAGTACTCCATTTGATGTGAAGCAAACTTATCATGAAGCTGGATGGGACTCGTATTGCTCAGGTTTGCTCAGTTATGTATATCAATATCAGACATGGTGTGACTTACACTAATTATTCTATTTATTTATGGTTATTGGTCCACAAAACAAATGACAATCAAACACATGTATGAAATAATTATTATATACTAGCGACTCACCCTCGCTTCGCTTCGGGTTCTCTTAAAAACAAATCTATCCCACGGGAACCGTAGATTTTTCCGGGATGATATATAGCCTATAGCCTTACTCAGTTAACAGGCTATCTAATGCAAAATATTTTTCAAATCGGCTTAGTATTTCCTGAGATTATCGCGTTCAACCAAACAAACAAACTCTTCAACTTTATAATATTAGTATAGATATTCTATTACTAGCGACTCACCCTCGCTTCGCTTCTGGTTCGTCTCTAGACAAAAACAACTCTATCCCACGGGAACTGTACATTTTCCGGGATGATATATAGACTAAAGCCTTCCTCGATAAATGGACTATCCAACACAAAAACAATTTTTTAAATTCCATCCAGTAGTTCCTGAGATTAGCGCGTTCAACCAAACAAACAAACAAACAATCAAACAAACTCTTCAGCTTTATAATATTAGTATAGATTATGTGTACCAGTGGCGAAGGGTCCATACAAGACGATTCCCACCGTCTTACCTTTTAGAAATCTAATAATCCTTCATTCATTATAAATATTTATTTTTTGAATTAACATAATTAGTTAATAAACAATCTATTTATTATCACTACGTTAATTTCTGAAAATAATATAACGCAAAGAATCACAAGCAATGCAAAATACATTTTTGCGCTCCAAATTGCTTACGCGTTTCTTCATAGAAATGCGACGTTAAGACGTTGTATTTTAGCTTACCGCGTTCATACAAAATTGTGTTTCATTCAATGTTTTGGATTGAACATTGTCACGTGACTTCATTCATTTTTAGTATTTTACGCATGCGCACTTATCAAATTTTTGTTGCTCGAAAAGCTGCTTCTTTACGTCTTATCCTGCCTGTGATTGGTCAAAAATTACAAAACGTCCCTAATTTGACAAGCGAAGCGTCAGACGAGCAATGTTATTATTTGAATGATTTCAGATTTAATATAAATTTTATAATACGGCGGATTGTTATTGTCTACTAGTGCATTGCTTAAGAATTTTTTTGTTTTATTGAGTTTTAACTTGATTTTAGTGTAATATAGACATTTTGCGCTGTTTGTTTGTGGAAAGTGAGTGTTTCACATATTTGTTAATTTCGGTGAGTTCGATTAGCCATTATGGCATTCATTTGCACAATATTGACTTTAGTTTTATAAACTTAGTTGTTCAATAATTAAAAAGCATGTCATCAAGATACTTATTTGATTGAAATATGATTTAATTATTACATGAAATGAGTTACCTATATATTTTCATAAAACTTTTTATTAAAGATATGCTAAAATATGTGAATGTGCTAAATTAAAATAATATTTAGTTTTCCATGTTTATTATATTCTGATTCTATTTAAGTTTAGAGAGAAAAACAATATGTTATTTTAAATGTTACATTAATTAACAGTATAATTTGACGAATTAAGCTAAATACTAAATAGGTTATTTAGACATTTTAAAAACGGACGTATCGCTATAGGATATTACGCCTGCGCTTCTCATTGTTCATTTTTGTGTATTATTTCATAATTTTCGTCCAATTTGGCTTGATAAATAAAATACAATAAAACAATAGATCAATTTCATCACTAAGAAAGACGAAGTAGTTTAATGAGATTTAAGAAGATGGCGGTATTTATATTAAATATTATATTGATCAAACATATTTATGTAAAATTAACAAAAAAATAATAATAATAATATTTGAATCCCAAAAAATATAGGATGTAATATACTTTTAATAAAGAAAAATAAAATCAAATTCCCGTATTTTCACTTACGAATACTCGTACTAAGTGATGCGTAATGATTTTTCATAGATGGCGTTATTAATATTTTATGAGGTTTTATTATTATATTAAATGTTAAATGTATTTTGCTTGAATATTTTACATGTATTTAAAAAACACAATAGCCTTATAAAAAAAAGAAAAATATCTTCACAATTACATGTCTTTTTTTTTTGCATTGATATATAAAAATAGTGTATCAATGATTTTTGTCTGTTTATTTTTTTGGAACGGCTTACCTCTGCTAAAATTTCACCCTTCGCCACTGATGTGTACGTTTGTTACTCCTTTACTGCTGGACGAATATAGATGATATTTAATACACAGACAGACCATGTGCAATGGTAGCCCAGTGGTAACGCGCTCGCTTGGGAAACCGAGTGAAGCGGGTGCAAATCCCGGGTCTTGCACCTCTAATATTTTCATGTGCGAATTATTTCCAACATAATTACCACTTGCCTTACGGCGAAGGAAAACATCGTGAAAAAATTTGCATGTCTGTGAGAACCTAGCAAGTTTTCGAAAGACATGTGCAGTCCGCCAACACTATGTGGACTATGGTCTGATCCCCCTCGTATTGAAGGGAGATCCGTGCACTGCAGTGGAACGTTAAAAAAGGCTGTATAATAAAAAATATATAATAAACATTATTTATTAGGTTACTGCTTCATTCGCCTGGGACATTGGGCGGCGTGTGAGATAAGCGGCAAGTACCGACTGGTGGGGCCCACGCAGAAGTTGGCGGCACTGGCGCCATACAGCAACCGAGTGAATGTCATACGAGGAGCTGTGCCTTATATGGTGGGTTCAATTAGATATTTTATTTCTATAGTAATAAGCATAATTATTTTTTAACCAAAAACGTACACTGACTTTGAAATTTTAACCTGATCTAATCTTTCTAAAGAAATAAAGAGCATTCTTGGAGTATAATCTATAAATTCTAACGTGCTAATATAGTGAAGAAAACGTCGTGACGAAACCTGCATATAGATATGAGAGGGTCTAAGGAGTTTTCGGAAAATATGTCAGCTACCACATTTGACTATCTTGCTATTCTATAGGCTAATCCTTTTCGCGTTGTGAGGAGGCCCTTGCTCAGCAGAACCTTAAGAGGGCTGACTGAATAGGGCCCGTGCTTCTAGACTTTTAAGTCAACTAGTGAGTTGTCTGCCTAAATTGTGGGTAGGCACTGTCTGTAACGAGTACATAACGCCTTTGAGACGTCTAAAACCTTAATCTCTTCTGTGACCACGATTGCTGTAAAGCATTCGAAACGTCGGAAACCAAAAATCAAAATAAATCCGTGAATTAATCCGAAAAGATAGCTTTATTTAAAATGTCAAATATTCGCGTAAATCTAAGAAATTATTTGTTAAGTTGTTATCGCTTACATATTTAGCGATAATATCGTTTTCATGTAAACAATAATGATCTTAGATTATCTTAAAAGTTGAACGATAAGTAATACAATTGAGTTTGAACACACCGGACTTTATATTAAAAACTATTTACTTAATCATCATAGTTTATAGCAAAAATAGATTCATCTTTACTCAGGCTAAGGAATTATGTATATACATAGAGGGAGTCCGTAAAAAAATGTCAAAGTCGAAAATAGTAGCATGATTTACTGTTTATGCTACTATTCTCGATTAGAATGAAGGATTTTTTTAAGTATATTATGTATTAAACACTTTTGTTGAAATTAATTATAATAAATCCATTACCTTTTAGAATAAAATGTAAAACGTACAAAAAAATCAAAACTTACAATAAAAGCTACATATAAATTTTAAAAATATCCAAACCAATACCACAGATCATAAATAATATAATACTATACTAGTACAGATAGTGCATCCCATACAAATATTTAGACATCGCTACGCGTGCTTATTCAGCGGGCTATTATTTTGTCCTAAAATGGATAATAGATGGCGCAAATGAGAATTGAAAAAAAGACGACATCTAGCACCTCTAGTATCTCTAAATGATAGATGGCGTTAAAAGCTAAGGTATCTATCCCCGAACTGCCGCTGCGCAATTTTGTAGGTACCTCTATGTAAGGCCCCTCATGGCCACTATGGCAATTACAAATTATATTTTTAAAATATACTGAAATATATTAATTACATTTAACAACTTTTTTTATTATATTGAGCGCCATCTGTGAACAGAGTATACATAATTATTATCAAAGATCGTGCTATCTAAGTACCTATTATTGCCCTCAGAAATATAAGAATATTATTGAATTTTATATTTTTTTTTTAAATATTATACATATATTTATCCATTATTTAATTTTCCCTTACTTTAAATAATTCTTAAAAATTAGGTTAAACGCTTTTTTTTTTTGTTTTTTAAATTTTAAGTGTACATTAAAAACAAATCGATATATATTACGCCATCAGTTATAATATTTTTTAACTAATTTTTACTTTGTTCGTAATGAGACCCCATGCTAATACTAATATTAAAAATGTGAAAGTTTGTGAGGATGGATGGATCTTTGTTACTCTTTCACGCCAGAACGGATAAACGGATCTGGGTGAAATTTGACACAGAGATAGATTATAGTCTGGAATAGCACATAGGTTATTTTTTTATCCCGGAAAAATGTACGGTTCCCGTGGGATAGATTTGTTTTTGTCTAGAGACGAACCCGATGCGAAGCGCGGATGAGTCGATAGTATTTTGTAAAGTTAAAAATAATTCTCATAAGAATGTAATTTTTGATAATATAATTATTTTTTATACCAATTTACTTAATCTAAAGCCTAAAGATTAAAGGTTCGCTATCTCTAAGCTTGATGGATAGATGTTGATAGAGTCCATTATGCTGAATTTGAAGTGAAAAAAAATAGTATACAAATATATGGTAAGTCCGGGAGAGTTGCCTATAGTTTTAAAAAACGATCAATATTAATTATATGTGTAAGATACTACATAAAATAAGCATAGCTTATTTTAATTCAATATTTACTTATGCCATTCAGATTAAATTTGGAACTATTGTGCAATATATTCTAGAGTAAAAATTGATTTTTAAAAATAATAAAAAATAGGCATCTCACCCAGACATGTGGGTTAGTTGCCTATAGATGTCAGGGATAGGTATAGGACGAGTAATTAGTGCATAATCAGACGTACTTTGCTTAGTGACGCAAAAATCCTTTTTTTTATGCATTTATACATACTACCTGTAGATGTACAGGTGGTTATGTGGGACTCACCGGCTAGAAAAGCCAGTACTACCCACTAAAACCCAACAAAACCTCCCCCGTCTTAATGGGGCACCCGACGGCAGGTCTGCCGAAGCAGACTACAACAACCGTGAGGTTGCTCCCACGATCCACTCTGCCGTCAGAGAAGTACCAAGAGCAACCATATGGATTAGACCATAATCCACCACGCTGGCCAAGTGCGAGTTGGCAGACTTCATAATGCCTTTCGAAAACTTGCTAGGTTCTCTCGGATATGCAGGTTTCCTCGCGATGTTTTCCTTCACCGTAAGGCAAGTAGTAAAAATGTTTGAAATGATTCGCACATGAAAATATCACAAGTGCGAGACCCGTGACCTCACTTCACTCGCTTTCCCAAGCAAGCGCGTTACCCATTGGGCTACCACTGCCTTAATTAGCGTCCGGATGAACTGCCGAACGTTAATGAGCTCCCCCACCACGACAAGGTGAACGCACGTTGGGGGGGACCAATTAATATCCTGGGCATCTAACCCCGAAAAATCATTGGGCATCACTCCCGATCATTAGGGAGAGATGCCTATCGACTCTGAACACACCGTAAAGCATTTACAATAGAAAATGGTGGATTGTTAACAAAACAAGATCACAATGTTACCTTATGAAACAATTTAATACTATTTAACTAAAGAATTTAGGAAAAAAATTACTGCAAACTATCTCAAAGATTATATTCGAACGTAAAAGTTAACTACACTAATCTTATTTTACAAATTAACACCAAAATATTAATTATAAGTAATATGTCTTTGTGTAAAAACTTCCACACTGACATTGACTGTGGACTGACGTATTATGGACGCGTTCCGAATCACGCAACATTAATTAATTTAATTTTTAAATTTATTAGGCGTCTCTCCCTTATGGGCATCTCTCCCGGACTTACCCTATTGAACATTTTTTTTCGGAATTAGTTTTTTTTTTTTTTGTTGAAGGTATCTGCGCTTTTAATATTATTCTTAATTAAATCAAATCAGAATATACTTTATTCAAATAGACTTTTATAAGCACTTAATGGCTCACATAGTATATTAATTAATCTAATATGTTCTACATTAAAAGTTGAAAAATATTAACTGAATTCAGTGTATATTGTAATATATAATAAAACTTAAAAAAAAAATAAGATGGTCTATGATATAAAAACGTGTTATAAGGATCCTTTTTTTTTGTTCTGTATAATTAAATCATGTAATTAAAATACCGTAAATTGCATATAGGAAATTCATCGCTTGGAGCTTTTATATATTTTACGGACAGTAATAATATTATATCATCCGTAATAAAATCCTTCCAGTCAAATGCGATTCATTCGTCTCAAATACGACACAGAAATCTTAATTCATTTTATATATAGTTACGGAAAGCTGGCAGACGACAGTTAATTAATGGCTACTAAAATAGAAACAGTCTTGACTACATTGAATCTAAGACCGACTCCCTGATTCTATTTCCGAATACGGAATACACAATAGGGGATATGCATATGGTTTTTATTTGTTTTAAGTACTTTTTTGTCGAATATTTATCGACTTATCGATATTTTCGATTGTATTTTATTGTTAGTAATGAAGATTGTAATATTTTATTAATATAATTTGCTCGGCCAATTAAAAGCGTTTCCAAGCTTATTATTTCATACAAAGTACAGAGGTATAACGAAGTAAACTATGCCCCTTTTTTAACATCCCACTGCGGAACACGGGCCTCCCTTCAGTACGTGGGGGATCAGGCCCCAGTCCACCGCGCTGGCCAAGTGCGGTATGGCTGACTTCACGTGTCTTTTGAAAACTTGCTAGGTTCTCTTTGACATGCAGGTTTCCTCACGATGTTTTCCTTCACCGTTAAGACAAGTGGCAATCATGTTGGAAATGATTCGCACATGAAAATATCAGAGGTGCAAGATACGGGATTTTTTATTTTGATAACCAATTCGGAAATCGTATTAGGAAGCCCAGGCCAGACCAGCTGTAAGAACCATTACGTTTACACATAACTATTTACGCATCAATCAAAAAAGTACAAGATACACAATCAGGGATAAAAAAATGTCTTCACCGAATCAGCGCTCATATGAACATTTGAGCGCGTTTTTAATATATTTTTTTTTGTAAAAAACACTTTAAGCATCGCAGTTAAGGATCAATTTATATTGTTGTATATTTATTTCAACTAGAATAATTACCTAAACACAATTGGTGACAGTTTTAAGAGAACTTTTGCATGGGATTGTGTTCTAGTACTTTTTTGATCGATGTATTTACGTCATCCTTCTTCCAGAATCTGGTGGACATCGACCCGCCGAGCCATCGCCCTGACTTGCTTCATATCAAAGCTATGAAGGAACGTGCTATTAATGTTGGAAAGGTACGTTATTTCTTTTTTATTGGGTTATTTGTTTGATATTTTCACGCCAATTTAAATCATCTCTTTTTATTATGCCTATAGAATTTGTAAAGTAGGTTAATTTTCAAATATATTAAACCATTTTTTTTATTTAGCTTTAATGGGTCTTTACTTTAATGGTGGATAATTATTTATGATCCCATAATTATCTAATTTTTACTATGGGTGGGAAAATATAAGATTTTTCGGCAATACATCTGTGATTTTTACCCTACTACGGAAAAACCCAAACGAAGGATTATTACTGTAGCGTGCATTATCAACTACAATGAGCAAACTAACTCAACTAAAAACTAAATTTGAATAATTTCATAGACAATTAAAGCCAATGGAAATTCTGTCAATCCAAGAAAAAATATTGTTAGTATATAAATTTTAAAATTTTATCTGATTTCGTGTCTTTGATTAATGATTGATTAAATTGACCCAAATGTTGCCTGGAATAAATCGTTTACTTAGCGATAAGGCTGCTGTATTATTTCTACTTTCACTTGTTTATGTTACGTAAAGCAGTGTGCAATATAGAATATAACCAAAGACTTGTTTTACTCAATAATACTAAGATAAAAATAAACAAATATTTTTTTTTTTTCATTTTTAGTTTATTATGACTATCCTAAAATTATAACTAGGCTTCTCAAGATCTGTCGTTATTCTATCTGCACATGATGCTTTGTTGTTCTTGAGCTTTTTGAGAGCTCAATCACATGCAGGCTGACATTCAGGGTTTCTGCGGTGTCCACTCATTTGTATTGCCCACTTATGAAGCTTTATGTCAAAAATGCAGCTTAGTGTAGGGTGGTTTTAAACAACCCCTAAAACTTTCTCGCGGGTGTTTAAAATGACGACATCTGTAAAGTTTTGTATGGGAGCTATAGTAACTTATATCGTTGGAATCGTTATGAAATAACCTAACACATTAAAAAAACCACAATAAAAACTGCCTTACAATGTATTAGTAAATAGACCTGGAAGTCAGGGAACCCGATGTTACCCAAAAATCTACCTAAAAACCTTTATAACTTAAAAATAAAACCATTATTTCAAATTTTTGTTTTTTTATTTCATAAGAACTGTATTATCTCACATTAATAAAAACAAAAAGAACACACCTCTCCATATATTTTTTTCACCACACAAGCTTTAGAAAATTTCACCCTTTTTTTCACCCGCGCGAGTGAAATAAAATAATAAAATCCTTTACTTTTCAATATCGAAAACACTGTATGCCAAGTGGCTTAGGGTAATAACTTTTTATGTAATATGATCCGCATACTTGTTACAGACAGAGTTTCAAGTGTTTGAAGTGTTTAGTTTACAATAAATCAAACTACAAGCCAAGCACTTGAAATTAAAAACAAAAAAAAAAGGTCTCTCAAATGTTCGCAATAATTGAAAAATTCTTTGCATTTATTTTAAACACTAATTGACATCCTAAAATATGATTATAATGACAATGTTTTAAGCACAACGATAATATTATACGCTTCCATATTGAAATATTTCTAAAGTAAACAAATAGAATACCCCATCTGTGTAGACATCTTTTAAAATATGGTATTTTTTTATTACAATAATACGAATTATTTTTACATTTGTTTTTAAATTAAATGTTTCATAAAGATCATAAAAATAATAGACTACGTATATAATATATTATATATAACGTATATAATACACAATGTTTATAATAAAGTTAACAAATAATATCGACGAGAATGACGCCATTTTGCCGCGAATAATAGCGGCGATGTTTGTTAAAATCACTATTTCTATACAAAATCTTATTCAATTGTCCTAATCATGTAATTAATATTGATCTTTACTTACTTAGTCATAATGTAAATCCATTTTACGATCACTTTCACTCCACACACAATAGATATTATCACAAAAAGAACACGCGAACAATGCACACGGATCGCGCGTTTCGACGAAACCGAGGGGCGACTTTGTATAGATTATATCTCAATAATAGTGTATTTTATAAACTTTGTCTTCAGTCTTATGCTATGCTTATTTATTTGAGTATACTGTGTGAAAATTAGAGCGATACAAATAAGATTTGAAAAATGTTATTCACTTACACACATGGAGGATGCGGAATTTGAATGATAAGCGTGCTTAATATGCACGAACTTTTGACGTTTATTTTGACACACTGCTTCATAAGCACAGTCTAACAAATGAGAGGGTATAATGTAGTGTTTTCAGGCTCTTTGAACGTCATCCAGATGGGTTATCGCGTTGACGTAGATAGCTATGCATAAAATCTGTCAATTCTGTCAAAAAATAAGCTCAGGATTAGTTGATTCAAACCGACAACGATAGGAGCTATTTACTAATTATGTATATAAATGCGAAAATAATTATCTGTTACCTTTTCACGCTTAATCTGCTGAATCAATTTAGACGAAATTTGGTATAGAAGGACATAGGATAGTTTTTACCCCGGAAATCATCCCTTAAGGGGGTGAAAAGGGGAGTGGAGCTTTATGTGGGGAATCAATCATTTCTCAAACAAGGGATAATCAAAATCATCATACCTATGTATATGCTAGTAAGAATATATTTTTTGGAATTTGGTTAGAAAAAATGAAATGCTGTTCGTTGACAAGCGCATCATTTGAAAACGGCGGGACCGATTTACCTAATTTCGATTAAAATGTTCGTAATAGTTTGAATAAGGTTTTATGGAAAAACATGTAAAAGTTTTTTAGAAAATTGGAAAATTTGGGGGAAACTAATTGCTGTCCCTATAGAACTTTTGTATGACCTCAAAGATCACAAATAAATTGATTAAAATTGAGACAGTTAAACATCTATCTCTCTCTAATAAATATCCATACATATATAATAAAATTGTTACTGATCGCTGTCTGTACAGGAATGATATTTAGAAAAAACTATTATGGGGGTCTTTATTAACGCAATAGAACAATGATTTTTAGAATTTTTGTCAGCTTGTCTGTGCGTTTGTGCGCGCTAATCTCACTAAGGGCTTAACCGGTTTGGGTGTGGTGTTAGTAATATATTATGGTAAGCTTTACTTAACATTTAGTATTTGTTTTATTTCAATCGCTCCAGAAATAATCAGTTCAGAACAGTTATCTTAATTTAAAGAAACACCCAGGGACGAACCCGAGCGAAGCAAGGGTGACCCGCTAGTTATATTGATAAGAACGTTAGCTGCGTCAAAAGGAAATGTCAAATTGATTGTTTCCTGTCATTATCAAATAGCGAATATGCTAATATCTGCCTAATGTAATAACGTTCACGTTGTCTTGTCCTAATTTCAAAAATTTTGTTCATGATCTTTGAGGCCATACAAAAATTCTATAGAAGAAGTACTTTTAGTTTCTCCAATATTTACGATCTTTTCAAACAACTGCGAAATAGTTGTCCCTAAAAACCTTATTTACCATTTGATATGCTTACCAATGAACAGTATTTAATTTTTATTAATAACTTTTTATAGGTGGACTGGTTCGCATCGTAGATAAAAGAATTCAAAATTATATTACAATTGTAGAATATTCCCAGATACACGAAATTGATCGGCATCATAAAGACTATTTATAATGCTCCCGGGAACGCTCAATCGACCTTCAAGAGACAAAACTGGCATTATCGTTACATTTACTGTTACAAAGTTACCTGAATGATACATTTAAAATTACGTCATTTGCGAACGTTAAAAGGAGGCTGATGAACCTATCAATCCAGTTACTGTACGAGTGATATATTTTTTCTTAATCCAATAATGAACTGCAAGAAAATCTAATGGGTGCTGAGAATGTCTTACGAGCATGTACACAAAAAAATATTTTCGTAACTTATCCGACATTTTTTTGTGCGGGTGTTTCAAATGTATATGTGCAAAATATAGTAATGTATGTATGTACAATTTAGTCTAATCTGTGATATAATTTGTTCACAAAAAACTACACTTTGCTTGAAAAAGAAAAAAAATTGTATTATTTGCCTTATTTTTTTTTTCTCAAATTTAATAATAAATATTATTTAATTAATTAAAACATATAACTAAATTAATATATAAAATATTCTTTATTTTTTAAAGATAGTAAACGATATTTATGACAAAATCGAGAACATAGCATAAACAGCAAATCACGCTACTATTTTTGACTTTGACATTTATTTTGGCGGGCTCCGTTAATTCTTTAGTCTGAGGCCATCTTTGTTGCAATAAATGTGGAATACTGTAATGTGACTTTTATAGTAACTTAAAGTGATATAAAGCTATTAACTAGATTGAGCATAAAGATAAAAGTTTTAATAAGAAAAGTGTACCATTTATCGTACTATATTATACTAAAGTTTTATAATAGATAATATCAGTGAGCCATTTTCCTTGCATATCCAGTCTCATAATTATATAAGGAGCTCGAGATGCTATTTACGTTGCGTAGTAAATTTGGGCCAAGGCGCCAAAATTAGATAACCATATGTTATGGAACGGTTATGGTAGTAATAATTGTCACCGGTGTTTGGTCGGTGTACGGAACGTTTTCCAGCTATTAGCGTAGCACTATGTGTGGGATGTGTTTGAGATGTACGTTAAAATCGGCCGGCGTGTGTACCGCAACGACACTGTGTTTGTTCAACACGCCAGTTGAAAAGGTTTGACAGATGGCGGGAAGCCAAGCCGCGCACACATACGTATACACTCACACAGAAACAATTCTCTGTTGTTACATACATTTATATGCACACATACAATAAGTGTATACGCGTCATGCATTTTCCCATTACCGCACACACACGTCTAGCCGTTGCCATTTCAAACAAATTGATAATGCTCGAGTGTCACGTCAGTGGGAATCTTTATTTTCGACTCCGGAACATTTTTTCGAACCGCTTGATTTTTTAAATGTAAGAAAAGTCATTTTTCATGCCTCTGTCAAGGTTGATTTAAGGTTAAGATATAAATATAATTCGTATGGCAATGTCGCTCGTATTTTTGTTAAGCAATTTGGCGCTGCGTCCGATAACGTTTGCTTTAAAAGCATTTAAATGACTTTATTCTGTAATCATTACAACAATTAAACTAAGTAATGTACTTCTTTGAAGATATTTTTGTACGCTTTTATATCCCAGCTCCTATATATGTATATTGAAAAATCATTAGCTTTATATATTTTACGATTCGTAATTGAAAGTAAGCAAGAGAATATGATCGTAACATACCAATGTAACGCTCTATTTATATGAAAAGGTGTTTATGTAACAATGTATGTAATTTACTTTGTAAACAAAGGTGACGTCGCTTTTCGCCTCCTTCGGCGCAGTGGACATCAAACCTTATGGAAATCGAACCGCGCTCATCGCGGCCGGCTCGCATTACACGTACGTAAGCAATGAATTCTAGTTATTATATTATTATTTTAAATGGTTGCATTTTAAACTTGGTCTAATAGTATTTTTAATGTAACTTAAACTACAGATTATATTTAAATATAACTAAATTCAAGTTATTTAAAAAAATGGAAATTTTATCTAAAACTAAGTTTTTTATACAACAAAAAATTGCATGACAGATTATTTAAAAAGTTAAACCAACTTCAAAATGGAGGAGTTATTCAATATATACAAGGTTACATTTAGAATTAAGTTATATTATGGATTTATTTAAAAATACTATATTAATGTAATTATTACTGGTGCAACTAAATGAATAAATAAATAAATATTTTCGCACATGTTTACTACGCATTAATATCGTCATATATTTTCAGTATTTTTGATGCTATGGGTAGTTCTGTATTTTCTAAAGAGACAACCCTATAATAGAGTATAATAAGAAATACTTAACACACATCACCATCTAGTTCTATGGTAAGCTACGAGGCTTGTGTTATGGATACCAGATAGTTGATACACTACACATATATAACATTAAATACATACATATTCTAAATATAAACACCCATGACTGGAGTACAAACATGCGCGCTCATCACACAAATGAATGCCCTCAGCGTGACACAAACCCGCGACCGCTAGCACAACAAGTAGGGTCAGTACAAACTGAGCCAAACGTATCGTCAATAATATACTGATCAATTTTCAGAGCGGATAAAATATTGAAGCAGTTCAAAAACAATAAAGAATACAGAATAACTCCATTCAGCTTGTTCAAGCACTCGCCGGCGGGCCGCATGAGTATATGGTGAGTTTTCAGGTTTCATTGGAATACTTATTGTATTTAACCCTTTTTAACGTCCCACTGCTGGGCACGGGCCTCCCTTCAATACGAGGGGAATCAGGCCATAATCCACCACGCTAGCCAAGTGCGGATTGGCGGACTTCACATGTCTTTCGAAAACTTGCTAGGTTTTCTCAGACATGCAGATTTCCTCACGATGTTTTCCTTCACCGTAAGGCAAGTGGTAATCATGTTAGAAATGATTCGCACATGAAAATATCAGAGGTGCGAGATCCGGGATTTGAACCCGCTACACTCGGTTTCCCAAGCGAGCGCGCTACTACTGGGCTACCACTGCCTCAAAAAAATAATTACTTATTAGTGACGTTTTATACTTTAAAAAATAATTGTAAACTTTTGAAAGGACTAGAATTCAATGTTAAATATTTACATAGAAAGTTTTAGCTATATAACTTTTAAGTGAGGTAAAAGGAAGAAATCGATAAGTCCACATTTGTTCACGTGTATATTTATTTATTAACGCAATTCTAAGCTATTACGAAAAAATAAGTTATATTTTGATGATAACTAGTTCTTGCTTCTTGTATTTTCCTACAATAAAACCTATTTTCTTGCCAAATTTTATCGACATCAGCTGTTCATTGATTTAAGTATAAAAATGAAACAAGTAGACATAGTTACTTTTATATTTGAAGTATTATTAGGTACTAATATAATATTACTTTAGCAGTCCTTTTTAAATGTAATATTATAATACTTTCTTAGATTTACGCGAATGTATGACATTTTAAATAAAACTATGTTTTGGTTTTTTTTCCCGGATTTATCTATTGGTCATGGACGAGACCATGCTGTTAAGCATTCGAAACGTTGGGAACCAGAAATCAAAATGAATCAGCGACAAATGCCGAAGAATTAGTTTTATTTAATAATATTACTAATTTTAACTTTATCTAAATGGCACAAATTGACGAGTAATCGACTCAATATATTTTATATTTTACTTTCAGGAGCAGCGCTTTAATAACTGGCAGTATCTTACTTTACTTTTTGCACAGAAGAGTAAATAAATAAAATATATGTTTTTTTTTATTTGTTAATCATGGATATCATAATAATGAATACAGATACAAAATCATTTCCAAAATGTGTAAACAAGAATACCTGTAGTAAAGAAATAATAAGAAGGAAAAGTTGTTAACTAATATATATGTATAAAATCTATACAGATAAATAAAATTGGAGTGTCTGTTTGTAATATTAAAATAACGGCTTTTTACTAAATGCATATGGATGTATACACGGTACATATACCAAAACAACATTTTTTACAATTTTTGTCTGTCTGTCTGTCGGTCTGTCTGTCTGTTTGTTCCGGCTAATCTCCGAAACGGCTGGACCGATTTTGACGGGGCTTTCACTGGCAGATAGCTGATGTTATAAGGAGTAACTTAGGCTACTTTTATTTTAGAAAAAGAATCAGGGTTCCGCGAAAAAAAATGAATACCCATGAAATTGTGAACAAAATCCGCGTATGGCGTACGCACCCGAGCAAAGCGAGGGTAAATCGCTATATAATTTAAATGAATATCTTAGAAGTAGCAAGCTACTATTTATGTATAAACGCGAGTACGAGTACGCTAGTATATAAATATATGTATATCAAATTACTGAGGCACAGGATTTTTTTTCTTCATCAGACTTGATTAATCTATATTTATTAATATTATAAAGTGGAGGAGTTCGTTTGTTTGAACGCGTTAATCTTAGGAACTCCTAATCTGATTTGAAAAATTCTTGTTGCATTAGATAGCCCGTTTATTAAGGAAGGCTATATATCATCCTAGAAAAATGTACGGTTCCTGTGGGATAGATTTGATTTTGTCTAGGAACGAACCCGAAACGAAGCGAGGGTGTGTTGCTAGTTTTAAATAAAAATCATACGATCAATCGACCAACTAGTCGGTCGACCATTTGTTTTATTTTATTAATCTCCGTGACGAGATGATTTTGCTCTAGACCAGCGGTCGGCAACCCACGGCACGCGGGCCGCATGCGGCCCGCGAGCTGCCTCCATGCGGCCCATGACTGTTTTATAAATAAAACTTCTATAAGAATAAGTACTCTTTATGCGATCTTTACTTATTTATACGAACAAACTTTTTCGATCCTTAATTACCGAAAAAATAAATGTGCTTCTCGTCTCACAGATGAGCATTTAAGAGCCATTTTATGAATTGTAACTTTTAACATGAAAGCTAAGATACTTACAACAAATAGCCGCTCAAATACAGCCTCAATCGTCACACTGAAGTTTATAGTTATATATTTTGTGGTATATGTTTATATTTTTTATTATTTTTTGCTAATTTCTTTAAATAAAACACAAATAAAATGTTTTTTTTTTTGTTTTTAATATCACAAGTGCGGCCCGCCTTTGCTAGATATTGCCACCTTGTGGCCCCTGCTTGCTGAAAGGTTGCCGACCGCTGCTCTAGACTTATACATAATTTAGTTATAATATACTTTCCTTATTAGTACAAGAGACTGGTAATTTAGTTGATAGTAAATAAATATGTTTTTTTTTGCTTTTGTGGAATAAAGCCTTTCTACCTCGAACTTTTGTTTTTATTTACCCTGTGCAATTTTATACTTTCAGAGCATGGTTACTAAAAGAAACTGAAATTTTAAAAATATACCAAAAATAATCATTTCAAAATCTATACTAATATTATAAAGCTGAAGAGTTTGTTTGTTTCTTAATTTGGTAGAACGCGCTAATCTCAGGAACTACTAATGCGATTTGAAAAATTATTTTTGCATTATATATCCCGTTAACTGAGGAAGGATTTAGGTTATATATCATCCTGTAAAAATGTACGGTTCCCGTGGGATAGATTTATTTTTGTCTAGGGACGAACCCGAATCAAAGCGAGGGTGAGTTGCTAGTGAAAAATAAAAACTAATTTTGTTATATTTAAATAAAAATAGTTTATAGTTTTTTACAACAGATTATACACATTTCATTACTAAATACGTAAATAACATCAGATTTTTTTGTTAAATTTTATACATTAGTCGCATCAACTCACTAACAAACCCGGGCAAAGCGAAGTATCTATTTAAAATACCTTCACAAACAACTACAAAAATAAAAGTGCCCATTAACGTTCACCGAATTCAAGACGCCATTTAAAACGAAACCTACGTTATAAATCTAGCTTTATTAACAATAAGTCCAACTCCCCGGTGGCAGTCAAACCAGACATAACATTACCGATGAATGTTTTGTTTATTTATGACAGAACTCCAAACCCAATCCGAATTGTTATTTCGTTCGATGATTTTATAAGAGATTTTTTTTCAATGTTTTCATTCTCTTTGATTATAAAATAAACCTTTCACTAAGGCTTTTAAAGCCATTAATGCTTTTTTATTAGTATAGTCTGTCGTGTGTTACGTCTAACGCGATGTCAAGTTATTATCTGCGTTTTAAGATTCCGCGGCGCACTAATAGTCGGTCTAAGCCATTCTTAAAAATGGTTATAACAAGTACTAAAGTTTGAACGGTCAGATTTTCGACATGTTTTACTCCTATACCTCTATTTTGATCTATACTATAATATAAACAGGCAAAGTTTATTCGTTTGTTTGTTTGAACGCGCTAACCTCAGGAACTACTAATCCGATTTGAAAAATTCTTTTTGCATTAGATAGCCTGTTTATTGAGGAATAAGATTTGTTGATAAGGAATAAGGCTATAGGCTATACAGAGTGGATTTTTGAGACGGGACAGTGAGGGCAGGTACCTTAAATACTATAGTTATAGGAAAACGCTCCTAGGAGACCATCCATAGCTTTTTGAGATATCCTAAGCTGCATTCAAAGATTTTGAAAAAAAATGTACAGTCAACGAGAAAAATGCTAAAATACGAAAAAAAATTAGTCTGGAATAGCACATAGGCTTCTTTTTATCCCGGAAAAAATTACAGTTCCCATGGGATAGATTTGATTCTGTTTTTCACTAGGGACAAACCCCAGCGAAGCGAGGGTGAGTTGATATTGTATTATATTTAAATTATAAAAAAAAACCTAGATAATCCCTCTGTCTATTGGTGAAAATCGAATGAAAATCCGTACAGTTGTTTTCACTGAAAACTACTGAAATTAGATCCAACAAACATAAAGTTAACGCGTCGTGGTATTATAATTCATACTGTGTAATATGACTTGAATTATGAATAATCAAAAAAATATTTCAATAAGCTTATATATAATGAATAAATGGAAATTAGGTTTTCCATTCATAAATGCAATATATGCGTTAGCTGTAATTGAAAGCGTAAGCGTACAATTATTAGCGTAGTGAGGTCGGTGTAAATCAAAGTAAATCGGGCATCAAAACATGAGCTCTCAATGCAGCGTGAACGCGATGTGTTTGCAATTATTACACCAGATTGATTCTACTCAGAGCAAATCAATTTCATTCCGATTGCATTGGGATGTTGATATTCAGCTTAATGTGAAACCGTTATATATGTCACCGTAAAATTGTAAACACCGCTAGATTACAATCTATCTAGCGAAATTGTAAACTAGCAAAATTCGACAGTTTACAGTCTCGCGAGATAGATTACAATCTAGCGGCACTTACAATTTTACAGTGACAAATACATCATTTGAAAAAAAAAACTTGCTGTGACTTTTTAAAACAGTTGCTATTTTATTGCTGTAAAAATATAGATTAGACCTACTGATTTTAAGTATCGCTTCGGAGAGACATTTTGTACAATGTACGTTTTGGTTTTTTTTTTTAATATTTTTCCACACAGATTTTGACGCTAACTCTATATTTCTTTTTATTCAAAATCTTATCTCTTTATTAATGGAGATAAAAATATTTTCAAAGCCAAAAGTAAATAATTCATACACAAATCTGAGATTTGCTTACTGTAACTTAGTCATATTTTTACCACAGTTCAAAAGCTTTATTTCCAAAAAAATGCAAAATAATAATCATTGTTTTTTTTGGTTAGATTTTTTAGAAAGTATTTGTTTAAATTTAGGAACTTTCTTTTGAACCGAGATTTAATTAGAGTTATTTATTTTACAGTTGAAGCCTCTATTAATTCTTAGATTACATAAATGACGTAATATTTTTTATTAAATCTGCATCACATCATGCATACAGATAATAAATACCTACTTTTTAAAAACAATAATTAAGTGTTACCTATTATTTACAGAATATAGACCCCAAGAATAGTTACTGAAATTTTGTTTATGTGTATTTCCGGAATTGTGTGTGAACCGGTTTTTACTAAATTTTTTGTAGTGATAACTTATTCTATTACCTATTACTACTATTACTGATACTTGGGCTAACAATTAGGATACCTTTTACTACAGGAAAATCTTTAATTCCCATGGGAAAACAACTTGTTCTGTCATCCTTAGAAATTTAAATGGCTAACGCCGACTAAACCTTAAAGAGATACATCAAAACAATGAGCTAGAAAAAACATTCCTCTTAAAAAGGTTTATTTATAGAAAACTTCGCAAAAGCATACATATATCTATCTTCTAAGGTACCCTCAAAAGCTATTTTTATCTCTTTAAAACGTTTCGCTAATACTAAATATAAGTACATTTTAAAAACATAACTTATTAAGAACTAATTTTATGATAGAAATTTATGAATGGTTCTAAAAAATATCTGCTGGTCATGTAATAAAATTCATGTAATAAAATTATAATCGTTAAACCATTATAATTAGTCCAAACCACGCCGGAGATCTGCGGTTTGTTTATACTTGCGTAGTAAAATGACTGTAGATTAATTAAATACCGAATACCCTATATTTATCTATATTGTACAGTTAATAGTTTGTACTTTATAAATAGAGGCCTAATTTTCATGTAGGATGTAATTAATATTCATAGAAAACAGTTTTTTTTTTTTTTGTTAAAAATTGTAATTTTGTCATTGATTCATAGTGTACAGTATATAGGTACATTACATAGTATCATTGGTTAGGTTAGGTTAGATGGCTGGCAGTGGATCGGGATGGTTGGCGCTCAATGGGGGAGGCTTCGTTCAGCAGTGGACGGCGATAGGCTGATTGATTGATTGAAATAGTTTTCATACTTGTTTCAACCCTTTTTAACGCCTCCTGAGCACCGACCTCCTCTCAATGCGAGAGAGAACAGGTCCTTACTGACCACGCGCGGGTTGGCGGACTTCACGTGTCTTTCAAGAAATTGCCCGACTATAATTACGCCGTGTGCTAGGATAGGTGAAAAGTGAAACCAACGAACACAACGATCTGTCTTAATGAAAATGGTCAATGGTCTTTTCAATAATTTTTAGTCAACGTCAATAAATCGACATTTTTAAATATATATTTTTCATATTTCAGTATTTAAAAAATACAAATAAAATTGTAGTTCTTTTTACTAGACATGATTAGAAAAAACTACTAACAATTTCTAAACTATAAAAATATTTTTCTATATCCTTTTCAACCATATCAGAGATATAACCTAGAGACTTTTATAATATAAAAATCTATATATAAATATAAAAATCTCGACATTAACGCTCGTAGAGTCAGTTTTTTACTTACATAGTCGTTGTAGATCGTAAAGTTCATTTATTTTCTTTATAAAAGAAATAACTTCTTAGCTATCCAGGCGGAAATAAATCCCGGATATAGCTTATCGTATTATCCGTATTAATATTATAAATGTGATGTAATGTGTGTTGTTACTCTGTCACGCCAGAACGCCTGAACGGATCAGGATGAAAAGCACAAAGATAGATTATTATGTTTTTTTGTCTGTTTAAGCTACTTTTTATCGCGGAAAAATGTACGGTTCCCATGGGACAGGTTTGTTTTTGTTTTCCTAGAGGCAAACCTGAGCGAAGCGAGGGTAAGCCGCAAATAAAAAATATAATAAAATATCTTTAACAAAAAAAATATTATTCTTATTATCATGAAAGCGTAAATACATATGTATATCTGTACTGTAGTATAATTTCATCTTAGAATTCCCCATTATTATTAATTTAATTAAATAATTTGTTTCCATCCATTATTTTTTTTTATTTCAAAAAGGTGACAGCACTTAATTCTGTTGTATTTTTTTTTATGTATTTCACGCGACATTTTGCTACGAAAACGGAAAATTGATTTTCATTATTTATTTATTTTTTAATTATTAGGTTACCTTTCAAAAATCAAAAATCCACCCTACAGCTGAAATAATTACTATAAGGTAATTTTAAATTCGGTCTTATAACTTATGATATATGTATTTTTTTTAATAATAATAAAATATGTACATCTGAACATGCCGCTAACGTCTGCATTATTTATCTATGCTTAAGCTATTACTGATAAAAGTTGCAAAACAGTGGCATAAATATCTGAAATATGATTCATACCAACAAAATAAATCAAAGTATTGAGAGCACCGAACTATAATTGCTCTAGGAAACCGCTTTGATTCTTACATCAGTCATTGGCTTAATACGTATTGCACAATCGTCTTTATTTTTTGTGTGCTAAAGTTGTTCTGCATCAGCTCTTCGCAAAATATTCTGACTCACTTCCAGGCACATTCTAAATACCTGTTCTGTATATTACATATTCTAAATAGCCCACATTACCAGGCACTTTTGCACTAATGCGTTTTGACGTGTTTAAATAGAATACGTTGAGAATACCCTCTTCGATTCAATCTCGTTTTCAATTCAATTCTATTAGAATGTGTAAACTAATAACGGTCTCATCCAAGATTTTCCTCTATATAAATTGAATAAAGTAAGGATTATTGCGTATTTGCTTGCGAAAAAACTTACTGAGCTTTTCTTATGTGCAATTTATCTTGGATTTAGGTAAATAGCAGTGAGAAAAAAAAACTCCGTATCTAAAATAAATAAATAGTACATTTATACAATACTTTGTCAATGGCCACATAACAAATGGTAGGCCATTGTGACACTAGTTGGCACTAATGAGCAGACACTCATCGATCACCGCTAACCCTACATTGTTTATGATCTACACTTTAATTGATTAACGGTTATTTTATTTTTAAAATCTAGTATTATATTTATGACCTAAAAACATAGTTTCAATGTCAAAGAGATTGCATGTCATGTTCACTCAGTAGATAGAGGCTACGACTTGCTTAGCAACTTTATATTTTGCGCTTTACCTCGCTCCTTCAACTAAGTTTAGGTTTTATATTATTTGAGCATTTTTTTGATCAATATGAATATTTCTTACAAATAAAACTTAAAATCGAATTCAAGTTCCACTATTTAGTACAATAGTTTGCTATATCTACGACATACTTTCAACGACAACGCCGACCTAAATTTTCTTATATCATTAAATAAAAAAAAAACTTTTACTATATTGTAAAAAAAATCTAATATATTTCGTGCCCGATTAAAATTTGTCGAAATTAAAACAAATAAGTAACATAATAATTAAATGCTAAATAAAATTATTCTGTAAGCCAAATATTACATGTGTAGGGATATAATTATAAATGTAGCGGAGGCCAAAACATACTTGTCACTTTAATGGATTAAGCTTTTAATCTCGTATAGAGACAGAGGCCATCACCATTACAGCGTGACACGTGAAGTAAGCACGGTGATCTGTATCAACGCAGCCGCGCAACCCGTCACAGACGTCCTTCCCTTGCAACCGAGCTATTGTTCTGTACATACATATCTGTCGCACTGAAAAATCTACTGTATTTAATTTCTCTGGCACCGACGTCGTCAAGTGTATTTTCATTTGGCCCGCGTGGGCAGCCCCGCTCGGCTCTAGCAGGTGACTGACGTCGATTTTTATTACACTCTATATATTTAATATCAGTTCCCTATTGTTTTATTGGCTGGTTGTGTAACTGTTATGCTGACGTCGAATTTATTTTTATGTTTATTTCTATAGGATCACTTAAAATCGATAAACGGCTGGAGGCCAAACCTACGCGGATAGCGCTCGTACTATATCCATCAGTCCGTAATAATCGAACTTACCTACGATATTCTTAGAGTAGAGATTGCTTCTTGTATTGGACGTTATTTGTGAAATATTTATGAGAGTTATTGCAGATTTTATAAATATTTACTATTTTATACACTGTGAAATACATTCTTATTTTACGAGTGTACGATGATGGTATGATTGACATGTACAGTCGTCTGTCAATTGTTCGAACGCTTATCGACATAATAACTTAAAAATAATACATTTATAAATATATAAGTTTAAATTGTATGTTATTGTTGAACATTCGCGTAGAAATAATATTTTAGCCACTGATACAACGGTAAATATAAATGTTCTCAGAATAATCCTTGGATGTTGCATATATTTTTTGTTAGTTAATATATTCAATTGAATTATGAAACGACATAAACACTGAATAAAAATGTATTTTTTGAATCTGTATTTATACTGAACCATCACTCAGCGTCTTGTAAGTAGCCATAATTTGAAACATCAAAACATGCGTACGTAATAATGAATATGTAATAAAAAATAGATTTTATGTATTGTAGTGATATATATATATATATATATATATATATATATATATATATGTATATATATATGTATATATATATATATATGTATATATATATATATATATATATATATATATATATATATATATATATATATATATATATATATATGAAATGTCGTACATAGACGCGAAAAGACAAGAGCTTAACAAAATACGCAAGCGCAAGGCGGCAACGGTTTATATTTGCAACGGTCACGCAGCCAATGCCTGACTACCTAATCCACAAATGAAAGCTGCTTGAATTCCACTTCATGTACACTGCTCTTAATTCATCTTTCACCAGTAATATAATTTTAAACCTGACAAAAAATGTATGAAAAAAAATATATGAATTGAAAATTTTCTTCATTGTCCTTCAATATATTATGACATTATTATATTGTTATATATGTTAATTGTTTTTATTTTGCTTTTAAAATATACAATTTTTAAACTATATTTTGTATAAGCGCTAATTAAGCACACCGCCATCACTGTTAACACTTATATTATTTATATTGACGATTTTTTTTGATGTATTATGTTTTATCTGAATTATCAAAATACTATATTATAAAAAAAATATATAAATAAACTGTACTTCTTTGTAATTAATTCTAATTTATAATAACGTTTTATAAAAAAATGTGATGTGGGGTGATAATATGAAAATATTGCTGCTGCTGATGCTGGAATTGTTAAAAAAATACTACATATATATATATATATATACCTATATATATATATATATATATATATATATATATAATTTGATGATTATCCATATTTTATAGCGACAATCGAGAATCAAAGTGAATCCCATTTATTCTGGCATGTAATAGCAATATGACGATATTCCGCGTGTTGCTTGCCAAACAATGAGCGCCAAATAAAAGCTCACGACGAGCAGATTGGCACGGGACAGAAGATGCGTTTACGGTACATTGAACGTTACATATAACCAGGATATTATTAAGCCCCTAATTAATGTTCCTTAATTGAGGTACAGTGCGCTGGTTTCGTTTCATGAAGCTTGTAGGTAAAATTTAAAACACGTGCGGCTATCGGTATGAACTCACCTCGGATATATATGGTTGACAGGTGCTATTAGATACGCGATCTCAAGGTCTCTAAACTAATGATCTAAGAAGCGTTTTAAAAAATAACTTGCAACATATGACTACTGCTTTATATTTTTATAGAAGGTATACCCTAAATTGTAATTAAGGTCTAAACAAAACCGTAGATAACCCTCTAAGATTTTTTAATGCTGCGATTATTAATATAGACATATGAGACATAGTTTTTTTTTTTAAATATTAACTTATCATATAAAATAATTCCAAATATAGAATAAAAACCTTGATTCATTTTTACCTATGAATATAGGTACCACGTCACATTTATTAAAATGAATAAACGCACTTAACAGAATATAAATAAACGTTACGTACGTTTTAAAGTTTAGTATAGATTCCTTAGAGACGAGATACATATTTTCTCGCAATAAAAAGTATTCTATATGTTGATACGGGTAACCAGCTATCATTATACCAAATTTCAGCAAAATCTGTCTAGTGGTTTTCCCGTGACGCGTTCCCACGCCTGCTGTATCAATAATAATGACTATTTCAATAAAAGTTTACAAAAAATATTTAATTTACAGATTCGGCTCAGTTAGAATTTTATTACATACTAGCGAGTCACCCTCGCTTCGCTCGGGTTCGTCCCTAGGTACGTTTTAACGGTAAGTATAGAATAGACTATATATACATACAGGGTCGGACTGGGCCGGAAGGGCCCGGGTGGCTCCACAAGCCCGGGGCCCGAGACTAGATAATAGATTTTATCATAATTAATTTTTAACTTCTCGCTATAGTCCAAGCGAAATGCAGTTATTTTTAAGAGAAAATAAAATATTGAAAACCTGAAGTTTTATGATTTTAAAATATTAGCAGATATATAAGGAATAGAAAATCATAAAATGCCCCCGATGCCCAGTAACCCCCCGAGAAATGGGGCGCAAAGCGTTGAAAAATAGGTTTTTTCAATTTCCGGATTACTGTGACGTTTTATCGAAAAATATTTTCAACAAAAATTGTAGGTCTAGTAAAAATCTACAACTTTTATTCATAACACTTTTTACAATAACCTCAAAGTTTTCGAGATATTTGCCAAAAAGTCGGTTTTTTATTTTTTCTTGGTTTTTATTTTTAATTTCTAGAATAATCTTTTGATTTTCATGAAACTCAGGGAATGTAATTTTCAAAATATATATAATAAATTAAAAAAAAATGAAATTGAAATGTTTAACCATTTCCGAGAAAAGTATGTTTTATGGTCTCGAGAGGCTAAAAATCACCCCCAACTTCAAGTGGACGTTTACATTTAAAACTTTTTTTGTAACATTTTCAGATAGGGCTCATTCTTTTTGTCTTGAACTTTACTTTTTGAAGAAATAAAAACATTGTATGGTTGCCCTGTAAGAACACTCTTAAAAATTGAAAACTTTGGAGAAATCGATAATTTTTACTTTGTAAACTACATTTTTTTTAATTATCATTGGAAAAGTGTACTTTATTAACCAAATTTTTATAAACTGATTATACCAGTGTATTTTTCGGGAAAAAACGAAAGAAATAGTATTCTTAAGTTTTTAATTTGACGCTTATTATTTATACAATATCGGCGTAAACATTCCAACTTTACAATTTGACGCTGAGCAATTTGACAAAATAATAACATAAATAGATTCTACTGGAAAAAAATAAAAAAGAACAAAGTGTACTTTACGTGAATTCTAATTTTTATTATTTCTTCACGACTCGTCAAATTGAAAGAATGAGCCATATCTGAAAATTGTACAAAATTTTTTAAATGTAAACGTCCACTTGAAGTTGGGGATAATTGTCAGCCTCTCGAGACCATAAAACATACTTTTCTCGGAAATCGCTGAACATTTCGTTTCCAATTTTTTTTATTTATTCTATATATATATATATCTTAGATTACATTACCTTAGTTTCATGAGAATTAAAAGATTATTCTAGAAATTAAAAATAAAAAACCAAGAAAAAATTAAAAACTGAGTTTTTTGCAAATATCTCGAAAACTTTGAGGTTGTTGTAAAAAGTGTTATGAATAAAAGTTGTAGATTTTTAGTAGACCTACAACTTTTGTAAAAAAATTTTTCGATAGAACGTCACAGTAAGCCGGAAATTGAAAAAAAACTATTTTTCAGCGCTTTGCGTCCCCCCATTTCTCGGGTGGCTGGGCATCGGGGGCAAAAAAACCAAAGTTTCCAAAAAATTTTTTAACGACATTTTTTATGATTACGCAATGACCGTACATTGAAAAAAATATATATATCTAAATACCTTAAAACTAGAAAGTTGAAGCAATAAAATACTTTTTTTCATCTCGATACAGTTATTTTCCGCTGAGATACAGCCATTCAAAAATCTTTAAAAATTTAGGATTTTTTTTCGATCCTTTGATTTTTTATAGTAGTGTATCAAGAAAATGCAGATTTATGCGGAAAAACTTGAACTTGAAAATATAAAAACTAATCGATAACGCTATAGCCTCATATTTATCAATTATTTAGGATATTTATCAGTATAAATTGTCAATTATGCTATACTTTCTTTATTGTTAAAGATTTAAAATTTAAATTTAACTCCAAAATCAAACAAATATTAATAAAAATATCGATAAACTCGAAAAAAATAACAAAAATAGATTTTAATGGAAAAAATACAAAAGAAACGGTATATATATATACGTTTTCCAATGTTTTTATTTTTTCACGACTCATCAAATGCAAAGTTGGAATGTTTACGGCGACATTGTATAAATAATAGCGTCAAATTAAAAACTTAAGTACACCGTTTTTTTCGTTTTTTCCCGCAAAATTCATTAGTGTAATCAGTTTAAAGAATTTGGTCAATTTACGTCACATTAAGGGAAAATTAAAATATATTTTTTTAACGTTTTTCATCCCTCCATTTCTCGGGGGTAGCTGGGACATCGGGGGCATTTTACGGATTTTTGTTCCTTATGTACATACCTATTAACGTTTTAAAAACATAAAACTTCAGGTTTTAGTTTTTTGTTCCCAAACCGAATTCCGATCGGACTATAATGATACACGTCTAAATAAGTTGATTCGATCAAAAGTTATCGCCGTTCAGAAATTTTCTAAACTAGTTTCAGGAAACAGGAATAGCCTATTCAGGTTCAACCATTTTCGCATTTTTCTATTTCATTTCTCTTCTTCATTCAACGAACTATATGATCTAGTTTACATGTAGGTCGCAAGACCTGGGTCCCCTATCCTACCTACTACCTGCCTTGCGGGGTTTATCGCTTGCCCGTGGGGAGACCACGCAGGCTGGGGCCCGGCTGGCAAATGCCAAATCGACTGTATGGCCAGTCCGACCCTGTATACATATATACAAGGTGCCCCAGAGCGAAGTGGCCGCCCGGCGTCTCTTGATTATTTGGACAAAACTATCAACGAATACCATTAAAGTACAGGTCTTATCGGTTTGGTTTTTTTTATTAGCTTTTTTTTGTATAAAATCTACCCAAAATTAAATAGGATATTTTTTTTAAATAAATTATTTAATGCTGTGCAAATCCCTCGTTGACTCCTCCAGTTAACAAGGTATTTGCGCAGGTAAAAAAAAATAACTGCTCTATCCCTTACTTTCGGAAGGAAGAAGTGAGAAGTCTACGAAGTCAAATTGTATTAAGCAGTCGGTGACGTAACATACGATATGTAGCCGATAAAATGTGTTTACGGCTTTTTATTTTTATAATTAATTTTTTTATTTACTGTTTTTTAGTTTTGGCCAGTTACACTTATTATTAAACATATAATATGTTGTGTATATTTTTGAAATCGACTCTTACCTTTACCTTGATACCCCACTAAATACTCGTAGATTTGAAAAAAACTCAAGACACAAATTGTTCGCCATTTTGATTATTAATAATATCCATATAGCCTATAACACTCACGTTATCAAGACTCATTTAACGACGTATGAATATATTAAAATCAATTAACCCATGAAGTAATCACGAGGGAATATAGGATCAGATATACATACATATGTACATACAAACATACAGGTCAAACACATAATCCTCCTTTGGCCATCGCTACAGTCGGATGAAAAAGAAAACCCAAGTCATATAGCCTCGCTAATGACACGAAATACCGCTCCGCAGCAGCCGCTACCAAGGACGCGTCACCGTCCGATCTATTTCGGCCCGTCTATTCCTGAAAGCTTACATTGTTTTATTTCGAGCGTTACTGTCCACTGGCAAGTACACGACTATTAGCGGCCTAATGACCATCGAGCCTTGTAATGATCGAGATAAAATTCTTATGTCTATTTCAAGACGTCCACATTTTTGTACCGCCCACTCGACTTGTCAAGTTATATACAGTTTTAAAGCTGATCGAAGCTGTTCTGAAGAGCTGTAATAAAATTAAATATTGCACTTCTTTTCAATTGTAGATAATAAAACTTTTATAAGTTTGACGCCTTCTCCATGGCCGTTGCGTACTTACCGTCTTTATAGACTGAAAAAGATGTGAATTTTAATGCATACGTAAACAAAATTAAGACGTAAAATTATATTTAGTTACATAATGTAATTAACAAACTGGCTCGTCCAGGTGTGAGTAAGCAACCGTATCCGCAAACTAACCAAACACAAGCCGACATGTTTTGTAAATTTATGAAATATGGCTGAATTTTATGGAACATGTGTTTAAACGTATAGTGACCACTCCTGAATCTATGCTGTAGTACCCATGTTACATCGATAGGTGACATAAAGGCATATTTTATTACAAAAAAGTGTAACATACTGGAACTTTTATGATGCTCTGAGGCTTTATCAGCATCCTGCGATATGAATAAATGTCCTTAATATTATAATTTTTTAATTAAAAAAAATATTTTTGCCTGCAACCACAGGTTACACAGCTAAAACCTTACAGAATTGTTTTTCTCAATTATTTATTTGTCAATCTATTACGTTAATTTATAATTTGGTCTTGTAAAAATTTGTGGATAATAAATAATAGTTTAATTTAAACAAGACTTTCTTCAGCAGAGGGATTTTTTTAGCTCTTAGAGAAATTTTAAAAACATTCTTTTTATCCAGAAAACACTAAATTCTAGCATAAGAATAGAATATCTCCCTAAACAACCCACCAATACGTAGTGCATGCGTGAATTGCATAGGGCCGAGCGTCGTCGGCGCCCCAGCCAAGCCAGGGCAGGTCGTTCGTGTATAAGGTATGTATGTATGTATGATATTAGATAAGAAGTTAATTTGGTTTGGAACAGAAATAAAACTTTCTCGACAGGTGCATAACATAGATATTGGCAAATGATAATGAGAGAAAGAAGATCGAGACAAGGCATTGTTATACCGATATAAACGGACGACAGTGAGTAATACTCAAGAATGCATCGAGAGCTGTGGTGCGTGACGACTGCCATCAATCATCAACGACACTGAGGAAGGCCTGCATCAGCTTTTTTTATCTACTGACGTATGATATGGTAATGACACACTTTGTACTTCTTTTTAGACACTACACAGATTTGCTTAAATTGACACGAGCAGATTTACTTGACTACGAACTTCATAGCTTTTAAATAAAATCTCCATTTTAAAAGCAAATTGTCTAAAATATAACTATTACTAGCGACTCACCCTCGCTTCGCTCGGGTTCGTCCCTAGCTTGCATTAAATCACGATTGATCAGTTTTCGACCGGAGAGGAAAAATGATTAAATTACTAAAATGGCTATTAAAAAATAAGGGTTGATCGTAGAAGGGTGAAAATTGAGGATTGTATGTATTTTTGTATGTTGTATCATAAAAAAATAGAAATTAAAAATTTTGTCTAAAAAAATAAAAAATAAAATTTAGGGGTGGACTACCCCTAACATTTAGGGGGATGAAAAATAGATGTTGGCCGATTCTCATAGATACCGGATAAGCACAAAAAATTTCATCAAATTCGGTCAAGCCGTTTCGGAGGAGTATGGCAACGAAAACTGTGACACGAGAATTTTATATATTAGAGAATATCCAATTTAATAAAATCAAAATGGAAAATATCAAAAGACCAAGATGCGATAGACTACAAAATTTAAATGAAAATAAGGTAATTTCTACCTTATTAATTGAAATGCTCCCTTTTGTTCTTCTTCAACAACTTGTACTCAATATGTAGACAGTGCTCCGTCTATCTAAATATTAGACACCAAACCGACGCAATATATGTATATTTACTTCAAATTTTCAATCTTACCACAATACGCTTCGAGAACCTAGAGTAAAGTAATCTCACTCAGCTAGTTTAGCTTTTTTCGGGTTTCTTTCTAGGGTTCAAAGTATCACAATTAAACGTTATCCTGCCAAGCCATTAATGTCTACCATCCGTCCGTTTGCCCATTTGTATTTTCATTCATATTTTCAAAGCATAAATAAGGAAAAAATTAAAAATATATAGTATATAAATATAGTAATAGTAGAAACAAGAAACAAAAAGTGGGTAAGAGTAAGGAGTAAAACAAAAACGAGACACAAAAGCGA
This sequence comes from Fabriciana adippe, assembly GCA_905404265.1. Taxonomy (NCBI): domain Eukaryota; kingdom Metazoa; phylum Arthropoda; class Insecta; order Lepidoptera; family Nymphalidae; genus Fabriciana; species Fabriciana adippe. The sequence continues at coordinate 13,166,852 of FR989989.1, forward strand.
AGACGTGAAAAAGAATAACCAATCGTTTGTGTGATTTGCACAGATCCGACTCGCAATTGATCAATTTTTATTGCTTCAAACTTCACATACTTCACTTACTGCCTTCTCCTCAGCTTCTTTCGGACTTTGAAAAGACTAAAAGCCTAGAACCTCTATGTAATTTTATATTATAATACAGTGTAATAAGTAGTAAGCATGAGGAAACTTACATGTCTGAGGGAACTTAGCAAGTTTTCAAAAGACAAGTTAAGTCCGCCAACCTGCACTTGGCCAGCACAATGGCCTGAACTCCCATGTAATGAAGAGAGGCCCGTACTCAGCAGCGGAATGTTAAAAAATTGCTAAATACAATATTTCACTACATACTAACTGACTACTAAGAATGGACAAAACTTTTTAACGAGCTATCTTTAGCAATGAACATTAAATAACGTATATGTACCAGTTGTACCGCTGTCAACACATTAGGCTAAATGTTTATCATTATGATGTAAGCCAGATTACTGCATTTAACGCTTAGCTTATTCAACTTTTGCGGTCTATTTTCATGTAATTAATTTATTTTCTAAAAAAAATATGGTATAAAATTGGCATTTTCAAAAATCGCTAATATTAGCTTTCCTTAAACAAGTAACTATTGCAGCAAAACACGAACGTTTCTTCTTTATTGTTGTATTAAACGAATTATTTTTTTTAAACAAACCTATAAATTAGGCGATAAGTGTATCGTGGAGGAATGGGCAATATGATGGCTCGTTCCAAATCGCTCTAGATCCGTTTAACGGGTAATGAAGGCAATAAATCCCCCATTGAGTGTGCATGAAGTATTTATAGCCGTGGCGGTCACCTGGGACCTTGGCCACTCGCCGCTGGGCGCCGACTGCCAGCTCGCGGGACTTTTACATTCTGCGGCTGTGTGCGAAATTGACGAACACATTCCTAAATCCCGTCAGCAAAACGCAATGCGTTCATGTATCGTATACATTCGATTACGTTACATATTCCGTCAGAAATATAGTATAAAAACTATCGTGGAGATAGTAGGTAACTACAAGTACAAAAGTTTTATTAAAATGAACTTAAGTTTAAATTGCTCGTAGTGTTATGCAGTAGTCTCATAGTTAATCAGAATACAAAAGCCAATACTTATATTATTGGCTTATAATTATTAATTTTTCATTCCATCACAGTGTAGAGCGAAATGAGGTATCAAAGAATTCTTTTTTTTCTACCAAAATTCAAGAGAGCTATTGTCAAAGACTCCTAAAGTCCACCCGAATGATCGATCCCACAGTTCTGTTCAACTTTTCTTTTTATTCGCAACTTTTTTTTGATTCTGAAATTGTACTCGCACGAATCCATCTCAAATAAAATAAAAATAACAACAAAATATAAAAATAGCTCAAATAAAGGCATGGACGTATGTATGTCTGTGGGCATTAGACTTACTCAAATAAAAAAAAATATACCTAGCTATCCCATAGTTCTAAAATGCGACAAAAAATAATAATATCTAACAAACGTTAATTGTACGATTCTAAAATGAAATGTCATAAATCTGGAAACTCACAGGTGAGGGAGTACCTACATAATGAATAAAAAATATAATGTACATACATACATGTATAAGCAACAATTGGCAATAACTCTATTTACATATAAGTTAAAAAAGTTGAAATTCGGTTTAAAGAACTTTATTTCTCATTACAAACAAGTCTTTTACATGAAAAACATATATAAAGATAATAGCGACTCACCCTCGCTTCGCTTTGGGTTCGTCCCTAGACAAAAACAAATCTATCCCACGGGAACTGTACATTTTTTCGGGATGATATATAGCCTATAGCCTTCCTCAATTAACGGGCTATCTAATGCAAAAAGAATTTTTCAAATCGGATTAGTAATTCCTGAGATTAGCGCGTTCAACCAAACAAACAAACAAACAAACAAATAAACAACCAATCAAATAAACTCTTCAGCTTTATAATATTAGTATAGATAAGAAATTATGACAGTTGACAAGTAGAACTGAGAACATTCGTTACAAAGATTATATTTATATATAACCTAGACTTAAAGCTATTAAAAGTTTTTGATTTTTTTATTTCTTTCGGTAAACTATTATAGAGTTATTACATTATTTGAAATTTGTGTCTAAGAGAAGTTTGGGATATATCTACGTCAAACCATATAAGCTTTTTTAATAAAGGCTATTATAATTTTTGTCTACTCTCTGTAATCGTACATCAGTCTGGGACTGCAGGATGGATCAAGAATACTTTAGTGTACAGGTACTTAATAAGCTGAATTTACATTTTAAGTAAAGTTCATTTAAGTCGCTTGTAATGATTCAATTCAGTTAGAGTTTTTCTTTCTGCGCGCTCTACGCGCTCTACATACTCATACGTAGATTGCCCTTAAAAATACATGTTTTTACCTTTCCCTTCTCAAAAATGAGATTACATCTTTATATAAAAACAACTAATTTCATGTAATCTATACTAATATTATAAAGCTGAAGAGTTTGTTTGTTTGGTTGGTTGGTTAAACGCGCTAATCTCAGGAACTACTAGTTGGAATTGAAAAATTATTTTTGAGTTTGATAATGTATTCATCGAGGAAGGCTTTAGGCTGAATATCATCCCGGAAAAATGTACGGTTCAAGTGGAATAGATTTGTTTTTGTCTAGGGACGAACCCGAAGCGAAGCGAGAGTGAGTCGCTAGTATATAATCTATACTATAATAAAGCAGTAACTTAGCGAAATTTGTACATTAAATATTTTTTAAAAACAATGATTGTAACGTATTATGTATACAATATAGACCCCAAAACAATAGTTATTAAATTTTTTGTCTGTTTGTCTCTTTGTCTGTACGCGTTTCACGCAAAGTAATGAACCGATTACAACGAAATTTGGTGAATTTGATAACTTATTACCCGGGTCAACATTTAGGATACCCTTTATTTCAGAAAAATCTTTCTTTCCCACGGGAAATCGAAATAACTGGTTTTATCGAGTCCTCCTTAGAAACCTTCCGCTGGCTAAACCTTAAGACATACATCAAAACAATGTAGTAAAAAATTGTAGGTCTCGAAAAGGTCAACAGCAAAATCTGCAACAGTATATGTCTATCTCTTAAGGTACACTCGCAATACCTATTCTTATCTACACCTATAATAAAACTGACTTAGTCAAATCGATGTGCGCGTTTCACGCAAAAAGTACTGAACCGATTTTAACTAACTTTTGTATAGTGATAGCTTATTACTCGGGTCAACATTTAGGATACCTTTTACTACAGGCACATTTTTCGTTCCCGCGGGAAAACGCAATGACTGGTTCTATCGAGTCGTCCTTAGAAATTTATATCGCTAACGCTGGCTGAACCTTAAGAAATACATCAAAACAATGTACTAGAGAATTGTAGGTCTTAAAAAGTTATACAGGCAAGTCTATCACCTAAGGTACATTCGCAATTACTATTTTTATTCACTACTCGCGACTCACTGACTGACTTATCAACGTTCAGCTCAGTTCAGCAGTGAAACGTACCTAGTCGCTAGTATTATAATAACATTTGTCAGACAATAACAACGGTTACCATGGCAACAAACGTTCGCCTCGTTCACTTATAATATTATATATCATTTGTCAGACAATAACAACGGTTACCATGGCAACAAACGTTCGCCTCGTTCACTTATAATATTATATATCATTTGTCAGACAATAACAACGGTTACCATGGCAACAAACGTACGTACATTTTTTCGTAACGCATTTACCAGCTTACCCCCCAAGTCAAGCGTGCATAAGGAAGTTTTACTTCAAAATCAATCGCACGGGAACCACAAAGAACAATGGCAGGTCTCTATACAACGTTTTACCTGATATCCATTTGAGGCGTCTAGAAATGAAAAAATGCTAAAACGATAGGGATTAAATAACACAAATTTATCCAGAAAGATTTGTCTTGTTAGGAAGTCACAAAAAAAAGATATTAGCATTTTTATTTTATGATTTGCGGTTACAAACCTACCTAGCAATTACAGCTGTCACTGATCATTGTATCTAATATTATAAATTAAATATTATAAATTAAAAAAAGTACGTTAGCATTACATATAAGTTACGTTTTTAATTTCTTTATCATGGATGAAATAAGGTACTACTTCGAGTACGTTAGGAGAAATCAGTATTAGTCGTAGGTATACACTGGCGATCGTCCGAGAGAATGCACAAGTCGTCGTATGGGGCAGAAAAAAGGTGTCCATGGGCAAAGCGACAATTAAAGCTAATATTTTGACAGTTCTAATGACCATTGGAACGCCACTGAACTATCATTGATGTGCCATTGTGCAGTCATTGCATAAAAGCCGTGTTTGTTTGGTATTTTCTTAAGTTGTGAAGTGTGTGAACCTAAATAAAATGTTCAGAATAAAGTTTGGAGCGAAGAAATCGCCGTCCGCTGCTTGTTAAGGAGCAATATTGACCCCTTTCAGGATATTTCCGAGGTAGAATTTGTGAAAACATTTCGCCTTGGGAAGGAAACTGTAAGGGGGCTAGTGGAGGAGCTAACTCTACTTATTCCAAGACCACGTCGGAATGATGGAATATCGGCGGAGACGAAGGTTAGAAAACAACTTCAATTTCATTGCTTATCACTAAAGGCATAGCTATAGTCTAAGAATATATGATGTTGATATTAATGTAGTATATACCTACATATTTCTGTTGCAGATTCTGATAGCCTTAGCATTTTACGCATCTGGACCTTACCAGACCTTAGTTGAGCAGAGTGTCTATCTACACAATGTCTCACAGAAGACTGTGTCAAGAGCTGTGAGGCAAGTTACAGAGGCACTCAATGCTAAATTTAACAATTATATTAAATGGCACATGGACCAGACTAGCTAGAGATAGACAGTTATGGAGAAAATTGGAGGAGGCCTTTGCCAACAAAGGGCAAACAGACAAGGTTGTCGAGGCAGAGTAATCTTACTCATACACACACAAAACAAATAAATAAATAAGTGTATAATATATATATATATATATATATATATATATATATATATATATATATTAGGGTGTCCCAGGATATAAGGGAGATTTTTTTTTTCGCGAAATCAAATACGCATACCCTCTTATTTTTTTATATATGACTTAAATAACTTAAATAATAAATATTACTGTAATTGAATTACGACAACCCGTGCCGACTTGATGCCAAATATAAGGCAAGATAATTTGTATGATGTAATATAGCTAGATTCTAAAACTCAATGGTTATTTAATAAATAAATCAACAATATAGCCAAATCGTATAACTATTTATTATTTTAGATTAAAAACATATTATTTTTCAAATTTTCTTTTCAATGTTTTCTTTTTACAGTCAGGATAAATCTTCCTGTGTTCTTGTACGCAACGTAACAAAAACTGTTTTTGTTCCTCTTCAACCGTGATTAAGCCATGAAAATCTTGCATCAACTTAACCGCTCTTTCAGCTGTATCATTCACTGCTCGGAGTGTTGTAACTTTCTTTTTAGCTTCTTGAAAGGACGCGTTATTTGGCCATAAAGAAGGACACACGTGGAGAAAACTATCATCAATTTTAAGACGCTTGAAAATCGACTTACTTTTGACTGAAACGAAGTCGTAGATGTTTTTCTCTGAAAATAAAAAGAAAATCGGTTAAATTAATTAAGAAATTAAGAAAAAATTAAAGGATCTGTTTCTATATTCATTTATATAACTTACCATACAGTGATCCACAAAGTTCGTCTTTAGATGGTATATAACGTTTAACGTGTCCTGAGAAATTATCTTTTGTTAAATTTTCAACTATTTTAACTTTGGTTTCGTAGTCCACATCATCATCAAACAGTGACAATACCGATATTTCATCAGTCAAATACCATAAATGCTGGCTCAACTTCTGTGTAGCTGCTTTGGAGATGGTTCTATCAATGTTTTCGTAAGCTTTTAGTGATTTCAAAAAACATAAGTCCTGATAAGGTATATATCACAATAAACAGGCAAACGTCGAGCAGTGCCGCCTTATCTTTATTCGTAATTTTCAATTGATTGCTTAGTAGTGATATTTTCAGAGAATAAATCGCTCTCGCCATCCATCGCGCTTGATGTATGGCACCTGGAGGTCGAATTTTATATTTTTGGTCCTTATTTTCCCCTAAAAATATCACAGAAAGCTCAATCTCGATAATCATCTCTGACTATTTCTTTAGTCAGTTCAGTCCGGTAAAACTCAAGCAAAGTATCTATCTCGGAAACACTTAGATGAGATGTAATCATTTCTCTATAGCACTGTATTTTAGTGGGATTAACATTTTTCCAGTTATCTCGAAGCTTTTTAAAGAGAGGAATTTCAGGGCTTGTAGTCACTTGACTAATTTTTACTTCGAATATGCTCTTTAACACCAATTCATATATATGATGGCGGCATGCAAAAATAAGCATTTCTTTGTTCAATTTTTGTTCAAGAAGGATGCAAGCGCCATTGATGCGACCTGTGTTTGAAGCTGTAGTATCGCAACAAAGAATTTGGACTTTATCTTCAAGATTCCAGTCTATAATCGCGTTCCAAACCGCATTTGCCTGTTCGCTTCCCGAAGAGCTTTCAAGTCTTGGGACAGCTATAAGTTGTTCCTTGTCTCCATATGAAATAACTATCGGAAGACGTTCTTCTTTTGATTTCCGAGCATCTAAAGCAGGCAACAATTTACTATCCCAGTGAACAGTTACAACATCGGGTACCTCGTTTTGAAAATCAACTTTTATAGCTTCAGCGCGCTGTTTTCGTTTTTCTGTACGAATTCTTTGAATCGAAGACTTACTTATCGGAAATTCATCAGTATTATATCCAAGGGCCTCAATAGTTGCTTCCAAAATAAACACAGAATCTCTTACACTAAGCTGACACCTATCTAACGCCGCTACTAATTTTGGAGTGATGAAATCTTTCCGCATAATTATTTTACTTGTATCGGGTTGTGCGGTACTAATTTGGATTGGTAAATCTTCCCGTAAATGTGTGTTTTCATAAGAATCAGAAGATGAGTCAATTTGTAAAGGTTCATAAGTTGATGTGGAAGGAGTTGACGCTGAGATATATTTGACGCGCCGCTTTTCTTCCTCAACTATTCTGAGGCGTATTCTTTCCTCTTTATCATTTAATTTTTTGTCTACTCCGCCTAAGTGACCAGATCGACCTGGCTCCCTCTGTCGTTCCAAAAAAGTTCTGTCTTCATTTATTTTAATTAAGTTAAGTGCATCAGCGTGAGCAATGTCGAATAAATTATCTAAGTTCTTGACAAACTCTTCTCGACGCTGTTTAAATACGTCTTTTGTTTTTTGTGAATTTTGCAAGTCCCTCCAAACTTGATATAAGTTAACGACTTTTTTCACACAATTTGGAATAGATTTGGTAGGAATACGTGCCTTTTCCCAATATATTATACACTCGCGAATAGTAAGATTTGCACTTTCATTTACAGTTAAGTTTACTTCACGAATATTATAAAATAAAACTTCCAAAACTTGTCTATTAGAAGGAAGTTTTGAACCCATTATTTGATGTTTTACATTTCCTATTAAAAATATATTCTTTTTAGAACTGCGTAATTCCACTGACATCTTGAATAACTCAAAACAATTCGATTTACTTACAAAATTGCAAATAAATACAAGCAAATTGATTCCTTAAGTCGCGTTTGCCTTAGTAAGCAAGCAGTGACATGTTTCGACGTAAGTCGGCACGGGTTACTGTTGTCCTACCTTCATTAAATTTTATTTACAATTATTTTGACACCATTCTAACAAAATAAGAGGGTATGCGTAAAAAAAACCACTTTGATTTTTCTGGGACACCCTAATATATATATATATATATATATATATATATATATATATATATATATATATATATATATATATAATAAGTAAAACGCAATCAAATATATTGTGTGGAACGTGGACTTTGTCAGTCGGAGTCAGTTGGAGACGTTCAAGCTTTACATAGTCACCAAGCTGTACAAACCATCACAAGAGACTTGTTGACGATAAACCTGACGCCACCTTGGGACTGTTGGTCACCCGGAAATGGGACAGGTTACCAGATTTGAGTGTTATCGAGTTGTACGCCTCTCTTCGAACTTCCAATAACTCTACAATGTTCCATCGTAACCTGCTCAATTCTTCCTCATTTATTCATTCGGCTATCCTGTACAGGGCTGCAAAAGTCGCAATATGTGCAAAGGTGTGTAAACACAGACGGCACGGTATGCTATATAAAATAATTATCGAGTTGTACGCCTCTCTTCGAACTTCCAATAACCCTACAATGTTCCATCGTAACCTGCTCAATTCTTCCTCATTTATTCATTCGGCTATCCTGTACAGGGCTGCAAAAGTCGCAATATGTGCAAAGGTGTGTAAACACAGACGGCACGGTATGCTATCTATACAGATAAATAAAATTGAAGTGTCTGTTTGTAATATTAAAATAACCGCCTTTTACTAAATGCATATGGATGTATACACGGTACAATACCAAAACAACATTTTTTACAATTTTTGTCTGTCTGTCTGTCTGTCTGTCTGTCTGTCTGTTTGTTCCGGCTAATCTCCGAAACGGCTGGACCGATTTTAACGGGACTTTCACTGGCAGATAGCTGATGTTATAAGGAGTAACTTAGGCTACTTTTATTTTAGAAAAAGAATCAGGGTTCCGCGAAAAAAAATTAAAACCCATGAAATTGTGAACAAAATCCGCGTACGGCGTACGCATCCGAGCGAAGCGAGGGTAAATCGCTATATAGTTTAAATGAATATCTTAGAAGTAGCAAGCTACTATTTATAATATATTAACATAGCTAACCGTGAAAACGTACCTAGGGACAAATGCGAGCGAAGCGAGCGTGAGTCGCTAGTATAAAATAATATGTGTGAAAATATTTTACAATCTAAATTATTCTGTTTTACTTTCACGAATTTAATAAAATTAAATGATTCATAGTTCTTTTCCTGCACGAGCCTTAGTGTTGGTGTCATACAATAAATTGAAGCTATTCTTCTGATCTTTAAAATGACATATGTCTCAACTTGATACACTCTAGGGACGGATCCCATACAAAGTTGCCCATTCTCCTTTCAAGAATCTTCCGACTTCCCGCTGTGCTTAGGAGCGGTAGATGGTAAGCACATCAGAATTATTAAGCCTGCATACAGTGGTTCGATATTTTTAAATTACAAACATTATTTTTCTATAGTGTTAATGGCGGTAGTAGATAGCGATTACAACTTTATATTTGTTGATATTGGCGTCTACGGAAAAGAATGTGATTCCAGTGTGTTTAAAGAAACCACATTTTGGCATAAATTAACAAACAATACATTAAACCTACCCGATGCAACACGTTTACCTGGAACTGACTACGATTTACTGTTTGTGTTTGTTGGAGACGAAGCCATGCACTACCATTTACTTCGTCCATTCGGAGGTCATTAGCTTGATCAATTAAAACGAACGTTTAATTATAGACTCACAAGAGCGCGAAGATTTGTTGAATGTGCTTTTGGGATTTTATCCAATAAATGGTGATTCAATGACGATTACGGGCCTGAACCAAGTAAACGTCATAATTAATTATTTTATACAGATAGGCCTATTTGTCACATCCTGAATCTATCATATCCTGCATGAATTTTCTAACTATACGATTACGACAAGTATTTAAAATTGCAGCTTTTTGAATAGATTATATATCATTAACTCATTACGGTACAGCTATATCAATGATGTATGCGATTTTGTTTATTTTGTCTTGAAGCCTTGAATATCTGGTCTATTACAAGGAATGGTCTTATCGGTTTAGCATGGTCATAGTAGATTTTGTAATTATTATTTTCAAGAACGGAATTGGGTGTATATCGATAGTATATTTATTATCACTTTACACTTAGTCAGTCTACACTAGTCACTTAGTCTACACCTAAGTGTACATCTAAGTGACTAATCATTTATCTACTCATTCAATTAGTCTAAACTTAGTTAGTAGTGTTCACTCAGTCAGTTATTTACTCAGTCACTTAGTGACTAGACCCCGTATACTAGACCCATTGACTTAGTGAACCAGTAATTGAGTGACACAGCTACTTAGTGACGCAGTCACTTAGTGACTCAGCCACATAGTGACCTAGTCAATTAGTGACCCAGCTAATTAGTGACCCAGTCACTTAATGACCCAGACAAATAGAGTCCCAATCACTTAGTGACCCTGATACTTATTGACCCACCCACTCAAGTCAATTAGTGACCCCAGCCACTCAGTGACCCAATCCCTTAATGACCCAGAAAATTAGGGACCCAGTCATTTAGTGACCTAACCACTTAGTGATCCTGCCAATTAGTGACCCGGCAACATAGTGACCAAGTTCCTTAGTGACCCGGCAACTTAGTGACTCAGTCAATTAGTGACCAAGTCCCTTAGTGCCCCAGTCAATTAGTGACACAGTCAATTAGTGACACAGTCAATTAGTGACCCGGTCCATTAGTGACTTGGTCAATTAGTGACCCCGGCCAATTAGTGACCCGGTCAATTAGTGACCCGGTCAATTAGTGACCCGGTCAATTAATGGCCCGGTCAGTTAGTGACCCGGTCAATTATTGACCCGGTCAATTAATGGCCCGGTCAATTAATAGCCCTTTCAATTAATGGCCCGGTCAATTAGTGACCCAATCAATTAGTGGCCCGGTCAAATTAGTGACCCGGTCAATTAATGGCCCGGTCAATTAGTGACCCGGTCAATTAATGGCCCGGTCAATTAATGGTCCGGTCAATTAATGGCCCGGTCAATTAGTGGCCCGGTCAAATTAGTGACCCGGTCATTTAGTGGCCAGGTCAATTAGTGACCCGGTCAATTAATGGCCCGGTCAATTAGTGACCCGGTCAATTAATGGACCGGTCAATTTGTGACCCGGTCAATTAATGGTCCGGTCAATTAATGTCCCGGTCAATTAGTGACCCGGTCAATTAGTGACCCGGTCAATTAATGGCCCTGTCAATTAATGGCCCGGTCAATTAGTGATCCGGTCAATTAATGGCCCTGTCAATTAATGGCCCGGTCAATTAGTGACCCGGTCAATTAATGGCCCTGTCAATTAATGGCCGGTCAATTAATGGCCCGGTCAATTAGTGACCCAATCAATTAGTGACCCGGTCAATTAGTGACCCGGTCAATTAGTGACCCAGTCAATTAGTGACCCGGTCAATTAATGGCCCGGTCAATTAAATTATTAACTGTTAAATTATTATATTTTAAAATTAATATATTTTAAAAGCAAAATCAATAGACATTCCACATTAATTTGACGTAGTCATATTATCTCTCATTAATTATATTAATTTGTCAATGACTTTTAATTAAAATATTATTATTAATGATTTCTAATTATGTATATTATTTTTATTTCTAATTATGTATACAATTTTACTTCGTGAAAGCCAGTTTATCAATATGTCGTAGTAAGGAAATTGTCACACATGTATAAAAAGTGTAAAAAGAAAACATTAGAATATAGTTTGTAATCTTTATTGTAAACCATGTCTGAATAAAGGCTTATAATATTATTATTATTATTATTATTATTAAAATCCTCCTAATATGACAAAGGTGAAAGTTTGTATGTTTGATTCTTAGTTACTTAAAATTTGGGCGCACTCCACCCAACGCCACTTCGCTAGGCTGCGTCCTTCGATGCTACGATTATAGTGGCCGAGTGCTAGCTCGGGCTGGCTCTCCAAGAAGTCCAGCAATGCAGAAATTTGCTCCAATAGGACCATAATTGAGGATTTTTACGCGACCACGAACAAATTGACCTATCAAATGATATTGACATTTAATGTCAATGCAACAGTTACAGATGAAACTTATTTATTTTGGACGTTTTATTTTTTAGATTACACTTAAAATTTATCTTTTTAGCTTTTTATGATCATTTTACATAATGCTTAGTCTTTAAAATATAAATTGATAACATATATAATCGAACCTAGCCTAAAACTCATTTCGGCGAACGCTTTTTGAACTAATGGCAATACCGATTCCCTTTCCACTACAAGCCAACTACAATTCAACTACAATCCAATGACAAGACCAATGATCGACCGTTGTAAATTTAGTAGACTACGAAATTTTGGACTAATGGTAATTGAATTAAAATTGCATTGTTCCATAATGACAATTCATGTAAAATAGCAGACTTGAGGCCCTGTTGTGTTGCTATTACTATTATTTTAATTACTGTACTAACTGTAATAGCTTCAATTAAACTTACAGCTTAACATATAATGATTCCATTATATGTTAAACTGTAAGATTAATGAACAAAACATAGATCATTATTTAATTATGTACATAAGACTTTTAATAAAAATATTTTAAAATAAATATGGCACTTCATTTTCCTCTGTGGCAACAATTTTTACATCATCTTTGACGAATGGCGAAGCCGGAAGTACATAAAAACAATCAATTAGTAGCTTATTATGTAAACATTTCTTCGTAGCTTTGTCATGTAAAACTAACGCCGTGAAAAAAAGAGCAAATTAAATAATTCAGATTTGTATATGTCCTAATCTTAGACGTTTTAAAAACATTCAGGTAAAAACTTGCCATTGTTCTTTGCAGGTATAAAAAGTAGCCTATGTGTTATTCTGATGTATGAGCTATATTATTGTAAATTTTCATTAAAATCCATTCAGAAGTTTTTAAGTGAAAGAGTAACAAACATCCATACATTCATACATCCATACATCCTCACAAACTTTCGCATTTATAATATTAGTAGGATTGCTTTCTTTCAATTACACTATTATGCATGTACACATGTATGTTCATTGTGCAGTGTACACTTCTGAGATTTTCAGATTAGTTGGCATGGTGGATGAAGACTATCAACCACATATGACGAGTGTGGTGAGTATGACCAATTATCCATCCATCCATCACATCGAAACGAAACCGGACAGTAAGGCGTTAAAAAAGCTAAATAATTGAATATTATACAATTATGTTAGTCTACTATTATATAACAATGCAATTAAGTTGTGAAAAAGTTACAATATTATTTAAAAAGCGGCTCACCCTCGCTTCATTCGTGTCCGCCTTTAGGACAAACAAAAACAAACCTACCCCACGGGAACCGTTCCTTTTTCCGGAATAAAAAGCTTATTTGTTATTCCAGATTATAATCTATCTCTGTGCCAAATTTCATCCAGATCCATTCAGCCGTTCTGGCGTGAAAGAGTAACAAAAGAAATCCATACATACAAACTTTCACATTTATAATATTAATATGAATGTTAGAAATAAAAAAGTGATTAGTTTCAAATTGATTTATTGAAAAAGTATAAATTGAAGACAACGTACAGACGTTTTTAAAATTATAAATTATTTGTACCTACATATAATTCAACCTCAACCACTCATCGATTCTAGCCTATTTAATCATAGTAACACATTTTGAACTGTATTGCAGAGAAAATAAGATGCATTTTGTAATTAAAATTTCAGTCATATGAGACGACAATATTGAACTATAAGTATATGTTATATACGTACTCGATATGGTAGACGAAGAAGATATCATGAAGCGCTTTAGACTCTAGACTAAAGTATGAACTATGAACTGGCGTTGCACTCTACATACCTATGGCGTAACAAAATGAACTAAAAGGAGACGAGTATATTTTATAGGGGATGAAAACTACAGGGTAGATTTATGAAACCTGAGTTAAAGTGAGACAAATAGTGCACAATAGTGCATTTCATATATCACAAGGATCAAGTATCTCCTATATTACTATGACAGCCTAGTACCCCATGTTTTTGATCCAACGTGACTGGGACAGAGTTCAACAAAATGGCTGATTACTTTTCGATATATTAAGAACTTCCATATATTTATATACATTTTTCTCCGCCCTGATTGTGTAAGTCATACACACATATTAACATCACTTACTTCTTTGTAATTATGTTTAAAAACCGTGAAGATAAAAAGTGGGATTTAAAATAAACCTGCACTGTCAGCTCATTAAGATGTATTGCATTACACAAAACCATAGGGAAGATAATGACTAAGTGCGACACTTTATTGTTGGTACCAAAAACTTTATGGTTAATACAACGTTGGTTGCAAAGAATATCCACCAAAAAATTAAAGAGTGCGTGTATGAATGTGTACACGCGCAAGAAGTAAAACTTCTGTAAGTTATCGGTGCTCTTTATGAAATTTAGTTTATGTTTTAAATAATTGGGATAGGTGAGATACTAAAAATAACGCATATTAGGCATGTTACAATCATATATTTATTCAATATCATTTAAGGAAAGAATATAATATTATATATCATATTTTGTCAGACAATAACAATGGTTACCATGGCAACAAACGTTCGCCTCGCCCGTAACGTTACATTTTTCGTAACGCATTCACCAGCTTACTCCTTCAAGTCAAATGTGCGTAAAGAAGTTTTACTTCAAAAGAAAATTTTTAATGAGTGAGTCAGTCTGTGAGAAACAGTAACTTTCGTGTTTTTGGTGTATAGAAATAGGCTTTTGTTACAATTTTGAATTTAATTCTTGCTACATTTATTTTACTTGCTACGTTTTTTTTATTTAGAGTTTTACTACGTTTATGTCTCCAACTGCATAATTCTATTTTATTTCTACAACTCTTTTTCGTCTTTTTAGTTTGTTTTTTACATAATCCATTTTTTTTATAATTCTTTGCGAACTCATCCGACACATTGCCGTGTGTCTAGAAATGGACAAGCATAAATCATTTCCTACGCATTTATAGTAGCCTGGTAGCTGATGTTTTGGTTTAAAGGGGACTATGCGATGTTACCCCACAGTTCATGCCTTTCTCTGATATAACAATATGTTTTGCTTATAGGTATGTTTACTTTCTTTTTTCATAATCGAAAATATATAAAAAGATGCCTATGTAAGGGGAAGATGTAGTAAGAAAGTAAAAATATCAGTAAATTCTTTACAACTAGAGTTCAATTATTATTATTTTTTACAAAAAACGGAACAGTTTTCATAATTTTCAGTGTAGAGCCAGAATGAGCGAGACAACCTTATTTCAAAAAAGCTCACAGTGATATAGTGTATGTTTTCGTTTTGCACTTAATTTCATGTGCTGAAGCGAGAAAAGCATATGTATATCTGCATTAAAAGGTGATGCAAGACTGTAAGATAGGACCACCCATAGGATGAGCATAGTGTATCTCCTATTTGATACTGATTACCTGGTAGCTCATATTTTGATTTAAACGTGACTTTCAATTTAAGGCACTCGCAGAGACAACTGTCCGGCATAACAGCAACAAATCAAATGCCGCAATCAGGTATAATTAAAAAAAAATTAAAGAGTGCGTCTATGAATGTGTACACGCGCAGGAAGTAAAACTTCTGTAGGTTATCGGTACTCTTTATGAAATTCAATTTATATTTTAAGTAATTAGGATAGGTGAGATACTAAAAATAACGCATATTAGGCATATTACAATCATATATTTATAGAATATCATTTAAGGAAAGAATATGATATTATATATCATTTGTCAGATAATAACCACGGTTACCATGGAGACAAACTTTCGTCTCGCCCGTAACATTACACTTTTCGTAACGCATTCACCAGCTTACTCCTCCAAGTTAAATGTGCGTAAAGAAGTTTTACTTCAAAAGAAAATTTTTAATGAGTGAGTCAGTCTGTGAGAAACAGTAACTTTCGTGTTTTTGGTGTATAGAAATAGGCTTTTGTTACAATTTTGAATTTAATTCTTGCTACATTTATTTTACTTGCTACGTTTTTTTTATTTAGAGTTTTACTACGTTTATGTCTCCAACTGCATAATTCTATTTTATTTCTACAACTCTTTTTCGTCTTTTTAGTTTGTTTTTTACATAATCCATTTTTTTTATAATTCTTTGCGAACTCATCCGACACATTGCCGTGTGTCTAGAAATGGACAAGCATAAATCATTTCCTACGCATTTATAGTAGCCTGGTAGCTGATGTTTTGGTTTAAAGGGGACTATGCGATGTTACCCCACAGTTCATGCCTTTCTCTGATATAACAATATGTTTTGCTTATAGGTATGTTTACTTTCTTTTTTCATAATCGAAAATATATAAAAAGATGCCTATGTAAGGGGAAGATGTAGTAAGAAAGTAAAAATATCAGTAAATTCTTTACAACTAGAGTTCAATTATTATTATTTTTTACAAAAAACGGAACAGTTTTCATAATTTTCAGTGTAGAGCCAGAATGAGCGAGACAACCTTATTTCAAAAAAGCTCACAGTGATATAGTGTATGTTTTCGTTTTGCACTTAATTTCATGTGCTGAAGCGAGAAAAGCATATGTATATCTGCATTAAAAGGTGATGCAAGACTGTAAGATAGGACCACCCATAGGATGAGCATAGTGTATCTCCTATTTGATACTGATTACCTGGTAGCTCATATTTTGATTTAAACGTGACTTTCAATTTAAGGCACTCGCAGAGACAACTGTCCGGCATAACAGCAACAAATCAAATGCCGCAATCAGGTATAATTAAAAAAAAATTAAAGAGTGCGTCTATGAATGTGTACACGCGCAGGAAGTAAAACTTCTGTAGGTTATCGGTACTCTTTATGAAATTCAATTTATATTTTAAGTAATTAGGATAGGTGAGATACTAAAAATAACGCATATTAGGCATATTACAATCATATATTTATAGAATATCATTTAAGGAAAGAATATGATATTATATATCATTTGTCAGATAATAACCACGGTTACCATGGAGACAAACTTTCGTCTCGCCCGTAACATTACACTTTTCGTAACGCATTCACCAGCTTACTCCTCCAAGTTAAATGTGCGTAAAGAAGTTTTACTTCAAAAGAAAATTTTTAATGAGTGAGTCAGTCAGTGAGAAACAGTAATTTTTGTGTTTTTTTTTTTTTTGGGTATAGAAATAGGTTTTTGTTGCAATTTTGAATTTAGTCTTGCTACGTTATTTTACTTCCTACGTTTACTCTTTTATTTAGAGTCTTACTACGTTTATGTCTCCGACTGCATAATACTATGTTAATTTTCCAACTTATTTTTATCATTTTATTTTGTTTTTTATACAGTCAGATTTTTTATTATAATTCTTTGCGAACTCGCCCTACACATTGCCGGATATCTAGAAATGGACAAGCATAAATCATTTCCTGCGCATTTATAGTAGCCTGGTAGCTGATGTTTTGGTTTAAAGGGGACTATACAGATGTTACCCCTACAGTTCATGCCTTTCTCCGATATAACAATATGTTTTGCTTACAGGTATGCTTAGTTTCTTTTTTTCATAATAGAAAATATATGAAAAGATACCTATGTAAGGGGAAGATGTAGTAAGAGGGTAAAAAGGAATATCAGTAAATTCTTTCCAACTAGAGTTCATTTAATTTTTTCTACAAATAACGGTACAGTTTTCATAATTTTCAGTGTAGAGCCAGAATGAGCGAGACAACTTTATTTCAAAAAAGCTCACCGTGATATAGTGTATGTTTTGATTTTGCACGTAATTTCATGTGCTGAAGCGAGAAAAGCATATGTATATCTGCATTAAAGGGAGATGCAAGACTGTAAGATAGGACCACCCATAGGATGAGCATAGTGTATCTCCTATTTGATACTGATTACCTGGTAGCTCATATTTTGATTTAAACGTGACTTTCAATTTAAGGAACTCTCAGAGACAACTGTCCGGCATAACGGCAACAAATCAAATGCCGCAATCAGTCATAATTAAAAAAAAATTAAAGAGTGCGTGTATGAATGTGTATACGCGTAAGAAGTAAAACTTCTGTAGGTTATCGGTACTCTTTATGAAATTCAATTTATGTTTTAAATAATTAGGATAGGTGAGATACTAAAAATAACGCATATTAGGCATATTACAATCATATATTTATAGAATATCATTTAAGGAAAGAATATAATATTACATATCATTTGTCAGACAATAACAACGGTTACCATGGCAACAAACGTACGTATATTTTTTTGTAAAGCATCCCCCAAGTCAAGCGTGCGCAAAGAAGTTTTACTTCAAAAATGCTTAGTCCAAAATCATAGCCAAAATGCCATATGGTGAATACCCATAGAGGCTACTTAAACAACAAAATAACAATATTTAATATGGCACCCGAAGCTGTGACGTTCCCGAGATTTTTGGAGGTAAAAAATACTACCGCATTTTTATTAACACGTACTTTATTTTTAATTAGCGACTCACACTCGCTTCGCTTGCGTTCGTCCCTAGATACGTTTTAATTTTTTTTAACAAAACCCTAATTCTTTTTCTAAAATAAAAGTAGCCTAAATTACTCCTTATAATATCAGCTGTCTGCCAGTGAAAGTCCCGTTAAAATTGGTCCAGCCGTTTCTGAGATTAGCCGGAACAAAGAGACAGACAGAGAGACAAGCAAAAATTTTAAAAATTGCGTTTTTCTTATAAGTACCGTATATAATTCCATATGCATTTAGCATAAAGCTGTTATTTTGACATTACAACAGACACTTCAATTTTATTTATCTGTATATATGACTGCTATTGCTACTCATAGCTAAGCCATTTTGTACAAAATATTTACAAATTAAATACACAAACCTTCGTCTTTTATGGCTGATTATATTACTGAAAACTGTATCAAAATCCGTTGCGTGGTTTAGAAGAAGTAAGCAGAGAAACAGACAGAGGCAGACAGTGACTTTGTTTTCTTCTTTATACATACATATTATGTACTAGCGATTTACTTGTGCTTTGCTCGTATGCGTCTCTAGGTACGTTTTATATAGATAAGAATAGTTATTGTGAGCGTACCTTTGGAGATAGACACATGCAATCGCAAATATTTCTGTATTAAAGACCTACAATTTTCTAGTACATTGTTTCGATGTACCTAATCAAATTGTCGGATTTTAGGGGCCAATTAGCAAATCCAAAATTATGAAGTAGGTTATCACAGTAAAGGTTTTTAAAAGGCAATCACAAACATATAATATACAACTTATATGTTTGAAACTAATTTGTGGAAGAAACTTTTAAATAAAACTTCAAATGTCTAAACTAAAAAGCCGCCAAAACAAAAATGATGAGAAGAAGTTGAAGAATAAATGGTATTATGCAGTCGGAGACATACATACGTACATATGTGTCTTACACATACCTCGATCTTTTTAGTTTTTACGCAGAAGTTGTTTTTTTTTATTTATTTTTTTGTATTATATGTATATACATATAGAATACTATTGAATTTTGTACACTTTTACTTTTGTTCCGGTATAATATTCCTTACAGTGTGCGGGTCATTCAAAATGACGGTAAATAAAACATTTATTTTGGAATTGTTCTACTATTAAAGATGAGTATTAAGTTTCATAAAAAGTAAAGTAGGTACACGCGGGCGCATTTGTTAGCAGCAGCCAGTAAAGTGTAAAAAGTACACTGTAGTCTGTGTTCAATGTATTGAAAAGTGACAAGAATATTTGAGCCATTTAGAGAAATTGTCAATGTGTAGCTATCGTACTGCACTTTAAACGACGAGAGAAAAAGCGTACATCCTAGTTATTCATGATGTCCTGGTAGCCTATGTTTTGGGTTGTAGGTTACGACATAGACGCACTAGGCGTAAAAGTTATCTCTATTTATATTTTTTGACCGTTTTATCACAGATCATATTATAATACTTATTCGTTTTATATTGATTGAAATAAATACTTTTTTTTTTCTTTTTTTTTCTTTTTTTGTTTTTTATTTGTTCGGACATTAACACAGAACCATCTGGTTCCATGGTAAGCTACGAGTACGAGGCTTGTGTTATGGATACCAGATAGTTGATACACTACACATATATAACTTAAAATACATACATACATTACTAAAATAAAGCAGTAACTTAGCGAAATCTGTACATTGAATATTTTTTTAAAACAATGATTGTAACGTATTATGTATAGACCCCAAAACAATAGTTATTAAATTTTTTGTCTGTTTGTCTGTTTGTCCGTTTGTCTCTTTGTCTGTACGCGTTTTACGCAAAAAGTAATGAACCGATTACAACGAAATTTGGTGAAGTGATAACTTATTACCCGGGCAACATTTAGGATACCCTTTATTTCAAAAAAATCTTTCTTTCCCACGGGAAATCGAAATAACTGGTTTTATCGAGTCCTCCTTAGAAACCTTCCACTGGCTAAACCTTAAGACATACATCAAAATAATGTACTAAAAAATTGTAGGTCTTGAAAAGGTCAACAGAAAGATCTGCAACAGTATATGTCTATCTCTTAAGGTACACTCGCAATACCTATTCTTATCTATACCTATAATAGAACTGACTTAGTCAAATCGATGTGCGCGTTTCACGCAAAAAGTACTGAACCGATTTTAACAAATTTTGTATAGTGATAGCTTATCACTCGGGTCAACATTTAGGATACCTTTTACTACAGGCACATTTTTCATTCCCGCGGGAAAACGCAATGACTGGTTCTATCGAGTCGTCCTTAGAAATTTAAATCGCTAACGCTGGCTGAACCTTAAGAGATACATCAAAACAATGTACTAGAGAATTGTAGGTCTTAAAAAGTTATACAGGCAAGTCTATCACCTAAGGTACATTCGCAATTACTATTTTTATTCACTACTCGCGACTCACTAACTGACTTATCAACGTTCAGCTCAGTTCAGCAGTAAAACGTACCTAGGGACGAACCCGAGCGAAGCGAGGGTGAGTCGCTAGTACATTATAAATGTATATAAAACATTTAATCAATTTAGTGTACAAGGAGCTTATTATTGCATACGATATTAGGATTTCACGTAGTCTGACAGCGAACGAATACAGATGTCGGTGAAACTAGAGTCGATAATGCCGCGGCGTGGGCTGAAACAACATACTGTTATAAATTTCTTAGAAGATTTTATCACGTAGCACGTGATTTTGATTGACTTAATTAATTTTATATATTTTTAAGCTCCGTGGTAAAACATATAACTTTCAGCTCCAGATAATTTTTTCTGCATATATCGCTTCAAATGAAAATCTCGCAACCTATTGTGTAGTCAACAATGCTGATCAAACATAACATACCACAATAACCTCAGTAAATCGTGTGTATAAATAGGCCTTTATATCTTTTAAATTTCAAAATATCGTATGGTATAAAGAACCTACGTACTAGTATTTACGGCTACTAAATACTACTAATAGACGGGTAAAATGCAATATCTAAATTTTACGATTAACGTCCGTTGCAGTTTATTATTAAAAGCAGAATTTTCTTAAATATTAATTTGGGTAATGAGGCTACAAACATTTATTACCTAATTAAAGAGATACTGTTACATATTTAATTAATATGGAGGAAAGACAACATTTTTGTCGACGTGCAATTTATAAAATAGGTTTTATGTGCCAAGTAAAATGTAAAGTAGTAAAATGTTTATAAGTGAACTAGCATCTCACCCTCGCTTCGCTCGGGTTCGTCACTAGGTACGTTTTACATAGATATTTAAAATAGTTATTTGCCAGTGTTAGCCATATAATTTTTTTTTTTAATTTTTCTGATGTTTTAATACCTACTTATTATCCTATTCCGAACTAAGAGAAATCCAAAAAATCAAATATCATAAAAATTGATCCAACCGTTCTTGAGTTATAAATGGTGTAACTAACACGACTTTGTTTTATGTATATAGATATTGCATTATTTTTTAAATAGTTTATAGGTTAGAGGCTAGTACAGGATAACAAATGATTACTATATGGTAACCGATACAGAAAAAAGAGGGTTATGAATGTAGGTCGTAGTTCAGTATCATTAGTTATATTGTTCAAATAAAAGAAGCAGATGGTTTAAGATACTATGATAAAATATATATGTGCTTTATTCAAATAGACTTTTACAAGAACTTTTGAATAGACAAATTTTATTTAATTTTTTTAATTTCAATTAAATGACAGCATGTACTTACGAGTAAGTCCGTGAGGAAGCTACCAGCTCAGAAGACAGTTCTGCTGAAAAGAGCCGGCGACAAACTCAACACAGAGGTTTATAAAGATTTATATCAATTGTATGCATCATGACATGGCCGTAGTGCATAAACTTTCATATATACTGCTCATCGTGTTTTATTTATTAGTTCTCACATAATTATAATAATTTAATATATAGCTTTACAGCCAACATATAGCGTATGTTTATTTACAAATATTTCAATGATTTATCGGCCATTTTATTATAGTTAGATATACCAGGATTAACTGTTCGGTCACCCTGAATGTGTATTGAGCTTTATCGTGATAGAAGGGATCAGAGGCGTTCGGCAATCTAGTCGGACGTGAAAGGAAATAACATTATGCTATTATAGATAAATACAAAAAAAAAATTACGCAATTTTATAATCTAAAAGGATATGCAGGTATTTTGCTTGAAGTAAAAATTCTCTAATATAAAGACAAGGCGACTTAAACGTAGAATAAAAACGTACAATTCGTATTTCTGGTTACATACGAGTAGATATATAACCTTAAGATAAGCTAAAAGTTAAACGCATCACAACATTTACATTAACGTATGCTAATAATCTTTAAAATTTACGCCATGAGTAAGGAGTTAATGATACGTTTGATTTATTGGAACATTGATCCTCATAAAATATTTGTGCCGCATTCGCTTGTCTAACTAAAAGATATTTTTGTACCATTACACCATTGATGTTAGGCAATCAATTTATTTACTTAGGACGTCGAATTCACATTTTGTGCAGTAAAGTTTGAAACTATAATTATTTTACATTTCCAATAGTTTAAATGTAAAAGTTTATGAAGGTATTTGGTACCCAATATAGCGTTGAACGAATTTGAATGAAATTTGGCACACAAATGCATATATGTCCTTGGTTAAACACATAAGATACATTAAATGCAAGTAATGCGTCTTAGTAGAATAATAATAATAATTTAAAATTATTTATGGATCTAATAGATGGCGCTGTTCAGCA
The DNA here is from genome assembly GCA_905404265.1 of Fabriciana adippe. Classification (NCBI taxonomy): domain Eukaryota; kingdom Metazoa; phylum Arthropoda; class Insecta; order Lepidoptera; family Nymphalidae; genus Fabriciana; species Fabriciana adippe. The sequence continues at coordinate 13,190,006 of FR989989.1, forward strand.
ATGAATTGTGAATAAAAAAGTAAAGAAAAAAAAACTCTTTTTATGCAAGCCTAGGCGCGAGCAGTGGCTAGGATGAATAAAAGTTTATTGAATTCAATCTAAAGTTATATTATCTTCTATATTTTATCCTAGATATATTATTTTATGATAGACTAGCAGAACCCGCGGCTTCGCCCGCGATTAAACTACGACAAAAATAAACATTTTCGCAATACATATTTTATTACTTTGAAAAATAAGTTGGTGTAAGTTTTATCTCACACAGTCACACACTCACAGTCTAATCTAACACTTCTTCTTCACAGTCTAAGCTTAGGTGACTTTTTCATTACAGTAGTGCCAACCTTCAGAAGGAGGATACAGATAGCAGGATACTCTCTAGCTAGGTTCTCTCTCTCGCGCTAGTTCTGTTATAGTTGTCACTGCTGTGGCCAGCCGAGAAGTTTTACATAAATTTCCTTTAGATTCGGAATAATTTCCGTTTTCTACTTTATATCCCACACAGTAAGTGTACATTTACGGAGAACATGAGGCATGTTATTCTGTTTAGATATATTCAACAACTCCAACTTCACCGTCCAGTTTTACCCACATAGGGGCTGAATTTAAAAGAATTCTAAAATACATGTTTATTTAATTGTATGGAAGAGCATTAATACCAAGTTTCAAGTAATTTTGATCATAAATAATTTTTTCCTCATATAAACTGCACAACCCTCCTTTACCCTTTTAAGGAATGAATTTCGAAAAAAAAATGATAATTGTATTGTTTTAATTTTCATTTTAAAGGTAATTACCACTTTACGTGCAATAACTATAGAGTTTCATATAAACTTTCAGCCCCCATTTTACCCCTTTAACGGTTAAATTTCAAAAAATGCTATAGTACGTATTAATTGTATTTAAGAGCATTGTTACCAAGTTTTAAGTAATTCTGATCATAAATAATTCTTTGCCTGTATAAACTTTATCATCCCCTTTTACCCTTTCCAGGGGTGAATTTCGAAAAAAAACGAATACATATATTTCTTCTTTTTCATCTTAAAGCTAAATACAACATTCCGTGCATTTCGCGTTAAGAATGACAAAGTTTCATACAATCTTTTATCCCCTATCTTACCTCCTTAGGGGATGAATTTCGAAAAATCCTTTCTTAGCGGATGCCTACATTGTATAAGAAATATGTCCTCCAAATTTTACGTTTCTACGATCAGCGGTTTAGGCTGTGCGTTGATCGATCAGTCAGTCAGGACAAAGCATTTTATGTATGTATATATAGATTTATTAGTTGAGGTTAGTCGACTCTACGAAACAATCTCTAAAACATGATGATAATCTACTGTACCTGTACTCTCTAAAATCCTTGTGGCAAAGCTTAATTAAGCTTTTTAATTGCTTTGTCCTGTATAATGAATGAATTTGTCTTAGTATTTAAATAAAAATGGATATTATTGATTTATGCAAAACCGCAAATGACTTGTAAGTCCTACATTACGCTACCGATAGTCCGTAAAATATACAAGCAACTACTCGTACCTAACCCCAGGCACGACCAATATGTACATATTTATAAATATTTCGACCTCAGAAATAGACCAGAAATATTTTTGCTATTTTAACCTTGATGGTTATCTTGATAACCTTAGGTATCTAATATATTTTATAGAAATCATATTTAGGTAAATGAAGTATCATTTAATTTTAAGAACTATTTATAATATTTAGATGTTTTTTTAACACAAAAATATGAAAAATTAATGAACATAAACATTTGTTGTCCGTATGAAATGAGTCTACAAGTTTACAACTGTTTGTTTCACTGTTAAGACAGCAGACTTCCGTTAAGCATTCCTGCCATGCGTTTTTCAAAACTATTTATAACCCATTCTACTATTATACTTAAAAAACAATTAAATAATATTGTTGTATTATTCAATACTGTGGTTTTACTTTAGTTCATATTTTATATATTAAAACATACTGCAAATTACTTTCAGCATCTCGTTTCACCGTGTGTACTTTGCCTACTATTTTTTTATAACAGGTTAACAGGCTGTAGGTATTTGTATTCGACTGTGATCCTGTTTAATTGTTGAATTATCTGTATGCCGAAAATTTGCGTAGTTTTATATATACTACCTATATGATGGATTTATTAAATTGTGCAATAATAAACTGTACACATAATTATAAAATATTACTGAATAAATTCTTTTTAATCTGTATATTTATTTAATAACTAGCAGAACTCGCGGCTTCGCTAGCGTTCAAACTAGAAAAAATACAAAACTTCATGCAAATATGTCCAAGGTATAAAAAGTTTCATACAAACTTTTATCCCCTATTTCACCCCCTTGGGGGTTGAATTTAGAAAAATCCTTCCTTAGTGGATGCCTTCGTCATATGGGGAATACGTGTGCGAAATTTCAAATTTTCTAGCCTTAAGGGTTTGGCCTCTGCGTTTATACATCAGTCAATCACTTTTGCCTTTTATATATATAGATGACACCTTTTTTTTAATCTTGCGGGGTTATTATTAGGTAATATGTGTTAACATTTTTTGTGTTTTCTTCCGGCAACAACATTCGCTATTATGCCAATAATTTAAAAAAATAGACGCAAAACAAAGAATCTTAAAATATATTAATGTTTTAATGTGAATAACTGCACGGTAATAATATCTAAGATTTTAACACAAACAATCTAAAGTATGGTAAAAACATGTATAATAAATTGTGTGCCTCCTTTGTATCGCCATTGCCAAAATCTATAATAGTCTCTGATTTTATTAGGAGATTTCCCAAAGTTCCGAGCTCGCTATATTTCTGTGCAGAGAATATCTAAATAACGTAACGTAAGCTGTCATGCATTGCCGCGTTGACTTGACTATAAATAAATAGTAACGTGCATATGACATGACAAGACGTATGTGTACAGTGTCATTTTAAATTATACTAGCCATCGCATATAATTTTTTAATTTTCTATTTCTTCGTTTTTTCGTAAATTGTATCATTAGTGGATAGTAACACCGACCAGACATTTTTAACTTTTCAAAACTTCAGTCGTAATAATAAAAATCATAAAGTATTGTTGTTGCGAATGGTCGTTATTTTAAAATTTTATTTAAATATTTTCTAATATGATAACATTATTATTATAGGATTACAAAGCTTCTAATCTATATTAAATTTAATAATAGTTTGATGCAATTGTAAGTACTTAGGATACAACTCCATTTTCTATTCATTTTAAGTTAAATAACTTTCAATAAATTTATTGTTGTGTGTGCCTTAAAGTAAAGCACAACATATAACGTAGAAATAAATAAAGAACCCACTAAACGCTAACTATTTACGTCTTAATAAAAAATAATAAGGTTCTTTTTTGATAATTTTTAAAAGAACCCCAATCATTACTAAATAAGCAACGTAGGAACACTATAAGTTTCTACAAAATTTTAGATACTACTGTAGGTACCTGCCTTAAAATCATATTACAGTAGGTAACTAGCGACTCAACCTCGATTCGTTCGAGTTCGTCCCTAGATACGTTTAACGGTGTACATACATAGGTTTTTTTTATTAGAAATGAATACCGTATTTGTGTAAATAGCTTTTACATTACCGCATTATAATTGCCAATTTTTTAAAGTATTTAAATGGATATAGTATGTTATCCTTAAGAGATAGACGTATACCATCGTAGACTTTTCTGTAGACCTATATAAGATACACAATTCCACCACACATTTTTTGTTATATCTCAAAGGGTTTAGGCTGCGTTTTCGTTGAAAACTCCCAGACGACTTATTTTTTTCCGACACCTCCAACAAATATCGTTATATTTTGGGCAATGCATACAAAAACGTAACAAATTATATACTAAAACCTTCCTCTTGAATCACTCTATCTATTAAAAAACCGTATCAAAATCCGTTGCGTAGTTTTAAAGATCTTAGCATACATAGGGACAGACAGACAGCGGGAAGCGACTATGTTTTATACTATGTAGTGATAATTATACCAATCAGCCTATTACCCCATATTACTATCGTCAACTGTACGGAATTCACTATGGACAAGTGCCAGGTTTTCTTTTTAAATTAATTATTGTTTTACGCGTCTTTTAAGTATTCTATTATACCAGCACTCATGCGTCGCTGCGAGTAGCTATTCTTGGTTCCACAAAATTTACGAGCGTTTGATTTGCCATCTTAATATTAGACGACACGAAATGGAATTGTGTATTGGAATATTAGTAGTAGAGTAGTAGTAATATGTAACGGATTACAAAACAGCTTAGGTTTATCTAAAAATATGTTGAACTAGCTTTCAATCAAAAAAAAATTGCATCCGAATCGGTCCATCCTCTTAAAAACTACTACTACGCCACAAACAGATGTGAACAACATTGACGTCACACATTACACTTATCTTTTCATCCAACTGCGGCGAAGCCCAAAGGAGGGTTATGTATTAGATCTGAATGTATGTATGTATGTACATATGTACTCGTATGTCCAATCCTATGTTCCTTCATAATTATAAGAGTAAGAAGACTTTTATTGCCTTTATATCTGCCATGCCATAATTACAAGATGAGAATGAAAACTGCATCAAATTGTTTTATAAGTTATTCTTTCCATATAATATAGATTTTGTAAAATTTTAACTCAACCAAGCATTGATTCAAGTCATTCGAAACACGTTTGGTATCCATCTGCATTTATTGGGATTCTTCGCAAATCACATTTGTGGCAGCTGCTGCATCGAAGAAATCCATAATTTGTATGACTTTAAAGATTTTTGAGGACGACCTGTTTTAAATTGTTTATTTGATTTAAGTTTTTTTGCACAGATTCACCGCTGCTTATACATTTGTGGCAATAATATCGAAAGAGATAATTTGTACGCTTTGAAGTTAAAAAATATAGTAAGTAAAAATATAGTAAGTGATATAATAAATATTTTTAAACAATAATAAAAGGTTGCGAATAATAATAATAATGTCCTCCTGACCGATTCCGGCCACGGCGGTCAATCTCATTGAGACTAGCCAACTGTCACTGCCATTCCTGTCACTCTCATACTCCGGTGGGACGACTATTCGACACGACCGGTGAGAGTTAAGGCGCAGGACCGACGGCTTTACGTGCTCTCCGAGGCACGGGGGTGAAACACCGCCAACTTCCCAACTCCGGGCTGTTACTGAGGCTTACTATACAGAAAGACTCAATAACTAAACTTGGCCCGACCCGGGACTCGAACCCAGGACCTCAGGATGTGCAGCCGTACATGCTAGCCACTACACCACCGAAGCAGTTAGTGCGAATAAATTTACAGCACGAAGAAGTACCAAAGACACACACTCTCATGTTATAACTCTTTTAATATCTCTATTTCTTTTAATAGTATTTATACAGTACATAAGTTAATTTTGATGATCAGTAAATTCTAAGATTCATATTATTTTAAATGCAAGAATAATTCAAACTATGGATAATAAGTTTTTATAAAAGATGTTATTTGAGCTATTTAAAACTATCCAATAACAATAAAAAGTTATTTTATTACTAGAACAACTTATTCTAAAGGTTAACAGGTGTAAATACAATTTAGATCAATTATTTCAACATAAAAGCGAGAAATATATTTGTTATGATTATTAAGTCAGAGACAGCGGATATATTAACCCTATGTTTATAATATAAGGATGATTTACTCTCGGTGAAATCATGAATTTTTCGCACACGCGTGGCCGTGTGCGCTGATAGAATGTAAAATATGAGTTCCGCATACAGATTTTCCTGGTTTTACTAAAAATTAAAAAAAAAAATGTTTAAGTTTTAAAATTTAGTAAATTATTCACTTTGATCATCAATTTGTGACAAAATCGTTTGTGGCAAGTCAATTAAAATTTTGTTTGTTTCACGCACGTAATTTAAATTTATAGTATTTCGTTTAAAATTTCTTTTTATAAGTATAGTTCGTTTAGTGTTAGCAATGAAAATTTTATTCTATTTTAATTGCCATTACACATCACTCTACGCGACTCCAATGTGTGTACTTATATAATATAATTAATGTGTGTACGCACGTAAGAAGTTATACCTACTTCTTTGGCGTAACAGAACAAAAATAGCTAAAGATTTCATTCCGTATGTCACAACTCTCTGTTTGTAAAAGGAATGATAAATTAATAAATAAGGCATATTAGGCATGTGACAATCATATATTTAGAATATAATTTATGGAAATAATATAATATTATATATCATTTGTCAGACAATAACAACGGTTGCCATGGCAACAAACAGTTATCAGCTTACTTCATCATGTCGCTTTTTGGCTGTCGGTGTGCGCGCGCATCGTAAAAATTTTACTCTCATAATTTTGTCCAAACGTACCAAAAGAAGTATAACTTGAAAAAACCAAATGATTGAAATGATTTAGAAACAAGTTAATTATCATAAAATAATTGCATAAGTTTTATAAAAGCGAAATAGAATAGACTTACTCAGCGACATAGAATACAGTCACAACCCATCTAGGTGTAAATTAATCAAGCCCAAACACCAGGTAATTGCTGTAAATCGTTGAGGAGTTCCCTCGACTGTCTTTCGGCTCCATCATCAGATCGACTCCAAACCTTATTAAATAGTATTGCTTTAAAATATTTAATGAAAAAAATTAACAATGCACTAGTCGCCACTACGATTTTCGAAGGTTCCCATTGATTTCTCTGGGATTTTCCTTATCATGGTACTACCCTTGGGATACCTCCTTTCCAACAAAAAAAGAATCATCAAAATCGGTTCATAAACGACGAAGAAATCGGCGAACACACTTAAAAAAATCATATATTATACGGTCGAATTAAGAACCTCCTCCTTTTTGGAAGTCGGTTAATAACAGATAAACAAAAGTTTCAAATTGAAACCCTGTCACATGCTTCGTTGCTTTAGCACACTAGTTGGATGCAATACGACTCTGAACTCAAAATAATTTATAAACCTTTCGAAATAGGCTACGATTTGGAATTTGTTCACAAATTATATTTTTAAAGCTGAGAAAAAACACTTTTAGTTCCACTTTCTAGGCTAATTAATGAAAAAAGTCTGCAAAATTTTAAGGTTTCTTGTTCTAATTTTAATTAGATAGGAAAGAGGATTAAGAGATAAGTCATCCTTTGTGCACATGGTTACTGTTTTCTATTTTATATGTATGTTTTTTTTTTGGTACATAAATAAATTAAAAAAATATATAGTTTCCATGTACAAATTTTTGAAGGTAATATTTATTAGCTCTAATTTTAAAAATTGTTGAAACAACTACAACATAATATAGTAATTACGCACAACAAAGCTCCCACGGTCAACTCTGCTGTCAGAGAATACCAGGAGCAACCCGCTTTGTACACCGCCCACCGAAGTGGACCACCTTCCTGTGTGTCTCTTGGCTTCATGCCCGGCTGGGTTGCCGGACCCCTCCTACGACACGACAAGTTGAACACATATCGGGGGGGATACTACATATATTCCTGTACCAACTTCACATATTATACTTAATAGTTAATAAAATAAAAATATCTTGCTAGAAACAGATGGCTTAATAAAGATCAATAATAAATATCAATATTTTTATCTCCATCACTTTGAAATACAAGCCCTAAATATATTTTCACTAACTTCATTATTACGGAAGAAAGACTTCAGTGGAAACATTTGGTGCGTAGGTAACTATTGGCTTTCCGCCAATGATCACCTGTTTGCTCATTTACTTTACTGGGGTACAAATTGAAACTTAACAACGTAAAATAGTATTTATTATTAGTAAACTTAACACTATAATTGAAGTTTTTTTGTCAGTCCCACGACTTTATATTTTAATATATACAAAAAATCGTCAATATCTTCCGGACCATTATAATAAGGGGATTTTGCTAATTTGACAAGTTCGCTTATATTATATAAGAAAAAGTACATATTAAGCTAAGCTTTTATTTATTGACTAGCGGCTCACCCTCGCTTCGCTAGAGTTCGCCTCTGAACAAACAAAAACAAATCTATCCCACGGGAACTCTACATTTTTTCGAGATAAAAAGTAGCTTAAACAGACAGAAAAACAAATAATTTAAAAAAAAAACTGGATTTATTCTATTTCTTTTCTTAAATCCTCCTGACTCATTTTTAGCATTTTTATATATGTATAGGTGTTTTTTTTTAATCAGACAGAAATAAGTATGTATTCAGCCCCTTTTTGAGCACGTCCCACTTCTATGCACGAGCATCCCTTTAATATGAGAGGGATCACACTATAACCTGCCGCGCTAGCCAAGTGCAGGTTGGCGTACTTCTCATATTTTTTAAAAACTTGCTAAATTCTCTTAGACAAACAGGCTTACTCACAATATGTTTCTTCACCGTAAGAAAAGTGGAAAATGTTAAAAATAATTCACACGTGAAAATTACAGAAACTCGGTATTTGAACCGTTTCACTTGGTTTCTCATGCATGCGAGTTACTTCGTATCAATGAGCTACCATTGACTAGTAAAATAAGTATATATTATACTATGTAGATTTTCTTAAATTAAACATTTGTTCTACTCGGTTATGTGAATCGAGAACTCTGAATCAGTGCTATTAATTATCCAGTGTCACAAAAACAAACTAAGGCTGTCAGTTTCTTATTTTTTCTGGATCTTATTTATTTGTTTTTTTTTTTTGAATATTCATTAATATAGTAAAACAAAATAAATCACGATTCTCTGATTTTAAAATTAATAGATAGGTATATTATAGACATTAAATATGTAGTTGATTTTTAACGAGAAAATGTCGCTGTTTTATGATCAGTTTATGAGTAATAAAATAAAGTGAATGTGTTACTTCCTGTAATCAATTATTATTTTTTGTCTATACATCGTAGCCACAAGAGTTATTGCCATCATGGATGACAAATAAAAATTGCCATCGCCCATCACCACAGGAACATTAGGCGACAAGCCGCCATTTTCAGTTTCAATCAATTTTATTAGTCTATATAAACAAAACAGAATGCTGAAATATCTAATACTACATTTAATTTTATTTATTTAATTGTAATTAGCTTATTAAGGTTTAATTTTAATTTAAGGTATTCAGTGATGGATTTACCCATAGGCCCGTGAGGCCCGGGCCTAGGGCGGCATAATTTTAGGGGCGGCAAAATTTTCGGGAAGTCAAAATCCTAAATAGTCCGGTAAAATTAAACCAAAACATAAGTGTGAAGCTACCTTAAGGGTATGGCCTGTGCGTTGATACATCAGGCAATTACTTTTGCCTTTTATATAATAAGATTACAACTTTTACAAATTTTTGAATCGTTATATCTCAGAAACGGTGGCTCGTAGGAAAAAAAGTATTCATAAATTTTTTATAGATAATTTTATGATCTACAATTTTTGTCTAAAGTATTTTTATGATAAAACTTACCGTTTTACTGAAAATCGTGAAAAACTCTTTTTTTTTTACCTTTGACCTTGAATAAAAAATTTTCCATACAGGGGAAAGATGAGGAACTTTTAAATTTTATTTATAATCATATTTTGAACGATTTCACCAATTTTGAGCTTGTTGTAAATTTATGTAGTTTCGAATGTCTAAATTGACCGGATTAAAAGGCGAAAAAAGTCAAAGGCAATCCGAATTCAAAAATCGATTATATTAGATTCTCTTTGAAATATGAAAAATTAAAAAAAATCCAATAAAATATATTGAATAATATTATAACGATTGAATTTACTTTTTAATTAATCGCAAGATTATTTTTATAATAGATCAATAGATATTTATTAACATGAGTCTTTATCGGAAAATGCTGTTGATTTATTTACAAAAGAGGAATAATAAGTTGAAAAATTTTGAGAAATATTCTTCTATATTTTTTGTATTTTCAGTAAAAAAAATTATTGAAAAAAAAAACAAATTTTAAGAATTCACTGTTTTCGGATTTTTCCCCTTATATGCATACAGTTACCCATCTGGACACCAAGTTTCAGTTTTCTAGGTCATCTGGAAGTGAGTTAGGTTTTACTACTATATGTCAGTCAGTCAGTGATAAAAATGCTGATTTTTAGACGTTAATATCTCAATTACCGTTTGCGCTGTATTTATGAAATTAGGGATTGTTAATCTAAGCGGATTAAATAATGAACCAAATTTTATGTTCATGTATCATATGTTAAATAGATTTTGAGTTATTACGAGGTGAAAAGTGGCTCCAAATGGTTCGTGTAAAATATACACACAGTGCTGCGTCGCCAGTTTCTTTTGGCTTGAACTTGGCTGGACACGATACCGCGTGTCTTGATGTTAATATTCATCTCTAAAAAGTTATTTCCATATTTATAATTTATACTCGGAATTCTATTTAATAAATTAATGTAGATTAATCAATAAGAAGTTGTATTTAATGTAATAAAATTTTATCGATCAAAATTTTTACATTTGAAAATTAAATTTTTAATTTTTAACCCCCGACGCAAAAAGAGGGGTGTTATAAGTTTGACGTCGTCTGTCTGTCCTTGTGCGTGCGTGCGTGCGTGCGTGTGTGTCTGTCTGTCTGTCTGTGGCATCGTAGCTCTCAAACGGATGGACCGATTTCGATGCGGTTTGTTTTCATTTGAAAGCCAGTTTCCTTGCGGTGGTTCTTAGCTATGTTTGGTTAATATCGGTCCAGCAGTGTAAGAGTATCAGCTCTTTTCCAAAATGAGGTAAGGCATTTTGGCTTATGATTACTTGATTAAGTGCTTCACGTGCGTAGGGGGTTTTTTTAATTTTTAATTTATATTGTTATAATAATCACTCCCTCACAAAGCAAAAAAGGCGGCCTATCAATCGGGGCCTAGGGCGGCATCAAGCCTAAATCCGCCACTGAAGGTATTGCTTAAAATCTATCTATATATATAAAGTAAGAAACTGACCGGCTGACTGATTCACTAGTACTGATCAATCAACGCACAGCTGAAACCGCTGTGTCTAGAAGCATGTCCACAAAATATGTTCCTTAAATTACGTAATTTAAATTAAATTTAAAGTAAATTTTGAGTTACGATCACTAAACTAAAATTTGTTTTCTATAATATCTTTAAGGCAGGCCGTTGGTAGTACCATTGTAACGCACTCGCTTGGGAAACCGAGTGAAGCGGGTTTAAATCCCGGGTTTCGCACCTGATATTTTCTTGTGCGAATCATTTCTAACATAAAAACTTACCACTTGCCTTACGGTTCACCATAACCTTACGGTTTTCCTTCAGGAAAACATCGTGAGGATACTTGCATGTCTGAGAGAACATAGAACTGATCGACCGATCGATAGCCCCATCAATCGACTGATTGATCGATTGATCGACCGACTGATTGATCGACTGGTCGACCGACAGATCGACCGACTGATCGACCGATTGGTCGACCGACTGGTCGGCCGACTGGTCGGCCGACTGGTCAAGCGACTGGTCGAGTGACTGATCCAGCGACTGGTCGGCCGACTGGTCGAGCGACTGGTCGACCGACAGATTGACCGACAGATCGACCGACTGATCGACCGATTGGTCAACCGACTGGTCGACCGGCCGGTTGACCGACTGGTCGAGCGACTGGTCGACCGGCTGGTCGACCGACCGGTCGACCGACTAGTCGACTGACCGGTCAACCGATTGATCGACCGATTAATCGACCGATTGATCAACCAACTGATCGACCAATTGATCTACCAATGGTTGTTTGTTTGAACGCGCTAAATCCGATATGAAAAATTATTTTTTGCATTAGATAGCTTGTTTATTCAGGAAGGCCGTATATTATATAGACTATCTATTCCATACTAGCCTAGAAAACGTACCTAGGGTCGAACTCGAGTAAATCGAGGGTATGCCGCTAGGTACATATATTCTTTATTGCACATCAAGAATGTTACACAGATAATACAGAGGCCAATGTGGGCAAAGGTGGACTTATCTCTAGCACTACTAGCGACTCACCCTCGCTTCGCTTTGAGTTCGTCCTTAGACAAAAACACATCTATCCCACGGGAACCTTACATTTTTCCGGTATAAAAAGTAACCTATGTACAATTTCAAACTATAATCTATTTGCGTCCCAAATTTCATCCAGATCCGTTCATCCATTCTTGTTTGAAAGAGTAACAAATATCCATCCATCCTCACAAACTTTCACATTTATAATATACTAGCAACTCAACCTCGCTTTGCTCGAGTTCGTCCCTAGGTTGATTCCCTATACAGACTTTCATCCCCATTTTCACCCCCTAAAGGATCATTCCTTTAGGGGGATTCCCCGGGAAGTGGGAAGTTTTTGTGTGGAAAAACTTCCCACTTCCCGGAAAATGATTTCCGGGATAAAAACTTCCCACTTCCCGGGGCCTCAAACTATCTTGTTACTAAATTTCATTTAAATCGGTCAAGTAGTTTTTGAGTTTATTCGTTGCAAACATACAAAAATACAAATCTTTACTCTTTATGATAGTAATGTGAATGTAAGTATGGACTTTACGAATTTGTCTTCAATCCGTTGAGTTGTTAAAGCATAAAGAATTAGCAAATACACTCATCATTGACTAATAAAGTTTCACATTTTTAACATTAATGTGCTAGTCTCATTAACGATGATAATGATGATTAAAAACGACCCGACCAATTAAAAAAAATATAAAAGTGACATTTCCTATTGATTTAATATTCTTTTCTCAAGATAAAAGAAGCCCTATATCTTTCTCGCCTGAATCCTATATCTGCTATAGAAAGTTCAGTTAAAATCCGTTCAGCCCTCCTGGAGATTAAAAATATGTGGTAACTATTTGGATATTCTTCAATTTCCTGTATTATTACAGTGCTTAACCAATTTTCCTAGTACTATTCCACCTGTGAATCTAGATTACTCAGGGTAGGTAAGACGTCTGTCGTCACTTGTTTGGCGAATGTTAGATTTTCTAGATTTTTTTTTTGCTGTAAAGATTAATAATGATCATGACAGACACGTCGTGTGCAATGGAGGATCGCGTACTTGCAGACAATAGCGTTGCCAAACCTACAGACCGATCACTCTCTGCCAAACTTACATACGCGCTTATCTATTGTCTGCTACCTTTCAAATTATACCTATTATTAAACATTCTCATTTATCTTCTAAATTTAACGTACTTCACTCTTCCGTTAACATCTATACTAATATTATAAATCTGAAAGTTTGTGAGTATGGATGTTTGTTACTCTTTCACGCCAGAACGGTTGAACGGATCTGGATTAAATTTGGCACAGAGATAGATTATAGTCTGGAATAACACATAGGGTACTTTTTATCCCGGAAAAAAATATGTTTTCCATGGGATAGGTTTGTTTTTATTTTCCTAGAAGCGAACCCGAGCGAAGCGAGGGTGAGCCACTAGTAAGATATAAAATAATTTACATCCATGTTACATTTAAAAAGATTTTGTATGATTTTTTTTAAAAAAATATTGACTATCACATATTCTTTTCGTCGTAGAGTTTACTTATTAATTCAATCTTAAAGTAAAGATCCCTAACATATTATGTATATTTTAATTATAATATTAATGCTAAATTTGCCTTTCGTCGTAGCCAGACGATAGCTAAGTTCCAAATAACATATCTTCATATAATGATGCACATGATATTCATACATTTACAATGCAATAAATACTATTATCTAATACTTGTAAGTTGTAATAAAGGTACTTCGTCCTCAAAATTCACCTTAAATAGGTAAAGTGTAAAATAGAACAGCCATATTATAGTGATATTGCTAATCTAATTAAACTTAAGGAAAATAATGCAGAAATTGTATGTCATAAAAATATTCTTAAAAAACGTCTCACATGGAATACTTTTTTTTTATATATATTATAAATTATCACAGTCAAAGTGTTTTAACAAAATTTGTAACTATAACTATTTGAAAATGTAAAAAAAACACAACATACAACTTTACAATCTATACATATAATAAAATTGTAACTAAGCCGAATCTCTACATAAAATATTTTTTTTGGAAAATCTTTATTGAAATAGACTTTATTATCAATCAATACAGAAGCCAAATCTATAGTTTTTTAGATTTTATGTCTGTCTGTCTGTCTGTTATCGCATCACGGGAAAACCACTGGACAGATTTTGATAAAATTTGGTATGATGATAGCTGGGTGGGCGTGTCAAGATATAGGAAGGATACTTTTTACTGCGGGAAAATATCTCATCTTTGAGCTAAACGTAAAAACGTAACTAGGGACGAACCAAAGCGGAGCGAGGGTGAGTTGCTAGTTCGCTATATATTTTTATTTTTTCTAGACTTCCTTGCAAAATAGATCTCCTTAGGTATTTTATTTTAATGGAATAGTATAGGTCTACATAACATCTCCATCCAGTCCATTTTAAATATTGGTAAAAGAGTTTTTTTAAATCGGATGAGTAGTTCCGTAGATTATCTCTTACACCCAAACACACAAACATCACAACATTAGTGTAGAGTGTAGACTAATTAATCAAACGCTACGTAAGTGTAAGCTTACTTTGATCTTTTCTTGTTTATGACGTTTCAAGAATTAGGGCAACAAATTAATTTAAAACTATTATATTTGACGTTTGTTAAACATATTTAAAGTTAAATATGTTTAATAAACGTGAAATTGAACTTTTTACGTTTTTGGTACAGATGGAGCTTATACTTAATGATAATTTAGAACATATGTAACAACTAGCGGAACGCGCAGCTTCGCTCGCGTTAAAACTACAGAAAAACTCTAAAAAAGTAGGTTTCATACAAACTTCCATACCCTCTTTTACCTCCTTTTAGGATGAATTGTATTACAACGGGTTTTCCCGTGCGAATGAGATTATTTCCCGTGGTAAAAAGTAGCCTATGTCACTCTCCAGCCCTCCAACTATCTCTACACAAAAAATCACATCAATCCATTCTTCCGTTTCGACGTGAAAGAAAGACAAACAAACGAACGACCGAACGAACAAACAAACAAACACATTACACACACACACACATCAGCCTCTATCCGTCCACTGCTGGACATAGGCCTCTCAAAATGCACGCCACTTCGATCTATCTTGGGCTTCTCGCATCCAGCTCCTGCCAGCCGTCTTGCGTATATCGTCACTCCACCGTGCCTGGGGACGCCCTCTATCCCGTTTGCCAGTTCGCGGTCTCCACTCCAGGACTCGTTTACCCCAGCGGTTGTCGGTCCTGCGACTGATATGGCCAGCCCACTGCCACTTCAGCTTGCTAATCCGGTGGGCTATGTCGATCACCTTGGTTCTCTGCCGGATCACCTCATTTCTGATGCGATCACGCAGAGAAACGCCGAGCATAGCCCTTTCCATAGCCCGCTGAGCGACTTTGAACTTGTGGACCAGCCGTACCGTCAGTGTCCACGTTTCGGCTCCGTAAGTCATAACGGGTAGGACGCACTGATTGAAGACTTTCGACGTAGCTTCCCGAATGCTGCCCAACCCAACTGAATTCTTCTGATCACCTCCCCCTCGAAGTTGTTTTTACCCAGCTGCAATGTCTGCCCGAGGTAAACATATTTTTGAACAACTTCGAGTACGTTTCCGTGCATTGCAATCGGTTCCGGTAGTACATGCTCGTTGAACATGACCTTGGTTTTGTCCAAGTTCATCCGTAGACCGATGCGTTCAGAAGAATCAGCTAGGTCGTTCAACATCTGTTGTAGATCCTGCATCGTTTCCGCCATTATGACGATATCGTCAGCAAATCGCAAGTGCGAGATGTACTCGCCATTGATGTTGATGCCACGTCCTTTCCAGTTCAGCGTCTTGAACATATCCTCCATTGCATTTGTGAACAATTTCGGGGAAATAACGTCCCCTTGTCTCACTCCTCGATGCAATGGTATAGGACTTGTTTGCTGATTCTGTACTTGGACGGACATGGTGGCGGCTTCGTACAGACATCTCATCACTTGGATGTATCGCCAATCTACTTGGCAACGGTGCAGGGACTCCAGAACGGACCAGGTTTCAATCGAGTCAAAGGCCTTCTCATAGTCCACAAATGCTAGACACAGGGGCTGATTATACTCTTCGGTCTTCTGTATAATCTGCCGCACTGTGTGGATGTGGTCTATGGTGCCGTATCCGCTCCTAAATCCAGCCTGTTCCGGGGGTTGAAATTCGTCGAGTCTTCGCGCAAGACGGTTCGTGATCACTCTTGAAAACAGCTTATATACGTGGCTTAAAAGAGAGATGGGTCGATAGTTCTTCAGCTGGGTCTTGTCTCCCTTTTTGAAGAACAGGACGACCACACTCCTACTCCACGCCTCCGGAGTTCTCCCTTCAAACAGGACGGCGTTAAAAAGCTTTTGGAGCTCCCTCAGTACGGGTTTACCTCCTGCCTTTATCAGTTCTGTTGTAACGCCATCCTCTCCAGGGGCTTTTCCATTTTTAAGCTGCCTAAGAGCGATCTCGATTTCGCCGATGCTGACTTCTGGCAGGTCTTCGGTGTAGTGGCGTGTTAATGTAGCTCTAGAATACTCATTTTCGGGATCAGGACGAGATGCATGCGAAGCGTATAACCGGCCATAGAATTTATCCACTTCCAAAAGGACTGCCGGCTTCGAAGCAACAACTTCTCCACTTTCTGTGGTCAGCTTTGTCAGGTGGCTTCTTCCAAGAGATTGTACGAACACCTTGGATCCCCGGTTCTGCTCGATCGCTCTTTCAATCGAAAGAGTATTAGAGCACCGGAGATCGTGCCGTACGTGCTTGCTGATCTCTCGGTTTAGAGCCCGCTTTGCTGACGGAGTGACGGGTGGGTTTTCACGTCGTTCCTTCATTAGCCCTAAAGTCTCTTCCGAAAGCTTCGACTTCTTGCCCTTACGCTGCATTTCACAAAATCTCGTGCCTTCCTCCCTGAGGATCCGAACCACATTTTTGAGGTTCTGGTTAACGTCTGTTGTGGTTTCCACGGCAGCGAATCGGTTTTCCAGGTTGGACTGAAACGTTTCAGATCCCATCGTGATTTGGAGCGGAGTAGGTCGGAGCCTGGCCTTCATCAAACGGACACGTTCGGCTTTAAAGTCGATATTCAGAGAGCCTCGGACAAGTCGGTGATCACTGCCGGTGTTAAACCTGTTGATCACGGAGACGTCTCTGAATATGTGCCTTTTGTCCGTTATGATGAAGTCGATCTCGTTTTGGGTCTTAGCGTCGGGGCTTTGCCACGTCCACTTCCTTTGGGGCTTCTTCTTGAAGAAAGAGTTCATCAAGAAGAGCCCCTCCCGCTCGAGGAAGTTAACGAGCATTTGCCCCCTAAGGTTCCTGCTTCCAAATCCATGGGATCCTACTACCGATTCGTTGCAATTCTGTACTCCCACTTTAGCGTTGAAGTCTCCCATAATAACGTTGTAGTGGGTCTTTGTAGTGAAGTGGAGGGCTCTCGATATATCGTCGAACATTTCCTCCACTTCGTCATCCGAGTGTGTCGAGGTCGGTGCGTACACTTGCACCACCTTGAGGCTATACCTCTCAGTGAGCTTGATGATGAGGTACGCTACCCTGTTCGACACACTGGACATTTCTACAACGTTGTCGGCGAGAGACTTATTGACCAGAAACCCTACACCACCTTGGGAATGTTGGTCTCCTTCACGGAAGTACATTAGGTGGCCCGACTCGAGGGTTATGGTGTCCTCCCCCTCTCTTCGGACTTCACATAACCCGAGAATATGCCACCTAATTTTCCCAAGTTCAACCTCAAGTTGCGCCAGATGCGAGTCAAGCCGTAGCGTGCGTCCGTTGTACGTCGCCAGGGTCAGTCGGTTTTGGTGGCCTCCCGTAGCCCGGAGATTCTTGGCACCCCCCGCCTCGCCGTTACCGTGGTCGCCACCTTGACCAGGAATAGCGGGGCCGCCGGGAACTGGGGGCCGTGGCTTTTGTTTACTCTGCATTCAGAGGAATTGCCCATAATCGCCACGCTGGGCAGGCGGGTTGGCGATCGCAGGGGGGCGTAGCTTCTCGCATCGGTGACGCTGCTGCCCGTCACCGGCCTGTTGCATTTAGCTACGCCTAGATGGATATACCGCCATCGGTCGGTCGCCAGAGCCTCGTCTGTCGGTCAGCAGGATGTATCGCGTGCAGGTGAGGTTGGCTTGGGGCGAGGAGGTGTTGGTTCGTCCCCTTACATCCCTGGCGCAGTCGGTAGGATTAAACAAACACATTATCACATTTATAATATTAGTATGGATGTAACTAGCTTATTATCATTATTAAGGGAAGACATATTAAATGCTTACACATCAAATAACATTTTTTCAGAAAGCTCTACAATCTCAGAACTGCAATAATTTCCATCATTTTTCTTCTACCTCTCATTGTCCTTTTATTGTCATGCATATGAAGAAAATATGTAGGTATAAAAATATGAAAACTTTTTTTAATGGATAAACTGTATATATTTTTTTATAAAATCCCAAAAACATAGTTATGTAACTTGCGTTTTATTAATCATTTCATGGATCTTAAAGTCAATGCACTTTCTTCAACGTACGTCATTTACCAAAATATGATGCCAAATTGCGTTATTGGTTACATAAAAAAGTATTTTCTGTTGACTACGTAAGCTACTATTTTTACTAATGCTACAAAAATAAACTTATATATATATATATATATATATATATATATATATATATATATGTATATGTATATATATATATGTGTGTATATATATATATATATATATATATATAGATTAAATTCGAATTGCAAATTTATTTTGAACAGAAAATCCTTTACTATAACTTTTATCCATAAAAGCAATCAAAGAAATCTATCATACTATAACTTGATCTATTCAACGCTCTGCGGGTGGTCAGTTTACTACTTTAACAACAATTTAACACGTTAGTTACAACAAAAAGTGGCGCTTCGGTCTTATTTACGACTCTATAAATACCTACACTGGAATACATAAAAAACAACACTACAAAAATTCAAAAACGTTTAAGTATAAACTTTCAGCCGCTCTGTTTTATGACACCTTTTTATCTGTCAAAACAAACAAAGGAAAAAGCTCGTTTATACAATACTGGCAACATTTTATAAGACAAAAGGGTGTAAAAGACAGGTGTGAGCTGTTTGTATATTTATTCATTACTAACCTCCTTTCTTTTACTTAAGTTCTGTTAGTGCATGTTTTTTCTTTTTTAATTAATTATACAAATAAAAACACTCTTTTTATTTGTTGTAATGTTTATGCCAGATAGACAGACAAACAACTGTAACTTGTATTTCAACTTCTGGAATCTAGTCCATTTATATCCATTTTTCGACATTTTAACAACTTTACTATTCAAGTAGCCTACATGCGACCTAACTTGAGGTTGTTTTTCTAATTTATCTTCAAACACATACTTGATAAAAAGGACCAAATCAGTTGAGTTACTTCTAAGAAACCCATTAAAGTCAATCTAGAATTGGTTAAAAAATTATAAAACCAATGAAATGTATCCCAGCCCAGCCAGCAGCAGCCAGCCGCTGACGCATTAATTAGTACTTACAAATGTTCTTTACGTACTTAAATAATCCGTGTTTAAGAGTAACGATAAATATAGGTACATCACTAGTAATAACACTTTACAAATTATATACATATTATGAGTGAGTACATATATTTACTACAACAAAAAAGATACTGTTCGCAAAACAACTGTTTAAAACATAATACATATAATTTATGCAAATATATTAAGTATGGTTTATTTTCAATCAACACTATTATGGTGTACCTCATTTCGTAGGCAGACGTCATCAATACGTACCACATAAGACGTATGTACGTACGCAGGCAAGCTTCGTCTTGTTTTCCGTAAACATTAGAACCTAATTACGTACTAACGTACACGTATAACTCGTTTTGTTACGTAATATTGTCTATCGTTTACTATTCTCAATATACTTCAAAATAACCCTGTTCGATAAATATGTGCTTTTAAAGATAATATACATATATTACTTTGTTAGATTTACGCGAATATTTGACATTTTAAATAAAACTATATTTTCGGATTATTTCGCGGATTTATTTTGATTTTTGGTTACCGACGTTTCAAATGCTTTACAGCAATCATGCTCACGGGGGAGACTAAGGTGTTAGACATCTTAAAGGCGTTATATACTTGCTACAGGCAGTGCCTACCCACATACAATTTTTGTAAATTCAATTCAATTCGGGAACCAAAAATCAAAATAAATCCCCGAAATAATCCGAAAGGATAGTTTTATTTAAAATAATAGGTATATATTATTTAATGGATGAAACTTTTTTTATCTGGTGTTATACCTATGATAGAATAAGTTTCAAAATTAATTAACATAATCAATATGAATTTAGCAAATACAATAACTACACAATAATATCTATAATATCTACACATATAACAACTATATAGTTTATATCCCCAACATTTACATACATATATACATTTATACTAGGACCAAACACAAACTTAATTTCATTCAAAGATTTTGTGTATTTAAGGCAAAATTTAATGTTTAAAAAAACTTAAGCATTTAGTTATTTCAATGCTATTGTTTAATGACAATTTTTTTTTATATATATATATATATATATATATATATATATATTCTCTTCTCTAAAACTCATTTAATTAATCAATAACAAAAGTATACAAAAAAGTATACAAAAAAATAAATAAAATAAAAAAGAACAAATTGTTAAACGTGAAGAAAATAATAAAGGTCACAATATGTACAGTATTTACTCTAGCCTGCTACGAAAAGCTACGGCGTAGAAGGAATTCAGGGTTCATTATGAAACTTTCATATAAAAGCAGTTATTAATTTACGATAATATAATTCATTTGAACTTAAAAAATATAATTTATAGAATTGTTCGTTTACATTTGTCTTCACTCTAAAGACTGTAAATATTACTTTGTTGATAACATGTATGCTTAAGAAAGACCTAGTATGAAATACGAATTTTACTTGCTGTCGATGAAATGACTTTTTTTGTTTTAGTTATAATTTAAAAATAAAAAAGAAAACGTTAGTAAAAACATAACAAGTATAATTTTCGACCATGAAATCTTTGATGTGCAAATCAGATTCACACTTGACCGTTTTTTTAATGATGTAATTATTTAAGGGTGCTCCTATATAAAATTAAAGCAAAAAATCGTGCAAACATTTATTACGTTAGTAATTGGTTAGTATTTTGTTTAAATAATGGTATATTAAAGGTAAAGTCAAGGGTTGTCAGTAAGAGTGACATTGCAATAAAGTTTGCAGGTGATAAAGACGCAGACGTGGTTTATATGCTTTATTGCAAGGAGTTAAAGTTCTAGTTTAGTACATCAAAACGCATAAATTAATATTGTAAGTTTGCGAAGACGCCACCGTTGGCAACTAGCCGAAACCTGGCACGGAGCTTATAAAAGAGAGCAACGTTTTGCTCCCACGCCCGGCGCGCACAATCTCGACGCTCTCCTCATGGGGCGCGCAAACTTCAACCGATAGCACAAAATAATATTAATTTACTAATTAATGTATTATAGTTTATATTAAACCAGTGATTGGGACCAAGTGATAAGTGATACGGTAAGTTCGGTTTGAATATGTGACAGTGATTACTACGGATCTGTGCTATGTGCTATGTGATTTCAGTGTTACCCAAAACACGAAAAATCTTGGATTTAGCAATAAATGGATGATGTCTGTGAACACGTATACCATAAAAAGAAATAAATAGTGCAAAAAATCAGATGTGGATCATAAAAGCCAGTGTTACAAGAAGTGAAGTGTGTTTATCGTAGTGCAAGAATAGTCACGACAAACGGTTTTGATAATTATAGAACATAGCAAAAAATTACTTTTTTTCTAATTCTTACTAACCTGAACGATTTTTTTAAATTTATATGTATATATACATAAGTGCCAATATTCTAATAAACAAAATGAAGATTTATTACAAAATTAATCTTTTTACCGTTTAACTATATTGACACTCTTTCACATTACTTCTTGCAATACTGGCTAAATTAAAAAGAAAAATAACTACATAGATAAAAAAACTAAAAACTGATTTGATTTAATACAGTCTTATTTACTTACTACTATTAGCCTTTCAATTTAGCTGACGGATTGTTTGATTGGATCGACTGACGATTTCTGTCATCACCTTTTAAAATTTTTGGCAATTCTCTCCAGAGAAAATATTTAACAATTATTAGCTAATTGGCTGGCATTGATCGGCAAAATCAATAAATAAAATTTCTAATTTTTATTTATTTAACTAAATAAATTATAAAACTCCTACAAATCAAATCTTATTCAAATTATTTGCTGAACCAACCAGCCCCATGTTTAAAGTAAGATATCTAATATATCCACCGGTATATTTTGTACACAGCATAGTAATTTTGGCTCTAAAGACAAACTGTGCAAACAGTTTTGTGGGTCTTTTTGTAATTTTTTTTTTGTATTAATATATATTATAATAATCTAATAAATAAATAATAATAATAAAAGAAATAAAAATTATGGCGAATCTTTAATATTAACATTTTATAAATGCAGCTTCCTAATACAATAAATTTATACGATTGTCTTAAGCTCGAATACATTAAAAAGAAATATAATTTTACGATCAGTTTTAAAAATATCTTTGCAAATTGATAACTGATCTAGCTACGTCGGGTCTACTAGAGATACTTAGTGTAATCCTAGTAAAACTATTTATTGTGAATTTTCGTGTCACGATCAATAAATAATATAAAAAGTGAATAAAATATTAATATAAATAAGTATGTTTATAATCTTCGTCTATTATTTTTTAGGGCATAAAATTGAAAATACCGTAACTCAACAAATATAACTGTCATGTTAAAAAAGAACTAAAAACTCTATCTAACCCTTACGGTTAAGATAACTTATTTTAGATTTGTCACTGAAAATAATAATAGCATCTTAGCTAGAATATTTGGCTGAGAGTAATTGCTTCAAGGCGTCTTATGTTCAAGATTCATGTAGAACACGCTTCTTATAAATCCTAGACCGCAGCCGACAAGTGGGACCTGCCAAAGCAGATGGTTACGGCACACTCAACTACTATAATTCTATTTCGATTATTACCTTCACATGTTTATTTCTAGATGACGAATAGCCTTACGTGTATGCCCCGATAGCTGTAACATCGTGCGTACGCATTGGCGTACATTGGCTCGTTACATTATCTTGGAATTTTAAAAGCTTATTTTATAAGTAGAATTTCTATATTACGAGTACCTTCTTGACTTCTATTACTCAAGATATAGGGCTCTCAATAGTTCATCGAAGGTGATATCGAGTGATTTATTTCCTGTTTTTTTTTTTTTTATTAAGCAGTACAGTAGGGTTAATTGGCAGAGATAGTCGAAACTAGAATTAAATAGGATACCAACTTAGAAGTAATTTGGTTTATAATAGTGATCTAAGACGGGAATTATATAATTATAACTTATGAAATTGGACTTAATTATAACATCGTCCATTCCAGCTATAGAAAATCTAAATCTTTTCTTATAAAATAAGCACTGAAATATGTTTGTAGTTGATTCAACCGCCGGTGTAACTTTTTAAATAGAATTAGCTTATAAGCCTAGAATGTTACATTTTTTTATTCTGGCTTATCAAGTCATCTTGGAAACACCATCGCATCGATCAAAAAAGTTCTAGATACACAATCAGCGACAAAAAATGTCCTCCCTGAATAAGCGCGCATTTGAAAATTAGAGTGCGCTTTTATATGTTTATTTTTTTTATGAAAACAACTTTAAGTATTCCAATTAAGATTCAAATTACATTGTTGTATATTTATTTCAACTAAAATAAGTGTTAAGTTATATATTTTAAGTTATATATTTATTGTCTTGCGTATATTACAATATTAATCTATTCTCAACTTGACCACAGACTTTAACAATAAACAAAAGAGTATTTATGCGTGTCTGTGTCAAATACATGGTAGTGTGCGTAATGTTTTTTTTTTTATTGATTTAATGTATTTTTTTATGCATAATTTTAAAAATATATTAGCATTCTGCATTCCATCTCTCTATAAACTATAAGTGCGGAAAATTTCATACTCCTCCGTCCGCGCAATTTTCGTAAAAAGGTGTACAAATTTTTGCTTCACGTATTAATGCATAAATTTTTGTATGGAATTGTGTATCTAGTACCTTTTTCATCCATGCACCATACAGGGAACACTAGTAGATACCTATATGTATGCATACGTAGGTACTTAGTTTGTGTAAAACGAGGGTGGATTAGTAAACATTCATATTTATTTACTTCTTTATATGCCAAACAAAAATATATAACTACTAAATACAGTTCTGATATAAATAAAATGATAAATAAAGAACAAAATGTAATAAAAAAATATGTAATCAAAGAAAGATAAAACCTTACCTATATCAGTTATATCCGGTCTTCATATTTATTAATTTTTAAAAATTATATGGGACCATTCTCCTGTCAATTAAAAAAAATATGGAAAACGGTTCACAGTCGGTGAAGTTGTCGTCGACTTCGGCGACATAAGTACATAGGTACACCAAAACAAAATACATAGGTACCACCAAACACCTCCTCCTTATATATGATTATATATCTTTATGTATATTTTTTAAGCTACAATATACATACAAGAGATACAATAAAAAAAAATAAAAAAATTTGAACGACTACTAAATGAACCTTACATACATCCTTTTTTTTAAGTTAAAATGTCCTAGTATTAATGGAAATAAAAAAAAACATCTTTGCAGATTTTTAATCTGTTATTCTTTCTTAGGTACTATATTAATATTTATTGAAAGTAAATATTTATGTGGAGCTTCGACTCTATTTAAGTATGCCAAACGGCAATTCGCTCTACATCATGTATATAATATATTTATTAAGTTTCGTTAACTCAATATACGATATAAATATTTTGATGCAATAAAAATAAATTATCGTTTTAATTAAAAGTATTATCAACAGACAACGTAATTTTATAGAATATAAAACGCACGTAATATTACATCTATTTCATGTATTTTAGTAACGAAATGATGGCATTAGAAAATATATACTCGGCAGTAATCTGTTCACGAACGTTTATATTTCATTTAATACATTTTTATTCCAGACACCAAAATAGATGTTAACATTGGCATTCAGCTGTTTCTCGGTGATTTTCTATTTTCACTCACTAAATATATTCAAGCTCTTCGAGCATAAAGCTGACACTTTTCCCGTCATTTGCATACTGAATTACTTACTCCTTTAATTAAATATTTACATAGCTATTAACCAATACTTTGAACTGACTACAAATATTCTGATAGGTCTTATCGAAGAGATCGAAGAAAAAATGATTTGTCAAATCTAGTGCAATATGAAATTTATATGTGTGTAAATCATTTATAAATTAAACATTAATTTATTTACAATCGAAAAATACGATGCAAACAATACAAAACAAATGTCAAATTATTTCTATACAAGTCACAATTTAAAATATATAAATTATATTTCTTAGCTATTGACAGTGTTGCAAATATTTTCTAATAATTTTGGCATCTAAAATATTTCTATTTTAGATGCCAAATAAATATATTTAAATAAAATAAATATATTTAATATCTTCTCTAATTCCATTTCTTAAGATAAATCCCCGTGAGTATGCAAGAAAGAAATTCTAATGCGAATATAATTAATTATATTTTCCCAAAAACCAGAACTTTAGATATTTAAATTTGATTAGCTTCGCCAACAAATCAAGGGACTTTCCTACTTTAGCAGGAAATATCATTTAACTTTAACGAAAAATATATTTACTTTTAAAGAGCTCAGTAGGTTTGGGGCGCACAAGACATAATTTTATAATATGTTAAGATTTAATGTACATCATTAAGGTCTTACACTAAAGTCATTGTGGTAATATTACTTAAGAAATTTAACGTAAAATTAAATTAAATTAATAATTATTTACCAAATATCTTTATATACAAATATACGACATACAAATATTGTATCAATATTATTAATGTTTAACCAACAAAGGATCAAATAAGTATTTACCTAATGTGTGTTAAATTATTTAAAACTAGAGATTTAGGTCACGTTGGTTCCCCTAGTTTGATTCGCTATACAAACTTTCATCCCCATTTTCACCCCCTTAAGGGATGATTTCCGGGATAAAAATTATCCTATGTTTTTCTCAAGGTCTCAAACTATCTTATTACCAAATTTTATCTAAATCGCTTCAGTAGATCAAGAAATTACCCCCTACAATGTCACAAACTCACTAACTTTACCTCTTTATTGATTTGAATTAAGCCTATATCAATATTTTTAATGTAATTTCTTTTTGCATAAAAAAATAATAATTAAAAAGTGCAAATATAGGTGGGAAATTCAAAGTATTTTAAATAAAACTATATTTTCGGATTATTTCGCGGATCCACTCCGACCTCCGGCTCCCGACGCCTCGAATGCCTCACAGCAATCATGGTCTTTATAAAATTAGTACAGATATATCTATTAATAAACAGGCTCTACGGGTTTAGTATTATAATTTCTCTCCCGTCAGAGTTTACTACACTGTGGACCTACTCGTAATAAATAAAACTCACCTTAACTTTTGAAAACGCTATGATCTAATAGAAATCTATGTGATACCAAACAATGCGCGTGTAAACAGGCATACTAGATAACAAAAATTAAAAAAAAAACTTCTGCTTCCTCTAATTTTCTTTAATATAAATATTTAAAAATGTTCAAGGTTCAAGCTCGACCTTATTATTGCTCCACCACCCTTTTATCGCTTTTTCAAAATTTGCTACAATCACTATATACAGTACCGTCTTTACCATAGGGGCACACGGGGCACCGGCCCAGGGCCCCCAGACTCACGGGGGGCTAGCAAAGACAAAATATTTGTTTACATGAACAAAGAGAAGCTCTATTTTTTACCTAATATAACTATGAACTTTCGATTTTTTTTATAAATATAAAACCAGATCAGATTTCGTAATAGGTATTTTCAAAACTAAAAATAAAAAAATATTAATAAAAATCTATTCAACACCAACAGTCCAAATTCAATTTCAAAGGTTTTTGTATAAATGTAATTCAATAAAGTTAATTTTCATTTCATCATTCACATTTTTGACTTTCTAAAGGATCCCAAAATTGATATGTGCCCAAGGGCCCCTGTGCGGCTTAAGACGGCCCTGACTATGTAATATGATGTAGCCACTCATAACAATATTCTCATAAGTATATATAAATTTGATTAAATTATAATGACACATGACTAACCCATCCATCTATGATATGCCTGTCTTGACGTGAGTTATTCAATGATATAGATCATTGTCAAAGGCCAGCCCATCTTGCCAGCAACGGATCACAAACCAATGTCGAACTGTCGGCTGCGCTCCAATAATAATTACATATATATCTTACGTTGCTATATGAAACGAAATGTTAAAAAGTACAAAACAAGGTATGCACATCCTACAGGTGATTTTTTTACATGAAATTGAAGAAAAGAGCGATTTGAACTTTCACGTTCAACAAATACCTAAAAAAGTTAAAAATTACCATTGTCATTATATAAAATGTGGATAATTTATCAAAAACAATGTACTAATTTGAATATAAAAAACTATATGTTTTATTACATATGGGCAATTTGTGTTAATTTAAAAATATTTATAAATCAAAAACAACTATATCTAAATCAAGGTAAGGGTCACGCAAGCCCTGGCCATGAGCCGAGTTTTTGTAGGCCGGGAATGATACTTTTACGTATACAGTTATCGTTATTTTATAAAAAAAAAGCTGACCGCCATATTTCTTTTTAAGACCTTAAACGTAACTGTAACTTCAAACAGCTGTATTGACTTTAATTTTCAATTTAAGACCAAAATCGCGCTATTGAAAAGAACCGGGAGCTCGAGCCGGGCTGCCGCCGCTATAAAAAGATCAACATAGGGCGGCCGACAACGGCAGCCGCGCGACATGCAACCCTGGAAAGCGATTTGACTGTGCCATCTAGTACTGTTGCCAAAATAATTAAAGAAATCTCCGTCGATGTCCCTCCGCTGCGCCCGCGCCGCTCTAAAATCGTCGCTCTTTGCCCGGGAGTCGCTACTCGGGGCGCGGCGGGAAAACATCTCCCGCGTCACTTTTATTTCTTCTTTCCTTCCCGACGCTGTCGAATAAAATAGTTCAGTAAGTTCCTAATACTTCTAAAAACGGATTAAACATCAGTGTTACAATATTATGTGAGATTAAGTGCTCAAGCCATCCCTGGAAAATTAGTGGAAAATAATATATAGTGATAGTGTTACATAACGCAAAGAGTTTTATAAAGCTATTTCGTAAATTTAAAAATACCGCACTTTCTAGGCGCCTAGGACATAAAAATAACACCGCGTCACGTGGTACACTTTCGACCTATAGTAGTGCACCACATTTATTAAGTACCGTAAATTCAATTAAGCATTATATTGTTAAAAATTATATTACTTTCATAATTTTTATAAATATCTTGATAGTTGCATTATTCGCATAATTTAATCTTGCATAATAAACAAAATTACTTTAAAAAGGTTAATATTTGATAACATTAGTTTTTGACCTGAATACCAGATGGCGTTACGGTCATCTCCTTTTTACGTCAGTCTAGGAAAAAATGACGGCTGGATTGGATACGTGTTGGTGTAGTTTATGATATTTACGAGAAAAAAGTATTACCTTAGTACAAAATTTAGTTGTAACTGCGAAATAAATTAAATCAGACTTTTATGTTTAGTGAAATATTCGTTAGGACATTATCTGCTCATGTAATAATAAAGTTTTCGGTGAGTGTGTACTGGTCTGACCAAACGGTGCTTTAATGTAGGAAATAGCTAGTTAATTCAATCTTTACTAAATTAATCTGCGTTAATTTTGAAATATGTTTTTTATAAAACATTCTGTAGTATTTAGCATTAAAAATCTTAGGACCTAAGATTAATTTTTGTCATAAGACACCATTTAATAAATGACAATGATTTAAAAAAAATATATACTAGGTTATCTTCACATTTATGAAATTATTGTAATAATTAGGCGATAAAACTCATACAGTTTAATGTTTTACTCTTAATTAAATAAAATTATTATAAAACGTAACTTTATAACCTCTGATTTAATGATGATGACTTGTCATTTTCTAACCTATATTCTTTTTTGCCTTATAGAACTGACGGCAACGTAGAAATTTCACCATGGAGGACTCTCACACGAAAACCGTGGATGAAGTCTTAAAATATTTTGGCACAGACCAAGACAAAGGGCTTACCCCTGACCAAGTCAAAAGGAATCAAGAGAAATATGGGCCAAATGGTAAGTAACAGTGTTTATTTTAATTGTATAGGATATAAAGTTAAACACAATTTTATAGCTTTCTGTCCATAAAATAATAGGTGTATGTTAACTTCACATTTAAGTAATATATTAAAGACTATTAATTACAATACACAGTTTTATATTTGTGTGTAACTACAATAATAAATACATTTTGGAATTGAATCTATGATAAATAGTAAGAAATCTCCTATGTATGCAATATTATCAAATCTTTTGAAAATTATGTTAAACAAAATATCAGTTAAAAATTATTTTATCTTATACAAGACACAATCTTTTACCTCAAAAATAAAAAATGATACCAAAGAAGTTTTCTCTTAAGTGAAAGTCAGCCCATTTTAGATTTTTATTCTCAGTACATAACATTTTAAGGTTTTTTTATTATTGTTTATATTGAAAGATAAGAAAAAAATATTTTTTAATAATAACAGTTAAGTATTATTACGCATAAATATAATTATACTACATATATGCAAATATTTCCATTGTTAAAAAATGTTGTACTATAAACAGGATAAGATTTTTAATGAATCATAGTAGAATTATATATTACATAATTTATATATACATACAGCATTTATTTATTAATAGCTATAATTACTGGCAAAAATATAATCAACACTTAGATTATCTGAGAAAATTAACATAAGAGTTGTTTCGCTAAGAGTAAAGCAGTTAATTGTCAATCTGGAAACCTCATCAGCCTTTGGATTAGATCATGTTGTTAACCACTCTTGAATTTATAATGAAAAGTAAATGAACATCCAACAAAATCTTTGGAGTTCATTTTATCAATGTAACTATTATAATTTTTTTTTAATTGAAATGTAATTTTAATCTATTACGTTTTTCTTTAAAGACCTAAGTCATATAGTATGTATAACTTCCTTCTCTATGAAAAACAAACATGTTATAAAAGTGTAACTGATCGTTATCTATACATGGAAAACATTTGAGAAAAACTATTTTTGGGGGTCTTTATTAGTGCAATAGAACCCAAAACAATCATTTTTTTATTTTTTGTCTGTTTATCCATTCTTTTGAGCATGCTAATCTCAGAAATGACTTAAATTTGGGTGCCGCTTTCAGTTGTCTAATGTATTGTGGTAGGCTCCACTTAACATTTAGTTTTTGTTTTATTTCAATCGGTTCATAATAAAAAAGTTATGTCAATTTAAAGAATCACCTAGGAACGAACCCTAGCAAACCGAGAGTGAGTCTTTAGTACAAAATAATTGTTATGTAACCATAGAAAATTAACTATTGGATCATTATCAAAGCTGGTTTCTTAAATAATTCTCTTATTTCATACAAACTATACTACTGGAAAGCGCAACTAATGTGTTTGATTTTACTATCGCCAAATACGTCACGATGAATTAACCGTTACCTTTTCTGTCCTGAATATTAAAAACAGTAAACATTTGTTTGTACAATTGTAATCCTTTAAATCTGACACAGATTGATTATAATTGTTAATATTAAATAAATACTCTATGATAAACAATACAGATACAAACAGCCTAAATTTTATGTAAGACTACATAATACTTTCTTAGATTTACACAAATATTTGAAAAGCTACACAGTGTAAACTGTAATGTTTAAAATTATAATTTTGATTTAATTATAATTAAATTTATTTAAATTTAAATATAAGTAAAATTTTGATAAAAGATATAATCATTTTTTTTTAATTTCTTTAAAAAAGTTAGGTAATAGGTATCAAATAAAATTTGAATATATACTTCATATGGCACATTATTAAGTCGCTAAAAAATTATTGTTTACTTAACGTATTAGCTTAGTGCTACATAAAGATCTCATAAAGGCTTATCCACGCGTATACCAGGGTTATTTATAGTGGAGATATTCCGTGAGCATCAGCTGCCAGCGGTGCGTATGTGAACAGCCCATCGGCTATCGGCGGTCTTTCAGGCGTGAGAACGATGTCAACCCCTATTTATAATAATAACTTTTCTACACGTTAAAAAATTGTTCTTTAAAAGAAAACAGACATTTTTTTTTATTTTAAACGTCAAGTAAAGAGGTTTTGCTTTAGTGGTGTATGAAAAATATTAGTAGTAAGATGATAAGATCAATAACACAAATAATCAGTAGTAGAGATTAATTTCTGTACTAGAGAATTATCCTCGTATGGCTGGGGAACGTCCTTAATGCCTAAAAGTAGCCTTACTCCGAGTCATATTAGTCTTAGCTGTGTCCTTTTCATACAAATTCGTCCAGCCGCTGCAGCGTGAAAGATTTATTATAGTAGTACGACTAGCAGCCCACCCTTGCTTCATTTCGATTTGCACAACGTGCCAAAAAATTATAAAACTTTTATGCCTCGGCGCGAATGTCCTTTTGTTTTACTGCAAATGGTATAAAAATATTTAGCCTAAGCCCTTTTCGATCAAATCGATGTAAAACCACGGAAAAAGTATATAAGTCATTCAACCTTTCATCCCGCGAAAACCTCTATAAAGAAAGACTAAGCACAAGAAGTAGTATTAGTCCATCTCTTCCGTACCCGCTAGGTATCACGGAAGTTCCATATACAAACAGACATTTGCACTTAATATAAGGTAGCGAAATATTTTAAAATCACAGAGAGACTTCAATTTTATTTATAAAGTGTAAAACAAATCCTGTTATCTTTTGGCTTTGATAACAATAAACAAAATTTACCTACATCTACCTAGAAAAACAGTGTCGTTAACCTTGTAGTGGAAAATTGTTCCACCTATAATAAGACGATTGTAGTTAGGCTACTTGCGTTGATCATTGGCACTAGTTTTCCGTTTAGTTTACATCCATCAGACAATCGTTACTATGTTTTTGACTTTGACTACTCCGCTATTAGTTATAAAAAAAAGTTAAACTTTAAACTATGTCCAGGTGATTCAATTAAAATAAGTCACGAGCTTAATATACAAAGCAAAAAAAATTATGCAATCTAAAAAAAAACATGATTTAAATTTAGACTTCTTTGTTGTTTTTATGTGTATCTAAGACATTTTTCATGTAAACTTTAAACTTAAAAGACAGGATACTTTTTGTACATTATGAACTATTCTGATAACCTACATGCTTATTCCATAAGATCGAAAATACATATTAAAACATAAAAAATGTTCTAAAATATCGAAATTAACTCATTTTTTTAAATGCAAAAGTTTGTTGGTTAGTCCAATTTACGCAGCAATGAAATGTGATTTTTTGCATAGAGTTTACTGGCCGGAAGAGTCATAGACAATTTTTCATTTAGTGAGTCAGATTGCTTCTGTCGAATTTAAGAAGCAAGGGCAGGTCATTAATTTGCATATAATTTATTTTCGTATAACTTTGAATGTATTATATATCTATATGTAAAAATTTTCTATTGTCTTTTATCGGAGCACGCTCAGCGTGTCGATGTGAAATATTGTTTAATATACGATAAGCATGGCCAAGTGGATAATTGTGATAACACTTTTTGTTTCAATATATTCGCGTTATACTATGCCGCTATGCGCTTAATTTCGTATACTACGTACTAACTACGATACTACTATACAATTTTGCTTTAGAACAGCAAAATGATTTAATATGCTGTACAAAGCTGTGCTGTAACCAGTTTGACCCTACTGTAGAGTTATTCCAACATACAATGATAATAACATTAGAATTTTAATCCGGAGTCAAGTTTTTTAGAAATATTTAGTTTAAGATCCCATATAAATTTTAATATCATTTATTTTAGTGCTTTATTATGACTTTATTATAAACATAATTTGACATTGTACTTTAAAATATTCACAAATAACGCTATAGCAAATTTGCATATTTAAATAATAATATGTATTGATTTCGTTAATAATTTAAAATAAGATGTTAAACTTCGACGTATTTAAAACAATATACGTCATTACTTTTCTTCACTTTGTAAAGAGCAGGCAAAAAGGTAGAGTGACAATTGTTTATTTCCTCCCGACTACTCGCTGAACGATATTTCACCTCAGCAAAATAATCGCGTCCAAACTGCACGTCTCTACACTTTGAAATCGGTCACAATACGGAAAACTTCTAACCAGAATAGATTCTAAAGCAAATACTAGCTTGTTAATGAATTTATGGCGGCTTTGATCTTCTCGTCCTTAAATATTTACATGATTTCTACGTATTATAACATTACAATCCTACTTACCGTTACTTTGCCTTTAAAATAATATATGAATTTAAATGGAATCTATACATATAATAAAACTGTAGAGGTTGAATGTCTGTACATAGAAAAAAAATGCTAAAAACCGAGTCAGGGGGATGTAAGAAAAGTAATAGAACAAATCCAGTCTTTTTTTTTTTCAATTTTTTTGTTTCTCTGTTTGTCTGTTTGTACGGGCTAATCTCCGAAATTGTTGCACCGATTTAAATGAAATTTTGCATGGTTTTACCTTATATCCCCGGTCAACATCTTAGATACTTTTCATCCCGAAAAATTAAAGAGTTCCCGTGGGATAGTTAAAAAACTATAGTAACTTATACAGCTTAGTACACAAAAACTACTATTTGGATTTTAATGAAACTTCACAAGAATATAGTTCATACATCAGAATAACAAATAGGCTACTTTTTATCCCGGAAAAATGTACGGTTCCCGTGGGATAGATTTGTTTTTGTCTGTCTAGAGACGAACTCAAGCGAAGCGAGGGTGAGCCCCAGCGGCTCACTATTAAATAAATTGCAAAAAAGAAGCCATTTATGTATCCTTCTTCTAAAGTAGAATAAATGGAGACTGGAATTTTTTTAAACATAAACAGCCTAACGAATATATACCGTTACTATACAACCGTTATAGTTAGCCTTAGCCTTTCTCTAAATTCATCGAAACTTTAAACCTTGATATATCAATTTACATAATACTTAGATTTTTTCTTTATCATCTACAGGAAAATAACATATTATTGATGTTCGTATATACGTGTATATAAGTTTAAAGCCATCATTATAAATGTTGAGAATAACTGTCCTCCACCTACTTACGTTTGGGTATATATTGTACTAGCAGAAATGGCGGCTTCGCTCGCGATCAAACTACGAAAAATGCGAAATTTCATGCAAATATGTCCAAGGAATAAAAAGTTTCATACAAACTTTTATCCCCTATTTCACCCCCTCGGGGGTTGAATTTTGAAAAAACCTTCCTTAGTGGATGCCTTAGTCATATGAGAAATACGTGTGCGAAATCTCAATTTGCTAGCCTTAGGGTTTGGCCTGTGCGTTGATACATCAGTCAATCACTTTTGCCTTTTATATAATAAGATATGTAAAATTTTACTAACTCTTCTAAATTTAAAAAAAAGTTGATGTATTATTCTTGTGTAAAATTAATCACAAGAACCATTTTTAATCTTCAAAACGGATATTATATTAGGCCATGTGTTCTTGTACATCGCTCTAAGTGCGCTTATAATGCTTTTGTACCAAAATTTCTTTGATAAATAAATTACCGATCAAAAAAACATCCTGCCATAATTTAATTAGAATATTAATAATACTGTATCTCGGTTAAATGACTGGTCTTACAAATATTGTATGAACATTCCTCTACTATTGTGAGTTGAAACTTCGAAATTATGAGTTATTATTTTTGTTTTAAAAGAATATTTTAAGATTAGTACATAATATTTACATCACTATCACTACATAATATAAAACAAAGTCGCTCCCCGCTGTCTGTCTGTCCCTATGTATGCTTAGATCTTTAAAACTACGCAACGGATTTTGATGCGGTTTTTTTAAATAGATAGAGTGACTAAGAGGAAGGTTTTAGTATAAAATTTGTTAAGTTTTGTATACATTGCCTAAAATATAACGATATTTGTTGGAGGTGTTGGAAAAAAATAAGCCGTCTGGGAGCTTTCAACGAAAACGCTGCTTAAACCCTTTGACTTATAACAAAATAATGTATGGTGGAATTGTGTATCCTATATAGGTCTACAGAAAAGTCCGCGATGGCATATGTCTATCTCTTAAGGATGACATACTATATCCATCTTAATACTTTAAAAAATTGGCAATTATAATGCGGTATTAATTTCTAATAAAAAAACCAATGTATTTACATTGTATATATATATATATATATATATATATATATATATATATATATATATATATATATATATGTGTGTGTGTGTGTGTGTGTGTGTGTGTGTGTGTGTGTGTGTGTGTGTGTGTGTGTGTGTGTGTGTGTGTGTGTGTGTGTGTGTGGGTATATAGGGTGAGTCGCTAGTTAGAGATTAATTCAGTACTTTGTTTATTTTTCTCATTAAATTTTCAACAAACAACCTGTATGTAATTTAAATATTATGTTTGACTTTTTTTTTCTTTTTTTTTGTAAGCATTACTTCCTGATAAGAAACAGGTTATATGCTTTAACTATATGACTCAACTATTAGTATATACATATATACATACGCACATATTTACGTGCGTCACTTGATATCTAAAAGGCTTATTACGGTGGAAACATGTGAGTTGATCTTGCATATTAACACTAATGTCTTGTAATGACGTTGTTAAATGATTTAAACAATCGATCCTGTTGGAAGTTGTTGGCGAATTGAGTCATTTGCGTATTTAAAAAAACTCGCACTTCTCAGTGTTTCACTACGATTGAGTGCATAAGTTAAAGAGTGGGACGAAAGGTGTGCGGCGCCCGGGAATGCTGACGCGTGATGCGGTAGCTCAGAGTGCCTAGTGACTGAAATATTATATAGATAGGCACCACAGTCCGGTTTATTTTGGACAGTCTTGCGTTGGTGTCTTGCGTCTACGAGAATGGCAGACGCTGTTCGCGCCAATATTCGCGTTCCAATACTTAATTTATTTAATCAATAAACACACGGCCTGGCAGTCTATTCGATCTATTTATTAATGAGGTTGACAGTTCAACGCCAATCAAATATATTATACATTTTTGACAGTAGTTAAACACTGTATAATATACGAAATATGCTTATTTAATAGGCATTAGGTTGTTAATTTCAATCAAAAATTCTTTCCATTTAAATGATATTATGATATAGCCCTATAGATGATTATAAATCAATGGTGTTAGAAAAAAATTCATTCAAATACGTTTCAATTATTTCAAGATTATTATTATGTAGCTACACCATACAGACAATCAGGGACGCACATTAATTTACGCCAACTTAAAACGTATAATGTGATGATGAGTGGCGCTATCTATAACGCATATGTCTACATAGGCATATAGTTTCTATGGAATGATCTGCATAATCATTGAATACAATAAATAAATCGAGGCTTATCATTGCACTAGTCTTATGCATAAAATGGACGTTCTTAAGACCGTACAAAATGTTCATCAGTAATAATTCTATTAAAATTTTCGAATTTTATTAAAGTAAAGTGTAAAATTAAAGTTTTAGTAAATGTAACTAATGATTTGTATAAAATGTAGCAGAAACTAATTATACTCCATTTTTTATTACATGTAAATATATACATTTTGAAATAAAACATATATCTTAAGAACCAATATATTAAACTGTACAAATTTTAAGTAAAATAAAATATAATTAAAACTTTTCCGGTGTTAATCTGACTCACACTGGACGTATTGGTGATTTCAATCTCTTATCTCTCGTAAGGTATTTTTTTTTCTGCAAACACATAATATTTTGTGTTGTGGGAGGGAACCCTCGAAGTAAGAGTTGGCTCGTACTTGACCAATTTTTAAAATAGTACTTTTAATATATAATTAAATTAAGAAACTTCTGCCATTTTGTCTCGGACACTTCTTCTTTTCTTGATTTTGTGCCAAGAAATATTAGCCCAAAAATAAAATATTTAGGATGACAGTCTAGAAGAATGAATCAAAATCTTATTAAATGAAACCTCGAAAACCAGATCAAAAAAATATTATTATAACATTTTGGCTCCGCTTGCGTAGTTTATTTATGTATAATTTCTCTGCTCTAAGACCTTTAGCTCTTATTTTGATGTTAGTTATATAGCCAATAACTTTTCTCATTAAAGGCATAAATAATAAAAAAAGGTTTTTAATCGTACTAATATTCCTAATACGTCAAAACACGCAAAAATTTAAACCATCGTACCAACGTCTTGGCCGCCTTAAGTATATTATGTGAACCATTAGTAAGCGCGTCACGTGTGTTCTTTCGACGGCCGTGAATATCTAGGAAGCTCATTAAAACTGCCGCTTCAGCGGTGATACTTCTAAAAAGCGATCGTACACAGATGCTGACAAGGCGATATGGAAACGTTGATTAATTGCTTACATTAGTCTTGTTGAAGTTGGCAGTCGGATTGCGCACGCAAATAGTCGTTACAGCGATTGACTTAGCGCACGTTGCCTGATTACATACAGTTGAAATCTAGATATCAGCGCTGATGTTCCGCCGTACTCCTGACTACATACGGAACGAAATTACCTCCTTATTTACATAAATGTCGCCATGAACGTCTTAACGCTGGAGTTAAAAATAGATATTATTGTTTACTTAATTAAGTAATAGGGCGATGTATGGGCTGACTTCAATTCTTGACGTGTCACTTATTTATTGCATCATATACGTCAGCTTTGTAATGATCACTTATGTCGTACCTATAATCTACTTACGCAGCTGCGTCACAGCACGTGTATTGACTGTCATAAAACGACAGAATAAACCATACGTGGACCAATGTAAACATTTTACACAATAATGCGATTTTCAGATCACTAGTCAAATACCACTTTTGCATACATCCCTATATTATTACAAAGCTATAGGTATCACCTACATAAGAAAAGTATGATCTCAATGTTTACATCTTTTGTTCTTTATTTTCTTATCAAGAAGATAATACTAAACTAAGAATTGCTAAGTTTTGTCTCTATAACAATTGCTTCACGTATTTTTTGTTCCGTAGCAAGATAAATATAAGTAATATGGCAAACACATTATCTACATTTCAAAATCTAAATATTTGACATCATCGACTTAAAAAATCTTTTTAAATATATTGTTCTTGAAATTTATATGGGACTGACTAACGTTAAAGTATAACCTCTTCATATATTAAAAATCATTTAACCTGGTTCTTAATTGATCAAAATACCGCGTAAAATAAACATAAAAGCATACATCCGAAGTACGTACTTTTTGGAAGTCGCATTTTGCTTAGCCAGCGTATATTTAGTCAATGTACGTGTATTTATGTACAATCTAAACTATCGAGATGTAGATAGCATGCCTGCTCTGACTGGTTTATCGTCAGTGAAAACTCCTTTGATGTTTTATTCAAAACTCTAATCACGGTTCTTTTCTGTTTTCAGAACTGCCTGCTGAGGAAGGTAAGCTACAAATGAATTGACACTGTAATAACAATACTTTTCAAACTAAAAATTGTAATACACTTCTTCAAAATTTTCTAATTCTTTAAATCATTCAATCAACATTGTTTGTTATCTATTTTTATCTTATAACCCATTAAATCTAATATAATTAATGACCTGCGTAAGAAATAAGAATATTAACAAAATGATGACTTATAACTTAGTTCAAACAAAAGTATGTCATGGACTCACGATATGTACTTCATATTTACTTCCTAACCTACTTAATGTTGTTAGCTTTTGTATACAGACAAAAAAAATCTAGGACTTGTTTCTATATTTTAAATGGTTTTTATAAATATTAGTATTAATTATGACTAAATTTAAGTTATTAAAAACATAATGTCTAAGCATAATTTCCGCTACGCGTTTTTACAACGCGAAGATCTCTAATAAACTATTTAATTCATAGGCAAGAGTATATGGCAGTTAGTCCTGGAACAGTTTGATGACCTCTTAGTAAAGATTTTGCTGTTAGCCGCCATTATTTCTTTCGTAAGTACTTATAACAAAATATACAAATCGAAATTATTTTTGATATTTAAATGACAATTTCAGTAATAAATATTTTTTAATTTTCAGGTATTAGCTTTATTTGAAGAACACGAAGATGCATTCTCAGCTTTCGTGGAACCTTTTGTTATTTTACTAATTCTTATTGCTAACGCTGTAGTAGGAGTATGGCAGGTGAGATCGATAATAATAAAATTAATATATGTTCACTAACACTATCAATTTATTTAAGCTAACAAATATATATTGAATGTAACTTACCATTACAGGAAAGAAACGCAGAATCCGCCATCGAAGCTTTAAAAGAATATGAACCCGAAATGGGAAAAGTAGTAAGAGGAGACAAATCTGGTGTTCAGAAGATCAGAGCGAAAGAGATTGTTCCCGGTGACATCGTTGAGGTGTCCGTCGGAGACAAGATTCCCGCCGACATCCGCCTGATCAAGATCTACTCTACTACCATCCGTATTGACCAGTCCATCCTGACTGGTGAATCCGTGTCTGTGATCAAACACACTGACCCCATTCCCGACCCCCGCGCTGTAAACCAGGACAAGAAAAACATTCTATTCTCCGGTACTAACGTCGCCGCCGGCAAGGCCCGCGGTATCGTCATCGGAACTGGTCTCAACACTGCCATTGGTAAAATCCGTACTGAAATGTCCGAGACTGAGGAAATTAAGACACCTCTGCAACAAAAACTCGATGAATTCGGTGAGCAGCTTTCAAAGGTCATCTCAGTCATCTGTGTCGCCGTATGGGCCATCAACATCGGACATTTCAACGACCCCGCCCACGGTGGAAGCTGGATCAAAGGAGCCGTATACTACTTCAAAATCGCCGTCGCTCTGGCTGTAGCCGCCATCCCTGAAGGTTTACCCGCTGTCATCACCACTTGTCTCGCCCTCGGTACCAGGAGAATGGCCAAGAAGAACGCCATTGTCAGGTCGCTCCCATCCGTAGAGACCCTTGGTTGTACTTCCGTTATCTGCTCTGACAAAACCGGTACATTGACCACCAACCAGATGTCAGTATCCCGTATGTTCATCTTTGAAAAGATCGAGGGTGGAGACAGCAACTTCTTGGAATTCGAAATCACCGGCTCTACATACGAACCTATTGGTGACGTTTACTTGAAGGGACAGAAAGTTAAGGCCTCTGAATTCGATGCTCTTCAAGAACTTGGCACTATTTGCGTTATGTGCAACGACTCCGCCATTGATTTCAACGAATTCAAACAAGCCTTCGAGAAGGTCGGTGAAGCTACCGAAACCGCTCTAATCGTTCTTGCCGAAAAGATGAATCCCTTCAACGTGACCAAATCAGGCCTCGACCGCCGTTCCTCTGCTATTGTTGTCCGTCAGGAAATTGAAACTAAATGGAAGAAAGAATTTACTCTGGAGTTCTCCCGTGACAGGAAATCTATGTCGACCTACTGCACACCCCTTAAGCCTTCCCGCCTCGGCAATGGACCCAAACTGTTCGTTAAGGGAGCACCTGAAGGTGTCCTGGAACGCTGCACCCACGCCCGCGTGGGAACCGCCAAGGTACCTCTCAACACGACCCTCAAGAACCGCATCTTGGAACTCACTCGCCAATATGGTACCGGCCGTGACACTCTCCGTTGCTTGGCTCTTGCCACCGCTGACAACCCAATGAAACCCGACGAAATGGATCTTGGTGACTCTACTAAATTCTTCACATATGAAGTCAACCTCACCTTCGTCGGAGTGGTGGGCATGTTGGACCCTCCCCGTAAAGAAGTGTTCGACTCAATTGTTCGCTGCCGCGCCGCTGGTATCCGTGTTATCGTTATCACTGGTGACAACAAATCCACTGCTGAAGCTATTTGCAGGTATTATTCATATTATTTAATCCATTTCTTCAAAGTGTAACTATAACTAATCTGTACCTACCGCGTGTTTCTATACAGTTCGCGTCCACTCAATGTTGCTCATTAATTAGTATGAAAACCTTAACTTCAGACCGACTACAAGCCACTTCATTTCTTTTTACTAATTAACTATTCTTATCCTGCAAATCCTAGAAAGACAACCTTAAAAATATAGAAGCACACGAACCAAGAAACACCTTTTTTTAAGACGATCAAAATAATTATTCACCCACCTTAAAAACCTTGAAGAACAAAAACCTAACCTGTGACCTGTTACAGGCGTATCGGTGTATTCACGGAGGATGAAGACACAACTGGCAAGTCTTTCTCGGGCCGCGAGTTCGACGACCTGTCCGTGAGCGACCAGCGCGCCGCCTGCGCGAAGGCCCGCCTCTTCTCCCGCGTGGAACCCGCACACAAGTCCAAGATCGTTGAATACTTGCAGAGCATGAATGAAATCTCTGCCATGGTAAGGATTTGTTATTTTTGACGTCTGATTATTATTATAAGTATGAAAGTTTGTATATTAGTTGTAATAGCTGGATGTATTAGGATGGAATGTAGTGTAATGACACTACGGGACTTAACGCGTGTATTCCTAAGTGGCAAAATACCTTATTTCCGACGTTTCGGCTGGGTTGCACCAACCGTGGTCATGGGCAGACTGGATGTGTACGGCATCGCCTGCTACGATTAGAGGTGTTTTCCGCAAGTCCCTTCTCTTGATCTCACCCTCACTCGACATTCACAATTTATAATAGCCATAGCCTGGAATTTAGTATATGGATAGTTTATGACCTGGAGTAACACATAGGCATCTAAGGACGCACTCAAACGACACGTTTCTATAATAGATTTATTTATGTAATGTATTTAGTTTATAAAACAATTCAAATTTATATATTAGCAATCAGAACTGTCAAAAATAGAAAATTTTATATATTCTGTTGGAAAATTATGCAAAATATAGAATCACATTTCATAAATTCCAACGCTAGAATAGAGTAGTCTGGCAATTGTTATGTTTATTGCTCAGAAAACAATATCTTCATAAATACGACAGCGAATAAGCGTTATTTAATGTTTACGATTGTACTATTGGGAATGGTTTTCTAAATGTTTATGTTAGTCAGGTCGAGCTGTTTATAAACTGTAACACTTTAGAATATCATGTCTGAATTGAATGATACAATAACAATAGCGAAAATCCCTATGCTACGAAAAACCAAATGAGCATTACACATCGATGATACTATATTTGAATTGCCAAGTGTATATTCTGGTGTTCAGTATGCGGAATTGGCTGTATTATAAACATGGTATACTGGCAATGAACTAGATATATTACTCAATAATTTAACCGCATTTATAGGGCAATATTAATTAAATTTTGACGTTTGCAATCTAAGTGTGAACTACTTAAGTGAAACTATAAATCGTCGTCTCCAAACAACTAATTTACCGAAAGAGTTTTTAATATAGAACTATTTACTTCTAATGTCAATATTATTTTTACAAAATACACATTTTACTTTTAAAAAGCCTTAAAGATGTGTTATCTATATTTGTATATAGTTGTATTGTTATATAGTGTTTAGTTTAAAAATAGAGGAAAAAATTCTTTATTGTAAAAGTACAACAAGTATTGGTGGTTTGAACTAATAAAAGTTTCAAATCAAAAGTAACTTCCAATATTTTTATATAGATTTATATTTATTTGTATATAGATTTTATATAGATATATTGATATTCTATATCTATAAAAATCTGTTTACAAGTGGCAAAGAGAGAGATTGGCTAAATTGTTTACCCCCTTTTCAAAGTTGGACAACAAACCTAAAAATATATTTACACCAAAACTCCCAATAAAATCATTTTCTTTGGCAACAATAATTTCAACATGGAATATTCCCGTACAATAGACTGGTGACGGTGTGAACGACGCGCCCGCCCTCAAGAAGGCCGAGATCGGTATCGCTATGGGCTCCGGCACGGCCGTGGCCAAGTCTGCCGCCGAGATGGTGCTCGCTGACGACAACTTCTCCTCCATTGTCGCTGCTGTTGAAGAAGGTTGGTTGCTCTTGATACTCCTTTTAGAACAGGTTTCAGTAATTTTTATATAACTCCTTTCTTTCATTCTCTTACTTTTAAAGCTCAAAGACGATCAAATCGTCCGTTTAAAATATATTTTTTCTAAATAGGATATGTATATGACTATCACGAAGGCTATTTTTTCTTCTTACAAATGAGATCAAAAAGTCTTGTAATTACCATTTTATGAACATAAAATATAAATCAAATCAATGTAATAACATACCTTAAAACATAAAAATTACATCTTTATACAGGGTATAAATACCCATATTTTTTTAAGTACATGACTAAGATTTTTTTTATTATTATTCTGAATACTGTCAATATTTGACCTATCACCCGACACCGGCTTGACGTTGACTTTTGGGACATTCTGTATATAGTATATTTCAAAGAAATTAACAATAAAACAATTCTCTAGGTCGTGCTATTTACAACAACATGAAGCAGTTCATCCGCTACCTGATTTCCTCCAACATTGGTGAAGTCGTATCCATCTTCCTCACTGCCGCCCTGGGTCTGCCTGAAGCTCTGATCCCCGTCCAACTTCTGTGGGTCAACTTGGTCACTGACGGTCTCCCCGCCACCGCCCTCGGCTTCAACCCCCCTGACCTGGACATCATGGACAAACCACCCCGCAAAGCTGATGAGGGTCTCATCTCTGGATGGCTGTTCTTCAGGTAATTGATTATAATTGTAATATTTTCAATTGTTAATTTTTATTTAACTTGTGATTTCACTTTGTATTTGATAATGGACAGCTAAGTTGGAAAGTGTTTATGAATTATAAAAATAATTTTCAAGCACTATTAGTAAGTACTATACAATAATGAGCCTGGTCCATTTTTAGATTAGAACCGAACAGAACCATTAAGACTCCTACTTTCTGCAAAATATATTTCTCCCTTACAGTATTTAAATTATTATGTCCACGAATACAGA
Organism: Fabriciana adippe; assembly: GCA_905404265.1. Classification (NCBI taxonomy): domain Eukaryota; kingdom Metazoa; phylum Arthropoda; class Insecta; order Lepidoptera; family Nymphalidae; genus Fabriciana; species Fabriciana adippe. The sequence continues at coordinate 13,234,387 of FR989989.1, forward strand.
TACATGGCTATCGGTGGCTACGTCGGTATGGCGACGGTCGGCGCCGCCTCCTGGTGGTTCATGTACTCTCCCTTCGGCCCCCAGATGACCTACTGGCAACTCACCCACCACTTGCAATGCATCAACAGCGCAGAAGACTTCAAGGTAATTGAACTGGTTTAAGCTATTAGTAACAAAACTTTGTATATGTATTTTGATCGTACTTGTACTTTAAATACTCGGCAAATTTGTGTTTTTGTTATATTATTATTATTTTTATTCAGGCTTATTTGAAACTGAATGTTATTAGGACCTTTATAGCTTTCATTTCATTACTTAAGTAAGGACATTTATTATTTTAATAAGGATTTCAGACCTTTGTATATACTTGAAGACAAGGCTGTAGACAGAATTTAATTTTTCACTTATTAATAATATAATTATTTATTTATAGGGTATCGACTGCAAGATCTTCACCGACCCACACCCCATGACCATGGCTCTCTCTGTACTCGTAACCATTGAGATGTTGAACGCCATGAACAGCTTATCAGAGAACCAGTCCCTGGTTACCATGCCCCCATGGTCCAACATGTGGCTCGTCGGCTCCATGGCCCTCTCATTCACCCTCCACTTCGTCATTCTATACGTTGAGGTCCTCTCGGTAAGTTGTGTGCCTTATGGCGTTCCATATTGGTTATACATAGTTTAAAGGTAAGCTCAAAATCGTGATCGACTGATTGTAAGAAAAATGCGACTTTGTCATTGTCTTATGTCATAATTAAACTTTATCCATTAAATTACAAAAGTTTTAATAATGTAATGGTTGATTTAATACTGTTGGAACACACTTGTATGATTAGTGGAAGCGGAGTCTGTTTGTATTGGCATGTATTGTACGGTTGGGAGTGTGCCGTGTGTGTTGCAGGCCGTGTTCCAAGTGACGCCGCTGTCAGTGGACGAGTGGATAACGGTGATGAAGTTCTCGGTGCCAGTCGTGCTGCTGGACGAGGTGCTCAAGTTCGTCGCGCGCAAGATCTCCGACGGTGAGCGCAACACTCTGCTCAAATGGCTCGACGGCATGCAGTGGATTGTGCTCATGTGGGCCGTCTTCTTTGGCATCATCCTCTACGGACCCCTATAAGCAGACAGTGTTCATCCCCTTTGATTCACACCTAATACCCTCATACCGTTCCGCGAAACCCTCTCCCAGGAGGGGGTGACTCGGAATCCCACTGTGGAAATCGATGGACGATGAGCGCACGCTCACCACAGTACCTAACAGTTTGTACCGCTAATACCGAAGCACAGTGTGAAGTGACCCTTGTGACGTTTGACTGCAGTGTGAAGTGGCCCCGAACAGTGACGCCCCGACGCCGGAGGCTCGTGTGAGCGTGTGGCATGTGCGAGACAATAATATTCATTTTCAGTAACCAACCCCCTTGGAGTCCATTATTCTTTTCATTCTATATTCGTTGTCTAAGATAATTTATAGAACTCTAATGTGATCACTTTCAACCATTGGACACCAAAAATTTTTTTATAGTTTTGTGAGAATTTACTATGTTGTAAGTTAGTATATTTGAATGATAGTAAATTTTGTATAAATTATTAATTCGAGACAGGCTCCGTCGATTATAGTAGACTCGCACAGGGCTCAGTACCTTGTCCTCTCGGACTGCAGACATATTATATTTACATTATCTAGTAATGTGCATTGTTAGCTTAGAGTAATTTATTGTAAGTGTATTAGGATCGTCGTTATTCCGATAGCTATTCTTATTGTTAGAAGAAAACTTTACTACATTTTCTCACCTGTGGTCGCTTGATAACCTACTCCAATGCATTACTTCTACCTTCGAATATATCTTTGTTTGCAGCTAGCAGTGTGCTACTGCCACATATATGTATATGCCTGCTCATTTTATTAACAAATTTATGAATGTGTCTTCTAGAACCATTAACAATAAAAACATTTGCAAGACGTTTAAGAGTTATGCTGTAACATACAACGTATGCCTCAATGTAAATTACTCATTAGGATTCAGTGTCTACGAAATATAAACTAAGGTTATTTGGGAGTAATAATAATTAATGATTTAAAGCAATATAGTCAACTATCTAATATGAATAGTTTATATTAAGATCTTTTGGTTTTGGTGACAACTTATTACTAGACTACTTTAGAATAATATAATAAACAATCAAGTTGTAATAAAATTGGGATTCATTATTTTATATTAGATTTCTCAACATTGAATAATAGTAGGTTATTTTTTTTTTTTTACGTTACAGTCATTTAAATTTAGTGAAGTTCATTTGAAATTGTTTTTATTTGTAATTAAATAACTTTGTAAACACAGAGATGTGTCGATATCCCGCATGTGTGCATTGCATGGTTTAATTTTTTGAAGAGTACAATTTGTGTGATTTTAAAAATTTGTTTTTCAATTTTTACTAAACATGTTTTCTAGATTATTATGTGGAAAGCTAAAGTAAGTTTCGCAAATATTAATATACGAGGCAATTTGTTACCGACATACACATATACAACACTGCACAATTGAGGGCATGCTCAAAAATTTGTTGTGAATCCTCAACCTCTCCAACTGTTATTATGAAATAACTTTGTACTAAAATGTTGCAGATAACTAAAATATACACATTTTACATTAAATAAAATGTTGGAGTTATTATTCACTAAGATTATATACAGCCCCCCTTATCCCCCATTTTGATAAATAACTACCCTCAATATGCACTTTTCCACACGTCAACAGGTCACGTATCCCTCGTCGATGCACATTAACGTGTGTTGTGTGATTTCCTGCTAACAAACTAAAAAAAGGTTTTGCAAGCTTCAAAACAAATCGCTATTGGCTACACACGATTTGCTATACAAAATCTTAAATTTCTATCTCGATCTGTGACAACATAACGTCTAATCAGTTTTAAAAGCAATCAATGAAATGATTTCTGTACAATAAATTTACAATTGGTTCTGTTAAAGTAGTTGTTGCAAAACTTTAATCCTATCGGTTGCCACGGCGGGAACGGTCCAGTGGCCGCATGCACTAACGCGGTGTTGTCTGCCCCCAGCCCAGCCAATGTGGAAGGTGTAAACGCCGGACGCCGCCCAACGCCTGCACGCACATATCCCACGAACACTCATTGTTTGTTGTGACCCCGCAGTGAAACTACACATAACGGTTGTGATAAAAGACCTCGTAAGTTCGGGAAAGGCACTCGCTCGAGCCTCGCACTAACGCTAACGTCACCGTTACTTGTTTTGCAGCGAACGAGGTGGTCATTGACAAGTGGTAAACCATACCTCACCTGTCACCGCTTCTCTCTGCCACTCTGCTCTACTGTCTATGCGTTGTCGCGGAGTGTCGCGTGCCGTGCGTAGGCGCCCACCTGCGTATCTTCTACAGAGAGGACATATTCATAATGTGTATATACTATACGTATTTAGGAGGTTTCGATTTGTTTTTACGTTGTTCTTGAAGACTACATGGTGCCCGTCGACAGAAGCAGTGCGATAGACTATGTGTACTTAAGTTGACAGCGTGCTATTATTTATTGTTATATTTTATTCTCTTTATCTAGTTTGCTTATCTAGATCCGATATTTCTGTTTAGTGCTGACGCCTCGACGAGCAATATGGTGTCTGTAAGGGAAGGATATACAATATTATCCGGAGTTTGGGACCTAAGCGAGTCCAAATTTTAAACATACCTGTACATTTTAATGTATTATTGTTTTGTACAATAAATCGTTATAAAAGAACTAATGTTTTATTTAAGAAATTTACCGACTACGTAGCTAGATGCTGTGTTACACTTTTTATGATCTCTTTCGTTCATCACAATGAATCCAACAAGTAGATGGAACTCAACACATGTACAAATTGATATTTTGTAAATCACGTACCTATTACCTTCGGCTCAACTCCACCAATAAGACATTTTCAATTCGTACCCGGAAAACAATCTAGACTCTTACTTTTAATTAGCATATATTGTATTCAGCCCCTTTTTAATGTCCCACTGCTGGGCACGGGCCTCCCTTCAATACGAGGGGTGATCAGGCCATAGTCCACCACGCTGGCCAAGTGCGGGTTGGCGGACTTTACATGTCTTTCGAAAACTTGTTAGGTTCTCTCAGACATGCAGGATTCCTCACGATGTTTTCCTTCACCGTAAGGCAAGTGATAATCAAGTTAGAAATGATTCGCACATACAAATATCAGAGGTGCGAAACCCGGGACTTGAACCCCCTTCACTCGGTTTCCCAAGCGAGCGCGTTACCACTGGACTACTACATATTAACATATTATATCCATCACTCTACGTTAGAAATCGCACATTTTGACTTATAAAATATTACGTAAGAATGGCTTTTACCCTTTTTATTTGTAATTAATGAATGGCCTCTTACAAACAAAAAATGTTTCTTTTTTATAAGACAAAAAGTAAAAGTATTGTCTAAATATAACGAATTTGATTTTTCTTACTATTACGAAATACTGTTTTTCAAGACGCACGAATTGGCATCTAAAATCGGCCATTTTTAATTATATTCGTGAGAAACCGGCATTATAAAGACGAATCTAACGACGTATGAATTATCAATATCGGTTAAACCGTTAAGTAATTAAGTGGGAACATAAGATCGGATATACAAATCTATACAGATAAATAAAATTGAAGTGTCTGTTTGTAATATCAAAATAACAGCTTTATACTAAATGTATATGGAATTATATACGGTACTTATAAGAAAAACAATTTTTAAAAATTTTGTCTGTCTGTCTGTCTGTTTGTTCTGTCTAATCTCTGAAACAGCTAGACCAATTTTAACGGAAATTTCACTGGCAGATAGCTGATATTATAAGGAGTAACTTAGGCTACTTTTATTTTAGAAAAAAACTAGCGACTCACCCTCGCTTCGCTCGGGTTCGTCTCTAGGTTGATTCCCCATACAAACCTGCATCCCCATTTTCACCCCCTTAAGGGTTGATTTCTGGAATAAAAACTATCCTATCTCCTTTCCAGAGTCTCAAACTGTATTCTTACCAAATTTCATCTAAATCGGTCCAGTAATTTCGGAGCTTATTCGGTACAAACAAACAAACAAAAAAATCTTTCCTCTTTATAATATTAGTATAGATTATTATAAATACAATAAGCACCTAGCGACGCACCAAAGTAAAGCGAGGGTTGCTAATTAGATTTCTAACTTTAAAATCATTATACCAGCCTTAGAAGTGAAATGTTTATTTAAACATCTACTTAATACATATTATATTATGTACGACTCACCCTCGCTTCGCTCGGGTTCGTCCCTAGTTACGTTTTACTGCTGAACTGAGCTAAACGTTGATAAGTCAGTCTGTGAGTCGCGAGTAGTGAATAAAAATAGTAATTGCGAATGTACCTTAGGTAATAGACGTATAATATTGCGAACTTCCCTGTATAACTTTTTAAGACCTACAATTTTCTAGTACATTGTTTTGATGTATCTCTTAAGGTTCAGCCACCGTTAGCCATAGAAATTTCTAAGGACGACTCGATAGAACCAGTCATTGCGTTTTCCCGCGGGAACGAAATATGTGCCTGTAGTAAAAGGTATCCTAAATGTTGACCCGAGTGATAAACTATCACTATACAAAATTTTGTTAAAATCGGTTCAGTACTTTTTGCGTGAAACGCGTACAGACAAACAGACAAACAGACAAAAAATTTAATAACTATTGTTTTGGGGTCTATATCGTATACATAATACGTTACAGTCATTGTTTTTAAAAAATTTTTCATGTACAGATTTCGCTAAGTTACTGCTTTATTATAGTATAGATAACGTACTCGTATAAGAAAACAGTAATATCATTTAATAAAAATAGTTATAGCGAGTGTACTTTAGGAGATAGACATATACTGTTGAGAACTTTTCTGTAGAACTTTTTAAGACCTACAATTTTCTAGTACATTGTTTTGATGTATCTCTTAAGGTTCAGCCAGCGTTAGCCATAGAAATTTCTAAGGACCACACGACAGAACCAGTCATTGCGTTTCCCGCGGGAACGAAATATGTGCCTGTAGTAAAAGGTATCCTAAATGTTGACCCGAGTGATAAACTATCACTATACAAAATTTTGTTAAAATCGGTTCAGTACTTTTTGCGTGAAACGCGTACAGACAAACAGACAAACAGACAAAAAATTTAATAACTATTGTTTTGGGGTCTATATCGTATACATAATACGTTACAGTCATTGTTTTTAAAAAATTTTTCATGTACAGATTTCGCTAAGTTACTGCTTTATTATAGTATAGATAGATAACGTACTCGTATAAGAAAACAGTAATATCATTTAATAAAAATAGTTATAGCGAGTGTACTTTAGGAGATAGACATATACTGTTGAGAACTTTTCTGTAGAACTTTTTAAGACCTACAATTTTCTAGTACATTGTTTTGATGTATCTCTTAAGGTTCAGCCACCGTTAGCCATAGAAATTTCTAAGGACGACTCGATAGAACCAGTCATTGCGTTTTCCCGCGGGAACGAAAAATGTGCCTGTAGTAAAAGGTATCCTAAATGTTGACTCGAGTGATAAGCTATCATTATACAAAATTTAATTGAAATCGGTTCAGTACTTTTTGCGTGAAACGCGCACATCGATTTAACTATGTTAGTTTTGCTATAGGTATAGATAAGAATAGGTATTGCGAGTGTACCTTGAGAGATAGACATATACTGTTGTAGATATTTCTGTTGGCCTTTTCAAGATCTACAATTTTTTAGTACATTGTTTTGACGTATGTCTTTAGGTTTAGCCAGCGGAGGGTTCCTAAGGAGGACTCGATAAAACCAGTTATTGCGATTTCCCGCGGGAAACAAAGATTTTTCTAAAGTAAAAGGTATCCTAAATGTTGACCCGAGTAATAAGTTATCAGTTCACAAAATTTCGTTGAAATCGGTTCATTACTTTTTGCGTGAAACGCGTACAGACAAACAGACAAACAGACAAAAAAATTTATAACTATTGTTTTGGGGTCTATATCGTATACATAATACGTTACAGTCATTGTTTTTAAAAAATATTTCATGTACAGATTTCGCTAAGTTACTGCTTTATTATAGTATAGATAGAGTCCCACGAAAAAATAAAAACCAAATTAATTAATTCATTTTGTTTTGGAAAGCAACCTAGGGACGAACCCGAGCGAAGCGAGGGTGAGTCGCTAGTATTAAATATAACCCTCCTATGGGCTTAGCCGCATTCGAGTAAAACCAAGTGAGTGTCTGTGAAATCTTCCGATATGGGAACTGGCACAAACTGACATGGGAAATATAAATGAAATAAATGCATCCCTGAGGAGATCGAACTATTACATGATATAATTATTTATAGTAAAAATCTCTACTGTATAGTGTATCGTAGATAGGCTAAAAAATTACTTTAAAAAAGTGCAAAGTGCAAAGATAAGATATTTCCCAAATTGTTGCTCTGACTTTGAAAGTAATCAAAAATATACGTAAAAAAATATAAGTCTCGCAACGCAGATCGCAGTTCTTCTACCTTATTACAAGCACCTTTGAAGTCACTTCGTTAGCAAGCTACCACCGGCACGGAAAGCAGTTGTGCTGAGAAGAACCGACGGGAAACTCGACAGTTACCTACTCTTAAATATCGAAGTTACATTTGTTGAGTCAATATTTCTCAATTCCACACATTTCCATCACCAAAAAACTATTGAACAGTAAAATGTTCTGCTCAATAACATATTTTTAATTTTATCTTAAAATTTTTGAAAAGTTTGATTTTCTGGAATCTTATTAGTTATTACATATGCGTATTCTCAGACCCATAGAGGATGTATTCACCTTTTGGAGTCGAAATCTAGGCGTAACAATCTTATTTCTATTCCTAGTGTTTATTGTGTCTATCACCAGGGCCGGATTTAAGGGAGGGCAAGCGGGGCTGCAGCCCCGGGGCCTCCACAAGAGAGGGGCCTCCACAAGAGATTTAATAAAAAAAAAAACTGACTGGTCGATAACTTTTTCGTTTTTATTTTTAACAAATATGATTGATTATACATATTATATAATTGTTATTAAATATTAAAAACAATTTATCCATATTGGTTCACCGCAGTTCATCGCAGTCGGGTAAAAAAAGTTACAGAGCGGTTATAATTAATTATCAAGCGTTTTTTTTTCGCGTGAGTTTATTTATTTTATAATTTTTAGGTCTGCAATATTATCATCAAATGCCAATATTTTATAGGTAAATTCACGTTTGTTAATTCAAATTTGAAAGAAATTCTCTTCGATCCTTTCCTATTTTTGTTTTTTGTATTTTTAAGTGCATGCACATAACTATATCTACTCCATAGGTTTAGGTAGTTAACTAAAGGTAAACAAAGAGCTCTTGGGGATTTAACCTTTTATTATAAAAAATGTAACACATATTGTCAACTAGCGACTTACCCTCGCTTCGCTCGGGTGCGTCCCTAGGTACGCGGATTTTATTAGCAATTTCATGGGATTTAATTTTTTGCGCGGATCCCTGATTTTTTTCTAAAATAATTGTAGCCTGAGTTACTCCTTATAATATCAGCTATCTTCTAGTGAAAGTTCCGTCAAAATCAGTCCAGCCGTTTCAGAGTTTAGCCGGAACAAACAGACAAAAATTTTAAAAATTTAAACCATATGTGCATTTAATACGAATTTGGTAAAAAACTGTTATTTTGACATTACAAACAGACATAAATTTTATTTATCTGTAGGTATAGATAAAATAACTGCATTTTTTATTGAATTCATCTACAATCAAAACATAACTAAAATTGATTTAGAATTATACAAATTCATAGACAATATAATACTTAAATTGATGATGTATGTTACGTCTACGCGACGGCAGAATCTAGCTTAAGTGTAAATAAAATACAATAAGAATTTAGACTCACAGGAGCATATCTAAAAGATTAAACGCACAGTAGGTAGCTTATCTAATAAGATTGTTAATTAGAAATAAAAAAAAAACGAGGTTTTGTTCATTGTTTACCATTCGTCGAATAGCCATAGAAGAGGCAACTAGCAAGAAAAGCTAAGGAAGAATCAACCAACGAGAGTTCCATTTTGAAACCCTTAAATGCAGTCCACCATAATATTTAAATTTAAAAGTTTCCATGTGGGTATATCATGTTAAAATAAGTGAATAAAGTTTATTTATATGCTGTTGCTGATGTTATTTAATATAGATGTTTGCTTTTTACCCGACTGCGGCGAAACAGGGTTATGTGTTTAACCTGTATGTATGTCTGATTCTATGTTCGTTCGTAATCACTAAATGGCTTAACCGATTTTGATGATCCATACGTAATTCGATAAGTATTGATAACGCGAATGTCACAGGCTATATACTCGTAGATATTATATTGAAAAAAAAATTTCCTCCGAATAAATCGAGTGGGGTATCGAAATACACCATTAAGAGGCGATTACAGAAATATTTACAACTTATATGATCAAAAGGAATTTAGGATAAGAAATTGTTAAATAAAACTAAAAATGTCTAACTCTCCTAAAAAGAAGAGAGCAAATTGACAAAGGAGCATAGTATTATGCAGTCGGAGACATACATATACTATGTACCTACATGTTTTGGTATAGCTGCGTGTGTGTATGTCTCTGACTACAAAATAATAATAGCATTATGTTCCTTCGTCAACTTGTTCTCTTCTTTTTAGGTCGCTTTTTATGCAGTCGGTTTTTCATTTTTGTAAAAAAAATTTTCTGGAGTGGTTGTGTGTATTGTCCATCAAAAATATCCGTAGTATTAGTATAGTAGAACAGTACTTATCCACATCTCAAAATTATTTGTGTCTATTTCAATATAAAAAAATAGCTCTCTGGCTTCATCTAATCAATTGATGGAATTAAAATATAATTTTAAATTATTTATTAATCAACTACCTATCGCAGTATATTTTATTTTATTAAAATAATGTATATTCTTTTACTTAAAAAGTAACTTTATCATAGATTATTTAAGCTTACGTTAAGTCTATAATTTATATGGTCATTTTATTTATATGGGTAATTTAAGACTTCTATCCATAATAAAAAAGAATTAATGTTCAGCGAAATCATCAACTATTTTTCGTCAAAAAAGCTCGCAAGGTTCCATTCATTAACGCTGTAATTTAATTTCGAATAATTCTTGTATTGACTATATCTACATATGTTTATTGAAATAATTTTATTTGTTTCGCAATAAAACTTAAATCACTTGACTAAAAAAATTGTTCATTTTATTCGGAAAATAATTAGGGGCCGCCACTCCGTTATTGCCCCGGGGCCTCCACACCCCTAAATCCGGCCCTGTCTATCACTGTTTTTTTACATAATTATTTAATTTTTTGCGAACAAGTAATATATTACACAGTAGGTAGGTATATATTGTGATACAACCGTAAGAATACCAATTTTGAAAACATCTCGCAGGGAATCACGAGTTCTTAGATCATCATCAAGCACTGCTCTTTTTTAAAGAATAAATATCGAATTAATTTCCGCGGCACAGCCCCAAAGAAGTATCTGTCCAACAATTATGTCATAAATTGTTACCTAATTACTTAAATAACAACATTTTATGGTGACCGCATCTATATTAGATATCTTTATTTCTAATGACTTGGCACACGGCAATAGAATCTACGAATAACAAAATTTACCTAGTACTAGCGTTGCGAGCGTATTACTTATTTATGTTTGTAACCTTTATGTTATTCCAGACTATAATCTGTCTCTGTGCCAAATTTCATCCAGATCCGTTCAGCCGTTCTACCATGATTGAGTAACATTAAACATCCATCCTCACAAACTTTCACACTTCTAATATTAGTATGAAAGAATCGGATTTACAGGTTTATTAGATACTAGCGGCTCACACTCGCTTCGCTCGGGTTCGCCTCTAGACAAACAAAAACAAATCTGTCCCACGGGAACTGTACATTTTTCCGGAATAAAGAGTAGCCTATTTGTTATTCTGATGTATGAACTAAATTATTGTAAAGTTTCATTAAAATCCAATCTAAAAAAGCTATATAAAATATTATAGTTTTTTTTAACTATCCCACTCTTTAATTCAGACGACTCTCTAATTTTCTGAGGGAACTCTTTGCTTTTCCGGGATTAAAAATATCTAAAATGTTGACCGAGGAATATACCTAAGGTACCACCACGCAAAATTTCATTGAAATCGGTCCAACACTTTCGGAGATTAGCCGGTACAAACAGACAAACGGATTTGTTCTATTTCTCTTCTTTCATCCCCCTGACTCGTTTTTTAGCATTTTTTTCTTTGTACAGACATTCAATCTCTACAGTTTTATTATATGTACCTATAGATAATACTGTGCGTCTAACATCTTATTGGATTTTACAATAAAGGGGCGTGACTTAAGTCTGATTGGCGGGTGCATAATTCTAATAGGGCTAAAAAGAGCGCGCAAATGTATACGCGTGCGTGTCGATGAGATTCAGCCATCGCATCGCTGCGTAGACTCGGCGTCCGCTAAATCACTGCACCAGTCAAATTTCAAAACCTAGTAGGTACCTACTGTTAAAATTGATTTATTAATTTTTTTACACTTAAGGTACGGAATATGAACCTACCAATGCATTATCCGACAATTCGACCAAACGTAATATTATGGATTAGGGTCACCTTTTTACGAAAAATTTAGACACCGCGATTCAGGAAAGATGTCAATTGTAAAACGCTATCTATGCAGTGCACTGGTAAACTCTCCGCTCTTCATATTATTAGACAGCATTTATATTTAAAATAAAATGTTAAAAAATAAAACTTCTCTCTTGGCCTTTTAACTTTATTAAAAGTAGGTACCTATTAATATTTTGATAATAAGCGTCGCCGCGTCGGGGGACCGCTAAAACTTTATCATTATCAATCTTCTTTTTATTTGTATTCTGGTTTATATTTTATTTACTTAGCGGTTCCCCGACGCAGCGGCGGTCATCATCAAAATATAAAACTTAATTATTATTTTTTTTTAAATTACTCGCGGAAAATAATTCTAATAGATAACTCTCATTAATACCTACTATTCTTATGAGCACAAACACGAAATATTTGGTGTAAGTTTCTGAGGAATTGAGCATCCCGCAGACTATTTGATTCTGTTCAAATTTAACATGTCTTGGAAAATCCACCGAAATAACACCACACCAAATTTCAAATCAATCCAATCTGTAAAATTTAGTAAAACCCTTTTGTCGAGTAGGAAATGAGCTGATGATCATCAAACGCCTGAACAGATCCATATAGCCATATGACATCCATATATATCCAGACAGCCATACAGCCTCACAATCTTTCACATTTATAATATTAGTAGGATGAACTAGAATATTTTAAAAAAATCTTTTAAAAAGGTAGCCTCGTCTGTATGTATTTGTATTCAGCTCTATTTAACATCCCACTGCTGAGCACGGGCCTTCCTTCAATACTAGGGGGTTCAGGCTTGTCTATACATACCTATAATAAAATAATAACAAAGCGAAATCTGCACATAAAGGAGTCTGCCCACTACCCCGTCTCATACCATGACCGTGCTAGGAGCGTGTCAGGCAAAAAAATATTCTTTGTATTGAAATGTATGAGACTCTGCCCACTAGACCGTTCCGTCACCGACCGGCACCGTCGCGTGCCGTGCACGGAACGTTAACAATTGTCGTCGAGAATATTTTACCGGTGTCGGTACGCTGCGTGCCTGGCACGCGACGTTACGGGACCGGTGCGCGCAGGCGGCGCAATGGTGAGCATACACAACACTAAAACCGTTATGTACGGATATGATACGTTGTTGATACGTTCTAGTGGGCATAGTAGTCCGTGCCATGCTCGTTTCCGTGCCTGATACGTTCATAGCACGGTCATGGTATGAGACGGTGTAGTGGGCAGACTCCTTTAAATTTAAAAAAAAAAGGCTATTACGTCTTGTGTACAGAATATTCACCCCAAAACAATAGATTGATGAAATTTTTATCTATTTGTCTGTATATCTGTTTGCTTTTAATTTTGTGTAATGATAATTAATTAATTTATTGATCGGGTCACCATTTAGGATACGTTTTATAATACGAAAATCTTTAATTCCCATGGAAAAATACAATAACTTGTCGGGCGAGTAGCCCTTCAGAAATAAAAAAGATTTATTAGTTAACATAAAACCTTTCAGTAGCTGGGGTATAATTTGCAAATTTAACAATTTAATGAGGTAAAATCGCTCATTTTCATAGGAAAATGCAAAATTTAGTTCGAGCGCTAGTCCGCTCATTTATATAGTCATATATATCTATATAATATACATAGTTTAAAACAAAGCCTTTGTCTGTTTCTCCGAATACTTCTTCTAAACTACTACGCAACAGATTTTGATACAGTTTTCACTAATAGAATTAACAATAAACGAAAAAGGTTTGTGTACTTAAGAGGCCTATTACAAAATGTACCGAGTTGTATGGTATTGAGTTCGAGCGGCCGACGCATCGCTGTTTCTAGCGTTTTCTGCAGTTGTAATTACTTCTATGAAAAGTTTTATAATAAATTATTTAAAAAAAAGTATGTAATTATGTTTCTTTTGAACTGACGTATATTCTGGTATAAATTTTACTTAATAATATTAATGTTGTAAGGGTATATTTACAGCTACTTCTGAACGTTTTTAGTAATTTTTAAGATTTTGAACAGGATTTTTTTGTAGAAATCCAGTAGGTACATATTTTCAAATTCCGAGGCCGCTATAAACTCAACCACTATATAAGAGATATAATTATATATTTTACATTTCGTTTGCTTAGTATAGTATTTCAATCCGAGCTTAAAAAGTGTCGTCACGCATTTTATTAAAAACGTGCTTCGGAATTTTGGCTTTATTTCAATTAATAATGAAAATTTTCGAAAAGCGAGGCCGCTATGAACTATATTAATAGTTATTCTCCACCATACAATAAGTCAAAATTATCGAAGAGTTTCAGTTTCTCTGAATAAGAACGTCAAAAATGGGCATTAAATTGAAAAATCAGTCAAAATGTAATAGGCCTCTTAACTTAGCTAGCTTAGAATAAAAGTTAGCAATTCTTAAGTTAATTATTATTTAAATTACATTTAAATATTATTTTTTGATATGAAAATCATGCGACCGTGATGCGACGAGCAATGGCTTGTGAGTCAGTTCAAACTTCAGAAACAATTGAGATTAATAGATTTCCCTAGTAGATCTTTTCGGAACTAACGAAAGCAGCTTACAATATTACTTAACAGCAACAATTAATAGTTTTATCGATTGCATTTATAATTTGCTTGTTGATAGAACGTCAGAAATGAATCTCCAAAATGAAGTAGCGTGTACTTAGAAAGTGGGCTTAATTAAACAATTAACAAAGGTTAATGTAAACCTTTTACTGTAATTTGATTATAACAAACCCGGCTTGAAAAAAAGAGAAAAAATATTTTTTTCCATTGGCATTATGATTATCTAACAATATTTTGTTGTGCACTGTGCACATAAGTTCACAACAGAACCACATACAGACACAGAGACGTCTCACGTCAATGTCAACTTGTCAAATGAATTTTGTAAATGCAAGTTGCAACGGCTCAAAGTTGTTACTATGATAAAACAGTAAACTCCTGTAAAGCTAGTTACTGAATTAAGAACATGAAATAAAGTGTTTAAATAAAAAAAATGGAAGCGTCAAGGTCCGTATTTTTTTTTGTCCTATTAAATGTACAATAATTACACGTGTAAAAGTTATCGTCTAGTTTTATTTTTACTTTAACTTATCTTTACAGATTGGATAATGAATTGCCAGCTAAAATGGCTCATCTAGATATAATGGAGGTAAATGAAACAAGTGTCGAGAAAGTTAAGTGTGAACCAACTAATTCCAGAGTATTAAGGAAAAGAAAATCTCTAGCACCCGAACCGACTAAGTCTTCTAATCGTAGAGTTAGTATGAAACCTCGCAAACATATTGTCACAGAAAATGCTAATTCTAAACAAATCGAAGCTTTATATTTAAATAAAAAAATTAAAACATTGAGTCAAACTTTAGAAACAATATATGAAGAACCTAAACCAAACAGTCCAGACACCACTAATTACATTGGAGGAAGAAAAATCAAAAGACTTCTTACATTTCAAATAGGTAGCCAGTATACAAAAGAAAAAATTAAGAAACGTAGAGCAAAGATAAAGAAGCTACTTGGAAATAAATCATTTGTTAATAGAAAGAAAATTCCTATGAATGTGTTTTTAAAAACTATTGAGTGCTTAGAGCTAGATGAAGTTATTCCTACTGAAAGTACTACAATTAATAACATTGTATGATACTGGTCAATGATATTACCTGTGGTATATCAAACTCATAACCGAAACCCTATGATAATAATTAATGATCAAAGACTGCTCTGACATCTGAAGATTTTGTGTGTGTATGTGTGTTTGTCAAATATATCTGAAAATATTCAATTAAATATGGATGGTATTAAATATTATCTTTATATATTCATTTGCCTTTTTGGTAATCAACATTATGGTAGGTATTATAAATAACTTCACATAATAATTTTTTAAAAAGTACTTTAATTTAAAATGACATAAACAGATAAGTACAACATTATAAAAATAAAAAATAGAAATGCATCCTTATAAAAATCAGATCATATAATACTTAGTATAATTATTTGTAATATTATTCCATAATTAATTAATTTGCCAAAATGCACTCCGTTGATGTTTTTAAACATCCAGGATATTCTTTTAGCATACTTGTGCTTGTGTTTCGGAGATTTACACAAGCACAGCGGGGCTTAACTTCACCAGGTGTATATAGTTCTCGTGGCACCCCCTCCCAGCTTCTTACAATTCCTCCACTGAAAAAATTATTAAATACACAAATCAAATATTGAAATCTAAAATGTTTTAAATATCAATGACAAATGAATGATAGAGAAATTATATTTTTAATAGTTAGTGATATTATTACATATAAGACAAGTTCAAGACAAGACAAGTTGCAGAAATAAGTTATGCATATAAAGTCACTAAATAATAATAATGTCCTCCTGACCGATTGAACTAGCCAACTGCACAGGAGGATATTAGGGCACAGAGGATAGATAATAGGGGAATCTCATCCATCAATTAATAGGAACTGGATTGTACACAGCATAAAAAAGTAGACTATTTATGTGCAACATGAAAATTTCAAAATGTCCACTAAAAATGTCACAAAATGCAATGCTATATAACATAAAAACTTTTTAAGAAAAACATAAAAACCAACTTCAAAAAAAGCACTAAAAAGTACAAAATAACTGATTGGTAGTTTTCATTTACTATAGATACCTAATCAGATATTTTCAAAGTCTGTGTGCTTTGATTTGTATCGGCTGGCAGCGACTTTGAAAATATCTCATTAGGCATCTATAATAAATGAAAACTACCAATCAGTTATTTTTTAGTTTTTAGTGCTTTTTTTTGAACTTTGTTTTTATTTTTTTCTTAAAAAGTTTTTATTTTTGCCTTTTTAGTGTAGACATAATAGTAGTAGCAAAGTATGAAGACTGACAAACTAAAATTCGCTTTTATTAGTAACACTAAAACTTATGGCTCTAAAATCAGATTCTAACATATTGGGCTTGTCAAATCAAACATAATGAAAACTACTGGGCCAAACTATGTTAAATTTTTATGGGACCAAATGGCAACTATTCAGCATCAAACTAAAGAATTACGTAAATTGGATCATAACTCTCAGTGTAATCAGTGTACATACATTAAAAAAAATACCAATCGAATTGAGGCCCTCCTCCTTTTTGAAGTCGGTTAAAAATAGGAAATTTTGTTACGTTTTTAAAATTTAGGTGGTGGTAAGTTTAGGTGGTACCTATAAGTTCAGGTGTATACCTAGATAACTTGGTTATAACCAACCAGATTTATTATTATTATAATTATAAAAATAGATAAAATTAAATACATTTTTAACTTGTATTTAACTTGTAGTAACATTAAATGTACCACCTTGATTTCGTACACCATACACGAGTGCCTTTATCCTCGCTCCAAGCTATATTGCAAGGTGGATATAAGTGCTCTTGTTTCTTAACTTCTTCCTGTTCTAGTTTACATTGCTTTATTTTTTGTTTGAATTCAATCATATATGAAGTTTGAGCACCATTATCATCATAATATCTTCCTACTAGCACACCTGCAAAATACATTTTTTGTTATATATATATTTTTTTTCAATTATATTTCCTAATTAATTAACTATTTTTTTTTGACAACAAATAAAGTAAAAACAGTTAATATTTTTAAAGTTAGATACATACCTACATAAGCATATTTTTTTTTAAAAGTGTCTCGCCAATGTAATATTGTCATTAATTCATTACAAGAAAGATCTAATACATGATCTTTATCATTACTTTCGTCATTAAATTGTCCAGTAACTAATGCTCTTGAACCATCTTTACCTAAAATAAATAAGAAATATTTGAGCTCATAAACTACATAAAAGACTATTAATACAAAGTTAAAGTACAATACTACTAACATTTACACTGACATTTACATAAAAAGAATGAGTAAATTTACCAACAAAATAATTATATGGTGAACCAATCCCATAGTGCTTTTTGCCTTCAGTAACGTCATAAATACTACCAAGTATTGCTAAATAAAGTTTGCCTTCGACTGCTAAATCTTCAATAAAATAAACCCCCTTTTTTAATGTTTTCACTTTTGGAAATAAATTATATTTAAAATAATATTTTTGTAAAATAATTGCTACTATCAAAACAGAAATAGTAAGCATAAAATACTTTAATCTTAATCCTAAAGGAATAAACATGGTTGAAAATAAAATAATTTCTCATGTATCTTATAAAATACAAAACATTTAGAATTTAGATTTGCATCATTTATGAAAACGCAAACCAGGAACAAGAGATGAAAATTGAAAACACTTCAATCATTCGTGTCATCGTTGACATTTGACAGACGACAGTTAGCATATTTTTAATTTAGTCTTATCTTAAAAGGAGGGCGCTACACGTATGATCTATTTAAATTCAATTCGAGGTTATGCAATTTATTGAAGTAAAACTTCTTTACGCACGCTTGACTTGGGGGTAAGCTGGTGAATGCGTTACGAAAAAATGTACGTACGTTTATTGCCATGGTAACCGTTGTTATTATCTGACAAATGATATATAATATTATTATATTCTCTCCTTAAATAATATTCTATTAATATATGTTTAGGCATATTATGCCTAATATGCGTTATTTTTAGTATCTCACCTATCCTAATTATTTAAAACATAAATTGAATTTCATAAAGAATACCGATAACCTACAGAAATTTTACTTCTTGCGCGTGTACACATTGATACACGTACTCTTTTAATTTTTTAAGACATCTCTTTTGTACCTGGATTTTGCTTCTATTGTGTTTGCATCTTGCCTGTGCAGTGTATTGTACCTGGAAGTTAGACCAGCTAAAGGAACAATTGAAAAGGAGAGGTACATCCTGCGGTAGTCTTGACTAACTGATGGATCAACACCGCCTAAACCGCTGGTCGTAGAATCGTGAAATATCGAGAATGTATTCCTTATATTATGATGTAGACATCCTCTAAGTGAGTAAAATAGGGGATTAAAGATTGTATGAAACTATGTGAAATACACAGAAAGTGGTGATGGTCTTTAGGTTTAAGATAAAAAATAAGAAATATATTTATTTAAATTTTTTCGAAATGCATCGCTTAAAGGGGTAAAAGAGGGTAATAAGCTTCACATCGGCAATGAATTATTTATGAACAGAATTAATTCAAACGTGGTTTTAATGTTCTTCAAAACAATTAAATAAATACGTGTTTTAGCATTGTTCGAAATTCAATCCCATAAGGGGGTAAAATGAAATGAAAACTCGTAATTAATGCACGGTAGGTGGTATTCAGCTTACCTAAATTTGTATTCTTGTGGGAAAAGGCCCCTTTTTTTTCAGATTTCTATTTCGTAGTCTTTCTTCCCTAGCAGCTGCCTAAAGTGGTAAAACCTTTAACCAAGAGAAAACAGACGGCACCGCATTTAACTTACAATGTTATAAATTAAAACCTGCAATTTAAACAATTATGCTAGTTTATATAATATGTATCGGTAAAAGTTCCAATAGTAGTAAAAAAATACAAAAAATAGAAAAAATATTCACCTATAGACGATTTAACAGTTTTAAAATCACTTTCTGTAAAATAGTGTCCACAATCCTCATAGATTTAAATATAAAGATTGTGAATACGCTAATTTTGGTCGTTTTTTTGCTTTAGCCCACAATTTCAGATTTTGTCTTTTGGGAGCAAATGATATCCATTTTCTTTGCATCCTGGCACTGCGCCATTTGTCATTTTAATTAAATTCTAAATAAAACGAAAAAAAAATAATCCACTATAAAGCTTTACAATATACTGAGGGCCATAGTGTTCGCGAAATTTGATGGAGAAAAATCTATGGTACTTTGAGTTTTGACTGAAGTTAGCTGTCCCTAAACGTAGTGGTGACCATGGATGACAAATAAAATAGATGAATTAGCTCCATACGAGCTTTTGGTGGATCTATCTATCCCTTTCATTTGTTTGATTATTAACATGCTATCTCTATATTTGGCGACAACGAGTAGGACAACAATATATTTCTGTCGCAGTTGTCACATACGTCACTACTGTGACGTCACTGCGACATTTTGTCAGTTTTGAAATTTTCAAGTTTTAACCGTTGTTATTATTATTATACTCATCCCCGGATTTGCCGTTTTTATATTAATTTACATTTGATCAATTTGTAGATTAGTGCTGATTTGTGCTTGAATATAAACGATGTGATTTCTTAATTAGTTTTTCTCTTCGTTAGTTTGTTTTTTCTATTAGTGTTGTGTAAACATGGGAAAGCATTGTAATATTCCAAGTTGTCAGGGAGGTTTTTCATGCCATAGAATGCCTTATAAAGGTTCACGTCAATTTTAAAACGTATACGTAAAGAATTTCTTAAAGCTATTTTCAAAATAGGGTTTATTCCTAGAGTAACTATATGTGACCCTGGTTCTGCCAATATAACTGCAATAAATTCATTAATTTCTGATAATAAACTAAATACTTCGTAGTGACAATGATGCATTAAGTGTTATCCATTATGAAGTTAATGGGAACAAAATCTACTATTTGTATGATGTACCTCATTTACTGAAATGTTTCTGTAATCATTTTCAGAAAAAGAATTTGCTCCTTGGTAGTCAGCGTGCTCAATGGTCAATTTATGTTCATATGTTGTATAATGCAGATGAACGTAAAGGTGCTGCAAAGCTAACAAAACTTACTAACAAGCATATTTATCCAAACTCTTTTGATAAGATGAAGATTGAAGGTAATTAATATTGTAGTTTAATAAATTGAGGTATATATTACTTTAGATTATAAACATTATCTTATCTTTAATATAAAATTGTTTTTAAGAAAGAAACTTCTTGAAGCCCATATGCCCTTATATAATATACTATTCTATACTAATATATAAAGTTGAAGAGTTTGTTTATTAATTGATTGCACTCATCCATGTAATGTTCAGTCCATTAAAAAAAAAATTCTCAGCTTCCTCAGTAATGTTAAAAGCCATTTAAAGGCTTAATTGGCTTATCTACCTAGACCCTAATAATAATAAACTATTATTATATTACTGTTCATCTATAGTAGTTACTAATAATTATACTATAGTTACAGTTTAATTGACTATTTCATTTGTTATTGTAATACATTAATTTATTGTAATAATATATTTACAGGTGAAGTATGCTATGCAGGTATTTAGTCGAAGTGTTTTTGCATCTTTATGTCGCCTGATGAAGGCTTGTAATTTCCAGGAAGAATACAATTATTGTAATACATTAAATGTAAATATTGAGAATGGCTTATTCACAGCTGTGATGATTTTATTCATTAATGATTCATTTGATAGTTTAAATTGCTGTGGCTATGAAAGGTACCAGCTTACGAAATGATTAAAATTAAGTTTTATTATTCATTTTTTACTAAAATTTGTATTTTTTAAAATTTCTATAAGACTAAAATGTTTGTTCCAACGCACTAATCTCAAATCTTTTGCTTTTTATAAACTAAAGATGAAGGTGGTTCTAGAGCTAACAAACTTCAAACGCAAGAGCTAGATTTTAATATATACTTACAATTAAAATCAACTACATAAATGACATAACTACTACTCACATAATAATGATAATGTTATTAACAAAAACTATTGTTCTATGTTACTTCTAATTTTATTGCATTGTAATATTATAAAATATTTTCATTTACAGTTGTTAAGAAATGAGAAATTTGTTTTGCAATCAGAATTTTTTGAGGTAGTTAATTTTTGTCTATACCAAATTGTTGTACTAATTTGTATTTTTTGTAATTTGTATTCAATTGAAAAAATCTTTAAAAAATGTCCTTTCTTTGTAATAACAAACAATGTATTATAAATGTAAAAAAAAAGGTATCCTGCTGAGTTTCTTGCTAGTTTTTTCGGGTATGAGGCATTTTTTTCGAACTAGTGGTAGCATTAAAATAGTAAAATAAAAAAAGTTTTGAAACCTACCTTTGTATTTTATTTCTAATTATAATTAGTATCATAAAAATGAAAACCTTCCTATAAAACCGACAACAGTTGTTGAATACCGATAATTTTACGATAAAATACATCCCTACTTAATCGTAATTAATACCGATTTCACATCACTACGAACTAAATTCTCCCAGATTTGCATATGACGTCATACCTTTAGAAAGGGATGCGTGGCGACTATGAAGAAATACAATAGCCGTGAAAGTGACAGCATATTTTGACTTGCCATGTATGCCTTAATTGTCCCTAAATTATGGGAAATATCATGACAGCTCTAAAATATAAATTAATTTTTATAACGTAAGAACTTATATTAATAGATATTTTATGTTTGATATGAAATATAATTAAAATATAACATTATCCTATAATAGTTAAAATCATTTAGAATATTATTATATACATCAATATATAGGACATATATTTTATAAAAAAAACATTTTAAGCACATTTAACTTATGTATATTTTATAATATAATAAAATATTAATTGACATATCCTATGTAGCTATTATTAATTTAAAATGGCTAAGTCGGGAAAAATCTTTCTTTGACTATCTTGATCCCCCCGGCCCCCGCTTCATCATATTCGCCTACCGTTTTTATGAATATGCGCCTGTATGGAAGTCGACCGGAGTTGGTGGTGACATTCTCTTTGGTCCCTATCCCTCTCCCTACTCCCTGACCTTTGTCGATAATCTGTGCAATTTACAATTATTGTTTATTATTTTTTAATTTTGTCTACAATTTTATTATCACTCTTTAGTTTTAATATTCATATACGATTATTAATAAATATTAAATATATATTAATACTGTTGTTATTGGTATGATAGTATTTATATAATTGTGTACTAGAAAATACACTCAACATAATTGAATCAAATAATTAAAAATAATATATGAAAATAGCGTTATAGTTTTTAAGATGAAATCAATCTGCAACTTACGCAAATATACCAAATTTCCTCCTAGACGGAGAGTTGTTGTTACTGGGATGGGAGTAGTGTCACCGTTAGGAACAGGTACTGAATTTGCTTGGCAAAATCTTTTAAAAGGTCACTGCGGTATAGTTGAACTCAAAGATAAGGAATATTCCAAATTGCCTAGCAGGATAGCAGCAGTAATACCGAACGAGGCCAATAGTGAAGTATCCAAAGCTCTGTCCAAATCAAATTTGAGATTTATGGCACCTGCTACTTGCTTAGCTCTTCTTGCAACTTCCGAGGCATTGAAAGATTCTAATTGGATGCCAGAATCTGATAAAGACAGAGAATCAACAGGAGTTACTTTAGGTATGGGAATGATTGATCTTAAAGATGTATGTGAAACAAACGATGCTTTGCAGTTAGGTTATAATAAGGTAAGCCCATTTTTTGTACCCAGGATATTACCAAATATGGCTGCAGGTCACATAAGTATCAAATATGGTTTTCGAGGACCTAATCACGCAGTGTCTACAGCCTGTGCGACAGGTGCTCATTCTATTGGGGATGCTTTTAGGTTTATAAGGAATGGTGATGCTGATGTTATGGTTAGTGGGGGAGCAGAAGCCTGCATCAGTCCTTTAGCCATTGCTGGATTTTGTCGCCTAAGAGCATTGAGCACAGCATTTAACAATGAACCTCACAAAGCTTCTAGACCATTTGACAAACAAAGAGATGGTTTTGTTATGGGTGAAGGTGCTGCTGTTTTAATTTTAGAGGAATATGAGCATGCTTTACAAAGAAATGCAAAAATATATGCTGAAATATTAGGTTATGGTTTATCAGGAGATGCTTCACATATTACTTCCCCTAGAGAAGATGGCAGTGGTGCTATATTATCAATGAGGAGAGCTTTACAAGATGGCAATATTGAAAGTGGTAAAGTCACATATATCAATGCACATGCTACATCAACACCTGTTGGTGATGGTATTGAGTCTACAGCTATAAAGACTCTATTCAATGATAATTTTAAAAATATAATGGTTTCTTCTACAAAAGGAGCTCATGGCCATTTACTAGGTGCAGCAGGAAACCTTGAAGCTGTATTTACTATTTTGGCATGTCACCATGGAATTGTACCACCTACTTTAAATTTAGATGATCCTGTTGATGACCTAAATTATGTAGCTAAAGTACCACAAAAATGGACAAAAGAAAGGAGAATAGCACTAAAAAATTCATTTGGATTTGGTGGAACCAATGCAACACTTTGTATCTCAAATATCTAAATTAGGAATATTTTTTTGTAAGTTAGGTATAGGAAATAAAAACATGTGTTAGACTCGATAGTATATTTAAAACTGAGTTACAAATGTTTTCAGATTTATAATGATGGCAATCACGCCATGGTAACTCCCAACAATTGCTGTTCAAGCATCAGCAAAAAAATAACTTGTTGTGTACCACATATTATATTGAGTCACATAAAGCATTAAAATAAAATGATTTGATCAAAATGCTACTATATTTCATTACAAAGCTTTAACATTTTATAGTAAATATTTGTTAAATGCTGGGTTTCATCCAGTCAATTATTTCATAATATCATAAACAGCTGGAATCATTCAAACATGCACTTCATTTGATATAACTTACAATTACATAATGACCGCTATTACAATATATAAATGTTATCAATATATACTATAAGCACCTTTTTCAAATATTCCTATGTCATTCTATGAAATGTTTCTATTTATTTTTAACAGGAACATGATATCTGGAGTACAAAGTAAATTCCATATCAAAAAGTTCTAAAACAGTTGAATTTGAAACCACTCACTTTGGTTATTACAGCAAAGGTGCCCGATGCAATTCTAATTTTTATATGGTGTTATTATGTCAGGCCTAAGATTTTTAACATAAAATAATAATTAATATAACTTTTAAATAAAATAATAAAGATATCTTATTGATTGATTATTTTCTAATAAGCATCTAGTTTAGATTTGAATATAAAATAAACATAAATAATATAAATAAAGTTTAAAATTTATCTATTAATTGTTCATCTGATGGAGAGGCATGTGCAGTTTGAATGTTGTAGTACTCGGGGGATCAGGCGGGATGTTTGTCTTGTTTCAACATTACTGGCTGCGGTGTAACACATAACTGAGCGAATTTCTGTCTTAAGTTCTGTCTTAGCTCTTGCCTCTTTTCAGTAATATTTCTTCGTGATTTAAATTCCAGAACATCTTCAATAGGTATATAACTGGTGTCTTGCTCTTCATCTGATGAACACGTATCCTGTAATAGATAAAAGTGTTTTATACAATTTTAAATAATATGCCACCAGACATCGGATTACAATTTACAAGTTGTCATCATTATCATCATCATGTCGCGACTCCGCTAGCGTTGTACGTCGACGAAAAAGCCTATGTTATACAAGTATATGTGCTATCTCCATTTCTGAATCTTACTCGAATCCATTGAACCGTCAGAGCAGGGTGAGGAAGCAACAAACAGACACTCAAGAACTTACACATTCATTCAACATATTAGTGGGTGTTCATAATAAAGACAGTGATAGTCCAGTGAAAGGCAGTGGTAGCCCAGTGGTAACGCGCTCGCTAAGGAAACTAAGTGAAGCGGGTTCAAATCCCGGATCTCGCACGAGTACCACTTGTCTTAACGTGAAGGAAAACATCGTGAGAAAACCTGCGTGTCTGAGAGAACTTAGCAAGTTTTCGAAAGACGTGAAGTCCGCCAACCCGCACTTGTCCAGCGTGGGGAACTATGACCTGATCCTCCTCGTATTGAAGGGAGGCCCGTGCACAGCAGTGGAACGTTAAAAAGAACAGAATACTATATTAGTGGGATAACATTAAACAATGTTATATGGTATTGTTTTAAAATTTTTATGTCTTCGCCCTGTAATAATTATTGAAAATTTTACCTATTTATATGATAACTGTTTCCAATTTTTTATTGATAAAACTAAAGCTCGTCAATAGCTAAGTTAATTTTTTAATTCGTTATAAAAAAAGTTGAAATGTTATTCATATTTGTTGTGTCGCATCGGTCCTGCTCCTTAACTCTCACCGGTCGTGTCGAATAGTCTATGAGAGTGCATTTGTGTCTGAGTGTACACACGCTGTATTACAATATCACTTCTTGTGTAGATGGCTATTTTTCAAAGTTTCAATAAGATTAGCCGCCGTGGCCGAAATCGGTCGGGAGGACATTATTATTAATTGTAGTTTTTTTTCCACCATAAATATATTATCTTATCAGGCACACAGTCTACTTTGAGAATATGTAAAAAAAAAGATCAAATCGTATGACATTATTTGAGGCCTTATATCCTTCCTATGCAACCAAAAAAAACGAATACTTTCTAAGATTTACAGGAGCATTCGACGTTTTAAATCAAATTGTCTTTTCAGATTTTTTTTTAAAGGATGACTAAGTTTATTTAAAGAAAAAAACTTATTTAAATAAATTTCCCTAGCAACAAAATAGAAAGAACAAAAGTTATACATGTTTTACTACATTGGATAATGTATTTGTTATAAAAAAGCAATGCCTTCTATTTTGACTACACTACATTCAACTGAAGAATTTCACGAAATTCTGATACAAGGCACATATAAAAGTCTCTAAATTCATATGTTAAGGATTAATAAAAGCAAAAAAAAACCATATTCTAATAATCAAATAAGTAAAGGTTTACATACCAGCATTTCTTGGAGAGAAAGTGTGAAACCAGTGCAAGAGATTTTATCCATTTTTGTTTCCATACAGTCTCCTCTCTCATGGTTGCAGAATCCTTCAGAACAGGCCACTTCCGAACCCTCTGGGGAGCTCATAAGGGAAGATGACCCAGACATTATTTCACAGCATACATTATTACCAGAAGAATAACCACAGTCTTGAGAGTGTTCATTTGGTGAAAATTTGCCGTTTTTACCCCTTTTTTTGCCGTTCTTCGGAGAACTTGCATAATCTTCTTGGCACGACTGACAGCTGACATTGGATTGAATTGTATCATAACATTGATTGTAATCCCGGGAAGACAGTAAACTTGTAGGTGTGTCTTGGTCCTCTAGCAAGCATTCTTCACATTGGCACTTTTCTTCAGGTTCTTCGGAGTCAGCTTCCTGCAAAAACAAAAAATGAATGAATGAATTTTGATACTTCTCTAAGAGGGAGCCATATTAATGTTGAGTGACATGTATTAGAATACAGTAAAAATACAAATTAATTCAATTCTCTTGTGAAAGCGTGTCAGTTGAGCACAGATTATTTCATGAATGTCACATAGAATGGAGAAGACAAGGTAAAAATATATTGAAGAATTTGTATTACTGTCTGTAAAATACTATAAATTTGAAAAAAAATATACAAATTATATCGCCACTAATTCATGTTCACGTTAAAACCACAATCGTACTTCCATGGGGACATAATTTATATTATTTTGTTTTTTAAAGTTATACTTCTTTTGGCACATTTGAGAAAAAATTATGAGAGTACAATTTTTACGATGCGCGCACACACCGACAGCCAAAAAGCAACAAGATGATGTTAGCTGAAGGTGACATGATGAAGTTAGCTGCATTCCTTTTACAAACAGAAAGTTGTGACATACGGGATGAAATCTTTAGCTATTTTTGTTCTGTTATGCCAAAGAAGTATAACTTTTTACGTGTGTACATAAGTACGCACACACGTTTTTTTTGTGTAATTAAATGACAAGAAAAGTCAAAACATTATTTTGAATTTACCTTGCATTTACTTTCAACGGCCTGACGCTCCTTCTTCTTACGTTTTTTCAATTTTTTCTGTTCTTTTCTCTGCTGCCTTGTCGTTTCCTCCTGCGTTATTTCATCGTATAACAATTGTAGTTTGGACACGCCACTTTTCATTTCTACTGCGGTTTCAAATTTCCTGTACAAAGCCTCTACGCCGATGGCGGCTAGAGCCTGACACGTGCCTTCTTCCTCTCGAAGTCTCAACGATATACGCTGTAGCCGTTCGTATATGCATATACCAAGGCATATTAATACCTGACAAGAAATTAAATTAATTTATTTTCATCTAACATACAATAATATACTACATATAATAAAATCATCATACATATAATAAAATCCTGAGTTGAATTTGTACATTAAATATTTCTTTGAAAATCTTATTGAAATAGTCATTATTATTGATACAGAGGCCGAATCTATATTTTTTAGAATTTTTGTGTCTGTCTGGGATCGCGTCACGAAAAAATCACTCGGCCGATTTTGATGAAATTTGATATGATAATAGCTGGTTATCCAGGTCAACATATAGCACACTTTTTACTCAGGGAAAATATCTCATCTCTGAGAAATCGTTATTAAAATTAAAACGTAACTAGGGACGAACCGAAGCGGAGCGAGGGTGAGTCGCTAGTAGGAAATAAATATTAAGTAGGGTATACAAATATGTAACATAGAAAATAGTAAATACCCTGATCAAGTTTCCACAAGTATCTTATAGTCATGAATCTTAATGAAGCAGATAGTAGGTGAATAGGTGAAATATAATTAACATTTCATTATATTGAATTTAAGAAAATGTAAACCTTATAAATTAAGTATCAAGCCACATGCAAGGCTCACGCAAATTAAATAATGAATTAATCATGCAGTCTCTGTCTCATATAGTGTGTGTTAGGCACACTAACCCAGTGTGAGTTAGGCATATTTTATGGTAACAGAACAAAATGATTCTTAAGAAGTTTTTAATTATTTATTCCTGACTAGAGACTCACCCTCGCTCCGCTCGGGTTCGTCCCTACTTACGTTTTAACGTTTAGTATAGATTTCTCAGAGATGAGATATTTTCCCGCAGTAAAAAGTATCTTATATGTTGACCCGGATATCCAGCTATCACCATACCAAATTTCATCAAAATCTCTCCAGTGGTTTTTCTGTGATGCGGTAACAGACAGACAGACAAAAATTCTAAAAACTATAGATTCGGCCTCTGCATCGATAATAATGTCTATTTCAATAAGATTTTCCAAAAAATATTTAATGTACAGATTCGGCTTAGTTAGAATTTTATAATATGTATAGATAATTGTAGTCATAAATATAATACATTAAGCAAAACCTAAAATAAATGTTGATATGTTACTTCTACTAAATATGAAGTTAATTTAGCACTATTTTTTTTTTATTGGAAACTTACCTCTTCCTGTGCAATTTCTAATGTTTTGGCATGCCTTTCTCTATGATTTCCAAATAATTCTGGTTCAGCTCGTGCTATGAGGTGTGCTATGTAATCGGTTTTTGCTTGCAAGTGTAAATGTTTGTCTAACAAACACCTCTTGATACCTCCGTACAAGGCAGCTACATAACCTTTTTCCTTCTGTGGTTCCTTTTCTTCAACTAATAATTGATAAGCTCTTAATACCTGTTAACAAAAATATTTTTAAAACAATATTTACATTGTGCATTAATTAACGATACATCAAACTGATATCTGGGTTATCTAAGTGATAAAAAAGTTTCAAAGCAATTTCAAGATTACAGAACATAATATATGGGAATAATTTCTATAAAAAAATCACTAGAATCAATTAGCTAAATATAATAGTATCTGTAGACCTTATCTGTGGCAATATATACATATATAAAAAAAACAACCTATATTCATTTAAAAAGATTAATAATAGTAATAAGAATAATATATACATAGAATAATATAATATATTCCACCTAAAATTTAAAATATCTTGCTTTACACCAACCTTTGTCTTACAATCTGCACAAAATCTGTGTTTCCTTAGATAATTATGTAGGGTGTCGTGTAGCGTATTGAAGTGAACTAGTGTGACATGTTCTCTAGCGGAGGTGCGCATTGCGTCCCAGGCGGCACACCACGCAGTGCGGCCGCCCCAGCCCCATGCGCCCCATCCCCAACCACAGCTGGTGGCGCCCCAACCTCTTGCTGTACCAGCTTCTAGGGAATGGAGTGTACATCGCTGGGACTTCTTCCATCTCGGCTGACTTAGGAGTAGACATTCTATACCAGTACTGAAAGGAATAGTGTATGTCAAAGAAATATGAAGATCATGATTACTGATGAAATTTCTTTATATTTTCTTTGAAGTTGAATTTAGAGAAGATATTAAGTAACATACATATAACACAAAACAAGCAAATATTCAATACCTTCTTCTTGTAGTTTAAAAGTGCAAGTACAGAAAATCTCATATGTAGTCATAGTATACAATTTACTAAAGTAGTCTGCTTTATTAAGTCTCATGAAGTCTCCAGAAATGACAATTGAATGAAGCATAATATCTTAACTAGCAGTTTGAATAATAAAAGTATAGAGCAATGACCTTTAATTAACTATTTATGCTCAGTAATCTATTTCAATAACAACTCTCTATGTAACAATATATTTTTTTTAAATAAACTAAGTAGAGTATTGCTTCATGTGAATATAAAAAATATATATTCAAATAGGATTTTATTTTAAATGGCCAATTTGCTATTATATTTAATGAATAATTTCAAATATACCAGTTCCTGACACACACAGTTCAAAATAAGCAGCAACAGTTATCCTTTTGAAGTTACACTTCTTTTGACACATTTTGAAAAAACTAAGAGTAAAATTTTTACAATGTACCAAAAAGCGACAAGATGAAGTTAGTTGAAAGCGACATGATAAAGTTAGATGCATTCTTTTTACAGACAGATAGTTGTGACAAATGAGATGAAAACTTTAGCTATTTATGTTCTATTACACCAAAGAAGTATAACTTCTAAGTGCATACATAAATACAAACACATTTTTTTCTATAGATTTTAAGGTAATAAAATTTTAGAAAAAGTACTAATTTATTTATTGAAATGAAGTAAACTTTGTTTATACTGAAAATATAAGTAGATAAGTTTTATTTCAGTTGTTGGCATACATTGAAAGATATCAGCTTCTGCTTTTCTATTAGATGAACCTCGTGAATCAATTTTTACAAACTGTTTTTTTTTTTTATGAAAACAATAATTAAGTCAGTTTTGGAGTTCAAATATCATTTAAGTATATAAATATTAATAGCATAAATAACAAAAATACTTGCCTGTGACCATTTAATAATGTAGCAAGTGCCTGTGGATTTGTTATTTTATCTTCTTTTATTGTCATAATTTCATCTGGTGTCAAAATTAAAGGATCTAATGTTGGATGTCCTGATTTACATAATTGATAAAAAAGTCGTTCAACACTGAAATAATATTAATTAAAAAAAATATATTAAAAGAAGCTGGTTAGATTGATCTTGTTCTATATTGCATATTACTATAATGAACAGTATTTATAGTAAATGCATTATTATGTGATATTAAAAAATGTAAAAAAATTATGGGGCAAATACTCTTTTAATTAAATTAAATGAAGATCTTAAGAAACCACGTCTCGTCAACAACACATACAGTTAAGCAATATAATTTATAAAATTTTATTATTTATTTTTCCTCCTTTTCTTCATTTGAGCAAAAAATAAAATATTTAAAAATCCATGAAAATTTCTACCTTCTTCGACAGCCAACACAAGGAATGCTTTGATTTAATACGTTAAATATATCTGAAGCGTCGACCCTAAGTGCCGATTTTAATTCATCTGTCGTAAGGATTCTGTACTTGCGCATAAATTCTTCATACTCGCGACCTTTAACTTGTGGACTGTCACAAATAAGGCCCATAGTATTTAGATCCATAATCATCTGTAATTTACAATTAAATGTATACATTAACAAAGAAAAAATTCCAGAAAATAAGGTCAACATTGCGACGTCACTAGTCAATAAAGAAATTAGTGTAATAGAGGAATTCCTAAGATTGAAAAAAAATCATAAAAAGGAAAAATATTCCGAGGTTAGTAAAATATAAAATATAAAAGTCATAACTGTAGGTTTATTTTCGATCTTTTTTAATTGTAATCTACGTTTGAGGTAATGTCAAAGTACAACTAGGTAACTTACAGTTAAGTTTTCATATATAGTTAGTGGCAATTGTCGCCTCTTAATTACTGGTTCTTTCTCACAATTGTATATATCGACTAATTTAGCCATTTTTATGATTATTCACATAAAAATTGCCGACAAAATATACAAATATAACAAAATGACGGCTGATGACGGCTAACTTTAGGAAATACACGTCGAGTTGAGAATAGATAAAAATTTCGGGATATGTTGCTTACAGACTATACACAATCGGTAAGATAATAAGTTCTGTCGCTGTTTATGAATCGTTTCAAATAATTTTGCATTTCTTTTTATATTTAATGAAAATATGAATTTTATTGCATATATAATCACACTTTTTATGTAATTAACGTACATTAAAAAGCCTGTTGTCTATTATTCAAAATACGATTTTACAGAAGTAAATTTACAGTAGGGCCACTATTGCAGAAAAATAAACAATAAATAGATCATACGTCATTCATCATTAAAATCTATAGAAAGAGCCAATTTATAATTTGTGAGTGAATTCAAGTTTACTAAACATCAAATATTAAGTAGATGCTGAAAATTTATCGAAAATGTCTAAAATTTTTACACCAACTAATCAAATTCGATTAACGAATGTCGCTATAGTGAGGTTAAAGAAAGGTGGAAAAAGATTTGAGATAGCGTGCTACAGGAATAAGGTATTATCATGGAGAAATAAACTGTAAGTTTTTATATAACCAAATTTCGTGAATATACTTTTGTTTATAAGACTAGTATGAAAACACAAATTATTTGTTACTGATCTATTCATTTTTTTTTTCAGAGAAAAGGATATAGATGAAGTACTACAAACGCATACTGTTTTCACTAATGTGTCAAAGGGTCAAGTTGCAAAAAAAGAAGATTTAGTCAAAGTCTTTGGGAAAGATAATCAAACAGAAATTTGTAAGGAAATATTAGAAAAAGGAGAGCTTCAAGTTTCAGATAAAGAAAGGCATTCACAAATAGATTCTCTTTTCAAAGATATAGCCACCACCGTTGCTGATAAATGTGTAAATCCTGAAACTAAAAGGCCATATTCTGTATCAATCATAGAAAAGGCAATGAAAGACATACATTTCTCAGTAAATGTTAACAAAAGTGCTAAACAACAATCTCTTGAAGTAATACCATTATTAAAAAATGAGATACCTCTTGAAAGAGCACAGATGAGAGTTAGAATTTTATTGAGTGGAAAAGATGCTCGTAAAATACGAGACAAAGCTGTAAAACTAGCAATGAATATTGAGGAAGAGAACTGGGAAGCTGGAACAGCACACTTAATATGCTTTATTGATCCTGGTAGTTTCAGAACCTTAGATGAAATGATCAGAACAGAAACAAAAGGCAGTGGTCAATTTGAATTATTAAATTTAAAAGAAATGATTGAAGGAGAACAAGCTATATAAGATTATGTTACATTATGTTTTGTATTAAATTAAAAAATATTTATTAAATGTTTTGTATTGGAATTAGTATTTTTATTTTTAAATAAGTATCAAAAATAAAAATCTAGAATTTTAAGTACTGATATGTCATAAACAAATATATACTAATATTATAGAGGTAAAGTTTGTAAGTTTGTGGTTTATTTGTAGAATGTAATCTCTGGGACTACTGAACTGATTTAGATGAAATTTGCTATAAAGATAGTTGGAGATCCAGGGAAGAACATAGGATAGTTTTTATCCCGGAATTCATCCTTTAAAGGGATGAAAAGGGAGGTGAAATTTTTTATGGGGAATCAATCATTTCCCAAGCCAGAGTTATGAAACTGAATCATAGCTGTATGTATATATTATATATCTAATTCTATTCCATACTAACTGTTAAAACACCTAGGATCAAACCCGAGCAAAGCAAGGGTGAGTCGCTAGTAAGATCTAAACTATAACATAAAAAAATCAACAAACTACACAATTTATTTTTTATATTATTTTAATTATATACGGCACTTATAAGAAAAACTCATTTTTTTTAATTTTTGTCTATCTGTTTGATCCGGCTAATCTCCGAAACGGTTCAATCAATTTTAACGGAACTTTTACTGACAGGTAGCTGATATTTTAAGAAGTAACTTAGGCTACTTTTATTTTAGAAAAAGAATTAGGGTTTCGCTCAAAAAAAATAAAACGTACCTAGGGACGCAGTCGAGCGAAGCGAGGATAAGTCGCTAGTTATAAAATATAATCTATGAGAATAATCAAATTGAATTGTTGGTAGAATTGATATAATTAATAATACAAAATTTGTATTTATTTCATCGTAAAATTTTCGATTTTGGATACAGACATTTCGATATATTTGTTTTTATTATTATTTTTGGGTTTAATCATATATTTATAGAAATTTATTTTATAAATAAAAAATAAATCCATTTTGCTATTACCCACAAACTATATAGAAATGCTACGTTATTACCTGTCTCCTAGCAAAGGGAGTCAGCAGGTTAAAAAACTAACTGTTATTGTTTTTTAGATAGTGTATATGAATATTTTCTTAATAAACTATTAATTATGTACAGCAAATGTGTGTATAACAAATTATTAAAAAGTGGTTGAACAAATCAAAAATGTGGAAATTATTATATCAGCCTAAAACCGGTATTGAATCGCTACGTACAAAGGAACGTTGAAGTGAATGTACCCATCAGCAAATGAATGACAAATTAAAAAGTTTTATTTTTCTTATATTGGTACGAGATTTTATTGATTGTTTTCTTTCAAGATTTTCGGCCAGACGGCGACTGAAATTGCAAGTTACTGTGATATATTTATTTTCAATAATTAACTATTCTTATCAACCAATTAAATGAGCAGGGATATCGAGTTATGTCTATAAGTAATGGAAGGTACAGAACTGGGTGGCGACCAGCAATTCTGTTTGAGATGGAACAATTTTCAAGCAAATATAACTTCTCAATTCGAGGCACTGCGCGATGATGAGGACTTCGTGGATGTCACCCTGGCATGCGAGGGACACAGGCTCGAGGCCCACAAAGTGGTTCTTTCG
The DNA here is from genome assembly GCA_905404265.1 of Fabriciana adippe. Classification (NCBI taxonomy): domain Eukaryota; kingdom Metazoa; phylum Arthropoda; class Insecta; order Lepidoptera; family Nymphalidae; genus Fabriciana; species Fabriciana adippe. The sequence goes on from FR989989.1 coordinate 13,269,142, forward strand.
GCCTGTAGTCCTTATTTCAAGGAATTATTTAAAGTAAGTCCATCTTTCACTCCCCACACTTTGATGTGTCACCATTACAATGACTCTAGTGAAAGTTGTTATGTATAAAACACTTGATCTACTTACAAATGCCATGTCTCGCGATCCAGTTAAGTATTCGTGATTTCATTATTTGTACCTACTTTAGAATTCTGTTTCACAATTTCTAATTAATTCTTAGCTATTCAGGCGCCAATAAACTAAATAGTTCGATATATTCAAATTTGATCTTTACATTTATAATAATTTTAAAAACACCTTTCTAACTGCTGTCACATACATTTTCTTTTCCTTTCAGTACATAAATTTTATTACATTTCATTTTTATTACTTCTTTTATTTTAGAATGTAAGTGTTAAATGGCTATAATGTGGCTTTCACAATAATAGTATTGTATTAGAAGTGGTTGTGATTTGAAATGCAAAACATATCACATATTAGAGTAGTAAATATACGGGCATAAGATTAAAGATGGAAAGTAGTTTCTTATAAAAAACAACATTAACAATTGCTTACAAGTTATAAAGTAATGTAAAAATTCATAAGGTAAATTATGAAATAGATCAAAATAGGGAATAGTATCAAAATAATATTATTTTTATATTATATAATTTAAAGTAACCTAAAACAATGGTAATTGATTATCTATTTTGTGCTTTTGTTAACCAATGGAGGATAAAATTTCCAACAGAGTTCTGATTTATTGTCACTGCTACAGTTACAAATGGGCCAATTAACCACCAACCATTTTATGAAATCACTGTACTGTAAGGTCTTTGCCCTCAGTGACAATAACAATGAATATTAACATTTACTTTCTGTACCATATGAAATGTTTGTAAAAAATACTTTTTTATGTCCCAAAAATTTATTGTTCTTTTTTTAATATATCTTATCGTATTAAATCACCCATCTAAAAGATTATATTTTGAAAATTAATATATCATTGAGATTTTGGTGGTTTTTTTTTTCAAATATTATACTTATGTGTTCAATTACATTAGTCACCATAATACTTGTTGGGTTTTAAAGTGAATAATGAAATAAACATTAATCATTAAGTTAGGTTAGGTTTGCCTATAAATTAACATGGATGAATATTTTAAAGGGTAAACATTAGAATAGGTATTGAATCATAGAAAGGAACTTCTTGGTACAAGTTTCATTCAATTTATTAGGAAAAGTATATGAAGATGAAAAAATGTAACACTCATTAGGTGTACATACTGGTGTATTTATTATAAGAGATAAAACTACTTATAGATAATGTTTGAAATCTTAAATAAACAAACACCTAGGTCTATAAAAATATACCTAATGATTACACATTTATGTAGTGCATTTGAAGGTAAGGTATATACTATATTAAAATTAAAAATTGACATTGCATAGTGCATACCATTATCAAGATCTGTCAATGACCTGTTACAAAATTGATAAGAGATGGTACTTCAGTGATTGTCTTGTTTATTGTATAGGATAAAAATATTTATAACTGGCTCAACTAATATTTATATTAACTTGGTTGTACTATTACTATGGCCTGATAATATCTAGAGCGGATAAAATATTTTTATAACCATGAATTGTTATAAAAACTGTTTACCATTAAAATTGGAAGTAAATTATTTCTCAATCAAATCAAAAATAAATCTATTTTAAAAGGTATTTTTAATTTTATATTATTATCACTAGGGCTTGCTTTGCTCGGGTGTGTGCTACCCTACATACATTTTTTTTTTGAGAAGAACCCTCATTCTTTTTCTGAGAAAAGTAGCCTTAGTTACTCCTTATAACATCAGCTATCTGCCAGTGAAAGTCCTGTCAAACTCAGTGCAGCCGTTTCGGAAATTAGCCAGAATAAACAGACAGACAGAAATGTAAAAAATTGTGTTTTTCTTACAAGCACCATATATAATTTCATATGCATTTAGTAAAAAGTTGTTATTTTGACACACAAACAGACCCTTCAATTTTATTTATCTGTATAGATTTAAGCTGTATATGTTCATAAAATATTTAAAAAAAAAATAATGTACATTAGCACTTGTAGGTAATTGAGTGAATATATTTTTTTAATTACTAATTTTACATACAAAAAGTTGCTTTAGTTAATAATATACCATTACATTTTCTTTATTTATTAATTAAGAAACAAACCAAGGCTATTCAATCATGAAGTTATCCATAAACTAATATTTAACCTTTATTTAGATAAATGGAAAATTAACTCAAAACTGATATTTATTAAAAACTTTATAACATTTATAAATAATTAATATTTTTATTAAGCACATTAAATTCTTTTGATTTCCTAACATAATCATCTATAGAAAATTTGTAACTATTCATTAAGTGGAAGCAATTAACCTAATTATTGTGGCATAGCTATGTGTATGTATATATATGAAACAATTTTGTTAGTGTTGCTGTTGACATAGCCTATTTTGTCAGAGGTAATGGATACAAATATCATCACGGGCTTGAAAACCTCCACCTATAATGTGTCATTACTAAATTAGCACTTGATTGAAATTAAACATATAAATCCACTTTTATGTCAATTAAATACAAAGAAATTAAACTATTTAATTATTCTACAAATACGAAGTTTTTTTGGATTGCTTATTAACATATTCAGTGTAACACATATTTTTATTTTTTTCAGAACAATCCATGTCCTCACCCGATAATATTTATGCGCGATTGCGAGGTGTCGCACGTGCGAGCGCTCCTGCAGTTTATGTACGTGGGCCAGGTGAACATTGCGCAGGCACAGCTAAGTGCGTTCCTTCGCACAGCGGACGCGTTACAGATACGCGGCCTCACTGATTGCTCACAACACAACGATAAAGTAAATAAACATTTTTTAATGTTTATAACTTATTGTATAATTTAGTTTTGTACTTTGCTAGAATATGATGTATTGTTTTGATTGCAGAAAGTGAATCGAAAGTCGCCACCTTCCCAACTACGTAATTTGCTCAGCGCCAAGCCGTCACATTCTACCTCCTCCTCCAAAGCCGCAAGCCAAAACGTGGAATCGACGTCTGCCGATGACCTAGAAAAGAATGCGAGTCGCCGTTCCGAGAGAAATTCTCCCGATGTTGCCAGAAACAATCTCAGCGAAGAAGCTTCCTTTCAAACTTCTAGTCAAATGAGGCCTAATAATGACGACTATAACCAAACTTGTAACTACCCTACGTTGAGGGTGAAAACTGATCTCGAAGCAACTGAAATTAACAATGATGAGAATGATATTCTTATGGACCCCGGGGATGCAGAGGGTGTGGACAAGTGCCAAGAGTTTAGCGCGACCGACCTGCTCGAGCCAAAAATGGAAGTCATGGAGCAGGAGGCCAGCGACGAGGAGCGCTCCAGCTTCCAGCCCATCTACTACAACGAGAACAACGCGCTAGCGAACCCTTTCGCCACTTTACAAGGTAGAATAGAATAAAACTTTATTTTTGACACACACTGCTACGCTATAAACACATAATAAAAATAAAAGAAAAAAAACAAGCAAATAAATGATATAAAAACAGGTGGCTATATAATTCTCTTTGATGCCTATAGAAAAAAAATTTGGAAAACTAACTTTGTAATAACTATATATATTAACCCAAAATAATATTAAATTTAAACAACACTCGTAAATGACTATAGTAATATAAAAAAATAATTGGCAGGTAACATCGATCTCATGGCGGGTATGAACACGGAGCTGCGCGACGAGAACTCTGAAGGTAAATATGATCTGTCTAATCACTGTCACGTCATTCACGTGTCATGTCATTCACACGCACATGCGGACTCGGACAGCCGCGCCCCCGGCGACCACCGAGCAGAGGCTAGACCATACTTGCGTTATGTACGCCCAAGTAGAGAGCGCGCGGGGTATCGGCACGGGACCGTAGCTCAGGTGCTAGGCGCGCGGGTGTCGGGGTCTCCGCCTCGCCGCCTCGCCGCCGCCGCCCTCTGCCCGAACACTCCCCCCACCACTCCCCTCCTCCCCACCCCGCACTTCTCCGCATCGTCGCCGTCTTGAGTGCTCGCGTGCGGTATACAATAAATGCGAATAGGATTGTCTATAGTAATGTTAAATTGTAATACTGATGGGGAACTATGTGTATTATTATAATATCAATTATTATCGAGTCTGATTTTCAACTTGAACTAGTAAAACTAGGTGTAATTTCAGTTGCGGTAATTAAAGAAAACTATGACATTAATAAATTATAAAAATAATAATTTTAAACATATTTTTGAAGCTAAAAAATATTACAATATTTCATAATGTAAATGTTTTCGAGTCGAATACTGCTCGCTCGTATGGGGATGGGGATAGTGCGTCGGGGCAGTAGGGCGGTAGGGCGGCAGACGGCGGGACGGCGGGGGCGCAGTGCGATCGTGGTGTTGTTGGCAGCGGGCGGCGGGGGCGGCGCGGGCGGCGGGGGCGGCGGGGCGGCCGGCGGGGGTGGCGGGGCGGCGGGCGGCGGGGGCGTGCGGTGCGCGCAGTGCGGGCGCCGCTACAGCAACGCGTCCAACCTGCGCCAGCACGTGCGGCTCATCCACGAGGCGCAGCCGGTGGTGTGCGCCACGTGCGGCCGCTGCTTCAAGACGCCGCTGTACCTGCGCCGGCACACGCTCGCGCAGCACCCCGCGCGCCTCAAGCCGCACGCGCCGCCGGTCCCCGCGCTGCGGCCCGCGCACCGCTAGCCGCCGCACGCGCACCGCACCGCGCGCTCTCACACACACACACACACAAACAACACACGTCCGCCCACCCACACACACACATATTGTAAATACGAATACACATAGTTGAGCGATCCAGAGGCTCGAGCCAAATTCATGAAATACTATTGGGATTTAAGATACTGCTTGAATTAAAAGAATTAAAATTATGCAATAATAGTTAAATTAATATATATTAAGCTGATTCAAATATTAAATATAATTGATTTAGTTAACGTGATTCGGTTTTACAATGTGTTGTGAGGGTTGTCGGAAATATCATAAAAATATTATAGAGTCGACTAAGTCGACGATTTCGGGCGGCTATTGGAGTATGTATCTCTTCGTTGGGTGACATTGTGAAATGTGGCTTAACGATATAAAGAAGACTGTCTGTAGATATATCTAGTCTGTGATCGGAGCGTCGCCGGGGGCCTATTCGCCGTCACACCTCTCCGCTTATTGCGTGCCTTTCAATGTTACACCGAGACGTTTCAACGAGATTCCGCCGGATAACACATTATCTATTACAGAATTATCGGAACTATACGTATCGTACTTAAAATAATGCTTTTCGTCGATTAGATAAACGCCGATTCATCTAGCTGAAAAGAATCGCATTAGAACGGGCTCTCGTTGGAATCGCTCGGACACCTTCCTTTCTGACAATAGACTGATCGTTGTTGAAGCATTTGTTGCGACCGGTGCTGATTTTATCATAGGTTATTTACAGGTTACATATTATACACACCTACATTATACACGTCCGCGTCTCCGCGTCACCGCGCGCGCCCGTCCCGCCGCGCCGCCCCTAGCGAATATTCAATATTTTCATATTATAGTGTAATATTTTGTACTGCAAGCGACGGGACGGAGCGCACGCGTCCCTTTTTAGTGTCGAACTCGTGCTGACTACAATAACAATAGTGATATTTTTATACACGATAGTTTATATCTTTACACAGATGTTATATTGTTGAGTGATCGGACGGCTCCCGGTCTATAGTTTGTACAAATCACATGTTACAGTTAATATTTGATAACTTCAGATTTACGTATCCAGTAAATTTATCTTATACATAAATAATAGTTGTTAACACTGTTATAATTTAACCGCCGCGTTGAATATTTGAAACCAGTTTAGGTTCTAAGAGAAGGTGCATTATGATGTTTTTTTTTTTGGTTCTTTATTCGTGTATTGTACTATTGCGGATTCGGTTCGGTTTGATCGACTGATTGATAATTTAGTTGATGATTGCCATTTAAAACGCTTCTAGTCATTTAAAAATCTGCATTTAAGAGCGTCGTGAAGTTGGAGATATGATTAGGGTTGTGAATTACAATATTAGTTTATCTTTAATAAAATATCTGAATAATATAAGATCTCATCTTTTTTTTTTATATATTACTCTTGATCTCTAAATTTTATCTGCATTTATTTTTAAGCGATGTAAATTTTAATAAATTCAAATAAACATAATATGTATTGCAGAAAATATAAAATGTAAAAAAAAAAAACAATTAAAAATAATTGCCTGTGTACTCGACGTATTAGAATTGTATTTTGGTGAGCACTTCGAAATTTTTCTTAAAATTTTTCCAACACTAAGTTAAGGCTCAGCTATCACTACTTATTGTAATATCTCAGAATCGATATAAATGTTAGGATTGAATTTTAAACGATCTAATTTTGTCTGAATTATAAAGATTTCCTTTCGAAATTTTATCCGTACGACGATGACGTTGTTATTATTATTATTATAAAATGAAACAAATATATTGTTATGAGCTTTTAGGGTTTCTCCACATTATAGCGCCGATTATGGTTCGCTCTCGGTCCTATATCGGTCTGGTATTGTTATACAAGATGCAATGAGTGCATTCACACTATCAGTAAGACTCACTTTCCGGTCGAATCACACTCCAGCAACGTTTCTTGTATAAAAAAAAACTTTACCAAACCGATATCGGACTGTGATCGGCACTATAGTGCGGTTCGGCCCTTATGATAATATTCAGTTATTTAAAATAGTTTATTATGAATTGTATTTACCGACAAGCCAAGTTATTTCTACATACAACTGTTCCATATTTGACGTATATTTTTTCTATAGGTATTTTATGCGATCATGATTTTAACGTTTCTTTATATATTAATCACCAGATACATGATGTATATAGTATATTGGAAATATTATTGATTGTGTATTACCTATAGCTTATTCAACAAGTTTGAATGCTATCAAAATGAATCCACACACAATTTATATATTATTTATTAAAGATATAAAACTTATTTATTATACTGAATAATTTTTTATACATATTAACGCAATAAATCAGTCAATTTCATAGCTACTGTGTAACTCCTTTATATCATCTATGGTCCATGCAATAATGTGAAATGACTCTAGAATCTTATATTAATCATGTTCGTCTGTGCAATCGCTTTGTACAGAATATAAAACCTTTATGTATGTACATAAATAATTGTAATTTTTTACTAAATATAAAAAAAAAATAAAGTATTGCGAATACAATATGATTTTGAATTTACGGAGATTGTTTTTAAAACATTATCAAATACAGGCTACTTTCATGTAAGTATTCCTTTGAAGAATGAGTGCAGTTTGGCTTATAATTTAGTTAGTTGTATATTTGTAATCTGTATGTTATATCTAATCGTGACGCTTTACATACAAAACTTGGGCTACATTTTTTAATTTAAACCAATTTATGTTGCCAATTATTATATTATTAAAAATGATAAAATATTGCATGGTTACTACATCTATTATATAATGTATAAGGTATCTACGAATTTTTAAATAATATCATATCTAAACTAAATATATGTAGGTACAATAATACTTTATTTCACAAAGCATAAAAGTTAAATACACATTTATTTATGATTCTATGCTATATTTCGTAGCGTGGTTTATAAATATATTACCTAACATTTAATTTACTTTTCTGAAACTGTTTAATTATAGTTTTTTTTTTTTTTTTTTTAAATTACAAATACATTATCATATACAAAGATCAACAACAACGAAAACAAATTTTCTAATCTTTTATTGTTAGTTTACTGAATTGTATTACATATATCTATTTTTCAATTTGTTTGATAATTATTATATTTTTCAATAATATAAATATGAAAGCGATGTAGATTGAGTGTGGAAGTAGATACACTAGCGCAGTCTACCAATCCATACAGTTGAACGAAGTTTTATATCTATAGACGGGCAATCGTGAGAGGCGAATGATGCGATATCGTTATACTTATTTTTATATATAGGGTTGACGCGTATAACTGTAACTTAGGTATCCCAGACGCTCCTAAAGCGCTTTAACTTCGAAATCGTTCTTCATGGAAATTGGTATTTTTTGACAACCCTAGCATTTGACATAATTATCGTTAAAATCAACGGGCGATCGCCTACTGTATGGATTTTTATACTGTGGCATTAGGTAGGGCATTCAATTGAGCAGGGTGTGAATGTGTTGGATGTTGTAGGCGCAGGCCGGTGGGACGGGCGGCGCGCGCGGCCGGTGCCGGACGCCGTGTGGCTGGAGCAGCACCGCCGGGCGCTGCCCTTCGTGCTCAAGCGAGAGAACGAGCGGAACGCGCCCGCGCCTCGACTTGTGAGTTGTACATTATATTGTATATAATAGTTATTTATAAGTTTACTAGCGACTCATCTTCGCGTCCCTCGGGTTCGTCCCTAGGTACGTTTTAACGGTTAGTATTAAATACAAGTCTTTGAATTTATCGGCTTTTCTGTACTATAATATGCATGTATTATACATATAAACCTTCCCCTTGAATCACTATTTAAAAATACCGCATCAAAATCCGTTGCGTAGTTTTAAAGATCTAAGCATACACAGGGACAGACAGACAGCGGGAAGCGACTTTGTTTTATACTATGTAGTGATTAAGGTATTTTTTTTATATTTCATTATATAGGTACTTGTTATCATCCCGTTATCCTCATCGCATAGTCTAATATTGACCATAATTCGGGATATTAATGGGAACGGGATTGTAAATAAATTGCTCTATGACGACTGCAATGCCCCGTTTTTTAATTTTTTGATATGTCTTTTTATATAATTTTATTGTGTTTTATTTATATTATAAAAACACATTTTATGACAATCTAAATAGCTATGACAATCTAGCCTTGATAGTGAAAATGCATAGGTTATTAATCTTTTATTCCTTTACGCTTGATAAATATCGTGAAATTTCACTGTTATGTTATATTTTTTATTATAATAAACAATAAATAACTTTTTTATATTTTAGATATTTAATATATTATAGATAATGCATTTGCATTTAAATCAAACGCTTAACTACGATATTTCCGCATCGCTTCATTTATTCGTAATAAAATTTGTCATATCAATCAATAACAATATATAGAAATCATTTATGTGGCGTAAATAAAAACTATAGATATAAAGTTTTTTTTAGTAATACAATAAATTAATTTTAATACTTATAACTTACAAGGCATATTTAGAAGTATTGATTTTATTTGCTAATAAAATTTAATGCATAATATATAATAAGTTTTGATATCATTGTCACGAAAACTGCGATACCGTTAAAATTAATATTATAATATCAACTACCCATTACTAACGAAACACTAAGACCGCAAGGTTATCGCAATGGAGTGCTACAGCTAGATAACATTACTTCAGATAAAGTTGGGGGAGGGAGTGGAGATCCGCGAGGAACTGCTGCGGGGGGTCAAGTGGGGGGACTACAGGAAAGTGACCCGGGGGCTGGCGGCGGCGTTGTTCTCGCCCATGGAACTGGCCACCTGCTCCGTGACGGGGCAGCGGTGGTCGCGCGCGGGGCAGGAGGCGCGCCCGACCAAGCCGCCCCTCGACCGGCGTCGCGTTCATGCGCTCATATCATACGTCAGCAGGCATTTCCCTGATGTCGAAGTCAGCCGCATAAAGCAAGTGCTTGCGTATAAGTGCAAGGAGAACTGCGCCGCTCTACGCATGAGGACCGCCAGGTGACTACACGACACTCGTTCACTATTGCTCATTAAAACTTCACATTAGCAAAAAAAACTATAAAACCAAACCAATTATATTTTTGAGACGAAACTCCAACTCCACATACTCACCTTAAAGTTCAAGGTAAACATATTATGACATACAAATATTATAATGAGTAATTAATATAGATACTCACAATACTACTAGATTTTCTGTCTACTAAATACCGATAATCTACTTATAAATAGGACTTATCCATATACATCGGTAAGGTCAATAGGGTTATTTGTGGTCTCACGATAAATCATACAAGTAAAAAGGTCGCGCACATTCTGATTCTATTGTTATAGCGATAACATATTTTTGTGTCACTTTACATATGATTACTCCAGGTCATATAAATGTGTACTTATTTTTACCCAAATCCGTCTAGCCCATTTAATTAAGTGTGAAAGAGTAAAAACACACACACATACATAGACACACACGCACACATACAAACATATAGTATGTAGGTACTTAAAGTCCGGTCGGTCCAGCGCCGCGCACCGGCGCACTAGAGGCAGTAATACAATTTGAAGCAGGCTGTCGAACTGTTTCAGCGAGTCCAGCAACTACCTGCTGAGCGCGGCGGCGCGGCCGCCCGACGACGCGCCGCCCGCGCCGCCCGCGCCCGCCGCGCCGCCCGCGCCGCCCGCGCCCTACGCGCACTTGTGAGTTGCTAGCTTTTGTCATCTATACATTAATACGTGAAGCAAAAACTTTGTAACCCTTTTTACGAAAATTGCGCGGACGGAGGAAGTATGAAATTTCCCACACTTATAGTTTCATATAGAGATGGAGTGCAGAATGCTAATATTTTTTTTTTAATTATGCATAAAAAATACATTAAATCAATAAAAAAAAACATTACACATACTATACATGGTGTATTTGACACACACGCATATATACTCTTTTGTTTATTGTTAAAGTCTGTGGTCAAATTGAGAATAGATTAATATTGTAATATACACAAGACAATAGATATATAACTTAATGAATTATGGTTGATTTTCAACCACGCGACGATATCTAGTACTTATTATATTGCAACGTACAGCAATTGTCAACGTCTTCGGGTCCCTCAAAAGGCCGGCAACTCTTATGTACCAGATGTCTATGAACGACAATAACCACTTGTCTATCATCAGGTGGAAAAAAAATGTAACATTATTTTTTTATTGAGGCATTCAATAAAAAAATTAGTCAATTGAGTTGTCAAATAATCGCATTTTGACAGTTCACCAATTGTTTTATTTTTTGCGAACTATATAAGAATAGCCACATCAGCCTTTACCGACGTGTACAAAGACAATGACCTCGTTATTTAAAACTTTATAAATATTAAATAATAAAATTACCGTTTCAATTGAAACAATAGTTTTAAAAATAGTGATTTTTTTCACGCAATATATCGATTGTTTTATTTCTGTAATGGCTTGGAATCAAGACTAATACTAATAATAAATATTATTAATGTTCATATTATTTTAGAACGCATTTCATGTTTACACTACACTAATATTATAAAGAGGTAAAGTTGGAAGTTTTTGTGTTGGGGGTAATCTTTGAAACTACTGATCCGATTCTGAAAATTCTCTCACTAAAAGGAATCTATATTACCGCCGAGTGCTAAAAACAATTTTTTATTGCGATAAGAATGTGTTTGCTGTCATAGTAATTTTATTGAAGTCAGAAAAAAATGGCCATTAAGGTACTTTCATCGCCTATTGCTAGGCATCTACTTGTAAAATTAAATAGTTGGTATTAAATATTTGTTGTAATGAAATGATTGTATGTTTTCAGCGAGCGGCCTAAAGGCGGCGGAGCGGGCGGCGGGGGCGGCGGCGGCGGCGGCGAGGGCGCGGGCGCGGGGGACGAGGGCGAGGCGCCGCACTGATGCCGCCCTCGCGCTGTTGTTTACCAAAAAGAGAAACTGTACCGACAGTCGTCGTCGTTCGTCGTCGTGAAAGATTCGTATTTATTTAGGTGATATTTTTCTATCGGCTACTGATAAGGTTTCATCTCGTGACGCCGGCGGCCGGGCGCGGCGCGCGGGCCGCGCTCGCGGTCGCGGTCGCGCTCGAAGCCCTAGCAATAATTTATCAGGTTCCTAAGACAAGTTCTGTAGTTAGGTTCTATTTGCACGAATATTCGCGAAACACTGCCGCTTACTTCTGAACCCTTTCGTCCGTTTTAGTCGTTCGATCGCTTATTTCGTTTCGTAATGTTAGTCGTATAATTTCGTTACGTTTAAATTTCGTATATGAGGCATTTGAGTGCTGAACGAGGGACCGTTGCAATCGCAAAGTGAATATATCAAAATGGCATAATTTTAGAACTAACTTAGATATATTATATAGTCATTTCGTTTCATAGATGTAATGTAAAAAAGAATTTATTTTGGAGTGTGTCGGGTCGGAAATTGAAAAGTCTTCGGAGAGCTGTGATGTGATGGTTATAAAGGAGTCATATTTTTAAATACTTTTAAGAGTTATATCGTAATAATTAGCTCGAGTACGGTGGGAGAGGACGGCGGGCGCGGGGACGTCCCGCCCGCGACGCGTCAATTCCTCTATGCACATCTGCACAGGGATGTATTTATCATATCAACTAAGCAATAACTATTATTTGATAAAAGAAAATAAAGAATTTTTAATTTTTAAATACTATTTTAACCGTGTTGTTATAACGTAGTTAGTAAATAACTGAATTCTCTAAAGTCCATGATCATTTATACAGTTCTTTTGAACGATGATCGAATCCTCATAATAATTACTTGTCACATATGAAACTTCATATCAACGTTATTTTACGAAATTTTGTACTATTTAGTCGAGTTTTATCTTATTGAAGGAACGAGCAGATATCAAACACTGTAGCGTTAGTACATTACCTATAAGTTTCTACACTCGCTATACTATAACTAAGCGCAACATTAGGGAAATCGTGTAATGAACGCAATATATTGATATTTTAATGAATTTTAATGATACTCAGTTATTGTTTTAGCGTCTCGAACAAATAATACGTAACAAATACTCAAACATATCTGCTTGTTGTCCTCGGAGCGTAGCTATGTATAAGTTGCAGTTACCAGGTGGGGGAGTCCCGGTAGAGTCTTACCGAATGTTATTCCACGATGCCAATCGAATGTTTTAATGCTCAATTTTGCCAAATTTTACTTGCCGAATGTCTTGTCCATTACTTCGTCTATATATTTACCGCCATCCCTCCGCGTGTCGCTTCGGGATGGCTCGGTTTGCTCAATCATAAGCATTGTTCGTTTCGAGTGTAAATCGTGCGTAAGAGAAGTTCACGGTCGGCCCAATGGATTTATATAATTAGTGAAAATTTTTAATAAATGGAAAATTAAATTATAATATTAGCGAATTGAAAAATTTTATTGAGAATATTAATTATAAATACTTATATGACGGTTGCTCGAGATGCAATATGTTAATTTAGTGCCAAATGATAAGTTAACTCGTAGCGATATGTCGTATCCTAATGCTCTTGTAATTTCTCGCGTAGTGTTAATGACCTATGAGGTTAAAAGGTTTCTTTTACAAGACTATAATAATATATTTATACAGGGAAAGAGTTAGGTATGTACGGTTCGGTATAAGGATGTTGTCGCGGTAAAATACTCATAGTGGCAGGGTGTAACTGCAAGCGAGGAGCGCCGGCGGGGCGGGGAGGGGCGGGGGCGGCGCCAGGACACCTCACACAGGGTAGTTATTAGTTTAGATGTTCCCGTCGCTTACCACTTCCTTGGTTTTACACTCTGTTGAACACGCACTGAATGAGCAATGGAACAGAGAATTTATTTACTCAATTAAGTTTTTTTTCTATTATTATTTATAATGTTTTTTTTTTATACTAAAATATATATACATTATTTTGCATTTTTACTATCGTAATGGCAGCTGTCCATGTTTGCGGTGAATGATGAAATCAGTCACTGTTTTAAGGTTTCATAAATTAGTAAGAAACGATACATCGAACATGACACATTGGGCACAAATATTAGTAAAAAAAATTCTATGGCTTATTTTTCGCTTGCATTACGTAATAATTAGATGGAGGACGTGCGGCGCGTTTATTGAGCCCTTGTTATAAAATGTATATTTTATTAAGTATATTTTCACTGAGCAATACGTCTATGAATTGTATATAAGAGATCAGCATGAAGCCGCCGCCCGGGGACGCCGGGACGGTGTTGTGCCAAAATTAAATGCTAGTCTTTAAAAAAAAATGTTGTTATCATTTTCAGATTTTTATTTAGTCCAGAATGCGTTTGTTCCTGTGCTGTGAAAGTCATATTTTCTAACAAATCAACACTCGGGTGCGAGCGCGAGCCGCGCGGTGTAGTCGCTTGTCAATTTAATTTTAGGAAATTAATCTAAACATATTATATATTATAACTATTAGATTTATTATTTACACTTTTTACTAATCCGACTCGTTTTGTGATTTATTATATAAATAAGCAACTACATCGCACGGTTGCGGCGTGTATAGGTCGACAACAACAGGGTTTGTTGATGTTTATGTAAAGATATTATAAGATTGAAAATATTTATAATTAGAACTCAAAAGTTCTGATGAATATTTACCTGTGGTCCATAATATATAGTCAGTTGTCGTCCTATAGTGGAATTGTGATTCGAGTCATAAATGTAGTAGGTATATGATGCGTTGTGTTGATTTGTTGCTATATGTATAGTATTTATATCGATGATATGCACATGATGATTTAGCTTTGAGCTCGTGCAATATTATTCCAAATTGTTTATAGGGAAACTGTTATGATAATTTCTAAATTGTTATATAAATATTTTTGTAATTATAAAAGACAAAGGCGACTTGAATTCTATTTTTGTTGTGCATTTATTCTCAAATTTTATCATATAATTATATTACCACAAACTCATTGTGGACTGTAATGTCTGCGTCTGTGAACATTATTATTAAGCTACGGTAGAAGGTTTTTTTTTATATATATTGCTGATATTGTGAGTCAATTCTAGTAATGTTAGTTCACCTTAATTTAGAATAATTTACAACAGTAAACAAATAAAGATTGCTCAACTGAGATGCGACACTAACCGCTAAATAAACAGAATAATTTTGTATTGATATGTCCTTTTATATCGTTATTTATGTAATAATTCAGTTTGATTAATTGTGAGTTGTGGCAGCGCATGTTAATGTCCTATGTTTATTTCTTAATAGAGGCCAAATGTTGACTTGCTTATGTGAGACTGTTTTGCCAAGAATCAGAAAGTATATTACCTACATTGTTTTAAAATAAATGCTTTTATATAAAATTGTAAGTATTTTATTTCATACCCCATTAGGCTTCCCCGCGTATAAACAAAATTGTGTTTTGGAAACAATCACACTACACTACACGACCATGGGTTGACTTGAAGAAATCTCTTCTACCATCTTCTATCCACCTTTGCCTATGCCACTTAACATGCAACTATTATCTGTACTGTTTGTTTCAACGGAGGAACGTTTGGTATAGGGAACTACTAATCCTATTTAAAAAAAACTTTTTGCACTAAACAGCCCGTTTATTGAGAAAAGCTAGGCTATACATATATACCATCATGCATACTACCCAAGGGAGCAGAACAAGTAATCATAAATGTCAACAAATCGGGCAGACTTCTGCATTGATTTTCCAATGCTAAAAAATATATAAAAATATATATAGCTTAAGCAGAGCTCCAAGCGACGAAGTTTTTTTGAAGTAAAGTTTAGGCGTGACTGAGGAGTAAGTCAATACATTGCAAAAATGAGTGTAGCGGAAGTATTTCGCGGAAGTGTGAGTCAAATTTATTATTAATAATTAAGAAAAAAATATATTTGTATTTTTATAATAATGATTACTTATAAGAATGAATATTTATTACTGTGGGATAAAGGTGCATATATTAAATAAAAGCTATTATGACCGCGTGCGTAGAACGCACCCATTGTTTTTTATTTTGGGAAATGCATTTACGCATACAGGGTTATAAGGCCAGTAATATCTACTAAAATCTAACAGAACCTCATAATGGGGCGTCACAGGATCGCATATGCACTCATCCACGACGCCCCGACGGCAGATCTCTGGTCTGCCGAAGCAGACCACAACATCATGGGGTTGATCCTGAGGTCCACTCTATTATCAGAGAAGTACCAGGAGCAACCCACATGATACACCGCTCACCGAAGTGGGCGGCGGACATAGCCGGCTGCCTGAAACCCCAACAATTCAAAAACTTTTGTTTACGGAGTTTGTGACGATGTAGTTTGTTACATACATAGACTATAGTTTATAGCTCAGTTATGGTAAAATATTACTGAACTACTCGTAATTCGAGTGGGGAAGAATTTTACCTTTATCTCCCACCAGATTTCGCGTTTACTATGGCCCTTAATAATTTATATACTTTTTTATTGTAAAGCTCTATGTGGATGGATGTTTTTTCATTTTATTTAAAATTTAATCAAAATGACAAATTGTGCAGTGCCAGTATGCGAAGAAAATGGATATCATTTGTTCTCAAAAGACAAAAACTGAATAAATTGTGAAACTAAAAAACTCGTGATATCATAATCTTTATATTTAAGGCTATGTGGCCATCATTTTAAAGAAAGTGATTTTAAGACTCTTAAATTGTCTACAGGCGAATGTTTTTTTTTTTTGTTTTTTGTACTTTTTTACACATTAATTACAGTTTCATACAAACTTTAATTCCCCAATTTACCCCTTATGATATTGAATTTTGAGAAATGCTAAAACACGTATGTATTTAATTGTATTGAAAAGCATTAATACCAAGTTTCAAGTAATTCTGATTATAAATAATTCTTTGCCCATATAAACTTTATTACCCCCTTTTGCCCCTTTAAGGGATGTATTTCACATTAAGAATGACAGATTTTCATACAATCTTTATCCCCTATTTTTCCCACTTAGGATAGGAAAGGATTAATTTCGAAAAATCCTTTCACATCGGATGACTACATCACATAAGGAATACGTTTCTACAACTAGCGGATTAGGCTGTGTGTTGATCAGTGTTCGCAACCGTACGATAATTATCGTACATGTACGATAATTTCATGACTGTGTACGATGTACGATAATACATTGCAAATGTACGATAATTTGTGAAGGTGGGATGGGTTAAAAGTTTTAGTCAGGATTAGGAAATGTTTTAGAAAGAAAATTGGTTCGTTATGCATTTTAAGTATTTAATTTACAATTTGTAGTAAGGGAAAACATGAAAATTCCTGGTTTTGTTTTTTTTTTTTTTTTGCTCTTCCGTTCGTAGGGATTGCAGTCGTAGGATAAGAAAAGCAGGTCGCTGACCGTTCGACCGTTCAGCGGACCGGAGGGAATCGGTTATTAAAGATTGGTTAGAAGTAAAAAATATCGATTTGTATAAAACTCGACTATTTTGGCACATTCCTGATATGTACGATAATTTTAGTCCATGTACGATAATTTTGGTCTATGTACGATAATTTTACGACCCTAGGTACGATAATTGCCTAACTTCAGGTTGTGAACACTGGTGTTGATCCGTCAACCAGTCAGTCAGGACCACCGCAGGATGCACCTCTTTTTCTCAATTCTTCTTTCAGCTGGTCTAACTTCTAGGTGTAACAATGTATTGTACATTGCGCAGGGAAGATGTGATCACAAGATATCACAGTAAATTGTTTAACCTTAGACTGAATGTAAATAGTTTTATTTGTCATCCATGGTAAATAGGCCATACGTGTTACCAGGCCATACCATCCTTGCGAGAAATCTTCCCCATTAAATAGTACTTGTAACTTGTAAGAGTCTAGTAGAAGGTTAGTTTTAATTTTATTTATTTTTAAAATTTGTGTAATAAGGATTTAAGATATTAGATACATAACAGTCGATGGCGTTTTATATTTTTTGCGTTTAGAGATGTCCATCTCGTTGTTGCTGTTAAACGGTCTGTTAATAGTTCGTTGTCAACGTCACACTTTGTAAACGTCAGTTAAAGTAAATTCCAATTAATATGTATACACCAAAAAGAAGTTAGCGTGTGAATATTTTTTTTAAAATTATTATTAATTAACTAATCACTTTAGACGTGGAGCAATTGCAGATTTCGGAGGAGCATTTTAAGAGCAATTTATTAGCATATAACAGAATACAAAAAAAATATTCACACGCTAACTTCTTTCTGGTTATGTATACTCTGTTTTTTAATCTCAGAGACTAAATTGACACATGCAAATGTCAAATTTACAAATAATGTGGCCAGCTTTTTTGGTGCAGTATTGTACTTACGATACCGGTTTGTTGAATCGTAACTTTTTATCTTTATTAGACAATTCGTTTCAAAGTTTTATATTCAAAAGCGTATAATTAAAATTAAGGAAGGACTTTAGAAAGCCGTTTTAATAATATCTATATATTTTTGGGGTAGGGGGGGTTGGTAGGGGGTGTAGATCACCCCCCAAAAAATACAAGTTAATAAAATGCATAGTTTTTTTTTATGAATTTTTAAAAATCTTATTTTGAGGTTATGTTTTGTTAAGTGTGTACTTTGATTTTGCGTGAAATTTTATCTTTCTAGTGTTCTAGTTTTATAACATTTAGAGTTTATGACATTCGCCGGCCGCTACCGCGGCACGCTCGCTTCGCTCGCTCGGCTCGTGTGTTATGAAAACTGTTCTAACCTAACCTAACCAAAATCTGATGATAATTACCTAAGTTGTAACCTAACCTAACCACAAACTTCTTATCTAACTAGTCAAAATTAATGACTTATTAAACCAAATAAAACATTAAGAATCTTCAAATAAAAATTAAAAAGTGCGTCAACTTATTATTTACAAAATTAAAACGCATAATTAAGTTTCTAAAATGGCAACATTTCTGTCTTAAAAATCAAAACGCATAATTAAAATTCCCTAAAATAGCAACACTACTGTCAAAATTACGTCAAAAGCAATAAAATAGTGCAGATTGAGGTTATATTTATCAAACTTTGATATTTTTTATTTCCGAAAGTATTTATTTCATTAACTTGAAACTTTGTGGGTTTACTTAAAATAATAAGTACTTTGCACAAAAAAAAAAATCAAGAGTCTACTAACTAAGTCTACTAAAACGGCATTCTAAAGTTGAGCCAAAATTAATATTATTAATTTTAAATCATTAAATATCATATTTATTTATTAAAATATCATATTTATTCATTTAAATATTTTATTTATTAATTTTAAATCATTAAGTATCTTTAAATTAACATTATTGAATTTAAATTTACATTATCAATGTTGTATTCTTACGTTTTAAATAAGTAGCTACACATTATTTAATGATAACTTATTATAAAATAAACGATACTTGATTTTATTAACATTAATTTTCGATAGTGGTACATCACTATTTAAGAATTGCAAAAAACTGACAACCCACGAAATGTCAATTTAGTTTCTGAGATTAAAGAACAGGGTATAATAAATAACCTGTCTCGTCTAACATTACACAAATTTCAAACCAATAAATAAGCTTATAACTTAGGCTTCTATAAACATTACATGGTATTTCATTAATTGTTTTAGTATTATATTAGATGGCGTTTCCTCAACCTAATGCGCAGAGAGGTATAAAGCTACTAATCAGAAACACTAAAGTATAACAAAAACCTCAAATCTATGAGAAATATACATTTTATGTACATTTTTATTATAGAATTAACGAACAGGAAGATTTTAGAGGAACTTCAGCTTAAGAAGCAGATGCTTCTAAAACAAGGTGCTGTCGCTCCACTCACTGCAACCACTATTTCCCTAACGCAGCCTAGTCCTGTTAGCCAGCTGCCTATGTGTTCTATTCCACCACTTTCTGCTACAGCGGTTGGTTTTATCTTGCAATTCATTAGAATATTAAGAATTAAGGCTTTTATTTGATGTTTCTATAGTAAATTTTCAAAATGCAGTTTTTTTTTATATTGTCATTATTGTTTTCGATATTTCCTATTAAATGTATGTGTCAGTTTACTTTTCAGGGATTTCCACAGCTACCTGAAGCTAATATTGTAAATACAAGTCACAGAGCTGCTTTACAACACGCAAACGCTACATCTTGTGGTTTCTTTGTGTCTCAAGACTCTTCTTTTGGGAATCAGATTCTTCCTGTATTGCCAAGATTTGATAGCAAATGAATATAATATGTCTGCTCTTATGAAATTAAAAGTCCTGGAAGGTCATTTAGGTACCTTGTCTGGATTTTCAGAACCTAAAATTGAACTTGAGCAGTATGAAACACCACCACACATAGCTGCTGTGGCCCTTTACACCATGCAGGTATTATACATAAATAAAATCTATTAAATGTTTTTTTAAGTTTAAAGTAATATTTCTATTTTGTTTAGATTGTTTATTGAGCAATATATATGTTTATAGACGCAATATGAAGCTTTAGAAAATAAACTAGTATTAGATGCTGGATGTGGACCAGGAATGCTAGCTCTCGGAGCTACACTGTTGGGTGCGGGTACAGTGATTGCAATGGATATTGATGAGAATGCATTAGAAGTTTTACAAGAAAACATTGAAGATACAGGAGTCACTAATATTGATCCAATTCTATGCGACTTTCTTGGTTCCAAAGTTTATAAGTAACTATTTAGTTCTCCTAACTGCATTTGATAGTTGCATTTTAATGGCTACTTTCTGATAAGAAATGTACATTTTTCTTATTAATCATGTTTTAAGAAAATCAAAAGTAAATAATAACTTACTAAAAATATACATATGAAATGTTTATAATTAGTTTATTTTAGATGGGACAACTACTTTGATACAGTACTAATGAATCCACCATTTGGCACTAAAAATAATGCAGGCATAGATATGAAGTTCCTCAGAATGGGATTAGATCTGTCCTGTGATAGTGTCTATTCTTTACACAAATCATCCACAAGGTATTATTAGGATTTTTATTCTATATTTATGTTTGTAATAACTATAGCATAGTTAAAATAGCCAATATTCATAGAACAATATCAATAGTAAATGTGTTTAGGTAATTATTCTAGTTTAAATAAATATACAACTATGTAAGTTGTACATAAATGTTTTAAAATGATTTCTTGAGAAAATATCAGTATGTATAATATAGTAATAACAATTATAATGATAATATTGATACTTACCAAAAATATGAAACTCCATACTTAGCGTTCTAAATGTATGATTTTTGTAATTTTTAAACGAGCACCGAGGCACATTTCCTGTCGGAGTGTTCGAATACAATTAAATTAAAAGCGCACTCAAATGTTTAAATGAGCGCTCATTTGGTGAGGACATCTTTTGTCTCTGATTATGTATCTAGTACTTTTTTGATCGAAGTGTCTGAGTGATAGTGAGTATTACGTTTTTGGTTTTGATTCTGGTAGGTTGCTCATAATTGTATTAACCAAATAAAAATAAAACACATTCTGGTAAAATAAATTGTAAAATTGGATACTGTAATGTAAAATACTAGTCAAAAGGGAAGGGAACAGATAAGGAGGTTATAATAAGTTCTCTCTATAGTATTAAAAAAGTATTAAATATGAGCAATATATTATTCATAAAATACAAAAATGTATGAAAATTACATTTAATATGAATTATAAAATGGATTATGTTACAGATCTCACATACAAAAGAAAATCAAAGAATGGGGAGTAAAGGGTAGTATAATAGCCGAGTTGCGCTACAACTTGCCAGCCACATACAAGTTCCATAAACAACAGACAAGGGATATAGCAGTGGATTTGTGGAGATTACACCATTCACATTCATGAAATAATAATTTAAGATTTTTTTTTTATTGTTTACATACTGATAACCAAATGACAAGATGCAATGTACAATATGAACTAGTAATAAAAAATCAATTTAAAAAAAAATATTTATTTGTATATTATCAGTCTTCTTCACCTTATTTTAACAAAAATAGTACAAATAAATTATAATGTGTACCTATATTTGATTTTCGTATTTCAGTTGTGTATACAAAATTTGTATTTTTTTAAATTCAAGTTTTATAATCTCTCAAATATATCAGTATTCAGTAACGTCAGTTATTAGTGACAGATTAAAAATCTTTACGTCAATGTTAAAAAAAACGTTAGTCATCTCCAAATTTGATGTTCTGTGCGAGTTTGATGGTGCCCGAGTAGTTGATGGTGACGGTGGAGCGGCGCATGTAGCTCTTCCAGCTATCGGAGCCGCACTCGCGGCCGCCGCCCGTGGCCTTCTCTCCGCCGAAGGCGCCGCCCACCTCCGCGCCGTTGGTCGGGATGTTCACATTCACGATGCCGCAGTCCGAGCCGTGCGGACCGATCCACTGTTTTATATAAATATGTACAATAAGTATAAGTATGTTTATTGAGTTAGTAGTACCATTTTAAGTTATAAAATTAATTTAAGCGCCTATTTGCCTATTTAAGTACCTACATATGTAACTCCCAAAGAAAAGAAACTAAGAATATTTATTTCGTGTATTTCAAAAACGATTGTAACGATTTGGATCAAATTTTATATTTAATTTTAAATTTTATAGGCGTGTTATCCGAAAAAATGAAATTTTATATCTTTTCCGAAAAAACGCCGCTCGGTCATACAGGTACAATTTTATATAAGCGTAGTAATTTTAAAAGCTTATAACGATTGAGAATTGGTTAGGTTGTAAACCGTTATTTATATATTCAGGCACTAACGCGATGTTAAATAAATATAAGTAATAATTTAAAACGAAAACATAAAGACGGATTACTAAACAATAAATAAATATCAATTTAATGAGGATAATTAGTAAATAGTACCTTGAACACATCACCCAAGTTCTCAGTAAAGAGACTGGAGGAGAGTCCCTGTTCCACTTCATTGTTGTACTGGATGCCGGTGGCCAGGTCGGGGATCTCGATGCAGTAGACGATGGGCGCGAAGCACTCCGTCTGCACGAGGGGCGAGTCGTGTGGCAGCCCCGTGACGATTGTGGGCTCCACGAAGTAACCTTCGCGTTCGATTACCTGAAAGTGTTCCATTTAAATGTGCTGAAATCTGTTTATACAATTATAACATAATAGCTTCGATAGAGGAGGTCCCTAAGTGCCAAACAGTAGCCTATGTGTTACTCTAGGTCATTGTCTATCTATCATAGATAGATTATTAATCTATGTATCTACAAATGTCATCCAAAGTTGTTCAGCCTTTTTAACTTGAACTTGTATTACAAACACACATATATAATTGTAGTTCAACCTTGAAAATTATTACGATGTACAAGATATCTACTTTAAGCGAGTGAAAGTTGCTATACCTATGTAGATAACGGCTGAACACAGGCAAAGACCTACTTCGTAGACACCGCCCCACAAATCAATCAAAAACGAATTATAAAAAAAATTTTATAACCTTATATAACATAACATTTCTAATACCTTTCCTCCGAATTCAATTTTCCCGCCTTGTTTCACAGCCTCCGCAACTGTTTTTTTATACGCCTCCAGAGCGGCCGGCGTGTGCAGAGGACCGATGAGCGTCTCGGACAGCAGCGGGTCGCCGATCTTACTGACCACGCCCGCGAATGCCTTCGTTAATCTTGATACTACTTCACTGTACACCTTTAAATGAAATAAAAGATTAAAACGTGTCCATATTTAATATTATAAATACTGAACTAATTCACTGGCCTATAGGATATAATTAAAAGATAGGAAGTAAGAAGGTAATTAGAAGGAAAAGAAATAGAAATGAGTCACAGCTTATATTGGAAGTTGGGTTCGTCCCTAGACAAAAACAACTATCCCACAGGAACCGTAAAATTTTCCGGGATAAAAAGTAACCTATGTAGGCACTATTCTAGACTATATCTCTGTGTCATATTTCATCCAGATCCTTTCAGCCATTCAACCGTTCTGGCGTGAAAGAGTAACAAATATCCATACATCCATCCATCCTCACAAACTATTAGATTTATAATATTAGGAGGATGGCCTAATATCCCTCGTATTGAAGGGAGGCCCGTGCCCAGCAGTGAGGCGTTAAAAAGGGCTGTGTACAATAGCAGTCCCAACCAACCTTCTTATGTATGAGCAGTCGGCGTGTAGTGGTGCAGCGCTGGCCCGCGGTGCCGGCGCACGCGAACAGCGCCGCGTTGAGGAGCAGGTCGAGGTTGGCGTCCTCATTCACTATGATCGCGTTGTTGCCGCCCAGCTCCAGCAGGTGGCGCCCGAAACGCTTCTGCACTTCCACTCCCACCTGATAGTATGTTGGGAATGGTGTATTAATAATTAGTGGCCCTAGTGACCGCCCCGAGGTCGAAGAACAAATAACATAATTCAACACATTTAGTTATTGAGGTTTTTTGGCGAAATTACATAGTAAACCTTCATTAATAAATAAACTATAAAATGCAAATATATTTTATTCAAATTAGACCCGTAGTTCAAATCGGATTCTAAATATTAATTGCTGATGATAATTAAGTATGTTTCTCTTAAAAAGGTAACTACATAAAATCTTCATCATCAGTGACTGTAGGTTTGATAGGTTCTAAATCAGATTTTCCCAATAGAGGAAAGCAACATTTTTTTTAAACAAAAAAATAAACTACTAGGTACCAACCGATTACTATATTATAACGCAGTGGCTGTCTAATATTTGTTGCTCCATTACTAAATACGTATTATACCAATCTAGTGTAAACAACACGTCATTAGACTACGATAAGGGTAAAACATGTTTGTTTTCTCATTTTACTCTAAGTAAAATAGTATAATTGTTTATATATATTTGTGATTATACTCCAAGTAGAATAGACTTAATAAATGTACTTGGCTAGACCCGAAGCTCGACCCAGGACCTTTGGTTTTTAGCCGTACCTACATGCTAATCACTTTTTTTTATGTTAGGAAATGCATTAACGCATACCACCTGTGCACAAACAGGTGGTTATGTGGGACTCACCGGCTAGAAAAGCCAGTACTACCCATTCAAACCCAACAAAACCTCCTCCATCTCCAGGAGTAACCCGCATTGTACACCGCAGATCGTAGTGTTTAGTGTTTTTTGACTGAGCTGCCGGACGTTAATGACCCCCCACCCCGAGAAATTTTACTCACGTTGGAACCACTAGACGAACGAGGTGATTACTAATTGTCATATTTACCTGCTGTCCCACAGCAGTGCTGCCAGTGAAGGACACTAGCTTGACCCTGTGGTCCTGCACGATGGCTTGCCCGACGTCCTTACCGCCCACGCAGAGGGCCGCCACAGCGCCAGGGATATTGTTCTTCACAAGCACGCTCTCGATTATCTTGGTAACAGCGACCGCGGTCAGAGGCGTCGTCTCTGATGGCTTCCACACACTCACGTCTCCACAAACCTTATAGATTTAAATAGAATGAATTTCTTTATTAGTCTACGCTTGAGTGCTATATTGTATTTTGTTGTTTTTACGCGACAACAGTACCTAAAGCCCAAAAGGAGGGTTCTACGTTTGACTTATACTTATGCAGATAGTAAATACTATGCAAAAAGTACTAATATAGCCACTAAGTATGACTTTTCGTATGTATGTATGTACATATTTCCGACCCATTTTTCCCTCGTAAATTCTAATTTGTCGTTAAATATTGTAATTTATGTATCTATTATTAAGCAGAATTGATTCTCATTACATGAAATTAGAAACAAAATACATATTTGTGTAATTATGTTTTCATCGTCGATTTCTTTGACGAAGAAAAAATATAAGTAGGATAATCAAAATATACCGACATGGGGCCAAAATTATCAAGAAAAAAAAAAATAATATCTAAAAACTGAAAAGGTATATAGGTAGTTAGTTATCATTAAATAATCCAAGTGATAATTTGATTAGATTATTACTACAAGTAAATATTCGTAATCACTTAGCAACTTGTAATCTCAATAAGACTTGACTCAGTGATCAAAATATTTGTGTAGGTACTTTATAAGTCGATAGGTATGAAATATAGCATTAACAAGTAAAAGATCATACCTCCCGAATTCAGATAATTATAATATGTATAGGATATTATGATCCTATACATATTATAGATGAGAAAGTTTGGATGGGTGGATGTTTGTTACTCAGTTACCTCAGAACGGCTGAATGGATCTGGATGAAATTTGGCACAGAGATAGATTAAAGTCTGGAATGGCACATAGGTTACTTTTTATCCCGTAAAAATGTACGGTTTTCGTGATATATCCATACTAACCGTCAAAACGTACTGTACCGTGAGTCGTTAGTAATATTATGAACACGAATGTAACTCTATTTGTCTGTCGGTTACGTTTTCACACCTAAACAGCTGAACCAATTTTCACCGCTTAATAAATTTTGGTATAGAGATAGATGGGACCATGGAGAAAGGCGTAGGCTAGGTCTTTTAGTAAGTACCTACTATTTGTCGCGAAAATAAAACTTAAAAAGAGTGAAATGAAAGTATGAAAGTCTTTTGTTTTTGCTTCGTTAGATATTTAAATGTCTCATTTTGTGGTCATCGTTTTTAAACATGCATGTACATTGTAGAGAGTAGAGAGGCATTGGTAGCCCAGTGGCAACGCGCTCACTTGGGAAACTGACTGAAGCGGGTTTAAATCCCGGGTCTCGCACCTCTGATATTTTCATGTGCGAATCTTTTCTAACATGATTACCACTTGTCTTACGTGAGGAAACCTGAGAAAACCTAGCAAGTTTTCGAAAGACATGTGAAGTCCGCCAATCCGCACTTGGCCAGCGTGGTGGACTATGGCCTGATTCCCCTCGTATTGAAGGGAGGCCCGTGCCCAGCAGTGGGACGTTAAAAAAGGGCTGAATACATGTACATTGTACATACAACGTTCAGTTTTATAAAGATTAATATTAAATATAATAAAGTAATCAAACTTTATTTATAACTCACCATAGCAATAGCACTATTCCATCCAAAGACGGCAACGGGGAAATTAAAAGCACTAATAATGCCCACGAGACCTAGGGGGTTCCATTTCTCAATGAGCACGTGTCCAGGCCGCTCGGATGGGAAGATAGTTCCTGGCAATGTGCGAGACAAGCCAAGAGCCAAGTCGCAAACGTGGATGTATTCAACAACCTCTCCGATAGCTTCGGGTAGGATTTTGCCTGATAAATGAAAATTATGATTCAAGACGGTGATATACCTAGTCGGTGTTTGGATTTTTAAGTGTAAAGATATTATTATACTTGATATGTTTATACTCGCTAACAGCTACTATAATTCTTAAATACAAATACGTATAGGCTCTTACAAATGTGTACCTACATACGAGTATGTAGGTACACATTTGTGGATAGGTAAGATTAAATTTTGTACACGGGTATTGAACTTTGAGGTTTAATTTAATTTACCCATTTCTAATGAAACTAATTGTCCAAGAGGCTGCAACTTTTCTCTCAGTGCATCTCCTATTTGTCGTACAATCTCTCCCCTCGCCGGTGCCGGCAGCTCCGCCCACGAGTGCCACGCATCTTGGGCTGCTTTAGCACAAGACTCGTAGTCAGATAGGCTAGCCGACTGTACCTCTGCGATCACTTTACCATTTGCTGGGCTGTACGATTGAATTACCTAAAAATTAATATATATAAATTACAATAAAAATTATCTATTTGTTTTTTAATAATTTTCCACGAGTTATACTATCTATATTCTATAGAACTTTTAACCGTTCTAGAACAATAATTAGAGAGCGTAGCTACCTACTACGGGCGTCGGGCAGTAGATTTACGATTTTACTTGGGATTGGGGATAATATTTGATAGCAACATAAATATATTTTTCATACAAACTATGTTAAAATTCAACACA
Organism: Fabriciana adippe; assembly: GCA_905404265.1. Classification (NCBI taxonomy): domain Eukaryota; kingdom Metazoa; phylum Arthropoda; class Insecta; order Lepidoptera; family Nymphalidae; genus Fabriciana; species Fabriciana adippe. Next base: position 13,296,900 of record FR989989.1, read on the forward strand.
CTTTTCCGAAACAATTTAAGAAATTAACTTACCTGTCCATTCGCTTCCCATTTTCCGTTAAACACTCCTACATTTTTCTTATCCAAACCCAAATCTTTCAAAAAGGAATATTTGGGGTCTTCCACGAGGTAAGCAGAGGCGTTCCTAGCCATTGGCAGTCGTAAACGCAAAGCTATGACACGACTACAAAGTACACGACTCATCAGTGCGACCAACTCACGAATGTGATGTACGCTTACAAAACGAACGAAAGATAAAACAATCTTGTGTGTGAACAATAAAGGCGATACATTACGTTATCGTTCTTTTACCGATAAGTCAGTTGCCGGGTCAGGGCTTTTATTATTTTACAAATTATATATATTCATAACACAAAGAGAGCTCTTTCCATTGATAACATCTGATTTAACCAATAAGGTATGAAAACTCTTTAAACAACTACTTTAGCAGAAATATAAAAGAAGAAAATCAAATTTAAAATATATATATATATATATATATATATATATATATATATATATATATATATAAAAATTTCTAAACATAATATATCTATAACTAAAATACATAGTGATACATTTTTATGAATAAATTTTTCCTATAAAAATGTCGTGTGACGTCTAAAAGTTAGTCATTACTATTTATATAACTAGTATGTATTAAAACATTTCTAAAATTTCACAAGAATATTTAGATATATTATATTTACTTTTCTAAGAAAAACTACATTTAACAATAAGGGCACAATGTATCTGATATTCTATTTATAAATAATGTTTATTATTTGCAGATACAAGATAATTACACAGTACATTATTGAAACACAGCATATTTTATATCTTATATTTATTTTACAATTAAACTGTACACTGGCAGTGAAGTGATACCGATGTATACCCTCATTAAGCTTTCTATTTATCTAGAATAAATTAATTCACTAATAGTGAGGTAACAATTGATCACTTAAAAAATTTATTACATTATGACACATGAACTACTTATGTTATTTTCATCTGTGCCTTCTCTCATTTGTTTGGCCATTTGTGCAAGATATGTGTTTTCATCTCTCTTGGCCATCCAGTCTGGTAAAGGACCTGCCCAATCTTCTGGTGGGGATTCTCTTTTTTTCCATACATCATTTTGATAGTGGGCTCTTAATCTTGCCATTCTTCGAATCTTTTCACTGTTAATTACAGCTTGCTGTTAGTAAACATAAATATTAGATAATAAATATTTAAAACATTTTTAATATGATTACACCAAAAGAGAGTTTAAACTTACTGCGGCCTTAACATCTTTATTATCAACCCATTTCCGGCAGTTGTCATAATCTCTCTTCCAGGGATTGCAATCTAATGATTCACCATATATAAAATATTGATGAAACCTTGCTTTAAAACTAGTGCACTCATCATATTCATCTTTGTATATCTCACAATCCCTAATCTATAAAAAAATGTTGAAATAATAAATCCATTTGACACTTATAAAGATTTTTATTCAAATATTTATTTTGATAAATAAAGTCATGGTCAAATTCTAACTAGAAATTACTATTTTTATTAATTTTATTATACACAAAGTACATTAATGCACTATTGACCATAGCATTAGGAATATGCTGTTGTAAGATGGAAAATTTTATAACAATTAAGAACATAGTGTTTCAAAGGACACATAAATGAGTTTTAGGAACTGAATATTTATCAGTTTCTAAATAAATACTCACTAGCCATTTTTCAGAAGGATCTATTGATGCAGGTTCTTCTACACTACTAGCTTCCTGTGATTTTTTAGGATCTTTGAAATCTTCACCTTTCTCTTTTAAATTATCCATGTCTATTATTTACATTAATTTTAATTATAAAATTTGAAAAATCTAATATCTAGTTAAGTAGTTTTCCGGTATTCTTAACATAAATTTTGGAATTGTATTTTGTGTAGTTATTTATTATATAATACTTCTTCACTTACTTCATAAGAGATCCTATAAAAAAGATGTTGAACTAGGTATCGTAATAATTATAATATTAATTTAATTATTTGATCTTTATTATTTCAATTACATAATAAAAATAAATATTTATAAATTTTAGGTTAGAATTATAGGTTATCTTTCAATGTCAAATCAAAGAGAATGTAACCACTTGTCAAATTAAATATTTTTCATTGTCAAATTTGACAAATGTCTTTTTAAAACTTAGAGTAATAACAAGCATAGAGGACTCGTATTAAACTGAACCAATAAACTTATAATTTGCACTGCTTTATCTTACTAAAAGATGACGTAAGTTAGAGAGAGATGTAATAATAAAGAAACTATCGTCTTCAATGGTGTGAAGCCACTTTTTACTTGTCAAAGTGACCAGCTGGTGACTTACAGTGTTTTTGATATTTGTGATTATTTTAATGATAAAAGAGTAATTGGATGTAACAAACTTAGTTTTAAGGAAACTTAAAAACATTTTGTTTCGATGGCTTGTGTGGCTTACGGCTGTAATCGCCATAGTTCAAAGAAAAGTGAAGTTAATCAAAATGTAACATTTCACCGGTAAGTGTTTTTTGGATTTTTCTGTTAAAATACTTAACATTTTTATGAAATATTCAAATATGTTTAAATTGATTGTTTTAAGACTCTTACGATATCAGAATAGTGTGTAATCGATCTCTAAATTCTTGTCAATTTGAGAAAGTAATTTTGTTTTTTAATCATAGTGATGTGGCATGACGTACCTTCATTATTACTTTGCCGATTCGTTTTTAGAATACATGTTGATAAAATTTCTTAAAATATATGAGTATGTTATAAATCAGAGGTTTAACCATAATCCCCGCGCTAGGCTAACTTATTTTTTTTTGTGTTATATTTTTGAATAATGAATAATCAAGATTAGACTATGAATGAGTTTCATTTATTTCTGTTATTTATTTATTTATCAAAAAGTACACTAACAACACACATATTAAAACATTTATACACATTTAGAAGACAATATTAATAATTAATCGGATATGTATGTCTTTACAAGTGTACATAACATTGCTATAATTATATAATCAAAAGTATACATTAAATTATATTAAATCCCTTCTATATAATTAATAAATACAATTTAAATACAATAAAAATGATTCATAATAAGTCAACACCTGTTAGCCAAAATAATTAATTTAAATAATGTTAAAAAATTGTTATAACCTTAAAATCTAATTAGTAAGATTAAACATAATTAATTTTCACCTAAGGTGAAGTATTGTTTCGTGTAATAGTTTTTCATAATTACTATAAATATTACAAAGAAACGGTATTTTTGATTTATAAACCGTCAAACTTTAGCACATCACTATAATAGTCAATATATAAATATAGTAATTCTATAGCATACTTGGCTTCATTGCGATTTTAAGAAAGGGCAAATTGTGTATTTCTGTCTCTGTCCCTCTCGTAAAGAAGTGTATAAGAAGGACACAATCAAATATATTGTAAATGTTCAATTAAATACAGCTCCTCCATGCTTGTTATTACTCTAAGTTTTAAAACGTTAAAAGAATAGAGTGTGCGACGTAGCTAAAATAGCGTTAACGCATTAGAGAGATAACGCATTCCAAACCACCTTTCTTTCTCTCTCTAGTCGAGTCGCGATTAGTTAAACCTCCGTCTAACCCGCACAACTAGTGTTGCCAACTCTGTGGATTTTCCACTAGATCTGGTGGCTTAGACTTCCCCTTTAGCGGCTAAATATTGGTTTTAGTGGCTAGTGGATTTTCTAGTGGCTTAGATTGCGTCAGTTAGTGGTAAGGTATGATATTCAACCACAAATAATAAAATAAATCGTACGATTTATACGAATACTCTAGTTAGGAAACAACAGTGTATATTTTTTTGTGGTGTAGACAACACAGGGGATTAACTAATGACAGTTCGGTTAGAGTGAAATAGAACGGTGGCTTAGGATGCGTTTTCTTTTTAATCCGCTTACGCTGCCACTTGTAAGAGAGCATAGCAATTGCGCACTCTATTCTTATAACTCTATGGTTTTTCCTGGTCTGTGATAGGTATACTCTATGGTTTTAAAATTGTTGTTTAATCATCAATCACTTGTAAGTTGTAATCATGTTGTAATAAATGTAATGTTGTTATGACTTGCTTTATCAAATATACTATTTCGTGGCAATTTATACTGTTGTTGCATTTGTCTCTCTGCACTCTATGACCTTTGTACATTAGTGAACTCTTATAAATTCGATTAATATAATTAAATAGTGATCAAACTTTGTCATATTTAGCGTAGAGAATTAAAAAAAAATGTCTTTAAATAAACTAATTGGAGGAGATTGTGGAGGTAATAATTCGCTCGTTCAGCTAACTAATATTGTAAGCCGTGATGCATCAATTACGCAGAACCTCTCTCAAGCTGATCGATTCGTCAATGAGTTTATGTCACAAAATTCTCAACACCCACAAACCTTTAATATGAATGCTCTATTGAATAATATGCCTGAAGTAGAAAAAACAATTCCTCAAGCTGGGCAACTACCTTCAACAAGTCAGATACCTCGTGTAAGTTCACAAAGACATACTCCTTGGTTAGCTGGACCATCAACATCATTCATGCCGGCTTCAATGAGATCATTTAATATGCCTTACGCACCTTCATTTCAACCACAAACTTCCTCTAATGTTCAAATTCAATATATGAATGAGTCTGACTTAGAGAACACATCAGATACTAATGTTAAAGCGAAAGCACAAGAGTATGTAAATAGTGTTAAACAAGATGATGAAGTCGCTTACAATGAGTTTATGTCCTTTATGAAAAGGATAAGTGCTGGTGAATTAAATTTAGGTGAAGCAGTTGAAGGGGAGCAGAAAAAAATGACTAAAGATGAAATAGTAGAAGAGATGGCTGAAAAATATAAAGATGAATGGGCTAAACTTAGTAACATTGATGAATATTGGGACACTGAAACTGCTAATGGTATCGCCAAGGAATATTCTTTTACAGAAGGAAATATTATGTTAGAAAATAAAAATGCTTTAGAAATTGGTAAAGAAAAATTGAAAGTGGGAGACATTCCAGGTGCTGTGCTTTGTTTTGAAGCAGCAGTACAACAAATGCCTGACTCAGCAGAGGCTTGGTTCCTTTTAGGAAGTACACAAGCAGAAAACGAACAAGATCCTCTAGCAATAACTGCATTAAAGAAATCTCTAGAATTAGACCCTAGACAATTAGAAGGTTATATTACATTAGCAGCAGCTTATACCAATGAAAATATGTCTAAGTATGCATACTTATCATTAATAGATTGGTTAAAGGCTAGTCCAAAATACAGTGATATGTTTCCTCAAGATGTCAATGTTCAAAAGATGAATCTTAAGGAACTTGAAGCATATGTGACATCTTTTTACCTAAAAGCAGCACAGCTTAATCCTTCTCAAGTTGATCCTGACATTCAAAATGCATTAGGTGTTATTTTTAATATAAACCAGCAATATGATAAGGCAATTGATTGCTTTAAGGCAGCATTAATGGTGTCACCAGACAATGCTAAACTTTGGAACAGGCTTGGAGCCACACTGGCTAATAGCGACAGATCAGTTGAAGCAGTTGATGCATACCAACAAGCACTAAATTTAGAACCTGGTTATATCAGAGCTAGATTTAATGTTGGCATTACATGTATGAATTTATCAGCTCACAAACAAGCAGGTGAACACTTTTTGGTAGCATTAAACCAACAATATAAGGCTAAAAGCATGTTTCCAGGCACAACATTGGCTGATCCTAGTTCATCAACAATTTGGACAACATTGAGGATGGTCTGTTCTTATATGGGGGAGCATGACATTGCCAAACTAGTTGATGAAAAAAATTTAAGTGAACTCAATAAATTCTTTGAAATTGATGCTTAATGAAATTCCATATTATTGACTACATAATACAATTATATTCTGATAAGCATTATCGCATGTGATATTTTATAGGCAATGGGCAATATATGTAAGTTAAATATAATTGGATATAGATATTGTTATATTTTTATATGTGTTTGGTAATAAAGTTATGAGGATAATTGTATGGTCTATTATTACTATAATATGAAACTTGATCATATATATACTATTGGATAAATTGCTAATAAATAAAAAGAAATATCAGTTGTATTTGGCATATATTATTTATTACGGTTTTACTAATTTTCATGTAAAAAACTGCACAGTGAATTTTCTAAAGGACATCCTTGTGGATGGTTTTTATAAAACCAACACTGTTTAACTTTAATTTTTAAATTTTCATTCTTTTTCTTTCTTTTGTTTTTCATCATTTCATCTACAGTTCTAGGGTACCTTAACTGCACTGTGCCATTTCGAACCTCAAAGATACTATGATTATTTTTGAGTAAAGTTTGTAGTCCGCCACATTCAGATTTTAAGATTTTTAAATTATCAGGTGATATGAGTTGAACAAGTTCATTTATTTCAGCTTTCTTGCCTCTTGACCAATTTTGCTCTAAATTACAATCTTCAAGCAAAAATTTAGTAATTTGTTTAACTATTATGTCAATAGTACTCTTATCTATCTGTGTGCAATTTTTTACTTTTTCTACAGCTTCTCTGGTTTTAAAATCACCTACATTAATTGTATCTTTTCCTAAACCTATATCTTCATTAACTAAATCTTGGATTAAGGTAATTTTTTTTATATGTTCATTTTCATTGTAACTTCTTGTTTGACCAACAAAGCATATTCTTTTTGTACTTGGAATTTTCAATCTGTCTACTTGTGTTTCAAACCCGCAATATTGACATAGTTCTTTTATATGTTGCAAATATTCTGTGTATTGGCTTTTTGATGAATCTTTTCTTCTGTATTTAGTACCATCAAAGTTATAAGCACAGCAAGGTAGGAGGAAGAACTTACAGTTATAGGAAGATTTTGCTGCAATTACTGGTATCCATGGAGTCAGTTCATCAGAATGGTTACCAATAACCCAGTCTACATTGGAAAATATATTCATATTTAAAGGAGTTATGGTATATTCCTGGAAAATAAATATATCAATGTTAGAGCACATATTAATAGTACATAAATTATATCTATATAATTTTTTTTTTTTTAATAAATTATAACATAAACATTACTAACTTTTAATTCAACTGTATCAGGATACATATCCCATATTTTCCGTTTTCTTACATCAACTCCAAATCCAGTGTGTCCTTCCATAGTCAATATATATACAAGAAGTCCATTTCCACAACCAATATCAGCAAATGTCTGAGGCCGAGTGTAATCTTCCCATAAGAGGAGTAAATATGTGGCAATAGCTACATCTTCATACACAAACTTTAATGGATCTGTACTCTCTGGCCAGATCTAAAATGAAATATTGTACATTTGAAAATCAAAATCAGATGTATGTTGTAATTCTATGTAAAAAATATTACCTTAACCATCTCTTTTCCATACTTCATTTTAAGAAGATTGTATTTTGTGTAATACCTTTCATTTCCAACTAATGCTAAAGATTCACTCCAAATATGTACGGGCTTTGCAGATAGTTCTTCACTCCACTTTATAAGTTGGGGTAAGACTGTATCTTTCAACCAAAAATAAGACTTCATTGTACTGTCTGTAAAAGTAGAAAATATGTATTATTATACATAAAATGTTAAATATAATGAATATGATGTCTAAACGAACCAAACTAACCAGCACTGATTAAAATAATTTCATTATCTTTTAATAGGAAACTATATGGAAATGTTGGACATAATTTTTGTGCAAGTTGATGAGGCGTAATGTCATAAAATGTTACTTGTTTCTTAAGTTTATTGATACAAATCATTTGAAATGCATGTGATTCAAAGTAACTTTTAGGAAGAAGTTCTAACAACATAATTTCTAATCCAGCTGCGTGATCAGTAATTTGAAAATTATTTTTTTGAGACAGTTCATTGAGAAATTCTTCAGTATTAGTAACTATTTTTAATTCATATTTTTCAAAGTTGTCATCCCAATTACTATTTTTTGTTTTAATATAATGTTTTTTCAAAATCGTCGAACCCCACAACCTTTTATTTACAACATGAGGTTTTGTTATTAATATGTTAACGGACTGCCAAAAATTTTGGTCACTAGTTGTGGTTTTTGATTTTCTATCGGCCCAGTCTTCCATTATAAAGGATTCTTAAATAACCTTCTTAATTAAACAAACCATGGATGAATTGATTGAATTCAAGAGATATTTTTTTATTTCAAAATGTGTAAATAAGTTCTAAGAATGTTGAAGTATCATTTTGATTATATTGAGATTTGAGATGGATGACGATTAAGTATTGACTATTGACCATGGATTTGGTTCCTTGTCTCTGCCATGGATGACAAATAAAACTATTGACAAACAAAGTTATTGACATTGACCATGTTTTTGGCAGTTGGCACTTCTTCCTTGTCTCTGGTTAACACCTTTCAACTGAGCAATGTTATTGTTGTTTTTTTTAATTCATGAATTTTAATATAGTGCGAAAGGCGTACCGCGTAGGTAATTGTATAGTTTATTATGTAACAATTATAGTTTTTTTTTTAAATTTTGAAACATAAATTAACGCTACTTAATATTTTAATTATTTTCATATTTTATTACATACACATTTGATTTATTTTATTTAACTATATTAAGGAAACTATTTACTTATGTTATTACGATATCTCATTTATTAATTTTAAAATGAATACAGGCTTTAATTTCCTCAACGAGAATATTGGTAGATCTAATAATAATAATATTATTATTCATTGTCCATTGACTCATTCGACAACTTGTCAGTATTCAGTAGTCAGTTGTCATTTTTAGTTTACGCTGACAATTTACGTCATAGTTGTAATTTCAAATAAATTTAATTCAAGTCATTTTTGAAAGCCGCCTTTGTATTTATATTTTATTACACATTCGTTATTTATGTTAGCGTTAAAAATATTCTCAACAATCTATGTAGGTAATGTCATACACTGAGCTTGAACATGGATATCAAGGGTTGCGACAAGCTACTCAGCCACAGTTTTACGTCGGCGATGATGGAAATCTTGTCCCAATAAGATCTCCTGTGAGTACGTACACACACAATGAGTAGCAATGAAATTAAAAAAAGTATCAATATTTTGTAACACATTTTGCTTACCAGACACATTGTCTTACATGATTTTCGTACATTTGAACTAGACCTTACTTTACTCTATACTACTAAAATCAATATTTGTAAGTCTATATGAACAGATAATCTTCCATTAGCTAGATGGAAATGAAGTAGTAACAACATACTGCAAATATGGTTAAATAATCATATGGAGCATTATAAAGACTTCTGATATTTTGTTTACTATCAAGAACATAGAGTTGTGTTATTTATAGCCTCCAAAATAATGACAATGACAAGTGAGGTAACATAACATGCTAATTTGTGTCAAGAATATCTTGGTTATCATGTGTTATGTAGTTCTAACCAATCATTTGTGAGTTCACTTATACTACTTATCATAAAATTGTATATAATTATGATAATGCTATGATTGTGAATGATGGAGTGGCAGTGGCTTAAGGACTGGTGGCGTTTGAAAAGATGGAGAAATAAAAAAAAGAAGGAACAAAGTGATGATGAAGTTTGCTATTGTGATGATTGTCTGCCCGATGTGAGCTATGGTTGAAGCATTACTTTTCAGTTTTGTCACATTATTGTTATTTCAATATTTAAAATTTATGGTTTATCTTGTTATTACATCACATAATATGTAAAGAGTGCATGCATTTTTGAATTTTTGAAGGAATTCATGTAAAAATATTAATTGTGAGATGTTTTCCACTTTCATATTTACATAATAAATTATATATTTTTATATCTCATATTTCCATAATAATATTTGAAAATATGCTTAATACTAATGAATTTAAAGCTGCTTTAGTCAAATGAATAAAGTTAAAATAGAATTTTTCAATTTTAGCACATTATAAATAAAATGTTTACTTCCTCATAGTACAAAATAATGCTTAATCAAACAATAATATAGAGGTTCTAATATAAAGTGCTATGGGCTTCAAACTGTTTATTATTAAAAAATAATTTTAATATATATATAGAATTTTATATATACTATGTGGAACACTATCATAGGGCGAGTTGGATCTGTGCGAGTCTCTAGACCCACACGGGGATGGCGGAGGCAAGAAGGTGGTGGTCGGCGTATGCGCCATGGCCAAGAAGTCGCAGTCCAAGCCTATGAAGGAAATCCTCACCCGCCTCGATGAATTTGAGTTCATTAAGATGCTTGTCTTCCCAGAGGAGGTTATCCTTAAGGTTCTGCTCAATATCTAACATCTAGTGGAACAAAATAGCTTTCATGCTTCGCATTATGTATGTCAAATGTCACATTGTGAAGTATTATTTTGTTTCACAACTATAAATTTTACAAGTTTTTTATATTAACCTAGCACAAGTGTGGAACTCTCAGTCTTGTAATAGATGTTTGCCTGTTAGTTTATATCTTTCTGCATGAGATTATTTCGAGCAGCAAATAGCTTCATGTAATGGATAAAGTTTTAATTTAATTTCAGTGAACTTCGCTTTAAGTGCTTGGATCGTGTTGCGTATTTAATTCTGGAACGCTTATATTTATGCGCTTGTTTTATATTTTGTGCTAGAACTGGAATGGTTAGGATTAAAAAAAATATTTAAAACTTGCAGACGCCGGTTGAGGAGTGGCCAATTTGCGATTGCCTTATATCATTTCATTCAAAAGGCTTCCCTCTCGATAAAGCCATTCAATACGAAAAATTAAGGAAGCCGTATGTGATCAACAACCTTCACATGCAATATGATATTCAGGTAATTTATCTAACATTGTTTGCTCTAGCTATGGTTTCTCGTATCTGTCGCTATCTTTGTTTAATGTGTAAACCGTAAAATACGTCACCGCCTTATTTAGTAACAACCTACATGATAATAATGATTAAATATTTTTAATGGGACTAAATCTTTGAATTTTTAATGAAATTAATAAAGGCTAAAATATTTTTTTATAAATACGCACTTTATAAAACTCTTAGTATCTATATAACCAGCGACTTACTCTCGCTTCGCTCGGGTGCGTCCCTAGGTACGCGGATTTTGTTCGCTATTTCATGGGTTTTAATTTTTTTGCCCGGAACCGTAGTCCTTTTTCTAAAATAAAAATAGTAGTAGGGGATATTTTAAAGCAATTAATAAAACGATTTATCTAAAATTAAAATGTATAAATAGGAAACTTAACTAAAGTCGGAGTTATATGACAAGATTTAAAAACCTTTCAGGATCGTAGAAAAGTATACGCGATATTAGAAGGCGAGGGGATCGAAATACCACGTTATGCAGTCTTAGATCGAGACTCTCCCGACCCTAAGCGTAAGTATCAGATATAATTATTGTAAAACTAATGGATTAATAAGATGCTAATATTAGATATATTACTGACGACTACTATATATGGGAAAGTTTGTATAGGCGTGTGTGTGTTTTTTACTCCTTCAGGCTCAAATGAGTGGCTGGATTTGAATGAAATTTATTTAGAGTATTACTTAGGCATCTAGTAGTATAGCATATTTTTGTTATTTTCTATATGTAATTTGTTAAATAAAAAAATTATTTTGAAGCTTCCACTTAAAGAAAAGCTATGTCACTTGAATGAGCACATCTTAATATGACAAAAATTGAGTCTCAAACCTTTGAGCAATGTTTCCCTAGAACTTTTGTATTTATTGAGCAGACCACGAGCTGGTAGAGTCCGAAGATCACGTGGAAGTGAACGGCGTGGTGTTCAACAAGCCCTTCGTAGAGAAGCCGGTGTCAGCGGAGGACCACAACATATACATATACTACCCTACATCTGCGGGCGGTGGCAGCCAGCGACTCTTTAGAAAGGTAGCTTAAATATTTAAATATTACACATCCTCACTTTTTTTCGTTGTCCACTTCACGTGAAATGCCCCATATATACATACATATAAAAGTTCTTAGTAGTCACAAGACAATTGGAGGATTGTGTCTTATTAACGTCCGGCAATCCAGCCGGGCGTGAAGCCAAGAGACACCGGAAGGAGACCCACCTCGGTGGGCGGTGTGCCATGCGGGTTGCTCTTGGTACTTCTCTGACAGCAAAGTGGACTGTGGGAGCAACTCCGTGGTGGCTGTGGTCTGCTTCGGCAGACATGTCGTCGGAGCGTCGTGGTTGAATGCTAAGCGATCCTGCGACGTCCGATTAAGACGGGGGAGGTTCGGTTGGATTTTAGTGGGTAGTTATGGATTTACCGGTGAGTCCTATATAATCACCTGTAGTATACAGATGGTATGTACATTTTCCAATATTAAAAAAAAAACGGTACAGTGATGTAGCCCCTCATGATAAAGCCTCATAAGAAAGCTCAAGGTCACCCAGAGATCAATGGAAAGAGAGCTTGGAGTTTTCCCGCGAGATCAAATCAGTAATGAAGAGATACGCAAAAGGACGTAGGTCACCGACAACTCGCCGAATTTCCAAGCTAAAATCGAATCGCTAGTAGAAAACATGGTCGTTGGGGACGAAGTTCTCGGGTGAAGGCCGCGTAGAGGAAGGCGAAGGGCCTCCCACAAGGTGGACCAACAACTTGACTAATTTTGGTTGAACTGGGTGTGGATGGCACAAGACCAGCAGTCGTGGAAATATTTGGGGAAGGCCTATGTCCAGCAATGGACGCCTTTCGGCTGAGATCATGGTGAGAATAGTATTAGTAATTAGGTTTTTTATAATTATGCTATTATAAATGCAACATGTTTTGAGTTAGTAAGTGTTCTGTTATGTTATATTTATACTGAACTGCTAACGGCTGAATAGATTTTCAATGGAGGTAGCTACTAGCTTATATCCAGAATTAAGGACTTTTTATTATCAATTGTTAAGATAAGACATTGTACTGCCTTGTGTCCCCTAGTGCCTTATAAAATAAGTCGAATTCTCGCTCTGTAGCTGCCTCATTACCACATTATTTTTGTATTTTATTTACGCTATAGAAAGGTTTTCAAAAAAGTACATTCTCGACTCTTTGGTTACGAAACCCTAAACCAAAGAATAACAATGCACATGTCACGCATTATATGAATACACTTTTTACAGATCGGAAGCCGCAGCAGTATATATTCGCCAGAATCAAGAGTCAGGAAAACGGGTTCCTTTATTTACGAAGACTTTATGCCCACTGATGGTAAGACAAATACGTGCATACGGTTGATCGTTTTTTTTTTTAAGTTACCACTCTACTGACCCTTGTTATTGAATGTTAGAATTATATATATACCAAACCCTTATTTACTATCTTTGGTGAATAGATTCCCTGTCGGTTGTAGTGCAAAACTAAGCATAAGCAAGCTAATTAATGAAATTAATAATAACTACTAAGTAATTTTACAAAATCTTTAACTGTATTTTGGGCCGAGTTGTTTAGTAATAATTAAATTTTGCATTAGAGGTGAGTTGCTTTGGGTCCATAGAGCGCCCTGGTACTTCTCTGACAGCAGAGTAGACTGTTAGAGTAACCCCATGGTTGTTGTGGTCTGCTTCGTCAGGCAGCCGTCGGGGCGTCGTGGTTTTGTGCTTAAGCGATCCTGTGACGTCCAATAAATGAAATGTGAATGAGAATCATATGAGCTCAAACTCTAGTTTACTAATTGCTACTGAAGAATTCTATCTATCTCCTGACTATTATCAGAAAAGCTCCAGGATGTCAAATTATAGTGTTGTCATCCGAATCACAAATACATACAAAATTCATTTCGATATACAATAATCAAAAACAGGTTGAAATTGACATTCAAGATTTGATTACATTAGGTTAGTTACAAATGAATAGCTTCAAAAAGCGTGTTAAGAAAGTGTTGAATAGTCGACAGAGGTCCTCATTCGTCAGTGATCAGTCCATAGAGGTTTGTGGCAAGACACGGCACTTTCCAGGTACAGACGTGAAAGTGTACACGGTGGGGCCGGACTACGCGCACGCGGAGGCGCGCAAGAGCCCGGCGCTGGACGGCAAGGTGGAGCGCGACTCCGAGGGCAAGGAGATCCGCTACCCCGTCATACTCTCCAACCAGGAGAAGCTCATCTCGCGCAAGGTGTGCCTCGCCTTCAAGCAGACCGTCTGCGGGTTCGATCTCTTGAGGTTTGTCACCGCTGGTTTCTTATGGATTTTTTAAAATTATAGTTTTTTTTTGGATTTACCGATTTTAATAATTCTTGTGTCACGTAAATATTTTAAGAAAGAATTTTGCCTTAAAACAAATTAGTAACTTTTAAATTGACTTTTAAATTATATGTGTGTATTTTATGCCATAAAAAGTTTTAATTTCTTCAAATATGAACGTTATCTGTAAATTTATAAATTGTTACTGAAATTAAATTGTAACTTTTATTTATATTTATTATTTCCGTCGCTTTTTAGCTTGGTGCCTGAGCTCCAACAACAAAAACACAGGACTTTAATCTTTTTCAATATGTAACAAGAAAATATGACAATACGATATAAGAAAATATAAAAGTATCATCTGTACCAGTATTGTAATTGTCTATTATTCTTTATAGATTGTTCTTAACGTAACTATTCTTTAGTGCCTCGAGGGATATAAATAAAACAAAAGAAAAAATTAGCATAATAAATACATATTAATACAATCATAATATATAATATTTTATGTATTTATAATTAGAAGCTTCAATAACAGTTGTATTTTCATTCCGTCCACGGTTCAATTAATCGTTTGTATAAAACGTGAACAGTTCTCGTTCTTAAGAATTCAGTATATTTATTGATAATTAAAAGGCCCTATTGAAAAACTCCAATAGGATTTCATCAAAAGCGACAAAAGCCACATAGTAATCAATAAATATTAATTTTTTTGATGAGATCCTATTGAAGTTTTTAAATAGGGGATTGGATACTAGTGCGCCTGCTTCGTTTCACCAGAGCGAACGGCAAATCGTTCGTGTGCGACGTGAACGGTTTCTCGTTCGTGAAGAACTCGAACAAGTACTACGACGACTGCGCCAAGATCCTCGGCAACATGATCCTGCGCGAGCTGGCGCCCACGCTGCACATCCCGTGGTCGGTGCCCTTCCAGCTGGACGACCCGCCCATCGTGCCCACCACCTTCGGCAAGATGATGGAGCTGCGCTGCGTGGTGGGCGTCATCCGCCACGGCGACCGCACGCCCAAGCAGAAGATGAAGGTCGAGGTGCGCCATCCGAGGTCGGTCCGCGTATACATATATATACACTCTGTCTGATTGTTTTGGTAAAGCGTTTGGAGCCAATTACGTTTATGACAGCCGGAGGACTAAAAAAAACCAAAGTCTTTACTTGATACTTTAAATAAAATAACTTAAAATAGAAAAATTACATCTAAACTTTATATTATGAAAAAATAGTGATCGATGTTAGAGTCACATATTGAATACCGATTACTTATTACGATCGAAATATATAAGATTCTAAAATGCTGATGCAGAGTCGCTTAATTTGCGTCTGGTTATCACTTGACAATATTTGTATATGGCAAAGTCTTCTTTATTTGAATAAAATTAAAGCCAAAATAATAATAAAATGAAAATAATCGCATTTTTTATGGTTTATTTATTTATTTAATCGGTAACCATACAGCGTTATAAAAAAAAAATTTGAGCACAAAGTTATAAACAAATACGGCCAAAATTTGATTACTCTATTGTAATATGAATTTAATGGACAACAGAGTACCTACTCCTACATTGAAAGAAAGAGAGAAAAAAGAAAAGAAAAGTCTGATCTAATGATATGCACATCATTAGATAATATTTATATTTCATATTTTAATGAATGTTTGCGTAATTGTGTATGTTTGTATGTATATAGTATATCTTTGCCAATTGTAAATTGATTTCATGATTTTCATTTGGTCCAATAGAATAATTAAAAAAACATTATTACATTAGATCAAGACGGAACAATGGAGTGTTTTGAGATAAAAAAATCACCCTTAATTTAATTTTAAAAAAATGCCTTTTAAATTAAAAATTGTAATATTCGAACATGTACATAGATTCTTCGAAATCTTCGAGAAGTACTCGGGGTTCAAGCACGGGCACGTGAAGCTGAAGAAGCCGAAGCAGCTGCAGGAGATCCTGGACATCGCGCGCGCGCTGCTCGCCGACATACACACGCGCCACGCCGACCCCGAGATCGAGGAGAAGCAGGGCAAGCTCGAGCAGCTCAAGAGCGTGCTCGAGATGTACGCGCACGCACTTAACTACACTTGCACATTTACACGCTACACTTGTACACTTACATACTACACTTCTACACTTGTGTGTGTTTGTTATGTCGTCAGGCTAAAGCGGCTGAATGGATTTGGATGAAATTAAGTCGACAGACAGATTAAGGCTACCGTTAGGCACTATGCAGCAAGGGTCACACGCACTGTACTTATTACGTTTTTCCCGAAAGGATTATGTCTTAGAGTTTTCTTTTGAAATTCTCAACCATAGCCTAAAATTGGAAAGCTAGTGTGTCACACCTTTCTACTATAAGAGCTCAAGTCGTGTTGAGGTTGTTGCACCCAAATGTAACACTAAATGAACAAAGAACATAGAATATATATGAATTAGCACATACGTACCTCCACTATAATATCTGTTGTGAATCTATGCAGCATTATAGCCATAGCCATGGTTCGTCTTATCGGACTGGTCCCTATAACAGAAATTCTGTCAGAAATACATCTTACTAATATTATAAACGTGAAAATTTAAATGGATGTTTGAATGTTTGTCACTCAATCACGCCAGAACGGTTTTACGTATCTGGATGAAATTCGGAACAGAAATAGATTATAGTCTGGAATAGCACATACGTTACTTTTTATCCCGGAAAAATGTACGGTTTTAATATTGCAAACTGAACATGTATTTAGGCCTTTTTAACGTCCCACTGCTGGGCACGGGCAACCCTTCAGTACGACGGGGATCAGGCCACAGTCCACCACGCTGGCCAAGTGCAGGTTGGCGAACTTCACAGGTCTTTCGAAAACTTGCTAGGTTCTCTTAGACATGCAGGTTTCCTCACGATCTTTTCCCTAAGGCAAGTGTATATCATGTTAGAAATGATTCGCACATGAAAATATCAGAGCGAGATCCGGGATTTGAACCCGCTTCACTCGGTTTCCCAAGTTAGCGCTTTACCACTGGGCTACCACTGCCTTAAACTGAACATAATAGTAATTAAGTATAAATAATCATGGTATATAACACATAAACAACAGCACATGTATGTATGTCGCAGGTACGGCCACTTTTCGGGTATCAACCGCAAGGTGCAGATGAAGTACCAGCCCCGCGGGCGCCCGCGCGGCTCCTCCTCGGACGACGGTAACGCCGCGCACGGTCCGACACCCATTACCTCATAAATTATATTATACACAGTGTTGCCATTTTAATCGGAAAATAACTACCATTTTATACATGTGTTAACGTAAATTAATTTTTTAATATTATATGCTCACTGAAGTTAAAATAGAAATTGTGACGTCGTTAGTCTAACGTTTTATAGAATATTTTTATAATCTAAATTTAAATTTGTTTAAATTATATATTTCTATATATTAAGAGTTGTTTTTTGTTAAGTTGGCAACACTATATCACGCGACACGCTTGCTATGCACTGCGACTACGAATGATGAGCTTTTAAGTACCTCTATACAAGCACTATTATCATAGTAAAAGCTAGAAACAATATATTTGCGTCATTTAAACTAATTTAATGAATAGGAACTGGAACACAATATTAATGAGAGATCATATTTTAGATATTTAGAAATATACTTATATTGTATGTATAAGGTTTTTTGTTCACGACTTGTTTTTTTTTGTTGCTTATTTTCAATAAGCACTATAAATAAATAGTGTTGATTTTAATACACTCAAACTACTGCTTGCTATTATCAGTCATATTGCATAGTAAGAAGTCGTTATAGTTTTTATTTAATTAGAATTTTCCCATTCTGTAAATAAAATTCATGCACAACCAATTAAGAGATAACAATCAAAATTCCATTCAGTTTTGTCAAATTTCAATTCACTTTAGATAGTTTCAAAGATTTGCTTTTATTTTGTTTTTAATACAAAACCTGGCGTGAAATCCAGTTCGATCATACCCTAATCATAACATTAATAATGTTTTCCTTCTCACATCTGACTATTATATATGTAAAAGTTTGTATGTGTGTGCGTTTGTTACTCCTACACCCCTAAACGTTTAGAGTTTAGACGGATTTGAATAAAATTTAGAACATAATATTCTGTTAGGCACCTAACGACATACCCGAGCGAAGCAAGGGTAAGTCGCTAGTTGTAAATATATTAGTTGAATTATTTATTAGTTATTCCATACACGAATCATAATAACAGCGTTGGTCCAGTAGGTTGTGATGGAGAGCCGTCTCTGGTGCTCATCCTGAAGTGGGGCGGCGAGCTGACGCCGGCCGGCCGCATCCAGGCAGAGGAGCTGGGCAGGATGTTCCGCTGCATGTATCCCGGGGGACAGGGACGGCATATACCCGGTGGGTTGATTATTTTGCTATTTAAGTTTAATTGGTCTAGTAAATACGTAGTATGTTGCTGCGCATTAAGAGGTCCTGAGTTCGAGTCGTAAGTCGGGCTAAGTTTAGTTATTGAGTCTTTGTGGTAAGAATGTCCCAGAAATAGCCCGGAGTTGGGAAGTTGGAGGTGTTTCATGGTGGTGTAAAGCCGTTGGTCTTGCGCCTGAGTTCTCACCAGTCATGTCGAATGGACGTCCCGTCGGAACTAAAGAGTAATAGGAATATAATAGTATAATATTGAGTACACTTGTGTCTGCGGGAACAATTGTGCACTATAATATCTCCAGTGCAGTTGGTTAGTCTCTGGGATTGGCTGCCGTGGCCGAAATAGGTCGGGAGGACATTATTATAATAATATTAATCCATAATATATTATAAATGTGAAAATGTGTTTGTTTGTTTATCCTTCTTTCACTTTGAAACTGAGTGACGAATTTGATTGAGTTGACAGAGTGATTTTTTTGTGTGAACATAGTTAAATGGTTGGAGAATGACATAGGCTAATTTTTATGGCGGTAGGTTATCGCATACCTACGGAAAAACACGTTATAATATAAAAAGAACTCGTCATATCTGTGTATAATATATTATATATAATCTATCTATTCCATACTAACCGTTAAAACGTACCTAGGGACGAACTCGAGTAAAGCGTGGGTGAGTCTCTAGTAATATATAAGTACGAAAATATATTTGTTAAAAATACGTTGATATGTCCTTCACGTAATCTATACTTATTATTAATATTATAAAGCAGAAGATTTTGTTTGTTTGGTTGAACGCGCTAATCTCAGGAACTACTGATCCGATTTGAAAAATTCTTTTTGCATTAGATAGCCCGTTGACTGAGGAAGGCTATAGGCTATATATCATCCCAGAAAAATGTACGGTTCCCGTGGGATAGATTTGTTTTTGTCTAGGGACGCATCCGAAGCGAAGCGAGGGTGAGTCGCTAGTTGAAAAATATAGTGATTTGCACAAAAATAATTGGATATGAATGTGTTCAGGCGAAGCGGGCACGCAGGGGCTGGGGCTGCTGCGCCTGCACTCCACGTTCCGCCACGACCTGAAGATCTACGCGTCGGACGAGGGCCGCGTGCAGATGACGGCCGCCGCCTTCGCCAAGGGCCTGCTCGCGCTCGAGGGCGAGCTCACGCCCATACTCGTGCAGATGGTCAAGAGCGCCAACACCAACGGCCTGCTGGATAACGACTGCGACTCCTCCAAAGTGCAAAATATGTGAGCTCTATCATTTATTTATTTAATTAGGATCACCAGCATGATATACAGTAACTTAACAAAAATACACAAATTATACAAAGGAGGTCTCTAGATCCAACTGTTATCATACTTATAGGTAACCACGACAGGCATAAACAGTTAGTTACACGAAGCATTTAAAAATTGAAAATTAACAGTACTATAAATTATAAAGAAAAAAAATTTGAGACACTATTATAATTAGTTACTTAGAGCAACAAAAGAAAAAAAAAAGAAAAAAGAAGCAATATATATCATGAGAATTATTAACAATACAGCAGTTTAATATCAGATACTTAAATTTTTCGATTTTATTCTGTGCAAGATGTTATATAGTTAATGTTAATTGTTATAATGGTGTAATAATAGTTAAAAACCAACCTATTTAATAATTTAGTGCGGTAAAATATTTTAATTTGAGCGCAAGTCGCTTATCATATCTACATACTCGTATATGCTATGCACAGTACTCGTAAAACAAAGTCGTTGTTTGTCTCTGTCCGTTTGTTACACGGCTTTTGATACAATTTTCACTTATAGAAAGAGCGATACGAGTTAGGTTTGTGTATATAACTTGTAAATATTTTGTACAAAATAGCTGAACTATAATGGTGTTTCGTCAAAAAAACTGTTTTAGTTCGCTTACACGGTTAACGCTAAACTAAAATGGTGTATTATTCGCTTACCATAGTATATAATATACAGGGTGAATTTTACAAGTGGGCATGTATGGCCAAATCTGAAACTATGAGTAATAACGAAAAGTACTCTAAGGAGTTTCGGGCCCGATTTTCATGAAAATTAAAACTGCATCATTGGATTTCTAAAAAATCAATAGTCCTAGCCAGGAATCGAACCTGTTGATTTTGAAAAAAAAAACACACTGTTTCATTAAACCATTCGATTGTGTCGCTTATAAGGAACGCTTTCTGGGAAGTAATGACATATTATTTTTGAATTATGTCTATACATATTTATGTAATGTACGTATGTATGCATATTTGTTTATGTATATATTTATATAATAAATTATTAATGTTTGTAGTTTGTACCTACACCGCACTTCATTATTATTTTGATTTTTCTCACGCTCGAGGGTTTCTGGTAGAGATCTCTTAAAGAGATAAGTCGTCCTTTGTACACATAGTATCTTTTTATTTTTATTTTATATGTTTCTTTTTCTTGGTACATAAATAAATAAATAACGTGTGGTGTCCGCAGGGCCAAGGCGCGGCTGCACGAGGCCATGCAGGTGGAGCGCGAGTTCAGCCTGGAGGAGCGCGCGCGCATCAACCCGTGCGCGTCGCTCAGCATCGCGGCCGCGCTCGACTTCGTCAAGAACCCGGCGGCGACGTGCGCGCACGTGCACGCGCTCATCCGCCGCCTCGTGCGCATCGTGCTCGCCAAGCGCGACGACGCCAAGTCCAAGGGTGAGACGCACGCACACACACGACACACGTGTCGCAGAAAGTACACTACAACGCACCATGTTCTTTTTAGTTTCTTAAGTGTTGAGTCTAAATTGTTCACAACAAAATATAACAAAACTTATTTAACTTTAAAACTGTGTTTTACAGAAAGACGATAGCTAGATGTACGCTAATTGTCAATTTTAAAATTTAAAGCTTGAAATATGTGACACGCGTCGTGAAACAAAAAAAGTTATAGTTCTGTTTCATTTCTTCACACGACATTGGCGTAAGTTGTTCTTTTTTTTGTGTGAATGCGACAAAAGATATCAATTTGTCTATAGTATTCTCTGTCTACAAAGATATGTTAGTATGGATATATTAACACGGATATGCTAGCCCAGATAAGTTAATAATGATATGTTAACACGTATACCTACATATGTTAGCACGGTATATGTTAGTAAGAAGTGTTAGCGCAGCGTCTTTAAGTATTCCACACGATGTTGCTCACTGTACATCAAAAAACCGTCGTGTGCATAGGCCCTAAGAATTCACTTACATTTGCGGTTTATGCATTCTTTCGTTACATTGATTTCTTTCTGGAAAGTGTTTTTTGTATCTCTTTCCCGGTACACGACATTCTGCCATTAATTGCCTTTGTCATAGATTGACACCTATCGTAACGAGTTTTTAGACGCTCCTATTATAATGTGAAGACGTTCTACCGAAAAATATTATTAACATAACTTTTCGCTATCCAGATACAATTCTATACCACGGCGAGACATGGGAGCTGATGGGGCGACGATGGGGCAAGATAGAGAAGGACTTCTGTACAAAGAACAAGACGTACGATATATCTAAAATTCCAGACATCTACGACTGCATCAAGTACGACCTACAACATAACCAGCACACGCTGCAGTTCGATCAGGCCGAGGAACTGTATATTTATGCTAAGTACTTGGCTGACATTGTTATACCGCAGGTACACATAGTTTTTTTTATAATTTTAGACCTAATGTCTATATATGTATTTAGGTCTTTTTAACGCTCTACTGCTGGGCACTCGCCTCCTCAATGCGAGAGGGAACAGGCCATAGTCCATCACGCTGGCCAAGTGCGGGTTTGCGGATTTCATAAGTCTTTATAAACTTGATAGGTTCTCTCAGATGTCTGAGCAAGTTTTCTCACGATGTTTTCCTTCACAGTTAGACAAATGGTAACCATATTGGAAATGATTCGCATATGAAAATATCAGAAGTGCGAGACACGCGATTTAAATCCACTTCACTTGGTTTCCCAAACAAGTGCATTACCACTAAATACCTTCAATTCAAAAACTGTCACCTTAATGCTATTAATATAACCTGTGCACAAAATCTTTATTGAAGGTATTTTAACTCTATCTTACTTACTAAAATTGTTATTTCTAAAGGGTAATTAGACTAGGTAAAGTATGAATATAATTTATGATTGTTTTATATCAAATATACAAAATAACAGGAGTACGGGTTGACGATGCAAGAGAAATTAACCATAGGGCAAGGTATATGCACTCCCTTGCTCAAGAAGATCCGCGCCGACCTGCAGCGGAATATCGAGGAGTCGGGCGAAGAGAATGTCAATAGGCTTAACCCAAGGTAATACAATTTTTTATGAATTTAAATTCAACCACATTTCTTTCTATTATATAAACGATCGTAGCTTCGTTTCTCTCTACTGCAGGTTTATATAAGGTCACATCGGTATTTTTGATGGTTACAGACACCATTCGATGTTGTAGTCAATTTCATATATAATTAGATTACACAAGTATTTTAGGTTATTTTTTTCATTTGTCGTTTATAGATACATAGATTTTATTGCAGCTTTTTCAAAAGTTAGTATTTTTTTAAATTAAGTCATATGGTTAGATCATTAAACGTTGTCAAACGTTACAGTGATTACAATTTACATATACATGACGATATGGTCTGGTACGGCAAGATGTAGTCACCTGTCAGTGTATACGTGTGTGTGTGTGTGTGTGTACGGGGGAGCTATAGTGTAGTGCGGCGCGCAGGTACAGCCACGGCGTGTCGAGCCCGGGCCGCCACGTGCGCACGCGCCTCTACTTCACCAGCGAGAGCCACGTGCACTCGCTGCTCACCGTGCTGCGCTTCGGCGGCCTGCTCGACGTGAGTGCGCCCCGCCTCCCCGCCCACCCCTCACTCCCTACCGCTCCCCACCTCCCCGCCACTCCCCACCTCGCTCACCAACTCTAACCTTTTTATAAGATAACTTTATATACTATACTTCTAGAATAAACTTCAACTTGAAAGTATAAACAGTTATGTTATTATCCAGCTGTCATCTTAGTGATTACTTGCTGACTCAAGAATAACGTACTCACTAACCCCATTGATTCCGATACACACTACCTATTTTGCAAACTTTGAATGGCCAAAGCTAATATTTGTAAATAATAATATTAAATAGCTTATACTTATAAATTTAGAGTATACTTAGGTAATGAAAGACGAGCAATGGCGACGCGCCATGGAGTACGTGTCGATGGTGTCCGAGCTCAACTATATGTCGCAAATCGTCGTGATGCTGTACGAAGACCCCACTAAAGACCCATGCTCTGAAGAAAGGTACAATAAATATTATTGTTAATGTTATTTCATAATTTTTAATATTTATATAATTAACAATGAAGTAATTTATTATTTGCCTACAATGTTTCGCCATGTGGTGACAATTTCCTAGGAACAGTATCGCAATTAATCAATGATATAAATTTACATGATCAATATACACATTCACAGTAGGTACAATATTCAGCATATCAAAAAATATACTATTTCACCAAAATAACCGTATTTGAAATACAGCTTTAGTTTTTCTCAAAAAAAGTCGTCGTGTTCGTCCCTAGGTACTTTTTAATTTTTTAAATAATATTATTTAAAAAGTATCTAGTACAGTTGGTGGGTGGTGTGTGTGCACTGCGCAGGTTCCACGTGGAGCTGCACTTCAGCCCGGGCGTGAACTGCTGCGTGCAGAAGAACCTGCCGCCCGGCCCCGGCTTCCGCCCGCACAGCCGCAACCACTCCACCACCAACAACTCGGTAATGTCTCGTTGCTTTTGTTTATATATTGCCATATATACCTATTTTATACATCTTGGTTATTTCAAATAAGTTGGGAAAATGTATTTTTAATAGTAACAAAGTATTGAATTTTCAGTACTAATAGAAACACTAATTTAATTATTAGGTTCTTCTTTATGATTTATAATTATTATTGTTATATTACTTAATAAAAATCTTTCCAATTCATTCGCTGACTTACTTAAAACATTGCATAAGTTAACTGCGATCAAGAAGCATGTACATTTAATGAAGCATATACTATACATGAGTTCCTTATAAGGAAGGTCTTTTATATAAGGACCCCTTTAGGGGTTTATAGAAAGGATCCATCCTCTATTTAGTTTATATAAAAAATCGTTATTTGTCGTTGATATTAAGTTTTTTTCTTTCTAATGAAAAACCTCATTTAGTAAATTAAGATAATATTCTTATGACGTTTTCTTGTAGAGCCCATCTGATGAAGTAAAATGTATAGAGGAGGAAGGAGAAGATGATCAGATGGCCAGTCTGGAGACCCTGCAGCCTGTAAGGAATATTAAAATTTATATTTAAAGCACCAAATTAAATAGTGTAAGAAATATGGTTTATAATTCAATTATATGTATGAGGAAAAATAACATTAGGTATCATTTGTTGTTTTTAATTGATCTTAAAACAATTTGCAAAGAGCCATTATGCATATATATGCATAATGTACTAAACTATGTATATTATATAAACAACTAGCGACTCACCCTCGCTTCGCCTGGATTCGTCCCTAGGTACGTTTTAACGGTTAGTATGAAATACAAATCTTTGAATTTCTCGGCTTTTCTGTACTATAATATGCATGTATTATACATATAAGCCTTCGTCTATAATAACTCTAACTATTAAAAAAACCGCATCAGAATCCGTTGCGTACTTTAAAATGTCTAAGCATACATAGGGACAGACAGACCGCGAGAAGCGACTTTGTTTTATACTATGTAGTGATGAAAGTTTTTATAATATATCTGTTATTTCAGGATAATTTGGACGAACTGGACGGTACATTCTCACCAAGGAAGACGTCCACATCTAAACTGAGACCTTCAGACCCCATACCTATCTGGTAACATTTTCGCTTTGACACATGTATACTTGTACATATACGTATTTGAACATGTACAGAAAAATGTCATGGGCCAAATGATTAATTAAGTCACTATTTAAAATGCCTGGTCTTCATAAATAATAACAAAATAAATCGGGCCAAGCAATAATATTTATTTAAACTTCATTATTTATCTCCTTGTGAAGAACACTATTTATAAAGCACATGTCAATTTAATTATTTCAATAGTTATTATCATATTACTTTTAGTATGTGGCTTTTTTTTTTAAATATCCGGACATTATGAATATTATCCTACTGATCACTTAATATATAGATTATATGTATAGTGAGGTTTTTTATCTTAGTTAAAATAAACAAGATAGCTTAATGCATTCTAATCATAATATTTGGTCAGAAAGATTATAACTATCTTCGTTTGCAAACAAATATTGTATTACGAAAGTGTAATATGTACACTGATAAAGTATAATACGTTTATTTATTATCACACAAGTGTGATCCTTTTATGATCCTCACACCATTGTTAATAATATGAAAATATTTTTTTTTTCATAAATTTTGATATTTTTATAACAGTATTAAAGCAAAAAGAAATATAGCGTAGATGTATTACCTAATTAAATATGGCCACGGTTACTTTTAATTATAAAAATATTAATTTGTAGTTTTTATTTTACATTTTACGCACTTGCTTGAAAATTGATCTGGTACTAATAAAAAATACAAAGTATGGGAACATTGGGGAAGTTAGGTTCTATTTAAAAATAATACGCTACAGAGTAACATCGATTCGAGTGGTAAGCTAGTAATTGAGACATAAAAGCAAAAAAAAATAATAATAATATTACATTATTTTTAGTAAATGACATTTTATTATGAAACCTATCTACACTAATATTATAAAGGAGTAAGAATAATCTGTAACTGTGGATGTAGGGGTAATCTCTAAAACAACTCTTTCGATTTTGAATTCTTATTCATTAATGGGAACCTACATTACTACATTACATCCGAGGGCTTATAAGCTACTTTTTATTTCGATAAAAAAGTATTTACTGTCAGAAACTATAATAACTTAAATATGTAAATATTTTAAGTATCTTTTATCGGCAATCGCCGCCTAAATGGTTTGAAATAAAATTATAAAATGTATGGCACATTCGGACGCACTCGAGCGAAGTGGCTGTAAGTCGTTGGTATTTTTGTAAAATATATGAGAAAATATAGCGTCCGGCTGTTCCTATTCAATGGTAGCTTCCTTACGGACCGACTACACGGACTATTTTTAAAATAAATTAACCGTTTGAAAGTGCAAGTATATGTCTAATTCTGTAATTAAGAAGCGTAACATTGTAAAATTATGAAGTATATTATACTATAGAATCTATAGCCAAATAACTATCTATAGTATAGATAGATAATTATGTGGCTACAAACAATGTTATGCTATTATAGAAAAGGACACATACAATAATATACTGTAATAAACACAAACTCGTAAAAAACGGAGTTACAGTGTTATGCTTCTCAGGTACAAAATTGAATAATGTTAACTTTCATTTTCCATGTGCAGCAACCTGCACTACACGGTGAGCGGGCACGAGGCGTCGGCGCTGGCGGCGCGCCTCAACGAGGAGCTGCGTGCGCGCTCCGCCGCGCCCTGCGCGCACCCCCCGGTAACCTACACTCACACACTCACTCATTCAAATACTCATTCACTGTTACTCTCTGTTACCTTTTCACGCTTAATCCGCTGAATCGATTTAGATGATATTTGGTATGGAGGATCATTTCTCAGGTATATATATATATATATATATATATATATATATATATATATATATATATATATATATATATATAATAGCTAATATTATAAATGTAAAAGTAACTCTATTGTATACGGCTGTATGGATCGTGATGAAATTTGGCAAGGAGATAGATTATATCCTGGGGAAAAATATAGGATAATTTTTAGTTCCGGAAATCATCCTTTAAGAGGGTAAAAAGAGAGGTGGAACTTTATATGGAGAAACAATCATTTCGAGTTTTTAATATAAAAATCATCATACCTATGTATATTATTATAATCTATATATTCCATACTAAGCATCAAAACGTATCTAGCGACGCTATGAGCCGTACCAATATATATTGACCATATTCCAGTGTGAAGAGAAAGAGCCCAAAGACGGCGAGGAGCCGCAGCCGCGTGCGCGCAGCTACGACCAGCACAAGCAGACGCACGACAATGGTATGGACACACACACGCACGCATACACACACACGCACGCATACACACACACGCACGCATACACACACACGCACGCATACACACACACGCACGCATACACACACACTCACACACGCACACACGCACGCACACACACACACACACACACACACACACACACACACACACACACACACACCACACATACACTACACACAGACGGTACGTGTATTGGTATACTGTAGTAACTAACAGCTCGAGTGTGGATTTACGCTAATTGTAAATACATTTACAATATCTATGAAAGAAGTAGTATCAACTAATGATTTGTAGAAATAATAAATTTGAGAACTAGGCAGGTTAATAAAATATGAAGATTATATGTATATGTTATGACATTTAATTTGATTCTCATTTGAACTTGGGAAGTCGCAATTGTCATTATTTATCATTATAATGTGGAAAACAAAAGAATTAGGTTTTTTAATATACATGAAAAAAAAAATAGTGGAATATAATAGAAACCGAGTCAATATCTTTTTTGTCACGTGCCTTTCAAAAACGGCTAGACTGATTTCAATGAAACATTTTTATTCATAAAAAGTTTAAATAAACAAATGCTAAATGCCAAACATATTTTCTCCTTTTTTTGCAAGTCGGCTAAAAATAATTATTTTTGCTTCATTTCAATCGGGCGTGAAGATCAAAATATTCAGCTTGATCTCTAGTAGATTAACTGCGGCTGTCGTTGGCTAATTGTTATAAGTATAAACGAAATACAATTTTAAATTCACATTTGTTTGTTTTAAATAATCAAATTATCCATTCTATAAATATTTATGTTAATAATTTAAAATTAATATAAAGCCGTTATAAGTTAGAAATACTCTGTTAGAATTTAATAATATTTTTTGATATTTTGTTCATTGGTAGTTGATATTTATCTTAAAATATGAATGTAGTAAATTTCAATTTATTTATTTATCAAGAATTTATTTCTTAGTTCAATTTTGAGTGAGAAACGTTTAAAACGGTATACGACAGTTTAACCAAAATTACTGCTAATGATTACATTATTTGCATTGTAATATTTTTTTTTTATGAAACTTATATATGAAAATTGTAAGGAAAAAAACAATTCTCTTACCTCTTTTTGAGTTGTCACTGAAATCGGTATTATTAGTTTAGGAGATGTAAAAAATATTATAATTTTATATAAATATGTTAGGATAATTTTCATTATATCGGTGACGGAAAGACGTTGTCGCATGTCTTGATACTTTTTCTTGACCTTGCCTTTGTATCTCATCACAAATGTAGTTTTCAAATCGATGATTTTCCTTTTTAATCATATTTGATATTATTTTCAGTGTAGTTTTAACCCACTTTTGTAATTAGTGTTGCCAGGACAAATAATATTTCTAAGTTGAGGAAGTCTGCTTTTAAAACACCATTTGATTATTATATTAGTTGTTAATTGTATCATCAAAACATTTGGACAATTAATGGCGTCATATTTGCGGACTTAAAGGACGTCAGGACAATTTCGTTTCAAAGCACCACAGCCTGGCAGCACTATATATAATGTCTGAAGTATTAATTTTTATAATTTTGTGTATTATTTGACTTGTGTACTTTGGAGTGTGTAGAGACATCGCCTCGGCAGCGCTTCTCTGCCAAAGTGAGCTCATTCTGGTCGGCGATTTTGTGTGTGTTGCGTAGCACTCTTGCTCCTCGCGAATGTGTGTGTGCGTTTGACTATCGTTTGTCCTTTGCCTTTGCATGACGAGTGTTACTAATGACACTTATGTCATAAGACATAAGATAGTATTTATCGAGAACGTTGGCTTCAGTCGCCGTGTTTCTCCTTCGGTCATACGCTAGGTGTGACGGTTAGAGTACTACGGTGATGTAGAGGGTAACGTTCGACCAAACAGTCGTCAACCGCCACACTCGGCGGGCTTTCGGAAAAATCTCGAACGCGGTCTCCCGTTATCAATCATCATCGGCACGCTTCGATGCACCTTTTCTTTTTATTATACTTTATTTATCTATTATATTTGTTTATCGTTTATGTATATTTTATAGCGAGACACTAACATGTATTTTGTTTCTGTCACCCCTTGTCTAACACCGCTCCCATGTGTCACGTAACCCTCGTATCGTTCGGTATCGCGCCGCCCGCCGCCGCCGCCGCCGCCGCCGCCGGGCGCGGGCGGCGGCGGGCGGCGGCTGTAGCGTGCGCGGCGCAGGGCGGCGCCAGCGGCACAGCATCGCCGGCCAGATGAGCTACCTCAAGATGCTGGGGCTGGGCGCGCGCGGCAAGCTGCCCGGCGCCGCGGGCCTCTTCAGCACCGCCGTCATCTCCGGCTCCAGCTCCGCGCCCAACCTGCGCGTCATGATACCCACGGCGACGTCCAGCAACAGTACGTGTGACGGATTTTAGTTTTTTAACGTATTCGAACTAACTATTCTCATGATCAGATTTACTAATTTAAATGTGGAAATTTGTATGCGAGTGGGTGTGTATGTTTGTAACTAAAACGCTAAAATGGCTAGACGGAAGTGTACACGGATAAAGTATACCTCGAAGTAGGAATTAGATGTCAAACTGTAGTCTGTGTTAACTTAAACAACTGTAAGACACTTAGGGATGTACCCGAGCCGAGTGACGATAAGTAGTTATATAATATGGCTATACAATGCTTTATACATACATAGGCAGTATAAATGATATAATAGTTTAAAGGAATTACATGTCAAACAGCACCAAAAAGCGCCTTTCACATTCAACATTTAGACTATCATATCTGAGCTCGTCCAACCTTAAAAGGAATAGAAGAATTATATATAGCTAGGTATAAGAGGTATATGTGAATAACTGCCTCAATGGTCCAGTGGCTAGCATGTACGACCGCGAGTCCAGATGTCCTGGGTTCGAGTCCCGGGTCAGGCCAAGTTCAATTATTGAGTATGTCTGTCAAGAAATTTTCAGTAACAGTCCGGAATTGGGATGTTAATGGCGTTTCACTCCCGTGCACCGAAGAACACGTGTCGCGCTGGTCTTGCACCTTAACTCCCACCGGTCGTGTCGTAGTCGTCTCACCGGAGTATGAGAGTGACAGGAATAGAGAGTGCACGTTGTGTCTGCACTATAATATCTCCTGCGCAGATGGCTAGTCTTAATGAGGCCGAGCATCTATGAGAAAGAAATCGATCGGGAGGACATTAATAATAATAATTTTATTGAAATAGTTTTAGAAGGTTAACATTATTAATATTATGTGCGTGGTGTCTGTCGCAGCGGCGCTGGAGGGGTTCGGCGGCGTGCCGGCCATCCGGCCGCTGGAGACGCTGCACAACGCGCTGTCGCTGCGCCAGCTCGACGCCTTCCTGGAGCGCGTGTCGGCGCCCGTGCAGCTGGGCACGCCGCCCGCGCCGCCCGCGCCCGCGCCGCCGCCGCCGCCGCCGCCGCACAAGCAGCCCTCGCCTACTAATAGTGAGTGTCGGTTTGTTTTTAGGGTTCCAAATCTCGAAAGACATATGGAACCCTTATAGAATCACTTCGTTGTCCGTCTAACTGTGAATTTCTTTTTTTCTCTGGAACGCTTAGATGTATCAAATTGAAATGAATATCTTATACTGAAGTCTGCAATGAAGTCTGCAGTGAAGAAAGTTCTAAGTCAACGTGATCAAAAGATACGGCCATTCATGCCGCATATTTTGACACTCGCAAGGGATTTAAAACCTATAGGATATTTCCCGTTGACTTAAAATATAGCATAAGGAAAACGGAAAAATCCAAAAAGCGTAAATTCGTAACTTTATAATT
Source organism: Fabriciana adippe (assembly GCA_905404265.1). Lineage (NCBI taxonomy): Eukaryota > Metazoa > Arthropoda > Insecta > Lepidoptera > Nymphalidae > Fabriciana > Fabriciana adippe. Next base: position 13,328,557 of record FR989989.1, read on the forward strand.
ACATTTTTTTTTTTGCGATTATAAACTTATTTTAATATTTCATGTTTCCTTGGACTTGTCAGGGTGCGAGTCAGACTGGAACTTGTCCGATTTTTATGTGTGTTATAGAGGCATAAGCAATGGCGTCATAAGGCAACCCTCGCTCACCAACAGCGAGAGATATGATATTTTTTTAGAACTAGGACTGCGAGTACGTTACTAGTGTACAATATAGTTTAAACATATTTACTTCTTTTATTTTCCAGGTGCAGGCTGGAGTGGACCGTCGTCGTTGATGTCGTCGTCGGGGGAGCTGCCGAGTGGCCTGTCGTCGGCCGAGCCGTCTTCCCCCAACTCTAACTACGCCTCCAACTCTGACCACAACAAAAACAACTCCTCCGAGAGGTATACTACTTGTGCCCGCGACTTTCTGCCGTCTACCGACACGCTCAGTGCATGCGTACAGTTGACGTAGACGGGAGAAACCCACACTTTAGTTCGACGGCTAGAGTTCGACTGTCACTTGCTGTGTATACTTAATCATGTGTTCCGAACTGCGACTCGCACTCACGGACCAAAACTTAATATATTCGAGTTTGTCCGCTAATGTTATTTAAATTGAAAGCGTTTAATATTACAATTGGCGAATTTTGTTACTAAAATATTAATTCGGAATACCTTTTTAAGATCTATCGCTCGTTGTTTGATTGTGCTATCAGTGATGGAAGTGCTAATTTCCAGCTTTTTGATTTTGGTTTTTAATAGTGATTCACTTACCAATCATACTCATGTGGTACCAGAGTTTTTTTCTAGTTAGTTGATTAGTATTTTTGTTGTTAATTTATTCAGGTCATTCGTATAAACGTGACGGCGCTTTGTAATCGACTAGAGATGTAACGGATTTTTAATTTTGAGACTACCGATTAAAATTTCGAACCTTCATTTTGAATATCCATTCGAAGTCGATTACAAAGTGGGTCCGCGCAGTAAGGAGGGAGGTGCATTAACGTTGTGGGTTGCAGTAGCAATTGGAGTAAACAGGCGGCCAGGCCCGAGTGGGAGCGCGCCGCGCTGTGCCTCGCCGCCGCGCTCGCCCCCGCACCAGGTACCCCGCCGGCGCGCACACGCACGCGCACACACACACACACACACACACACACACACACACACACACACACACGCACGCATACACATACACACGCGCATACACACACACATCACACGCGCATACACACACGCACACACGCGCATACACGTACACGCATACATACATCATATATGTACATACAAGTGTGAGGGATGTAGAGTAGGAGGACCACAGTATAGTGTTTGTATATCCTAAGAGGTAGAAAATTAACGTAGAATTATTGAACGCTCCGTATTCCATTCACGAATTACTCCCTTATTCTTCTCCTTGTTAGTATTGTCCGTACTAATGCCATATCCGTTTGTTACCGTTTTGCTATTTGTATTGTGAAGAAGAAAATTTCATGTTCAAGTTATAGAATTGGCACAAAAATAATTGCAGTCTTATGCGGAAATCAGTCGGCTGTGATTCAAATTGTCGGCAAATTTAGATGTCGTTATTACTTGATAATATATTTATGTACTGTTGGGTTTAATGTTTAAAGTACCTTAAATTTCCAAGTTTCGACTAAATCAATATTTTTGCCTGAACCCTATAAGAAATATTTGTCGAAGATATATGAAAACTTTATAATAATAATGATTGTGATGTTTTGTATGGTGTCTTTGACTAAATATTTTTTATATCACCTCGTTATTTCACTTTTATGTAATTCAAAACTAATAAGTTAAAAGAAAAGTCGCGATATTTACAAATATTGTAGTTTTTTTTTTCGAAACAGTACCTTAATTAAAGAATCTACTTCAAAATGAATATTTAAGTCTAAACATAATACAAATATAACTAAAATAAAAACTGAAACAATTTATTTTTATTTTTAGTACCATTAAGTTGCACACAGTTCAACATACACTTGTAAGAAGGCACTCCGCTGTGTCCGTTGCATGGTCATCCTCATTGCACGCCACACTTGTGTATTATCTTATCTATTGATGCATGCACTTAATATGCAAATGTTATTCTATAAAGCAAAACATTTTTGCATGTTTCTTAAGTTAACTAACTATTAATATGATTATATAATAAAACTTTTCTATGTACATCATAGGTTCATCTATTAGTGGGGATGTGACGCCGGTGTCGGCCGCGTCCGAGCTGGAGTTCCACAGCAACGAGGCCACCGCCGGCTCCATCACAGATCACGACATATTGGTAAACTTAACTCGTCCTTCATAGAGGCCTACAGTTGGTGACATTGTTTTGTGTATGTGTGTGCGTGCGTACGCGCGCGTGTGTGTATGTATGCATGTTTGTTTTTTTTATGCTTAAACAGCTGGACGAATTTGAATAAAATGTAGTACACAGATACAATATGACCTGGGGCGATATACACAGGCTACTGTTAGACATCTAGCAATGCACCCGGGTGAAGCGAGGATAAGTTGCTAGTATTTTTAATAATCTGTATAATTTACGGAAAGGAAGATGGAAAGTGAAGTATTTAATGTATTAGAAGAAATAAAATGACGCTAATGTAAATTATTCTTTAATAGAGTGCAGAAGGTGAAGACGACGAGGAGACATTGTCAGTGGACGCGGGGGGCTCCCCCGGCAGGGTCATCCGGAACGACCTGTCGCGGCGCGCCGCGTCCCCCGCGCCGGCCCCCGCCCCCACCGCCCCAGCCTTGCCCGGGCCCCCGCCGAGCCTCTACGGACTCAGTTACCACGACATCAAAGACACCTTCTACAAGGACATGCCTTCCAGTAGTAAAAACTACAACGTCGACAACGACCTCACCAGCAAATGCACGAAGGACCCCCTGCTATATGCCGACATAGAATCTTTAAATCTTCAGAGGAAAGACAGCAGGAGTAAGGCGAAAAAACACGAACTACTAAATAACGGCAGTAGAGATATAGCGATCGATGGTAGCGCACAGAAATGTAACCTGAACTCGACCGTGTCGGGCAGTAGGTTTACCACGACGCTAGTGTCGGAGGACACGCTCAGACCGGGCTCGCCCGGAGACAGTAAGTCCAACGATAACTTAGTAAATTCCGAGCCGGCCGCCGACGGTCCGCTTGTGACTAAAGCTAGGCCCGGGAACATTAAACGTGGTTTCAATATCACTCATAATAATATAGAGTAAATAGATAGAATATTTATGTGCTTTAATCACTCATTGATACGCTACCGGCTACAGCAATAGATAGTACATTAAATGCTTGATAGGAATTTTTTCAGTTGAACTGAAAGTAGGCTATATATATATATAATGTTATTGTTCAAAATTGACTCACTATATGTATATATTATAGATTTGAATACCTTTTCAGTTTATATTAAATTTTAAATTAATATAATTTCTTTTAGCATGAATAATAATTATATTTTAATTTTGTATTCATTGGGGGTTATATTTAATAGTTAGAGAATTTTTCAGTTAAATATTATGATGATATTTTCAGATTGTGAACATGATCCAGAATCTACAGACACTGTGTGATATTATGCATTAAGCTTTCTGCTTGTCCATTATAGTAATATTGTAGTTGACTAAGTATTTTGACAATATATTACTATTGAATATTTAATTTGTGTTTTACTATATTTTCCAAGCCCCTGCATATCTATGTATCCTACCATAGAAATAAGTAATATTACATCAGTTTTTTTCTTTGTCTTTTAATGGAGAAGTGAGTTAACAAATCTATTAAATGGATCGGAAATTGTATTTATAGACTATATAAGTTGTATTCAGTTAAAACAAGTACATATTATATTTACGACGACGGTAAAATAATTAATACGGTAGAACTGAAGTGGACAACGAACCTCTTTAATAGGAAAAAATCTTAGATTATAGGATTATATCTGGTTTTGATAAATTCAATACAATAGACCTGGCTCTCAGGGTCTTGAGCTTTTAAATGAATTTAGACAAAGTGTTTTTTTTAATTAAAATAGATTTATCTATGTTATTTATAACTGTCAGAATTTCAGGCTAAAGAATTATATATAGATGGAGTCCGCCATAATAAATGTCCAAGGCAAAAATAGTAGCGTGATTTGCTGTACAAGCTACTATTCTCGATATTTCTACACAGATCGTCCTTTTTTTAAAGAATAAGGAAATTATATATTAGTTAAATAAATATACAATTTCTGGAAATAAAATATGAAGAATACTAATACTATATTTCTTTGTATTTTTTAAGCATTAGTTTTCTTATCCTTGAAAAAAAGATGACTTAATGTGACCTTATTTTAGGGAACTATACTACGTGACCCATTTTTTACAATCTAATGTATGTCTCGTGTCACGGTGTTTGTTGTCCCACTCCCCCGAAACGGCTTGACCGATTTTAATGATTTTTTTATATGTATAGTTTTTTTTATAAAATCTAAAATTCTTTATCATCTAAATTCGTAAACTCTGCCCCTTGCTCTATTTTTAGGTCTAATCTCTAGGTTTTCCAGTTTCTTATTTTAACCCCTATTATGGCTTTTATTAACATAAGTTTTTATAGAAACCTAACATATATTCTATGCTTTGCGTTGGTTTACACATATTTCATCAAGTGCACTGAATACTTCTATCAGTATCAGTCTAATGGACAATCTGAGATAACCAGGATCAGAAGCAAAACCGGTGACTTTCGTGCTCTCATTACCGTCATCCGCATGGGTGTAAAACTATCAGCTTCCTAACTTTTTTTTATTATTAAGAAAATATTCACAAAACTCAATTATTATTTTTAACCCAAAACTAGGATCTTAACTCATCATCTTGTATCTACCAATGTACATTCTTACCACTTAATCAGTAATATGCATAGGAATTAAAACTTGCAAGTGACAATTGATGTGCTTTACAAGTCTGTTACAACCTCACTTGATATAACCTTTTTGATGCTAACCATTTTTTTTATTTTCTACATAATATTTAAAAAATAAAACAATATCTATATAAAAGTTTTTATTTAACCCAAATAAAATAATTTAAAGCTCATGTGAGTAAGCCAAGTTAAACTTAAAACAATGACCAGACCATACATCACTGATAACAATCTTAAACATTGGCATAGTTCTCGCCAAACTTTGGCTGCCCCAAATAGGCGCGAGCCGATGCACAGAACAATACATAAGTACATGAAGGTATCGGGCGAGGCGCGCAGGGGACTCGGGTCCCTCCCTCTCTGCTTCCAACCCGCAGCGCCCGAGACCTCATGAGTCATGTAGCGTTTAGGCGTGACATGTCTGTACATCATGCACACGGCACATTGAAGTACAAAATTCTTAACTGTCTTTATTATTGTTATAATATTTATTTTGCTACTTTTTGTTGTGTCCAACTTTTGTAATTTACGCCTCGCTAATGTTGTAATGTGTTGATACATTGACAGGAAAAAAATATGGTGTAATATACCACATATCATGATGGTGTAATATACCATATTATGATACTTGCAACATATTTAAAGTCTGATGATTAAATGTATTTAATTTCCAAATCCTATTGACTTTCTTAATATCTTAATTATAATAAAAACTATTTAAAAAAATCATTGAGAATGAAAAAGTAACAAATAGCAATATTTATAAAATTTTATAAATATATATTTATAAATGCGTTAACTATTGTCCACTCGAATGTATCTGCATGAGGTCTTGCTAGTGCCAATTTCAGGGTGGCCTAAAAGTATGGCTAGAACAGCTACAATTAAAATTAGCTCATTTAAAAACTAACATAAAGTATACACTACTGCCACAGCTATATAAGTGTTCCATCGATAAGAAATTCACTCTTATAAAGTGATGTTTACATATTTTATTAACTTTTCACTCATATATCACAAATACAAAATGGAGATCATTATTACATGTACCACTTAAAAGCTTCAGTTTAAATAAGCTGCTATACATAGATTTACTTTAGTCTGATTTTAACAAAGGTACTTTTGGTGCCTTATATATCAATGATGTAAAAGTATTAAAAATACCCCGATGCTGGATGCCAGGCCAGAGGAGCACTACTGATGAAAATATATACAGTAGAAAGATGTTGTTTATGGAAGCAGCCATCCAAGCCAAAATACACAGCATACTGATGGAAATTATGTAGTACTGAAAAGAAAACAAAAGTTTGATCACTAAATGGAGTAGAGTAAGTGCACTAGAGGTAATTTTATTCTATTTTTCAATACTATAGTATATTTCAAAAAATATTACAATAACTCACCAATGGTGGACTGCTTTCTCTCATAGCATAGAATGAATTAATGTTGTTCACTATTTTATTATAATGTATTACAATACTCCTACAGATATCTTCAAACATTTTCTCCTTCTGACCAGTCCATGAATTACGACTGTAAATAGTACCACATAAAATAGGTACTATAAAATCAATAAAGTTTAATACCAGGCCAACAACAGAAATTAATGCAAGAGTATTAAGATCCATGAGCCAAATTGAAAAGAATAAAATAGACACAGCCGCAAGAATAGCACAAGGATGCCATTGTTGTTCCCATAAGAATACGGATTTTAATGGTAAGAGAGCCATGCGCCAGCCTTCTAGAAGCCTCTTCAGTTTTTTCACTTGTTGTTCCTAAAACATTTTTTTTATTTTCGGTTACATCTTTATTTCCCATAATCAGTAAAGTATAATATAATATTTAAAAAAAACGTTTAAATATTACCTGAACTAAATCAGCCATCTTCTTGTTTAACAATAAAAATTTCTTTGTATTTTCGATAACTGTTTTAGTCTATATTAAAATAAAAAATATGTTAAATACGAATAGGATTTGAAAAGAATTCTCATTCCCAAATTGCGATTCACGAATATTTAATAGGTACCTATTCAAATCAATCCAAACGAAAAATTTTTGCTCTCTGTCAAATTATGACCAAAGATAAATCAAAACTCAAAAGACAAAGAACCGTAGACAGAAAATGCTATTTTATCTCATACTTATCTGTCTACCGGAAAGAACTCTTCGAAGTATTTACTAGAATAATTGAAGAATATTGTTGCTTGAATTAAGTTAATACGTCTTAATACATTGGGAAAATGAATGTCGCGAACGGCGGTCGGCGAAAGTGAATCAAATGGGGAGAAATTTTACCTTATTATCCCGCCAGATGTCGCGATCACTATAGCCCTCAGTATATTGTAAACGTAGATGTTTTTTTTTCATTTTATTTAAAATTTAATTAAAATGACAAATTGTTCGATACCAGGGTACAAACAAAATGGATATCATTTATTCCCAAAAGACAAAAACTGAAGAAATTGTAGGCTAAAGCAATAAGACGACCAAAATTGGCGAAATCATAATTTTTATACATATTTATGGCTATGTGGACATTATTTAAAAAAAAGTGATTTTAAAACTCTTAAATCGTCTATAGGTGATTTTTTTTGTACTTTTTACATATTACATATAGTTTCATACAAACTTTCCTCCTACATTTTACCCCTTTATGAAAATGAATTTCAAAGAATGCTCAAACATGTATTTATTTAATTGTATAGAAGAGTATTAATACCAAATTTCATATAATTCTGCTCATAAATCATTTTTTGCCCATATAAACTTTATTACCCCTTTAAAGGATGAGTTTCTAAAAAAATCAAATAAATATATTTCTAATTTTTATATCTTAATGCTAAACAACACTTTCTGTGTATTTCACATTAAGAATGACAATTTCATACAACCTTTAATCCCCTATTTTACCCATTTAAGGGATGCATTTCGAAAAATTCTTTCTTATCAGATGCTTACATTATTTAAAGAATACGTCCTAAAAATTTTACGTTTCCACGACTAGCGGTTTAGGCTGTGTGTAGATCCATCAGTCAGTTAGGACTCAGGACCACCGCAGGATGCACCTCTCCTTCTCAATTCTTCCTTTAGCTGATCTAATTTCCAGGTACAATACATTGCACAGGTAAGATGCGAACACGATAGAAGTAAATAACCAGGTATAAAAGATATATCACAATAAATTGCTTAATCTCAGACTAAAATGTAAGTAAGCCATAATGTGGCCCCCTCCTTTCGGGAAATCTTCCCCATTTATTAATAATTAAAAAAAAATGTTATATTTATATTTTTATAATAATTATTATTTATAAGAATATGTATTTAATATTAATAATTTTAAAATAATTATTACCTACTTATAAAAATGAATATTTTTATACTAATAATTATTTTATAAAAATTATTTATATTTATATGTATTTTGATTTGTTTTAATTTAATTGCGGTATTTGCTAGAGCACCAAAGAAGTTTCACTTCAACCGCGCGTATAAGTTACACGCACTCATTTTTTTTTAAATAATAAAAAACGTACATGCACGTAAGAAGTTATACTTCTTTGGTACGTAAGAAGTTATACAAAAACAGCTAAAGATTTCATCCCGTATCTCACAGCTCTCTCTTTGTAAAAGTTCATCATGTCGCTTTTTGGCTGCGCGCATCGTAAATATTTTACTCTCATATTTTTTCAAACGTGCCAAAAGAAGCTTACTATATAACTTCAAAAACCTTTATTTAAAAAATATGCAGCGTGTATACAGTCGGATAGAAACATTACGCAACTCATACAGAGATGAGAGAAGCAACATAGTTCACGCGCGTGCACATACAGGGGAGTCAAGAAAACGGTGGCGTAGTAGTAGAGCGTCATGTCGTTTCCCGTCACGTCATACCAATAAAAACCACATAGAAACCAATAAATATTTATTGGTTTCTATGTGGCTTTTGTCGCTTTTGATGAAATCCTGTTAGAGTTTTTAAATAGGGAATGTCACTGATTGTTAGAATAGCCAAACTTTTTAACTCTAAGTCCGATGGGACGATACTTTGATAAGACCGGTGAGAGTTATGGCGCAGGATCGATTTATGAACTCTGCGAGGCACTGCTAACTTACGAAAAATGCTAAAACACGTATTTGTTTAATGTATTCAAGAGCATATATAGAATAATTAAATACCAAGTTTCAAGTAATTCTGATCACGATTTTTTTTTTTGGGTTGTATTGTAACTTGTTGTCCCGTGGGAATGAGATAATCTCCCGCGGTAAAAAGTAGCCTATGTCACTCTCCAGCTCTCCAACTATCTCCACACAAAAATCACAACCTTCCGTCACTCTGTTTCGTCGTGAAAGTAGGACGAACAAAGAAACAAACACTTTCACATTTATAATATTAGTACGGATGATATATAGCCTATATACCTAATATAATATAGCTTTCCTCAATAAACAGATGCCTAATGCGAACAGAATTTTTCGAATCAGATTAGTAGTTTCTGAGATTAGCGCGTACAAACAAACAAACGAACTCTGCCTCTTTACAAAATTAAATACCACGGGTTTTGTACCACCAAATATTTTGTTATATTTTAATGTTAATAAATGCTAAAGTATTATTCCATAGTCTGAGATTTTAACTTAAGTAATTTATTAAGGTAAGAGTGAAATAAAATATTTACAAATTAATTTTTGTACCACAACTCCATTAAAATTTCATAGTATTTCTCAAAGATTCTATGAATAAAAAAGTTTCGGCCGCAAAAAAGACACGGTCATGACAAAATTATACTAGAGGCTGTTTTTAGGTTCTTAAAATATTTTTTAACGTACAAACACAACAATTTCTTATTTACAACGATTAATCCTTATGCATAATTATGCAAGCTCAATTCTTAGAAAACAAAAAAATAACACAATGAATTTCGAATATTATCATAAATGAACCTCTTTCCATTATTATAGGTTAACAAATGGTTTAAGATTTTTTTTTCACAATGTTATAATAAATAGGTCAAATGACAATTTTATTTATAAAAAATGATCAACATAAGAAAAATATAAAAGTACAAAATATAAACAATACACATATTATCAGTATCTCTTAGCAACATGACTGACGCCATAGCATCTTTCAATTTTATTTACTGTGTATAAAATTAATTCACCCTGCGAAAATATCTTTTACCTGGAGTTTGTACTTTCTCATGTGTCAATGTCTGAAAATAGAAATGGCAATTTTATCATAAATTATATCATATTATGTATTCATATACATAGTAATTATTTATCTTTACAATAATTTGGACTATTGTGTATATGTGCGTGTGTGCGTTTGAATGCGGTTACGTGTGGGTGTACGTGTGTATGGATGTGTGTGTGCGTGCATATGGATGTGTGCGTGCATATGTGCATGCGTGCGTATGAGCATGCGTGCGTACGTGCATGCGTGCGTATGAGTGTGTGCGTTAGCTAGTTCATAAAACATTATATTAAATCTCCTAACTTATGGCAGAGAATTACACAGTAAGTGATGTATCTACCTATTTAATCTATATATTTTATATCCTAAGTTGCCACTATCATTTTCAAATACTTACAACAACACATTCATCATCTGTAAATAAATAATGCCTCCCACATTTTGCACCTGTTTCAGGAATAACAGACTCAGTTACTAATTCATTGTCATTTATAAGTTTAGTAACACTCTGAAAAAAAAAGAATGTAATAATTATTTAATATGTATGCATTTAACTAAGAGGCCTATTACATTATGACCATGATTTGTCAATTACATGGCCATCTTTGGTGTTCTTATTCAGAGAAATTGAACTTTTCGACAATTTTGACTTAATGTATGGTGGAGAGTAGTCAATAATATACAGAGTTCATTGCGGCCTCGCTTTTCGCAAATTATCATTAGGTATTAATTCAAATAAAGCCAAAATTTCAAAGCAAGTTTTTAATACAATGCGCGACGGCACTTTTTTAAGCTCATGGATTGAAATACTACACAAAGTTAACGAAATGAATAATATATAATAATATCTTGTATAAAGTGGTTGAGTTTATAGCGGCTTCAGAATTTGAAAATATGTATTGGATTTCTACAAAAAAAAATCGTTTTCAAAATCTTTAAAACTACTAAAAACGTTCAGAATTATATGTTCAGAAAGATATATCCTTACAACATTAATATTATTAAATAAAATGTATACCACAATATATGTCAGTTCAAAAGAAATGTAGTGACATACTTTTTTTTAAACAATTTATTATAAAACTTTACATAAAAGTAATTACAACTGCACAAAATACTACAAAATGCAATGCATCGGCTGCTTGAACTCAATACCGTAGATCTCTGTACATTTTGTGATAGGCCTTTTTAAGTTTTTGCTCATATTAATCAAAGCTAAATATGGCATAAAAACGAGGAGAAGGAGCTATATAATTTTTTATATAAAGATGTAGAAGATGCAAAATCTATTAATATATTTAAGAAGAAATTAAAAAACCACATACTTTTGAAAGATCTGATTAAGTAGCACTACTGCATGATTAATTGCATAAGTTGTTCTATTATATAATTTTCCTAATATTTAGTGAACTTTGTTCTTTTTTGGAAATAAAAATGTCTGTAAACCTATTTTATTTTACAAATAAATAAATTTGCATTATTGTTACATATTTAGCTAATATTTTTATTAATTAAATGTAATTTTGAGTTTCCGTATAACATAAATATTTATTAGTATATCTAATTTCCTGATAATGATTATGTTATATACATTATATGATTAATCTTACCTTAATGGTTGAATTTGGCATTTTTTCTTCATACTCTTCGCCTAGTTTAAATTTCATTTCCATAGTTCTCAAAAGTGATGAATTTTTTATTGTCATTTCTTCACCATTTAATGTGATCTCCATTAAAGGCGATGACATTGCCATCATTTTTCTACCCATAAATGGGACACCTGAAGATGGAAAATTTATTTTATTGATATAATATAGTACCAAATATTTTATAAATATGTATTATAGGTAAGAATTTAATCAAATATATACGTACAAAACTACATACCTACAGCTATAAAGTAGTCATCAATGTCTTCATTTTTGTAGTGTTGATATTTTCCAGGAATTGATGGCATTGTTCTATAAAATTTTATTTACAGTAATACTTGAAAGAAAAGTAAGTGGTCTTACTAAATATGTAATGATTACTGAACAGTGTAATTTACCTTACTTTAATAATTGATAAGTTATCGTCTAAAAATTAGTCACGTATATAGATAACAATTAAATGATATATGAAAAATCACTATCTCAATCAATATCGATTCGTCTTAGCTTCGCGTCCTGTTACCGTTACTAATTTACTTGGTATATCTTCAAACAACTTGACGTACCGCGATAAAAAGCAGTATATATAGAAACAGAAATAAATTATAATTATAAATCACAGATTAAGGAGACTACTTATAAATTAACTTATAGAGTAAAAATTTGTAGAGTAGGTATTACAAATTAGCTTAGAAAATATATACAATATACATACGTTTTTATATGTTTAAAATGATTCCCAGGTAATTTATTTTTACAACATTTAATAAATAACAAAACAATCAAACTTTCGTGATGTGGTAAAGAAATATATATTTTCAATACGTTTATTCAATTAATATTCGTCTATGTTCAAATTTTTATTTGACGGCATTTACGCTTATCAATGTATACTTTCACTTATTAAAACAAAGAAAATATTTTAACCACTATAATCTATTATCTACCTATGTATTTTGAAATTTCGTAGATGGATGACAATTGACAAATAATTTCTTATTTCATTGTTCATTCAATTAGAAACCATAGATGAAAAAAATTTAACTCACAAGCATAGAGTAGACTAAGTACTAAGTAGAGTTCACAGATTAGGCCGGCCACACATGTACGGTTTACTAATTGGTAATTCAGATTCTGAGGTTAAGCAATTTATTATGATATCTCTTTTGTACCTAGTTTCTGTTTTTATTGAGTGGGCGTCTAACCTGTACAATATATTGTACCTGGAAGTTAAACCAGCTGAAGGAAGAATTGAGAAGGAGAGGTGCTTCCTGTGGTGGTCCTGATTGACTGATTGATCAACACACAGCCTAAACCACTGATCGTAGAAACGTGAAATTTGAATGACGTATTCCTTATATGCTATATTTTTTATATTTTTCTAAAATATCAAAAACATGATACCCGATTGCGTACTTCTTTTCTTTTAGGATAAAGGAAGTGAGAAAGAATTAATTATTTAATGTATTACTATTGTAATATACAAATGCAATAACTATCCTATGAATCACTTATGGTTTTCTATGTACCTAATAAACTACGTATAATATATTTTTATTTACACATTATGTCATTAGCATCTCGTATATTGTTTTTATAAAACAGGTTATGTCTAGTCTCCTTAATCTGTGAGGTCATGCGATTGCTTTAGAAACTAGATAGTTCTCAATTAGTGTAAAAGTAATAAGAGTAAAACTGAAGTTTACGATCTGCAGAACTACCTATATTGATTATAAAAATACTTCCAAATCACGGATGCTTAATATGTGTTGCAAGAGTTAATGTGTGTCAAGCACATGCATTATTTTTTTTAAATCAACGAAATATTTTGTAGTCTATGGTTACTATTTCACTATACTTTAATCACCTGTGTATACTATGGAGTATGGATTGTAAATTGTAATTTGTGACGTGTGTGAGCGAGATGTGAACTGAGTATTATGATTTTATTAAAAAATACCAAACTCAACGAATAAGAATTTGATTACTTTTGTAAGAATAAGTAATTTAAAATAAGTGATGTTTATTTTAAGTTAAATTCAGTTCTTTGCTATTCATTTATGACGAATATTATTTGAGTTTAACGTACTGTTTATTCCCTAAAGAAGATTTTATCAATTATTTCCTCATAGTTTTGTTTTGTTTAATAACTTGTAAATAATACTATACGATGGGTGAAAAAGATGACTATTTAACTTCATACCGAGTGTTCTTTGAGAATTTTGCGGCTACTGTCGATCCTGAAGATCAATTACCTGTGAACATCGCAGGATATACGATTACTGAGGCGGAGTTACCGGGAGAAGTCATATATTGGACTACTCAGTACTTGACTGAAAAGTAAGTAATACATAAATAATATATTTAAATGTTTTTTTTTCCATTTTTTAAATGTTTTTCTTTAATATAATATATACACAGTATATAATTGTATTGTAAATTGGACTCGTGTTCCGTACTTAACTTGCATTTGGTCCGTTGTACGTTTCGAATCCTATATTATATTATAATATAAATAAGACATTTAAATGTTCTAATTGGCTAGATGCTACAACTTTTTTAAATAATAATACTATTCCAATTTATATTGAATACATGCATGTATAAGTTGGCTGATTGTAAAAATATTCTTATAAAGTTTTATTAATCTTTTTTTTACTCCTAAAATTTGTTATGGCATAAGTTTTGTTACTTAAATAAATAATATTAATATTGATAATGATATAAAGATAGGTTTTATACATTTACTCGACATAAGAATATTCAAAAGTTAAAAAATAATTTAACAACTTTTTAATTAAATTTTACAACTACAGTTTGAGGATATTGTTTCTCCATACAAATAATAGTCATCTGTTTATTAAAACTCAGATTATTTATTTACATACTTAAGTACATTGACTTTTCAAAGCCCACCATTTCTTCAAACAAAGAAATGTTTACTCAAGTGTAAATGGGTGGATAAGGCAATAACTTATAAGGCTTACTGTTTAAATTGTCCCTAAGTCTGTAAGTACTAGTGCCTTAGTTTTACTTTGCTTTTCAATATAGACATAATGAAATCGTATTTTTACTTTTTTGTTCTCATATAATGTCAAATTATTCATAATGTCTAGGAACATAAATGGTATTAGAGTCAGCTAAAAATCAAGTTAATTACATTGTGATTTGAACTCGGCATTAACATATATTTCAAATTCTATATTGTACTAGTTTTTGCCTACATCTCCACCTGTGTTGCTATTATGATTATTGCACCACAATGTTAGATAGTATGTAATCCTTCTCAATATGTAAGAATTAAAAATTAGTGCTGAAATGGATACTTGTTTGGATACCATATCCAGCTATTAGATATCTAGTGAGCTTCAACACCCGATGTTCGGATACGGGATAGTTACTGGATATCCTTTTCATCTCTATTTAGAATGCTAACAGATTTTATTTAAATCATACAGGTGATTCCAAAGAATAGCACATTCAATGAAATAAACACTTCAGCTTTATAGATTAAACATTAGTAAAGATAGGCTACACTATTTCTAATACATTATGTACATAAAAAAATAAAAGAAAACAATCTGTCTACAGAAATATACATTTTTGAGAATTGCATTACTAAAGTTAATATTTGACCACATATAATAAATTAGCAACTCACCCTCTCTTCGCTCAGGTTCGTCCCTAGGTACGTTTTAACGATTAGTATGAAACCATACAATTTTCTGGGATAAAAAGAAATCTATCTCTGTGCTAAATTTCATTCAGATCCGTTCAGCACTTCTGGCATGATTTAGTAACAAACAAAACATCCTTCCATCTAAACTTTCGCATCCTACTAATATTATAAATGCGAAAGTTTGTGAGGATGTATGGATTTTTGTTACTCTTTCACGCAAAAGCTACTGAATGGATTTTAATGAAACTTTACAATAATATAGCTCATACATAAAAATATTACATAGGCTACTTCTTATCCCTGAAAAATGCATGGTTACCGTACGATAGATTTGTTTTTGTTTTTCTAGAGGTGAACCTAAGCGAAGCGATTATGCCACGAAATATTGAGCCGCTTGTTTATAATAATTATAATATTAATGGATTATGGAATTATTACTGAATTTGAATTTAGTTGCACTATGTTGTTTACAAATACATAAAAAAATACTTTTACGCGCAAAATGGTACTTACGTAAATATACTTGTAGCGAATAGCAAACAAACGTTATCTAATCGCGTTAAAGTTAACTAGACTGCAAAGATTTCGTGATTGTTCAAATGGATTTTTTAATCATAGACATTCACCTGGTGTTGTTATTTTTTATTTATACATAATTATGTTTAAGCTGCCACTACTGTTTTTAAACCCCGACTGCCCAAATTATTTCTATTTAATAGTACACTATAAATGAGCCAGTTTCAAAAACAGCGTATAGAATTAAATCGTGCGTAAGTTCTTCGAGCCTAATTTTTCAACAGAGCTCCCATTGTAATCCAAGTAGCCATTCTCGAGTGATGGTTAATTAAATAGACAGGCAAAACTGTAGATTTCGTTAACAACACACGTCACAAATTGTACCCACCCAAACAACACTGGTTTTCCAAAAGAAAGAAAATAAATTGATGTAAGCCTAAGTAATCCTAAGTTATATGTATATTAGATTTAATAATATAGCAGTATTATTTAATTTAACAAAAAGATATTGTTCTATGATGGTTCCTGTTTGTTCGTATGTTGTGAGGTGTTATAGTTATCGCATAATTATGAATTAATAGCAGAACCCGCGGCTTCGCTTGCGCAAAAATTACAAAAATAAAACTCTAAAAACGTAGATTTCATACAAACTTTCATTCCTTATTTCAACCTCTTATGGGATGAATTTCGAAAAATGCTAAAACATGTATTTATTTAATTGTATTGTAGAGCATTCATTTAATACCAAGTTTCAAGTAATTCTGATCATAAATATTTTTTTTTAGTTGTATTATAACGTGTTTTCCCGTGGTAATGAGATAACCTACACGGTAAAAAGTAATATATGTCACTCTCCAGCCCTCTCAACTATCTCCACACAAAAAATCACGCTAATCCGTCACTCTCTTTCGACGTGAAAGAAGGACAAACAAACAAAAACACTTCCTCATTTATAATATTATTATGGATTCATCAAGAGTATCAATTGCAATTTTATGTGTACCTTTATTCTGTAGACAGCGTTGTTACTAGTCATGTGAGTCATTGTTTACCTTATCTTATCGTCATTTTATTGATGACAAAACGTTAGAAGTACTTATGCGAAAAATAGCTTTACATTACTTGCAAATGAAAGCGAAATTTAATCGACCTCGTCAAATGTTGAGGTCGTGGGATAATAGTGTTTTAAACGCGTTGTTTTTTTTACTTCCATTCATTTACAGTATGTTTAAATAGATACTATTTGAAAACATAAAAACTATATATAAAATTTGTAATAAAAATATTCTATTATTGAAGTGCATTAAAGTTTTTAAATATCAGATAAAAAAAAATGTGATTAATGATATTATCAGATTTTAATGTTTTTCTTGGCAATTTCAATGGAGTTTTTTGTTGCAGACGTAAAAAACATAGTTGGGATATTTTTTAAGTTAAATTTTATTTTAATCGGTCAAGTAGATCTAGAGTTTTACCACTTCAGTCGCGCTCTCGCACTCATATATTTACATATACACGCACTCTCATATAAAGTGGGGTTGTTGCGTTTTTAATATATACCTTTTGACTAAATAGATTACAAGTGAAACTGTAGCTAGTAACTCGTAACTAAATCTATAAATATATTATGTGCAGGTATCATCAAGTCTCTACTAAAAAAAACAAGAGTCTTGAGTCTTTCTTTCTTGCGGATGCCATCTGTTTTGGAGTATCTCTGTAAAAACTTAAGATTGTGTTGGTGCTACCTGTTTATTTCAATATCACATACATATCACATTTGATGAAGGAGTAGATTTTATTAGGGGCGACACCATCGATTACCGCGCCGTGTGTCACCCATGCTGGCTACTACGCTACGCGTTAAAATCGTTATATATAAAATATAAAGTATAAAATAATTCGTTAAAATCGGTTTTAACTCGTTCTTCTATCTTACAGCAGCTATTCCTGGTTACCGGGATTAAAAATGGAATTTATATTACTTTTGCAATTTCTCTACCAGTAAGTTTTGTTAAAATAGTTCCGAGTCGTTTCTGAAATTAACAGGTACAGATGTAGAGATAAAAAGCTTATTTGGTTTAAATGAGTGACCATTTTAAAATCATAGATTTATGTTAAGCCTAAAGCATTTAGGTCAAATTAGGTTGTCTTGGGCTAAACTGGTATATCCTGACACATTTAGTTTGGCCTGAAATCGGATTTGGTCCGTAACATATACACATACTCGTTTCATCGATAAAATCAAAATGAATTGTTTTATGAACGTGATGCAGTACAATAGAATAGAAAGATTGATTCATCTGAATAACATTAGATATAATGATAAATCTACATAATGATAGTGTACACTGTACAGTGCTATATGTTCAATGTAACATCTTTTAATATATTCTTTATTGTGTGGGCGCTCCATGTAGGTGGTCATTTGAAAGAAATTTCCTAATCTTTGCTCATGGATATTAGTAGATTTTTATGCGATGTTGCTTAATGTTTCTCTTTTAATTATTAGTAATACTAGCGACTGACCCTCGCTCCGCTTGGGATCGTCCCTCCTTACGTTTTAACGATTAGTATAGATTTCTCAGACTTGAGATATTTTCCCGCAGTAAGAAATATCCTATATGTTGACCCGGATAACCGGACCGGACGGACCGGATGCGGTCACAGACAAACAGTCAGACAAAAATTTTAAAACTATACATTCGGCCTCTGTATCGATAATAATGTTTGTTTCAATAAGATTTTTCAAAAAATATTTAATGTACAGATTCGGCTTAGTTACAATTTTATTATATGTATAGATTATATAAGATAAATTCTTTAAGGCATTCTTTTAAAAATACTATACAGAGACATTTTAGCTGTATTGTCTGTTGCAAAAATTGCCTCACTGACGTGGGCGTTAGGACACACGGATGTGATAATAGTGCGACGGAGTCAATGGACGCGGTGCTCATCATAAACTTTCACATTTTAATTCACAAAAAGATTGCAGAGTTTTGAGCGTAGATATGTATATTGTTTTCCTATTTAATATAATAAAAAATGATTATAATCACTCGACAAAACCCTACAACACACCTACATCACATTCTCTTCCTTCCTCACATTCATTCCCATAGGACTGCACCGTTTGCAGTGCTATGATAAGAAAAAAGAAAAATAAATTATTTTAAAAACCTCCTTATGTACGTAATTAATGCAAATCAATGCTTATAGACAATGTGCATAATATATGCTATGGCTTTAAAACTTTATTTGTTGGCAAAGTCTCAATGCAATGCACGTTAAATGATATCATGTAATAAAATATATACTTTACAATGAAATTAAAGGTCCTTTGGAAAAAAACCTTAAAAGTTGCCAGCACTTGTAGTTCTTAAGGAGTGAGAATTTTATTATAGTGGAGTCCGACAAGAGCACTGACCTTTTTATGTTTCCTACAGACAGACGTACGCGTCCGCATTTTATTTTGTAAATGTAGTTCTCATTTGGGGAACGAAGGAAATTTAACACATGTTCCGCCTAAATACAAGTGAATGCCCTTACGGTTTGCTCTTTGGCTCACCGTTGTAATTTTCAATGTTTGCTATGAAGTAGGTACCTGTACATCGCTTTTATTTTAAAAAATCCTTATATTCAAAAATATATAGAAATATTTGCTGTCAATATATTAAACAAAGAATACTGATAACAATTATCACCTATCACAAGGTATGTATAATGTACATAGCATTGCATATTTATGTATTTTTAGATTAGCACTTGAGTTCATATTCTCATGTACCTACTACTTTGAATTGGGACAGTTGATAAATCATTAAAGATTTTTTAATAGAAATTTTAATGTAGTGTTGATGTTTTAGTAAACGCTCAAGCTCTACATCTTTGATGAATAGATTTACTACATATAACTATATTACACAATGCGTAAACAAACAACATAGGTGTGTACTGTGTATCTAACACAAAGTAGTAGATAACCATTCGTACAAAATTAAACTTTCTTCGTGTATTTTTCACTGAATATTATGTTTTTAGTTTTAGAATAGTTTTCACAGTATTACTCTGACGATTTTTAGGATTCCTTTTATACCTACTAATGGTAGAGCGTATGTAAAAAATTGTATAGTTATCTATACTAATGTTATAAAGAGGAAGGATTTGATTGTTTGTTTGTTTGCACCGAATAGGCTCCGAAACTACTGAACCGATTAAGATGAAATTCGGTAAGAAGATAGTTTGAGACTCTGGGAAGGATATAGTATAGTTTTTATTCCGGAAATTGTCCCTTAGGAAGGTGAAAAAAGAGATGAAAGTTTGTATGGGGAATTAATCTACCTAAGAATAAAAGTATGGGTGTCAATAACCTAAGTAATTTCCCCTACAAATCACGGAAAATTAAACAATATCACAGAACTCTATTAATATTTTTTTAAATATTAGACTATATACTCTGCACGTTTTAGATAATATTTATTACCCTTTATAATTATTTTCATTTTTATTTATAGTTTGAAATAGGGTATTATAGAGATTTTGTACTTAAACTCAACATTACTTTTTATATATTTTTTTACATCAGCGCAATTTCCCAACACTTTGTCTTTTACATATATGACGTAGTATACTGTAAACAATAATATATATAAATATAAAAGTGTTGGTCTAGTGCGCTCATATGATGGGCAATGGGCATACTTATACGTAAGCGGTAAATGCCAAGCGCGATTCGCGATAATATAATCCGTGATCAATTACTGGTTATTTAATAGATTAAATATAATAATTACTGCTTTTTTCCATCAGTGTGTGGGTGGCATTGCCAGTGTAGGTAAAGTCGTAGGTAAGGTGGTGTGCTGTTGTACGCATATAGCTGCAGTTCTCTGGTAGTTAGGATATAACAGATACTTCAAAGAATAAAGATCTCAAAAGGTGACTTAGAGTGACTATATCCTAGACACGTCACAGTGGTCGAATAAAATAATAGCGAAAACTCAGATTTTTACTATTTTCACAAATAATTAATGATAATTTAGTTAAATTGTTATTAATTAAACCAGTTCGTTTTGCTAACTTATTAACTTAATTGCCTTGTTAAACTTAATTATTTCTTGTCATACCTATACAAATAATAAAATTGTATCTAAGCCGAATCTGTACATTAAATATTTTTTGGGAAATCTTATTGAAATATACATTATTATCGATACAGAAGCAGAATCTATAGTTTTTAGAATTTTTGTCTGTCTGTCTGTTACCGCATCACGGGAAAACCACTGGAGGGATTTTGATGCAATTTGGTATGATGACAGCTGGTTATCCGGGTCAACATATAGGATACTTTTTACTTCGGGAAAATATCTCGTTTCTGAGAAATCTATACTAAACGTTAAAACGTAAGTAGGGACGAACCCGAGCGGAGCGAGGGTGAGTCGCTAGTACACAATAAAGTATTTGACTTTATTTGGTTTTTATCTTAAATACAATTACCCTTAGTTAATATATACACGAATAAAAACCCCAAAATTCTTCAGGGGAAAATATACATATCTTATTGACACCCATCCTTTGTCTAATTATAATTGTTTGTAATTTGATTTCATATTAAAACGAAATAAAAAAGACGTATATAACTTACAGAATATTAAGATCCAAGCAATTTTTATTTGCAATTTGTTCTTGTCAAGCTTCTTCTTTCCTTAAAGGAAACGTGTAATACGTAGGTATCAACTTAGTTAAATTGTAATGACATACTTTTTATATTTTGTGATATGTGAATCACTACGAGTATTTAATTTTTTTTTTTTCAATTTGTTAATCGTACCTAGTAGTGGTGTACTAAAAAGGCAGTGGTAGCCCAGTGGTAACGCGCTCGCATGGGAAACAGAGTGAAGCGGGTTCAAATCCCGGGTCTCGCACCTCTGATATTTTTATGTGCGAATCATTTCTAACATGATTACCACTTACCTTACGGTGAAGGAAAACATCGTGAGGAAACCTGCATGTCTTAGAAAACCTAGCAAGTTTTCGAAAGACATGTGAAGTCCGCCAATCCGCACTTGGCCAGCGTGGTGGACTATGGCCTGATTCCCCTTGTGTTGAAGGGAGGCCCGTGCCCAGCAGTGGGACATTAAAAAAGGGCTGAATACAAAAAAATAATACAATACCTAGTAATACTTATATGCTATAATTTATACTTTTTATTAATATGACTTTTACTCTATGTATGTACTATATTAACTTCGATGATCGATTACGAACATTAAAAAATGTTTCTTGTATTTTTTATTATTATTTGTTGTTATAGCGGCAATTGATATACATACTCTGATACATCCCTCTAAATTCTAAAAGACGGACGGACGAAAGGACAATGGAGGCTTAGTAATAAGGGTTCCGTTGGCACCCTTCGGGTACGGAACCCTAAAAAAGGAAAACAATATTCTTTAGTGGTCGGGTTTTCTTCAAACTCCTATTTGTTTTCTAGGAAAAAATCTATATATAGATTAGAATTGTAATTAATATGGATTAATAATAATATACAATGTGTTTTCGATGATATCTGCAGTTTTTAATTTTGCTGTTTTACAAATCATTTCATAATTGCCAATATTTGTATAGTAATTGTTTTTATTTATAAATATCGTTTAATTCCAGACAATGTCCGCTAACACTGATGGCTCCGCTGCAGCGGATCATACTTGAAGAGGTGCAAGTTGCGTCTAAGAAGCATCCTAATGAGTTTGGATACAATTCTGATGATTCAGGTGGGTCATCACGTAGCAACTCTACGTATCATCTTAACACATCCTTATTTGTATATGAAGTCATGACAACAAAAGTAATCTAAGCTTTGTTTTAATTACATACATGTGTCTATGTCTTATATATTACGAGTAGGTACCTATATTGTAGTGGGTTGTCTATTTGCATGAGCAGTATAAACCTATTATTGTTTTACGTGTGTAAATGTAGAGTACTTGAACATCGCTTTAACTTTACGCGGTAGTATTAGTAAGTAATTAGGTATACTAACGCGTGACCGCTTAAAGTTATTAAAAAAAAAGTTATTAAAATTAAAAAGGCATAAAATAAAAAAATAAAAACTTTAATATATTATAGTAGTGGCCTTTCATATCATATTTTACATATTTTATGATCTACGTTGTTTGAAACAAATTATTAAGAGGGAAGGAGGGAAATATGACAAAGACGATGATGAATGAAAATTCGTCCTTCGTCGATTCAATGTAGTCGAGAAGGTCCCTCGAACAATGCTGCGGTTATTTTTGCAACGTAAAATTTTAAAGATCGTTTCGGGGAATTCTGTATGAAGAATCTAAAATATGCAAAGAATCAGGATAGGCCTCACGATAATGTTATGTTGTATTTATTATTAACTAAGTTGCGAGTAGGGATTGCAATCCGGAAAAACGGATCCGGCAATCCGGCGGATCCGGCACCATTGAACGTTTACCGGATCCGGTACCAATATACCGGATCCGGCGACCGGATCCGGTGCTAGCAATTTTTGGCAAAATAATAGAGATGTTGCATGTATAGGCCCTATGCAGAAGAGATTCGACCCTGTTAAAGGTAGACTTTCGAAGCAAGAGTCAATAACGCGGCGTTTATAGCGTTACCGACGCCGCGTAAGTTGACTGGTGTCAGTGACGCCTTGGTGACTTTGGATGGCCACGACAGACGTTCATCATCGTACCGCCTTTGCCACGCCCACCACATCTCGACAGCTCTTTTAAAAGTATTTCTGTCAGTGACGCTGCGCTCGAATGTCGTTCCCTACATTAAGGCTACGTCCGCACAGACAGGCGGCTTGCTTAGCGCCTAGAGCCTAGCGAGTCACCCAGCTAGTAGCTTAGTGAAACGAACGTTTTAAAATGTTCGCGACCGGCCGCACTGCGCTCTTGGCGCTTCTTGCTAAGCGACTAGCTAGGCGCCAAGCGCGCAGTGCGGAAATTTTAATTACACTGGTGTCTCGGCATCCATTGTTTTATAATTTATTTTTTATATTGTTTTATAATTAATAACGCAGAAACCTTCATTGTTTCGAATTTTTGATGAAAATTGGATGAGTGGAGGCCCTTTTTACACTGAGATAGTATCGAATTAAAAGGTCATCATCTTCTTCCTCTTCTGTAATCAATTCAAGATAATCCATAATGAAATACTTTTATAAGAGCTGTCGAAATGTGGTGGGTGCGGCAAAGGCGATGGAAGTCTGTCGTGGCTATCCAAAGTTACCAAGGCGTCAAAGTTGTTTTTATATATGTTTTATTTTTTATAAACTACCTATATTAAGTACAATGACACTTGATTAACTTACTAACAGTTCATTTTGAACCGAAAAGCGAAAATCATCCTGATTTAATCAATCCGATGGGAATCTAGTCCGGATCCGGCCGGACTGAAAATGACGCCGGATTGCAATCACTAGTTGCGAGTTAAAATTTTGTATTTCCGTTTCTGCGGTTTCAATATTATAATAAATAATACTTCTTACTACGTTACTTTTATTAATAGGTTTACTGATTGATATATTGTTTGTATATGTACGTAGTGTAGAATATAAGGAGTTATTAAATATAAAAGTGACACTTTAAATTCCTTTAATATTAGCCAAGTTACGCATCCAAAGTTTTATATTGTAGCGAAAGTCTTGCCAGTTTTATGGAAGTAATAACTTTGTCGTGAAATCCCGAAAGCTAGACAGATCAATACAAGTTCATACATAAAAACGTAGTAACTCGTCTCTCTTTTAAAATTTAACAAAGAAATCATAACGTTTTTACATAACTACTTTTCACGTTCACGTTACGTTAGAATTATTACGTCGAACACAAAACGTACAAAATAACATCTTCCGCCTTAGCAAAGTACATTATGGCACATTGCATACATTTTAGACAACATTCCATAGATGAAAACAATGCTCATTGAATTTGCTTAGACATGATATCATAATGTTATCCTTTAATCTAATAAGGTTTACACCATGAGGCTGATCATATAAAATATTAGGACTTGGCTACGTAATATCCAGAATAACAAGTGGTTTTTTTAATTTAGCACACGTGGTTCTTTTATGTCGTGCTGAAAGTGCTTTGATTGTATCATGGCACATAATAATTCTTGACCAAGTGATTTTTTTGTTGTGTTTATTAATTCTACTCATAAATTCTTTTGAATTACGATCAGTTCGAGGCATAATTAACAACACTTTTAGTATTAAGCATGCAAAAAAACCAGCTAACTCCTATACTCTGGTATTAATAAAAATACTTATGCACATATTTTGTACACTTACGTAAAGTCTAGCTTAGAATACGCCAATATTTACAATTTTATTTCTACTTCTAATGCTCGACATTCATTTTGATATTAGATCGAGCCACCTCTCTGAAGTCAGTAAGATATACCGGTTTTTGATGCATTCTAAAATAAACAAATGACACGCGACATGAAGCTACGCCCATGCATTATAGTCCAAAGAGGTCGTAAAATGTTTATGACTGTAAACAAGATATTCGCATTTCTTTCGCTATGAATAGTTTTTACCTTTTTCAGAGAGAACTCGTGAAAAAACTATTGAAATTAACCTTTGAACAATTTGTTCTTTATAAAAAACTAGCGAATCACTCTCGCTTTACTTAGGTTCGTCCCTAGCTTGCTTCCCAATACAAATTTTCAATTGCATTTTCACCCCCTTAAGTTATGATTTTCGGGATAAAAAGTATCCTAAGCCCTTCCCAGGGCTTCGAACTATCTTCTTACCTCATCTAAATCGGTTCAGTAGATCCAGAGATTACCCCCTACGACCTCACAAACTCACAAACTTTACCTCTGTATAATATTAGTATAGATATATTTCTAGTAACACTAAGTATTGGAATTGTATACATAATATGCATTATTTTCGATTTATTACGCTGCATTTACTAGTCAGCGATGCAGTTTGAAAGGCAAACTTGACCACTGAAGGTGACACATCTATTATTATCTGCTCTGAAAATAAAATAAAATCGTTGTGGTAGGTTGTAAGCCATGTTTCGATGCGTCACTGTTAGATTAATAAGAAATATATTTTCGAATTCCTTTTTCCGTAATTTGGAAGTTTTTTTTGCAATAAAGTTGTTTTACAACTAAGAACTTATCAAATGGGTAAAGTGGATATAATGATGATGTAATATATAATTTTTACTTTTTATTTCTCATTTTAGAGGGATATTTGTCTTAAAAAAAATCAATGTTGCGAACTAGGTACACACGTTTGCAATTTGCATGCAAATCTGCCGTAGGAAAAATTATCTTTTATGTTTTATTTTATTGCGTAAAGATTATAATAAATATGTACGTACCTAAAACATATTGTAATTTTTTTTTATTTTATATTACAACATTAACATTTATAACAAAATATAAAATAATATAGTATTATTCCAGTCTCTCCCGTGACCCATGATTGCTGTAAAGCATTCGAAACGTCGGGAACCAAAAATCAAAATAAATCCGCGAAATAATCCGAAAAGATAGTTTTATTTAAAATATACTATATTATTTTTTACACAAGACTAAATGGTGTTGAAATAACGTATCCATATGAGCCCGTCATAGCATTTAAGTTATATTTTAAAATCTTACTTCACAATCTAACTATTGTAAACTTTCTTTGTAAAGGGCTACAGAATGTGCCGTTCAAATCACGGGTCTCGCACCTCTGATATTTTCATGTGCGAATCATTTTCAACATGACTACCACTGGTCTTAACGGTGAAGGAAAACATCGTGAGGAAACCTGCATGTCTAAGATAACTTAACAAGTTTTCGAAAGACATGTGAAGTCCGCCAACCCGTAGTTGGCCAGCGTGGTGGACTATGGCCTGATCCCCCTCGTATTGAAGGGAGGCTTGTGCCCAGCAGTGGGACGTCAAAAAGGGCTGAATACACTGAAAGTCATGCGTTTTTTTATTTTGTTTTCAGAATACATAGCTCTCCGCCTAATGCAAGCAGTGACGGCACGCGTCAACGATGTGTGTCTCCGATATTTGGACAATTCCCGCTTAGACACTCTCCCTCCCCCACCGCCGCCCTCAATGAAAGAATATCGTACAGTATCGTCTGCCACTAAGAACGTTCGGAGAGTAATGGAAGATAGACATGTAGAATTTGGAAATCTTGAAGCTTTATTTGGAATTGAGGCGAGTATTATACACATAAAGAAAATTAGATGGGAATCGGTCCTGTCTTTTCTGAGAGTATTCTAATATCAAATGGGTGATGTAATTAAAAGTTAAATTCAGCAAGTTAAAAATTACCTAACAATGAATTCTTTGTTAATTATTAAAATAATTATAAAACTTATATAATCTAGCGACTTACACTCGCTTCGTCCTGGTTTGCTCCTTGGTACGTTTTAACGGTTAGTATGGAATAGATAGACAATATATTATATGATATATAGTCTATAGCTTTTCTTCAATGAACGGACTATCTAATGCAAAAAGAATTTTTCAAATCGGATTAATAGTTCCTGAGATTAGCGCGTTCAATCAAACAGACAAACTGTCTCTTTATAATATTAGTATAGATTATAATATTAGTATATTTTAAATTTAATTTCATCAGGTAGTATCCATTGCTAATAAAAATCGTGAGATAAACGGAAGGATGTGAGGAAAAGATCTGATACAAACCATAAACAAATTCACGGTTTCCTTTTAAAAATCTGACTCATTCATAGACGTAGACGCTGTACGCCTTAGTCATATTTGAATTCAGTTTATAAATACATAATGATAGGTCATATAGGTAATATAATTCAGGTCATACCTACATAATTATAGTTTTATATAGTTACTACTAGCGACATATCCTCGTTTCGCTCGGGTGCTTTAATTTTTGTAAACGGAACCCTAATTCTTTTTCTAAAATAAAAGTTGCCTATAGTACTCCCTATAACATCAGCTGTCTATCAGTGAAAGTGCCGTCAAAATCAGTCTAGTCCTTTCGGTGATAAGCCGGAACAAACAAACAGACAGACGGGCAATTTTTTTATAATTGTATTTTTTTTGTAAGTACCGTATATAGTTCCATGTACATTTAGTAAAAAGCTCTTATTTTGACAAACAGACACTTCAATTTTATTTCTCTGTATAGATAACGCAGTTGTTTTATTTCAAAATAACCTAATTTTATATTAGTCGACTGAATTTATTTGAGAAACCATAAATTATTTTAGAAACATTTAAGAATCAAACGATTCTAATTTTTAATACATGATCCATTCATAATTTTTATAGCTTACAATATAATAAGCGGTTTGGTTTACAAATTTTGCTTGGCGCATCGCCTAAAACAACATTTTGCATTATAATTAATAAATATTATGCCAAGGAAAACATATTGGGCAAGATCGCTTTATATCTAACATATTTCTTTGATTTTAACAAGACAGCGAAGTTAGTTAGATTTTTTATTATATTTTTTTTGGAGGAAATATATTGGATATGTTATTACTTATTACTTATTAATAATATTAAAATATTGAATTTGTTAAGATTTATTTAGAGTTGATATATTTTACTATTTAATTTTATCTAATATATTTAAACGAGCAATTCTTGTATATTTATTTATTTATACCGGCGATTTTGGAAAGGGCTCTAACGATTTCGCTGAAATTTGGTATATGGGTGTTTTCGGGGGCGAATAAATCGATCAAGATTAGTCTTATGTTTGGGAAAACGCGATATTTCCACGCAAAATATGGTCGCTAATTGCGCACGCTGGGTATAAGCATCGTGGTCAAGCGGCCAAGGCGCACGATTGATAGTCACAGGATTCCGGGTAAGAATCCCGGTCGGATTCAAAGATTTTACTTTTGTTTCTTTTTTTTTGTTCTTTTTCTCTATTTACTCAAGTTTCGTTTTTTTTTTAAATGTACTTTTGGCCAAAAACTCCGAGCGAAGCTCAGTCGCCCATGTACTTAGGTTTAATCTAGTCCCTCATTTTGGTATATCATAAAAAATAATTAAGTCATTTGCATACAATACAATAAAAATTGATATTATTTGTATAAATAAAATAAAAAATGATAATGGATGACTGTCAAAGCGTACCTATAGGCTGCAAGGCCAAGCATTAATCTGTTAATATGGTATTATGTGCTTACTGCATCTGATTCTCGTGATCACGAGTTGGGTTATTGCAGAAATGTTCAGGAATTATATCAGAATTTACACTTTCAAATTATGTTGTGTACTAAAATAAAGATGACCCTTATTTTCATTATATGAAAACTGGAAGTTTAAGTAAGGTGCTCAACAGTCAACCGATAATGAATGATATCTTTGAGCTTAATCCAGATTATTTGTAGTTGTTACATTAAAATTTAAAAAGATATCTTGCTTCTTCGATTCTATCAAAAAGTTCTAGTAACTTTAAGTTGGCTTATAAAGATGTTCATAAAAAAAGAATCAGACTACTATAGTATATGTGCAATATTGTGTGTGTAAGTTTGTTAATTACTCCACGCTAAAACGACTGAATGAATTTTGATGAAATTTAGTACACAGATAGGCTAAGACCTGGAGTAAGATAATATAGGCTTTTGTTAGGTCATAATATAGGCGTCTGCACCCAGGGACGGACCCGACCGAAGCGAGGCGAACTCGCTAGTAATACAATGTATTTTATATAGTTCATATACATATAATTTACATTATATAATTTCGTTAAATGTATGGATATTATAATATTAATATTTATCTAATTTGTACAGACGACAGAACCGACGAGTTTTTACGCAGTGTACGACGGGCACGCGGGCTCGGCCGCCGCCACGTACTGCGCCGCGCATCTGCACCAGTACCTGGTTGAGAGTCCGCACTTCACGAGGGATCTGCGACAGGCGATGCACGATGCATACCTTAGAACAGATGCTGAGTTTGTACGAAAAAGTAATCAAAAGGTACAGCTAATAATGTGCTATTATGAAAATATTTTTTGGCATGTAGAGAAGCGTAGCGTTGTAGTGTTTTGTGCATGTTAGAACTAGATAGTCAGGTATTGACAGGTATTGGGTCAGTGGCTGTAATGTTTAGACACACTTAGTTATCTATATCAACATTTTGACCTTGAAAAGTTTATATGTTTGAAAGTTAAGGCCACGAAGTACCTATGAACATATTTAAAATTTCGGTGTTCTATTGGCTAGCATGTACGACTGATAAACCGATCGTCCTTGTACATATTTTAAATAAAATTATCTTTTCGGATTTTTTCGCGGATTTATTTTGATTTTTGGTTCCCGATGTTTTACGACGTTTTCTACTAGAAACTAAGGTGTTAGATGAGAAAGTATTATGCAAACGTCCTTGGTTCGAATCCCGGATCGTATAAGCTAACTACTACTACCAAAAAATTCCATGTTCAGAGAATTATCAAATAGTACAAACTGGCTTCTATCGCCATTTCCATTATTACTTTTTTTAATATAGGTCATTATTGAAATAAAATCTACTAAAGCATACTTAAAGGCCAATATAAATGAAGTGGGATAGTATGCTGCCCTTATTATTGAAACTTCTTTCGAAAACTTGCTATATTCTCACAGAAATAAAGATTTCCTCACGATGCTATGCTTTATCGTGAAGCAAGTGGCTTACCACTGAAATATTATACATATTGCATGAAAATGATTCGCACATAAAAATATCAGAGGTGCGTGACGGGAGATTTAAGCCCGCTTCCTTTGGTTTCCCAAGCGAGCCCGTTACCACTGGGCTATCACTGCCACTATGTATGTAATTAATGTGTTTTGTTTTTGTGTGTAACTGCCTCGGTGATGTAGTGGCTAGCATGTACGGCTGCACATCCGGAGGACCTTGGTTCGAGACCCAGATCAAACCAAGTTTTTTTTTTAATTTATTTAACATTTAAGATAACCGAAATCGGTCAGGAGGACATTACTTATATGAGAGGGGCATGAACGACAACTATCTTCAAAAATGAAGGAGTCGCCATGACCAAAATCGGTAGGGTGTTTATCATGTATTAATGTATGTTTATTGTGTGCGTACGTTACTGCGCAGCGCGCGTCGGGCGGCAGCACGGCGGTGTCGGTGGCGCTGCGCGGGCGGCGGCTGGTGGCGGCGTGGGCGGGCGACTCGCTGGCGCTGCTCGTCAAGCGCATGCGCCTCATGCAGCTCGTCAACCCGCACAAGCCCGACCGAGCCGTGAGTCTTGTGTACCTACTGCTTGTGTATACTTTGTGTGTGTGTGTGCGCGCGTATTTTTGTGTACGTGTTACGTGTGTGTGCGTGTGCGTGTGCGCGTACGCGTGTGCGTGTGCGCGTGTGCGTGTGCGCGTGTGCGTGTGCGTGTGCGCGTGAAAGTGTATACGTTTGTTATTCCTTTAAGCTGCAACAGCTGGACGGATTTGGATGAAATTGATGTAGATAGATTTGATCTGAAACGAGGGTAAGAGGCTAGTCAATATTATATCTATGTTTTTTCTACTCCTCGTTGGGTTAGTGACTAGCATGCACGGCTGCAAACGCGTAGATCCTGGGTTCGAGTCCCTGGTCGAGCAAATATTTATTTGGTTTTCCTCTCAAGAATTTTTTTGCGTATGCCTATGCACGCATTATAATATTTCCCGTTCAAATGCCTAGACTTAGTGAGATTGTTGACTCTCACCAAAATTAGTTTTGTTTATGTATATTTTAATGTATATATTCTGTACATATATCTGCCTCTCATTATGCCGTACCTATTCCATTTTCCGGTTGTAATAAAGCTTTGGTAAGTCGTTCTGTGAAACTCATCTACCATGGTATGATCAATGACGGTTATATGAGTTGATCGGATCATTTGATATATACACGTACGAGATGATTGTTGAAATATTGCTAAACCAAAATCTATTTAATTTTTACAAAAGTACCTATTACATTTTTATTTACAATCGTCAGTGTAGTCAGTGCGTAAGGAACTATGTATTTGGAAATGCAGTTCTGCTGTATTGCTTTTTTAAATTTTTGATTATATCACATATGTTTTATTGATCTTATAATATGCTAGCTATCCTGAGAAAAGTCAAACGATTTTAATTCAATGCATTTTTGTCTTCTAAATATTCTTCAGAAAATGAGTAAGCATTAAGGATAATTAAATAAATAATATGTTTGATTTCATTAATTAGAATTATGTATAGGTAATTTAAAGTTCAGTAGAAATTTAATTTCTCAAATTATAGTTTAGGTGGTTGAGGCTCAAATGATTTCAGCACGTCGAAAGAATGAGTGACGAATACAATAAAAAACACACACAATAATGTAGTCTAATAAGGGAGCGAGAAACTTGAATTCTGATGATTTATCTCGTCAGGACAGTGAGTATGAAGGGAATCATGACGGTGAATAAATAGAGTATGTAGAAATTGTAGCGGTCTGCGCTATATTATCTGGTTACCATGAAATATATAGGAATAGCGTTAAACTTCACGCTTATACATACTTCATATATTATCCCCAGCTATATAATAAAAATGAAATTCTGTTCGTTGGTAAGCACGTCACTTTAAAACGCTTGGATCAATTTGTTTTTTTTTTTCTTTAAAATATTCGTACTAATTCGAATAAGAGTTTTAAAAAGAAAAATTGCCCGGAATATTAGGGAATTCGGGAGAAACTAATAGTGTTTTTTTCTATACTATTTTTATATGACCTCAAAGGTATGAATAAAATTAAAAATAAGCTATGGCAACCCTATCGGGTCAGCTAGTTAGATATAATTTGAATTGCACAAAGCTACTATATTTAATATTAGTAAGGATTTTTGTATGTCCCAGGACGAACGAGAACGAATAGAATCGACGGGAGGTAAAGTGATGTTTTGGGGCACGTGGCGCGTCAACGGACAACTCGCGGTGTCTCGAGCTATTGGTGAGTAGATTGTTTTATATCAGGCGAGCTTTAAGTATTCTATTCAGCCCTTTTTAACGTCCCACTACTGGGCACGGGCCTCCCTTCAATACGAGGGGAATTAGGCCATAGTCCACCACGCTGGCCAAGTGCGGATTGGTGGACTTCACATGTCTTTCGAAAACTTGCTAGGTTCTCTCAAATATGCAGGTTTCCTCACGATGTTTTCCTTCACCGTTAAGACAAGTGGTAATCATGTTAGAAATGATTCGCACATGAAAATATCAGAGGTGCGAGACCCGGGATTTGAATCCGCTTCACTCGGTTTCCCAAGCGAGCGCGTTACCACTGGGCTACCACTGCCCTAGCTTTGGGTAGCTAGCTTTAAACTATTTAAGTTTCAGTAATACTTTGACGACACGTTTGGCTCAGTTTGTAGTGACCTTACTTGCTGTACCAACGGTCGCGGGTTCGAGTCCCGCTGGGGGCATTCATTTGTGTGATGAGCACGAATGTTTGTACTCCAGTCATGGGTGTTTATATTTATAATATGTATGTATTTAAAGTTGTGTAGTGTATCAACTATCTGGTATCCATAACACAGGCCTCGTAGGCCTGTGTAGGCCTGTGTAGGTAGGTGCTGTGTGTTAATGTCCCAATATATTTATTATTATTATTTATTTACTTACTGTAAGCAAGTACTTAAATCTAGTAGCCTAAAATTTATACATAAAAAAATAATAATTACAGCTTGAAGACTATTGAAATAAACAATAACAGAAAAAATCTTCGGCTTTGTAGAGCTTTCCAAAATATTATATTTTTTAATTTATTTTCGTAAAACATTGATAATAGCGAGATTAAATTAAAATAGCTCTTAGATATGTATATTAAATATTAATAAAGATAAAGCGATACTGATGAGGGAATTTTTCAAAAATGAATTTCACTTATCCATAATTATTCCTGTCTACCTTTTTTAAGAGGCCGTCTTAAATCTTCATGGCATATTTTTTTAAGTAGATTACATTTTGAACTAAAATATTGTATAAATAAATCAAATCGTAACAGTCTAGGCAAGCGCGCTCCAACCTAGACCTCATCAGTGCTTCTCAGCGTTGATTGTCGTCAAGCGCAAACCTACAAAATTAAACAAAATTAGACAATTAAAAAAAAGCGTCATAATTATTAAAACATGAATAATAAAAAAGAAGGGAACAAGAAACGCTACATTAAAATAACTTTATTTTTATAATAATACTGTTAACGCTTTGTAAAAGCAGCACCAGCAATATCTGCCAGACAACCTTGATATGAATGGTTATCGTCAAATAGATTCGATCTTTTAAAAAAGAATAACTCATTTTGTCCGTAACCGCAAACGGTTGCTATAAAATGTTGTATACGGAATTGAATAAACTTATCAACTTAAGCTCTTAACATCCTCGCACAAATTGCTGCCGTGACTCAGTTGTTTGAACGCAATAACTAAACACAAGTTTTATCAATGTTTTGATCTTTCCCCATGTTACTTAACTCTTTTCAAGGGCTTCAAAATAATTAACACCATTTTCACTTGTATCTAAATATGTACTGTATGTATGTATGTATTTTTGGTTCCACGCGAACATGACTTGTACTCTAATAATTAAGTGTACATTTGTTTAATATATATAACTAGCGATTTTCACCTCCTTAAGGGAAGATTTCCGGGATAAAAACTATCCTATGTCCCTCCCAAGCTCTCAAACTCGTCGGGATGACAATAACTTAATATCACAGAGCTAATATTATCATGTAAGAGTAAATA
This sequence comes from Fabriciana adippe, assembly GCA_905404265.1. Taxonomy (NCBI): domain Eukaryota; kingdom Metazoa; phylum Arthropoda; class Insecta; order Lepidoptera; family Nymphalidae; genus Fabriciana; species Fabriciana adippe. The sequence goes on from FR989989.1 coordinate 13,363,260, forward strand.
CTAAATAGTAAAAATTTGCAATGATTACTTTAATAGTAAGTTAAATCTTTTAATTTGGGGTCTTCTTTTGGTTCATTTAATCCATTTTGGCAATTCCAATTATATATGAAAGTTGTTTTAAATGTCTATAAAATTAAAGATACTTACTGTCTTATTATATTGATTTCTACGTTTAAATATATATTGAGTCTAACATGTTATTTTAAAAATATTGAAATTTATTTGTTCACTAGCGACTCACCCTCGCTCCGCTCGGGTTCGTCTCTACTTACCTTCTAAAGTGTAGTATAGATTTCTAGAGATGAAATATTTTCCCCCAGTATAAAGTATCCTATATGTTGACCCGGATAACCAGCTATCATCATACCAAATTTCATCAAAATCCCTCCAGTGGTTTTCTGTGATGCGGTAACAGACAGACGGACAGACAAAAATTCTTAAAACTATAGATTCGGCCTCTGTATCGATAAAAATGTCTATTTCAATAAGATTTTCCAAAAATTATTTAATATACAGATTCGGCTTAGTTACAATGTTATTATAGGTATGTATAGATTTAGTAGTTTCGATTGTGCAGAAAATGATAATTTTTTATAAAATAAAATATTTAAGTTGCTGGTTAAAAAAATACCTAAAGTTCTGACTCTTTAGGCTTGGTTTTTTTTAAAACCTACAAATACATGCGTATTTGTAATATTAATTAGACGGAAAAAAAGCCTAAAATTAATAAAATATCAGTTCAATATTGATATGTTTTTAAATTACGTTAAAACATTTTACATTTTAATTTCTACCACTAAAAAAATGGAAATTCACTTCATTACTTAAATTTTGACATTAATGGGGTAGTCGATTGTCCTGAGCAACGGGTGTGAAAATTCTAGCACGCGGTTAATCAGTCGTTTTATTATTACGAGCCCCACAAGGGGTGGCCGCTTATTCATCGGAGCTCGTATTTTATATCCCCTTGAATACAATGGATTTTGTTGTTTGTCACAATCTTATTGGACAATTATGATTTTTTTCGAGTAATTAGAGTTGTTGTAGCCTCTTAAAGACAAATAGCCACTATCTTTGACACTGCACTAGAACTTGGGTTTGTTTTTGAATATTTGAATTGAAACTTAAATATAGTCTGTTTCTTCCGAATTATTGATTTTGTTTATAATAAATTATATTATATAAATTGTGTATTGAAATGTTAGTTAAAATTCAAGATACAACTCACAGTTGCACTGACAGTGAGTTTGTTTTGTATAAGTATATCTTTAGGAAGAAGTTAAATAAAACAGACTGTACAAAGAATATGTTATTTTAATTTAATACACAGTACTGAGATGTATAATTCTGGAAGTCCCCAGTGCTCATTATGGTCGTGTGTCCGCCATTAAGTCGTTAGCGTGATGCCGGGGGATGAGCGATAAATTGCCATATCATGCCCTGCGTTGATATAATGTTGTAATTTATAAGTATTTCTTCTCATTTGAATACGTTTGCAAATTATAATGTCGTCACCACAGAAAGGTTTATGGTGTTCGACATGATTAATTGATGGAGGGATAAGTTAGTTACATATTTTTACGCGATTTCTATTTTTAATAATGATTAAATATAACTTTTTTTTATTTAATAAGGGCAATAATAGATAAAACGATAAATATTCTCTATATATTTTGAGATTGTAGAAAACAAAAATACAAGTTGTATTCGAAAGCAAATATCTGTGACATACGTTGCCTGTAGGAAGTTTAAATTGACTCAGTATCCTACCGCAAGTAACTTAGAAGGGTAAAATATTGATTACAACGTGCAGTCGGAAAAGTGAAATGTCGTTCTAGCAACTTTCGCAATTAAGGAGATTAAATATTGCTAGTATATGTTCAACTAAGCTTAGCAGAACATTTTAATGGTGTGCACAGAGGCTTTAAAATATTTTAATATGACATTTTATTAAAACATTGCATCTGGTAACAAAGGCTGTCTGGTTTAATTTACAACTTAATCGCGGTAAGGTGCGCGCGTCGGGCGCCGTCGAGTCGCCCCCTGCTTACTCCCTCAACCCGCGTTGCACGAAACTATATCGATCACATCGGACACGCTGCACTCGTAGTGCGGTGACTGCCGACAGACAACTAACATATAATATATGACTACAGCTTGGAATGACTAAATATGTATTGAGATATGGATTTCGAATTTATAGTTTTTCTACAATGATGTCGTATTTTTCTTTTATCTATACAGGTAAATAAAATTGAAGTGTCTGTTTGTAATGTCAAAATAACAGCTTTATACTATGGTACTTATAAGAAAAAACTCAATTTTTCAATTTTTTGTCTGTCTGTCTGTCTGTTTGTTCCGGCTTATCTCCGAAACGGCTGGACCAATTTTAGCGGGACTTTCACTAGCAGATAGCTGATATTATTATAAGGAGTAACTTAAGCCACTTTTACTTTATTAAAAGAATTAGGGTTTCGCTCAAAAAATTAAAACGTACCTAGGGACGCACCCGAGCGAAGCGAGGGTAAGTCGCTAGTTTATAGCTATAATGATTGATGCTATTATCATTTAATTCTAATAAAAATTATTCAAACCCAATAAAAATGTTTCACATTTGCTTAACTTCGATATACGAAAAATGTTACTCATATTTTTCGTTAAACGCTTTGTATAGTTCCAGTATAATTCCAAGACATAAATAAATTAGTCACAATTCCGATAATGTTTAAATTTTCCTGTTAGAGTACAGAAATATTTATAAATAGACATGAGTTGGTAAATATAAACAATTTCATTTAAAGTAACGTTTTCGACCATTATAGTGGTTGAAATGAGTTTAGAGTGATATTTGAATATGTCTTAACTATCGACTCACCATCGCTTCGGTTCGAGTTCGTCCCTCGACAAAAAGAAATCTATCCCACGGGAACCGTATATTTTCCGGGATCATATATAGCCTATAGCCTTCCTCAGTTAACGGGCTATCTAATGCAAAAAGAATTTTTCATATCGGATTACTAGTACCTGAGATTAGCGCGTTCAACCAAACAAACAAACAAACTCTTCAGCTTTATAATATTAGTATAGATTTATGGAAAAGTTAGTTTTGACCCGCGGCTGTGCTTGCGTTCGGCATGTTACGCCCTCTGGTCTTAACGGACCGATAAACAATTTGTTTTTAATGGTTGTTTGGGCTTTGGTGTCGTGCAAACCATAATAGTAAATGAATGAATATGTGAAGCTTGATTATGATATACAGACTATTTATTACACGAGTAAATATAGATCAAACGGATCTTATTAAGTAAATGATTTCTATCCCCAACGGATGTTATGATTTTTTTAAACTTCAAGTTGTACTTATTAGGGATGGTTAACAACTTTAACTTGTTAAGAAAATAAATTTCAATTCTTGATACCTAATTAAAATATATCTATTATTATAATACCTAATATATCTATCGACGTTGTCCGATCTCTAGTATATTATGAGCTAACAATGGTGTAACAATGGAAACAGTGTTGACATTTTCTTTACAGCTCGGCCCGTGCCAAGTCCCCCATATCGAGACCATTGATTTTGCGTTCCACGAGAGATTAGGTCCCGCAGCATTCACTCTAAGCCCCTCTTACTCCCGGCGTAATTTACCCATCCGAATTTTATGCCACATTAAATTACTATAGATTTTGAAATGGCCAGCTATGGGCAGCAGCTTTTATAACTTATATGAGAAATTATGTACATTTTCATATTTACCTTTAGGGCTAAATTAAACGTTTATTAAAAATGCTAGCAATAATGTAGTCCATAACGTAACTTCACGCCATTTTATAAAACTAAATAAGGTTGAAATAAAGAAAAAAACCATAAAGCTACTTATATATTTGTACTGATATATTATAAATTATAATTACAAAGTACGATTTTGAAGAGTAAACGTATTTGTTTTTGTTGATCTAATGATATAGCTTTTATAGTACTCTTGCTCTTATTTAAAATCCTATTCGAGTCGCGTTTTTGTGAGCTCCTGTTCGATAAGGATGTGATTAGAATTCTTATAAGCCTTTTTATTTAAAAGTTTTTACTCGTATTCATTGAATCGTTTGTTCAGGTGACGCGAAATACAAACCGTGCGTGACGGCGCGGCCTGAGATCACTGAGGTTGAATTGGATGGCGATGAGGACTTTGTTGTGGTGGCCTGCGATGGCCTCTGGGACGTCGTTAGCGAGGACGCTGTTGCGGTCTCAGTCTACAAGCAGTTGATGAATGATCCAAGTAAGTGACTTAATATATGTATGCATTGACAGCTTTTATTTGGAGCAGGACACATAGTAACGACTTTGATCAAAATAATAATTTCCAAAAGGAAATTTCAAATTATTCGTATTTACTGTTCAGTAATTAAGGTATAAAAGGCAAGAAGAATATTTTGAATGTGCATTTATTTTAATTGACTAATCAGGTTGAGCATTTTAGGTATAATTTGCACCTAAACTGGTGTTGGTTTAATAAAAAACGTCATATTTAAGACTCTTTGTTTGCGCTACGTTTACCATTGCAAAGCAATTAAGGTTATATATAATTTTAAGGTTTTAATTTCGCGGTGTCCTTATAACTGGTTGCCACTCCTGCTTTTAATATAGGTATAAAATACGCAATATAACATTTTGTCATGAGTCAAGTGCCTTTTCACTTATGTCATTCCTATAAATAGCAGCAGCAACGGCTTTAGTTTCCAGATAAGAAAGTCATATCAGCTAACGCTTATATAACGATATGTTTATGTTTAAATGAACTTGCTACTTAGTTCATAGCTCCTCATACTTAACGTCTTTACATACTAGATTAGTTAGACTTTAACACTTAAAATAGCTTTCACTAATGAGTTCTAAAGAGTCCTTGACCCGGTTTAATTTCACTTCATTTTGATTATTTAATGATTATATTTGTTTTGCAAAGCTATTTGACGATCGACATTGATTGGCACCACTCAAGAGTATTATATTCATTGAGTCACACGCTGATGACGCAATGAGTTTGGTGATAGGCATACGTTTATATACAACCAAAAAAACAAGATCGTTAGCTATGCTTTTAGATGTTTTCTCTTACGGAAGTCTCGGCTCCACTTATTGTGGTTGTAGTAACTTGGCGCCCTTCAAGTCTTTGTAAAGTGTCTTTAATGGATCGCTACGCTCAAGGCGTAAAGCTTTCATGTTGCTCAACAGATTTTTGTTGTCGCATAAATGTAAGGGTTTTTCATTGTACCACTTTTATTAAGGGAGAGGGTGTTGTATGCCACTTTTGCTATTGTCCCATTTGGTTTCAGGCGTCAAAAGAGAAATTAAAAGTTTTTGAGATTACAAGTTTCCTTAGTTAATTCTGAACTAGGTTTTCATGTAGATACGTCACTCTTTTAATCACGCTCACGTAAAATATAGTTAGTTAATTATTTAAAGTTTTACCTGATGAGTGATGATTTAAAGTTAAGCCGGTTTAGTAAAATTCTTAAACTTCTGAAGTTAGCTTAAGACTCTTATTTAAAAACATTCAAAGTATAATAAAAGTCAAAGCAATAAATCATTTTCCAAATTTAAAATCATTTCAGCAAACAGTCAGTCAAATAAGTACTTCCTTTTAAAAATAACTGTCTTATACATTTTTGATAACATAAAAATTTCTATTAATTAATTGAATATTTAGGGCAAAAACAACATAAAAACCCAATTTAAGAAATACTTAACCCATATAAATATACTTAGATATGTTATACGGTAAACAAGAATCTGACGGCCCTGCTCTTCCGATTTAGTGACAAGTTGACGTTTGAATCAAGTCTTATTACTAGCGGACACAATTTTCTAGCTCAAGTTACTATCTGAGTGATGTCCCCTAAGAGAAACTAACAGTTTGTTTGCCTCGATTACATAAAAGAAAGTATCATATTACCGATATCTGCCGCATAATCTGCGGACATATTGAAATTGCATATTAAGTGTTCTATAAACATATATCAGATTTCATTATAATTTTAAAGCGAAATTGTGACGCCTAAATTGATAATCGTAGAATTGTTTTTGGTTCATTTAATATTTGTGTACTTATCTTAATTTTTTTTTGGAAATATATAATACTAGCGGCTCACCCTCGCTTCGCTCGGATTTGCTTCTAGGAAAACAAAAACAAATCTATTTCACGGGAACCGTACATTTTTCCGGTATAAGATATTAACACTCCAAATTTTACTAAATTAGATGCATAAGTTGTGTACTAAGCTGTATATGTTATTATAGTTTTTAACTATCCCACGGGAACTCTTTAATTTTCCGGAATGAAAAGTATCTTAAATGTTGACCGGGGATATAAGGTACCACCATGCAAAATTTCATTTAAATCGGTCCAACAGTTTCGGAGATTAGCCCGTACAAACAAACAGACAGAGAAATAAAAAAAATGAAAAAATCTGGATTTGTTCTATTTCTCTTCTTACATCCCCCTGACTCGGTTTTCAGCATTTTTTTCTATGTACAGACATTCGACCTCTACAGTTTTATTATATGTATAGACATTAGACTAGCAAAATTCATATTACTTCATGAATATTTTGTACCTACTTGGCAGTATGCTCTTATATTATTACACATTAATCTCTTTATAATTCCTTAGAAATCTTTGTGGTAAAATTTGCGAATCTTTTGTGAAAGCACCGCTATTCAGATGTGACATTGAATTTTGAACTTTATAATTTATTCGTGGAACCATTCAGAAACTTTGAAAATAGGTCTCGCAAATACCTAACTTGAATAACAAAACGCTTTTGTGTAGCTTAACGAGATTGCACCGCAGTCTAGGTTTCAGCTACTGCGGTCAAGCCAGCCCGCAACAACTCCACAATATTGTTTCGTAATTGCGTCGGAAGTGGGGAAGCGGAGAAATTCGATACATTGTTTTCACTGCGCCCTCAGCCCCCTGGTTCCACCCACGTCTTGATGAAGCCTTTCCAAATGTGTTCCACAGTGCTGTGTAAACACACCATTGTGTTGATGCTAGTTTATTTGTCAATGATAAATAATATGTCTGTACTCTTCCCTTCTTTTAAATTTGTCATCTTCCCTCATTCTCTTTGAAATAAGTTGTTGTTGCATGTTCGTACATGATATTATTTTGTGTTTTTGTATATATAGTTTATATATACATATTTATTATTCTTTGATACTTTGAAAGCCTAGAGATAAGAATTTATGAATGAAATGGAAAGTTATTAATGGGCAAAATGTTGAGATAGATACAGTGTTACAGTCACAAAGTCAAGCCATATAGTGTAATATGTAAAATGCTTCACCTTTCATTATAATCTTCTTATAGCATATTATAAACAATTATTTCCAAGAACTCTAAAAAGCCGTATAAATGGCGTCAAAAAATTCTAATACACTTTTGTGCAGAACTGTAGGGAAACTGAATATAAAATTTATTTTAATAATTAAACTGTACCTTTGAAATTTCAACTTTAACTCCAGTTGTCAACATGAGGGTTTTATTGGATTATGAGTTTTAGCAGTTGAAACAGTCGCAGTTGATATTTAAACTGGGGCGGGGCGGTCAGGTGGCGCTAATTCGCTCGGGGGCAGTCAGGATTAATACCATCCTTTCCCTGAGATTTTAAATTCGTCTTTAAAGCGCAGATCATAAAGGTCAATTTCTATGTCAGGTATGATGTCGAATGTTATATCACATTTGATAACAGTATATCCTCTCATATGACGCTTTTCCAACCGGCAGTGCCGGAGATATTCCTTCCTGTTTCGTTTTTTATTGTACACCTAACTCTATAGAATCATTTTTATTTTTAAATATTGTGGAAAATATGCATCTATAATTTTTTACTTTTTTAACTTTAAAAAATGCTTAAGCTAAGGAACTATAGGTATGTGAACTAAAAATGCTATTTGTTCCATATTTATATTTATTGATAATGGCAATTAATAATGTTAAGTATAAAAAATATTCACTTAAATTATTTTTCATCATACATTTTTTGTGATTAAATTAATTTAAACTTTGTAAAATACATATCACTATCTAAGTACTTTATATTGATGATGTAAAATGCCACCAGTGAGCGTGTCCTGGTGTCAAAAGCCCAGTCTGAAGACTGGCTATTTGGATTGTGCCGATAACATTGTATCCGTAGATCGAGCGATAGCCGATAAGACCTGCCAAGTTTACAGCGATTTAGATGGCACTCGATAATTTGTACAAGAATTGTGTTTATTTACAATATACTACAATATTTAACTCTTTCCCTTTGTTTATATCTGTAGTATAAATAATTTTGAAGTATTAACGCGTGTCATGACTTGCCTTTTTTTTTCTAAGTTGAGAAATGCATTTACGCATACCACCTGTAGACATACAGGTAGTTACGTGGGACTCACCGGCTAGAAAAGCCAGTACTACCCACTAAAATCCAACAAAACCTCCCCCGTCTTAATGGGGCGTCGCAGAATCGCTTACGCACTCAACTACGATGCCCCGACGGCAGGTCTGCCGAAGCAGACCACAACAAACATGGGGTTGCTCCACAGTCCACTCTGCTATCAGAGAAGTACCAGGAGCAACCCGCATGGTACACCGCCCACTGAAGCGGGCCACCTCCCACCGCCCACCAAAGTGGGCCACCTCCCTGTGCGTTTCTTGGCTTCGCGCCCGGCTGAGCTGCCGGACATTACTGAGCCCTCCCACCACGACAAGGTGAACGCACGTTGGGAGGGATGTCATGACATTCCTATGCGATCCCATCCCTATTCTAATCCCATTATTTTTAATATTATAAATGCGAAAGTTTGGATGGATGTTTGTTACTCAATCACGCCAGAACGGCTGAATGGATCTGGATGGAATTTGGCACAGAGATATATTATAGCCTGGTCTCACTTGTGTCTGCGCGTACATTTGTGCACTATAATATCTCCTGCGCAGTTGGCTAGTCTCAGTGAGATTGGCCGCCGTGGCCGGAGTCGGTCAGGAGGACATCATCATCATCATAGTCTGGAATAACACATAGGCTACTTTTTATCCCGGAAAAATATACGGTTTCCGAGGGGTAGGTTTGGTTTTTGTTTTTTATGAGGAAAGTTTTATGAGTAAGAGTATACAATTGAAGTTAGATTTACCTTCATAAGACTATCATATTGTATTGTAAATTTAAGGTATTACGAAAACGAAATTAAATTTCTTAGTAAAATTAGGTACGGAAATATGGAAAATTGTGAAAATTTGATACTTAAAATTGTATTTTCTATTTCGACTTTTCGTAGAATTTCAATGATTTATTATTGACTGACTCCAACATAAGACATCAAAGGTTATTGAGATATCTTCGCCAATGAAATATATTCACAGTTGGGAAAGTATTTGCACTACGTATTCTTTTTTTAATATTTGGTTATAACTCAAGGATGGCAGGCACTATACAAATTATAAGAAAAAAATACACCTCCAATGGTGTAATCATTTAAAATCATTTTGAAGTCGGTATACGTGTATCTTTATAGTCAAGAAGTAATTATAAAGAAACTATAAGTGTAATGACAAAAAAACGTACAACATGCTTTTACATACATTTGGATAGTAAAAATATAACATATTATCCCGTTAATAATTCATTTTATAAGAGTACGAAGCTCATTAATTAAGTTATGACTGGCGACAGCGGGTCCATTAAATTACAATGAGTCGCTTGTATACTGCTGCAAAGAGTTGAAGCCCGAGAACGTAAATTATACAAAGTCATTCGTATTCACCAGCCGTTGACATCGTTTCCTCTTTCGTTGGATGGTTATGTACGTAGATACGATTTGTATTAAAGACAAAGATGTTTTAGCACTTGCCAACTAGCTTTCAAGCTAATTATCTAGTCTGTGGTATCTAGTCGTTAAAAATATAATTTATTATCAAGTTTTAATATTTATTATATTATTACACATACCAATATTTTACTTATTAATATACTGGAAGTATTAAGAACCGTTCATTTGCAGACTAATCGCAAAGAGTGATAATTTTACTTTATTACAAAAAGTGATGTTTAAACAGCCACAACTGGCCAGAACTATATAAAATAGAGCATCTAATAATAATTTCGTTACGGTTCCTATGGCAACGGGGTGAAGTAAAATTTTTACGATCTTAGCTTAACCAAAGGGAGCAATTTCTTTATAAAAGTACTTTTTTAATATAATCCTATAAACTAAATCTTGAATGTACGAAGGATAAAATTAAATATTAATGACAGAAAGAAGTAAAAAGTTGTTAACTAAAATACATAAAAATACAATATAAATGAGGAACTATACTTATTCAATAGGATTATTGCGCAGACGTTGATCGTGGGCAATGGGCACTAGTTGGCAGAGCGTCCACCACAACGTGAGTGACCTTGACACTGTTCATTGTATTGTCGCTTTATCTGCCAACTTTCATTCACTTCTTATCTACTTGCCGAACTATAAGATGATAGACATTAATTATCGTAATGGTTAAACGTATAATGTATAAAAAATTCTTAAAAACTACATGTAATTTGTGTAATTTAGGTAAAATACGTTTGCTTATTTTATAATACTTAGTCATTTAAGAGTTTTAAACTATTTCTGTAATATGAGTGTAGTTTCAAAACACTTAACATAATACCAAGATTTTCCTCCATTAAAAGTCAAGACCAATAATTGCAGCTAAGTTATTTAGCTCAGTCATTTAATGCTTTAAATTATAATGAACACTTCCTCGATTAAGCTGTTGACTATATGAGACTCTGAAAACATTATTTGTCATTGAATTGTTTAAGCAATCTACGACGTAAGTACTTGAAATTAGAAATAATAAGTCACTGAATGACTGTGCTGTGCACTAATTATAATATGTACGTCTCTTAAAAATAGTACATTTTTGTTGTTTACTTTCAAAAAATATAATTTTAGAGAGATTGTGTATTGATAAATAAGAAGAGCTCCACTTGTTCAACAAACCATGGCTCATGGCAGGCTCATTAACATCTCCGCATTGGAGATGGTAAAGTGCCCTTTTCTCTTCTTCAGTTTAAAATACGATTTCTAGCAATGCTCTAGATTTAATGTATGTATGTATGCGAGATATAACCGAGTATAGTATAATTTTTTATATTGTAGATTATTTATAAAGGTATATTTTATTTTGTATATGTAAATGGTAACTGATTTAATAAGTAACTTCATCACACTGAGATTATACAGAGAATTAAATCAATATTCAAAAGAAGCATCCTTCAAGCGAGCAAAGCTACAGCGCACGTTAGTGTTATAAGAAATAGTATGTGTAGTTATGAAACGCTATATAAACTTTCGATTAAATTGAGCAATATATTTCTCTCTTTTGTGAGATAAATTGTATTTTCGAAATTAAGACTTACGAAACAATGCAAACTAATTAATCACGGTACATTTTCGTGTCTAACATAAACCATGTTACTACATTCATTTTATTAACTCATGCAAAATTGTAATGTCTCAATATATTTTTATTTCTCAACAAATGAGGTACGTAGTTGAAAGTAAGTGGCTTGCATGATTATTTTCTATGAAAGTACTCAAAGTCGCGCTCCATATGACATGTCGGGCACTGTCTGCGGACGAACGACGCATGGGATGGTGACGGCGCTAGTAATCTATTCATATAATAAAACTATAGAGGTCGAATGTCTGTAAAAAACATAGAAAAAAATGCCAAAAATCGAATCAGGAGATGTAAGAAGAGAAATAGAACAAATCCAGTTTATTTTTCAAATTTTTTGTTTCTCTGTCTCTTTGTCTGTTTGTAACGGCTAATCTCCGAAACTGTTGGTCCGATTTGAATGAAATTTTGCATGATGGTACTTATATCCCCTAAATTAAAGAGATATAAAATTAAAGAGTTCCCGTAAGATAGTTTAAAAACTATAGTAACTGCTAGAGCTTAGTACACTAAAACTACTGATTGGATTTTAATGAAACTTTACAATAATATAGTTCATACATCAGAATAACAAATAGGCTACTTTTTATCCCGGAAAAATATCCGGTTCCCGTTGGATAGATTTAGTTTTGTTTGCCTAGAGGCGAACCCGAGCGAAGCGAGGGTGAGCCGCTAGTAGTTGCATTATAACAGCCAAAGATAGATTCATACCACAGTCTAATAAAACAATGTCTCATCGTATGCGTATGTAAATTGGGAGACTTTTTCACTGAACAATAATAATGTTTGTCATGAATATTTAGTTTGCTTTGGTTGTGTATCATCGCTACATCCGACTATCAACTGACCTTGAACTTCTGTGTTATATTAAAAACCTTGAAAGTATATTTTCTGGAACAAATAAAAATATTTTTATTACACACCATAAATTTACATAAAAAAGAAAACGATAAAAAAACCTAGTAGATATTAGGTACAACAAGCGACCTTATCGCTAAGTGAGCGATTTCTTCCAGACAACCTGTAGACAGAGAGGAAGAAATAGAAGGAAATGGAGGCGCACTCGATCGAAAGTAAAAAAGATAGAAAACAACATAAATAGAGAAAATATTATTACACTGCTATTTTTTGATAGTCTCATATAAATTTCAAAAAAACACTTATTAGGAGTTATCGATTCATAAGAAAATTGCAACGATAAGGAGTAACATGCACAAAAATACACCCGATTTGTATACCTACTTATTTCTGAACTCGGTCAAAATAGGTAGACTGACTTCAATCACTTAATCATCAAAAATAATAAGTAAACCCTTGAGGGTGGAAGTTTAATTTGTTTGGCTAACCACATTTTTTGACGTTATACTTCTTTTGGCACGTTTGGAAGCGACATGTCGCTTTCAGCTAACTTCATCATGTCGCTTTTTGGCTGTCGGTGTGCGCGCTCATCGTAAAAATTTCACTCTCATAGTTTTTCCCAAACGTGCCAAAAGTAGTATAACTTCAAAAAATAGATTCACAATCGAACTTGAGTAGTAGAGTAATGGTCCTTGCATTATATTTAAAAATTATAATATTTTCTTATGAAATTCGTCATACCCATTTTTGCTTGATAATATTTTTTTTTTAGCCACCAACAAGTGATTATACCAAACAATAGGTAGTACTGATTATATTCAGTCGAGTGGTCTCACGGCGTGGCGGGAGGGTGCATCGCAATAAAAATGTATAGAGCCGTGCGGGAGGCGAGCTACCGTAGCGCAGCCCTCACTTTGACATCATTACAATTATTGCTGTATTGCCCCACCCTTGTTCTTTTCCGCAAAATCGTCAATGTGTACCTATAAATACATATAAGCGGAGTTCAAGCATCTTGTCATAGTTTTTGTCTGTCTGTTTTTCTATTTGTAAACGTATATAAACGCATTATGAGTAACATACATATAATTTTCTGAAAAACTACAGTTTTCGCATAGTATCATATAAGATACCAATTAAAAAATAGTATATCGTATACACGTACAAGTTTGTCCTTTCGTAACTCCTACTTTTGTGTAATATAATGTAATAAAAAATTTAATACCCTAGAGTCACGAATGCTTTCATTTAGTGTCGTGACATTACCGTATATCTTCCGAACAAGTGTTGTTACAGCCTCCCAATGAAAAAGGTTCGTGCTTTGTCAATTTACCTCTTTTGTGATCTAAAGCTTCGGTAGACACTGACAAAGGATGCCCTAATTCAAATCCTTGTATTGAGATAACGAGATATCCTCCGAAATTGAATCCCCGTGATTTTTTCTCTTTTCATTTTGCCACCGAGAAGTTCGAAGTTATACACGGGCGTTGAATATTTGTAAATGACAGATATGTAATATATTTATTTAAATATACATAAACGTTCTTAGCATTCCGACTTACTAATACTATTCATGGCTGAGAATTTAGAAATGTTGCACATTTTAATTTTATTTTGTCGTAAATCGTTTGCTGGATCGCACCCAAGACGACAGAGACTGTATCATCTAAACACCCAATTGGAGCCACGTGGGTGGCCGGTTGTTTTCAAGTTTGCAATAGCAAAAGCTTCATCATATCTTTGGTGTGATTCAAAAGGCAAAGATTTAAAAAAAAAAAACTAATTTCACCCAGGTTTTAAAAAGACTTAACTGCCTTATACCGTAACGTTTTATCCATATAAGTAATCAAAAAACTGGTAGCATTATGTAATTCGTCGGGAATCGAAAACACGACGAGAACGTTAATGTTGATTGTTTTTGGAAGATTGGGAATCTTCAGCGTACAACTTGATGAATTTTTCATTTACAAATTTCTTTTTATAAAAAAATCTACAATATCAAAGTTCCATATTGAATTACTTCCTTTTTTGTAGGTACTAGTTTGATTTAATAAATGTAAATATAATTTATATATTACACACAATTTCAAATCAGTTTTTCTGTTGTAAAAATGATGACGAATTTTCTTGATTAATCAATGATTTCTCATAATTCGAATTTATAACATACGATGTCATTTTATGGCAAGGTTAATGGCATCATTCGTAAAAGTATGCATATTTATATGTGCAATGAGCAGGAAATTGGCATTTGGCAAAGCTTGTGATGTTAGCTCTACAAATCTGGTACGTTTACTAATCTTAGTCCCTCCCCGATTTACCTTGGTTAATAATTAGCGCAGATACTATCTTAAGTAGCAGAAATTAATTACGAACATGTACTTTTGTAATTTGTTATCACAATATCGGACGAGGTAGTCTAATTGGGTTCACACATGAACAGTGTTGGAGAATGCATTGCGCTTACGCTTATTTTAAATACTCTTCTTATATAATAAGATAGTGGAGAGATATTAAATATAATAATCACTGCTTTAATGTTAAATATAAATTTAACTATTTTTTCTAAGTAAATGTTGAAAAGTTTTCATTAGAATATTAATTTAATTATTAATTGTGCATAATAATGCTATATACTATATTTTATCGTAGAAAGTCTACTCATTACGTATATGCATACTTTCGAATAGAATTGACGAGTACATTGCCATGTCTTCCAATAGTTTTTTTTCTTTTTTATACAGTAAAGACTAACATCCTTAAAGAGACCATACTATATTAAAATATTTGCATGAAAAACTAAGGAATGAAAATAACAATAATTGCACTATGGGGCGTAAGAAATGTTGTGGTCACGATTGAACCGCATATCGGAAATTATACAGCTACGGGATTATTGCCGTAAACTAAATACTGTAACGGTACTCCTCTTTCTAAGCAAATTAGCCATCGTAGTAGTATACTAGATTGCATTAATTATAACTCTTAGATACTCGTTTACCTTCAGGAAGTCGTATTTCATGTAATAGTGTCTTGCCTGCGATAAAATGTTAGTAGGAAAACACTGAAAACATTCTATTATTTCTCGGTTATGATATTAGCTATAATTACGCAGATACCTCGAGATTTATTTATATTATCTTTTATCGTTCGGAACTGGCACTTTTTATGGACTTGTTAAAGCTTCATAGAGAGTTTTCGAGTATGATAAATGTCGAGACGAGTCTTATTTGCGTACGCTGTTTGGGTCTACCGGTCTATGTTTGAGCTTATACCATTGTGACGGTACAGCGGGCGGCTCGTTATAATTCAACAATGCTCTCAAAACGATGTCTGAATAAGTAGATTTTTTACTATGAATATAAATATGCATGAAAGTAATTAAAAGTTTTATTATTTTTTGTATTTCAACATTTAAGATAACGTTAATTGTATTAGTATTTTGATAAATTTACCATACCTACGCAGTTTCAATTTTAAAATGTATAATATATGTATAAAGAATATATATCGCACATCGCATAATGAGTTATATACATTGTTTTAAATACATTTTTAAGGAATCGCTCCTTAAAAGATTTATATTTATGTATTACTCATGCAATGTTTCTCGCAGCATCTGCGCGCACATTCTCTGACGATGGGCGACGATGTTTTTTCGATTCGTATAACGCATTCACACAATTGAATATTTATTATTTTTTCGGATGCAAGTTCGTCGACCGTGTAATCTGCACGTATTCGGCCTCGAAACTGTTATACGAGTTGTTACACATTAGTCAGTCGTGAAGTGAGTCTATAAGTTAATGAAAACTTTCAGAAAACAAGTTTTAAAACTTTACTCTTATCTAGATCGAAACCTGCTTCAGGAAAACAACCAAGCCAACTTTCGCTCCTTTTTAAACAAACGAGAATTTTTATTAAGCTTGCAAGTACATATGTTGTGATTTATATTGCAGGATTAAAGGGCTTTTAAACAACATGTAAAATATAACTCAAAGGGACAAATAAAAACTTTTTTTTTAATTTACCAAATATATATTTTTGAAAGATACCTGATTTCATATTACATTGAGTACACTTGAATATCAGTAAATATAATCAAGTCAATTAAAACCGTCAAATTTCTACGATGACTAGATATGTTACTATTTATTAATAAATATTGCACGCTTGAGTAATGATCCGTAATTGGTGACAGTATGAATATCGGTGTAAAATAAAGAGTTCGTGACATCCGTCATTTATAACTGTTATTTATCGATAGGTACTCGTATGATTTAATTTAATATTTTTATATAAAACTTAAACCGCGTCTCTTACTAATGATTTAGGTAGAGGAGTACAAATGGCGATTTAGTAACCTTTACGCAACATTATCGTCGATATTGTTGTAAACTATACAGGTATTAGGCCTTTCAAGCAGACTACATTGCTAAGTACCTATTGAGTGTACGGCGGGCCGATGTTACACCATATGTGCATGCAAATTTAGATTTTTGCAATCGTGAGTCACATTGTTACCGAAATGGTATGGTAGGCTTATGAGCAACCGAGGTGAAGGGAGAGCATACGGTACTCATTGGGATTCAGCACGACGTGGACCAAACTTTTCCTTATCCGGTCACTTTGTAATATCTCTATTGTTTGCAAGAATAGTTAATCCATGAATTTAAAGCACCTTCACTTGCTATATTGATGCGATCGACATCGGTAATCGATCAACTCTATAAGCAACATTTTGTAAAACTATGTTTTCATTTCATTTTATGTTGCAGTTACTTATTTCATGTTTATAGGTTTAAATAATATATTTTTTAAATATTATTTAATCTATCGTGTTTGATGTTTGAATAGTTCTTCTATAGTCTCAATAGTTTCATAAAAAATATCGAAAGTTAACAATCATTAGGGCTGATTTTTTCCATTACGACTGGTGTTGGTTGTTTTTGTCTGAATTGCATTGACAATGTTAGTAGACGGGTGTTGCGTCAGATTTACGGTAATTTCACGGCTGGTGCGTTTGGATAGTTCCTTGTGGTGGAAAAGTGAAGTGCGAAGTTTCGGCGAGGCTCAGCGCGGTAGAGCGTGGCTATGCGGGGTCGTCGTCTCCTCGCCGCTTCGCAACGAGTTACCAGTTACCATCGCGCTACGAGCTCTCGCGATTCTATGCTGTAGTGGGGACCAATTGCAATATTCACTGTTAAGATAATACTAACTAGGGTCTCTAAATTATTATTATACACAATTACCTCTTTACCGTTATCCCAGTAAGATAAAACGTTAGAAATTATCATTATGTGGTATGATTGTGCGTGGAAAATAAATGTTAAATTCTACTTAAAATAATCGATTTAAAGCATACTTTACTAGCAATAGAAATTATATAGATTAGATACCTATATAATTTTTTAATCATCATCATCAATCATTGTTTTCTTTTGACCACTAAACTCTTTATAGACCAGTAGATAGAACAGGACAGAAATATGAAATAGATTATTTTGTATTATTTTAATTAAGAAACTTTCGCAAATATAAATTATATCAGCTCGAAAGAATTCTTCTCTGTTGTGTGTTTAATAAATTCCTTCAATATTATATTAAATATCAGAAAATATAGGAAAAATTGGCGATTGAAATAAACATCTGTGTATGTAAAATATTAAAAAAACAATTTCTCCAATTTTTATAAGACAACTATTAATATTAATTCATAGAGTTACATCGTATTATGTAGCTGCATGCGTTAAGGTTATATATCCGTGATATATAAACAGGAGTCCCATATTTTTGAATAACCATTAATTTTTTTTTTAGTAATATAGGGGAGACCGGGGCTGGTTGACCAAGTTTCAGCTTAAAGGTTTCTATTTCTATTTCTTTAGAGTATATTAATTTAAAAACGAGTTTAGCTCATAGATTAACTATTAAGCTTTGCAAAAAAGTTGCAAAAAGCACGTTATTCATTATGATATAGAGTACAGGCCAGTTTTTGTAGAATAGGAAAAACTGGTCAACCTACCCCATGCTTGGGGTAGGTTGACTATTCACCTGGGGTAAGTTGACCTATGAAGTTGTAAGGGCAAAATCTACGAGAAAATAGGATAAAAGACACAAAAATGTATTACTCATTTTTTTATTGAAACCAAGGCGATCTTCCGCCACATCAATTAAACACAATAAAATTCAAATTATAAGAATAAACAATCAGACATTTAAACATTAGGCAATTTGATTACCTAAAAATAAACAAAGTTTTTTCACAAAACACAAAACACTTTCTCATTAAATATTTAAAACAAAATGAAATTATTTCTTGCAAACTTTAACCATTTGGTAACAAATTATCATATCTATCTAATATATATTCTAATATATATATATATATATATATATATATATATATATATATATATATATATATATATATATATATATGTGGGATGGAAATAATAAACTGTACTTGCTTTTAAGAATTTTAATTTAATTTTCTAACGCTATACTAATTACACCTTTCGAACGTAACTCCATTCTCTCTAAGACTCCCCTCTCATTCCAAAACAACCAATCATAATCATTCTGGCTTCACGTTCCATTCCACGCTAATTTAAATCCTACAGATTCGGTCATCCTGCTGAAGTCTGACCCCAGACTTCTTTATTTATACAAATTACAAACTAAAACAAATATAAATATTTATGCAAATAAACTTTTAACAATTGAAACATTATGTTTGACTCAAACCTATAAAACCAAAATAAAATAAACTACACTTATCCTTAACTTTGTAAGAAAGCAATTGAAAACTGTTAAGTTACACTATTAAACAAATCAATAAATTAACCTTATTATAAACAATATGTAATAGCTTAATATAGAAAAAGTAAACCTATTTTAGTGACTAAATTACCTAATTTATCATCAAACTTTTCCATCTTCATACAACATTCAACATCTTATACTTTGAAATAAACAATTTAAAAAGAAAATGATTTACATACACTGTACTGCTAAGTTAAACTGTCATACAAATCAATAAATTTTCTTATCACAAACAAAATGTAATAGTTTAATAAAGAAAATCTAAACTTATCTTATTGACCTAATTTCTTAATATAACATGTGGTGTAATAAATAATAAGATAACAGCAGATATACACACATTTTTTGCCCTTAAAGGTGGTATGCCTTACAACACCTACAGAATTCAGCCTATTAAATGTTTAAATTAATATCAATAAAATTAAAACAAATTAAACACACAAACTAATATTCACCTATTCAAATGGAGTTGGCCTGTGGCCATGCCTTAATGTACTCAGCACAAGTAGTTGTTGCAATAGGACCTTCCGCAGAACTATCAGCTTTCTCAACATTGTATCTGTCCTTCCCTTTTACTTTAGTTACTCGATAAGGCCCCAAATATTTTGATTTTAACTTTAGTCCTGGTCCAAACTGTGGTCTCTTAATGGCCACAAGGTCTCCTTCCTGATATCTCATACTCTCTTTTCTTTTCTTATTATACTGATTTTTGTTCTCTTGTTGTATTTTTAAAATTTGTTCTTTTGCTTTTATTCTTAATTCCTCTCTGTCATCATAATATATTTCTGCACTTTCTTGTTGCAATAAATCTTGTAATTCTATGTCTTCTTTATTTTTCATTTTCCTGCCTATAAGCAAATTAAAGGGTGTTGTATTTATACTTCTCTGATATGTAGAATTTAATGCTCTCTGTACTTTACTGATATGCCGATACCATAAACCTGGATCTTGTATACATAGCTTCGTCAACACTGGTATAATGATACGATTAATGCGCTCGACCTGTCCATTTCCACGGGGTACACCAGTAGTGACTTCAACAAGTTCTATATTCTCATCTTCACAGTACTTCTTAAAATCATTACTTGTAAATGCAGTTCCCTTATCTGTAATTATTCTATCTGGATTTCCAAAAATTTGCTGCAAAATATTAAGTTTTGACAATGTTTCCTTAGTAGTTGTTGTTTTTACCGGAAATAACCAAACAAATTTTGTAAACCCGTCCACTATAGTTAGAATATAATTGTACTGTTTCTGTGTTGCCGTCAGTGGCCCTAAATGATCAAGATGTAAAGTTTGTAGTGGTAATGACTCCTTCTCTATGGGGTTAAGAAATCCCTCTTGCTTTCCACTCTTCCTCGATCCTAGAATGCATGGTATGCAAGACAACAAATAATCATTTATTTTTTTATCAACACCTGGGATAAAATAATCTTTGTCAATTAATTCTTTCATCTTTTTGGTAGAAAAATGCCCATTGCTGTGTACTTTTCCAATAATTTCCTTTTCCATGCTTTTTGGTACTACTAATAATCGTTGAACTCCTTTGTAAAGAATATTATTTTCCATCCAGTAATCCTTGTAAGGTTTTTCTTTCAAAATATCCTTTATAGCTTTTAAACCTTCGTCTTTATCTTGAGCTTCTCTTAACTGACTGTGAATGCTATTCATTATTACTCCAATGTATGGGTTTCTACTTAATGCATCCACGTGTCGCATCCTCGAGCCTGCCCTATGTTCCACCTTGTAATCATATTCTTGAAGAAGGAGAACCCATCTCGCTACTCTGGCTATCAAGTCTTTTTTCTTAAGTGTCATCTCAAAAGCTAAACAATCTGTCACTATTGTGAACCGAATTCCAATCAGATATTTACGGAATTTCTTGACCGCTTCTATCACGGCTAGTGCTTCTAGCTCATAGCTGGTATACTTCATTTGCACCTCTGACGTCTTTTTACTCATGTAGTAGACAGGATGAAATTTACAATCATTCGGGTCTTTCTGCATAAGGATGGCAGAATAAGCCACTTGGGATGCATCTGTATGCAATTGTGTTTCTAAAGCTGGATCAAAAATTCTTAATACAGGGTATTCTGACAGTTTTTGTTTTAACATCTGAAAAGCAATTTTCTCTTTTTCTCCAAAATAAAAATATTTATCCTTCTTTAATAAATCTGTAAGCGGTTTTGCGATCATTGAATAATCCTGAATAAATTTCCTGAAATATGAGGTAAGTCCAATAAAACTTTGTAGCTCTTTCTGAGTTCGAGGCTGAGGAAATCTCATGACTGCATCTGTTTTATGAGTTGATGGCTTTATGGTGCTATTTTCAATAACATGTCCTAGGTATTCTACTCTCATTGTAAGCAACTCACTTTTGTTCCAGTTAATTTCCAAGCCATACTCTGCTGCTCTTTTCAAGACTCTCTTTAGTTTCACTACACCTTCCTTATAAGTTAGAGATGGTATTATTACATCATCAATAAAGATTAGCACTCTGTCTTCCACCATCAAGTCTCTGAAAATAAAGTTGATGAAACGAGTAAAATAGTTTGGGCATATGGATAAACCAAAGGGTGCTCTAGTGAACTCATATTGACCATTATGGGTAACGAAAGATGTATACTTAGTACATTTCTCATTTATCTTTAAATGAAAGTAGGCATCTTTCAAATCAAGCTTACTAAAGATTTTTGCTCCAAGTAACTTATCAATGTGGTCTTCTATTATGGGGAGAGGAAATTCATCTTTCACTATTCTTTCATTAACTTTTCTATAGTCCACACAAACTCGCGTCGAACCATCCTTCTTTTTAACAAGAACCAATGGACTTGCATATTCAGAATAACTGTGTTTAATTATGCCTTTCTGTAACCATTCACTTACTTGACTATCTACCTCCTGCTGTTCTTTAATAGCTAAGCGTCTTGGTCTCTGTGCAATTGGGAAGTCATCCTTCATGACAATATGCATCTCAATGGGTGCCTCCTTTGTTTGGACAGGACAGTAATTTTTCACTAAATTCTGCACTTCACTCCTCAGCTGCTGATCTGGCACATAAACAATGGGATCTTCTAGATCTGAAATTAAGCAATGTAAAATATTATGGCCCCCCTGAGACAAAACATTTACTGTCCCCTTATCAAAAACAATAGTTACATTTTGTAGAAATGGCTGACCTAAGATAACTTTATAGGGCATTACACCTTTAGGCAC
This sequence comes from Fabriciana adippe, assembly GCA_905404265.1. Taxonomy (NCBI): domain Eukaryota; kingdom Metazoa; phylum Arthropoda; class Insecta; order Lepidoptera; family Nymphalidae; genus Fabriciana; species Fabriciana adippe. Next base: position 13,385,651 of record FR989989.1, read on the forward strand.
AATATAGAACATACATTTAAAGCAATGTCCATCGAAATTCAAGTTACATTCAACTTTTCCTAACGAACAAACTTTAGCCGCACCGAGTCCGGAAAATTCTATTTCTTCCTTGACGTAAGAAATCACATCTAATTCGAAAAATAGCTCCGTAGTAATTAAATTCACATCACTACCTGAATCGATTAAACTTTCTACTTTTAAACCACCAATTTCTAATATTTTTACTGATTTGTTTTCACTACACCGTTTGTTTACGTTCAATGCCCGTTGACATTGACAGCTTCTGTCACTATCTTCGTTGTCGCCGTAGGCGCCGACCGCGCCATGTTGATTTGTCATAGATTCAGAATTCTCGTGTTCTCCAGTGGTGGCAACATTGACATCGGAATTTGCAAATGAATCCGGCGCTGCCTTCAGACACATAGCGCGAGGTTGCCATCTTGCCGTACGAACCCCGTTGCTGCCGCTGCCATCGTAGCTAACTTCATGTTGTTTACTTATCGTCGGCTTTTCCGTATCTCGATTTATGCACGCTGTTGCGATATGACCAAACTGATTGCACTTATAGCACTTAACACCATTCTTGCATGCACTCGCTATATGGCCCTTTTCACCGCACTTGTAACAATTACGAATAAATCTTGTTGCGTCCGCTTGATAATTAGTTTTTCTTTCTTTTATTGGTGCGAGCTCATTACGTTTCTTTGCAATCTTTTTCTTCATATTCTCATAAATAGCCAATTTTTCTTTTAGAACAGGATACGTAGTCACACCATACAAAATCGCTTTATTTGGTTCATAATCGACGATCCCATCCACAATATACTGTATCGCTATATAGTCGGCGAATTTGCCTCTTTTGCCTAACTCCTTCATAACGAGCATATACTCGTAATATGACTCGTCTTTTCTCTTCTTTCTTGCCGACATTAGCTCATGTATTTCCTTAACATTCCAGCTGTCTGGGAATTCTTTTTGCAACGCCACCTTAAAGTCCTCGTATGATTTAAATACGCGTTCTGACTTCACCCATAGCTCCGCCGTCCCCGTCAAACAACGCCGCGCCACAATGAGTTTTTGCGTCGATGTCCAGCCGAACAATTCCGCGTTCTCATCAATGTCTTGTAGCCACTTTGAGGAGCTTATAGTTTTATTCGTGCCGTCAAATTGGGCGATTAATCCATCATACCACATGGCCGTCATATGGCCGGCCGCATGACCACGCCCTCCTTCACCTTCGCCTCTTTTCTCTTCTTGCATCATTTTTATTTTCACCTTTCCGCCTTCTACACCTTACAATCACCTTATATTTCACCTTAGTTATTTATAGAACCTCTTCTGCTTCATCCGCCTTCCACCTTTTCCTAATTCCTTTGTTACACGCGCCACGCCACGTGCACGTGCCGGTCAGTCGGTACAAAAAAATAGATTTTACGCCTTCCTTTTTCCTAACTAATTTTTTATTTCCATCCCGGACGAGCCCCCAAAAATTGTGGGATGGAAATAATAAACTGTACTTGCTTTTAAGAATTTTAATTTAATTTTCTAACGCTATACTAATTACACCTTTCGAACGTAACTCCATTCTCTCTAAGACTCCCCTCTCATTCCAAAACAACCAATCATAATCATTCTGGCTTCACGTTCCATTCCACGCTAATTTAAATCCTACATATATATATATATATATATATATATATATATATATATATATATATATATATATATATATATATCGTATATATATGTTATAGGTATATTATTTTATTAATAAAATAAATTATTTTGAGATCATACTATCCAATCAGTCTTCTAAATCGGAGGTGCAATTTTTGCATTCATAGAACAATATTTTCCTGTTTACACATTTTGTGTGTGCCCGCAACTTGCACACAGTGCACTGAACCCATTCTTCTCCAAAAATACTGGAGCGATAGGATTCAGTGCACTCCATACAAAATGTTTCATCCTCATCACTATTCTATTACATCTTTGGATGTACTCCCTCTATTAGTCTTTCTTTTGTATGTTCGCATGGTCCTGAAACAATATCCATAATATTATGTTGCTGGTTGACCAAGTGGTCAAGCAACCCCGTTATACATTAGTCTACTAGCCCCGAACCACTTTTTAACTTTTAACCACATTCCATAACCTCAAAACTGCGACGAAATCAAATAGAATAATACATAAAAGAAAGAACATGAATCAAACATTCGTTATAAACTCTTTGACAATCAATAACCATGAATAAATAGGCATTATTACAAATAATATTACGACAAAAAAAATTACTTACGTGTGTTGTTTTTCAATATTACGTTCCTTCTCTCAAACGACGTGAGTGCGCGACGCCGCGTTCCTGGTGGCTGAGCAGGAGGAGCTGACGGACTCTCGTGTGTCACTGATTAGCTCAAGGCTATTGCCTCGGACGAGTTTTTGATAGTTAATCAACCTACCCCTATAGTCAACTAGCCCCGGTCTCCCCTACACTCACACTTACTGAAAGATTTGACTATTAAGAAATTCTAGGGACCTATTAATATACCTAATATATATGTGAAGGACTGGATTTGAGTTCTGGAGTTTCTTAGAATGGCCACAGCCGGTAAATGGCAACATCTGGAGGGCGCTGCGCGAGCGTCGGAGGGGAGTGCGGGGTGCTCTCGGGCTCCGGGTTTCAGCGCCACCGCGCGCCAGTCCCCTATACACCGGCCGTGCGAACGGCCACCGCGGTACGTTTTGCGCTATACTCGTGATTCATATTCATTATCCCTCGTCTCGGCCCTCACAGTGATCCTCCGCCTAGCACCAGCGGCCCTAACTCTCGCCGTTACATACATGTGAGTTTACACTCGTTACTCCGCTCTGCTCCTCCCACGCGCCGCGTCTCGCCGCGCCGGCCGGCGTTTTGCTTAACCTATACTTGTGGTGTATTTCTGAAAACAAAGAAAGTAGTGATCAGTGTGCGAATAATTGAATTTTAAAAAAATTAACTGGATAATTATAGGTAATAGTAACGCTTCAAAAATGCACCACGATATGCCATTTTGTGAAAATTAAATTATAAAATTTATAAACTCTGAGGAATGCTAATTCACTTTGCAAAGCTTTATAGATATAGGCTCGTATAAGAAAAAAAAAATCTTATTAGGGACCTCTTTTCTTGTAAGAGTAGATATGTCCTATGGTTGTCCTGTCTACCTTTTATATTATATAGTATTAATCGGCTATGTGGAATTGGCAAAAAAATAAAACTTTTAATAATAAATCTAATTAATGGTGAGAAACTAGATAAAATAACTCGATAGGTATTATTCGCGTTCATCTTTCAATTAGATTAATTAAACCGCTGGGCGGGTGATGGTGCGCGATCACGCGAGTGAGCGGCGTTGGCGACGGCGCGGGTGGCGTCCGACGGGTCTTCGAACCTGCACCGTGGAAATGGGATTACTGCACGATGGCCTTAAATGCCATTTTGTTCTCATTCTAGTCCGTGTAAATTGCAATAGATGAATGTTACGATAGGTTTTTTTTTTTACTTTTTTACATTCTTCATGAACATGTCGCGAATCAGATAGAGTTTTATTATAAACTATTTGAATAACATTTGTTGCTGTTGCAGTTACAGTTGGATGAATTAGGTTCATAAAAACTGGTTTTAAATTATAAGCAAGATTATATTATATAGGTTTTTAAAATGAAATATTTCATTCTAGGTACTTATAAAAAAGTTACATTTACGTTATATTTGCATCAACGTAATGTTTTGTGAGGAGAGTGATATAGAATTCTTTCCCAATTCCCGTCGGATATTACTTCCTATATTGCAAAAGTTTGCATTAAGTAATTAATTATAGTTTGGAATTGATCGAAACGAGGTTCGGTCACTAATTACATACATATTTCTAAAAATACCCATTTTTCATGTGATGGTTAGAAAGCGAGTGAAGATTTTCACATTATACATATCCTTTACGAAGAATGACAGGTAAAGAAGTGTCGTGCGCTACAATTTCTATATACACATTATGTAGGTACTTCTTCCAATACCATATTTTTTCATGCATATTGGTTAAAGTTCGCTGTTTACTTACAATGGTGTCTTTTTTATGATCAAACTTTAAATATCGTACGATATTACCATTCTCTTTTATCTATCGGTTTTTCCTAAGTTTCATGGCTAGTTGTTGGGGATTATATCATATTTTATGTAGTTTTCACCACCATTTCCATCTCAAGCTCACCGTATGTACAATTATGAAAGTGATTTTTATTCTTCCGTATTGGTTTTTCTACATATTTAATTGCTTACAATAATATCTTTTTTACAGTTCAATAAACCGAAGTTCAATTCACTAAAACGAATAAGATTCTTATTGGAATTTAGAAAATTAAATATAAATCTTGTTTAACCATTGAGTTATAGGAGCTTTTTAAGTTTTCTATGCAATAACAAATTTCATGCAACAAAAATCCAGTCTTGTTATAATTATTATTAATATAGGTTTAGTACATATTTAACTATTTATCTGATTTTAGCTTTTTTCGAAACCATGACAATATATTATATTCTCCATACGAGCTTAAGACACCTGTCAATTACAGTACAAGATAGATTTGTGATGTAAAGCGGAGGTCATTGTAACAAATTCTATTGTATTAACTAGACAAGACAGATGTGTGACACATTAAACTGTCGCAATACAGCACAACCTGAGCTATCGTCGTGTTGAGGTTGTTAGTGGTCGAAAAGTGTCAATATATTAGAAGGTTTACCAACAATGGTAACATACATACACATTATCTTTTGTTTCATTTATTTAACTTGACATATTGATTTTTTAATAAATTTTTATACGTAAGATTCTTCTTACCACCTACACTTAGCCACTATATACCGCAACCAATAATGCATGTACATAAACTACAAATAGTTTAGGATGAGTCGGCGGTATTCGTGTAGGTTACATTTCAAACAAAAATCTCTTAGTCACTGATGAAACTTCGCCTGTCTAAGAATCTTTTTTATTAGCAGTGCTACCGAGAAATTTTAACAAAGCACAATACAACAAAGTTTCTCTCATATCATTCAGCAATCTTGAAATATATAATGTGTATTTAAACTGCACTATCTGCATATAAGAACTGTTATAGGCATTGTTTTGGCTATCTCTACGTTCCAATCTAGCGCATTTTAAACGTGGCGTTTGTGTGCCAGATTTCCCAGGTTATTACCGTTCGTACCATCATTATATACAGTTGTGGAATAATATTCTGAAGATACAATGATGGAATGAGAGAATACAATTTGGCGGGTATCGGGTGTTGGAGCGCGGACGCTAGGCGGCCGGCGGCTCCGTTGTGACGAGAAATCACGCCGGTACCGCTACTCACCGCTACGGTACTTAGTTTAAGTCGTCGTTGCTGTTCTCTTAATGCATTTTGTTTTACTACCGCGGTCAATTAATCACTCCAACTGCCTTTCTAAGTATTGTACGTTTAAAATATAAGAAAAGTATTTCATAGACACGCTCTTATTCTGGAACTTTAAAAGTATTTTATTTTGTTTAACCAAGAATGAATTATCCATACACACACTACGAGATTGGACAATAATCATAAAAACCTTCATAAAGTTATTTTTTTTATTAAGAAGCTGTTAAATCATGTGTTAAACTCGGCATCCAAGCAGATAAAAAAAAAATAGTAAAAAACATCATTAAATGTCATAAAATCTTATAATCAGGTTTTCGGAAAACAAAAAGGTATTCTGTATGATTTCCAAGTAGGTATTAAAAAAAACATAAGTCTTAGCGCTGACATATCACATAAATAACATGTTGAAACATGTGGTAACCATAACCTTTACATAGAAGTAAGTTACTCCCTAAATTTTATTCTTTGATAAGTTTTGTCTTGTTGTGACGGCAACATGACGTCATAGCCAGCTGTAGGGCGGATGACGTCATGCCGACAGGGGCGTCGACCCTTCTAGCCCTAAGCGCTCGGCGGCCGTTGCGCTGCGCCTTGTTCTAATATCATGAATAACTTATATTACGGGCTGTATGCTTGGCGACCTGGGGCAACCTGCCTGAAATATGCTGAACGTAATTTATCCTCAGCTTCAAAAGCGAATAATGTGAGCCTTCACTATGCCTATATATTATTACCTTATTTCAGTGCTTATTCATTGTGAAACTTCTTTGGACTGTTACCTACTCTATATACTTAGCTGTCTACTCATATTTTATTCTTCTTTAGAAAGCTTAAATGTAATCCAATTTGTTTAAAGTTAAACTTAAATTTATGTAATAGGTATACGTATGTTACATACATACGTATACCTATGTACATATTATGCTATAATACATAATTGATAATCAAGAAGCACAAAAAAACAGTAATTTTACTGATTTATTTATATTGTAACCTAGGTAGGTTACAATATAAATAAATCAGTAAAATTACTGTAGGTAGGTACCTATCTTGGGTTTATTTTGAGTCGTTACTCGTCGTCGTCGTTGGGTTTATTTTCGTGTTACTTGAAATCTTCAATAGTGAATTTGAAATTAAAAAAGGTAAAATAGTAGTAAAATCTAGAAAAGTCATAAATTTTTTCTATTAGAGTGCCGGTGCCGATTGTGACACGGTAAACCTTTCACTCTAACGCCAAATAAATTACAATTTACCCATGACATGTTCATTTTATAAAATTATCCATGGATATAAATTAAATTTATTAAGATCCGCAATAGATTTTTAATAGCGTTACGATTATCACGTCCATCTAAATTTCTCCAATGTCCGCTTGTAGTGGTAAGCGCGCGTGTACAGTCGGCCGCACCACACATGAAGGAGAGAGTTATTATTGCAGTTTAATCTTTATGTAGTCAGGGCAAAGAACTATAATAGTTTCAATGTTTTTATATCAGGGTCCACAAAAGGCGCGCTCGCTTGGCTTTCCAGCGTCACGCGAGCTCATCCACGCCCCACATCCACACAACACTTAAAATACCATATTCATACACAATATTGTGTACTTATAATTAAGACGCTTTCATTTTAAAACGTTTTCACTAGTTCTGTATACTTTTCTCCGTGATTAGCACAAAAAGCAGAAAGTTATGATAAATGTGCAACGATTATATATATTATGGCCCCGCGTGGCCGCACAATATTGTTAATGTAGAGCAGAATTGTATACATAAGTTAAATAAAGACAATTTAATGATGAAAGTCAAGTCGTAAAAAGTCTAAACCAGACTATACCTTGAAATATTGAGTTCAGAATTTTACTCACGTGTCCTACCCTAAAGAGGGTTGGAAAACAACTTATATTTAGATATATTGCAATGTCACGTCCCCTAGGATTGCGTTTTGTATTAAAACTATCTACCTTATACACCTTATATACCCTAGTTATCTACCTTCACCTGGATTTATTGCATAAGTATATCACAATTTGCACATTCAGATTAAATCACATTACTATAAGATTTATTTTATAAATAAATAAATATCAATTATATATGTTGGGACATTAACACACAGCACCGTCTAGTTTCATGGTAAGCTACGAGGCCTGAGTTATGGATACTAGATAGTTGATACACTACACATATATAACTTTAAATACATATAAGATAAATTTTTAATAAGTATAAACATTCGTGCTCATCATACAAATGAATGCCCCCAGCGGGAATCGAACCCGCGACCGCTGGCACAGCAAGTAGATTCACTACAAACTGAGCCAAAAGTATCGTCGATTTTATTTTTATTAATATTAAAATCTATCATTTTAAACACAGGAAAATGATACATTACTAGGTATAGGCGTGTAATAAATATCTAGGCTAATATAAGAATACGATAAAATATGTATTGTGTCTGCATTATTTTGTAGGTACATATTTTGTTTGTACGTCACGCTCTGAATATTTTAAGTGTTCGATGAAGGGCCTACTTTATCATAATAGGCGTATTTGCTGTAATAAATGCTCAGAGGTTCAAACAGCGGTAACATGCTCTTTGATGCGTATATAAAAAAAAGATTGCTTAATGTGACATATATTCAGATTTTTAATCATATGTGTTAACTTTCTTACATACGAGTATTATATAGTAAAAGATTGTACATGCGTCAAAAAATCAGTGTAAGCATTTAAACTTTTAACTTAATGGTTAGTCTAATTACAGGATAATATCGTAAATATGTTTTATATTATACTAGCATTGCCCGCGGTTCCGCCCGCGTTCAAATGACCAAAAACCAAATTCTCAGGTTTTATATATCAGTATACTCTTTCATTGCAGTTTTTGTATTTTTTCTCAGAAATGAGATATTTTCCCGCGGTAAAAAGTATCCTATATGTTGACCCGGATAGCCAGCTATCACAATACCAAATTTCATCAAAATCTATCCAGTAGTTTTCTCGTGATGCGGTAACAGACAGACAAAAATTATAAAAACTATAGATTCGGCCTCTGTATCGATAATAATGTCTATTTCAATAAGATTTTCCAAAAAAATATTTAATGTACAGATTCGGCTTAGTTACAATTTTATTATACTCGTATGTATAGATAATATTCGCTTAAATATTTATCGGTTCCTATGACATTACGATTTGCAAGCTTTCTTTAGATTTTAGAGACAACATTTATAAAAGTGGCAAGTAACTGTGAGCGTTGCCGTTTTACATTAATTGGTTTTATGCTTTGCTAACGGAGCCGTCGCAAAGTCAAGTGGTTTCACTGAGCGACTCGGCAGTATGTTGAAGTAGACCACAGAAATTTTAATTGCCGCCCCCGCATTCATGAAATAAAAATATATAACCATTGCAGATGTATTGAAAATTTCCGCACCCCGCTGCTTTATGGAAAATGTTAGTAAAAGTTGAATAATTTTAGCCTTTATTTCGCAGCTTAGTCTTGGTTAATAATATTATATATCCTTTTCTCTCTTTGAGAATAAGCGTGTGACTAATGGCGTACGGTCGAGTCGAATCGTGAGAGCTATGATTCTGCATCGTAGATAATAATATAATACGTTCAAGCGCAATACGAACTACAAACTTTAATATTTTAATTTTAAATTGGAGTCTTTTTTATAATATTTGCTTATAATAATAACTGAAATCAGCAGCCAGAACGTGCTGGAACATTTTGTCTACGAGTTCATCGCTCTATCGAACAACGCAATTTACTTAATTTTGGCCTCTGTTTTCCATTTCATACATCTGTTTAAAATTCATTCAAAGAAGGCGGTACCTTAAAGGTGTGGATTGTTTTAAAGCTTAGAAGTTGAAAGCTTCAGTTAAACAAGTGTGACGGTAACGTGTGAGTGGTGTTAAAAATAGGTGCACGTGCCCATACTAGGTACTAGTTAAATCTGACATCCCTTCGTCGGCACTCTATTCATTTATCTACACTGCTGTTACATTTGCTACGATATTCTTATGTTTTAATCATTACGAAAGAAAACGAAACTAACAGAATTCGATTTATAATACTACCACTTCCACCTTTTTTATACCTTCCTTTACCTATTTCATAAAAATAATAAAAACTTGTAGTTTAACTATAGATATTTGCTTTGTTTCCGCTTAAAATATTAGTTATTTGAAATAATATAATTAAAATAAAGAACAAGAGCTATGGCATCGAATATTCATGTCCCAAAGTCAATTATAGTCTAAGTTGCATGTTAGGCGTGCTCACTCATACTCATAATTATTTGCTCTTCGTGCACGGGAGCGGCTTGATTTACTGAGCCACTGCGGCCTCGGACAGGGGGTTTAAATTAGTGCCGTGGCGTGTGTCACATAATATTTTATTTGTCTCCTCCTGCTTGCCTTCGGACTATATTTCGTTTAAAATCTTCATTCTTACTCCGTCACGAGCTATTTATAAACATGCCTTATTTAAAGAAATGTCTCACACCCGGCTTTATATAGTTAATCTCACTAAACTTTCAAGCTGCTTTGCCTCATTCCTCCTCGGGCTAGTAAAATATAATGTATAATTTACAGTCGCTATATACATCCTGTTTTGCTTTGAAAGCGTAATTTCATTATAAAACACACAAGAGATATCGGAAAAAAGAGAAATTGACAAGATTAATGATACAGGCTCTTTGCGTAGTGGCAGTATGGTGTACATCAAAGCGTTAGTGGACACTAATTTTCTTGTGACGATGCACAGGTTTAACTTTGATTATTATTGATTACAAAAAGCTTACGTAATTTATATGAATGATCTATTAGTTGTAAAAAAAGAGGTCTGTCTAGTGATCGAAGGTTTTTATTTCAAATACTGCCATTGTAACTTTATTTTTAATTTTATAATTCAATTTCTAGAATTCATTTTTGAATTCTTACCATAAAAGTTATTTCGGTTCTCAAAAAACTATATATTTAATAAACTAACACAGATTTAAACTACTTTTTTTTTTGTAATTTAATAGCAAGGAAAGTTACATAATTACTAACAGGCTCTTCAATTATTACGCTTTACTTATAACTTATATCCATCTAAATCCTAAACAGTGAAAATGAAACATATTTATTGATTAAAAGTTTTTCATTAAATATTTTATAGTCGATATTATCATGCATGATTACCTATAATACCATGATTATGCATAATATCATCAAACACTAATTGTATGAAAGTTTATTGCATGTTTAGGGTGCAGAGTTTTAATTATTTTGTACATTCTTTAATTAACATAATTTTAAATAGTAATACAATAATGAATACACAAATAAATAGAAACATAATATATTTAAATAATTTTAAATAATGATGATACTTTTTAATCGAAATGCATTTATCATTAAATAATTTATTTTATTTGTCTCTTTCGATTTGACTAATAAGGCTACTGATAAACAATAGGCATGGCCAGGCACGTACTCGGATGATGTAAGCGGCGATTTCCTGCGGGCTTCAGCTCCGAGCACCGGACCAGAGGCTTGTGGCGTACGCCTGCCTGTTAATTAATTACCCAGGCTGACGTCACCTGTGAGAGCGTGACTCCTTACGTTATTACTTTGAGCCACGATGTGGAAACGAAAACAGCCAAAATTTTATCTGCAACTATTGCTAATTATAAAAATCGTTATCGTATATTCTTCAAGGTCATTCTTGAACACAAAAAAATATAAGCTGTCAGAAATGTGAACAAAGCTATTAATAATGAATTAAATAGAGAATGAATGTAATTGATGTTAAACGTTTTGTTGAAATTAAAGATGAAAATCGCTTAGTTAACTATAATTCACTTCAAAGATGGCGCAAGAAAACGCATAGCAATGTTATAAAGCGATCGCATCTGATAATGCAAGCATGGTTCGGGCGCATCGTTAAGCGTGACTCATCTTAATGGCAGCAATTATATTCGAACGTCAGGGAGTTGGCATACAAGAACATACTATATGTGTAAGATTCTACAAAATTAATCGATTTTAATCCTCTAATTTTCTTCAGGCTTTTTGGCTTTGTAGATCATTTCCAACATTATTACCACTTGTCTTACGGGGAAGGAAAACATCGTGAGTAAACCTGCATGTCTGAGAGAACCTAGCTAGTTTTCGAAAGACTTGTGAATTCCGCCAACCCGCTCTTGGCCAGCGTGGTGGACTATGGTCCGATTCTTCTTGTAGTAAAGAGAGTCCCGTGCTCAGCAGTAGGACGTTAAAATAGGACTCAAAATATTACACACCTCCATCTATATTTTATTAAATGATAGAAGTTAAAAATATTGTTATACTAAAAAAAATAATCCACGATTATCCGACATTTGTTTAATCTTTGTAAAAGGAAGGGTGGTACCTCGTTATTCTTTAGAATAGGTCTGATATCTCTTTTAAATGTCAAGCATTCTTGGCAGTTCCTATTTGTGAAAGGATTTGCAGGCGCATTAAATGTCACTAGCGATGGTTTTTTGATATTATATTAGTAGTACCTGGGCGACCGAGCTTCGCTCGGAGTTTTTGGCCAAAAGTACAATTTTCTTTTTAATTTGGCTAAAACAAAAAAAAAACTTGAATAGATACAAAAGTAAAAAGTCTTTATCCGACCGGAATTCGAACCCGGACACCTGTGATCGTCAATCTTGCTCCTTGCCTTGCCTTGCCACGATGCTTAAGCCTGAACGTAAGAAATTATCGACCATATTTTGTGTGGAATTATGCGTAAGAAAACGGCATGAAAACTCGAAAACAGGCGTTTTCCCCGATATAATAATAATAATGTTCTCCTGACCGATTCCGGCCACGGCGGCCAATCTCATTGAGACTAGCCAACTGCGCAGGAGATATTATAGTGCACAAATGTACGCGCAGACACAAGAGCACTCTCTATTCCTGTCACTCTCATACTCCGGTGGGACGACTACTCGACACGACCGGTGAGAGTTAAGGCGCAGGACCGACGGCTTTACGTGCTTTCCGAGGCACGGGGGTGAAACACCGCCAACTTCCCAACTCCGGGCTGTTACTGAGGCTTACTATACAGAAAGACTCAATAACTAAACTTGGCCCGACCCGGGACTCGAACCCAGGACCTCAGGATGTGCAACCGTACATGCTAGCCACTACACCACCGAGGCAGTTACCCGATATAAGGCTAATCTAGATCAATTTTTGCCCTCGAAAACCCCCACGTACCAAATTTCAGCGAAATCGTTAGAGCCGTTTCCAAGATCGCTATAAATAAATAAATATACAAGAATTGCTCATTTAAATATATTAGATAGAATTTAAATTAGATAGATTAGAAATTCATAATTGTCAATACGTACCTACTATTACATAAAGTAGCGTATGAAATAAGAATAAATGTATTAATAAAACATATACCAATATATACATATTTACCACTCACATTCTAAAGAGCGTCCTTATTCCTTTTCACCGTATGTCATTTTGATCCCTATCTGCAAGAAGTGGAATGCATGTTGCTATCGCTCAAGCATTAAGTTTACTGCAGATACATAATTTAAGTCCTCCTACACGTAGCTTTTTAGTGCTAACCAGTTGTAGGCTTGGTATTAGAACAGGCCTTCGTATAAGGCATGTCTTATTGCATTCCACACTTTGATGGCTTTGAAATTACTAGAACAATATTTGCACTATCACCTAACATCAAATACATCTAAAATAATAATGGAATTCAGCTATGAAGTGAAATTTTATTTCTAAGTTATATATATAGCATCAATCTAGGTGTATGTTCGCTACGAGTTAGTTATTGAGTTCTAGATAGCAATTTAACTCCTAAAGGAATCTATTTTATGTGGGCCGAATGCAGAAAAGGCTTGGATATAAATAGAATTGCACGAGTTGCATGACCCAAACTGGTTCCTATTCTGAGTCTGCCTACGCTTGCTATCCTCCTGACCCGTGGCATTACCCTCGCTGACTCATTTTCAGCATCTACGTTACTCCCACTTTCGAATCATTACCTAAAATTGCTTACATAATATGTTGTCAAAGGTTTAAAAAGAAAAAAAAAAAATAATTACACCTTTAACAAAGTTAAAGTTAGACAAGGTTATCATAATGTTAGTTAATTCAATTGGTTACGCACCTACTGCTAAAATTGAAAATTTACCTCGCAATATGAGCTTTTCTCTAACTTGTTCTCACGCTAGAAGCTTGACAGACACTTGAGACCACTAGTCTCCGATACCAATTCATTGCATCGACAAACTGGTAAACTCGTTGTTGCTTTTGCCTTTATTTCTTCTAATGAGTTGGTGATTTCTAGTTTATGTTAATATACGTTCATTAATGTCCCCTCTTAAGTAAAAAATAAAAATCTTAGGTAAAATGTATATAATTTTATCATTTTTACTGAATTCGCAATTTATAATTTAAATAAACTCGAAGTAAAAGTCCAAATAAATTATATATAATTATTTGAACATATAAAATATGTTCGTAAAATTGCGTGGCGTGGGCGAGAGCGTGTGCATTCTTCCGCGATTTTAGCGCTGTGGTCTTTTTGCTCTTAAAACATATACGACGGTACAAGAAGTGGTAAGAAATAGAACACGCTTCGCTTACGCCGTCCTCCCCTTATTTTTTTATTTACCTTGCCGTATGTAAAATAAAGAGTGTCGTGAGCTTTAACATATGATTTTTTTCGCTAGAATATTGTATTTCCATGAAGCCAACTCCGATGACGCATATGGTGAGTCCAAACATAGTATTGATTCAACAGATTCAGAATTACCAGTTAGGTAGGTTTCAGAGAAAGGTTTTTGTAAATGCAGCATTATATATGTATATATGTATACATATATTGCGTAATGCATGTATTGCCAGAGTCCTTTATAATTGCAATTACATACGAGTTATGTTATTACTATACTCAGTTGCAGTTAATAGCTTTAACTGAATAGAGTTGGTATAGATTACTTGATTAATTAGATACGATATTGCAACAGTAATAAAACAGAATTATCTTAAAGAATTTTCTTTTTCACACATAGTAATATATACGCTTGTTTATTTTTTATATATTATTCAATCCAATAAATACTTTTAAAACTTATTTACGTTATTGATTATATGAATAAAATAATAAAACATGTGTTGTATTTAATATGTTATTTTTACATACACCTCCGTGCGAATTTCCGGGAAATTAATTATTAACATACACACTGGTGTATATGCGCCTGTCAACACGTTAAAGTATTTTATATATCGTAAAAAAAACCGTGATAGACAGCAGCAAAGTTAACCATTCATAGTACGCATCATTTCACCTGATGAGAATTTTAAGTGCGCCAGACTGGTTGGATGGACTTTTCGTTCACGACTTTTATCGAGCAAAGGATATTGGCAGGCATGCCATTTCTCGCAAAACGTACAGAAATAAACATCCCCCGCCGTACATGATCCGATAATTCCGTCAGTGCCCTACGAATGCACTTCGCAGCTGGAGAATTCGTCTTAACTTTATTTATTCCATTTGAAGCAGCGTCTTCAAACTGATCACATCAAATTTTATAACTGTGTTATTTCTGTCCGCACTCCGCATGTATGAAGTGAGCCGAGAAAGAGATTTTCCTTTGAAACTGTATCGTTTTGATCAGTGTCTGCTTACAATCGTGTTACTTTTCTGTTTTATTTACTTCTAACAACTTTTTTCTTAATTATATTGCTCTTGTAAACAAGGGAATATACATAATCAAATTATTTTAATTTGTAGTTTTAAGGTCTTTTTTTTTAATTAAGTACACGTTTACTTTGGAATTAAAAACTCGAGCATCGTACGACTTTTTGTTATGTTATGTATGCCTTGATTTTTATTTATATTAAATTATTTTATTTTTTTAATTTTTAAGTCCATAGGCACTTTATATTATTATTCTATCAGATATATAAAGTATTGAATTTGTATTTGAGAATGTTCAAAAAATTATTGACATCATCAAATTCTAATTAATTAATATTTTTTGAAACACACAGACTAAATTATCAATCTAATTAATATAGCTTATATTATAATAAATAAATAGTATTTAAATAAATCTTTAGAAATCTTACAATTGGTTTGGCAATAGGAATGTTATTAGATCACTTCAGTATTTATTTATATTCACCATTAACCGGTGTATATGCGGTAGCGTAGGCCGATAAGAGCTCGTTACACTGTTGCTCGTGCAAGACCCACACAGGACGAGTCCTTATTATAGCAGATATTGATCGGTACTAGCATTTAGATAAGCTCATATTCAGAGCCTATTCAAAGAAATATCCACAAAAACATTATAATATAATTTTACATGTAAATGGGACTGGGCTGGTCACGTCATCCGGATGTCAGATGACCTTTGGGCCAAACAAATAACTTTTTGGATCTCCCAACACAACAGATAACAGCATACTAGGCCCAGACGGAGAAGGCGGAATGAGGAGTAGAGAAGGCCTTTGCCCTGCTGTGGGACACTACAGGCTTATAATAATAATAATAATGAATAAATTGTCTGAAAGAAGATGAAGATAGTATTAAAAAAGTTTCTATACCTTATCTATACTTACAAGCTTTTTTTAATAATTATTAAAAGTATGATATTATGCTGCAAGAAGCCACATTGCATATTAGTTAACTAAAATACTTTAAAATAATGTAGCATAGCTAATAATAAATTGGATCAACTTGTATAAAAATACTATCTCAAATATACAGGCTATTATTATTATCGGTTATATCGTCAGTTCGAGGTGAACAACCTACTCTTTGTTTAATATAGACGCGAACTAATTCCGATATAATTATTTATTGCACGTGGAGTACTACGTAACTGTTTTTGTTTCCCAACATTTCTCGTGTCTTCATATTGTTAAGACTTATGAGAGCCGCCGTCAAGATTCCTTTCATTAATTAAAAAGATAACATAGAAAAACATATTTATATAATAAAAGAGCTAATACTTTCTTAGATTTACGCGAATATTTGACATTTTAAATAAAACTATCTTTTCGGATTATTTTGCGAATTTATTTTGATTTTTAGTTCCGACGTTTCGAACGCTTTACATCAATCATGGTCACTGGTTTCTCCCGAAATAATCCAAAAATATAGTTTTATTCACATATAATATCTACTTTATATTTATCTTTTACTTATTATACACTTTTACATGTTTGTATGGAGAATAAGTTAGAGTTAGGTATTTTATTGTCTCGGAATACAGAACAAACAATTATTGCAAGTGATTTCAATTCAGCTTACTATTCAGCTGACCTCTTAAGATTATTTTAAAGTGCAATAACACTCGATTTCTCTCCGCATCGACCTCGGCCTCGGACACGCACAGCTTCGATTATACCATGTGACCGAATCTTATAGAGGCAGGCTCGAATGTTATCTTTAACATTATCAATATTGTAAATTAATGAATTGAAATTTGGAATTATTGTGGATATTGAATTTATTTCTATTTTAATGTATCTACTGAGCTACTGTCAAAATGTTGCTTTTTCACATTGTTTTGTTTTAACTGTTTATTTAGTCCGCAATTAGATACCAGATGACTACGAGACGTTCACACGGACAATCCATTCAACTCTGGGTTATGTGTTTTGAAAATGTTAAATACGTTCTCACACTCTTTAAATGAATGTTTCTGTAAATTTTGAAACTCTGTTGAGTGTATCTCGCTGTGAATGTTAAAACTAAAATATGTATTAAGTTGTAAGAACCATTTTTTAATTTTCAACCAGTACATTTTCGTAATAAAATAACCATAAAAACTAAAAATAAGTACTAACTAAGAAATAAGTTAACACAATTGCGTTGTATAGAATGGCTAGAACAGATTTAAAAATTATTACGTCAAGTTTTTTGCTCTTTTTGACCTTGAAACGAGAACCAATGCAAAACCTTGTTTGAATGAGACGCCTATTACATCTTAAATTGTTTATTATTGTTCTTGAGTTGTCCTGCTGCAGGCTGACCTCGATCCTTGGTCGGCATAGTCAAATGCTGTGAGTCATATTTTAAATGAAATTATTTAATGCCAATACAAAATTTAACATTTTAATTTTCCTCTTATTTGACATCATTTAGTCTGACCCTTATTTGCATATGTGCAACGCAGCATAATGTTGATGGTCTATTAAAATTGTCAGCGTCATCAATTTTTAATGTTAAGTAAAAATTACTCTCATTTCTACTATCGGTTGTATCATATTCTTATATTATTTTCACATTATCTCCTGAATATTTCTTCTCTAATCTATTATTATTATATATTTAAAATTAAATCTTAAAAAACAATAACATTTCTTAGTTTCAGTTTAAAATATGTTTGTGATGTCTGACAATATTCTGGTTATTTATGGACCATATATATATACCAAGGATTTTTTTTTGTTGTAACTTCACATTAATATTTACGTTTCATAACACATATTAAAATGTTGCCAGGTACCACGTTACATATGTAAATTTTTAAATGAACGTTATTTCTACCTGCCTTCATAACTTCGTTTCGCTTGATTGTACTTAATTCCTAAGTCTTGTGCTCTATTGAATCGTGACGGAACATAATGAACATAAATGTGCACACGATTAAAATTGAGACATTGATTTGTAATGGACTGTTTCGTTCACTGGCGTTGTGCATTTGTTCTGTCACTTTGTAAATGTTATAATATACTTAACAGTAAGACTCGTATTTATTATAGAAGTTCTTTTTTTATATAATATTCAATTTGATAATCGAGAATATAATTATTGTGCCTAGAAGAGAGCGCTGTCTCAGCCTAGTCATAGAGCTGGATCTTGTCTTAAAAAGTGTTCATCAATTTTTTAATTTTCATGTTGCGACTTGCTTCAATAAAATTTCGAAATCAAAATCCCCGATTATCTTTAATATGTTTACTTTTACCTTTCTACAGTCTACTGTACTTGGTTTTAGAAGACATCATGTCGCACTCTAAATTTAGCATCAATTGTTTAAATGTAATAGTGAGAAATCCAAACGATGAGAAGCTGGTCTTGGTGAATGTCATTAATCGTGTCAATTGTAAACAAGCCCGTATGGCGGCGCCGGCGCTGAGTCATACAATTGCGATGTGGGCCGGCGCGGGGCATTGTGCCGCCTCAAGAAGTGTAATATGATTGTATGTAAAGGAGGCGCAGGCGGGCGCCTGCGACGCCGACGCAGATCCTCGAGAAAGCAGCGACTGTCGTGACCGACTTATGCTACATCGAAATAATGTGTAAATGCTTTATCTCATTAAATTAGTAATGATCCTATGGAATCCATTACAGCTAATCAAAGACCCTTTTCATGTCAATTTTAGCTTTCTTCTTTAATTTGACTAGATATTTTGATTATGCATACAAGCTTTGCAATCATATCACTTGTGCTAAGAATACGAATATTACGTTTAGATATAATAACATTTATACTTTTACATTTTATTTAGGTTTTCATTGTTCACAATAAGGATTTAGTTGTTCAGATGAACTTTATCTACTTGCCTGGCTCTCTCTCACGATTTATGTCGTGATGAAGCCTCTTGCAGATTCACGACATGATAGCTTGCTATATTTGGTAAATCGATTGTAACTTAACCCTACTTACGAAAGCACCTGTCTAATGTCTATCCACAATTATACGTTAGAAAGCATATGACGACCCTTGTTAGGGGAATCAGTGAAGGTTAATACAATAATAATTAGTTAATCCCTAAAAAGGTACTACTTTATATAAATTGTTATAAAGACAATGGAATGGATATGAATAATATGATTTTTAATATATGGTTAAAGAACTGTATGAAATAAATATTTACTTTATTAATCATTTATATTTAGAATAATTTGTAGTATAATTAATAAAGGGTAAATAATTAACTACCTTTAATGTTTTTGTAGTGATGTAGGTAGTTGTAGCGTTGGTATCTATATATTAATACGTTAAGCAAAAACTTTGTACCCCTTTTAACGAAAATTGCGCGGACGGAGGAGTATGAAATTTCCCACATCTATAGTTTATGTAGAGAAGAAGTGCAGAATGCTAATATTTTTTTAAAATTATGCATAAAAAATACATTAAATCAATAAATAAAAACATTACACACACTACCATGTATTTTTGACACACGCACGCATATATACTCTTTTGTTTATTGTTAAAGTCTGTGGTCAAATTGAGAATAGATTAATATTGTAATATACACAAGACAATAAATATGTAACTTAATGAATTATGGTTGATTTTCAACCACATTTTAGTTATTATTAATTTTTGAGCATCTTTATTTACTTTCTATTCTACAAAACTCAAAAGTACAACATTCCAACTATTTAAACATTGTATTGCGTATTATAATAAAATAATTAAATATGAAGTCTTTAACATATCCTTGGCCCAGCGTGAGAAGAGTCGTAAACGAATAAGTAGAATTTTAGCAATGCTGTGTGCGGGTCATTGATCGGACCTTCCTCTTTTTCTTTATTTATATCAGTCATTGATTATAATAATGCATTTTAATGAATTACGATTAAAAAGCGTTATTTATAATGTAATGAAATACTTAAATTGATATCGATAGTTGATTTATTTTACAACATAAATAACTAGATGTTCTTCACCTATAGGTATACCTATTATAAAGTTCGACTAACATTATTGTTGATGGAAGATTAATAAAAATAAATGATAAATATGTTGCGACATCAACACACAGCACCATCTAATTTCATGGTAAGCTACGACGCTTGTGTTATGGATACCAGATAGTTGATACACTACACATATATAACTTTAAATACATATATCTTATAAATATAAACACACATGACCGCAGTACAAACTTTCTCATCACACAAATAAATGCCTCCAGCGGGACTAGAACCCGCGACCGCTGGCACAGCAAGTAGGTTTACAACAAACAGAACCAAAGTTGTCGCCAATTATAAGTATTACAATTAGGAAAAGGTTATTATAATAATATAATCAACATATTTAAGTTATTCTATACATTAACACATAATGAAGTTTTGTAAAAATGACGATATGTGATAAATTTTTAATAGAGTAATGTTATATTTTAAGCAAATGCCTTTTAAGATTGTTGTTTATTTGTAGATATGTTTAATAACGTTAAAGCCAAAGTTTCAAAATAGACTACGAAACATAATATTGCATAAGCACTATGCAGTACCTACCCACTAAAAACACACATCATCTTTCTGATGCAATCTGCTCCAATATTATTTCCATGAGTGAATCACTTTTCAAATTGCCTTTCGTGCTGAAATCTGCCTACTGGCCAATTAGTAAATAGTTAATCGGATGTGTCGTATATTCGGAAATAGCAATTCTGATTGATCTCCCGGGTGAGAGGGCGGGTCGGGCAAACGAGCAAATTAAATAGCACTGCGCAGCGCTGCGCCGGTCGTAGAGAACGTCATAGCATTGACGGTTATCCGGATTGCAATTATTAGAACTGCTCTCTTATTTATTATACTACTAGCGACTCACTCTTGCTTCGCTTGGGGTCGTCCCTAGGTACGTTTTAATGGTTAGTATGGAATAGACAGACTATATATAGCCTTCCTTCAATAAACGGGTTATCTAATGCAAAAAAAATTTTTCAAATCGAATTAATAGTTCCTGAGATTAGCGCGATCAAACAAACAGACAAACTCTGTCTCTTTATGACATTAGTATAGATGATATAAAATATCATAAATGTATATTATTGTAAACTAATATGTGAAAGCATCACACAAATAGCAAAGACTTGTTACAGTTTAGAAATTACCATTTCAGCACGTTGCATTTTTTCATGTAAATTCAGCACACGATAGTATTTGCATATACGGTCATGCAAGGTGTTGTAGAGCAGGTTGCTGTTTTACTTGGCACAGGTCTTGTAGGATTTTTAATCTATACAGATAAGTAAAATTGGAGTGTGTTTGTAATATTAAAAAACCGCTTTTTACTAAATGCATATGGATGTATACACGGTACATATACCAAAACAACATTTTTTACAATTTTTGTGTCTGTCTGTCTGTCTGTTTGTTCCGGCTAATCTCTGAAACGGCTGGACCGATTTTGACGGGACTTTAATTGGCATATAGCTGATGTTATAAGGAGTAACTAAGGCTACTTTTATTTTAGAAAAAAAAATAGGGTCCCACGAAAAAAAATTAAAACCAAATTAATTAATTTTGTTTTGGGAAGCAACCTAGGGACGAGTCTCAAACATAAAAATAAATAAAAGACAAATATTTATTGTATATTATAAGAATATACCTAAGTAAAGTGTTTATTTAGGTATACGTTCAAGTTTGTTTTTCATATTAACATTTTTTTAATCACCTAATTATTTCATTACAAACTTATCAAAAATATTTACAATATATAAGAAGTAGGTAAGTATTAGGAATATGCTCGATTTACATACATTACATATTGTTTTTACATTAGATATTATATTACCTGTTAGTCATAGTATTACTATGTTCCGAACTACAATTTGTTACATGTTTTATATGATGTTTTTTTAATAGCTAGACTGTTTGTCGCTTTATATTTATGTGTGCATATATGTATGTATTTATAAATTTATGGAGATAATAACCTTGAAACGTTTTAGCATTATGGCTCGCTAAAGCTGATGCTAAAATATTCAGTTAAAAGATTTATATGTTGAAGTAAGTTTACTGGGGATGACGTGATATCTCGTTAGAATGCTCTACAAGCAAGCTGTGGCATGAATCATGTACGAATATGACACACAGATAGCCTCCGTGGCGTCCGTGTGAATTATCTATAGAGATGTAATTTTGATTCGTCTAGCGAGTGAGGTCGCTGTCCGTACCACGTGATCGCTGTGATCCGACTTAATGGATGTTAATTTTCTGATGATAAAGCATCATCATGATGCGTGCGTGGCACGCGCATAGTTTTCATTTTAAATACCTGTCATTATGTATGTATAGCAATTTGTTAAATTACATATTATAACATTTTTTGATACAATTAAAATTAATAATACCTACGTATTCAAGATTTCTACTTGTACTATAGGTGCTGTTATACGTATTTTATTAAATTATATTAACATTTAATACATGAATTAAATTTCTCTAGATGATATAGAAAGGTTTTAATAAAAAAGCTTTTTTCATAAGTCGATACGTGCTATGGTATTAAGTGCTTTGCAAATGGCTATATCAGATTAGTAAGTGTGCATTTATTAGCAATACGATTGCAATTTTATTGGGCTATTTATTGGGCTGCAAAATAAAACTCACCGTTAGCGGTATAGATAATTTTGCAGGTTGGGCAGATAACAGTTGATAATATTGCAGTATAGCTTTTATATTGCATTATATCTTATCGAGTACATGTTATTGTCTTTGGACATTACGTAGGGATATATTGATCAATTTGATGATGTAATAAATAAAAATAAACATACATATGTATATAAATAAACATACATATATGTACTTTTAAAAAAGTAAAAAATATTTCGTAATAACGAAAATAGTCGACGCTATAATCAAAGCTTCGTATATTACGAAGCTCACAAAGGTTGAACTTACTGAAGTGCATTTCACGTTTCTCCCTTTGAAGACATAAGAATACATCACTTGTTGCATGGGTCCCATGTACGTATGTAAGAAACGCGTTATTTTCCGCAAGATACGCTGTAAAGAAAAGCGTAGTTCAACCGCTAAAATAATACAACACCCACAAGCAGATGGGAACCGTAAATAGGATAAACCATAAACAGTTTTGTAATTGTTTACCGGATTATTGTCGTTACTAAAATGTATCTAACATTTATTTTCGATCATTAACTATACGTTTAAACAATGCCTTGTGGCTTTTATAATATATTTCCCGGAAAACGCATTCGTTTGACCTGATTCTCATCTTTCACACGTTATATTCAATTCTGCTTTAATTTGGAACGTTTTAGTGCAGTGGAAGCTGTCCATTGTGCTGCATTGTTTAACTATGCGTTCAACAAACACATGTACATACCTACGCAATTTTATCATAGACCTTTTAAATGTTCGCAATTCACAAAACGCCTACCATAATATTTAAAATTATAAATCCTGTTTAAAGTAAAGAAATGGATAAATTTAATATAAATAATTTGTATATTTTTAAATATGATGTATGACATATACCTATGTTATTAAAATATCTATCTTTTCACTGAGATCATCTATACAGATAAATAAAGTTGAAGTGTGTTTGTAATGTCAAAATAACAGCATTAAATGCATATGGAATTACATACGGTATTTTTAAGAAAAACACATTTTTTTTAAATTTTTGTATGTCTGTCTGTTTGTTCCGGCTAATCTCCGAAACGGTTGGACTAATTTTAACGGAACTTTCACTGGCAGATAGTTGATATTATAAGGAGTAACTTTTATTTTAGAGAAAGAATTAGGGTTTCGCTCAAAAAAATTAAATCGTACCTAGGGACGCACCCGAGCGAAGTGAGGGTAAGTCGCTAATTGATACATAAAAATGTTTATCAGTGTAAAGGATGCATCATATAATTTTAACATTTTGCAATGCAAATAAAGTACACCAATTAAAGCGACAATTTTTAGAAAAAAAAATGGGAAAGCATCGTACAGAGGTGATTTGAAAAGCAGCAGACAGCCTGGGCAACCTTTCAATTACACGAGGGCAATCGGATCGACGGCGACTTGCTGCGAGCGTTAATTAGAGAATTCCCGCTAGTGCCATGTATAACTCTTCCGGGCCCTCTGGTCCTCCCGCTAACCAATTACAAGCCATCTGATGAAGTATATAGTTTGCACACAGTGCTCGCTGGCTTAGTCACCCGGCCTGAATAAAAATGACCATGAAAATAATATAAGCTAGGTACTTAAATACTGCGTTGAACCAATGACTCAATAGTCATACATATGTATAAGTTACCGAGTAATTATTAATGATAATTACATATAATACCTTACACTTTATTTGCCAAATACATAATTTATAAACAAATATAAAGAAGAAAATTATTTTTTATAATATATGTATATCTAAACTAGTTTTAATTATTCTACTTTATCATTTTTCTTACGAGTAAATAGTTGAGCATTTATAAACCTAGCTCGAAGCTTATCGAATATTGTCAGCCTTGCACTAATGGAATTACGTAGACTTGATATCTAATATCTGCGAGAAAGCTCTCGGATAAGATGCCCTTTATTTGTCATGTGTCTCGCCGGGATGGAAAGCTCGCTCACAGCCGCATAGACGGTTGGGCTTAAGTGGCCGCATCGAGTTTGTTTTCTTACGATAATGTGTCTGTAAATATCAACCATCACCACTTTCTCACTGAAAAAACTTTACAATATACATTTAATTGACTTTTTGCCGCTTGATTTAACTTATCTCATACAAAATAGTTCTAAATCAACAGCTGTGACTTATTTTCTAAGTGTAATAGAATATTGTAATCAATCCACTGTCATTGTTGTGATGCAACAGACGTATTGGCGTCATGATACAGTTAGACCGCAGGCCGCAGTGTCGGGTTCAATCCCAAATACAACACACGGACGTTTCGGAACGTGCATCAATCTCTAACTGGATCTAACGGAATTCTATGATTGAAAGTTAACTCCTATAAATAAAATTTAACTTAATTATATAGACTTTATATATTTTATACAAAAATTGTTTAATTCTGAAGTAGCTACTACTATTTACTATCTTTAAAAGATACAACTTCATTTTAGTTAGAAATGGAAAAAAATAATGAATTCAATGCTAGCTTCTATACAGTAGACCTTTAGTATAGCTAAATCGTACGTTGGAACTTTAAGTGGAGCCTGCAATGGCGTCGGGGGGTTCTCCCTAGCCATGCTGCAGCATGAAAGCGCCAGCCTCCCTGATCCACGCTTTCATCGATCTTTCAATATTAACTTTAATGCTAGTAGGTATAGAGAAAGAATACTAGTTTGTTTTTATATAACAAAGGACGGCTGGAGGTTAGACAGACAATTCCAATTGAGTTACACGGCTTAAAGCTTTTTTTATTACATTTCTATTAGTTTGGCACCATGGCCATGAACTTAACACATTTAAATAACACCATATTTTGTATTAGTTGTCTCACAATAGTTAGATGTATCAGATATTATCATAAATATAATACATAAAATATATATTTCTGTTTCCAAAAACGTATTCATATACTAATGGAGTTAGCATTTAATGTTACATTAGGTATAATATCTGCTTAATTTAACAATAATAAGATGCATGCCGGTATCACGAGCAAGTTTAATCTATTCTATCGTCTTGTCGAACTGCAAGTTGCAGCGAGCCGGATGAACTTGCTGGAAAATTGCACTTGATATGCCTCCCGGTGCCCCCCTTACCCCTCTCAATTCCATTACTACACTTCCTATCTATCTCGTAATGGCATGTATAAGATGTTATCTTGCGCCGCTACATCCTAAACATTTCGACTCTAGTTCGATCGGGATATTTTATAACAAGTTCTAATTTTGTAAGTACATTTGAAGTCAGTGGAATTTTATTTATGACTCGTGCTCAGGTTTCTGAGTCGCTGTCTACTACTTGTAACAGGGCAGGTGCGTTCGGCTTAGTATGCACCGATGCGATGGATCGTAATCCGTTTTTGCTCGAGTTGCAGGAACAATGGCCGACGGCGCATTCCATCCGCATCACCGTTAGCGGTCCGTAGTAATCATAGCAATCATCATCGCTTTGGTCGTACGTATTTTGTTGCATCACAGAATAATTTTATTAAGAAAAAAAAAATTGATATGAAATTGTTTGCTCTTTTTTATATCAGACGCATTAAGTAGACAAACATTCCGATTTATACTAACACGACAGGATATAAACTAATATTTTAAGTACAGTAGATTCCGGGATGAGGGTTGAATTGATTCGTTGGGTGAATATTTGTTATGGGCAGAATATGTTGGGACTAGTGTCAAGTAACCTAAAAAGTAAAACGTTGCTTGTTGAACAGCTTCGTTATTAACGCAAGTAGATATCAACTCTCTCATTAGATTTAATTTGACGAGTCTCTTACATTACAATAATTAATAATTCGTCAAAACTCACTCAAAAACTATATTTTAGAACTCTAATTATTGTCAGAAGAGTTATTAGTAATTATTAATAATAAGTAATAACATTTTTATTTATTTTATGTTCCATTTCTATATATTTTGAATTTATTACAAGTATGCTTATAATTAAAATTATAATCAATTTATATTTGTAATCTTAGGCTTGTCATTCGTACTTTCTTAGATTTACGCGAATATTTGACATTTTAAATAAAACTATCTTTTCGGATTATTTCGCGGATTTATTTTGATTTTTGGTTCCCGACGTTTCGAATGCTTTACAGCAATCATGGTCACGGGAGAGACTAAGGTATTAGACATCTCAAAAGCGTTATATACTACTTGTCATTCGTTTTATATGA
The DNA here is from genome assembly GCA_905404265.1 of Fabriciana adippe. Lineage (NCBI taxonomy): Eukaryota > Metazoa > Arthropoda > Insecta > Lepidoptera > Nymphalidae > Fabriciana > Fabriciana adippe. The sequence goes on from FR989989.1 coordinate 13,412,665, forward strand.
GACATGGTGCGGTTGGCTTAGCGCCAGACTAAATAGGGTAAAAAAGCAAAGGGCGGTGGCGTTGACCGCGCCCTAAAATAGCAAGCAAAGTCAAGGCGTGTATCTATGCCTAGCAGCAGTTGCCATGCATTTTCAAAACCTTCATTTATCTTAGTATTTCAACTATACCTGTGAATAGAACACACCCTGTCTGGTGCGAGTTGCGATAACATCATGCGTTGAATAGCTAATTATTTTTTATACTTACATTAATTAAATATTACGAAACATTATCATAATAGCGTAATATTAAAATTATATAAAAATTTCACGCGACAATCGCATAACTACGAAAAAGCATGTACACAATCACACTACAGAATGCCAAACGAAACCATGTCGACAGCACTTAGGGAAAAGAGCGGCCCTTTTTCGTATCCCTCCATATGAGTCAACAATGCTGGCCAACTTTACAAAGTTGGAGTCGTGTTAATAGATCAGAGAAAATAACGGAGTAGGTACAAGTTAATATCCGACGCTCATTAGATATTATACGCTAGTACAAAAAGGGCACAATTGCGATGAGGTGACTCATGCGCCAAGTTTGAGACTGAACAAGGACATCCTCACACTGCTTGAGCTGTGGCAAATGGAAACATAAACATCGTTACTCCATATCCGTCCGCTCTATTCACCATTGTGCCGCAACAAATTGCAGACATAATAGACTTCGCAACAGAACTTCGCGCTAGATCATTAAATGACACATTTAAATTTTAAGGATAATAATAGCGTTGAGTAATGCGACTCTTGTCCGAAATATTCTAGACGCCCCCAATACAGTGCATTAACTATCTATTGTAGCTTACGAAAAAAATATAATTGCTTTGTTTTTGTCTGAATAGATGACTTGAAGGCGGTTCCGAAGAATTTAATAAGACAAGCTAAGAAAGACGGCTCTGAAGATAACATTTCAATAATCGTGGTGTTCCTGAAGGACCCGCGTGATATTGTCGCCGACAACTGCCCGCCCATGGACCTTGGGTAAGTGTTAATTGTTACGATATTGAAGAGTGAATTCACTCATGGCAGCACATGTAGATATAATAAAACAGTTGGTAAATTTCCAAGATTTTTTTTAGCAATAAATGGAGAAATATTGTTGGTATAATTAATATTTTAATGAAATATTTTTTATAAAGGCTGGACAACGCGGTGGTGAACGCACCACCGTTCGCCGTAGAGAATGAAGCATGTAAACTGGTCGCCGAGGCTGGTGGCGGCGACTGCGCAGAGGGCGGGGACAACAGCGTCTCAGACAGCGACAGTGACGATCTCGGCCCGGAAACTGCGGTCGACGCTGACCTGGACATTGACGACGACGCGGAAATGAACCACGACCCGGCACCGCCGACCCCCCCAGCGCATGCTGGTAAGTTTTAGTTCACATTATCACTTTATATTTTCCTATAATCGAGGGTTTCGGGAAGAGATATCTCTAAAGAGATATATAAATCGTCCTGTGTACATAATATCTACTCATAATAATCTACTTTGTATAATATGGTAAATAAATAAATAAATATACATATGTCTGGTGCAATAATAAAAGTATCTACTCCGAGGATCGCAAACCTCCAAATATCAGTACAATCAAATATATGAAATATCTATACAGAGAAATAAATCTGAAGTGTCTGTCAAAATAACAGTTTTTTTACTAAATGCATATGAAATTGTAAACGGTACTTATAAAAAAAACTTTTTTTTATTTTTCTCTGTCTGTCTGTCTGTCTGTTTGTTCCGGCTAATTCTCTCTGAAACGGCTGGATTGATTTTGACGAAATTTCCACTGGTAGATAGCTGATGTTATAAGGAGTAACTTAGGCTACTTTTATTTTAGAAAAAGAATTACTAGGTCATGCTCAAAAAAATTAAAAAGCTCCTAGCGAGCGAAGCGAGGGTAAGTCGCTTGTATTTTAGTTATATAATCGGTTTGTGTGTTTCCAAATTTTTTTTAATTATTTTATCGAATAATCATTTACGACTGACCTGTATAAAATTGAAATATGGAGGATAAAAGTGACCCCATAATGAAGATGTGTCATCACATTCTATTGCCGTAGACGCACGTCGCCGGCGCATTTTTATTGATTGGTTTAATATACCAGGGAAAGCGACCTCGTCCCTGACATTGAGGGCAACTATTCTTTGGCAACTCAAGTCTCACTTATAAAACAACGTGCTACGATTTAAATATTTACATTAAAAATATTTATTCTTAAATAACGTTAATTATATTACGTGATGTTTTTAAATGATTTAATTTTTTTATATTTTTTATTAAATTATATTTATTGACTACTAGCGACTCACCCTCGCTTCGCTCGGGTTCGTTCCTAGGTACGTTTTAATTTTTTTGAGCCAAACCCTAATTCTTTTTCTAAAATAAAAGTAGCCTAAGTTACTCCTTATAATATCAGGTGTCTGCTAGTGAAAGTCCCGTTAAAATTGGTCCAGCAGTTTCGTTGATTAAAAACATGTTGATACGAATTGATGTATTTCAATACTCTTATTAAATTTCCGATTTAGCTTACGACGACAGTGTAGTTTACTTTTGTCTATTTCTTAATTAATTGCAACTTTAAGTATGGAAGGTATACTCACATGGTTCTTATTCGTTCATTTCCTACTATATCAATGTTCAATGTTCTTTGTTTTTTTTTATCTGTTTTTATTTAGAGACTTTTTAAGCACATGGCGAAAATGTCAGTCCCATCGTTCCCTGAATACAATATTTTTTGTTCGGCGTACTTTATACTATCTCAAATACCATGTTGCTGTATTCCCAGTATTTTGTTTTATGTAAAATCATATTAAGAATACATAACAGAAAAAAAATGCAATCTATTTTAATAAATATTATAAACTAGCGACTCACCCTCGCTTCGCTCGGGTTCGTCTTTAGGTAAATTATATGTAGTTTATAGTTTAAATAGAAGAAATATAGAAAAAATAAAATGTATGTATACAACTTCCCTATTTGAATCGGATATTATTCAATTTTTCATTGGTTTTAATTTTTTTTCGTGGGACCCTATTTTTTTTTCTAAAATAAAAGTTGCCTAAGTTACTCCTTATTACATCAGCTATCTGCCAGTGAAAGTTCCGTTAAAATCGGTCTAGCCATTTCAGAGATTATCTGGAACAAACAGACAGACAGACAGAAAGACAAAAATTGTAAAAAATGTTGTTTTGGTATATGTACCGTGTATACATCCATATTATGCATTTAGTAAAAAGCTGTTATTTTAATATTACAAACAGACACTCCAATTTTATTTATCTGTATTGATTGTCTAGTCGTTTTGCTAAAATCTTAAAAGGGTGTTATGACGTTATAGTAATTGGTTCACATTTTAGGTGTGGTATTACCGCTCACATAATTACTTAGTGCTAGGTAAAAATTCGCTAATGAAATAGGTAAGTTCTGATGGGAGTGTATACAATTTACGACTTACCTATTTAATTAGTCTGCCGTCATGCAACTAGCTATTATGACTACAAATATGTATTTTATTTAGCAACCTACTTAATTAAAAATCTATAGTAATATTATAAAGAGGTAAAGTTTATGAGTTTGTGATGTTGTAGCGAGGAATCTCTGGATCTACTGAACCGATTTAGATGAAATTTTGGTAAGAAGATAGTTTGAGACCCTGGGAAGAACATAGGATACTTTTTATCCCTTAAGTGGGTTAAATGGGGAGGAATGTTTGTATTGGTGGGAAGCAAGTTAAGCTTTTAATAAAATGAAATTAAACTGAAAAAGTTTACACGTTGTTTTCATAAAAGCTTGTCCCTTAATCTCGCATTTATATGTATACTAGCAACTCACCCTCGCTTCACTCAGGTTTGTCCTTAGGTACCAGGTAGGTAGGAATGAGATCATTTCCCGCTGTAAAAAGTATGCCTATGTCATTGTCCAGCCCTCCATCTATCTCTACACAAAAAAAAATTACGCCAAACTCTGTTTCGACGTGAAAGAAGGACAAACAAACAAACAAACACACTTTTACATTTATATTATTAGTATGGATGAGTAACAAGCAATTACATATACCTATATAATATGAGTAATGGGACGAGGAAAAAATCTGGGAAAATAAAATAAATAAAACGTAATTTACCGTTGTACGCCTAAAATAGTCCAATTTAAAACTTCATTTAATTTGGCAATGATAGCCCAGTAGTAACGCGCTCGCTTGGGAAACCGAGTGAAGCGGGCTCAAATCCCTGGTCTAGTGACACTTGTCTTACGGTGAAGGAAAACATCGTGAGGAAACCTACATGTCTGAGAGAACCTAGCAAGTTTTCGAAAGACGTGACGTGAAAACTTACACTTGAAGACAACCCGCGTCCCGCACTTGACCAGCGTGGTAGACTATGGTCGGATCTCTCTCGTATTAAGGAAGGCCTGTGCCCAGCAGTGGGTCGTTAATAAGGGCCTTAACGTTAATATGAATTACTTAAATTATCTGAAAAGTTACATTTAATAAAGTGGAAATGGAGTTAAAAGCTATTCTTAATTTAAGTTTTTCTATTATGTAGAACTTCTTTATATGGATATTATAAAAGATAATTATTTAAGTTTAAAACTTAACTATGTTTTTACTTCGTTTATAATTTATTTAACTAAAAACAACACAAGTTAATGGTTAAAATTAAAGGATAATATCATTTTGTGTAAAGTTTACAAGACGTAAATAATGTTATTATTATAACGAGACGGCATCCCTGAGTCCGCGCCCCTCTAGCCGCCACGAGCGCCGAGCGCGCCGGTTCCGCCCGCGGTGCGCCCCGCGCCGCCGTCCCCGCCGCGCGCCCGATCAGTCGCACATCGAACGTTCGTGGGCTCTGTACTGCTCTCCAACGACCAATCTACAGTTTGTGAACGGGCTTTTGTCTACATTCAACGCCCAAAACTTATATTCTTTTCGGCAGTTGACGTATAAATTTGTGTTGTGAAATTACCGTTTACGGTACGTGATTTAAAGCAAATTTTGTTAATTACCTATTTCGAATACCGAATAGTTTGTGAAAGGTTATTTCTGTGTTGATTCATGCGGAGCGGTGTTCTGGAAATAGATTATTCGTGCTGTGGCGCATCCCTCCTTCGAGCCGTGCAGGATTCCCGCAAAGGCCGTAGTTTCGTTGGCATATTTTTGACTAGACATGCATTCATCAGACACGGGCGTGTCTTCATAAACCGTTCTCGAAATGGCGTCCGCGAAGTTTTCGCGATTTAAAATTGGCGACCGGTAAATATTGTGTCAAGCACGCTACATTATAGCCGGCTTTTTTATACCCTACAATTGAACGATGTCGATATGGAATTTTAATATTGCGATGAAATCGCAGCTTGTTTGCTCGCTTTATCACGTAAGGGTGTGTCACCTGTTGATAGCGAGTGGGGGTGAACGTTGCGTGATCACCTGGCGGCAGACGGGTGGTTCCGAGCGTATGTAATAACGTGTTATTTTTGTGTTGTACAGTGGAAGAAAGCCACGTCGACGGCAACTTAGTGGATAATGTAGCGGAGAGTGGCGAGGAGTCCGAAGACGAGTGGAATTACTACAAAGGAGAAGGCGAACGCGAACAAAACCCTGGTGAAGAGGCCGACGAGCCCCCAAGATCCGAAACACCTTGTCAAGATAATGTAAGCTTTAAAATGGACTTTCTACGACATAAACAATTAGTATTAAGTTTGTATTAGTAAGTGTGAATAGAAATATTCATCATGACCCAAGGCCTGACTTAGGGAGTGTTATTAAATTAGATTGTGGTTTCTTACATATTGTTCAATGGCTATGTAGCAATACATTCATCATTATTGCATTAGTGAGATAAAGTGAAAAGGAATTCTTATCGTAGGTTGTACAGTTTTTCTTTCATAAAATATGTTGTTGCAAGCTATAAATAAATAACTTTATTTGATATTATAGGTACTATATCTAGGACTTAAATATCAATTGATAAAATAATTAATCATAGACTTGTATTTAAGTGTTTATCTTTACAAAAATAAATAATAATATATATATTATTGAACTTATTTTGAAAGTACTAAATGAATAATATGCACTATATTATATATTATTAAGTCAATGAGGAAAAATTTAACAAAGTACTTACAAAATGCATAATGAATAAGCAAAATATTGTTTAAATTATAATTTTAGTTTACGAGTTCAAGGAAAACTTCTTCTTTTAGAATTTAAATGTACATGTTGTGTAAAATGTATGAAAATGCACCACTATTTACAATCTAGATTTTAGAATTATTGATGCTAATATAATTATGACATCATTAGCAAGTTTTATCAACATCTCTTTCATGTTACACCATTTCCTTTTAATTGGAATGATAAAACATGTAGGTACTTTTTTGTTATTTGGTATAAACTATTTTTAGTACATTACAAATAATATGTAACAGTAAACAATCTTACTAATTTAATTTTGACTTATGCTTATTATCAAATGAATAGAATAAGATATGGATTACTGAAAAATTAAAAATGTATAGTGCTCTAAATTATATTAATACATATAAACTTTTTTCAGTCTGCTTGGGAAAGCAGTTCAGTAGACATGAATAGTTCACCACTCAACCCAGATGCACCGGTGTTTGTGCCTGGCAATGTTGCGGGCTCTGATGTGCTATTAGCGGAATCCCCACGGAAACCGCTACCAATGGACGATATCGAGCTGCCGGATGTCGCCCAGTTCCAGACTGAGGCCATTGTCAGGCCAGCAGAACTACAAGACTTGGACAACTGTGATCAGCTCAATGGGCATCATGTAAGTTCTCATTAACTGTATTATTAGCACTTTTTTTTTTGCTTCATTATTTTTAATCACACCTAGCCCCAAATTAGTTGCCCTATTATAATTTTTTTTAGCCTTTGTTAAAAAAGAAACATTATATTTTTGGTTCCAATAAGTGATATTTGTCTTAATTCAAAAAATTATGTTATCAAATATTTCAGCTTTCTTATAATTAATTTTTTGATATTTATAGTACATTGAAAGTTAAAAAAAGAAAGGGTATTTTGAAATAGAAAAAACCAACACTTCAATGTATTCTACAACTATTATATGTAAAGATATTTCGGAGCAAGTGTATATTTCTCAATCAAAAGATAAATCAAATAGCAATGAGTGTGACTGTTATGTCAATAATATATAATAATATATAATAATGACCTCAAAATCGAAAATATATATTGTTACCATTTTAATTTAAATATAGAATTATTTCCACAATTATTATAATTATATATTTTATACATCCAATTTGCAACAATTGTTAATAATTTTTGATAATTATATTCCTACATAATCACAATTCTTTTTTCTATTCTCAAAATTATTTATTTATTTCAATATACATGAACAGCTTAGATTACTTAATATGTAAATGTTACAATTTATATTAAGGTACATTTAGCAAGCTATAATATATTATATAATGCAAAATGAACTCTAATAAGCTAAGCTAGCAAAATACGATGAAAGGCTGCCCTCCGTACTAGTTAAACTGTATGACGGTAGGACAGTATTTCTCGCGTAAACTCGCTCCCTCGCTTGTAGTGTGAGCAAAACATTAGGATGCAGCATCTATTCACAGTAACATATATGTATTATGTACATAAATGAATAGGCGAGCAATCTACTTTTGCACTGTATGGGCCTCTAAGTTGTTTACACTTCATGCTGCATATATTTTTATTAACAGGATGTATATATTACTAACAGAATGAATTACATTCTGAGGCTCAGCAAAGGAAATGTATGCATGTTTAAATCTGATTAAAGTATGAATTAAGTTTACTATTTAATAACTATGAATTAGGTAACTATTTGATAATGGTTTTAATTGTATTTTCAGAATATATCAATGGAAGGTGTAACAGAACATTTAAATGGTAATGACAAATGTGAAATGGAAAGTCTTGGCTTTGGTTTCAATGTAGGTATTGAACAAGATAAAATAAAGGACACAAGCCTCATACAAGATTTTGAAAGAATACAAAAAGATACTACAGATTTTTGCAATATTCAGGTTAGTGTTTTGTAAAACTTTCTTAAATATTTTTCCCCATAAATTTATGTTGAAACAATGTATTTTTATAGTGTTAAGTGTATTTTGTGACACATCCTTGATAATTCCTATCTAAATAAATTTGAATAAGTCACTTTTTATATTTTATATAATCTTTACAGGTCTTTCAAAGTCACACAGAAACAAATCCTTTCAATGTTGAGGGTGATGATGAACTCTTTGAGCGACTGAAAAACAAAGAGAGGGATCCAATGAGCATGAGCTTTTATCAAGAAAAAGATGATGACACCTGTGAAAGATTTGGTAAAACAGAATCAAATGTAGACTTGAATGCAGTTCAAACTCTGCCAGATAGTGATGACGAGGACATTCAACCAAATGGGTATCAAAACACAGAAGAGATTGATAAAGAAAATGTTTGTCCCGAGGAGAGATCGAATTTATTAAACTTAGTAGAGAATGTGCTAGAACCAAATAATGACATTATGAGGTTCGATGAAAGGTCTGACATTATTAGTAACAATGTATCAAATTTAGACAATTTAATGGATTACAGCAATCAAAATTCAAACAACATGCAAAATTATTCCAATTCTGAGTTTGAATGCAATATACAACAAGAAACTGTTGTTCAAACAGACACACCTGAATCTCATAAACTTCTATTTGAGCAGATACCAGAAATCCCAGATGGTAAAAGTTCGGAACTAGGATTCAATAATGAAGATTTATTGGATCCTTCAGAAAGTGAAAAAGATGCTCGAGCTATCACTCCTCAAGATGAAACTTCACAAGATATTGAAATGGAAAGCAAACTTGATGAGTCACCATCTGACGAACGGCATGAAATAATTGAAGAACTAAAAGATGACCAAATAGAAGATGATATATCTGAACAAACTGAATCAGAGAAATTAGAAAATGAAATAAGATTGGATAATGCTATTAGCCCAGAGATATCGGAGCTAGCTACCCCTGAACCTTCAAAGGAACTAGAGGAAAATAAACCGTCATCACCAGAATTGACACAGGAAAATGTTGTGGTAGATGTCCATGCAGATCCTCAACATTGCACCATTGACACATTTGTACAGTCCAGTGTAGCTGAAGATCAACAGGAATTGTTTGACGAGTTTGAAAGTAACCAAGACAAATTAGAATCTGCAATAGAGGCTCCTGAAATTAGACTAGAGGCTGAAGCTCCTGAAGTTAGTCTTGAAACTGAGGACAAGGATAATGAAGAACAAGTTGAATCAGAATTACCCGGGGAGTCTCCAGCACCATCACCTTTACCAACTGAATCTTTGTTACCGAGCGGGGCTTCATTACCGCGCGAATCACCTTTACCAAGTGAGTCCCCATTACCGCGTGAGTCGCCTTTACCGCGCCAGTCGCCTTTACCGCGCGATTCGCCTTTACCGCGCGAGTCCTCATTACCGCGTGACTCCCCGTTACCGCGTGACTCCCCGCTACCGCGTGACTCCCCGTTACCGAGTGAATCTCCATTGCCGCGGGAATCTTTAATACCTAACGAGATTTCACAGCCGCATGAGTCTCCATTGCCGAGAGAATCTCCGTTACCGCGAGAATCTCCACTGCCGCAAGAGGCTTCATTGCCGCGAGAATCTCCTTTGTTGCAAGAGGAGGATATTGTGCCTCAAGAAGCTTTATTGACACAGGAATCTCTGCAGCGAGAGTCATCAGTTCCAAAATCCCCATTACCTTCAGATTCATTCATGACAACAGGGTACCCACTGCCTCAAGAGACCTTAAAATCTCGAGAATCATCATTGCCACGGGAGTCCCCATTGGGTCAAGAGCTGCCACGTGAGTCCCCACTACCAAGCGAATCTCCACTACCACAAGAGTCATTGCAGCCAGTTTCTCCAATGCCCAGTAAGTCTCCACTACCACAAGAGTCATTGCAGCCAGTTTCTCCAGTGCCCAGTGAGTCTCTTATTCCTACAGAATCACCTGTACCAAGTGTGCCTGAAGTAGTTGAACCTTCTTTATCTATTTCAAAGTCACCACTCCCATCAGAAGTAGAGGTGTCAGAGTCTCCTGCACAAACACTGTCTCCCTTACCTTCAAAGTCACCTCTGCCACAGGACACCTCCGAGCCTCTAGTACCGGCCGAGGTACCCTTACCTAGAGAATCCCCATTACCGACTGATTCTCCTGTAGCTGAGGATATTTTAGAACCAGTGCATGTTGATGAAATCACACAAAAAGTCGAATCACCTCTACCTTCACAAACATTTGATGAACAGTCTACAGCACAGATACCTGTGGAATCACCACTTCCTAGCACAGAAAAAGAATTAATTATGCCTGACCAACAAGCTTCTCCCATTCCAGTTATACAAAGTGAGAGTGAAATGGAACTTCGTGAGGAGCAGCAGTTTACAGAGAAGTCCGAACAGATAGAGGAGTCTCTTGAAGCAGTCGAGACATCGACTGCAAAGTCGCCCGTACCTGTAGAATCCTATACTGAAGTGGCACCTACAGAATTAGTTCCCACAGAACCAGAGAGGCCTGAAAGTCAATCTCCCGCTCCCTTGGAACAAGTTTCAGAAATCGAAGCTAGAGTTACACCTACAATTCCAATAGAAACTAGCGAAACATCACTAGTCCAGGGAGTAACGGCTGGATTTAGCGCCCCAGCGCCAGATATCGTTCCAGAGGAACGGCCGCGCACCGAACTAGTCACTGATATCGATATCGGTATTCCCGAGTCGCGAGCACAAGAGATCTGCGTCCCCGTCACCTGCGAGATCCAACACGACGACGCCGTGCAGGCGGGCGCCACGCCGTCGCCCGCGCCCGCCGCGCCGCCCGCGCAGCCCGCGCTCGGCGACGCGCCCATCGCCGCCGCCACCGCCGCCGTTGCCGCCGCCGCCGTCGCCGCAACCGCCACCGCCGCGGTCGCCTCCGCCGCCACTAAAGCGAAACTCTCACCCAAGAAATCACCAACGACCCCCACAGCGAAAACCGACAAAACTACTGCGAAAGCTACGCCGAAAACTACTACCACAGCGCGAACGCCCCTTTCGGCCAAGAGGCCGGCATCCGCCACCGCCACGCCGAAATCGCCGGCCGCGGCGCCCACGCGCGCCGCGCCTCGCACGCCGGTATCCGCGCCTAAAGCGCCGGCCGCGCGCCCTGCCGCCAAGCCCGCCGCGCCTCCCGCCAAGCCTGCGCCCAAGCCCGCCGCTACGCGCGCCGCCCCCGCCCCGCGCCCTGCGCCCGCCGCTCGCGCGCCCGCTAAAGCACCAGCGGCTAAGCCTCCCGCGCTCAAGCCTGCCGCACCCAAGCCGGCTGCGCCCGCCAAGTCTGCCTCGGCGCCGCCCAAGCCCGCTGCGCCGCGTCCTGCGCCAATCACCCGCCCTCCACCTGCCGCTGCCAAGCCCAAGGAGGTGAAGCCCAAGCCGCCGCCCATCACCAGGCCCGTGACCAACGGCGACGTGAAGGCCCCGGCCAAGCCGCTGCCGCGCGCGCCCGCCGCCCGCCCTGCGCCGCGCCCCACGCCTGCCACTGCTCCAGCTAAGTATGTCTCAATTTAATTGTTTTAATATCACCTGATTATGAACAATGTATTTTATTATTATTCATGCGCCTCAGATGCCTGCTATACTAATATTAAACTTGAAATCAGATAATATATGAACCTTGCAGACAGAGCAATGCTGTTTACTAAATATGATATTTTAATTCAAGGCCAGCAGCTCCCAAGCCCACGGCGCGCGCTCCACTCGACAAGCAGAGCAAGGACCTCGCCAACAAACGCATCACAGCTAAGGCCGCTCCCCCGAGGACTGCAACAACTAAGGTACTATTTGCATTCTTATGACAACATAATCTCCTCTCCTATAACCAATAGATTTGTAGGTAAGTCACGTGGGATAATAATAATAATATTAATAATATCATTCGTTCTGGCAGGCCCCCGGAGGCATAAAGAGCGTAGCCAAGAGGTCGCTGGATAACAAGAAGGAGGCGGCCAAGCTGGCGAACGGCGTGGAGGCGGGCGGCGACGCGCTGCTGCCCGACGTCATCGCGTAGATTCCGATTCCTATTATTTTCCGCTTGAATTTTGTGATTTTCTATAAGTGTACGATAGTTGTAACGCCGCGCGGCGACGCGGCGACGTTAGGTGCGGGAGCAGTCTCCCATTTTATATTATAGAGTCGCTTTTATAGACGTACGCGGTACGCGCGCTGTACGGACTACGGCCACAGCGCCATCCACTATTACGAGTCTGTTTAGAATTTTTATATTACCAACGAATGATTGATTTTAAATCTGGCTTTTAATTTATTTTCTTTGTATAACCGTATTATTTAAATAAAATCGTGAAGAAAGGACTGACGCATTGTTTTATTTATATTAGTATGGATCTATGACTTAATAATGATAAAAAGTAAAAAAAAATGTTTACTTAATAACTACATTTACTTAATGTCAATGTTTAACTTAAATATCATGGTGTTACAAAGAAATACTAAAATAGAGCATTTTATTCAAATAAATGGTTATATTACCCTCTTTTGTTTTTCTTTCTTCTATTTCTCCATCCTCATAATTATTCTGTTACTAATTTATATTTTCACTATTAATAAAATACCTTATGCAATTTGTTTTTTTTTAAATTGATCATTAAAAATTACTGATGTAACTGAATGTGATTTTTTAAATATTTATTATAGAAATTTTATATATTTCCATGTTGAATTTTAATTCTCTAAACTTTTTTTTTGTTATTAATTTTATATTGATGATTTATCAAGCATTGAAATAAAAAAAGGTTACAGTCGTACATAAATGAAATATTTCAATTATCAAGAATACCTTTTATACCAGTGAAATTGAAATGTATCTACCTGAAAGTTTAATTGTCCAGCTTCATAAATGTGTAGGTACATACTCTATTCGGCTCAAGTTTTTGTGTGCCATATCTCCATCAAATAAAAAAATATTTTTATAACTTTTTTAATAAATAGTTATATATTAAATTCATTTTACATAAGTATATATTTTAGGTAATTAAATAAAAAAAGGACATTTTTAAAAATGAACTTTATTATCTGTTGCACTTCTAAATGTGTAATAGAATTATATTAAAATGATTATAAAATTATGTACATCAAAACTTACAATATAATCTAGTATAGTATTATTTATGATCTGTGATAATATTTATACGGTATACCTATTTGTTAAAAGATTAGCTAAAGAATACAATACATAATTCTTTTTCATAATAAATATCATAATACAATAAAATTATTGCATGTGTGGAAAGCGTAGGTCTGTATCACGTAGATTGTCAGCGATCCACTTGTTGGCTTCAGCTGTCATCTCTTCATCGAAGTAATCGGACCAGCCTCCTGCCTTGCCTAAAAAATTGTTACGAATTTTAGGGAAGGATCTATTCAATTTAAAATACATTTATACTTCCGGTGAAATAAAAATAATTGCAAAATACTTTATCTATACTTCTATACTAATATAATATTATAAAGAGGAAAGATTTGATTGTTTGTTTGTTTGCATCGAATAGGCTCCGAAACTACTGAATCGATTAAGATGAAAGGTAAGAAGATAGTTTGAGACCCTGGGAAAGATATAGGATAGTTTTTATCTCGGAAATCATCCCTTAAGGGGGGTGAAAATGCGGATGAAAGTTTGTATGGGGAAGAAAGCTAGGGACGAACCCGAGCGAAGCGAGGATGAGTCGGTAGTGAGTCAATAAATATCAGTAAGTAAATTGTATTCTGTTACATTTTACTATGACGTAAATATTCAGTTTTAGTGTTCATGTTAGTATAATATGCAGCTTGCATCAGCGTACTTTAACACAACAATGTATAATCTTGTTTATTTATGTACCTTTTCTTATAAAACTTGCTTGATCCGTTTGCAGAATACCGAGTTCTCGCATGACATCGTAGTTGACGGATTTATTTTGTTTAAAATTTTCAATGCTAAGATGATCACAGAGACGCTCTATTTGTTCCTCTGTGAACTGCTTGCCGAAAAAGTTCATCACTCGTCGCACAGCTAGTGGCAAATCCTAAAAAAATATATTTTTCTATAAAGAAATAAAATCTAATAATTAATTAAGTTACCACGTTACCACACATGTCGGTATTTGGTGCATATGTATGAATATTATTAAAAATAACCCATAGTACGTAGAAATAGCCTAAAATCAAGTAAAAAAGTGAAATCAAGTAATTCATGAATATAGAATGCATTATTCGCGTTAAATATTAAACAATAGCTTTTTTTTTCAAATTTCATACAAATTCAACCAGGCGTTTAGGACAAAAAGTAACAAACAATAAACATACACACACATACAATTTTTTGCATTTCATAGTATTATAATTTATAATAGTTTTACGATTATATAATACAACTAGCTGACCCGGCAAACGTTGTTTTGCCATATAAATAATTTCCTATTACTAAAATGGCTATTAAAAAATAAGGGTTGATCGTAGAAGGGTAAAAATTGAGGATTGTATGTATTTTTGTATGTTGTATCATAAAAAAATAGAAATTAAAAATTTTGTCTAAAAAATAAAATAAAAAATTTAGGGGTGGACTACCCCTAACATTTAGGGGGATGAAAAATAGATGTTGGCCGATTCTCATAGATACCGGATAAGCACAAAAAATTTCATCAAAATCGGTCAAGCCATTTCGGAGGAGTATGGCAACGAAAACTGTGACACGAGAATTTTATATATTAGATATTAAGTAGAAGTACTGCTATATATTACCTTTGAAAGCTCTTCGTAAAATAAGAATAACATATTAGGATGATTTCTCTTTTCCCATGACTCTTTAAGGTGTTCAAAAAAGGGTGTCCAGTGATCTGAAAATAATAATTCATCCTTAAGGTCTATAAAGTGGCCAACAATAATGTTGGATGGATCAAAGAAAAATTTAGATCAAAGAGCAATATATTAATAAAAAAAAAAACAAAAGATTATATTCTGATATGATAAAAAAAACAAGTAAAGGAAATAAAGGGATTTATTAAATTGTAAAATTTGTACTGCGTGTTCATATCAGGTTGACTTTAATAAAAACGGAACACACTGACTTTGTTTTATTAACTTGAACATATTATGTGTGGACTAAAATATGTAAAATATTTCAAAATTCTTCTTGCATTTAATCAAATAATTTCAGTGGCTTTATCCGTTCTTTGAAAAAAAGTCACAAAAAATAAAAGCGCCATCTGTAAATACGCACTACAAACCCATTACCTAAAATCTGATTTTCAATAGTCAATGAAGATTCACCTAAAATCTGATTTTCAATAAATTTGATTCACCGGCACATATATTTCGTTCTCCTTCACTTAGAATATTTTTTTAAAACTAAAACATACCTTTTTTTGATATATCTTTTGTTAATTTAACACAACCTAAATAAATCGATACGTGTAATTCCATCTATTGACATTTATTTGAACTATTTTTTTGTTTCTGATGAGACCCCATGCTCATATTTGTTCATTTTGCCTTTATATACTGAAAAAGCTTGGCATTATATTATATTATATATCATATCAACTTACGCAAGTCTCGTATGAAGAAATTCCAGTATGTTTTAAAATCACCAATGTAGCCCTGTGTCCTCATTGCCTTATTTAAATGATAAAAAGACACAACAACATCTCTCGGGTCGCGGGCGACGTAAATCACTTTGGCGGTGTCGAGTAAGGTCGGCGGGAGCAGTGAAAGGGGCAGATGTGTTTTAACAAAACGCGGTGAAGGCGTATTCGCCAATTGTTCTGTTCCTGGTTGACTCACGAACTCGAGGAGTTCTAGTTTTCTTTCACTATCTTTATTCTCATCATGGAATCGCTGTTTCATTATTGGATGCACGTATACTGAAAATCTGAAGAGAAACAGTTCTTTACCGATTTCAACAACGGGATGGAAGAGTCAATTCAGTTGTATGTTTATTGTTTATGTTTTTAAATCAATTCAATTGTGAATTAATTTTCGTAATTCTTTATTTAAAAAAGATGAAAAGGTCGAGAGTCAGAAGTCGGTCAGGTGGATTTAAGTATGTACCTTTTTAGTCAAAGTGTAATTATTATTTACGACTAGCGGCTCACCCTCGCTCCGCTCGGGTTCGCTTCTAGACAAACAAAAACAAATCTATACGTTAAGTAAAGTTTCATTAAAATCCAATTAGTATTTTTTGTGTACTAGGCTGTACAAATTACTATAGTCTTTTAACTATTCCAAGGGAACTCTTTAATTTTCCGGGATGAAAAGTATCTAAGGTGTTGAACGGGGTATAGGATATAATGTACCACCATGCAAAATTTCATTTAAATCGGTCCAACAGTTTCGTAGATTAGCCCGTACAAACAGACAAACAGACGGAGAAACAAAAAAAAATGAAAAAAATCTGAATTTGTTCTATTTCTCTACTTACATCCCATGACTTGGTTTTCAGCACTTTTTTTTCTATGTACAGACATTCGACCCCTACAGTTTTATTATATGTATAAATAATAAAGTAGGTGCATAATGTACTCTTTTATTTAGTGTATCATTAGATACATATATGTATGTACATATGTATCTACTAATTTAACAAACTTTAGAAAAGGATATCTTTCACTTACTCTAGAAAAGGGTATCTTTCAGTAAGAGGTGTTGCATTTGATTTTTCATAATTTAAGTCATTCGCTATCATCCAAACTAGTTCCTGTGTCCATGTTGTGCCTAAAATTAAAGTTACAATATACAGATGTCATATTTTTTATTTTTCAATGTGGTTAAAAAAACAATCTATCTAAACTGGATTACGCTTTATTTTAGCCAGACCACACAAAAATCTACAAAGTAAATGTTTTAATTACCTACAATACAAGTTCTTTTAAACTAATATTATAACAACACAAAATAATAGTACAGTTTAACAGTTTCAGTTGCCTTTTGCGTCTCTTAAAACAAGTAGGTATGTAAATAGAAGCAGTCACATAGTATTATCATAAATAATAACACATTTACGTTTCAGATTACAAAGTAGCATTGCTTGCAGTTTTAGATTAGCGCATAATGGTGTGATATATGTAATTTATAAATCGAATGTTTATCTTAGATGTAGACTTTTCTATTTTCTCTATATATACTTGTATGTATGTGTATTCAGCACTTTTTTAACGTCCCACTGCTGGGCACGGGAATCAGGCCATAGTCCTCCACGCTGGCCAAATGCGGATTGGCGGACCTCACGTGTCTTTCGAAAACTTGCTAGATTTTCTCAGATATGCAGGTTTCCTCACGATGTTTTCCTTCACCATAAGGCAAGTGGTAATTATATTAGAAAAGATTCGCACATGAAAATATCAGGGGTGCGGGACACGGGATTTGAACCCGCTTACTCGGTTTCTCAAGCGAGCACATTACCACTGCCTCTATATACTTATTACTTATATATATTATTAATTCTTAATCACAGTAAAAATGAATGGAAAATCTGACTATATATCGAAGGAATTTTATTATCTAAATAAGTACCTAATACACACTTTGAAAATAACACAAATATATTTTACATCGTCCATTTTATTTCTAACCTTCTTGTAAAGGGCTATTAAAGTTAAAAATAATTAAAAGAAAGTTTAGGAGTTCATATGACGTAATTTTCAAAGTTCTTTTAATGAATTTACTCTAACCTGATCGAGGATAGCTAGTAACGAACACGTCTGATGGGCGGATGTCCATACTGTATATGTTAAGTGCTTCCTGTCTGAACTTGTGCGGTAGAAAGTAACCCTTCGGCCCCACGCGTACGAACCCGGTGTGTTCACCTGAAATTTGATTAAATATATTATGTATGTGAATAAACTTGTAATTGGCACTTTAATATTAATCACGCTCACCTTTTTAATTTATAAATTCCATGTTTTTACTCGACTGTTGCGAAGCTAAAAGGAAGGTTGTGTGTTTGAGTTGTATGTATGTACATCCGATCTTATCCTTCCCTCGTAATTACTAAACGGCACAACTAACAACTATGTTTAATGCTAATTAGTTTTTCAACGATATATCATACACTCTAGAGTTTAGGCTAATAAATGTTTTAAATAAGGGTATAATGTTATGGTAGTAAATAACATACATATTGGCACGATGTTATAGGGTCAGAGACGTAATATCTAAACTTCGTACTCATAGTCCACATTTTGAAAGCTAAAAAAGTTTATTTTCAATTATGTGTCATCTTTTCATAGAGCGTAGGATTCTTAAGTAATATTTTTTATCGGCAATTCATATTGTCGGCGACTTCTTAAAAAACAACAATGATTTTTTTTTCTCATTGAGCATTAAAGAACAAGTTCTATTAAATACGAGCAGACATGATGATTAACCAGCATGAAATTTCTAACATATAATAAAAAACAGTTTGCTTTAAAAATCAATTAAAAGAAACGTGCGCCTACAGTCAAGTCAAGGTTTTAAGAATTGTATAATATAATAGGCATCAAATCGTTTGTTTATTAAAAAAACTCATAAGGAAGTTGAATTCTTAATTATTGAAAATAAATGGAAAATCTGGTTGCGGAAACAAATTATGCTGACCTCGTCATTGTTATTCGATTAGAACTAACTAAATTTTTGTTTAACTAGAAAATGGAGCAAATGAAACTTGTTCGTATTTTTGAAAAGTTGTATCACTGTCTAATATTGAACATAGATAGCCTTCAGAAGGATTGGAAAGGAGTATTTCATTAGACTAAATTATGTAAGCGATCCTACGTTGTAATTTTAGTTAATTCTAAAAGGGGTGCTGTTGATTCGTGTGTCACGGCAACAATTAACCTTTCCTTTAGTGTTGTCTTCGGTAATATAAGAATTTCAGTGATTAATACGTTGTATGGGGGTGCATATTTTATAAATAACAAAATTATAGTAGATAATTAAAATATCTAATTAATTTAAATCTCAAGTGATGGTACACTACTATAGATAATCTGTATATTCAACTAATAAACAAGAACGTTGTGTCTATTTAGACAGTTATCATTAAGATAGGGAAAATATACCTAATGTAGGTGAAATAGCGATATTGTGCGAAAAATATATTATATTATAAAATGGTGCGTTTCTTTTCTTTAACAAAGAAAGATTAGTGCACAATACAAAGGAGAATGAAAAAAAAAATAAACTGAACTTTCTCTGCAAAATATAATAGCATAAAAATCTCATGCGTACTGCGAGCGTTATTGTTAAAAATAATCTAAATATGAAATCTTTTAAGCTATTCATTATACAATTCGAAGTTATTTAGGCCTATTTTTATTAATATCTTATCTTATCGAGCTCAAATAGCGCAATTTCTCCAATATATTAATATTATAAAGAGGCAAAGTTTGTGACTTTGTGACGTTATAGGAGGTAATCTCTGGATCTACTGAACCGATTTAGATGAAATTTGGTGAGAAGATAGTTTGAGACCCTGGGAAGGACTTTTTATCCCGGAGATCTTCCGTATTCGGCTGAAAATGGGGTTGAAAATTTGTATGGGGAATCAACCTAGGGACGAACCCGACCGAAGCGAGGATGAGTCGCTAGTATTATTATAAAGTTATTGAGTCTCTCTATAAATAAACAACAATAAACGTAATGATTTTTAATTTTTATCCATATTCGTTATTCAACTATGATAATGCAAAATTTAAAGTTTTTTAACGTTTTCGTTTTACGTTTAAAATATGTAACCTAATATTATGTATGGAAAAATGCACAGATCTCGTGTCTGCCACGACCTTCGGGTACATTGAAAATGAATCTGCCAAATAAAATTTATAAAATATTAATTACTAGGAGAACCCAAAGAATTAAAATTTGATTAAAAGCTTCTTTGTATACCACATTAGTGGATGTTCCGTCTGGTTCTGGGTTCTGTTTAAATGTCCATGTGAGAAGCACCATTTGAGAAGCAAATCTCTAAATCATTCATCATTTTCATTCAATTCAATTCAACTCCACTCCGTTCCGTTCCGTTCCGTTCCGTTCCGTTCGGTTCCATTCGGTTCCATTAGGTTTCATTAGGTTCCATTCGGTACCATTCGGTTCCATTCGGTTCAATTCAATTCAATTCATCATTCACCATTCATCATTGCAATACAAATTTTAAGGAGGAATTATTATGATAGATTAAATTCAAAGCCATAGTCAGATATGAATACTGATTCCTCTCGAGTACATCCAGCAAACACAGTGGCCACAATAATTTTTTATAGATTACTAGCTGTCTTATCCGATTACACAGCTTTGGTGGCTTATTCATAACAGGTGTGCCAACCTTCAGAAGGATAGAATACTGTTAAGGAATTCTACACGATAGTCAACTGCTTCATCCATTTGCATCACTGACATGACAGACTTATATTCTATTTCTGACCCTTCAAAGGACTTAAGTTATTGAAATCAAAATCACTTTTGTTATTAAAATCAGTAGCATTGTTGTTTTTGGGGGTCAGTGTAGCACGTTCACAAAGCCAAGTTAATTAATACCAAGTTTCAGATAACTCTGATCAACAAACACTTTGTTCTCCATATAAACCTTACCATCCCCTTTTACTCCTTTAAGGGATGAATTTGAAAAAAAATCTAATATACATATTACATACGTATTTTAATTATTTATTTTAAAGCTAAATACCACTTTCCCACTCAATTACTGGTTCACTAAGTCAATGGGTCTAGTATACGGGGTCTAGGGACAAATAGAGTCCCAGTCACTTAGTGACCCTGATACTTATTGACCCGCCCACTTAGTGACCAAGTCAATTAGTGACCCAGCCACTCAGTGACTAGCCAATTAGTGACCCGGCCATTAAGTGACCCAATCCCTTAATGACCCAAAAAATTAGGGACCCAGTCATTTAGTGACCTAAACACTTAGTGATCCTGCCAATTAGTGACCCGGCAACATAGTGACCAAGTCCCTTAGTGCCCCAGTCAATTAGTGACCCAGTCAATTAGTGACCGGTCAATTAGTGACCCGGTCAATTAATGGCCCTGTCAATTAGTGACCCGGTCAATTAGTGAGCCGGTCAATTAGTGACCCGGTCAATTAGTGACCCTGTCAATTAATGGCCCGGTCAATTAATGGCCCGGTCTATTAATGGCCCTGTCAATTAATGGCCCTGTCAATTAATGGCCCGGGCAATTAGTGGCCCTGTCATTTTAACGGTTAGTATTGAATAGATAGTCGATCGTTTGCTTTGTGTAAAACAAAAACAAATTTATCCCACGGGAATCGTACGTTTTTTCGGGACTATAATCTATCCCTGTGCTTTTCATCCAGATCCGTTCAGCCGTTCTGGTATGATTAAGTAACAAACATCCATCCAAACTTTCGCATTTATAATATTTCAATTAATTATAATATTTATAAATGGGATTAAATTATATTATATATGACCCGAGTAATAAGTTATCACTACACAAAATTTAGTTAAAATCGGTTCCATAATTTTTGCGTGAAACGCGCACACCCAAACAGACAAACAGACATACAGAAAAAAATTTTAATAACTATTGTTTTGGGGTATATATTCTGTACACAATAGGTTACGGTCATTGTTTTAAAAAAATATTTCATGTATAGATTTCGTAAAGTTATTGTTTTATTATGTGTATAGATATTAGTTAGTTATTAGTTTAAATACATATTTATTTATACATAAAGAATCACTTCGTTGAAACATATAATCATGTTCCAAAAATATTTATTCACTATCAATATTGCGCTCACGCGCTCTTCGGGCGTAAACTCTGCGTCACAAAGGTACAACTTCTGAATAACCCAGCCATGATACGCACCTCCAATGATTTTTTAAATGTAGCCCAAGATCGTATCTCTAGGGGTTTTTTTCATTTTTTCAATATCTCATTTCGTTTTCGAGATATGAATTATTTTCTGAGCGAAATCGGGCGAAAAACGACCGCATTTTTCACACTATTTCGATTTTAAAAAAAAGTGATTTAAAATTTTTTTTTGCATTTTGTAGCCCTTGTCATGACGCGTCTTTTGACATCCCAATCAGTCACGTAGTCCCAAAAGCCACGACACCAGGGCGATGTCGCACTTTCGCTGAAAATCGGGCCTATACAGAAGCGACAAAAAAAACATTTTCAATGTTAAAAAAGAATGTTCATATATACTGAGTGTGTATGTGCCACATTACAGTGGTTATTTTTTTTAAAGTACCTAAAGACGTTGGTTTGTTTAATTCTTAGAAATAGTAAATAACAAATATTTTAATATTAAATAGTAATATAAAATTATATCGGTTGTTTCTTTGCAGGGAATACAAAGAAAATACGATATGATAAAGTTATTGAACTGTTACTGATAAGTAAGCAGCTGTTAGTTCAGACATCTACTTATAAGGAAATGTAATTACCGGTAACATACACTTTTTACAAAGAAAAAGGGTCGGTTAGAAAATCTTCAATATCCTCAAAAGTACCTGACCTAGCTTTATGAAATAAAGACTAAATTAAAGAATATTTTAATGTGCTTAAATGAAAATAAAAAAAATCAAGTCGTAGACGTACACGTTTCATCCTTGCCGCGAGATGTACACACTCGTATGCAATGATGTTATTTTATACCTCATTGCTCGTATGTATGTCTCCGACTGCATAATACCATCGTGAACTTGTTTTCATCTTTTTAGTTAGCTTTTATGCAGTCGGTTTTTTTTTTTATTTTTATAATATATTTATTTATTTACAGCTTTTTAAGTATTTTTAAGTAGGAAAATGACGAGAATGATTGTTAAGCAACTTTAAATCATTAGATATCCTAAACTGTTATTAAAAATGAAAAATGACGAAAGAAACCTAAAAATGATTTTTAAATACCTATTCAACGATACCTCACTTGACATAGTTCGTTGATTTTCATTTCTTTCTTTTTCACATTATGGAATCTAGCAGCCCCCATATTTTTTTATGTCATCTAAGAACACTTGGATTAATGAGACGAATCTTACGATACCTTAAAAAGAATTCCATCGAGTGGTTTGAAAGATATAAGGAAATAAAGAATATTGCAAAAACACAAGCCTCGTAGCTTGCCATGGAACTAGATGGTGCTGTGTGTTGATGTCCCAACATATTTATTTATTTATTTTTTACAAAAAACATACAAAGGTAGGCGCGAAAAAGATAACCCTTTCCTTGCAGTCGGGTAAAAAGTGGACAGATTACAATTTTAAATTATTCAATTCTTAGTTTTGTGATTTTACTGCGTAAGCTGTAATCTTTCGTACTTAATTGTTATTATATTACTGTATAGCAAATGGTATTCGCATTTAATTAAAGGAAAAACAAAACAGGAATAAAAAACTGAAATATATGTATGTTTGATTTGGTACCATATAGGTAATTGTTATATATAACTTTTGTAATAAGTATTACTCCTTTTTAGTAAAGATCTGTTCCGATAGATAAGTTGTAGCTACTACTATGCTAGTGCTAAAATGCATGAATGAAGTTTGTTCTAGTGGTTTATCCGTCAAAAGATAAGTTGGATGAAAGATACACAGACACTTTTAAATTTATGTATAAAATCAATAGGGATAGTGTTTTAGCAAATTCAATTACACTAAAAATCAATGCTTACACATATTTCTAAATTCTATAGGTACTTGTCGTATCTTGCAATATACGTATGTATATATGTATATCTATTATATATATACCTACCTATTATAAATATTTTGCTCACTTATAGCTAAGCCTAAAAAAATCAATTAACAAAAATTAACAAGATGACCAAACTGGTTTGTTATGTCCGTTTTAATCTTCATTAGCATTAAACTAGCACAATTGTATCTTAAGCAAGTAACAATAATATGTTGTTTGGATTTAATTAAATAGTATTATAATATTTTCTTGCATTTAAAAATTATATAAAATCAAAGATATAACTTTGATTTAACTTTTTGAAAGATTTGACTTCATTTAACTTTTGATACTATATATAATTTTTTTTATATTATACCTACTATATAATTATAAAATAAATATATTTACCGGTAAAATACTTCATTAGCATTTCTGCTGTTTCTTCATCGACATCTCGCATTTCCAAGGGATAATTATTATTGACTTTATTCTCCATTTCGAATCACTTCAATATTTAAGTTTTAAGATTTGTTTTGGTGTCACAAGACGGGAGGTGAATGTGCGCGCGCGCACCGATCTCTGCCAAGCAACCAACTGTTGTTATTCATTATTCAACTCCATACTATCAACAAGCGTGACCTAGATCTTAAACTGTCAGTTTTAAATGAAAATAAAATACTTTTTAATAGAATTTCTATGCCTATTTAATAATAATATTTTTTTTTTGTAAAGAATAATCCTTTTTGATATCTATAAAGATATTATATTATGTTACTTTGTTAAACATACGTAAGTAGTTATTTTTACAAATTTATTAAAGGTGGTCTGACAATGAGGGTGGAAGGGTTGAATTTTTCTAAAACCTTAGGTATATGTACATAGTATATTTTAAACACAAAATAGAAAATACCAAGGTTGCATTGCGATGGATCGACTTCATTTAATTTTAAAGATATTGACTTAAATTGACTCCTATTCTACATGTACCTATAGAAGGTCATGTTTAGTAAACGTGTACCTATTTCATAAGAAAAAGGTCAAAGGTCATTTATCACCTAATAATTATAATTATTTTGAAATACATAAATTAGGTACATATAAATATAATATTTTTCATCATAAATCAAGTGTGTTAAACTTACAATGACGAATTAAGAGTCTCAGCCTCTGAACATTTTATTAAAGGCAAGGCAAATAGTTTTATGAATAATAAAAACAGTAAGGTCAAACTGTTCATCTATTTTTACGTTACTTATCTACTAACTTTGTAACGACAAAGTTTTAACTTTAAGTAATAATTTCGTTTTATACCTATATAGATTTTTGGTGTGTAAATTAGCCTTTAAATTATATCTGGGGGCACGGTAGTGCCCCCACCAAGTCGAGCAAAAAAGGGCACAACAGTACCCCCCCCCCCCCCCATCCCGTCCCCCCGTAACTTCATTATGGATAAAGCTAGAAGCCTGAATTTTCAGTGACT
This sequence comes from Fabriciana adippe, assembly GCA_905404265.1. Classification (NCBI taxonomy): domain Eukaryota; kingdom Metazoa; phylum Arthropoda; class Insecta; order Lepidoptera; family Nymphalidae; genus Fabriciana; species Fabriciana adippe. The sequence goes on from FR989989.1 coordinate 13,437,941, forward strand.
AATAGAACTTAATATAACTAGGTATATTTCCAAATTACACTCGATTAGGACCAATAGTTTAAGAAATATTTGCAGGTCAAATTTATTTAATATAATAATTATAATTATTATATAATTATGGAACGCAATTTAAAAAGTTATAGCCCTTAAATTGTAAAATAGTCACATAGTAAAGTATGCCGAGATGAGATAGTGTTGGACTCTCAGTTGAGTTTTATTGCTATTTGTTAAATATCAACTGGCACTGGTCTCGAAGTTGTTTCGCATACCTACTGCCCTGGATTCTTGTATTTCGTCTTAAGGACATGTTTAATTTATATAACCAAAGCTTATACTAACGGTAGGTACTATGTCGTGTGCATAATATATTACCTATTAAGTTCAGTGAAAGAATATACCTAAAGTCTAAATCTAACAATATAATAATAACAAGAGAGAAAGATACAAAGGATACAGAGAATTAAACACAATCAAGGCATAATAAGCCAATATTTTTTTTAATTTATAAAAAAAAATATTTTCTTAAAAATAAAAATATTATTATAAATTTTATTACGCATATAGACACTAAGTTATTTTAAAACTATTGCAACTTTTAGTTATTAAATATTGCTATATTATAAATATCAGGCGATAATAATATTTTCTTTTTTAATTATTTTAATCCCATTAATATTATAAACGCGTAAGTTTATGAGGATGTATGAATGCCTGGATGTATGGATGCCTGGATGTCTGGATGTAGGTACAGACTTATGAATGTTTGTTTCACTTTCACGCAAAAACCATTGAAAGGATTTTAATGAAACTACAATAATATAGCTCATACATCAGAATAACACATAGGCAACTTTTTATTCCGGATGAATGTACGGTTCCCGTGGGATAGATTTGAAAATTTAAAAATTCTAAAAACTAGTTTCGGCCTCTGTATTGATAATAATTACTATTTCAATAACATTTTCCAAAAAGTATTTAATGTACAGATTCGACTAAGGATTTTATTATATGTATAGATATTAAGCTTTTGGATCAAGTCAAAAGTCCAATGGCCTATCCTAATGTTTAGTTATTAGCACTTATTACTTATTTTGACATTTCGAGGAATGAAATAAAATATAAGTAGGTGCATGGTATTATAATTTTAAGGTAATCTTTATACTAAATTACATATGTGGAAAACGAAAATCAGTGTTGCGAAGCATACTCTTGATCCATTCGTCAGCTTCTGCCGTCATCTCTTCGTCAAAATGTTCGCGCCATCCACCCGATTTCCCTGCAAGATATTAAATAATTAATTATATACCATATTGGTTGCGATATTATAATTATTATCTAATTTTATATTAACTTGAACAGTATATTCTAATATAAATTAAAAACAATTTTATTAAAAAAAAATAGATTAAAAAAGACCCCCCAATATTTGGTTTTTTATGTTACTTACTTTAAAAAGTAGTCATAATCTATACAGATAAATAAAATTGAAGTAACGCCTTTTTACTAAATACAATAATATGTGAAATTATACACGGTGTCTACTTATAAGAAAAATACATTGTTTTTTAATTTTTGTCTGTCTGTCTGTTTGTTCCGACTAATCTCCGTACTCCGTAACTTAGGCTACTTTTATTTTAGAAAAAGAATGAGAGTTCTGCTGAAAAAAATTAAAACGTACCTAGGGACTCACCCGAGCGAAGAGAGGGTAAGTAACTAGTGTTTAAATAATATTACCCTAGGACCAGATCTGTAGGTTTTATAGGTTTGGGATCTTTATAGTTTTATGCAGAACATTATTAGTTATTACCTTTCCTGACGAAGCCACCATCGCTTCTAAATACGCCGATTTTTTGTAAGTCCTCCATGTTTACTGATTTATTTTTTTTAAAGTTATCGAACTTCAAGTGTTCGCTGAGCTTAGCTACATCATCATCAGTCAGTTGTTTATCTAAGAATTTTGCGACACGGCGGATGCCTGATGGTAAGTCCTTCAAAGAATAAAAAGTGTTTTAATTATTGAATTCTCTTGAATTAAATTCCACATAAATAGTAAGCTCTACATGCTTTGTGGGGAAAGTCAAAACGCCATATTTGAACTGTTGACCAAAACACAACCAACAAAATTTGTTTTTTTTTATTTCTTATTTATTTATTTTCGTCTTATATTTTTTATCTGTAAATTCACCCTAAGTATATCGAGATATTACCGTATACAGTTCTGTGGTATTAGATTAAAATAACTGTGTAATAGTATCAATTTCTTGATGTTAGTCCTTCCCGCTAAAATGGTAGAATAGATTTGGATGAAATATAGTACGTACGCAGATAGGTCATGACCTCAGGGAAGTTATGACCTCTTACAGTAAGTACCTGCACCTATGTGTTACTGAAGAACTGTAAAACACCTAGAGACGCACTCGAGCAGAGCGAGGGTAAGTCGCTAGTATATAATACATGTAGTACTTTTTAAAGCACAGAAACATACTGGGTGAAACTTATTGGGTGTATCGATCTGTACATTAGCTGTGACCAATAAATACAAACACAATTTTTATTAATATAAGAATTATAGTATTAAAGAATTAGGTTAATTAAAAATGAGTTCACAAGTCATAAAGTACTCTATATCTACCTTTACTAAGTCTTCATAGAATAAAAACAGTAGATTTGGATGATTTCTCTTCCCCCAGGCTTCCAGCAAATGTTCAAAATATGGTGACCACAAAACTAAAATGTAAAAGGGAAATTTATCAAAAGTAGCTCTTGTCTCCATCGTCTGTACCTACCGTCTACTAACTTATTTGCAATACATTGAATAATCCAACATAAAAAAGTGTACGTTTGGCATCCTCTGCATCATAAATTATTTTACTTATGTCCAAAAGAAGTAACGAAAATAATGGAGCATGAACATATTTCCGTACATATAATATTTTAGTAACTGGGCGACCGAGCTTCGCTCGGAGTTTTTGGCCAAAAATAAATTTCTTTTAAATTTGGTTTAAAAACAAAAAAAACTACAAACTTGAATAAATAATAAAAAAAAAACAAAAGTAAAAACTTTGTATCCGACCGTGCTTCGAACCCGGACACCTGTGATTGTCAATCTTGCACCTTGGCCGCTTGATCACAATGCTTAGGCCCGAGCGTGCGAAATTAGCAACTATATTTTGCGTGCGCAAGAAAACCGCGAGAAAACTCGAAAACACGCGTTTTCTCGGACATAAGACTAATCTAGATCGATTTCCCCCCAAAAACCCCCACATTCCAAATTTCAGCGAAATCGTTAGAGCCGTTTCCGAGATGGCCGGTATACAAGAATTGCTCGTTTAAAGGTATTAGATATAAGTAATAACTTCATTGGCTGCAGTTCCTAACAGCATCCGCTCATCATTATTAGAATTTCTTAGTTTTTTCTTTACCAATATTTTCGACAGTAGGTACAATGATATTGGTTTTATCGTAAAAACCAGCATAAAAATAGTCTGCGTCACGATATAAATCACGATTGGTCATTGTGATTTATATCGTGATCGTGGTAGGATTGAGGTCAAGACGCCAAGAAATTAAAAGGAAATTGATTTGATTTAGAATTACTCATTAATTACCTTTGTTTTTAATAAAATATTTCCAATATGACTTGAACTCTGGCTTGGGGCTCATGATTCGCATCAGCTTTTTGTGATGGAAGAAAGAAACGGCAACATCACGTGGATCACGTGCTACATACACCACCTTGATGAACAGGATTAGATATATTAAGTATTAACATATTATTTTTACTCGACTGCAGGCGAAACCTAAAGGAGAGTTGTGTTCGACTTGTATGTAAGCAGTATGTATAACTGCTTCAGTGGTCTAGTGGCTAGCATGTATGGCCGCAAATCCGTAGATCCTAGGTTTGAGTCTTGAGTCAAGCCAAATTTAGTTATTGAGTTTTCTGTCAAGGAAATCTCAGTAGCAGCCCGGAGTTGGGAAGTTGGCAATGTTACCCCAGTGCATTGAAGAGTACTGAAACCGGTTGTTTCCTTGTCTTAAAAGTCGGTGCCGGCCGTGTCAAAGTCCCATGGGACTTTGAGAGTGAAAAGGAATAGAGAGTACACAGTGTGTATGCGCGTACACGTCTTGTGCATTATAATATCTCCTGCACAGTTAGTGGCAGAGATGGATCAGGCCATACTCTACCACGTTGGCCAAGTACGGGTTAGCGGACTTCACATGTCTTTCGAAAACTTACAGAGGCTCTTACAGAGATGCAGGTTTCCTCACGATGTTTACCTTTACGATACCAGAGGTGCGAGACCCGGGATTTGAACACGCTTCACTCGGTTTCCCAAGCGAGCGCGTTACCACTGGGTTACCACTGCCTGAGTCGTATAGTATTCAGAAATTATAAAAAATCTATATAATGGATTTCCCGAAAAGTTGTGTCTTGAAAAAAAAATATACAAACTTTCACACCTATCGAGTCAGGGTTTAAATTTATTATATATGGGCATATCGTATATGGGCATTTACAAAATTGTTAAATCTATTAAAGTTCTAATTAAACTCAATCTGTACATTAAGATTAAATATTTTTTGTAAAATCTATTGAAATAATCATTTTTATTATAGATACAGAGGTCAAATTTATAGTTTTATAGAAATAAGAAAATTAAAATTTAATGTAACCTCAGTGCGATTTTATCACACTTACTAGCATTACTCGCCGCAAAAACAAAAACTCATTGTATCGATCAGAAAAGTAAATACTGTCGGGTTTCATACTATTTTCTTAACAAATAACAAAGTTTCTTTTAACTGAAAATATACCATATCTCAAAAACCTGTGTCTATTTACCATGTAATTTCTTAAGTTTATTATTAACAACTCTCATACTATATATCTCTTAGATATTTCATGCTTCATCCACAAGCTCATCCAATAAGTTTTTAGTGTCTGCGTTATTGTAACAGCAAAAAAGTTGAAAACTTAAAGACAGGTACGCTAATATGCTATGTAAAATTATCTATACTTACATATGTTTTAAATGTGTAGTGTACATTTAAATAGTAACAAGCAAATGTCTACGTACCTTTGCAGTATCTAATAGATTTGGTGGAAGAAGAGACATAGGCAAGTGAGTTTTGATAAATCTTGGAGATGGCAATCCCTTTATTTCGGCAACGGTCTTAGGTATAAAAGATTTAATAACAGATTCATCTGCCGTGGCCGGTAAATCAGTAGGCGGCATAGGTATAGTTGACTCTCTGAAAAAGTAAGAGATTTGATAAATCTAACTATGTATTTATTTCGTTCGGATTACGCAGAAGTACTACATTTATTCAATACTCAAATTTGAAGAATAACAAAAAAAAAAAATCAAGAACCTATGCTGCGTTTTATCCTAAACTGACGGACACTTCACACTTCGTATAGAAACGAACTTAGAACTCTGCCTCAGTAGATTGTGTCCCAATAAAAATACTCGTATACCTATGTAGTTATTATTAAAAAAAAACTTACTCTAGAAAAGGAAATCTGTCGTTGAGCTTTATAGCTTTAGCTCTTTCAAAGTCTAAATTATTTCCAAGCAACCAAACAAGCTCCTGCGTCCAAGTTGTACCTAAAATTTTCAATTAAGCTTGAAAATACTTCACAAAATGTTTTTTCAAGTGACATTCCTTTATTTATATGTTTGATTTCTTAATCAAAATGTATAGAAACCTATAACTCTACTCGTTCTACTATTGGGACACGCGGTGCATTTGATGGCAAAACAACACGTCAGGTTTTTGTAATTTGTTCACAACACCGGTTTCGTGTTGGACAATATAAATATTCAACCTACGCGGAAATATAACCCATGACTTGCTAGTAGCACAGTGTACTAAAATATTGTTTTATAGACTGTGCTAGTAGGGTAGCGCAAAAAAACCAGACTATATCTTTTATTTTATTTTTAAATCTTGAGCGACCCCTAAAATTTTTTTTCGAGCTGATCTTAAAGAGCACTCTTAAAACATGAAAAACTAACACATTTTCATACGAGACTCGAAAAAAAAATTGTCGATTTTTTTCACCCTACTGGCTAGTTGGGTGCTGGTTTAGAATTAATTAAGAATTAGGTAGATATATTTAAGTTGTATAAAACTGTTTTATTTGGACAATGTCCACTTTGTAAGCCAATTTGGCTTTGTAATGTCTGTAGTTATTGCAATAAGAAAATAGTTAATAATAATTGTAATTAATCTATACTATAATAAAGCAGTAACTTAGCGAAATCTGTACATGAAATATTTTTTAAAAACAATGACTGTAACGTATTGTGTATACGATATAGACCCCAAAACAATAGTTATTAATTTTTTTGTCTGTTTGTCTGTTTGTCTTTTTGTCTGTTTGTCTGTTTGTCTGTTTGTCTGTTTGTCTGTACGCGTTTCACGCAAAAAGTAATGAACCGATTTCAACGAAATTTTGTGAACTGATAACTTATTACTCGGGTCAACATTTAGGATAACTTTTACTTTTGGAAAATCTTTGTTTCCCGCGGGAAATCGCAATAACTGGTTTTATCGAGTCCTCCTTAGGAACCCTCCGCTGGCTAAACCTAAAGACATACATCAAAACAATGTACTAAAAAATTGTAGATCTTGAAAAGGCCAACAGAAATATCTACAACAGTATATGTCTATCTCTCAAGGTACACTCGCAATACCTATTCTTATCTATACCTATAGCAAAACTAACATAGTTAAATCGATGTGCGCGTTTCACGCAAAAAGTACTGAACCGATTTCAATTAAATTTTGTATAGTGATAGCTTATCACTCGAGTCAACATTTAGGATACCTTTTACTACAGGCACATTTTTCGTTCCCGCGGGAAAACGCAATGACTGGTTCTATCGAGTCGTCCTTAGAAGTTTATATGGCTAACGCTGGCTGAACCTTAAGAGATAAATCAAAACAATGTACTAGAAAATTGTAGGTCTTAAAAAGTTCTACAGAAAAGTTCTCAACGGTATATGTCTATCTCCTAAAGTACACTCGCAATTACTATTTTTATTCACTACTCGCGACTCACAGGCTGACTTATCAACGTTTAGCTCAGTTCAGCAGTGAAACGTAACCTAGGGACGAACCCGAGCGAAGCGAGGGTGAGTCGCTAGTTAGTAATATAATTGATTACCTGATTTTGGGAATGTTGCAACAAAAACATCATCAGATTTAATTTCCATGTTGTAAATGTTTGCAGCTTCTGTCATAAAATTGTCGGAGAAAAAATAGCCTTTGGGTCCAATGCGAATACAATTCATTTTGATACCTAAAGTGGTTTACATTATAAATATTAATAAATCATATATATGTATTTTACTATTTAAGCACATAATAAGTAGTATGTTTAAATGTTGCCTCGGTGGTGTAGTGGCTAGCATGTACAGCTGCACATCCGGAGGTCCTGGGTTCGAGTCCGAGGCCCCAGGGTGGGCCAAGTTTAGTTGTACCAGTTTAGTATACGGTAACAGCCCGGAGTTCGGAAGGTGGCGGTGTTTCACTCCCGTGCCTCGGAGAGCACGTGTCGTGTCGGTCTCACGCCTTAACTCTCACCGGTCGTGTCGAGTAGTCGTCTCACCGGAGTATGAGAGTGACAGTAATAGAGAGTGCACTTGTATCTGCACTATAGTAAATATCTCCTGCGCAGTCTAGTCTCAATGAAATTGACCGCCGTGACCGAAATAGGTCGGGAGGACATTATTGTTAAGTCAATATGTTATTAAATTATTTCCACATAATACCATCCATGAAATCCGTTAACTCTTTGTTTTCTTCTGGAGGTAGCTTCACATATTCGTATGGAAAATTATTATTATCACTCATTTTGCAATAGTGTATGACGCTGAACGTTCAATAGCTAATGATTATTGGAACTAAGATAATAACTTACGATCATATTATATATGGGTATATATATGGATTTAAGTTATCATTATCTCACTATCTTTAATGCGAAAACCCCTTGGAGAGTAAGATTATTTTCTCTATCAAGTATGTTCGATATGATTATCTTATCAAATTGACTGGGTATTATTGCAAAAATTTGTTAAAAATAGTAAAAAGAAGAAAACTTAACAATAATTCATTCCTAGGGCCTGAACAACAATCGTAGCTTAGAAACAATCGTAGAAATATCTCTATAACAATGAGCTTGAACTTTGAAGATGTGTATGGCATAGGCTTACCTATATCATAAGAAGAAAAATTCTATAAATACGTCAAATTGAAAAATCTACGTAAATAAATTTCAAAAATATAAAACTTTTTAAAACCATATGTCGTAAATTTCAAATAATTTTACTTTTATTGACCTGTGCCAAATGAATAATATAATTATTTATCATTATAATCTAGGTAAGGTATAAAAAAAACTTTAGATTCGGCCTCTGTATCGATAATAATGACTATTTCAATAAGATTTTCCGAAATATATTTAAGTACAGATTCAACTCAGAATTTTATTATACTGGTATCCTATATACTACCGTCACACTTCTTCGTATCAATTGTTTTAGTAGCAGGAATAAAACCAATAACTTGCAGTTCATCAACAATCTGCCCACGCAGCCGCTCTTAATTCGGAAAAATCTAATATTGGAGAACTACTTATCTAAACTGCAACTACGGAAACGGAAAATTTATTAGATAATTGACAATCTCAATGTAAAAGCAAGTACTGGTCTTGATGGTATGAGCTATAAGACTGTGGACTTCTTAAAGAACTTAATAGTATCAAAGTGAACTAATTGTACAAGTAGGTATTAATCGCTTACAACGCGGTTATTTTTCAGATACCCTAAAGTTAGCTAAAGTTTGTCCTATTTATAAGGCGGGTCTAAATGAGACAGAAAATTGCCCCATCAAAATTATTTACAATCGGCTTTATACATATCTAATAAATAAATATGTGTGAACACCACTAGTTCCATGGTAAGCTACAAGGCTTGTATTTTGGATACCAAATAGTTGATACACTACACATATTATATAACTTTAAATACATGTACATATTATAAATATAAACAGTCCATGACTGGAGTACAAACATTCATGTTGATCACACAAATAAATGCTCCCAGCGGGACTCGAACCCGCGACTGCTGGCACAGCAAGTCGGGTCACTACAAATTGAGCCAAACGTGTCGTTAATATCTAGAAAGTATTAACTTCCTCTGTAACAGATAGGTTTTCGTGCTAAGTGTAGTACTTTAGCTGCCACTCATATTATAGACACAAGCTTAAGGAATAGTATTTGTAAAAATACTATTGGCCTAGGTATTTTTATTGATTTAGAAAAGGCATTTGATACCTTACTTCTTCAAAAGTTATATAATTTAGGAATGAGACATGCTAGTTATGATATTTTTCGTTCTTATCTTTCCAATAGATGTGCAGAGTCACCGTGATCGTGTAACATTCGGCATTCCAATTATCACAAGGGTTTTTACCCTGCTATTGTTACTTTTTTATATAAATAATATTGGTGATAATCACACTAAAAAATCACAACATAGAAATCACACTGTCAGCTTGTTTTACTTTGGCAGCAACATTGAACCCATAATAATTAGCCAAGCACATTAAGATTTAAATTGTTTTCATCAATGGTTTCAAGAAAGTCACTTAAATACTATCAATATAACTAAAAAAAATATATAATATTTGAATTGAATAGAATTGTATTTTTTTTTTTGAGAAATAAATTCCCGTAAACCGTAATTCTTCTGGATCTCCTTTAAGAATGGATGTTACACAGGGATCTATTTTAAGTTCATTTTTATTTCTATCTTCTTTAATTTTATTTATTTAATTAACATTTAACTATTTATGTAACATTGTTCTTTTTGCTGATGATATTTCTTTAATTTTATAAGCTGTTAGAAATATAAATAATCTTAAATGCCCATACAATATTATTCACTTTTTGGTTAAGTTTGTTTATATAGGTAATTATATGTATTTATTATAAGAATGTTGTGTACTCGTAATTGGACAACAATTTAGCTTTTAATACGTAGTAGTAATTATTTAATGTGTTTTCTGTTTCTGTACCTAAATAAATAAAAAAACAAGTTTTGCAAAGTTAATAATAATAATAATAATAGTTTATTTCTCAAAAACACATATACGTATTGTAGTTGAAAAATATTTACAGTACAATTTGAAACAAATAATTTAAATTATCATTAGTTAACAGCGCACTATCTTATATACCTACTCAGTGAAAAATAATTTAAATTAATTTAATGCTATATTTTTAAACCCACTTACTGGTTTAACCCATAAATGCCAAAGAATTATATACAATTATATTTCCCGAATATTTTCCCAAATTTTAGTTTACATATGAATTGTTCGTTCCTAGGTTGCTTCCCAAAACAAAATTAATTAATTAATTAATTTGTTTTTTTTTTCGTGGGACCCTATTTTTTTTTTCTAAAATAAAAGTAGCCTAAGTTACCTACTCCTTATTATATCACCTATCTGCCAGTGAAAGCCCCGTCAAAATCGGTCTAGCCATTTCAGAGATTAGCCGGAACAAACAGATAGACAGACAGACAGGCAGACAAAAATTGTAAAAAATGTTGTTTTGGTATACGTACCGTGTATACATTCATAGCATTTAGTAAAAAGCAGTTATTTTAATATTACAAACTGACACTCCAATTTTATTTATCTGTATAGATGTATAGATAATAAATGATTTTTGTATAGTTACATGAGCTATGAGATCCTCTGTTATCTACTTACATTTTTATGTATATAACAACTTTCGTAAAATTATTAACGATTATCTCGGGCGTGTTACTCTTGTCCAAATACAAAAATTAAGTTTTCTATGCTGAGAGCTAAATGCGGAATGATTTTCATGTTTAGCGACGAAAACATTCAAATTGGTCTTCGGTTTTGTATGCCCTTGTAAGATACATATATGTATATTCTTTTTATATATAGATAATATCATTACCCTTGCGTGTATGTACATTGTTATAAACACCTGAATAAAAATACGCATCTCGATTACAGGTTCAACTAAAACATAGTTACATACATATGTAGGTATACATAAACATATACTTACTACGCCTTCGCAACTATTTTCATAACATTAATGGTAAACGAAGACTGAAGTAGCAACACTTATTTCGTATCTGTATCTACTATATATAGTATTAGCGCATACCCTCGCTTCGCTCGGGTGCATCCCTAGGTACGTTTTAATTTTTTTGAGCGAAACCCTAATTCTTTTTCTAAAATAAAAGTAGCCTTAGTTACTCCTTATAATATCAGCTATCTGCCAGTGAAAGTCCCGTTAAAATTGGTCCAGCCGTTTCGGAGATTAGCCGGAACAAACAGACAGACAAAAATTTAAAAAATTGTGTTTTTCTTGTAAGTACCGTATGCATTTACTATAAAGCTGTTATTTTGACATTACAAACAGACACTTCAATTTTATTTATCTGTATAGATAATATGATCTGTGGTACCTGCTTATTTCTGTACGTACCTACTCTTTTGTACCAGATAATTTGACGTAGAAATAAAAAAACCCGAATCAAATAGTTACTTTGTTATAAAAAGTAATTTTTTTTTTTTTCTAGAGTTTTTAGACTAACAGATAACCTTTTCCATAAATTGAACTTATTCTAAATTTAAGTAAAGAAGAACATGATAACAAGCTTGAATAAGCTTATATATGATATCGTTGTTTAATAATAAAGTTATTTTATATATAACCAATTGGAAATTATATTTACATATTTAAGCTAATTATTAAATAAGATAATAAGAATAATTTTTAAAGAAATTAATAGTCTCTTAGGAAATCTAAATCCGTAAAATATTCATGACAATTATTTTTCATATAATTACAAAAATATAATAACAAAGCAACAATTTTCAAATTATTTTACTTATAAAAATAAAACATTTACAATAAATCACGAACGTATGGTTTAATAAATAAATTAACTTATACATATTCAGATGGAAAGGGACTTATGAGTTATGACTTAACTACTTCAGGCACATTCTCAGGTATGGCATCTACACGGAAACGACACATGAGGGTGACAGGATCCCGCTCACGATCTGGCCCGCATTGTTCAGTTGCTCCGATAAGCTTCATCTCGTCGTGGGGTTGGGGTTCGGTATCAAGTCGGCGCCGCCCAGAGATCACAACTTCTTCTGCATCCACTGTACCACCAGCCGATCTCTCACTCTCACCGATTTCCACTTTATACGGCGTGCTTGGCTCTACGAAAGCTTTTGTTGCTTGAATATCCGACCTATCTTGTGCTAAAATGTCATTATTTTCCTTGGATCTTTTTAAGAATAAGTCGAGAATATTTCCATAGGGTACTTTTTTTGGTATTGCGAAAAGTATGAGAATGTTTTGTACTTCAGCTTGTACGTTGAAGGGGCCTTCTTGCCGCTGGTCAACGGTGGGTTCGGCGGGTGCGGCGGTGGCTGCGGCCAGCAGGCAGGCGAAGATGAGGATCATGGTACGTGCGGTTGGTTCACCCACTGTCCGGTGACTGTGTGCCGACATCTCCCGCGCTGCTTTTACTGAGCGCTCGCGAACCAGTCGCCGGATGAATCGAGCACACTGTAACGGTTTAAACGGCACGATCGCTTTTAATTTTACATACGGATGTGTGACACTTATAGACTATGTTGTGGTATAGACTTTATATTTGTTATGGAGTAAGCTTTTGAAATTTTCATATTGGTATGTTTTTATATATTCTAATTCTATGTACTTACATATAACATTTACTAACGATGTAGTGAGAGCTATTTTTTAATTTATATAATACAAACATTATTATAATTGGACTCCACAACATACATTTTATTGAATTTTATAAGAAAATTAAACAATATTTTGATTGATTAAAGCTTTTTTGTTTAAATCGTATCGTCGCATATAATGGAGCCGCGAGCTGTGTAACCTTTGATAGTGACCGCAGGTCATCGATACGATAACCGAGTTTCCTATAAACTGCGCACGCGCACATTGTATACTATCACATCTATGGTACAAGTAATGTTGATGGATAAATTCTTCTTGATGCAGTTATCTTAGCTAGCAATCCTACAGTTTTTAGTACCGTTAGAGTTGCAACTAACAGTGAGTATTAACGAAGCATCGATGATAGAGCAGGAAGAAAATAGTTAAAACGACATTCCCACACGTACAAGATAAACTGCCGCAGCTGCCAATATCATATTTTTAAGAACATTGACAGCACGTAGATATAAATGTAAGATATTCATATTTGAAATTATGATTTTTATCCTAATGTTTTTAAATAAAAATCGTAATTCATTTCTGGGTACAGTATGATAGTACCTATATAGTTGATACAAACACTGCACTAACTACGATGACCATGTGGCGCTGTAGAAGACAGTTTAACTGAAACAAATGTCCTTTAAAGAGCACTCTAAGGAATAGGTGTAGGTACTTGTACTCAACCATTTTTAACGTGTACTTGTATTCAGCCCACAGCTTGGCGATTAGGGGAATCAGGCCGTAGTCCAACTAAGTGCAGGTTGGAGGACTTCATATGTCTTTTCAAACTTTCCTAGGTTCTCTTAATCATACAGGATTCCTCACGTTGTTATTCTCCAAGACTTTCGCAAAACAAATGGTAATCATGTTAGAAATGATTCATACTAGTACATGAAAATATCAGAGACACCCGGAATTGAAACCCGTACCTACTAAAAATAAATATACTTAATTAGCTAAATAAATATAATAATTAAATAATAATCATAATATATTACTTGAGCTTCTATATTATTTTATTAGATTATTTTTTATAATATACTTTATAGCAATATGATAATATATAGCGTAGGTATATATACGAACTTTAAAAATAACTACTTATCGCTATGACTCATAACTTCCATTAAATAAATGTACTTGCAATAATAATAAAATATTAATGTCTACTACGATTTAATTTAATACTTAGATTAATAAATAGTAATATTTAAAAAATATATATAGATCTATACATTAGAAATTATTCTAGAAACTTTCAGTGAAAGCTGTTTCCGGTGATGAGCTTTCACGTCATTATTTGCAACCTATACGTCCTTTTTACCAGCCAAGTGGGTCACGAGGATAAAAGACACGAAAGCATTTAGTGCTTTGCGAATTTTGATTAAGTATGTGCAATTAAGAATTTATACTTAAACTTTCTCAAGTCATAACAATTTATAGCATTTTAAAAGACGTAGCACATCTATAAAATATAGTACAAGACTAGCGACTCATCCTCGGTCCACATGGGTTCGTTCCTAGTTATGTTTTAAAGTTTAGTATAGATTTCTCAGAGATGAGATATTTTTCCGCAGTAAAAAGTATCCTATATATTGAACCGTATAACCAGCTATCATCATACCAAATTTCTCGTGATGCGTTCCCAGACAGACAAAAAATCTAAAAACTATATATTCGGCCTCTGCATCGATAATATTAACTATTTCAACAAGATTTTCCAAAAAATATTTACAGATTCGACTCAGTTAGAATTTTATCATATGTATAGATAGATGTAATATGACATAGTTTTGTACCATGGGAATATTTTATTTTTAAAACTTTCTTATAGATTTCTACTAAATAATTGAATACATATTATACAAATTGCTTGTATTAACTAATTCATCATCACTCAGGCCAAAGCGCTTGATAAGAACGCGGGAAAACACTATGCTATCGTATTTCAATAACGACGTTCTTTTTAACTGTATTTTATTTGAAGTTCATAGAATGACGAATAAAAAAAAACAGCCAGTCATTGTAATCTGCTAGTTTGTGTATAAAAATAAATTTATAGCTTGGCGGTGTAAAAGCTTGAACTTTAAACTTTTAGGAACTAGGTACATCATTTCATGAAAACCTTTATTTTCAAAGACACTTTTGTTAAATGAAATTTGTACTTGTGAATTGTGATTATTTACTATTGTAATTTAAGTATTGAATCATAAGTATCGGAATTTTAACTCCTCGCGGACCGCGAGCACACCGGTGTGCTAGATAACAATTGAATTCTCGGAAATTCGGATTAAGTGATAATTATATTTATTAATAATTTTACTTAAATTGGTATTGAAAACGTATCAGCTTAAATATATTCAGTATATTATGTTTACATAAAATTCTTGTAAAATATCTAATTTACTTATTAACTTTTTTCATCAATAAAATACACTTTTAGGATTTTTCAATAAAAATTATCATTTATTTTCAACAAAACAATTCACATACAATGCTGCATACAATCATACAACTTACAAACTAAATTATAAATATAAATAAATGCATTCTGCATCACTCGTGGCTTTATGGCCTTTATTTTTTCACACATATCATTTATCAATCACATCACATTAGTGGTGGCGCGTTCTTCGTAGCAATGGTATCAAAACATTCGCCAGCCGGTTTTTCAGTCTGAAAGTAACAAAATAAAAACATATAAAAACAAAAGAAATGTATGAGTATCTAAGGAAAACTTCAATTTTTTATCTTGTTACTCGACTGCGGATGTCTAAAGGAAGATTATATTTCTTTAAAGTATCGATATATTTTTTGCTAGTAATAATGACAAATCATTTTTTTGACATTACTATAATAAAACTTTTAGAGTATATACTCGTAGGTACATGTATAATATTTTTTTTTAATTTTTATTGTAATAAATTACCTTTGCGCTTTTTCTTGTTTCTTAACCGAGGCATCCTTCTTCTGGGCGGGTAAATTTGAATCAAGGCTAACATCGCTGAGAGGTTTATCATTTGAATTCTCCGGTTCAGGCTTCAGATTTGATGCTCCAGGCTTTGATTCCTCGGGTTTTGATGAAGCAGGAGGAGAAGGAGGTTTCAGGAATACATCTAAGTCCGTTTCGCTAAACAATTCACTTAGGTCCGAAGCGGCATCGAGGAGAGTATCAGCTGGAGCGACTGCTATGACGACACCATCGATGCTTAAGCGGTAGTTTTCAGTGCCATTCTGTCTTTGATCGATATAGGGATGAGGGCAGTCAGGGGCGGGGGCCGCAATAGTAATTGACACCGCCGCTAAGAGGACTACCACCTCGCATATCACTCGTTTATAGTTGACCATCGCGCTACTCGTCTGTTAACGTACTGAGACACGGGCCACGGCACTAGCGGGGCTCACTCTGTAGCCACTCACCGCTGCATCTTTTATTTATTCGCCGAGATAGCGGTACAGTGCCGCTGTTCTTACCACACCACCCAGTTAAGCTAAACTGGAATTAATAAATGTTATGTGGGCCATTATAGATGGGATGACAGCTATCTTTGATAAGAAGAGACATTTGAACTGGTTTTAGTTGATTGCAATATATTTATGGGTACTATATAGATATATATGCATACTCCCCAAATGTAAATCGGTGAAAGTTTGGATTGTTATCGATAGGTAACAGTATTTTCAGCAATATAAAATTTGTATTAGGACAAAAAACGACTATATTAAGACCTAGTGATAATTTTTTTAGTAATTCTAAAGGGCAATAAAAATATATTATCGTAAAATATACTTAACATTAAGGCCATAACTTTTAAATGATATAGCTTAGTATACATTGCGAGTCAAACAACCTGTTGAGATGCGCCGGCGCTCTCCTCTAACTGTACTGTATAAACGGTAAACTTTAAACGCTTGTTTTGTTTACGTTTGTTTGTTGGCATGGAATAGATTCTATTTAGCTGAGCGATATTGATGTACCTATTGTTATAAGATTAATATTGCGATGAAATTGTCTATGAAGTTATTATAGCGGCTTTATCTGTGCCATTATCGTTTATGCCAAAGTATACATCAACCAACTAAGCTCAGCGCATATTATTATTTATTACAAAAAGGCCTTAACTAGTCGTTACGACACCTCAGGGACTCTTCAGTACCATTTTAGCAATGTATTAAATTCCCACAAAAATCGCTTGGCATATATATTTAATTATATATTAATTATAATTATATTATATATTATAATATATTTTTGCCAAAAACCAAGCCGATATGTTGCCGCGTAAAAGAAGGACCAACAAACGAATTTTCGCATGTTTAATTACCAATTTAGTATGATGTCGTCTGGAATATTAGTAATTTTTTTTTAATATTTTTTTAAATTAAAATATTAGACGTATGTACTACATTATATATCGCTTTTTTGTTATAAATAAGATTAATATAAACTGTAAATAAAATAAAAAATAGGTTTTTAAGTCTACATAATACAATGGCAATGTGAAACCAATATCTCTACTATATATTTTTATTCGGTCAACAAAACATTTAAGACTCTTTTTAATCGTTGGAGAGCGACCAATTACAGGTATTTAAAGCAAACGGGACCGATTGACCTACAAACTGAACGTTTTATAAGTACATCCACTTTGCTTTTAGAAAGCTTGGACGTTCGATTGAGACAGTATTTATTTTTATAACTCTCACAAGTAAACACCATTAATATTCGCGACCATAACGTGGTGACAGTGTATTATTTAAAGTTTTTTAGAGTAATAATCGATTTTATCAACAATACAGATATATTTTTCGTCTAAAACACCCAGCCAATAAGCAAAGCTTAGCTAAATATAGTATTTCTTTACATATATATATATATATATATATATATATATATATATATATATATATATATTTACTTTTTATGTGTGCGAAGACAAGTTATATGTAAGCCTGAAAATGTTGATTTACTAAAAACGATACCTAAGCTTAAAAAATAAAACCTCATAGAATTAGGACTTTGCTTGTTAATTAAGAAGAATAAATTAAACACTTTCTCTCAAGCTTTTTACATTACTATACGTAATAGCAATGCGCAAAATTCATCCCTTTTAAACGTCCCACGACTGGGCACGTGCCTCTCTTCAATAAGATAGGGATCAAGCTTTAGTCCACCACGCTGCCAAGTGTGAGCGGACTTCAAATATCTTTCGAAAATTTGCTAGGATCTCAGACATGCAGGTTTCCTCACGATGTTTTCCTTCACCGTAAAACAAATGGTAATCATGTTGGAAATGATCCACACAAAAAAATACCATAAGTGCGAGACCCGGGATTTCAACCCACTTCACTTGGTTTCCCAACCGAGCGCGCTATCACTGAGCATTGTAAGTGGCATTAATAAATAAAAAAATGTCATAAAAACTAATTACTATAATTTTATTGTTCACTAGCGACTCACCTCGCTTCGCTTCGGGTTCGTCCCTAGACAAAAACAAATCTATCCCACGGGAACCTAACATTATTCCGGGATGATATATAGCCTATAGCCTTCCTCAATTAACGGGTTATCTAATGTAAAAAGAATTCAAATCGAATTAGTAGTTCCTGAGGTTAGCGCTTTCAACCAAACAAACAAACTCTTTAGCTTTATAATATTAGTATAGATTATTATCTATACTATAATAAAGCAGTAACTTAGCGAAATCTGTACATGAAATATTTTTTAAAAACAATGAATGTAACGTATTATGTATACGATATAGACCCCAAAACAATAGTTATTAATTTTTTTGTCTGTTTGTCTGTTTGTCTTTTTGTCTGTTTGTCTGTTTGTCTGTACGCGTTTCACGCAAAAAGTAATGAACCGATTTCAACGAAATTTTGTGAACTGATAACTTATTACTCGGGTCAACATTTAGCATAACTTTTACTTTTGGAAAATCTTTGTTTCCCGCGGGAAATCGCAATAACTGGTTTTATCGAGTCCTCCTTAGGAACCCTCCGCTGGCTAAACCTAAAGACATACATCAAAACAATGTAGTAAAAAATTGTAGATCTTGAAAAGGCCAACAGAAATATCTACAACAGTATATGTCTATCTCTCAAGGTACACTCGCAATACCTATTCTTATCTATACCTATAGCAAAACTAACATAGTTAAATCGATGTGCGCGTTTCACGCAAAAAGTACTGAACCGATTTCAATTAAGTTTTGTATAGTGATAGCTTATCACTCGAGTCAACATTTAGGATACCTTTTACTACAGGCACATTTTTCGTTCCCGCGGGAAAACGCAATGACTGGTTCTATCGAGTCGTCCTTAGAAGTTTATATGGCTAACGCTGGCTGAACCTTAAGAGATAAATCAAAACAATGTACTAGAAAATTGTAGGTCTTAAAAAGTTATACAGGGAAGTTCGCAATATTATATGTCTATCACCTAAGGTACACTCGCAATTACTATTTTTATTCACTACTCGCGACTCACAGGCTGACTTATCAACGTTTAGCTCAGTTCAGCAGTGAAACGTAACTAGGGACGAACCCGAGCGAAGCGAGGGTGAGTCGCTAGTAAGAAATAAAACTACATAATTAAGTCAACCAATTTATTAAATTTACATACACATTTACGTTTTCTTAAACAAAACATCATATTTTTAATTATAACATATTTTAGACACAATCTAATCAGTCAAATGAACAAAAAAAAAATCAATTCGTTCGAGTTCACTTTACACTCACATTAAAGAAGAAAAACAATTATTTTTATTAATATCGTAACATACACTGAGAGGTTTTAATAGCAACTTCACGGAAGACTTATTTGTGCAAGTCCTAAAGATAATACAAACAAATAAACATATCAATACGAATCAGCGAACAAAATAATGAAAATCAAAAATAAAAATAATAAATGAGTAGTTATTTCTAAAGTAAGAAAATTAATTCATATTATTTTTCTAACATCGGAAGAAGTTTAAATAAAAGTTGTGGAAGCCAAAGATTATTTTCTTTAAGCATGCTTATTTATTTTTAATCAGTCTTTATGTTAATATTTATATCGGTTAACATTCAATATATGTATTAATTATTATTATTGGTATTAATATTTGACCCCATAATTAATTGTGTGGAAATAATCTTCGGCTAGTCTACTAGAGATAGCTTTGACATTACTAGGTAAGTCCTATAATAGATCAAAACCGTACTAGATACACAATCCCATGCAAAAATTCTCTTAAAACTGTCACCAATTGTGTTTAGGTAATTAGTCTAGTTGAAATAAATATATAACAATGTAAATTGAATCTTAAATGCAATGCTTAAAGTTGTTTTCACAAAGAAAATATTAAATTAAAGCATGTTCAAATGAATGGTCATTCGATGAGGACATTTTGTGTCGCTGATTGTGTATCTAGTATTTTTTTGATCAGTGAGCACTATACTTTTTTGTTTGTTTAAATAAACAATAGATAGCGTTGATCCGCAAACTAACGGACTACTCTATTATATATAACAGTTTAAAGTTATAACTAAAAGAGCAAAATTCATTTTGCATTTAATAAAATACAATTTTAGTGACTTTACCCATTTTAAATATGAGAACCGAATATTAATACACATTAATTTAACAATGTATTATTTATATTCTTTTACTTAGAGTACTTTTAATTTTCTTTTACTTCAAGTAAGTACTTATTCGGGATCTACTTTTTTATTATTTTTTATTTACACAACGCCATCTATTGACAATTATTCAAACTATTTTTTTTTGTTCCACATGACAATAGTAAGATTAAATATCTTTGGAATTTTGCAATTTATAACTATTGCAATCATTTATGTGCGTAATTTATTTCTTAGCACATTTTTTTTATCGAGAATTAAACTTTCTTGAAACTATGATCCAGTCTAAGCAAGTAGTCAAAACATTCCAAAATAATTATAAAATAACTAAAACGAACGAAATCTAATTTGTAAAACGTTTAAAATGACAAATTATATCTTAATTAATATATTTATGAATTATATAATACCTCAAATCACTTAAATTAACAAAATAATGCATACTTTTTACTACTATTTACTTTATAAATTACGGTTAATAAGTAAATACTAAGTCGCTTAACGCACAATATTTAAACAAACAAATAATATCACGAAAAATATCATGTTATGTAACAGTTCAAGGCACTTGGGAAGACCATATTATAAATATTGTAAGGCACTAAGATATTTTTCAACTTACATAGTAACACATACAAAATAAAATGGATGTGTCTGTTTGTAATTTCAAAATAACAACTTTTTACTTGATGCATATGAAAGTATATACAGTACATATAAGAAAAACAGGTTATTTTAAATTTTTGTCTGTTTATTCTGACTAATCTTCAAAACGGCTGGACCGATTTTGACGGGACTTTCACTGGCCGGTAGCTGATGTTATAAGGAGTAACTTAGGCTACTTTTATTTTAGAAAAAAGTGAATTTCACTCAAAAAAATTAAAATGTACCTGGGGACGTTTCCAAATGAAGCGCCGAGATAAGTCGCCAGTTTACTTATAAAATAGGATACAACGTCTGCTTTTTCCTCTCTTTTTTATGTTAAGGTTAACCAGTACTAAATTCCATTTTAAATAAAATGTGCTATTGTCAATAATTGATTATTGTCAAAACTTCTCTTGGTTTCTTAATTATACTAGCAGTTTTTTTTCTATAAACAAATTGTTTTCTATAAACAATAAACAAATCCAAAGTTAATTTATAAGAATCAATATAATAATATAGAGTGAGAAATCATTTTTAGAATACAAAGAAAATCAACATATTATTAAAGAACAAACATTTTAGACTAAAGTTTGATTCATATAAAAATTACTACATCTTATTAAGATTATTGTCAGAAATAATTGACACAAATACTTAACATATTTTTTAAAAAATACTACACATTCAATGCTTCCAACAATATATCAATCAACATGGCCATTTTTTTTACTTTACTTTTGTCAACTTACTAGTTTTATTACAAAGCCATTTAATTTAAGGCGACCATCGTTATTTATCATTAACACTATACTGTATCATCACAGATTATCATCTATAACAAATGCTTGTAGTAACCATCGTCATACTGCAGAGTACTTTAACAACTATTATGTACTAATTTCTGTAATTACTTAAAGAAACTCGACAACTGAAATCGCAAACATACATTCAAGCATCTTCAGTTGTCAAATTTCAAAAAAGTTTGGTTACAGAATAGCATTATTGTATGGCTTTGTAAAAGCTGATCCAAGATGGCCGCACTTAAAACATTAACATTATACATACTAGTGTCTACGTGGCCGTAGCAGTGACGTCATTGGCGATGGTCCGTAGCACGTGCTCGTAGAAGCCGTCGCCGTAGCGCAGGCGGTAGAGCGCCGCGTCCAGGTAGCGCTGCACGGCGAGCGCGCAGGCGGCGGGCGCGGCGGGCGCGCCGGCGCACAGCTCGCGGGACGCGGAGCACAGGGTTATCGCTTGACTCCATATACGGGTGCTTACTGGAATACAATGGAAAAAATATCTATACATATAATAAAATTGTAACTAAGCCAAATTTGTACATTAAATATTTATTGGAAAATCTGTCGGAAAAGTCTGGAAACTCTGTCTATTTCTGTGACTGCATCACGAAAAAACCATTGGATGAATTTTGATGTTTGGTATGATGATAGCTGGGTATCCGGATCAACATATAGGCTAGTTTTTACAGTGGGAAAATATGTCATCTCTGAGAAATCTATACTAAATATTAAAACATAAACCGGGATGAACCCGAATGGAGTGAGGGTGAATTGTTAGTTTACAAATATTATAAGCTATCGAATTACCCTCGCTTTGCTTGGGTATGACCCTAGGCCTACCTAGGTCCACTATGTTACTCCAGGTCATGGTCTATCTGAGTAGTAAATTTCATCCAATTCTCTCCAGCCATTTCAATGTGAAGAAGTGATAAGCGTACAAACTACAAACACATATAAACTGTCGCATTTATATTATAATAAATGTGTAATGTGATAGTGTGATTGTTAATTTGTCTTTTATTCACAGATAGATTGATGAGATATTTTGCATAAACATAGAGTGTTAGTACCAAAGTTCAGATAATATCAAGCATGTTTTTTTTGGGGCACAATAAGTTGTATTTCATAGACATATTTGCAATATGTAAATCACTAGAAACACAAGTCACCAGCTACCAAATAAGCACTTACAAAAATGCTGCATATCAACATCAATATGCTGCAGTAGTTGTTGTAAAGGCACTGTATTCTCTATTATAGGTATATTGTTCCCCGTCACTTTAGTAGATTGTTCTTCTGTTACATTCGATAATATATGCTCAACCTCTTCTTTCATCAACTGAAATATAAAAAAAATTAAATGTAATAACCAAACAAACTATTGATACTTTTTTAAATTTATGCAAATATTTGACATTTTAAATAAAACTATTTCTTCAGATTATTTCGTAGCTTTATTTTGATTTGGCAAACAAAAATCAAAATAAATCCATGAAATAATTCAAAAAAATAGTTTTATTTAAAAACTAACTATTATTGTTCTTCGTTCTTTTTCATAATTACAAAAAAAAAATGTATTTACTGTAATTTAAATAAAAAAAAAAAACCTGATCTTGGTCTGTAACTTTTTTCTGATCATTTTTAAGAACATGAAGTCTGTAGTGTGTTGGGATGTGCTGTAAAGAAACATACATAACATATAATCATCATGTTATTACTAAAACGTAAAAACCAAATTCAGTCAAAACTGACTGATTGATTAATTATATAATCTATAAAAATTAAAAGATATTATTAGTTTTTCAGTGGCATTGATGTATGTAGTAACTTGAAGTAACTTTAAAAATTTAATTTAATAAAATATGTTTTGAAAATAAATTCATAAGCAAGGCAGTGGTGTAGCCCAGTGGTAGCACACTTGCTTGGAAAATCGAGTGAAGCGGGTTCAAATTCGTCCACCAACCCACACTTGGCCAGCGTGGTGGACTATGGCCTGATCGCCCTTGTATTGAAGGGGGGCCCGTGCCCAGCAGCACAAGCAACAAAGAAATGATATGTTTATATAAAAAAGGATGTCTAACCTTGGTATCAGCAATCATTAATATCCGATGCACATGTGGTTGATCTGTTGTATCTGGCGATAGTCTGTTCAAGCAGTCTGGATACATTTCACTTAACACTACAGCGTTTTCACCTCCTAATTTAGTTTCTTGTAATTTATTTATTGCTAACTCATCTAGTTTATTATAGATATAGTTTACAACTCTGGGTTTAATGTCTGAAAATATTTTTTTGTACATTTTAGTCAACATATTTATTTTTTATACAAACTGGTAAATTGTGTAAAAATAATAGACTTATCACAATTACAACAGTGAAGTGGTCAGATTTTATATATTATGTGTCATGCATAGTTAATATATTTTTACAAAAATATTTTAATGCCATTTATTACTAATCTTAAAAAAATTCAATAAAAATATCAACTTACCATCATGTTTGAAAGGTAGCAGGAAACAATATACAATTATGAATTAAGTTAAATCATCTTTATATATTTAGACATTATTCAAAACAATCGTGAATAAACTATAATAGTTAAGTAAATTACCAAAATGTTGAGCAGAAGATGTAACATCAGCATCTTCACACCAAGCAAGGATGACTTGCAAAGCTTGTAAAATTGAGCATTGCAATTTAAAGAAAAATGAACCACTTCTAATTGGTTGTCTTTTTCCACAACCTTCACATACCCATTGAACTCTGGAACATATTTAGGTGGGTATATAAAATGCAGTATGAGTATAAAAATTAATATAAAATTAATCAAATAATTGATCACTAAAACATTCATTGTATTACCTATCAATAACTCGGGCTGATTTGCACAAAACTTTACAGTCAGGCATGTTTTTGGGGCAAGAAATATTTGAAGGAATCAATCCAAATGTTTGCAATTTACTGACTAGTTGACTTTCTAAACTGCGTTCACCATTATCATTAATTAGGTCTTTGTACAGTTTTAGATTTCTGTAATAAAATATTTGAATAAATAAATAATATAAAATGTTCTCCAAAAAAGTTATTCTTCAAAATTGTACAATATAAAATCTTACGCTGGGCTTGAATTAAATGGTAAAGGAATATCATCTGTAGAAGTTTTTGAATTACTATCAAAAGTTGTCGAATCCGCTTCCATTGTTTATAATTTATCATATATTAATTAATATTTTATTTTAACTCATCATAGAAATTGGGAAATATTATTTTTATTTAACATTTCATCTGTCTTTGACATTTATTTTGTGTCTATGATTATTTCACATACTAAATTATTACAGACTAGCAAATAATGCAAACATTATATAATATAGCTCAGATGAATAATATTCAAATACTTAACATAACTTTTTTTTATTTTTGTTATTCTTATGGAAAATATGGGATGATATGATATTTTATTTTAAGATTTTTATAACAAATTTTTTTTTCTTCTAAAAATTGACAGTTATCCTTGTCCATTTATAGTCTGTTGGGGACTGCAGTCCGTTTACCTTAGCATTAACTGTCATTTTGCTTTTTTTTAGTGGGTTCGATTTGCTGTTGTCGATACGTTTATGATTTTAAAGTATAAATGTGGTATTTATGAATTAAAGTAGTGATATAATTTTATATTGAGTATTGAACGAGACAGTAGTATTTGTAAATTAAATGTGCCCATCGTATACATTGTGATTTAAATTTGCTTCTGGATTTAGCGATGGTACGTATGATTCGTGTTATATCTACACTATTAATTAGTAAAGAATTAGTTATATTTTTTTAAACCATTAATAATATAATATTGCAATGAATAATTAATAACAATATTTAAATTTCACTAAATAGAAATTAATTCGCACTCATTTATTTCTTAGGAAGTTCATCATATTTTTATGTATAATGTTAGTGATTTATATGCCTTTCTTCATGATTGACTCATTTTAAGAGTGTAACAATATTTATCTAATATTATATTTTAATTTTATATTTTATTCTATTTTAATATTATTTATGCGAATATAATTATTACCAATAAATCTTAATTACTTGAGACCACATTTGCCTATCTTAAATGTCACAGTACCAAGTATAATTATTTTAAAGTGAATGAAATGTATTTCAAAATATTAAAAATGTGCTTGATTAAACTTTACCTTTAAAGATTTAATAGAAATTACCAAAATATATGACATTTTTTATCTATAACAATTTAGGTATAATACATAATTTTTTTTTTTGTAAACTTTTAGTTAGTTTTTTCTTTAATAAAATCTGAAATTCAGTAAAAAAATATTTTCTCAGCATTCATACATTCATCAATTTTATCTAAATTTTTCAATATAATTTTTTCATTAAATACATTCTTTAATAAATATCTGTCAAAAGCAAGTTTACAATAAAAACTAATTTTCTAGTGGCGCGCCGCGTGCGTGATTAGGGGCAATCGTGATGCAATGACGCAACGGACGTATTTTCGGTGGCACAAGAACACATTTTGTCTAACAACGGTTGTGTTGTAAAATGAGACATTCAAACTAAAGTGATGCGAAATTTAATGCACCTATACATTTTAATTTATGGTCAAAACAATAACAATTTTTATATCCGCCCGGGGCGTACCTACCTACAGATATAGAGAGAACACAGTGGTCAGTGACCCCTATTTTTTTGCCTGTATGGAAAAAATGGCAATTAAGTGTTAAGTACAGGTAACTAATGCTGTACTTCGTATTAATCTCGTTAGTATAAACATCTGTAATGTCGTTGTGATCATTCATCTCGTGGAGAAATCTGATATATAGACTCAGACTCAGACATAGACTCAGGATATTATGCATCCTAGTCAGTAACATACCCTACTATGCGACGCTGACCATCTTTCACAAAATTTCCAAGTATACAAACCCAATAATGAATGATATATACCTTCAATAATAAATTAAATGTATTATTACGAAGTAAAATCTTATAGCACGATGTTCGAAATGAAAAAAATCTACAATCTATTTGTATTTCCGACCGAACAGGATATTTGTTAAGAGGTAAAAAAGGTATTTTAAATATTTTTTAGTTTAATGAACCGAGAAGGTGATTCCACGCCGTATTAAACACGTGAGTGGTGACAAACGAGATCAGACGATACTTGGTATGAGGACGTCTTACATGAAATATTTATTAAAAGGAGAAGCGAATATTTCTATTTCCCTTATCCATTTTTACTACATCTTATTATTCCATATTTACTACTCTGACACTAAATGGACCCCCCGCCGCCTCTGTCTGCCAGTTTGAATACGATCTACTCAAAAACTACCTAATGGGTTTTGGGTAAATTGGCTGAAATATGACGATGACTGTTGAAGATTTCATCATTCAATCATGCTGATTGGAAACTTTACTGGCTAGCGCCGCGTAAACAAGTAGAGTTATATGAAAACAATGTATTATGGAATAATTCCTCTTAAAAAGGTATATTAAACTGTAGCAACACTATATGTACGTACCTAGGGATGCACCCGAGCGAAGCGAGAGTAAGTCACTAGTATAATATACGTTCGATATATGCATTGATTTCTCCAACTAATTTAAATGATATCCTTTCCATTGTAGCCATTAATGGTTTTGATGCCCCTTGACAATAAATTGCGTAGGCGCATTAAAATTTGCAACTGCTCGCCGAGCACCGACTCCTCGTAAGGACAATGATGTCAAGATAAAATGTTAACTTTCTCAAATACCGGAAGCATGATATCTTTTTATGTTGCCATAATGAAACTTATTACTTTTGTAAAAAAGTCACATCTTTTTTCTTTCCTTTTTCGGTTTTAGTTCCGTTGCTCATCAAACAAATTTTAATTCTTAGGAAATATACTATGTGTATACTTCAAATTAATTACAAACTTCGACACATTTTTTTCGATAACTTTGTAAGTCTGTGTTACACGCTGTGCCTTAACTGTTTAGAGTTATAATATTCGAAATGCTTATAACGTAGATGAACACAAAGACGGAGTCATAGGCAAAATTAATGGATATCTATAAAAATATATTAAACTCCTTTTATTTCATTCATTCATGCATTCCGTAAATAAATATAAACTTCGTAAACAGACAAGAGAATTTAAATATCATTGTATTATTATTAAAGATAACCTAAACGTAGCTAATAGTACCTATTTTTTATATTTCTGCTATAAAGAATCATTGTTGTCGTGTCCTTTGTTAAGCACTTCTGTTATTGCTCTATAATATATTTTTTACTCGCAGCTTTTATCGGAAGCTATTATGTAGTTGTTGTATTTCTAATTGAAAAGAAACTTGTATAAGCATATGATCGTGATATCAAATATACATAAATCATGTAGGTACGAGCACACGCAAATATAATTTAACTGATGGCAACATCAATAAATTAGTTATGTAGGTTGCAAGATGTATTGTATATTTTGAACAGCAAATAATTTATATCTTATGAGTATATTTCATATTCATTCAAGCATTTTTTAAAACGTTTTGATATTTGAATGACTTTTACGAGTATTAAAATACTAGCGAGTTATCCTGGCTTCGCTCAGGTTTGTCCGTAGGTACGTTTTGACGCTTAGTATGATATATTTCTTTTTCATATTTTTGTAAATTTTTCCAATGTTTTCATAGTTATTCTGCTATTCGAGGTGAAGACAAATCCAACAAAACAAAGATTATAAAAATTGTTCCAGCCGTTCTCGAGTTATTTAAAGTGTTGTAACAAACCCGACTTTGTTTTATATATATAGAATATTTTAGTGCAGTGGTTTAGAGAATATGTATTTTGGCAAATGTTTACAGATTATTTCATAAGCGCTACTCATATTTTGGGCTATCCAAAAAAGGAAATTGATATCCTAAAACGCAAGTTTTCATTAACCTGAAAGCTTTAATATTTCAACTTTTCTGTCAAGAAAATTCTCAACGTATAGGCTGAAAACCTTTATTGCATATTACCAAGTAAATTGCCAATAACCTCGGTATTCTTTGGAGCATTTACAACGTTTGTTGGGAAATACGCCCCGAGCAATAAGCTTAACTAAACGAGCATGTGTGGAACGGGTTGCTATATTTAGTTCGTTGTCATGTGTAGCATCAGGCTATGATCTAGCTATTTCCCCTAAAGTCTGTTAGCCGTATATCTCAATCATTCCCGGAACATCCGTCGCCGTCTTCGAGGTTTATATCGTATAATTGAGTTTGCGTTTATCTAATCAAGTGCCTCGTACGATGCTTTGTGATATTAGTGGCCAGTTAAGCAATTTCACACGACAATTGCGTCTTACGACACGTACGTATTCAAATTATTATAAGTGAGACTTTATGACGCTCTTTGCAAAGTGACATTAGTTATGACACGCCTATTATATTTTTTAAAAGACTATGAGTTATGTTAAGTAAGGCACGTTCACTTCGATAATATGATACGGTTTTCACTCATACGGCACACAGGTAGAACTACTAGTATGACGGATTTCTGTCGAAAACTGTTTTTCATACGCTTGCATAGCTAACACTGGCTGAACATTAAATGATACATACATCATAACTAAATTAAATTAAAAATTAAAAAAAACCGCGACATCTAATTCGCCATTATGTGGTGGCGGCCATCTTGAATTTGAAATTTATCATAGTGTATAGTATTCTACTAGTCAAACCCTTTCATTTGATACCCATATTAAGGAAGTAGTGAAAAAATATATAATACGCCATGTTTTTGGCGGCGGCGATTGGACCGATTTTCATCAATCATAGCTAAGAACACTCCCGACTAATTCACCTTTCAAACAAAAAAAAACGAAATCAAAATCAGTTCATCCGTTCAGGAGCTACGATGCCATAGACAGACGCGCGCGCACACACACAGGCATACGCACGCACACGCACGCAGGCATACGCACGCACACGCACGCACACACGCACACACACACACACACACACACACACACACATACACAGACGCGCGCGCGCGCGCACACATACACACACACGTATACGCACTACACGTTAAACTTATAACACCCCGTCGTTTTTACGTCGGGTGTTAAAAACAATATACTCGAAAATCATCATCATACACAATTACTTTTTTATTTAATAAAATACGTACCTAGGCACGCACCTGAGCCAAACGAGGGAAGGTTAGTTTCATATATTTTAAAATGCTAATTGTGGCGCAAAACTGGATGTAATTGATAGAAAGTGATCGTTTCAGGCGTAATAAAATTTTATTACGTATCTAGTAATTTTCCAGTTCATTAGTTTCGACTTTAGCTCATATAATTTTATAATAAACTACTCAATTGTTAAAAATACCTGTAAAGAAACTTCTGAAGCATGGATCATATTAGAGAACGCAATGTTTTTCATTCATCGCGACGATCATCATTGCCTGCATAATGTGTAAACGCATTTCCTTGATTATGAGATAAGATTTACTTGCAACTTTTCCATTTTCAATATACAATTATATTGATACCTTACTTTTGACTGTGGCACTATTATCATATTTACGGCCTCCGACATTCCATTCCATTATTAGTTATTTTTATATTTCATATATTTGACGCTGATCTTATTTCTGCGAAAAGCACAGAATATAAAATCGAATATCACTCCTTAAATTTATTAAATCTAGGATAATTTCTTTCTGCTGTCTTCTCGAAAACACCCTTAAGCGTAGTCATAGCAGTTCGCCAAAAAAAAAATAATACATACATATATGATAGGTATAACATTTTAGATTTTAAAGTACCTATACGAACGACTCACCCTCGCTCTGCTCTGGTTCGTCCCAAGTTACTTTTTAAGACTAAGTATAGATTTCTCAGAGATGAGATATTTTCCCGCAGTAAAAAGTATCCTATATGTTGACCCGGATAATCATTATACTAAATTTCATCAAAATCTGTCCAGTGATTTCCTCGTGATGCGTTCCCAGACAGACAGACAGACAGACAAAATTTCTAAATCTCTGTATCGATAATAATGACTATTTCAATAAGATTTTCTAAAAAATATTTAATGTACAGATTCGACTCAGAGTTTTATATATATAGATAACATAGGCGAAAAAAGATGTGGATCTAAAAAGGCTCTTTTTTTGTTCAGCTAATACTTTATTAGTTACTCTCAAATATTCCGATTCAAGCTCTGCCTACATGGTGATTGTTAACCGATTTGCTTTGTGGACAAAGCCAACCTATTTGTTCCCACGAACTTTCACTTGTCAAACGAACAATGTGCTCAGGCAATTTTTTTTCAACTATTACGTACGTGGGATTAATCAATTGTGCCATCGATTCTTTATATACTGCGAGATTTAGAAACAAATTTGTAAAAAAACGATGCTCTGTTGTTATGTACTTTAGAAACTGATAGATTTTCAGTCACATAACAACGATGTTTCATGGAATTACGTAGGCATTGAATACTTAAGATTTTCTTAGTGCCGGGTTTTTATGAAATCGGTAAATTAGATTTGATTGTTATTGTTGCGTGTTCTATGTTGTGGAAGAGATATTATGATGTTCATTTAGGAACAAAATGTTGTTAGGTAATATTCATGTATTGAAGATATACCGTAATATTTCCATTTTCTTTGCAAAAGCCAATCTTGGAAGAGTTTCTTGATATTGCAAGCATAATAACTTATCTTTAGTAAAATGCTGTATCGCGGAAAACAAATCAAAGAATATCGTATGACATATCGACAGATAGAATAATATTTCCAGGTAATGTAAAGTGTATCAAATGTCCCAGACCAGTAGGACGCACTGTCCTCTCACGGCCAGCGCATGTGGGTCAGTCGACTGTAACCAATAGCCTCGCTATACCGTTCACAACCGTAACAATAGATCACACGAGAGGCACAAGTATAGTGAGTGATATATTTGGGGCTGACCACAAAGAATTTCTCTTTTTAGCGCAATTTTATTAAGGCGTACTTGGAAAATAAAATTATTGTTTATAAATTTATTATAATCATCCATTATGCTTTTACTTTTACGTTGCTTTGGGAAAAAATCAGGCATTAGTTTATCTACTTCTAATATATGTAAAAAATAGTCAAGTAAAGCCATTTTATAATGCAATGATATAAACATTAGGAAATACCAGTATTTTTTTTAATTCTCTTCAAATGTACCCTGTACTTGGTACATGATTTAATTGGACTTCCTCTGTTTTCTTTTAAAATGTTTGCGCTCAATTTTAGTTACAGAGTTTATACGCTTAGCGTTTTAAATAGGCGGTGGTTTTCTTATTCTTATTTAACCTTGTTTAGTTATACTTAATTAAAAGTTTTGAACCACTTTTTCTGAACAGCAATGATATTATTGGCTAATAAGCTCAAGTCTCAACGGTAATCAATCACACTTATTTAATACAAGCAAATTATATATTTTAAAATGGCGAAATTAGTTTCATATGTAATGGGCGATGGACCTTGACCTTTTCAATAATTAAAAAAAGAATTATATTTCAATTTTACTCTTAAAGTTGGAGGGTTAACTTAACCGTCGCGTCACTGCAAATCCATATTTTTATTATGAGATATTATATATGAATGACGTCGTTAGCTCAACCGTGAAAAGCTATGCGACCTCTTTTAACTTTTATATAATTCTAACAAAAAGCCTGACTAATGTCATTCAAGAGAGTGTGTAAAAATAAACTCAGAATATTTTCGCGAGCTCTATAGTCTGTACTGTGTACCATATTTGTTTTGTTATAATTACTGAACAAAATATTTTTTCTTAGATACCAATTTAAATTAAATCTACATGATAAATATTATGCGACTCTACCTCGCTTCGCTCGTGTTCGTCCCTAGGTTGATGCCTTACACAAACTTCCACCCCCTTTTCACCCCCTTAAGGTATGATTTCCGGGATAAAAAGTACCCTATGTCCTTCCCAGGGCCTCCAACTATCTTCTTATCAAAATTTCATCTAAATCGGTTCAGTAGATTCAGAGATTACCACTTACAACCTCACAAACCAACAAACTTTACCTCTTTATAATAATAGTATAGATTACATTGAGTAACATTTTTGGGTTTCATCATATGTTTGTAGCGGACTAAATTAACCCAATAGTCACACTACGCGTTTGCAATTTCCTGTCATCGACGAGCCTTTATATGACTGACGTGGACACTGATTCATTAACTTGTGCAAATTTTAATCGAATGAAAAAAATATCAATTTTCTTTCATTTGATTTCAATATTAAAGAGCTTTTATACTGGTTATTATAATTAAATCAAAATATACTTTATTCAAATAGACTTTTACAAGCACTTTTGAATCGTCAATTTTAAATTTAAATTAATTGTTAGTGTCTACATCGCTGATGACAAGATTGATTTCAAAATCAAATTGTAAAAGTGAAATAAAAATACTACATTTTTTATATTAGTTTTGATATCATACTAATCAATAAATCATTGAATATCTTTTTAAATATATTTATAAAAAAATAATTTTTATTTTTGTCATCCAAACTAACATGTAGTAGGTACCTACCGACCTATTAATAGGTAAAAAGTCTTGTTGGAAAACTGCCTCGTTTTGGCAGGCTGAACATCCTGAGTTCCCAGATTCGAGTCTTGTGTCGATACAAAATAGTAATTGAATATTTTTCTCAAAAAATCTCTGCTCGGAGTTGAGCAGTTAGCGTTCTTACAGTCTCGTGCTTCGGAGAACACGTGAACGTGGTTCTGCGACTAATCTCTCATCAATAGTTTTGGAGTGTCGTCCCAACGGACTATGAGAGTAA
This sequence comes from Fabriciana adippe, assembly GCA_905404265.1. Lineage (NCBI taxonomy): Eukaryota > Metazoa > Arthropoda > Insecta > Lepidoptera > Nymphalidae > Fabriciana > Fabriciana adippe. The sequence goes on from FR989989.1 coordinate 13,471,707, forward strand.
AATAAATAGAGACTGCAGTTGTGCGCACACTTGTGTCACTATAATATCTTTTTTCCAAATGGCCACATAAAAAATCTTCAATTAACTTTATTAACATTTGCAATAAATAAACAAACTGTAACTAGCAGTGAACAGTCGTATAACAACATGTGAATATATTTTTTCGGCAAAGTCAAACTTATTTTCAAACTGGCGGCTCACCCTCGTTTCACTCGGGTTCGCCTCTAGGAAAACAAAATCAAATCTATCCCACGGGAATCGTATATTATTCCGGTATAAGGTATCAGCACGCCAAATTTTACTAAATTAGGTGCATAAGTTGTTGTGTATGTGTAGCTGTATAAGTTACTATAGTTTTTAACTATCCCACGGAAACTCTTTGATTTTCCGGAATGAAAAGTATCTAAAATGTTGACCAGGGTTATAAGATACCACCTTGTAAAATTTCATTTCAATCGGTCCAACAGTTTCGGAGATTACCCCGTACAAACAGACAAACAGTCAGAGAAACGAAATATTTGAAAAAAAAAAACTGAATTTGTTCTATTTCTCTTCTTACATGACTTCGGTTTTTAGCATTTTTTTTCTATGTACAGACATTCGACCTCTACAGTTTTATTATATACAATAGATTGTCTATGTATTCAAATAATGTGTCCATTTAATATTACAGACGCCATCAAAGGGCAAGACTTGAAAAATATTTTACCCTTATGAAATTGTACAAGTTTTACAAAAATAATTAAATTGCTAAAATTGCTTATTCGATTTCATCTAACAATAAGTTGTTTAACTCATGCATATTATTGTAAAAATTCTGTGCTAGTAATGCAATTTTTTGGAGGACTATGTTGAAAATACGTAATAAGCGACATTGCAACTCAATAGGGTATGTTTCTTATTTATGTATTCGTTAATGGAATAGCATTGAGTTTACGCTCAGAGACCACCATTTCTAATTTAACACTAACATTGGAATACAGATTGGACAGAACAGATTGGAATTTATTTGCTTGGACATATTTCAAAATAACAAAAAGCCAATAAACTGGCCAAGTATCAGTCAGTCTCAACAGTCGTACATTTAGCAAATATTGAATCCAATAAATATTCATAATTAGTAGAGTGTATGTATGTAAACGACACTTCTAGTAACATGTTTTATACCTATAGACATCTGTTTTTCAAGAAGTAAGTTGATATTTCATCTTCTTAGTTTACGTGTAATAAATAACTTGTGGTTCGCCTTTTTGTTGATATTATATTTTTAACTTTGTAGATAACCCTCAAAGAAACGTTTTGAAGGCCAATCATCCACTTGAAAATGACTTTAACGATTAATTACAACGTTGTTATAGTAATTACGGCGATAAGTTAGGATTCTGTTCTCAATAACGACGAGTGATCATTTGAAGAAGTTGCCGGTGGTGGAAGGACTACTTCACCGGTCGCTCGAGAGTAGAGTACTTAAATTAATCTCATAATATATAAGTAGCATAGACTCCTTTGGAAAAACTCTTTTGAAAGAACATTCTGTAAGTGGCAGATAACACATAAAAATTACATCATTGTCCGTTTAATATTTAGTTTAATTTATTTAACTAGCGACGATTCTTTAAATTGACATAACTTTTTTATTTAGGAACCGATTGAAATAAAAAAAATACTAAATGTTGAGTGAAGCTTACCACAATACGATAGTGAAAACCGCACCCAAATCGGTTAAGCCGTTTCTAAGATTAGCGCGCACAAACGCACAGACAAACGGACAAAAAACTTAAAATCGTTGTTTTGGGTTCTATTGCGTTAATAAAGATCCCCAATAATATTTTTTCTCAAATATCTTCGATGTGCAGACAGCGATCAGTTACAATTTTATTATATGTATAGAAATATAATATAATTCAATACAATAAATCTGAGATTTTATACTTACCACTACATAGCTACTTTACTACCGTTAAATGTCTCGATATAATTAGCACAGAGTGTTCCGCATCCATCTCGTAATCCAATGGAAACCTGCCCATCAAGACCCATTTGGGCACGGCGATAAATTTCACAACTATAAACATGACATCCGTTTGAAGCAGTGATTTATTAAATAACTAGCAACTCACCCTCGCTCCACTCGGGTTCGTCCCTATTTTCGTTTTAACGTTTAGTATAGATTTCTCAGAGATGAGATATTTTCCTGCAGTAAAAAGTATCCTATATGTTGACCCGGATACCCAGCTATTATCATACCAAATTTTACCAAAATCAGTCAAGTGGTTTTCTTGTGATGCGTTCCTAGATAGACAGACAAAAATTCTAAAAACTAAAGATTCGGCCTCTGCATCGATGATAATGACTATTTCAATAAGATTTTTCAAAAAATATTGAATGTACAGATTCGACTCAGTAAACATTTTATTATATGTATAGGTATTTTCCGTATTATTTCTACATATATTCAGCTCTTAGTAGAGAACAATTTTTGAAGAAGCTTAAAAGTGTCATTTTTACATTATATGTTTATGTTCTCATAATGGATGTTAACAGTAAAAGTTATTAACTTTTACATGTCGATGTTGTAATATTATAATGCCGTCGCTATTTTTGTCTATAATATGTTGTTTAAAACGTGACTCTAAGAAATAAGGAAACAATAACAGTCTAAAAAAAAGTGTAGAGTTATAAAAAATACGAAAGTTAATGTGATTAAAATGTTTAGTTGTTTAATTTTATGCGAGCTTATATTGTTATCTTTATTTATAATTTATGTAATTGATGTAATGTTAGTTTACAAACACTTAGTACTTCCGCACACGCATACGCATATGCAAGAGTCGGGTCTAGCCGGCTGGGGTTAGCTAATTGCTATCGCCTCGCGCAGTCATCCAGTACTCAGTAGTCGCGCTCACTCTCACGTCTGCGACGGACGCGTATACCTCATCACGAATAACGTATGCCCATAAACTTTTTACTGTGCATCTATCATTGGTTATTTTAATACGGACACACTTGTGACATTTAAGTGCATTTTTCTACCCATTTCGGACTGGTTCGCTAAATTAATGCGGCGTTTCATATTGAATGTGAGTAATTTTATATTTAAATAGTTTTATATGTCGAAACTATTAAGTTATTATTGCTATCATCTCTATGTGTGCTAATGTTTCTTGTACACAATTTAAGTACTAAATCCTAGATATATCCGCGTACAGACCGGTTGGAAAGTGACGTTTTTGTTTGTGGAACCGGATTTTGCTAATAAGTTTATTGATACATTGTTCTGCTGGAGATTAAACTTTCATATGCTATGTGCAATATCAAATGGCTACTTGTTATTTTAATCGATAGTTTAAACATTGCGTTTCAACGATTTCATTTCTGAATTATTCTATAGAAAATTTTCATATAACACACCGAAATTACTTTTTTTTGTCGTTATGTCAAAACTAATACATCTCATATATTCAGTACGATATTAGTAGCATAATAATATTATATAATAATAGTAATATTCATCTGTAACAAAATAATATAGTGGAAGATGAAATTGTTTGATAACGCCAATCTCTGGAACTACCTGCCCGATTACAAAAATTACTTTTGCATTTTATGACCTGTTTATCGCTCAAATTATTATTTTTCAAATTAAATAACTGGTAATTTTATAAGTTAACTAGCGACTCACCCTCGCTTCGCTCGGTTTCGTCTCTAGGTACGTTTTAACGGTTGACATGGAATAGATTTACTAAATATTAGTATATATACTCGTATGTACATACATATATACATAGGTATGATAGTTTTTGTGGGTTGTATTATAACGTGTTTTTCCATAGGAATGAGATAATCTCCCGCGGTAAAAAGTAGCCTATGTCACTTTCCAGCCCTCCATCTCCACACAAAAATCACTGCTTCGACCTGAAAGAAGAATAAACAAACAAACACACTTTCACATTTATAATATTAGTATGGATTTAAACACGAAACTTATATAGATATACGGATTTTTAACACTTGATATTAGTTGAATATATTTTAATTGCTTTATTAATCGCGATACAATAAATTCCTCGGCTATAGCGAACTTCAATATATTATGTAGAGGGTAATTTGATTCCAAAGACAGTAAAATCTATATATAAAAGAAACAAACGCACTTTCCCAGAATTCACATCTTTATTTCCACTATAAATTACTATAACGTTTTGGTCTTCTTAAGAACTATTATTGTGAATATGTTTATTCTTTGTCTAATTTTAACTTTTTACAACCATCAAACTAGGAAATACCAGCTCTAGGAAGAAACGTTTCCAAACACTGTTAAAGCGAAGTTTAGTTATAAATGGTTTAATTGCACACAATTGGTGTCTAAGTAAGTCAACGTTTCACATCTGGCATAGTATAAACTACAGGATATAGTCATTCGTCCAATAATTTATCTAGTGTTTTATTTTGTTACTACCTGATCTGACCTCATCTGAAAAGTCTTGTCTAATTTTTTTTTGTTGAGTTGATTCAAAAATTGCACTTTCGGCTTTTCCCGAATTTCCGAATTTTGCGAAGTATCTCCCATTTTTTCCCTAAAAACCTTATTTAGACTATATTACTAGATACTAAACATATTTCAAGTGATGCGCTTACCAGCGAAAAGCATTTCATTTTTATTTATACACTAGCGACTCACCCTCGCCCCGCTCGGGTTCGTCCCTAGTTACGTTTTAAAGTTTAGTAGGTATAGATTTCTCAGAGATGAGATATTTTCCCGCAGTAAAAAGTATCCTATATGTTGACCCGGATACGTAACCAGCTGTCATCACACCGAATTTCATCAAAATCTGTCCAGTTTTCTCGTGATGCGTTCCCAGACATACAAAAGTTCTAAAAACTATAAATTCGGTTTCTGTATCGATAATAACGACTATTTCAATAAGATTTTCCAAAAAATATTTAATGTACAGATTCGACTCAGAATTTTATTATTGTTAGTATAGATTAGTCAAAAGTTCTTTTTAGTAAAAAGTCTTTTAATAAAATAATTGAAGCGATGCTGGATATGACCTCTTTACTAAGTTAAATCCAATTCAAAAACTGCTTTAAGATTCACAAGAAAAGCGAACAAGAAAAATAAAGCGAATGAGAAAAGTAGCGTCCAAAGTTATGCAAGATGCAAAGAGTTTAAACGAGGTATTTCCGATTGTATGTACGTCAAAGCCATTTTCCAGTGTGTATATATTTTATCGTAACTCGTGCACTTTATTTTCATAGCAATGTAACGCTAGTAAATAAACACTTCATGTTTAGAATTAACTACCGGCCAGTGAACTCTTTAGGTTGTTTTTAGACCGATGACCTTTTAAAATACAGATCTTAGTTTAGCTCCAGCTTCCAGCTTACCTTAATAAACTTACGCCATTTATTATTTGACACATCGTAAAGAATCGTCCAGGTGTGATTTAATTAAAATAGTCTTATCCATGAAAAACTATGCGCATAGCGGTAACGTATTTGCCTGTCAGTCTAAAGATACATATCTAGGTACAGATAAATAAAATTGAAGTGTCTGTTTGTAATGTCAAAATAACAGCTTTATACTAAATGCATATGGAATTATATACGGTACTTATAAGAAAAACACAATTTTTAAAATTTTTGTCTGTCTGTTTGTTCCGGCTAATCTCCGAAACGGCTGGACTAATTTTAACGGGACTTTCACTGGGAGATAGCTGATATTATAAGGAGTAACTTAGGCTACTTTTATTTTAGAAAAAGAATTAGGGTTTCGATCAAAAAAATTAAAACGTGCCTAGGGACGCACCCGAGTGAAGCGCGGTATATGTACTATAGTCATAGTATATCTTACTAATATTATGTAAAAGCTTAGATGTTTGGATGAATGTTTGTTACTCAATCACGCCAGAACGGCTGAACGGATCTGGATAAAATTTGACGTAGAGATAGATTATAGTCTGGAATAGCACATAGGCTATACTTTTTATCCCGGAAAAATGTACGGTTTCCGTGGGATAGATTTGTATTTGTTTTTCTAGAGGCGAACCCGAGCGAAGCGAAGATGAGCTGCTAGTATCTACATATATGACACATATACCTACATATCGTTAAGTCGAAAGCACATTTATAATCGACACAAATCACACGACAATATCGAAATATTTTTATTTAATTTTTCTTTTTTTTTGTCCAATAAATAAATCACTAACACTAATGTACTACTAACAACTCAATAATTACTGATGTCAAATTTAATTGATTGACTTGATTAATCAATTTAATTAAAACAGTACATGTTAATTTAATTCTCTTTGAATATTAAATTTTTCGTAGTAATTTTCTTTATTAAACGCCATTTTTCCTTCCGTCTATACAATTAGAGCCTATTGTATAAATCCAGGTCAAACATACGCTGATGATGCGTGTAATCCCATTTATATTTATTAAGTAATATAATTGCAGTTGAGTAATAACAAACTAGCCAAATGGCCACTTAAGTGTTCAAAGTGAATAAATTAATTAATATTTGTTACTTAATTGCACGAGTAATAATAAAAAACTCTTAACATTTGAGTATTACCTTGTGTATTATCACATTTACTCAATAACACGTCCTCTACAAAATGTTTTATCTTCTTTTAGTATTAAAATGTACGAACGAAGTCGTTTGTACACGGTTCCGTTTAATTTCCTGTATGCGGAATGTTTTGTCGGTTCGTGGCCTATTTTACTATGAAGACATATCTTGATGTGAAGTGTCTACTAAAATCTCGTCGCCTAGGAGTCTGACAATGTGCCGACCCCTTGCAGTTACTTTCAGTTTTAATAAGATTATTTTCTCTAGGATCGTCCGTAGAAAAGTGGAGTCCGTATAATTGTAATTTACCTATTTCCCCTATTTTTTTTAAATTATTTCATACTGGCGACTCACCCTCGCTCCGCTCGGGTTCGTCCCTAGACAAAAGCAAATCTATCCTACGAGAACCGTACATTTTTCCAGGATGATATATAGCATATAGCCATCCTCAAAACGGACTATCTAATGAAAAAAGAATTTTCCAAATCGGTTTAATAGTTCCTGAGATTAGCGCGTTCAACCAAACAAACAAACAAACTCTTCAACTTTATAATATTAGTATAGAAACGAGTAATATTCTTGACTATATTGATTTAATAACTAGCGACTCACCCTTGCTTTGCTCGGGTTCGTCCCTAGGTACATTTTAATTTCTTTGAACGGAACTCTAATCTTTTACTGAAATAAAGACAGACAAAAATTTTAAAAATTGTGTTTTCCTTATAAATATCGTATATAATTCCATATGCATTTAGTAAAAAGCTGTTATTTTGACATTAAAAACAGACACTTCAATTTTATTTATCTGTATAGATAATATCGAAAAGCTTTACGGCAAAAGAATGTTCTCGTCTTTATATTATAAGATAGATTATTTTATTATGAACAGTAACTATTTACACAAAGGCAGTTTTGGGTTATTATTTGTTTGTGTTTGGGTATTTTGAGCTCGCATCTTGTTTTACAGGCAATATGTTCATCGTCCGCACGATAGGGGCGAAGTCGTAAAGCGATAACTACTGCTAGTCGTGTGTTTAGTTTCAGTACGAAAAATTTAGAATTTTATCTTTATAGACACATATATTTAGAAAAGGTCTATATTATCGGTATAGTCGGTAAACGATTCTAAATTAAGAAAATTGTAAACTTACATATGTTGTGGTGTATTATACAAAAATAATGCTAGAAACGATGCTGCTTTTATAATACATATTATGTAGGTACATATTGTACTCAGCTTTGTTTAGGTGATTGTTTTACAAAAATATCCCGCAGACATTACTTGCCATGTCAAAGAATAGTACATTATGTCACTCTCCGGCCAATTAATATCTGTTGTTGTTGGAAAAAACTAACAAATACTTCCGCGCTTATAATCTGTACTAAGATTATAAAGAGGTTAAGTTTGTGATGTTGTAGGGGGTAATCTCTGGATCTATTGAACCGATTTCGATGAAATTTGGTAAGAAGATAGTTTAAAACCCCGAGAGGGACATAGGATACTTTTTATCCCGAAAATCATCCCTTAAGGGGGTGAAAATGGGGATGAAAGTTTGTATTGGGAAGCAAGCCGAGCGAAGCGAGAGTGAGTCGCTAATATGAATTAAGGGTCTCTGCCCACTACACCGTCTCATACCATGACCGTGCTATGAACGTATCAGGCACGGAAACGAGCACGGCACGGACTACTATGCCCACTAGACCGAATCAACAGCGTATCATGCCCGTACATAACGGTTATAGTGACCGTAGCATCCGCGTATCATCCGCGTATCAAACGCGTATCAACCGCGTATCATCCGCGTATCATCCGCGTATCAACCGCGTATCATCCGCGTATCATCCGCGTGTCATATCCGTATGGTTCCCGTTTTAGTATTACCTGTTGTTTCTAGATAAATATCACTAATATTGAAGTATTAGTTACAATATTATAATATTGCCAGACGAATATATTAATATTACCTAATTCTGAGAAATATCGGTACTAACCCATCTTTAATAACGATTATCGCCCATCTTTACAAGACAAGCGGCAATACGTAACGGGCTTAGAACGGTCATCATACGCGGTTATAACGGTCATCATACGCGTTTATAACCCGTATGCTCACCGGTTCAACAACGTCGCGTGTCAGGCACGGAGCGTACCGGCACCGGCAAAATATTCTCGCCGACAATTGTTGACGCTCCGTGCACGGCACGCGACGGTGCCGGTCGGTGACGGAACGGTCTAGTGGGCAGAGTCTCATACATTTCAATACAAAGAATATTTTTTTGCCTGACACGCTCCTAGCACGGTCATGGTATGAGACGGGGTAGTGGGCAGACTCCTTAAAAGTGCTTACCTGCGGAAACATAATTATCGATTTAGCACATTTTTTCGTTTATCGGATTAATAAATTATAATATTCGATTTATGTTTAATATTGTTTTCTCAGAATAGCATCGTTTCCGTCATATTATCTCAGGAACATTTGATAGTTGTGCTATTTGATACAGTAATGCGGTTCTCATTGTGACAGCGGCGCCGGATTGTCGAGCCTGCGGTGTTGCGCCAAGCAGCATAGCTGCGGAGATTTTGATTATTTCTACGCAATGATTGCATATAACGCAATGTACTTTATTTACTAAACTCACAATATTCTTTTAATATTTTATTCTTTTGTCGTAACTCTAAACAAAAAAAAAAATCCTTTCATCTTATATAAACTTATTTTCGTCAATTTAGGTAGGTACTGTATATGATAAATGTATTTCTTGCTTCATCTCTATGCTTTCAAAGCGTGTAAAATGAACTAAGGCTATACGAGTATATCTCCGACACGATAACTTAATCTTAATCCACATGTGCTTTGAAACGTATCGGGGTATGTGATTTAGTAAGTAAAAATGTTCATAGCAATCTACTAGTACTTAGGTGAATAAACCTTGAAATCATTACTTAGGTTATATATTGAATACTATTTGCAAATGCACTTATATAAAATTTAATATTTATTTATTAGTACAGATGTTTAAAGTGTAGTCTTTAGATTCGGGATATACACATATGTTATAAGCTTCTTATGCGAATGTGTGACGCCAGATCGTCGCGTCTGCAATAGGTAGTGTTGCGAAAATGAGCGATTTGGGTCATAGTTTCACGGCTTTTGTGTTATGTCTCTTGGGACTCATTTAGGGCTCGACTGGATAGGTCATCACTCACCATTTTCCATTCATTGTACCTTACAAATGTCAAACATTACATACTACTTTGATACTTTGATCCAAATAAGGTTTTGTACAATTCAATTGACAAGCAAAGTAAATTTATTTTATATTCTATATTTACCTTATGTATTTTATTTCTTTATATTTTATACTAGCGGTTGATTCCCCGTGCAAACTTTCATCCCCAGTTACACCCCTTTAAGGGATGATTTCCGGAATAAAAAATATCCTATGTCCTTCCCAGGATCTCAAACTATCTTCTTACTAAATGTCATCTAAATCGGTCGAGTAGTTTTTGAGTTTATTCGTTAGAAACATACAAAAATTCAGATCTTTCCTCTTTATAATAGTAGTGTAGATGAAAATGTAGATTATATACATAACTCAATAGAAATTTTCTTTAAGGATAATTAAATTTAAGGAAAAATATGGCCAAATATAACATGACACCTTCCTCGCTTTTTATAGATGTCAAGATAACGGTGTCGATTCTTTTAAATATCGCTATTATTATTATTTCATAATAAATGGTAAAACATATATGAACTATATCCATGATCAGTTACTTCCTCGCTTTACCGGATGTTGAAAGCCGTTTTGTCCAAGCAACCATTGTATGCAGTCCTCGTAACCGCCAATCACAGTGATCGCTCTTACGTAACTTAATGAGCCTAGCCTAGCCTGGTAGCATTTCTGCTAAAATTGAGACTGCGATGGATATTTAATGACTTAAAAGAGTGCTCTTAAAGCATCAATGTTTTAGATTAAATCTTTTAGGCAATATACAATAAAACTTAAAATGTATGCTAATTTATCAGAAAATTGATATAAAATCAATATTTTTTATAAATATCTTATCTTAAAACTTTAAGTAGATCTGTATCCACCTAAAGTTATAACTATATGTGGTGTACATGGTGTGTGTGTGTATGGCCGTTGCAGCTATATTAGATTATTCAAATCTATTTAATTTAAAATAGAAATAAAAATCGTGCAAATAATAATTGTACGCCTTTTAATGTGCTGCTTTCTTTTTTTTCAAATTTGTCAAAAACGTAATTAATATAAAAGGCTATTAAAAAAGGTCTTAATCAAAAATAAAAAAAGTATAAAAAGGATGTGTGTATATATATCTGTGTACCTACACACCCTCATTATTGCTAAAAAGAATGCAATATTTGCTTTGGATGTGAATTATACGTTTATATCTAAATATACATACTCGTTGCTTCAATACAAGAAGAAGTTAAGAAAATGGAATAAAAAATGGGAATAAGTATGCAGACGGCGTCTGTGCAAAACAATTGTGGTGCAACGAACTCAGGAAGGGCTCACCGTAATTGATTCGCTATTTATCACTGCATGATTCAAGAGCATTCTACATTAGACATAGAGTCTGATAAATAACAGATAATTATGACTAATTATTACTTGTTCATTGAAAGCATATCCTGTTAGAAACTTTATGGTTTTATGCAAAGTTTAAACGTAGCTTAAATGTAATAGCTTAATATTAGAAGAATAATAATTATTTGTTATACAACGACTTGCTTACAGTTTATAACTTTTATTATTGACTAGCGACTCACCCTTACTTCGCTCGAGTTCGTCCCTAGCTTGCTTCCCAATACATATTTTCATCCCCATTTTCATCCCTTTAAGGGATAATTTCCGGGATAAAGAGTATCCTATGTCCTTCCCAAGGTCTCAAACTATCTTCTTACCAAATTTCATCTAAATCGGTTCAGTAGATCCAAAGATTACCTACTACAACCTCACAAACTCACAAACTTTACCTCTTAAGCAAATTTTACTATTCGTATTAGTTTACAAAAATATTATTACTACTATACTCCCAATATTAATTTAGGAGTTAAAGCTCCGTGGTGCGTCGATAAAAGTGTTAATGCAGGATTCATAGAAACTATTTCAATGACGAATCTTTCTCTAATCCGGTGAACCTTTACATACATTACGGAAACAAATACACTGACTTACATAATTTAGTACTTATAATACCTATTATTCTTATTTTTTTAAATATTTGCGATAAATAAATTAATTTGGGCTTTAATTTTTTGAGAAAATATTTTATTTAAAACTAGCGACTCACCCTCACTTCGCTCGGGTTCGACCCTAGGTACGTTTTAATTTTTTTGAGCGAAACCCTACTTCTTTTCCTAAAATAAAAGTAACCTAAGTTACTTCTTATAATATCAGTTATTATTAGTGAAAGTCCCGTTAAAATTGGTTCAGCCGTTTTGGAGATTAGCCGGAACAAACAGACAGACAGACAGACAAAAAAATTAAAAATTGTGTTTTTCTTGTAAGTATCGTATATAATTCCATATGCTTTTAGTAAAGTAGTAGTTAATCTGTATAGATTTAAATACCATTTTGAGTGAGAGAATGGCGAACTTTACGTGTTGCGCTAAGTCATGAATTATTGTTTATAGAACTCTACAAAGATGGAGCAAGAAAGTAATAAGTATGGAGCTAGTTATAATAAAGAAGCCGGTAAGCTTGATTAGTTATGAAATAATAATTATCTACTGCTTACATAATCGAAAAGTCAGGACTTGTTTTTTATACTAAAACTAGCGACTCACCCACGCTTCGCTCGTGTTCGTCCCTAGTTACGTTTTAACGTTTAGTATAGATTTCTCAGAAATATTTTCTCGCAGTATAAGCATCCTATATTTCCTAATTTCATCAAAATCTGTCCAGTGGTTTTCTCGTGACGCATTCCCAGACAGACAGACATACAAAACTTCTAAAAACTATAGATTCGGCCTCTGTATCGATAATAATGACTATGTCAATATAATTTTTCAAAAAATATTTAATGTACAGTTTCGACTCAGTTAGAATTCTATTATACATATGTATATATAGATTGACTAGTAACTCACCCTCGCTCCGCTCGGGTTCGTCCCTAGTTACGTTTTAACGTTTAGCTCAGAGATGAGATATTTTCCCGTAGTAAAAAGTATCCTATATGTTGACCTGGATAACCAGCTATCTTCATACCAAATTTCATCAAAATCTGTCCAGTGGTTTTCTCGTGATGCGGTAACAGACAGACAGACAGACAGACAAAAATTCTAAAAACTATATATTCGGCCTCTGTATCGATAATAATGTATATTTCAATAAGATTTTCCAAAAAATATTTAATGTACAGATTCGGCTTACTTACAATTTTATTATATTATGTATAGATAGTGCGATACCGGCTCACTATTATTTTTATCGTATTCAGATCTAAGCATATGACAGGTACCTAACTAGTAACCACTTAGTAGTAAATCACACTTATATTATCTAATAATAGTGTTGCATGAATAATAAAGTATATTATAAAATAGATTTTTTATATGACGGTTACTCTATTCAATTATTATCCCTGTTCAGTGTTTGCACAAGTGTGTGTGTAACACACGTGTACAGTGTACACAGCTGACGCGTGCTCTATAGAGTGAACAGTTAATTTTTTTCGAGCTGAATTTATTTGGCACATATATCATGTATTTCTAAAATGATCTTTGCTTGTTAATCTGTATTTTATACTTTATCTCATTGGATTTGTAGCACAAGTATATCTTATACTAACTATTATATCTTGCACTAGTACCTGCGGCTTCGCCCGCGTTTAAACTTCCGATATAAACATCAGTTTTACAATAATGTATGGAAGCCTGCCCGATTTGTTGACATTTATGATTACTGCTCCGCTCCTACTGCTGTATATTTTTCAAATCGGATTAGTAGTTCCTGAGATTAGCGCGTTCAAACAAACAAATAATCTGTCTCTTTATAATATTAGTATAAATTAAGATATTATAGCGGTCTGGAATCGATGTGTAAAATTTTCAATTTTAGTTCAAATTCTCCAAAGTAGGCTGCGGCTAAAAACTTGTAATATCATAACATTTAATAATTGGAGTTTATTATATAGATGTAGGTACATAGTATATTGACAATTCAATGGTAAAGATTTTATATTGGAATTATTAATGTTCTCCTGACCGATTCCGGCCACGGCGGCCAATCTCATTGAGACTAGCCAACTGCGCAGGAGATATTATAGTGCACAAATGTACGCGCAGACACAAGTGCACTCTCTATTCCTGTCACTCTCATACTCCGGTGGGACGACTACTCGACACGACCGGTGAGAGTTAAGGCGCAGGACCGACGGCTTTACGTGCTCTCCGAGGCACGGGGGTGAAACACCGCCTACTTCCCAACTCCGGGCTGTTACTGAGGCTTACTATACAGAAAGACTCAATAACTAAACTTGGCCCGACCCGGGACTCGAACCCAGGACCTCAGGATGTGCAGCCGTACATGCTAGCCACTACACCACCGAGGCAGTTAAAAATAAAACAATAAGTTATTTATATCTAAGGATTATTTCAAATATACTAGCTTAATAGGTATGTCACCACCGTGTGTAATATACATTACTAGTATATGTGTACGGTTTCTTATCAGAGTTTAATTATTGAAATTTCCTGTTATTCCCTCTTACAGTTTATAATATGCTATTATTTTTACAAGCATCGGCTTATCGTATTTAAATAATACCAATGAAAAATAGCTAAGCATACACTGAAATAACAATAATATTTTATATATAAATCTTTGGTGTCGGGGATAAACATGATAAGTACAAAAACACATTTTTTCAGTATGACACTTTAAAGATTTGATTAATTACAGACCGTTATTGTGACTTATTTAAACAATTTAAGAAAATACGATCATTTTATTTTTTCAAGATATAGTTATCAGGGTTAGTTTAAAAAAAATTGGAAAATTTTAATAAATAAAATATTGTAGTACCTAACTAAAAATCGACCAAATGGGACTTATCATGTTTCTCCCCGACACGACAGATATCTATACGGATAATAAAATTCTAACCGATTCGAATCTGTACATTAAATATTTTTTGGAAAACCTTATTGTAATAGACATTATTATTCATAAAGAGGCCGAATCTATTATAGTTCTTAGAATTTTTGTCTATCTGTCTGTCTGTGAACGCATCACGAGAAAACCACTGGACAGATTTTGATGAAATTTGGTATGATAATAGCTGGTTATCCGGGTCAACATATAGGATACTTTTTACTGTGGAAAAATATCTCATTTCTGAGAAATCTATACTGAACGTTAAAACGTAACAAGGGACGAACCCGAGCGGAGCGACGGTGAATCGCTAGTATATTATAAAGTTAACCGTAAACTTTCTTATTTTTGTTAAAAAATAGCGCATTAGGAGAGTCGATGGAAGTAATTTAAACTTAATGTATAATAGTACTTAAGTTTCAATATGCCATCGCTGGCCCCGACATCGACTCATCTTTTTTTTTAATGTTATACTACTGAGCGCCAAAACAACCATCATCTCGACCCAATTTTTTTGAGTGATTTATAATAACAGTTTTAAATTCTTGACTAGCTCGTACCTTGTTTAGAAATAGAGATCATTCTTAAGAGAATTCAGATTTTATTTTATTTTTTATTTTTTTATTTATTACAGGGAAACAAACAGTATTATATTACAGAGCATTTACATTAAAAAAAAAAAAAAAAATAAACACATTTACCAATTAAGTTTCCACAAATAAAAAAAACACATAATTAGAGGAAAGAGTAGAAAGAATAAGACTAAATTAAACAACTATACAATACTATATACTATATACTATAAACATAATTAAGTATTAAATATTATGAAAATTATTGGATTATGTTATTAATAAATTTCTTGAAATTTAGAACGGAACAGTTCATTATGTCTATATGGTTAAAGTGAGTATTATAATCACGACATGACCTAAGTAAGAACAGATTAGAAGCTAGATTTGTTTTGGTAAAAGGTACATGGAATAAATCTTTTTGACGTGTGTGGAAGCTTGGACATCTAAAGTAAATATTACTCAAAAGATATGGAGAGTCGATAAGGTTGTTAAGTAATTTAAATAAAAATAATTGATCTTTCATTCTGCGACGATTCAATAGAGACTGAATAATAGGACACCTTTGTTGGAGGGAACGATTTCTAAAAGTCAAATGTTTAATAAACTTACGCTGTACTTTATCAATTGCATCGATACTGAACTTGTATTGAGGGTTCCAAACTACTGAGCCATATTCTAAGATCGAGCGTACCAAAGTATTATACAATAAGATGATTGTAGAGATATTTTTAAAATCACTACTTACTCTAAGAATAAAACCTAACATTTTATAGGCTCTGGCGGTCATCTCGTTGATGTGGAATTTGAAGGTTAATTTACTATCAAGAAGTATACCCAAGTCACGCACTTCAGTAACTCTTTTTAATACCTCACCTCCAAGTGTATACGAGAAAACAGTCGTAGTGCGTTTCCTGGAAAATGACATAACAAAACATTTTCTAACGTTAAGATGTAAATAGTTGTTAGAGCAATATAAGGATAGTCTGTCTAAGTCATCTTGTAAAAGTTGACAGTCTGAAGAGCTTGATATCTCCTTTAGAATCTTTAGATCATCGGCATATAAAAGGAATGAACAATTCTTAAAGATACGACCAATATCGTTTAAGAACAAAATAAACAAAAGAGGACCAAGATGAGATCCCTGTGGTACACCAGAAGTAACTGGGACAAAAGAAGAAGTATGACCTTTAACGGTCACAGCCTGAGTTCTGTCACGAAGATATGATATTATCCAACGAAGAAGATCACCGTGAATGCCAATTTCTGCAAGTTTGTGTATGAGGACATGATGGGAGACTTTGTCAAAGGCTTTTGCAAAATCTGTATAAACTACATCGACTTGATGTCCCTGGTCCATGGTAGTGGTAACACGATGAACTAACTCACATAGATTCCCCTCTGTGGATCTTTTACTCACAAACCCGTGCTGCTCATTAATCAAGAAAGGCCTCAAAATAGGATAAATATGGTCATACACAATCCTTTCAAAAATTTTGCTGATAGTGCATAATTTGGAGATCGGTCTATAATTTTCAACATTATGTTTATCACCACACTTTAAAATTGGCACAACGAAGGACTGCTTCCAAGCACACGGCATTTCACCTGTAGCGAGAGATTTATTAAAGAGTAAGAATATTGGGTATGCTAAGTTATCACGACATAATTTAAGAAAAACCGGAGATATACCATCAGGCCCCATACCTTTTTTAGTATCCAAAGCTTTCAGGTATTTCTTAACAATTACAGGTGTTAGAGGAATAGAGTTAATTAACGCAAGAGGCAAAGCATTTCCCTCTCTCTGCATAATAAAATATCTGTTTCCATGATGTTATAGATCGTTTTTAATTCACACAAATTACATTTATTACATATAAATATTCTAAGAAAACATTTATTACAGCATGGATTGTATTAAATTTAATATACTTACGTGATTTCGAAGAAAAGATATGAATTCTAATTTCAATTTTCACAGGAACTCGAACTAAAACGTGCGGTTAAAATCTAGTCGTATGAGTTTCAGCTATTTACGCGTGGTCACCTAATATCGCCGGATGTTCGGTATTTAGCAAATGCTCCCTGTATGGAAATCCTGATCGTCAGAGCTAAATATGTCAACGCTCTTTTACGTATACCTATTAACTTAATATTTATATAATTTTATATACCGAGTACATATTTACAATATATTATCTATGTTCTATATCTATACTATATAAAATTCTTTGTATGTATGTATATATGTATTTATTTTTAAGTGTAATAAAGAATAGTATATATATGTTTGAACGGATTTAACTAAGAATCTGTGCAACAGATTTCAATGTTTTTTTTTTAATATTCCTTAGGATTACAGAAGTGTTATAGGCTATGTTATATTTGATTTTTAAAATAAAATATGGAAGTTACTAACCCTAGCCGTATATATAAAAATCGATGTGTGCATGTGTGTCCCTATGGACTCCAAAATGTCTTAAGCGATTTTGATGAAATGATCAAATTAGCCCAGTGGATGATCCTGTGAAGATTGGTACCTAGCCATCGGAAGTTTTAACGCGGGTGAAGCCGCGGGTACTGTTAGTATTTTTTTTTCAAATGACTATTAATTTATTTTAGAAAGGATTTGGAAACTGTCTTACTAAATTAAGCAATAAATGATCGTACTTTTGTTCATTTGTAAATTATTTGATAATCAACGATTTGAGCAACGAAAGAAGTAAATGAAGTACAAGTAGATAATATGGTTAGGAAATAACAAATCAACGTGGTTCAAGTTGTGACCTTCAGGTGCTGTGATTAGTAGCATCATTATCCTATTACAAATAACGTGTCGATCGAGCCAGTTAGGTCATCTAGTAGCATTACATGACGGACGTCTAGAGCCTATGAAAATTGCCAGTCTTCGTAATCTACAATTTACAGAGATGGAAATGATGATTAAATATTACTTCAATCTATACTAATATTATAGAGGTAAAGTTTGTGAGTTTGTGCCGTTGTGGGGAGTAATCTCTGGATCTACTGAACCGATTTAGATGAAATTTGGTGAAAAGATAGTTTGAGACCCTGGGAAAGACATAGGATTGTTTTTACCCGAAAAACATCCCTTAAGGGGGTGAAAATGGGGATGAAATTTTGTATTGGGAATCAAGCTAGGGACGAACCCGAGCCAAGCGAGGGTGAATGGCTAGTTTTATTAAATATTTTTCTTTTTAAATACATCCATTTTATACATTGTTAACTTTATAATTTCAACAATAATAACGCAAATTATGTTATCATAATAACAAAGTATGTTACTGTAGCAGTAGTGATGTAGAAAGTAATAATTTTATTTATGCTTAAAAATCAGTTCTTTATATTATGTATACGTTAATAAGTCTTCATCAGTGTGCGATGCGGATATGCGCCCGGTACTATTTGAGCAAGGCTTTTAAATGTTCGGCAGAAATAAGTCAAAATGAAACTCGTAAATCCGCTTTATTTACAAACAGTGAATAAAATCTTTATTTATTAATCTGAACGGCTTATTTGCTTTTGTATAAGCCTACGCGAATTTAAATTTAATTGCGAGTCTATTTTGCAATAAAATGGCTCCATTTCGTTTTGTCACTTAGAATATATTATTTCTTGATGTATTTTATTTTTTTGGTAATATAAGGCAGTTAAAGTGTGGTATTTTAATACAAGGTGCATGAATAATTGATTGTAAGTTATGTATCACATGTTACATTTCTAAAGAATTCTGGTATACCCAGCTTCGAGACAGGAACGCTAGGCACGCGACGGGGGACATGCGAAGATCTAAAATTAGATCATACTCGTTCGCTTAGCCCTACACTCATAGGTATTTGCCATAAAAGCGACGCAACACATTATTTCAACAAAAAAAATATTAATTCTATTAGTTTCTTGCTACTTATTTGTGCTATACTGCAACTTTCCAATCGGCTTTTTAACTGTAAACGGTTTATTAATTTTTTAACGCAGCCAAAACTTGTTTTAGGGCCTTTCACATGTGATACTTATGCTTTTACTAAATTATTTGACTCAAATTCATTTTTTTTCATTGACATAATATTGTTTTTTTTTTGGATTGTTCAAAGCATTTTATCTTAATCATTTGTTTTTTTTTTAATTATGCAGGTTTTTACGAAAGTTTCTTTAAACATATGATGCTATATTTAATAAGTTACTCTGAAAACAGGGTGAATATTTTGTTTTATAAAAAATGCATACAGCAGTCTTATTGATGTCGTATACAAGAGCACTTTAAGCTACCAAAGGGTTAGTTAGGTAACAAGATTACGGCTCTTCTTTCGTTTTTAACTTTAAACTGTGATATCTTCTATAATAGTTGAGTAGAGTAAGAGTTTACTCTACAAAATTGAAATAAACATGAAGTAAACATTAAAGATATATATTATGTACATGTTGCGCCATAGGCGTTAGATAGTCTTACGTATGGGCAAAATCAAACCTGATACTCGTGGATGTTTGACCATGGTTCCGCGCTATGCACTCAGGATCCTATTGCAGCAACAAATAGCTATAAAATAGTCCTTTTTATGAAAACTTAAAAGTTTTTGTACCGGCCAGATCTTTTGAAGGTTCATAACTTATTAAGATTAAGTTATGAACTCGAAAAACCTCTACAATCCATCGTTTTATAATTTTATATTATTTTTGGTACTTTATTTTAAAATACAAATGTTACAATATATCAACATTAATTTAATCTAAAGATTGAATATCTTTAGATTAAATTAAGTAACGATAATCGAAAACCTCTCTGTAATACGTCATTATTAGGTATATTATTTTTGTTTTAATTACAATGGTAGTAACTTCCTGTTAAGTTAAATGCAAAGATTTTTACCTGTCTTGTAACTGTCAACTCTTAAAAACTCTTACTGATAGGTATTACTTATCTGCCTGCTTAGTTAATTTATGTATAACCAGTTTAACTCTGATGAAATGATAATAAAATTAATGTTTTTGGATGTAAAATGAAGAAATCATGGCTGCACGGGCGAGCAATGACTCATGTTACTTATACCTCACAATGCAAATAGTTTCCTATTACTCGGTTTGGGTTTTTGCAATTAAAGTTGTCTGCAATTAAACTACAAATCCGATTTGAAAAATTCTTTTTTCATTACATAGCCTGTTTATTGAGGAAGGCTATGGGCTATGTATAATCATGCTACGGCCCAAAGGAGTGGAGCAGTAATCATAAATGTCAACGAATCGGCCAGACGTCTATACATTATTAATAATAGTATGAAGCCAAAGAGTTTTACCCGCGAAGCCGTGGGTTCTGCTAGTCTTTATATATGATATATAAAACAAAGTCGGGTTAGTTACACCATTTATAACTCAAGAACGACTGGACCAATTTCGATCATCTTTGATTTGTTGGATTTATCTCCGCCCCGAATAGCAGAATAACTACTAAAACAGACAAAATTACGAATAAAAAAATACCTGGCTAACGCTGGATAATAACTATTTATATCCATTTAAAATGTATCTAGGGACGAACACGAGCGAAGCAAGGGTGAGCCGCCAGTTTACTAATAAAACATTAATCAAATTTGATGACATGTATAGATATTTTCAATAGTTTTTATAACCTTTTTTTCTTATAAATGTCTTGCATTTGAAATATCCTTATAAGACTACGGCAAATTGAAGTTATTAAATTGTAATACAAATAGTTACAACGTTTATAAATTTCTGGACAACATTTTTTTCAAAGTAGTGTTTTCATTGACATAGATGTGCGCAATTATATAACCCCGAGGTGCTAATTAAGTTTTGCAATGTACATTTATAATTCGGATCACGCTTACGTCACTCTCTTACCGGAGCCGTTTATAAAGAACATTTGTAATGTGCACTTAATAAATCACTTAACAATACTTAATATTAGTAATTAGAATATAGGAATATTCAAATTAGATGTATATATATCGGCTCGCCGTGTACGCACTCAGTCTTCCTTCCGCGCCGGTCGGCTGTCCAATGACCCACCACCCCGCGGCCAGCTGAGTGCCTCACCCGAGACGACAGATAATATTATGTTATTACATATACACACATAGATATATTAATGAATAATAAATAATTACTATTTAAATAGATATGTATACACTACATCCCTTCTTTGTTGTAAATGTAAATATATATTTTTTTTTATGAATTGGTACCAATAATACAACTTCGATTACTAGAATCAGTTTATTTATTTACTATTATATAATTATTAAATTTAGATATCTTCTGCAATCATTTAGGTACTTTCATCGGACGATCATAGTCTGTAATCATAGTAATTAATTAGAATCACTTCATTGCTCTTCGTTAGTTTTATCACCAGAATCAATAACATCTTTGTCTTTTATCACATGCCATTGTCCTTCTATCTTTTTAAGATGCATTACATTTCGCCTTATTTGTTGTCCCGTTTCATCATTACGGACTGTTACGTCTCCGCCCTTGCTCGACTCCACCGTGTGAGGGACAGGGTCATAATTTGAACTCAATTTATTATTTCTTATCATATTCTTGACGTATACCTTATCCCCCACTTCTAATTCATAATCTGAAGCCTGTCTCTTTTTATCTGCATATTCCTTTCCTTTTTCCTTCTGTTGTTTGTCTCTATCTCTTATTTCTTGATCTTCCGTATATGTCGTATCCTGAATCATGGGAAGCTTGTCTCGGAATTTGCGACGGAAGAATAACTCTGCAGGAGTTTTTCCTGTTACCGAGTGCGGTGTACTATTATACATTATCATGTAATCGCACAATGCTTCTTTCCAATCCTTGTGTTCAACCTGAGAAATTCTAAGTCGTTTCAATATATCCCTGTTTTGGCGTTCGACTTCGCCATTCTGCTGAGGCCAGTAAGGAATGGAGTTAAAGATTACAATGTTTCTCTCAGTACAGAAAGTCTTGAACTCTGCACTTGTGAACTGCCGTCCGTTATCTGTAGTTATGGAAACCGGGTTACCAAGTCTACTAAAAATATCTTTTAAATGAAAAATAATGTCTGCACTTGTTATTGTTCGGCATATTTTAACTTCTTTATACCTTGAGTAGTAGTCAACTAGTACTAGTATGTATTCTCCACGTGGCAGTGGTCCCAATAAATCAATTGCGGTGTCAACCCAAGGTTCGGTAGGCAACTCTCTCCGTTTTAAAGGGTTCGGAGGGCTTGGAGCAGAAACCAATAAACAACCCTTACAAGCTTTGCAATAATTTTCAGCATCTTTATCGCATTTTGGCCACCAGACCTTGGTTCTCAGTCTACCTTTCATTGCCACGATGCCTGGGTGGCCTTCGTGCGCAGCTTTTAGTACTCGCTCTCTTAAATTAATTGGAATTACAATCTTTGTCCCTCGTAACAGAATATCCCCGTGAAAACATAACTCGTTCTGGAAAATTTTGTAAATGTTAACATTTTCATCCCATTCATTATTATACAGACCTTGTTTTACTTTTTGTATCTCAGAATCCTGACGAGAACACTCAGAGATCACTTGCAATGGAATTGCGATAGGTCTGGCCATCTCCGTTACACTTAAGACGTAGTCATCATATATTGCCATAGGATTAGTGGCCAATTTGCAAAGTCTCGAGAGTGGATCTGCTATATTAGTTTTTCCAGGCCTATATTTCACTTCAAAATCATATGACTGTAGCCTTAAGACCCACCTCTCAATTCGAGCACAAGGCTTAGATTTAGGACTAAATATGGCCTCCAGTGGCTTATGGTCTGTAACTAATTCGAATTTTTTTCCATACAGGAACATATCAAAATGTTCGACTGCCCATACTAACGCTAGGGCCTCCTTCTCTGTTTGGCAATAGCGTCGCTCGCATGGGCTCAAGGTCTTATTACCGAATGCAATAATTCTAGGTCCTTCTTTATTTATTTGTACAAGTACAGCTCCTAAGCCTACAGGACTGGCGTCGGCTATAACCAAAGTCTTGTTCTGTGGATCATAATAACCTAATTTTGGAACATTGGTGAGAGCAGATTTAAGATTATTAAAAGATTTCTGTTGAGGATCTCTCCAATATTCCTGAATATTTGTGTTTCTACCAGATTTCTGTCGAAGTACTTCTTTTAACGGTTCTGTTATTGTTGCTAGATGAGGAATCCATTTCCCTACGAAATTCACTAAGCCCATAAAACTTTGTAATTCTGATATTGTCTCAGGAGCTCTGAAATTTTTTATAGTGCTAATGTATTTATCAAGTGGTTTTATCCCTTTTTCTGAGAGTTCATGGCCCAAGAAGTGGATTACCTTTACTCTAAATATACATTTCTCTTCTCTTAGTACAACGTTATGCTCCTTCAAAACTTCCATTACTTTTTTTAATCTTTCATCGTGTTGTTTTAAATTATTTCCAAATATTAAAATGTCATCTATGAAATTTATTACTCCCTCGCATCCTAAAAGTATTCTTTCTAAAGTTTTTTGAAAAATTTCTGGTGCACATGTGATCCCGAACATCATCCTTTTATACCTAAATAATCCTTTGTTAGTAATAAATGTAGTAATGTATCTTGAATCTGGGTGGAGCTCTATATGGTGGAAAGCATCTTGAATGTCTAATTTGGAAAATAACTTCGCATCTTTGACTTTTGGCAGTAACTGATCCATAGTCGGCAATGGATGGTTTTCCCGTTGAATAGCTGTGTTAGCCCGCCTCATATCAATGCATACACGGACATCACCGTTCTCTTTCACAACTGGAACTATTGGTGAAACCCAACTAGATGGTCCCTTAACTTCTTCTATTATGTCTTTACGTAGCAAATCGATAAGTTTTGACTGTACTTTTTCTTCCAGCGGAATTGGAATACGGCGATAAGGTTGTACTATAGGTTTAACCGACTCATCTATAGGTATAACCACCAACACATCTTTAAATTTCGGAAATGCTTCACTTTCAATTTGGTCAATATTAATTTGAAGCACTCCTAAACCCGTTGCTGTGAGGCGTCCAAGTAAATTCCGAGTTCCATTTTCTATCACATAGAATGTCGTGTTCTCTGCTGCTTTTAAAAATTTGATGTTGGCTTTGAACGATCCCAATAACTTTAGAGGCATTGTACTCCCGTAAGCCATGAAGGTTTTGTTGGGGTTCCGATTAAGGTTTGTTACCTGAGCTTTATCGTGTTTCATGGCCTCCCATGTTTGCTGCGTAATTAAGTTATATTTACAACCAGAGTCCACGAGCATGTTCACTTTTACTCCACCAATGCTACATGTAATTTTTATATCATTTTCCACATTAAAAATATAGTCAATTTTGTTGTCATCATTTGTTATATTGTCTGTTGTTTCAGTTTTATTAAAACTCCTAAACCTCTTATTCCTGCTTGTATTTACTTTTTCTCCTTCTTGTTTCCTCTTCTGAGCCTCTCTCGTCCGACATTGTAATTTAAAATGCCCTATTATTCCACATTTTAAACAAGCCTTATTTCTTGCAGGACAGCTTTTATCACGTGCAAAATGTTTTGTGCTACCACACCTCCCACATTGTTCAAATGTTCCTTTGTGAGCCTTACTCCTCCCAGGTTCTGTAGCTATTCTGTTAATCGAGGGTGTATCAACCGGTTTTTGTCCAAAATTTTCTAATTGTCTGCTTAAGACTTCCAATATATTAGCTTCTGTTACTATTTCATCTAAAGTAATTTTGTCTCCAGCTTTTAAAATTTTCTTCCTCAAATCGTCCGACTTACATTTTTCAACTATTTGGTCTATAATTTGTTCATCCTGATTCGCAAATTGACATTTATAAGCTTGATGCCTTAGTCTTACCAGAAACTTCTCAAATTTTTCGTCAGGCGATTGTTTTAATTGTCTAAACAAATGACGTTCATATACCTTGCTTTGCTTTGGAGCAAAATACTCGTCTAACTTTTGAATAGCTATGTTGAATAAATCACCCTCCGTAGCATTAGCTCCCGGAATACTATAAAAGATTTCTTGTAATTCCTGTCCTCCGTAATGCAATAAACTTGCTCGTTTCTTTAATTCCGTATCAATACCTGCCGCCTCAATATAAATATATAGACCCCGTTTCCATCTCTCCCATCTGATGGAAACTGATCCTACATCACCCTCACATTCAAATTTTTCTAAGGTATATTGTGCCATGTTGGCGCGACCTGTAGACAAAATACTCCTGATGTTACATTAAACTTAACCAATGTAAAGACATCCCTAAGTAACATAACTCGCAATTTAATGCTCAAATCCATTTACGCAATTTAATGCTCAAATACTTTCCGCAATTCAATGCTCAAATACTTTTCGCAATTTAATGTTCAAATACTTACACGCAATTTAATGCTCAAATACTTTTCGCAATTTAATGCTCAAATACCTATACGCAATTCAATGCTCAAAATATACTTTAACGCAATTCAATGCTCAAGTGCTTATACGCAATTCAATGCTCTTGTCTATTTTATAGCAGTTCCATAATAAATTTATTTTAGCTAGTCATATGTTAGGTAAGTATAGGATAACGAATATGATACTAATAAAATCATTATTTCATTAAATATCATTTAACTATTATTATATTTTCCACTAAAATTATATTTTATTAGGTATATTATAACATATACATGAAACAAAGAATGCAGAATTAATACGTAAAGCAAAACTTTGTACCCCTTTATACGAAAATTGTGTATATATAGTTTATATAGAGAAGGAGTGCAGAATGCTAATATTTTTTTTAAAAGTATGCCTAAAAAAAATACATTAAATTAATGAAAACATTACACACACTACCATGTACTTGACACACAAACGCGCGTATATACTCTTTTGTTTATTGTTAAAGTCTGTGGTCAAATTGAGAATAGATTAATATTGCAATATACGCAAGACAATAAATATATAACTTAATGAGTTATGGTTGATTTTCAACCACGCGGCGATCACTAGTACTAATTTAATAGCATTATGATAATTATTTTGTATCAACGAAATGAACTGATGAAACCAAAGAATTCATTCTAATGGAAATCAAATACATAATAATACTTGTCATAAGTATATTAATGAGTTAATTTATACAATTGTAATATTGATATTTCTAGAATTTAATGAACTAATCGCGTAATACGAGTATAACAATAATAGTAGTAACAAATATGCTTTTTTTTTTTTTTTTTTAAACTTTATTCGGAAAGATAATATTTTTTTATATCTACCTTACATTATTATTTTATGTTGGTTTGTAATCCCCATTTTGAGCATTCACATGTCTGATATAATTAAGTTACAATTCTGAATTTACAGGGAAAGTAAAATTTGTCTTGCCATTATTTATCTTTTGTTTTTTTTTTTTTGAAATAAAGAAAAACAACTTACAGTTGATCCTCGTCGCCACTTGTAATGTGCACTTAATAAATCACTTAACAATACTTAATATTAGTAATTAGAATATAGGAATATTCAAATTAGATGTATATATATCGGCTCGCCGTGTACGCACTCAGTCTTCCTTCCGCGCCGGTCGGCTGTCCAATGACCCACCACCCCGCGGCCAGCTGAGTGCCTCACCCGAGACGACAGATAATATTATGTTATTACATATACACACATAGATATATTAATGAATAATAAATAATTACTATTTAAATAGATATGTATACACTACAACATTACTGAGATCTATTGAAAAATTTTGTTTTACAGTAGTAGACCAGTGGTAACGCGCTCGTTTGAGAAACCGAGTGAAGCGGGTTCAAATCCCGGGTCTCGCACCTCTGATATTTTCATGTGCGAATCATTTCCAACATGATTATCACTTGTCTTAACGGTGAAGGAAAACATCGTGAGGAAACCTGCATGTCTGAAAGAACCTAGCAAGTTTTCGAACGACGTGAAGTCCACCAATCCGCACTTGGCCAGCGTGGTGGACTATGGCCTGATCCCCCTCGTACTGTAGGGAGGTCGGTGCCCAGCAGTGGAACGTTAAAAGCGGCTGAATGCATGCAGTTATAATCATAAATGCCTATAGATTAAATATTTGCTGTAATTTGCTAAATTAATGCTTACTGATTTCTTTACATGACACGTAGATTACAACTTCGATGCCTAACAAAGGAAAGTCACGTATAGAAAGATAGCCACAATTAGAAGGCTAAAATATGATTGTACATTGCAAAACACTGGTCAATTGTTATCAGAATCTTACACGTAATATACGCATAAAGAATCAAAATAATTATACGTATGAGGAACTTGTTATTTTAAGATATTACCTACAATTAAGAATCAAGTTGACTTTCTCTTCCTCTTGCCATCATATAAGTATAACGAGTAGCTCCTCAAATGTCAATATTGATTTACACCGTTTTTTGAAAAGGTAAACTTGACACTAAATATTTATTTTATAAAACTTGTCATAATTGACCTCGATATGAAGCAGGCTTGACACCTCTAGTTTGAGTGGAATGTGACCGTTTGTGTGCCTTGTACGGTACTAAACACTCAAGTTAAATCAAAGTGCACCACCATATGGCATAGCCGGTCAAGGTCAAGAATTCAACACGTGAGGAATTGAAAGCGGCACAAATCAT
The DNA here is from genome assembly GCA_905404265.1 of Fabriciana adippe. Taxonomy (NCBI): domain Eukaryota; kingdom Metazoa; phylum Arthropoda; class Insecta; order Lepidoptera; family Nymphalidae; genus Fabriciana; species Fabriciana adippe. Next base: position 13,499,623 of record FR989989.1, read on the forward strand.
AACGTTGAGAAAAAAATGTCAAAGTATAAAGAAGTAAAGTGCAGTTTATATAGCAATTTTTCTATCATAAAACTTAATTAAATCGACGTAGGTTCTGTCTTAGCGTTTATATTAACTAATATGGTTAAAAAGCTTCTCTTATACTCTTAAAGCTTTTTACAAAGAAACCTATATTTCCACAACACTAGGTTCACAACCAATAGGCATGTTTCCACATAGTCCCAACATATTTATTTACTATTTATTTTATTATAGTTAAAAATCTTGCAGGATGGTTTTATCTTAAAGTGTATTAGGTATGTAACTCCCAACTATATATATATATATATATATATATATATATATATATATATATATATATATATATATATATAATATATATATTAACTAGCGACTCACGTTCACGTTCGTCCCTACGTTTAACGGTTAGTATAGATTTCGCCGAGATTAAATATTTTCCCGCAGTAAAAAGTATCCTATATGTTGACCCGGATAACCAGCTATCATCATACCTAATTTCATCAAAATCTGGTTAGTAGTTTCTCGTGATGCGTTCCCAGACAGACAGACAGACAAAATTTCTAAAAACTATAGGTTCGGTCTCTATATCAATAATAATGACTATTTCAATATAATTTTCCAAAAAATATTTAATGTACAGATTCACCTCGGAATTTTATTATATGTATAGATTTAAAATACAGATTATCTTGTATTGTAAAAATAATTTATTGTCGTAATCACATAATATAAATAGGCAGTTTATCTTTGTCAAGTTGCAAACTTTACTACAAGTACGTTACTATTTTATTTTGTATAGATAACATAAGTAATAAGTATGTATAGTCTATTTTTTCTTACGTGTCTTAAATAGTAAACAAATATGGCGTACAGGTGACCAGAGATAATTCATAGAGATGTGCATGACGAACGAATGACTGAACTTAATGGTTTTTAATTTTTATGCAGTGAACGTAAAGTATTGGGTAGAAATAACACGACAAGTTATTTTAATAATTTTATTAGTCTGATTCCGACGATAAATTACTCGACTCTTTTGATATATCTATACATATTATAAAATTCTAACTAAGCCGAATCTGTACATTAAATATTTTTTTGAAAATCTTATTGAAATAGACATTATTATCGATACAGAGGCCGAAACTATAGTTTTTAGAATTTTTGTCTGTCTGTCTGTCTGTCTGTCTGTCTGTCTGTCTGTCTGTCTGTTACCGCATCACAGAAAAACCACTGGAGGGATTTTGATGAAATTTGGTATGATGATAGCTGGTTATCCGGGTCAACATATAGGGTACTTTTTATTGCGGGAAAATATCTCATCTCTGAGAAAAAAAAATACAAAACTGCTTAGAGTAAAACTACGCCGAAACTATGAACATTTATAGCAAGGCAACTTACAAAATAGGTCAAAAATAATTATAAATAGCTTCTCTCGAAAAAAAAAACATATCAATAGCGATATTTTATACATAAAAATAACTCTACAAATATTTAGTTGGGTGTACTTTAGAAAACCATTACTAGATGTCGCCGTGAGTTTTTAAAATAAGTGATTTTCATTCGAAAAAAACATTTTATCTATAGATATGATTTTTCTATGGTCTTATTAGAATTACTAAAATTACACGCGGTCATGCCCGTGCCCAAATAACCAAAAAAATCTAAGTATATGGTTTAAAAATTAGTAATATATATTAATTAATATATATCTTTATTACCTATATACATAATTGTAACTAAGTTGAATCTGTACATTAAATATTTTTTGGAAAATCTTATTGAAATAGACATTATTATCGGTACAGATCGGTACGGTATTATCGCTATTTGATTCATTAAAATAATTCTAAAAATGTTTATTTATGTGTTATTTAGATATTTGACAATAGATGTCGCCGTGTGTTTTTAAACTACGTAGTTTTATTTCCAAAAAATTGAATGTACAGATATAACCTTTCTATGATTTTATTAGAATTGCTACTAAATTACCCGTGTTCAAATTATCAATAAAATAAACGTTTGTTTTAATATTTTGTTGACCGAAACAATTTTCAAATGAAAATGTTTGTAATTTAACTAAAATAAATAATGTTAATGTAAAAATTGGGCAAATGTAAGTCCAACTCGCGCATTATTTATTTATTTATTTATTTATTTATTTATTTATTTATTTATTTATTTATTTATTTATTTGGATTACCAACAGAAATTACAATAATTATAGTAATAAAAATTTACATAATAAATTATAAGTATAATTGTATTTCTTTTTATAGGTAATCACGGCATGCAATATAATTTTATAAATTGAGGGATAAAAAGATTTAAAAATTGAACTTGAACTTTAAAAATTATAGGTTCCGTATAGCAAAATACTGTGTTGCTTTTCTTACTTATGTATTTTTCTAGGTTAACACTAAAATAAATACGAATAATATTTACATTACCACAATATCGACACATTTTACACCGTGAAAATAAGTTTGTTTCATATTATTTTTTAACATTTTATGGAAAACAAGTTTATGGTTGTTAAACTGACAAAGCGGGTAACTAAAAATATTCCATATCTGCAAAATAATTTAGGTATATTTAAAGTATTTTAGAAACTGTTATACCTCAACTTTTTTTGATTTTTGACACCTTTTCTTGAAAGGTGGAAGGCTTAAAGGACGCAATAAAATGGTTACGACTTTAATTGTATTAGCAGAGTCATATGAAATGATTCCCAACACTTTCTTTTGAAAATCGTTTCGGAATATATTACTAACTAGCGTTAACCCATCCCTGTTTCGCGATAAATTAACTATTAATTAAGAAAAGTTATTATTATGTAATTTAAATAATCAGCTAAATATAAATTAATCAATAGCTGTCTTTTAGTAAATAAATGATTAAAATTAATTCAGTAGCTTGAGAGTTTATCGCCCAAAACTAAACGAACAAGCAAAACAGAAGTATAGACATACTATAATCGTTATTGTTAAAGTAAAAAGTGCAATATTACTAAATCAAATATGAGATTAACGGAGGAACCTTTGTGGCTTTGTCAATCACTGTCATTATTTACCAATCATACGGTGCGAAATGAAATTGGTATATGTAAGACTATACTACTATGTAAAATCTAAGAATTTGGTTTTTGGTCATCTGACGCGGGCGGAGCCGCGGGCAATGCTAGTGTATTATAAAATTAGGGGTCGGTGTATCTGTTGCAGCATCTATTAAGCCGTCAAGCTGCAACATTTTGTCTTCTTCTTTTTTCACATGTTCAATACAATTTATCCAAGACGCCGTACCAATTTTTCTTAATCCTTCTCTGACTAGCTCCTTGACTTCAGCCATTTTAAAACTTTTATTATTTTTTCCTACATGTGATTTTAATTGTGCCCATATTAATTCTATTGGATTTAATTCACAATGATACGGCGGAAGGCGCAGAACAATTATATTTTTATGAGCGGCTTCATCATCATAAAATTTCTTCATCAATAACTTTTTTATTATAATTGTCTTTATTAAATTTTAATAAAAGTTGTCAAAATGTCACTTGTCTATTTTAAAATCAATGACGTGAAAGTTTTTTTAAGATTTTTTTGGCCTTAATATAAACTCATTTTTAAAACTTTAACCTAAAAAAGCAAAAAGCGGTCGGAAGTCCCTCACTACGTTTTAATAAACTGTGCAATAAGATACGAAATAATAATAATTACAATAACAAATAAATAATAAGTATAAATTCATTAAAAGCAATTAAAAATCTTCTATATTCTACAGAAGACATTACTATTTTTAAGCCTAATAACAATTTGAACAAAATATCGTACTTTGTAATTTAAAGATATTGTTATTTTTAATAAGTTCAGTTTTCACTCTCGATAATTCATTCTAAATGTACATCTCATTAATTCAAAGACAAAGTAGCGTATCGAAACGTCAAAATGTTGTGTTCATATTTTTTCTGTGGAAGTTGGTTCTGTCAATATTTAAATTTTAGCAAAAATAATGTGTTTAAATCAATAATTAACAGCTTTTATTAGTGTAATTCGTAGCGTGTGTGTTTCTGAAATAGTTATAAACGATAAAACCAAATCTAAAATGTATGATTGTCCGAAAACAAGTGATTTTCGTTCATGGTAGTGTTTGTTTACCAATTAGGACACGTAAGAAAAAATGGACTATATATTGGACACATGTGGTGTTCAAATATGAGTGAAACAAAACTGTACAAAAACGGCACACTGAATTAAAGTTTTATTTCTCTGGCACCAATGAATGGTTGGATTACATGTAAATGGTGAAATGCCATTTAAGACACTTGAAAAATCACCCTTTTAACGGTTACATACATTGCAAATAATTTTATCTTGTAAATAAACTATGGTAGACTCTTTTAAACAGTGTCGTGACTTTTTTATTTCGGTTAAGGCTATGCCCAAAAGTCATTGCTCTAATGTCAAGCACGATATGCCATCTGAAAGTGATTGATTTTCAACTATTCTTTGAATGGCAAACTCATCATCTGTAGATCCATATAAAAATATAAAATAGATTGCTCTAAACATTTAAAAAAATGTTATTACTTATTAGAATAGACGTTTTTATAACACAGAATTTAACTTAAAATATTAAAATGATAATTACATATACATAATATGTTATTATAATATTATATATACACCAAATTTTCCCAAGGATAAATACCTACTTATAGAAAAATATATATGTACGCGATATATTTAAATTGCCAAGATTCCCCGTTGTATTTTGTCCAAGAAAAAAAGTTAGCGTTACTAATAAAAACGTTACTCGCTATGGTAATAGAGCTTGTCACCTTCAAAACAGGCAGCGTGAACGCGACAGTACATTTATGTACTATATACATAAAATTTATTAAAACGCTAGCGTCTCACCCTCGCTCCGTTCGGGTTCATCCCTGCTTACGTTTTAACCTTTAGTATAAATTTCTCAGAGATGAGATATTTTCCTGCAGTAAAAAGTATTCTGTATGTTGACCCGGATAACCAGCTATCATCATATCAAATTTCATCAAAATCTCTCAAGTGGTTTTTCCGTGATGCGGTCACAGACAGAAATACAGACCGGCAAAAATTCTAAAAACTATAGATTCGGCCTCTGTATCTATAATAACGTGTAAAGATTTTTCAAAAAATATTTAATGTACAGATTCGGCTTAGTTACAATTTTATTATATTATGTATACATTTTATTAAAACGGTACTGTTCAAAATGATAGATTTTCATATGACGTTTTGCTACAACAAGATGTTGCAAATGTGTGGGGATGCACATTTGTATATTCTTCCAGACGGCTCAGACGGTCTACACAGACAGATAACTACATTATATGCCTATAGATATCGAATTTCCCGAAGCTTCTACATTGGTACATTGATATAATCCAATCGGTCTTGCGAAGCAATCAAAGGGGTTAGCCGTAACATGGTTATGATGGAAAAGGTAATAGGATAACCGGATAGCCTATTCGAGGTGCAGTGTTTTCCTATATAAGCAGGATATCGCTGTCTGCCTTTTTTGCATCACAGGAATTGATTTGATCCGGAGATTAGTTTTGTACTATAAGATTCAAAGTGGTTCTGTTGTATTTATAAAATACTAGCGACCCTCACCTTCACCCTGCTTCGCTTGGGTTCGTCCCTATGTACGTTTTAACGGTTAGTATGGAATAGATAGACTATAATTACATATATACATAGGTATGATGAGTTATTGTGGGTTTTATTATAACGAATTTTTCCAGTGAGTTAGTCTCCCATGGTAAAAAAAAGCCTATGTAGTGATATACATATACGGAGATAGTTGGCGAGCTGGAGAGGGCTCCAGCCCTCTTACTATCTCCACACAAAAAATCACGCCAATCCGTCACTCTGTTTCAACATGAAAGAAGGACAAACAAACAAACACACTTTCACATTAATAATATTCAGTATGGATTTACTATTGATAAAGATTATTATTCAAATGTTTTTTGGTATTTAAATTTTATTATTAATAGTCTATGTGTTATTCCAAGTGTGTACTTTTAATCCAAATCTGTCCAGTCGTTGTAGCAAGAAGGAGTTACAGTACACACAAACGTACAGACTTTCGCTTTTATATTAGTAGTGTGATTCATAAGTTTTATTTACAAAACATTTTTACATGCATATTTTTTTAATATGTAACTTAAGTTTTTAAAATATACAACCATTGATCGATATACGAATGTAAAAGCTAATAGGAAGAAAGTATTGCTATTAAATTGTTTAATTGAAAAATCGCTTTTTAATACGTTTCTTTTTCTTTTTAGACTTTCTTTGTAACGGCCAACCAGTATTTAGAGTTGAAACAATAGACTATTCATAAAATTTATTCATATTGTAGCCATGTGAGGCTGCGCTACTTTCCATGCTTAAGACTGTACTGCCGTTTAGGCGAGGATTAAGCAGCTTAACAAGCTTCTGTTACAGACTTTGCACGAGTTTGTACTTTCATTAACGTTCAACCACAGAGTATAATATCCGCTTTAGTTTATGGAGTTAAGCAGTTAGAGTAACTTTAAATCCAGTCAGCGGCTAAAAATGATATTTAGAAATGTTTTTACTCCAAAACATGCTGAACAACAAAAGAACTTCTCAACAGCGGCAAATCTTATCATAACAGATAAACATCTTAAATTGTTTTGGTATAACATCCTTAATTCACATACCCATCGTACTGGTTATTGAAAAATTACTCAACAAATAAATTGACAATAACTACATACATATATATATGAATATAAAAAAAATAAGTAGTTCTTGAATCGTAACATTGCAATTATGATAATTTAGTAATGTAATTTTATCTAAATACATAAAAAGATAAACGAAGGTTAATATTATATATCCGTATTAATATTAAAATGTGAAAGTTTGTGAGTATGTATGGATGTTCGTTACTGTTTCACGCCAGAACGGCTGAACGGATCTGGATGAAATTTGGCACAGAGATAGATTTTAGTCCGGAATAACACATAGGCTACTTTTTATCCCGGAAAAATGTACGGTTCCCGTGAGATAGGTTTGTTTTTATTTTTCTAGAGGTGAACCCGAGCAAAGCGAGGGTGAGCCGCAAGTATTTTATAATATATTACCATACTAATTTCTGTTCTCACAGATGTAGCCTGTATTAAACAACCAAAATTTTTTATTTGCTCTTTTGCTTATTGTTAGTGCCCTTGGGAGTTTTTTTAGAGATCTAATCTTCCGTGTTTGAATTTAATAATACAGCAATTTAATTTGCTATTTAAGTATGGATTTATTGAATGTTAAGGTTGGAAGGCGTAAAAAGCACCGATATCACTGATAACGATAATCATATGACGTAGTTGCAACAGAGTTATTTTAGGTTTATACACCTACTAGCGGAACCCGCGGCTTCGCCCGCGATCAAAGTACGACAAAAATAAACCTTTTCGCAATTCATATTTTTATTATTTTGAAAAATAAGTTCGTGTAAGTTTTATCACACACAGTTACACACTCTAAGTTACACAGTTACATAGTCTAATCCCTTACATAGCTTAGGTAACTTTTTCAATACAATTGTGCCAACCTTTAGAAGGAGGATATAGATAGCAGGATACTCTCTAGCTAGGTTCTCTCTCTCGCGCTCTAGGTTTGTTATAGTTGTCACTGCTGTGGCCAGCCGAGAAGTTATACATAAACCTTTAGATTTGGAATAATCTCCGTTCTCTACTTTATATCCCACAACAGTAAGTGTGCACTTACTTGAGGCATGTTGAGAGGAGAACTTGAGGCATGTTGCTTTGTTTAGATATATTCAACAACTCAAACTTCACCGTCCAGTTTTACCCACTTAGGGGTTGAATTTAAAACAATTCTAAAATACACGTTTATTTAATTGTATTGAAGATCATTAATACCAAGTTTTAAGTAATTTTGATCATAAATAATGTTTTCCTCATATAAACTGCACAACCCCCTTTTACCCTTTTAAGAGATGAATTTCGAAAAAAAATGTTATTTGTATTGTTTTAGTTCTCATTTTAAAGATAAATAATACTTTACGTGCATTAACTATAGAGTTTCATACAAACTTTCACCCCCCATTTTACCCCCTTAAGGGTTGAATTTCAAAAAATGCTATAATACGTATTTATTTAATTGTATTGAAGAGGATTAACACCAAATTTCAAGTAATTCTGATCATAAATAATTCTTTGTCCATATAAACTTTATCATTCCCTTTTATCCTTTTACGGGATGAATTTCGAAAAAAATCTAATACATATATTTCTTATTTTTCATTTTAAAGCTAAATACCACTTTCCGTGCATTTCGCGTTAAGAATGACAAAGTTTCATACAATCTTTTATTCCCTATTTTACCCCCTTAGGGGATGAATTTTGAAAAATCCTTTCTTAGCGGATGCCTACATTGTATAAGGAATATGTCCTCCAAATTTCACGTTTCTACGACCAGCGATTTAGGCTGTGCGTTGATCGATCAGTCAGTCAGGACAAAGCATTTTATGTATATATAGATTATACTAGCGACTCACCCTCGCTTTGCTCAGGGTCGTCTCTATGTACGTTTTAACGTTTATTACGGAATAGATAGACTATATATTAGTATATAATACACATAATACGTATATGCTCAGATGTGATGAGTTTTATATCCCTTACTTGAGAAATGATTGATTCCCCATACAAATTTTTCTCCTTTTTCACCCCCTTCAGGGATAATTTCCGGGATAACCACCACTAAGTACTTAAACACAAAACAAATTTTAAAAATATTTCTTATCTAATAATAAATATTATATTTAATAGTTAAAAAAAAGTTTTGGCCGGCAAATAAAGTTTACAATAATTATGGTTTTCATGGACTTTGATTTGTTCAAGTATAAACCAATAATATTGTACGCAAATAAGATCTAGCGGCAAATCAGGCGGTAATACACTGCCTCCATGAATCTGATTACTCTCGGCTTACTGCACAAGCGAAACGAATTGACGATTTCAATTACAATCGTTATCTTCAACTAGGTTGAATTGTTCTATTCTAGTGCATATACCACGTCTATTGCGGTTATTTTCTTTATGATGAGCATTATAGGTTTCGTATTATTGGAAAATTTATATTAGACTCACGCCTTGTACGTCCTTAAATTTATATATAAACTTACATATTTGTCTAAAATATATTTCTGTTTCCGGTACAAATAGAAACCTATGGGACGTTCACAGGAATCCTCTATCCGCCACAAAAAGTCGCTTTAAATCAGTACAGCATTCATGGAGACTTGTGGATATAAATTGGCACTCAATTTTAACTTAATGATATAATTTATTTGGGCTTTTTATCGTGCTAACAACTAAATTAACTCAACATACGTTAACTATTTTGAAATCACAGACAAGGTAATATAATTTTTATTTAATCTGTGTATTATTTTACTTCTGTCTCGAAAGTTTGAAAAAATATTCTTAAAAATGCATTTCCCGCAGCTTGCAATCTTGTTTTAAGACTGAAGAACCTTTCGCTTAGAGAATTCTTGACCTTTATATAGATGTCATGTAACGTTTAAGCGTAGAGTAATATCGTTTACCCGTATCGCATATAAATGTTAATTGTGGGAATGTTTCTATAAAAGTATTCAAACATTCTATAAACGTTGGTTGGTGAACAAATTACTTGCATGTCAAATAGGAGATATTTAGATCTGTGTAAAGAATAACTGGATTCCATGACTGAGTAAAGATGTTCGACCATTTTAGGCGTGCCTGAGAACTAAAGCTCTCTATCAAGATCACATCTTGTTTTTATTGGACACAGCTGCAAGACTAATCAGCGTGGGGCATGCCATTATAACCTTGTCTTGTACGGTTGTATTGTACTTGTAAGTAATTGGCAGTAAATGAATGTGTATGAACGGTAGTTGGGTTATCATGGTGTGCGCACCCCTCGGTCTCTGAGACTGGCGGACGAAGTCTCATTTAGTTTTAGCCGTGTCCACATCGGACATTGACGTCCCCGATTATATTTCAACGTCTGAATAGAATTTAGATATTATTTTCAATAACAGTGAAAAGTTGAAAGTGTGAAGTGTTTTCGTTTTTGGTAAGTAAATACTTTGATAATAACATTTAAAATAATAACTTAAAATTTACAGATTCAAATATAGTGTAGTATTTTTATTTATTAAGCGGTTTTATTCGCATATTGTGAGCAGTTGTGCATTCAGAAATATGAAAATGAATATTATCTTAATTTCTTTATGGATTCTTATCAGTCTTCGATAAGGAATTTTTTAATTCGATCCGTTATTATTATTAATTTATCAATTGACACAGGTATATAAGTCTGAAATATGTATGAAGTCATACTTCTGATTATAATTAATTTCATTTAAATGCATAAAGTCTTATATTCTGTTGATTCTTCATTTTAATAATCGTAGTAAAATAAACTTATATATTGACCTACTTCGTAAGTTAGCGACGGTTAAGATTTCTTAATAATTACTTTTTAAATGAAATGTTCAAGCTCAAAATCTCTTCAGATGTATTATTCCACTGGGTGAATTTCTTTTGATGTTTATTGGACCACCGCAATGTATAGCCTGTAGATTTTCATTAACTGGTATTCTTAACGGTTTATAATAAGCAAAAACAAACATGCACTTTGATTGCGAACCTCCTTTTTTTAAGTTGGTTGAAGTGCTAATTGGGCACACCTGTTTACTTAGCTTTTTGTTCCTATATAAAACGATAAGTGATTTTTTTCTTCAAAATAACATATTTTATTATTAAACATGTGTTATATTTAGTATTTTTGATATAAAAGCTTAATTTTACGTTTTCCTGTTAACTTATCAAACTTCGTAGAACTCAAAGTTCAGACCACGTGCACACCAAAATCGATATAGCAATCCAACTCCCGTCTTTGGCTTGACAAAATGAGGGTGGCGTTTGTGGGGGAGAAAATGTTTATTGGAATAATAAAAGTGTTGTCTGTAACAGTACGCCCGAACAAACTTTGCATTCTCATAATGTTTTACATCTCATTCTACTAAGCTTTTATTCATGAAGATTACTGGTTGGCGCCTATATTCGTTTTTTTTACTGTTGGTTCTGTTTTCTGGACTTGGAGTGATTCAACTCGTGTGTAACGGACTTAATTTAGTTTGACGTTTGTGTTTAAATAGCTTAGCTATAAGCTAAGCTCAATGTAAAAAGAAATTGTGTTCGAGTTATCGATTAAATATATCATTGTCTTTGATAGTAAATAAGTTCCATAATAAAGTATATCTATACAGATAAATAAAATTGAAGTGTCTGTTTGTAATGTCAAAATAACAGCTGTATACTAAATGCATATGGAATTATATACGGTTCTTATAAGAAAAACACAATTTTTAAAATTTTTGTCTGTCTGTCTGTTTGTTCCGGCTAATCTCCGAAACGGCTAGACCAATTTTAACGGGACTTTTACTGGCAGGTAGCTGATATTATAAGGAGTAACTTAGGCTACTTTATTTTAGAAAAGGAATTAGGGTTTCGATAAAAAAAAGTAAAACGTACCTAGGGATGCATCCAACCGAAGCGGGGGTGAGTAGCTAGTTATGAATATAAACAGCATATGTACTACTGTTCATAAAACTTTTAATTTTTTTTTTGCTTCTTGATGTTTTTAATATAACAAATATGAATCAAAGTAAAATGTTTTAATCATTGCACCTATTCGTATTGTAATTTATCACCTAACAGTATATCAAAGCCTTAACAAAGCTTGAACAATTCTGAGAAACGTTTGCATTTCGTGACAACGTTTCATGTGTTCCTAATAACGTGGGGATCGTCACAAATGCGGGTGTTCGAGCTTATAATGCTTGCTACACGTTTACTTATACTACCTAGTTATTATAATAAGGCAGTGTTAAGTTCTAGCCTAGTAGAAGTCAATGAAAAACTTAAAAATGCTTTAAAAGAAATTAAATTCGACTTTAAGAAGACATATATTACAAAAACAATGAATACTTAAGCTCTGTTATTATATAAAATTGTCTTTACATGGTAACTATTATACAATAAATATATTACTAAATTCAAAATGTTTTCAAAAATAAAAAAAACATACTATGTATTATTCCAAGACATAATATATGTTTATGTAAGTATCTAGTTTCATCCACGTCCATTTTACAGTTTCGAAGAGATATTTTACAAAACATTTACACTCGCAACTTTCTCATTTATAATATTAGTGTCATTGGTGTAGTAATTGTTATTCTTTGCCAATATCATTAGCAGCTTTCATAAACGATTCATTCTAACTCATTTTATAAATTTTACTAAACAACTAGCGGATATTTTAAGCATTTACTACGGTATTCCTACAACGTACATATCTACCTCTAAGCAACGACATCCGGTCGCGCCCGTCTACATCTAATTGCTAAATAAAAAAGGGTTGTACGGCAGTCGCGAACATTACACCGTACATTCTGCTAATTATAATGGGTTTTTGCTACCTTTGTTTTATAATACTCGTACTTTTTGCACGAATGTATTTGGTAACGATTTTTAAGTTCTATATAATGCTTTTCTAATGTTATAGGGAGACTAGCGAATCATCCTCGCTCTGCTCGGGTTCGTACTTTGTTACGTTTTAACATTTAGTATAGATTTCTCAGAGATGAGATATTTTCCCGCAGTAAAAGTTATCCTATATATTGACCTAGATAACCAGCTATCATCATACCAAATTTTATCAAAATCTGTCCAATAGTTTTCTCGTGATGCGTTTCCAGACAGACAGACACAATAAAAATTCTAAAAACTATAGATTCGACCTCTGTATATTATGAATATTTCTATAAGATTTTCCAAAAAATATTTAATGTACTGATTCGACTAAGAATTTTATTATATGTATACCTAGACAAGACATAAGAATATTATTTAGAGCACTTTATATAAGAAATGCATTGGTTGATATTCACATAGTATGTAGATAACATTAGTCCAGTTATGACGATTAAAACAAAAAAAAAACAAAAGACCACAATCTTCAAAGCTTTACTGGTAGCCATTGTAGAATTCCATTATCCATTTTCTGACTTTATCATCAGATCAGCTTATTCATCAGACATACAAAATTTAAATTGATATTAGAAGCGGGCAAAAATCGTCTTAAAATTTGATTATATAAAACTTATTACAAAGAAAGGCAAAAAAGTCTGTTATAATGTTAATGAAAAGGCAATACGAGCCCTGTTATTAGCTGTCATTTTTTTTATAAAATTAGCAATTCCATCTGCCTTATTATTTAGTAAAGTAATGAGCTATTAAAAATGTAGACAAATATGCAAGTCGTTAACATAAAATTGTATTAACGAAATTAAGCTCTACATTTATAGAGTACCATGGCCATTTGCGTTTTTTACTCTTTTTTATTTTTAAAGCTACAGAGTACTAAACCTATTTTTAGGTATATTTTTAAATAAAAGGCGCCATGTTACAACTATGTTTACTTTTATAATCATTTTAATTATACTAGCGACTCACCCTTGCTTTGCTCGGGTTCGTCCTTATACCTATTGCATATAGTTTTATAATAATGTATGCCCGATTTGTTGCCATTTATGATTACTGCTCCGCTCTTTGGGGAGTATCATGATGATATATAGCCTATAGCCTTCCTCAATGAATGAGCTATCTAACGCAAAAAGATTTTTTCAAATCGGATTAGTAGTTCCTGAGATTAGCGCGTTCAAACAAACAAACTCTGCCTCTCTATTATATTAGTATGAGTATAGATTTTCTTATGTATGAAGTTAAAAATTACCACAAAATAGGGAAATATAATTTTGATTTAGACTGACATTAACAAAAATTTAAAATAAAAACTCCAATAAATATTTACACCATCCATAAAACGATCACTGTCATATCCCTCGTGAATGGTTTGTAATAAAAGTTATATCGGTCCAACGGTCACAGCTCGCGTAGAGTGCGAAGCGGACGTTGACTAGTGCCGAGCCCTCGGGGAGCCGAGCCCTACCGTTACTCGCGACCTCATAATTTAATATACCTGTAACACCTTTTTGTGTAAGCCTATTTAATTATATCTATACATTTGAAAGCCTAAACGTCTAGATGGAATATTTGATAGGAATTTATGAAGTAGAAAATTATTTGTAATTCATTACATCCTGTGGGTTGATCAGGTTTTGTGTAGTTACACATTTCGTAATTTAACGCACTTTGTATGGTACCAGTTTTACTTAAAGGTTACTTTGTGTATAGATATTATATTGACGATTTCATTACTACTAATTTTAGTTTTAATGCCTTGTCATTGCAGTAATAGAAGTCATTTCGGGTTTTTTTAGTCGAAATATAAAAGGTTTTATACATTATTATGTTTGTTAAATCGATATATAGAGTGTAACAAATGGATGAGACATGGGGCATGTAAAATATAAAAAAGAAATTATATGCGAACGCTATTCAAATGGGATATATTTCAAAACTCAACCCAGGGGCGGTAATGGGACCTAATAAATCATTATCTTCTATACATATAATAAAATTCCGAGTCGAATCCGTACATTAAATATTTTTTTGGAAAATCTTATTGAAATAGTCATTATTATCGATACAGAGGCCGAATCTCTAGTTTTTAGAATTATTGTCTATCTGGAAACGCATCACCAGAAAACTACAGGACAGATTTTGATGAAATTTGGTATGATGATAGCTGGTTATCCCGGTTAACATTTAGGATACTTTTTACTTCAAGAAAATATCTCATCTCTGAGAAAGCTTTACTAACCGTTAAATAATAAAACATTTTAAATATATCTATCTGTAATTATTGTAATGTCGTAGTTTATACAATTTCTACTTTTAATACAATAATTTCTTAAATATAAATATTACATCACTTTTGCACGTCCGTTTGCCGTTTGAATAAATAATTAGTTTAAGTATAATAAGTAGAGTATCTACAGATACATTTTTAATTAAGTGATTTATGATGGTGCTCGGAATGTACCATCTGATATTAAAACTAAATTTGTACCTACACAATACTGGCTTAAATTTTCACATTATTTTTGCTAAAAAATTAGGCATAATATACCGATTGAAAATAAATTGAATAATGTACTGAAATGTAGAGTTTAGCTAAATTGCGTAAAGTCAAATTTTGCATTCAGTAAAAAGCTTTTTATTAGAAAAAAAATGTATCCGAAAATGAAAGTACATATTTAAACAAAGTTGAATATTCTATAATATATTAAGCTCCAGACAACATTCACGAGATGAGATGAAAAGATAAATCTAGTGGCAATGAACTTCAAACTAATTTCAAAACTCGACATGTCCCAAACGAGAACAATATAATTGTTATGTAGGCGGCTAAATTAAAATTTTACGTTACGCTCTGGTACTTCCTTATATGAGTTTAATGTGATTCATATTATAGTTATTATGTTACAGCTTTATCTTAATATATGTATGAATAAAATAAGTTTAAATTATATAAGCTCTTTGTCAAAATTATAGACGTGTTAAATGAATAAATTTACTAAACTATGTATTAAATAGATCAAAAAATTTATCATATTCTTTTTTAAAGTACATATTGCGTGAGTGAAGTGAACGATGAAGTCTAAATCTGCCGCTGATATTAAATTTTACATTACAGTGAGTAAGCAAAATATTCGCCAGACGAAGCTTATATCCGGCAAACATCGAACCCGCGCCAATCAACGGTGCAACGACCTTGCCATGTGTACCATACCCGTGACATAAAAGGACGTGCGGACTTAACGGGGATATAAAAGTTTTAATATATTCTCGCTTAAAATATACAGTTAGCTTCTCTGCATGTTGGCTTATTGTATTGATATATATATATATATATATATATATATATATATATATACATATCAATACAATAAGCTATATATAATAATAAGATATATATATATATATATATATATATATAATGGAAAAATAATCCCCATCTTAGATGTCGTAACTGTCTCATCTTTATTGCTTCCTGTGTTCTATAACATATTACTTGGCCTTAATACTTTTGAAGGCATATAGTCTATAGTTTTTTTTTATTTATTTTTTTAATATAATGTTTGGTCAAATTTAAACGAAAATATTAGTAAGTATAAGTCGCATCAAATTAGGCAGGCAGCAAATAAAATCAGGAGTTAGCGCATATGGTATGGATGGTATGGATGGACGTCCCGATGCGTCTATTGCCTAAGCTTTTATTAAAAGTTTGACGCGGCTCATTAATATTATGTTAACATAGAATATAATAATAATGTTCTCCTGACCGATTCCGGCCACGGCGGCCAATCTCATTGAGACTAGCCAACTGCGCAGGAGATATTATAGTGCACAAATGTACGCGCAGACACAAGTGCACTCTATTCCTGTCACTCTCATACTCCGGTGGGACGACTACTCGACACGACCGGTGAGAGTTAAGGAGTTAAAGAATATATCCTATACATTTCCATAACCTTATTTTTTTATTTTTATAGTCGACTGGCGACTCATCGTTTAACGTTTAGTATAGATTTCTCAGAGATGAGATATTTTCCCACAGCAAAAAGTATCCTATATGTTGACCCGGATAACCAGCTATCATCATACCAAATTTCAACAAAATCACTCCAGTGGTTTTTCCGTGATGCGGGTCACAGACAGACAGACAAAGATTCTAAAAAGTATAGATTCGACCTCTGTATCGATAATAATGTCTATTCCAATAGGATTTTCCAAAAAATATTTAATGTACTGTTTCGGCTTAGTTACAATTTTATTATATATATAGAAAAAAGCTTTTGAGACAATAAGTTCCTGCGTTGTCAATCATTATATTTTGTAAGGTTGGCAATAATGTTAGAGAAACCTATAGAAGTATATACTAAATGTAATTTACCAATGACGTAATACTCGTTCCGTGTCTAAGTTAAATTTTGTTCGTTCTCATTCTGAACTATCACAAGTCTAAATCGAGTGATGACAAAGCTCCCAGCTTATGCAAGTCAAATTACTGTCAGAGGTTTTTGTTGAGTGAACCTAGGTTTTTTTTTTGCAAATATAAATCTACTCTATACTTGTGTGCTTCAGCAAAAAGTCAATAACAATCAATTTAATTTATCAAAATTATATGTATATGCAAAACTTTACAACGAAGTCTGCAAAATACACGATTTATATTATATTTATTTATATTCATGAATTTGAAAGTCACAAACCAAATAATAAATAATCTTGATTAATTAATCGATAGTTTAATTAAATACGCAATCAAGAACTCGATTGTAATTAAAAAATCGTTAAGTAGGTACATAGATAAAAAAAAGTTATAAAATTTAATTAAACTAAACAAATATATTTAAAAATTGTAATATATTATTTAATTCAAATTTAAAATATTTTCTTCAACACTAGCGACTTACCCTCGCTTCGCTTCGGGTTCGTCCCTAGACAAAAACAAATCTATCCCACGGGAACCATACATTTTTCCGGGATGATATATCCTTCCTCAGTCAACGGGCTATCTAATGCAAAAAGAATTTTTCAAATCGAATTAATAGTTCCTGAGATTAGCGCGTTCAACCAAACAAACAAACAAACTCTTCAGTTTTATAATATTATAGTATAGAATTAAATTATTACAATTTCGCATTCGAAACGTCGGGAACTAAAAATCAAATTAAATCCGCGAAATAATCCGAAAATATAGTTTTATTTAAAATTATTTCAATTTTTTTACTGAAAGTCATAGCCTACCATCAATTCAGAAAGAAATATCCTCAGTCCTCAGAAGAACTAACTAAACTAAAAAACTCAGCCATAACCATATAATATATATAACATATTAATAAAAAATGTAAAGATCTCATAAATTGCCATGTTTTGTAACAGAGCTATAATGATAGCCGTAAACATTAAAAACTATTTGCGGCTTACCATATGACGTCAGCTGGTAATATAAAAAATCAACACACCCGGTCAAATGTTTATGGTTAATGGCTGCAGTAACTTGCTATATTCCAGTTCAGTTTCGATGGCCGAAAATAGGCTTAATGTCTGGTAGAATAGAATTATCATTTTATTTTAACTACCGACACATTATGAAACTGCCGAATTAAGAACCTCCTCCTTTTTGAAGAAGTCGGTTGAAAATCAAGCTTTTTAACGTACTCGTACTTAGTTGCAAGTATAGATAAATAATAATAATGTCTGTAATTAGTCTATTAATGCCTTGAGTTTTCTGTATATACATAGATAACTAGCGACTTATCCCCGCTTCGCTCGGCTGCGTCCCTAGGTACGTTTTAATTTTTTTAAACGGAGCCCTAATTCTTTTTCTAAAATAAAAGTCTACGTTACTCCTTATAACATCAGCTATCTGCCAGTTAAAGCCCGTCAAAATCAATCCGCCCGTTTTGGAGATTAGCCGGAACAGACTGACAGCCAAATTTTTAAAAATTGTGTATTTCTTATAAGTGCCGTACAAAATTTTATATGCATTTAGTAAAATGCTGTTATTTTGACATTACAAACAGACATTTCAATTTAATTTATCTGTATAGATAAAGTTGCTCAAAGTTTCAAAGCTTTATTCATTGCTTATAATACACTTATATATATAAGAATGTACTGCTAAAGATCACTAATTTAACTATTAGTTGGCATAATATATTATGTATTGCTACATAGCCATCTGCTCTTGTTTTGCTCTAGCCTGAACTTTTGTTTTAATTGAATTGGGAAAAGATAACCTACGTCGTTTTCCATGCAATGCTGCATATTTTCAAATTCAATCAAGATTATGAGACATAAAGTTACAACGAACAAAATAAAAGTATTATCGCATTTAAATATGATAATATTAAGTAAATTAGAGAACACCAATAACACGCAATAAACGTCTCTATCTAAATCCAAAATTGAATTATTTGTCATAAAATGGTACGAATTAATAATTTTATCTTCGTCCTTATGTCCTCTATTGAATATCGGTCGTCGCTCGTGGATGTTATTCTATACCCGTCAGTTTGCCACGAAATGTTTACAAATCCATTTACCTCTTACACTACAACTAGCGACTCATCCTCGCTTCGCTCGTGTTCGCCTCTAATCTATCCAAAGGGAACCGTGCATTTTTCCGGAATAAAAAGTAGCCTATTTGTTATTATGATGTATGAACTATATTATTGTAAACTTTCATTAAAATCCAATCAGTAGTTTTTGTGTACTAAGCTGTATAAGTTACTATAGTTTTTTAACTATCCCATGGGAACTCTTTAATTTTCAGGTATGAAAAGTATCTAAAATGTTGACCGGGAATATTAGGTACCACGATGCAAAATTTAATTTTCGGTCCAACAATTTCGGAGATTACCCCGTACAAACAGACAAATAGACAGACAAACAAAAAACTTTGGAAAACATCTGGATTTGTTCTATTTCTCTTCTTACATCCCCGTGAATCGGTTTTTAGCATTTTTTTTTCTATGTACAGACATTCGACCTCTACAGTTTTATTATATGTATAGATCATGTCAACAAAGCTTTCTACTAAAAATAATAATATGTTTTTAAATAACGCTTAAACTGTAATGACGACACGTACGACACGACGACGGCTCAGTTTGTAGTGACCCTACTTGCTGTGCCAGCGATCGCGGGCTCGAGTCCCGCTGGGGGAATTTGTGTGATGAGTACGAATGTTTGTACTCCAGTCATGGGTGTATATTTATTTATAATATGTATGTATTTAAAGTTATGTATGTGTAGTGTATCAACTATCTAGTATCCAAAACACATGCCTCGTAGCTTACCATGGAACTTAATGGTGTTGTGTGTTAATGTCCCAACATATTTATTTATTTATTTCTTTACAACGCATCATCATGGTCTTAACATTTACTTTTAACAGGTTTCAGACATAATAAACCCCGACTACGTAAAAAGCAAACTAAAAAGATGGGAACAAGTAGATATAGGAACATGGAATTATACAGCAGTTTAGTTTTGTTACCTATAGGTACTTCCGTTATTATAGATATGCCTCACAGTGAGACGTGTTAAGTCTTTTATTATGCAATACACATTAACCTATATTCGGCTTTCAAAGCCGAGTTCATTGAGTTACAAAATTCGTAGATCTTACCGAATGTAATATTTTAGCGCGACCATGTTATATTCGATACATGCTAATAGTTTTAAACCAAGTTTAAAATAGGGAGGAGGGGTGTTTTCAACCGACTTCTTCAAAAAGGAGGTTCTCAATTCGGCTGTATTTTTTTCTATGTACATTCGCTCATAACTTTGTTTATTAATTTTATTAATTTAAACCTTGGAATTCGTAAATACATGTATACTCGTAATTAAAATATCTCATTCAGTTAGTTTGTATTTTTAATACGGTGATGTCCTTTAATATGATGTTAATTGTATTCAGCCCTTTTTAATGTTCCACCGCTGGGTAGGGTCTCCCTTTACTACAACGGGGACCTGGCCATGACCACCACGCTGGCCAAGTGCGGGTTGTCAAACAGATTTCTGTTATCTAGCATTTAGAATTAATTATATATGAGTATGTTGTCAAATAGTTACTAATACCTTAAGTTGAAAGTTTGAACATCAACTATGTTGAAATAGCAAAATAGTTTATTTGTCGTGAAAAGCTATGTGCTACGTGCCTTGATACTTGCACAAATAAAGGCATTCGGGCCTATTTAGAATACTAAGAAGGTGCGTGTCTGCTACTCTAAGCTTATTTGTATTTTAGACATTTATACAACTTGAGGAAAGTCTACGAATAGAAATTATGTTTCGAAAGAATCTGAAGAAGAAATAAACAATCTGTCTGTTCGAACTATTTTAAAACATGTATTTTTTTTAAATGAAATTTGTAATATAAATAAATATTATCTATACAGACAAATAAAATTGGAGTGTCCGTTTGTAATATTAAAGATAACCGCTTTTTATTAAATGCATATGGATGTATACACGGTACATATACCAAAACAACATTTTTTACAATTTTTGTCTGTCTGTCTGTTTGTTCCGGCTAATCTCTGAAATGGCTGAACCGATTTTGACGGGACTTTCACTGGCAGATAGCTGATGTAATAAGGAGTAGCTTTTATTTAAAAAAAAAATTAGGGTCCCACGAAAAGAATTAAAACCAAATTGTTTAATTAATTTTGTTTTGGGAAGCAACCTAGGGACGAACCCGAGCGAAGCGAGGATGAGTCGCTAGTTGTAATATAATAGCTCATACAAAATTCGTTTTTTTTTTTAAATATCAGTTCCATACTTTTTTAGTTTCCATTGATCTATGGCTGAAGTTATACGATATAATTTATTATTAAAGTTATCTAATATATCTTATTTGATACTGTCAGAAAAGTTATTTTTAGCTCTGTAAAGACATTTTTCGTGTCTACATAGTTAGGGTGTTCGTAGGTATCTCTGATAATAACTAAGTTTTACAAATACATTTGGCCTTGGATAAAACTTTATAAATTATTAAAGAAAATACCTAAGTTATTCTTAGAACTAGATTGAGCTAAAAGAAGGCCCTGATTTTAACTACTGAAAAATGAGGTTATATTTATTAAAATAACGAGCTAGTTACGTCCAAGGAAAATGTTCTAAGAAGTTACGATAATGTTTATAATTTTAGTATACATGCATTGGCATTATCAACTAACAGCAACAACCTTCATCTGACGAATAACAAGTGTCATCGACTGGGCCTTCGCCGTGGCCTTTCTGCACATTTAATTAACCGTAGACGGTACTCTATACTCGTTCTTATAGAGCTAAAAATAAATATTGATATACAGAGTGTGCGCAGACGGCGTGTCGGTGATGGTCATGGGTGCCGACACCATGACTAATGAATACATGACTCTGTAACAAATAACAATGCTGTCGATCCCCAAACACTTTGTCACGAATGAAATGGAATTTCTAATGACCTTCAACGATACTATTTAAGAAAAAATTACTATTAAAATAAGTATCTCAAAAACATTATTTTTAAAACCAAATATTTGAGTTTTTTTTAATCGATATTTAATTTATCGCGTTTCGTAAAAATATTTATTTAATCTATTATCGTACGATTTTATCGCACTTCTGTAAACAAAGCAGTATTGGTCGCATCGTTGTTTTCTTATCATTTGCTGATATTTCTTTATATTAGATATAAAATTCTTAGGTAATAATAAACACATAGGTGATTGTAAAACTTAGCAGGTAAGTCTGGTCCTACGTATATTTAAAACTATATATGGCAAACTCGAAACTTTAACACGTGTTTGTCTGTCATGTAAAATATTACACGACGCCTTTTTATTACCACTAAAATCAGTTCTTGAATGAAAGGTATGAATAATGTAAAAATATTATGCTTCATAGTAAATAACTGAGCTTACTAAATGTGCAAAACATTTAGATAAAGTTGCCTGTGTAATGTATGTGAATGAATGTCGCAAGTCTCAATGCGGGCCTTCGTGGGAACGCTTTATGCCTCTCAGTGTTATACGGCATGTATAGGGGTCATGTAGCAAAGTGCTGTTGCTCACATTTTATATTACTCTACATTTGAAATAAAATATACTTATTAATCTATAATACTGGATCATTTGCATTCTATTAATTGACCATATTTGTAAGACATTATATGATATATCTATATTTAATGTATTCGTATAATGTCTATGTGGTCTTTAAATTTCATTGTCTGCAAACTTTAAACTGTCGAGACTATGTGCTCACTTTACGTATAGCAACCTGGTTTCTTTGTAAAAATAATACGAATAGCTTGAGAATAGTCGAATAGGAACAATAGAAATAAGCTCCCTTGAGATTGTGACCCGTGGCCTGAGGGCTGCCGTACAATGAACGCTTTATTCGCACAATGCCACCGCATCGAAATGATTACTTGGCACCGAACCATCCGTCTGTCTACTTTAAACATATTGTAATTTTTCATTCAACTTACGTTTTGCTTGTTTCAGATCATGTGACTTCAAAAATAGACATGGAAGAAGAAAGTACAATTAAAATCGTTGCTGAAGTTGCTGAAGTTCACGACTCACCGCCTTTTATATCTAACGTAGTTCCTAATGGAGAAGAATTAGAAATTAAATTAAATGATACAAGTGATAATTCAATAGTAACAGTTAAAGAAGAAAGTGGTATTAGTCTTGAGAATTTAGCAGATTGTAAAATTGAAAGTGTAGATTATAAAGAGTCTTTTGCTGTTAACGGTTCCTGCGAGGCAATTGATGATGCAAGATCGTTGGGTGATCTTGACAGCTTACCAGCGGGTGATGAGCTAGCGCTGGGCGCTGCTGGTAGTGACAGTGGTGTGGAGGGATGCGGTCGTGCTCTCAGTAGCGGAGGTGGATCCCGTTCTTGCGCTTCTAGTGTTGTGTCGTGTGGTTCAGGTTGCGGGTCCGAAAGCTCCTCGTTAGCTGGAGCACCCCCTCGCCCACGCCGTCGAGTTAACGTTACCGTGGCTGAACCTAAAAGAAGTTCACCTATCGGGACATCAACACCCCGTCCTGTAACAGCACCTCGTGGACCTAACCTAGCCACACGTGAGCGAGCGAGAAGTAGAGAAAAACCAACACCACCAGAAAAACCTCGACCGCTTACTCCGAAACCACGTATACGACCGACTACAGATCTTCCAAACTTAGTTAGGGAAAGCCCAGCTTTACGTGCCAAACCTACGAAAACTTCCACTGCAAGATGCAGAACACCAAATTCACCAATTGACGAGAAAAAATGGCCTACGAATGGACAACGACTGTCGAACGCTACTGACACATCTGCGACTCGGGTAGCCGCTGATAAATATGGAACTTTACCCCGAAGACGCCGAGAAATGGATCCGGAATCTTCACCTAAACATGAAAGCACACCACCGTCTTCCAGGAGACCCACCGTAGCGCGGTCGGTTTCTTCTCGTTCAGCAACTAAGACTCGCGTGAGAATATATGCTGAAAAGATTTCACAGACTGTATTACTTGGAACTGATATAGAATCAGCACTTGCGGGAATTATGCCAAATATAGAAAGGTAACATTATTAAATATTTAGCAAATCATAAGTTCTATAAACATAGCTTATCAAAACAATAATCCATAAAAGTTAATCTAAGGGTTTTTTTTTATGATAATACTTCTTTTTTTTCAGTCGTGTGGACGTATCGCGATGCCACCGTGGAGTTCAAGCTAGCGCCCGCGACACTGAGACAGCGCGATTGGTCGCCGCAGCGGCTGCAGCTGAAGCGGCCGCAGCGGAGGAGCGAGAGAGGAGGTTGCACGTTGAAGCGCAGCTAGCGGCTGAGCGCGCTGCGAGGCTAGCGGCTATATCAGAGTTAGAGAGGAACTCGCAGCGGCTTCTTGAACTTGCCGGCGCTGGTAAGTGCTCAGTAAAAGGATAAACTTTGTATCTAAGCTTTTTTTTTTCTTTAATATGAATCATATTTTCTTTTTTTTTTTTTGTTCAATTAGTCCATTCTTTTGGTTCTCATCTAATTCATTTATCAGTAATTACGAAATTATATTCCGTTATACCGATTAATTACTTTTATTTCGTTTATTTAAATGTCAGATTGTTACATTGGACTTTTAATAAAAATTAACAATTATTTATCAAAACTTTTTACATATAACTACACTGTATAAATAAACATTAATAATTATTGTCTATTTTTGATAAAAAAATACTCATATTTAAGGCGCCGGCTCAAATGCGGACGGTTGTTTGCGAGCTCTAGAAGAACAGTTACGGTCTGCCGGGGAGCTCGCCACGAGACAGCGCGGCGAGATTGACGCATTACGGGACCACTGTAACAAACTACACGCGGTCAGTTCTATTTTTGACTTACCTGGTGAATGTAACTGGTTAATTAAGATATTATAGGGTCTTATGTTTATGGGTATTTTAAATAATTCTATATGATTAGATCATACTCGATTTAACATGAAGATGTTCAAAGTTAAAACATTTATTCTCGGTATGTGTTATAGAACAATGAGTAATGACGGTACTATTATAAATTCGAACGTTTCAAAAAGAAAAAATATAAATTCGAATAGCTGGAAAATTAGTACACATAGGATATTATTGTAATAAAATTATCCACAAGGTGGGTCTTACTTGTATGTATATAATACTAGCAGAACCCGCGACTTCGCTCGCGCTAAAACTACAAAAAAGACTATTATTACTATATTTTTTTTAATTGTATTGATGAGTATTAATACCAAGTTTCAAGTAATCCTGATCATAATTTTTTTTTGGGTTGTATTATATGTTTTCCCGTAGAAATGGGATAATCTCCCGCGGTAAAAAGTAGCCTATTTCACTCGCCAGCCCTCCAACTATTTCCACACAAAAAAATCACGACAACCCGTCACTCTGTTTCGACGTGAAAGAAGGACAAACAAACAAACATACTTTCACATTTATAATATTAGTATGCATCATAAACGTAAAAGACACCTGGAGAGTACCCGAGCAAGCGAGGGTAAGTCATCAGTGTCACATATTTTGTCCCACGCTTTATTTTGTAAGGATATCTTTGTATAACATTTGTTAATTCTTCTAAGTGACATTGACGACGTAATCTGTGCTATACTGGCACATTTTGAAGCCATCAAAAAGAGAATTGAATTTAATTGAATATTCGTTAAGTTTAACATGTAGTGCTAATACTTGTATGTATTTATTATTTTATACGCATTTTACTTAATGATTACGTAATATTATCGCCTAGCGACTCACCTTCGCTTCGCTCGGGTTCGTCTCTAGGTACGTTTTAACGTTTAGTATGGATATCCCACGGGAACCGTACATTTTTCCGGTATAAAAAGCTGTGCCAAATTCCATCCAGATCCATTCAGCCGTTCTGGAGTGATTGAGTAACAAACATCCATCCATCCAAGCTTTCGCATTATTAATAGGATTATAATATTAATGGAATTATAATTTATAATATTAATGGGATTATGGGATTCAGGAGGCATGCAATGGGCGGGAGACGTCGCGCGTGCTGGAGGCGCGGCTGGCGGAGGCGGAGCGCGAGGCGGCCGAAATGCAGGACTTCCTCGCGGCGGAGACGGGAGCGCTCGGCGACTCTCTGCGCGACGCGGAGGCGGAGGTCGCGCGGCTTAGTGCCGACTTGGAACGCAGGTGAGGGCTTGTTTTTGCTTATTTCTATATATGTTTTTTTATTTTTAACGTTTATATATATATATATATATATATATATATATATATATATATATATATATATATATATATATATACTAGTGACGTCCCTAGATGCCTAACAGTAGATTTATTCCACATCTTAGACTATCTGCTTTCTACTAAAGTTCATCCCAATCCGTCCAGACGTTTCAGCTCAGCAGTTATTAGAACTGACCTTCTAAGTCACCTGCTAGGTCTGTTCTTTATAGTATTGATTAAATATCAATTCATGACTAAATCTATTATAATAAAACAATAAAACTGTCATAATTTGTTAATGTAAATATGTGCTATAGCTCTATATAACAAATACGGGCATCGTCATACGTGCGGGAATCGAACTCGCGATATCAAGAATAGTAAGTAATACCCGTCAGACAAGCTATACTGCGATAATACTACATCATTCGCCATTCGCGACGATGTTTTAAGTATAACTTGATTTTTTAATTACGTAAACAGTAATTAATGATCGTAAGATTATTCATATTAGAAGTATTTTTAATCGGAAACGAGATGCAAAACTTGTTTGTCAAGGCAATTGTAGCGTTTAACGACTCTATATCAAGTGTGTTGGTATTGGCATTGAAAACGGTCGCTAAAAATCAGCAGCAAAGGAAATATATGTTTGTTGATATTATTTTTGTATTAATAATTTTATGTATTTAACATTGAATATAATGTTTTTTTGTGGCCTAATATTATCGAAATTTGAATATTAATTTTTAAATTCAATAAGACGTTCGGTCTTATTTTTAATTGAATATGAATAATTATATACTAAAAAGTTTTTTTAACTAAAATATACCATAAACTTTATTTATCAGCATCAGCTCGCGTTATATATGTGTCGATAAAAATTATGCCTTTGATTTCTTCAAAAAGCCCGGCTGAGACGTACTGATAGGTTGTGGGTTGCTCCTGGTACTTCTCTGATAGCAAAATGACCCACCTTTATTCTAAATTTCACTTGAATTCACATTCTCTTCTCATTTCACACTCATTTTTGAGGTTCCGTACCCGGAGGGTGCCAACAGGAGCCTATTACTAAGTTCCGCTGTCCGTCCATCCGTCTATCTGTCAGGGGGATGTATCTCATGAACCGTAATAAGTAGAGACTTGAAATTTTCAGTGTGTGTGTATTGCCGCTATACCAAGGAATAATAAAAACCAAGATGGCGAATTTCAAAATGGTTGTCATGTAAATAAAAAAAAACGATTGGTACATAATGTTATATGTATGTTGTACAATAGTACAGAACCTTTCGTGTGCGAGTTCGACTCGCACTTAACCGGTTTTTTTATTCCACAAGGCAAGTCTGTTTGGTCTGATATTTATGAGTATAATGAAATCTCATTTGTGTGTATCAGGCGAGCAGAATGCCGGCAGCTTGTGCGTATGTGCGAGCAGCGCCGGCAGGAGGCGCTGGCGGCGGGCGCGCGGGCGCGCAACGGCGCAGGCGCAGTGGCGGCGCTCGACGCACTCTCGCGCCGGCTGCGCGCGCTGACGGACGCTGTGCGCGCGGCCTATGCGCTGCCCCCGCATGTGGTACAGCAGAATGTGTACCACAATGATGTTTATTGCAGGTACTATAATATTGTTGGTTAAATAAATTAGTATTATTTTGTAGGCTTAGAAATAACTTGGATTATTTACTCAGTTGTCTGTTAAGAGTCTAATTATATAGTATGTTAATTTCTTAGTAGTTGTAATTATATTAATAACTATAATTGCTCAAACGCTTAACTTATTAAATATTTATAATAAGGTCCATTTTAACAATTCCAGCCGCAGCGATAGCGGTGAAACCCTATCCCCAGAAGACGAGACGCGCGGAGGGTTGCTAGGCGCAGTGGCACGTGCGCTCCGCTCGGCGGCCGGCGCGCCACTGATGCAGCACACCGCCCACGCGGCGCACACCCCCCACACGCCGCACACCCCGCACGCCCCGCAGCCGGACGACGAGCGCTCGCGCGTGTCCGACGACAACGATAATTCCGCGGACTTACTGGACTCTGAGACTGAACCGTGTCTTGTGACAGATCCAGGTATGTTTGTGCACTCTTTGAGAACTTGGTTAAAACAAACGTAATATTATTATATTTTGCATATGTACATATTATATAATAATAATATGTACTTATAATGTTGTTACAGAATGTGCAGAAGAGTGGTGGTCGGGCGCGGAGGGCGCAGGCGCGTGGAGTGGCGAGGAGTTGTCGCCCGAGAGAGAATCCTGTGGAGATATTGACAAAGGTACTTTACATTGCTAATAATAATGTCCTCCTGACCGATTCCGGCCACGGCGGCCAATCTCATTGAGACTAGCCAACTGCGCAGGAGATATTATAGTGCACAAATGTACGCGCAGACACAAGTGCACTCTCTATTCCTGTCACTCTCATACTCCGGTGGGACGACTACTCGACACGACCGGTGAGAGTTAAGGCGCAGGACCGACGGCTTTACGTGCTCTCCGAGGCACGGGGGTGAAACACCGCCAACTTCCCAACTCCGGGCTGTTACTGAGGCTTACTATACAGAAAGACTCAATAACTAAACTTGGCCCGACCCGGGACTCGAACCCAGGACCTCAGGATGTGCAGCCGTACATGCTAGCCACTACACCACCGAGGCAGTTTACACTTTACACTTTACATTGCTATTATTTTTACATCGATTTTTTAATGTGTGAATCAATAAACAGAACTTTCGCATTATAAGTAATCATGATATCAGTATAATTTATGTACTAAAATTAAAAAAAAAAAACTAGAAGCCGAGGCGTCAGTGGAAGCGGACATATGTGCCGACGAGGCGCAGTACGCGGACGGCGACAACTCAGCGGAGTGGCCGTCGGAGCGCGAGTCGCTGCGCGCGCTGTCGGCGGCCATCGCGGCGCGCCAGCGCTGGGAGGCGGCGGGCGAGCGCTCGGCGCGCGGCGCGCTGCTGGACCGCGTGCTGGCGCTCGACCTGCGCCTGGCGGAGCTGCTGCGTGCGCTGGCCGCCGCCGCCGCCGCCGCTGCCGCCGCGCCCGCCGCCGGCGACGCCGCCGCTCTGACGTTGGCGCATGCGCTCAGGTTTGACAACAGCTGTTCTTTATTCGAAATTCAAATTTGAATTTCATTATTATTCCATTTCGAGGAAGGGAACGCCCCCCTGGCACACCTGGTGGACTAATATATAGATATAGGGACAATCCAGAACAGAACTGCCTGGCGCAAAATAATTAGGAGAGCCGACCCCACCTAAAGTGGGAAAAGGAAAAGAGAAAGAAGATTCCATGGAGGATTTGAAATTATAGGTTAATGTTGACTAGTGATTAATGCTTAGCGATATAAGATGTTCTTTATTCGAAATTCAAATTTTGAACTTCATTTTTATTCCATAGAGAGTTTAAAAATATGGTTAATTTTGATTATTGATTAACGCTCACCGATATGAATGGTTTTGTATTCGAAATTTAAATTTGTATTTAATTTTTATTTGATAGAGATTGAAAATTATGGGTTAATGTTGACTTAGTGATTTCTTGAATTGGATCTTTGGAATAAAAAGGTATATGAATGGTATATTTAAATAAAATAAACAAAAGCCTAGCCTTAAAACAAAATACTTTTCATTTGCAAAACTAAAGTTTTCATTCGTACATATCAATTAGTTTTTTTAGAAAAGTGTAATTATTGCAGAGATAAAATTGAAGTAACGGAAAAGAATGTGGCAGACGTTGTGGTAAAAAAGCTGGCTGAACTAGACGCCTGCAAAACGCTCATGGAAGAGTATCAACAGTCTATACAAGTAAGTTTCATATTATGTTAGAAATTTTCTATATGGATTTTTTAAAATATATTATGCCAAATACATTTATTGTGTTATTAATATACTTGTGTACTTCTTTATATGTGTAATATTATTTTGAATTATTTGATTTTTATATACTCATTAACAGAATTTAACATATTTTTTCCTCACAAACATCGAACAAGTTAACCTTTAACTCATTCTATTATTTAACTAACTCAGTTACAAAAGTGAGTCAGTAGTAATTCGTAGAGTAGTGTTAGTGCCGTTAACTGGTTGAATGTGAACAGGTATTTACACCATTCAGGGCCCGCTTGGCGATCTCGAGTCAAGAATAAAGCGACAAGGTTAATACACACTTATACGCTTCACGCACTTCGCGTCAAGTGTGCTCTCTCTCCCTCACTCTCATTCTTTCTCTGTCTCTCTATCTCTCTATATACTTGACTATTCTTTTTATTCATTGTAACAGGGCTTTTCAATAATATACATTTCCTTCTATACATCTAAATCCAAAATGTAATATTATTAGTTATAACAACACATATGTGTTTTGTTTTGAAACAATTAAAAAAATGAAGACCTCTTTTTTGGATAGATAGAGTGTAGGCACAAAAAAGGTGAAAATGTGTGAAATTTGAGAATTTCTTTAACAATAAATATTAAAAAAAAAAATTAAAACATACATATGTATTACGTTTATTGCATATGGCATATTTTTTCTTAATATCTATTATGTACTTAATTTATTTTTACATATTTGAATGTTTATGTAAAGTTATGTAAATTAGTGCTTTAAATTAACATTTTTTTAATAAGTAACATTTTTTACCTTTCAATTTCTTTTGTGTATTAATAATTTAATGGTTTACTAATTTGAAAACACTTTTATATCCTACACTATGTAACAAAAGTATATATTATATCGAGAGAGAACACACAGACGTCACAACGCTTCACAGACGCGCGTTGACTCGCGACCTCCACTTTGTACATAATCACGGGCAATGTAAATAATAGGGAATATGCGTGTGATTTAAATAAAGGTGTTTTTTTTTTTATAATCTTTATTGCTTTTGAATTACTAGTAATATTTTTATGTCATTTCTTTTTGAGTAAGAAAATAATTTTTAAATTTGCAAATATAAGTGGGAAATTCAAAGTAGTTGAAACGCAAAGCCATTGGTCAGACCGTATATGACGTCAAAGTATATAATAACAGAGCCAGCGTTGCCAATTTAACGATTTTGTCGCTAAAAATTGCTTAAGCCAAGTCATTATTAGCGACAAAATCGCTAAATGTTCAACACTGTTTCTGTTATTATAGATTATGAAGTCACGCCAAGCGCGCGAAATGACGGGCGTTTAAAGTATCCGTATCGTATGATATTTAAAAAAAAACTAAATTTTAGTTTTTTGGAGCAGGATATTTTTTTACAATTATATAACGATATAAGCTATTGTATTTAAAAAATAACAAAAAAATCACGCATATTCCTTATTGGCGATACATGGAATTGTAAATAACAGCAAAATTTTGAAATATTTATATTTACCTATTTGATTTATCAGGAATCTGAGTCCAAAAGTGAATTTGGTAAAATAATAGACTACTTTTTTTAATAAATTAATCGCTCGAATCATTTTATACATTACAATAAAGCTTCTGGGCCTTTTACTTGTATGATGATTTTTTTATGAATTATGCTTATATATTATGTGAGACTATAATTTTTTTAATAATTCATTTAATATATTATGATGTATGGTAGCGCTATCTTGGCTTAACAAAAAACTAAAACAAAGCCATGTAATGCTTTATTTGTCAACCATTAATTATTTATTAGTAATTTTTATATAATTTACTTTTGGACACGGAATACACGTATATTATAGTACATTACATATAGTAAGCTTTGGCTGAACATTATTTACAGCTTAAGCTTTCAAACTGGTCTCATTATTAAATATTAAAATTCATTTATTTATTATTTTAGGTATTAAAAAGTCAGCTAGCTCAAAACAATGAAGAGGACGACATCAAGTTGATTGAGCAGGTGAAAATTTAGTTTCAGTATTTATATAATTAATATCTAATTAATTAATTAGCTTTCATTACTTTCATAAATAGAACACGATTCAGGCAGTTGTGTTATACACTTGAGAGCAAAGAAATCGCACACCCCCTACATTTTCATTTTGACCGCAAATATTTTTAAAATTTAATGTTGTTTGCGAATACAACTTAAATTAAAATAAAGTACACATTATTAGCTTTCTAAAAACCCATTATGTGTAGCCTTGATCTTCGAAATTATTACAATAGCAACAAAACAATAGAATGACCAAAATTCACTCGTTACAGGTAGCTCGGTTTGTGAGACTTTGAGCAGGTATAAATGGCCAAAATTTTGGAGATGATGGTTTATTAATACGAGGTATTGCCCCCCCTAGCCTGAATAACAGCTTCCATTCGATGTTTTATTGTAGAAATAATTTTTTTTACAAACTCTCGCGGTATGCTGTCCCATTCTTCCTTAATTGCGGTTTGGAGCTCTCTTACACTCGTAGGCGGTGCGTTTCTGGCCCTTACTCTTCTTTTTAGTTCGTCCCATAAGTGATCAATAGGATTGAGATCTGGGCTTCGAGCAGGCCACGCCATAACGGGTATTTCAACCTCCTCCAAGTACTGGCGTACTATAGCGGCGGTGTGTGGTCTTGCGTTATCCTGCATTATAACAAAATTTTCTTCGATAAATCCGGAAAAGGGCACGACATGTTCTTCTAGGTTTCCTCGATGAACCGTCCGGAAGTCAAACCTCCCGATCGACGGTCGGTACCGGTCCCTGTGATGAACACAAGTTCGGTTTTCGCTTCCAGTGACATGCCTCCCCAGAACATGCATGAACCACCGCCGTATGAGACCCGTTCAGAGGTGCAGCACTGAGCAAAACGCTCACCAAATCTTCGATAGACTCTACTCCGTCCGTCGTTACCATGACGACACATCCTGGTTTCGTCAGAGAACAGTACTGTCTTCCATTGATCCATTGTCCAATTTACGTGATTTCGTGCAAACTGAAGGCGCGCTTGTCTGTGCACTGGGGTCAATTTTGGGCCAGTTGCTGGTCTGTGCGCTGTTAGGCCTCCTTCGGCTAGTCTTCTCCTAACCGTCCACCGACTAACTTCCACTTCTCTAACTTCCTGTAGCTGCTGTCTGGGTTGAACTGCATTCAACCGGCGATTTCGTAGTGATGCCGTCACAAGAAAACGATCATCGCGCTGAGTTGTCGCACGTTTTCGGCCTGTTCCTGGTCGTCTGGTAAAGCTACCGGTTTGTTGATAACGCACGGTATACACGTCGAACGGCATTTCTGCTCAAATTTAACTGACGAGACACTTGACTTTAGTTCTGTCCAGCTTCAATTAGTGCAACCACTTGAAGCGCAGCTTTCGGTGTGGTATCCATTTTTTTGTTCGGAGTGATAACGTATTAAGTAAATAACCTTTCTGACTGCGAGTTGGTATGCAAATGATATCATTTTAATCATCCCTTAACCTTTTATACCTGATTAAAGTCTCACAAACCGAGCTACCTATAACGAGTGAAATTGGGTCATTCTATTGTTTTGTTGCTATTGTAATGATTTTGAAGATCAAGGCTACACATAATGGGTTTTTAGAAAGCTAATAATGTGTACTTTATTTTAAATTAAGTTGTATTCGCAAACAACATTAAATTTTAAAAATATTTGCGGTCAAAATGAAAATGTATGGGGTGTGCGATTTCTTTGCTCTCAAGTGTATGATGTCGAAATGTAATGAATTATCACAGTTTTAGTAACCAAATTTCTAAATTGATATTTCTTTAATGATTTGTTGTGCAGTAATACAGTAGATGTTAATATGAATGGGCGATCCATTGATTTTAACTTGTATCCGACCGGGATTCAAACCTGGACACCTGTGATTATCAATCAAAGAAAGAAAGAAAAGAAATCAAAGAAAACTCGAAAGTACGCGTTTTCCCAAACATAAGACTAATCTAGGTCGATATTTCACCTCCGAAAACCCCCACATATCAAATTTCAGCAAAATCGTTAGAGCCGTTTCCAAAATCGCTGGTATAAATAAATATATAACAAATGCTCGCTTGAATATATCAGATAAAACCTTGTAAATATTTCAGGAGCTCCAGTAATGCGATGACACGACACGCACGCGGCGCGCGGAGGCGCTGCGCGCGGCACTGGCCGCGGTGGCGGACTGCCCGCGACTGATGCGCCGCCTGCAGCGCCTCGCCGCCGCGCTGGACACGCCCCCCGCGCCCGCACGCCCCGCCCCCGGCCCCGCCCCCGCGCCCGCGCCCGCCGCCGCCTGCACGTAGGGCGCGTCCGAGTACGAGTGGCAAATATCTTGAGATCATATACAATTGAGTAGTTGACAACATTAACTTATAATTCTAAGATATAAATTCTCTAAAAAACACTTCACTTTAACTCTGAAAATTCCATTAATTTTCAATTCCTATTGCCAATAAAAAAAGCTCGTAAAATAATGTCAGGTCATTGGTGGTGTCAACTAGCCCCATTCGAGTGATTTAAGTTGCAAATCAGTCAGTTTAAGTGTATGAAGTTAGCGCAAGTCATTCCTATTATACGTGCGACTATCTACGCAGTATCTATCGGCTAACTTCAGTTCGGTCTTTTTAGATGGCATATTGTAATAACAAGCTTCAGATCTGACGTGTATCACTTGAATTTTAAACATTTGTGTAGTCAATACTGAAGTCGAGCCGCTGCTACGCACATTTTTTCAGCAGACACCCTAAAATACTCTCTCGTTATACTAATGCTTTTTCAATCATCGCCTTTTTAGGCCAAAGTGTTAGGAAATTTGGCATAAAAAAGTTATTTGATCGGTGGATCTTAGACTTAAGATATTTCCCGCTCTTTGTGCTATACAAATAACAGATACCAAATCGATACATAGATAGTATAGATTCTAAATTTGTTTTTTTGTTGAAGTTATATCAAAATTTAACAGTATTTTAGTATTAAATATTACTGATATTAAAACTACTATAATGTATCAGTCTAATAGACGTCTTGGATGAATATTCACTCATTCATTTATTCATACTTTTCAATATAAAATTTACAAGTACAGCAAGGTTACTTACAGACGTTAAGTAAAAAATAAGTTTCGCTTACTAAAAATCTAGAGTCATAAGTCACTCAGGTTATTATTATACATTTTATGCATATCTTGAAATTAACTATAAATAAGCGCCAAAGTACATTTCTAAAAAGTGTAAACGTCTCAACTACTATATAGTAGTTTAAATATATTTTTATTTTCACAATTTTACTTTATGGGGTTAGCGTAAAATAATATTTTTTCCTCATGTCTGATAGCAATAGCTCACATCACATGTATGAGATGTTCGTAATGGATTTTTACACAATAAAAAACTTAGTTCACATAACATCTTTTCTAAAGCAAAATAAAACATTTTCTTTTAACTAAAGATTGAATAGAAAAAATTACCCCCTGGTCTAGTTTTCTATTGGAGTTTTGATTTATCGTCGTTATATCTATCATATTGATTGATCATGGTCTGCCATACTTATTTTTTATACAATATTATTCTTAAGGTTTTTTTCTATGATCCACAATTGTATATAAGCTTTCCAAAGTAATAATTTCTTGAAAATCTATCCCACCTACTGTATAATATTCCTGTCGTTCCGCCAGATCATGTTCTAATATACCTACGGTGCAAATATTTGTTATCTCAATACTGCCGTCATAAAAAAGGCCGTAACTTCGTCAAAGTTGATTACGAGATATTTGAAGTTTTCTCTTACTATTACGTCAAAACTACTACTAGTTTTGACGTAGTTACGATGAAAATGGTTATGGTATCTCCGGATTCATAAGACTTAGAGGTTTATGAGTAAGACTATCAAGTAGCATTTTTTTTTTTGCTGATTCCGAATCTGTATTTAAGTCATTTTTGACTAAATTGTTATTTACGGCTTTCTTTATTATGACGGCAGAATAACATCGTGTACGTTCTATATTAAATATCCCCAAAATACATAAAAAATACAAAAGGCGAACTTTATACACTACTCTCGTCGTACATTAGAAGAGTTAAGCTATACCATAGAAAGAAAGGTCGTAATGTTGAATATATTAGATATGCGGCAAATTACGATCTAAATTGAACTTTATTGCGATAGATTAAAGATCGCTATTTATTTATAGGAATTTTCGGACTTGCCTTCTGCACTTATAAATTTCGTGATATGAACAATATTTGTCCGTTGTGAACTCTAATTACGTATTGTAGATTCAAATCTATAGATAAAAATATATATGGTAGTGATGAAAGTTTGCCTATGTCCTTGTGTCACGGTTTAAAAAAAAATATTACAAAATATCGTTCAACTATTTTATAATATTATTATTTATAATATTTTTATATAATTTCACTTTTATTTACATTAGTGAAAATGATGGTATTTACCTTCTAATAGGGAAGATTTTTTACTATCATTTCTCTTTATTTAAGGAATATTACGGTTAAAAGATTAAAATAAAATGACAATTCTGTAGCTTGTAATAATTATTATTACATATAAATACGTTTTTGCATCAAAACTAATAACTATACTAACATTATCTACAATAAGTAATCTGAACCATATTATTGTACGGGCTGTTTAAACTTAGCGGTGATTAAAGTTTACGTAAAAATAAACAACCTGTATAATAATAATAAAGAACTAATACTAAAAATTTTAATATAAAATATATTTCTCTATATCCATTAAATTACAAAGTGCCAATAGCATCACATTGACAAATGAATTGCCAAAAATGACAAACGTAAAAGTTTTTTTGACGCTTCCTAAAGCTTATTTCACGGCTTAATAGACTAAATTTAAAAAAAAAATAGATAAATGATATAGTTGGAAAGTAGTTTTATTACTAATTAAGAATTGCAACGGTCCACTAATTAATTATTATATGAAAAAAGAGGACCTTACTCATATTTAAAACAAATATTTTGCTAAAGTTGTTTATTTTAGGACAAAGCAATCCATGCCATTACACTCGTCCGTCCCGCGCACTGCTTGCCGTTGGAAGACAAATAATTTTAATTAGGAAAATGTTCGAACTCATGTACGTAAATTAAATATTGGAACCAAATAGATAGATAATTGATGTTGAAAAGTGGTTACTCGTTTAAGATATTACTGAGGACAGTAATTGGCGTGTTTGAAGTAAAATTATTACTATTCGTTTAACTTCTGTAATAACAATAATTTTGGAAAAATAAAATGGTTTCGAAACTCAACAAAAATAATAAAGTTTGTTGTATGGTTTATATTAAAATATTAATTATTTAAAATTTACTGATTTCTCCGTTTTCATTCAACGGAGAATTCTCCGCGTATTACTTTCCTCAGTAATATTGGATTGGAATTGAATTGTTAAAGTAGATATGCTTTACATGTTGGTTGATGTGATTGAGTGTAGTTGATGTAGAGTAAGTAGGATATCCCTATTGAATCAAAAGCGACAAAAGCCACATAGAAACCAATAAATATTTATGTGACTTTTGATGAGATCCTATTGGAGTTTTTAAATAGGGATGACGTAATGGCGTTACGTTTGGACTATTCGATCAAAATTATATGCCTTATACAACCTATTAATTGCCACTTGCTTGGTTTTTATTTATCATTCCGAATCAGCATTTATTTTTTAATATGGCTACATATTATCTTATAATGATTAATTTAATGCTATGTCGACAGTAATTCGGTCTTCTCTTTATTATTACTTTGTGATGCCATTCATGATTCGTCGTTCTCGACGCATGTGAAGCTGGCTTTACTTTTTTCTTTTAAATAGTTTTAAAAGCACTATGCAAGTACATGTATTTTTTGTAAACTTTAATTTGTATGCCTATATTTAAAGCAATTGTCTTAAAAAATATGTTTTGATTAAGATATTTGTTGTAAGACAAAAGTATTAATACTAAGATATAATTTATAAAATAAAAGTATATAAAATAACATTATTTCTATTGAAATAAATCACAATTTTTAGTTTGTGTGTGCCATTAATGCGTAAGATGTTCACCAGTTAATAATATTGCGCTGAGTGCGTAGATATAGTGAGTATTATCACAAATGGAAGTTGTAAATAAATCGAATTAATGGTGTTTGTTGTTAGTCTAGTCAATGAATATTGTCAAATTATAAAGAATATATAAAAATCTAAGAAATTCGAGCATGTAAATAAATACTGCTAATAATAATTTCTGTATCGAAACGTGTGCGTTGCTGTTTTTTAATTTATTTTAAATCACTGCAACTGCCTCACTACCGCGGTCATTCTGTTGTACTTTGTGTCAATACGATTGCTCTCTTTATATACATTTAGTATATAAAATCAATAATATTAGATTTAAATTTGCAGTTACTGAGACGAATGAGACTGAAGCTGTATTTATGTTGGATTTAAAAGCAATGGAATGAACAAATCCTTCAATGAAAATATAAGACAATGTATTTTTAGTTTTTGTATTTTTTTTTTATATAAAGTATCCCTAAAATATGGAATTTGTTAAAATTTCAAAGTACAACTCCACGCTTTTGCCATTCATATCGCTTGCTTTAGGAGCTGGCACATTCGTTGTACGAATATACGTAAGCAAATTATAAGTAATAAGTTATATTATAACATTACGAAAATTGTCACATTGTGATGTATAATATGTAAATAAAATTATAATAAATAATGCTTTATCGTTTTATTTATACACTTGTAACATACGCTGACGTCGCGCACCGTCACGAGTCGCCAATACACGTGTGCCCCCAAATTAAGACTGCATCAGCATTTCATTATCTTATATATTCCGATAGTAATAAGTGAATTGTATTCAATATGTGACTGTAACATAGATCACTATTGTTTTATAGTATTAAGTTTAGTTGTAATAATTCTATTTTAAAATAATTTTAATAGAAGAATTAAATAAAGACATTGGTTTTTCAACTCCTTCGACTGTCATAAACGTAATTTACTAATAAGCCTTCTAATTGGCAGTTGGACGGCAGTAGTAGCCCAGTGGAAACGCTGTCGCTTGGGAATCTCATTAAAGCTGGTTCAAATCCCGGGTGTCTGGTAATTCCATGTGTGAATCATTTCCAACTTGATCACCAAGTGGTAATCAAGACAAGTGTCTTACGATAAAGGAAAACATTGTTGAATGATGGATTAAGACAAGAAGTGAAACAAAAAATAAGTGTTTGAAACATTTATTCCATATTCTATTTAAATTAACATTATATTGTATCAGATATACACAGTTTGAGTTAATCACGTCGCCTCAGCCTTTATAAATTATCGACATAATTATTAATAAATGAAGATGCAAACAGCATCAAAAAAAAACTCATCAAGACATTACTAATCACATTCTCGATATTAATACTTCAATTAAAATGACAAAAGTTATATTTTTTCCCAGATAATATGCTAGAAAGGCGTTCATAAATATTTATTACATCTACTTACAATAAAATAAAGGCTGAGGGTTAAAAACCTGCAAAGTTTTCATTTCCATGTTGATATTGCGTGTAACAAAATTATACTATTAAAATAAATTCGAATCTAACACTGCCACGAGACAAACATTAATATCCCAACAACGTGCATTGTCTAAAGGTGTCGAGGCTTGTAAAAACTTATTATTTAAACAATTGAGATTTCAAGTGACAGTGAAAGCGAAGTATAAAACCCAATGAGAGTTAAGCCTAAAGTATAAATATATCAGTCAGTGGGCTGTCGTTAGTCTATTTGCCTATCTACAATACAATTAGACTACCTTAGTATGGGCAAATTATATATATATATATATATATATATATATATATATATATATATATATATATATATAAGAAGCGAATGAGTAGAATTATTGAAAAATGTAATTTTCTTTGTAAATATATAAACTGTAATAAAAAAAAATAGAATATTTGATATAAGGGTCTATGCACATAACTTGTCATAAACGCGCCGACGACGCGCCTATCTTAAGCGTACGTCTGCTCATATTATGCGCTGATAAACTAAAAAATGCAGACTGCTTACGTTCATATCGACATAAAAGCCCGTCTGCGCGTCGACAGCGCGTTAAAATGTCGCTATGAGCCATTAATACCTAAAAAACCGAGAAAAGAACCTTAAAAAATCACTTTAACTTATTGATGTCTCTGTCTAAAACTCAAAGTAATAAGTATATTAAATATTATGTTATCTGTGTCAAAAAAAAAACTATAAGAAATATACATACATTAAACACATGTTACTATATTATATAAGTACGATAGTAAGAAAGAAAAAGAGACCAATGTCAGTGTGAAATAATATTACCGTACAATTCGAAGCTACGAAGCGTACTCTTGCCCATACTAAGGTGGTGTACATTACTTACAAACTAAACGAAGATAACTTGTTCGATTTCATGTAATCCTCAATATACAATAAACACGTATGCGACATACAGAGTTGCAAAATGCACTTTAAATTCTTAAAATTTAATGATTGCGTTCATAATTCATAATTAAATACATGGAAAGTTTCATTATAACTTAAGGAATGAATGATTAACCGTGTCCCATTGAAAGCTAATGTCACGTGACCGGCTTGTATGCGCCCATAGATTAACATATTAAATGAAATGAAAATAAAATTAATATTAAAAAAAAAATAGTTTAATTAACTAAAAATTATGGTTATCTGTGTTGCTTTTTAATCTGTATAATATATTTTAGCATACAATCCGATCTTTACTGTCATAATTAATATTGCATAATATTACGTACTCACGTTACTACTTACAGGATATACATAGTGTTTTCTAAATATACTTTTGATATACATTAAATATTTTCAATGTTTAACAGATGTACGTCTATAATACTCAAAAGCGAATACATTTCTTTAAAAATTGTATAAGCCACATATCTAACATGAATATACAAATATAGATACAATTCGTACCCGGAGTAAAACGAATATTCTTATAAGGGCGGTCTCTCACCGGGAGCATTCGCTTGTAATGTAACAGTTCAGATCGA
The DNA here is from genome assembly GCA_905404265.1 of Fabriciana adippe. Taxonomy (NCBI): domain Eukaryota; kingdom Metazoa; phylum Arthropoda; class Insecta; order Lepidoptera; family Nymphalidae; genus Fabriciana; species Fabriciana adippe. The sequence goes on from FR989989.1 coordinate 13,540,985, forward strand.
CCATTACGTAAGTGAGGGAAAAGAATTGAACATTACTAATATTAATATGCTCAGTTCTTCTCACTCACTTACGTAATGCTCGAATCTGAACTGTTACATTACAGGCGAATGCTCCCGGTGAGGGACCGTCCTTAATATGTAGGCAGAACTCATAACTTAAACGAATATTATTTTATCTCAAATCCTCCAAAAACATTTATTTGACATAATATGTCACATTTAAAAAAAAAATACATATTTGAAAACTTATTAAGTAATTAACTAACTAATCATTAAATATATATGTGTGTGAAAGAGCTTGCTAATTGTGTGTTTGAAAACATTTTGAATCTGTCTACGAAGGATACGAATTGTGGTCAACTATTCCTTTAACAGACAATAATGAATATCTAAAGACGAAATCTAAATTAAGTAATCGCTCAATTGATCTACAAATCTCTTCATTACCTTCAATTCACAACCCTATCACGTATGTAATTAAATCCATTTCTCAATACTGCTTCTAAGAGAGCTAAAATATTTTGCGCTTTATGGTCATAGTAATTCGCATGAAGAATGGTCTCTCCCGCGAACATGTTTGCTGTAAAGCATTCGAAACGTTGTTCAAAAATTAAAATGAATCCGCTAAAAAAACCGAAATGATAATATTATTTAAAATGTCAAATATTCGCGTAAATCTAAGAAGTATTTATTTAAAAACTAGCATGAAAAATATAGGACAAGGAATCCAATCACCATAAGGTCTCATATAAGAAATCCGTCCGCAAAAATTTTTAGAGCTATAGTTCCAGGAACTGCCACGAGTGGCGCTGTTTTACGTAGTTACCAGATGAATTTAGCTGCATGTCAGTAGCGCGAAGTTAGTGATAAACAGGTCATTGTGAATTTAATTAATTGAAAAATTAATTCACGCTGTAATAATTATGTATATTTCTTTAATATTTAGTTATTTTGAACAGATTGCTTACATACATTATGTAAATATTTTTTTTTACATTTCTTATTATGGACATTTAAATGTACGGGGAACTCCCTCTCTTGGGACCTAGCGACCGCAGCGCTCTCTGCGCGTCCACTATTATTTTTTCAAATTTTTGGGACAACTTTTACATGCAGAGATTGAACTCCTTATCTATGTTCTTTATGCAAATTCGTGAGATCATTTAGATGGGAAAGATTTTTCAGGGAAACTAAACAATTCATTTGAAAAATGTACGCTAACACAACGAATAATTCTATGTTGTAAGGCATAATAAAACAAAATCGTTGCCAATTTTTCTTGTAAATTATTATGAATTTAAAAAAAAAACAATAATTGATAATCTCACGCGAAAGTAACGCTCTAAGTTGCAAGTCCCATTCTACAATTAAATACATGGATTTAAAACGATATTTAAAATAAATATCATTTTCAACTTTATATAAAGTTTTAGCAAAAAAATCGACTGCAATAAGCACATTTGAGGCTGTTAACACAGTTATTAAATGTCAGTATTACCATGAGATCGCTTTCAAACAGGGCTGCCAGTAGAGCCAAATTATTTTATACCGCTGGACCACTGAAATTATACTAAATCAAATCCTATTACACAAAATCAACAAAACTGTTGAGAAATAGTTTGTGACGGATAAAATTATTATTTTTTTGTCATTTTAACATGCCTAGACGTCAGCTTACCATGAAAGATTAAGAAACTTACTCTATACTTTTTTGTTTGACATCAACGACTTTAAAAGAGGAATAAAATCTTTATTTTTGTATCCCATTCTACAAGGCAATGATTTTATAGAAGATAGCAAGTCTTGGGAATGAAGTGAACGCCTCCAGGCTACTTCTTTATAGAAATATTGTAAATTATAATTTAACTTTATAAAAAAGATAACGAAATAATATTAGTCCCGCTGAGATTCTTTCGCCAGTTCTTCTCAGGTCTGAGGTTCTGAACTGGTAGTAGACTCATTCAGTAAAAAATTGTAATAATTTAATGCTGAATAAAATATTTTGAATTTAAAAATAAGATAACCATATAATACAATTTTCGTATCCAATTATACAATCTGGCAGCCCTGCTTTCAAAACTAGTAATTTTTGAACTGGCAATATTACATCAGCTTAGTAAAGTGACTGAAAAAAAAAACACCTAAGTATTATATAAAAACACCGACTCCTAAAGTGATCAAAATTACTATCTACATAATCAATATGTGAGTGAACGATGAATATTTTGAAGCACAAAGGTGACATATTAATATAAATATTATTAATAATAATCTTTCCTAGCCCATTTCGAATTTAATTAGTCGCTTATTATTTATTTTTTTTCTCCGCAACAAGTGTTGCAAGTTATTGCTTTGAGTTGCGTAATTTTTTGACATAACAACTAAATAAACCGTTCAAATAAAAAAAACATATTTTAACTATTACTATACTGTTATTAATTTTTTTTTAATTTAAACTGAAAGTTTCACGTATAAAAAAAATAAAAAAATATGCATATTTTAAACAACGTTTAAATAATTATCAGAATTATTGATGCTGAAAATTTTTTTAGGTATTTAAACATATCGATAAAGTTTGTTTTAATATTTGCATGATGCTGTTCATAAATTACTTTAATAAAATTGAAAAGTCATTGACACATAATTAAGTTTTTTTGGGTTGCCTTGTTTGAAATAAAATATTATAGTTGAAAAAAAGAAAATGGCTGTTATATTTAAAAAAAAAAGTCTTGTTAGAAAAATGTCATAATAAATCTATTTCAATAGGGAATATGCGTGTGTTTTAAATAAACGTGAAATATTTTTTTTTTATAATCTTTATCGCTTCTGAATTAAGCCTATATTAATATTTTTTAATGTAATTTCTTATTGATAAAAAAAATAATTATTGAAAAGTGCATAAATACGGAAATTCAAAGTATTTGAAACGCAACGCCATTGGTCAGGCTGAATATGACGTCAAAGTATATAATAACAGAGCGTTGTTGTTTAATACTTTTAGACCACTCACTCGTTTATTGCAATGTCGCCATAGACTATGACGTCACGCCAAGTGCTCCAAAATGGTGGGCGTTTAAAGTATCTGTATGATATTTTGAAAACAATTTCTTATACTAAATTTTAGTTTTTTGGAGCAGGATATTTTTTTACAATTAAATAACGATATAAGCTATTATATTAAAAAAAATATAAAAAAAACGCATATTACCTATTGCTTTGTATACCAGAGATAGATATTGGATATAACTACTTTGAACATATCTTCTAGTAGGGTTAAATATCGAGAGACATTTATTTACTTTAATTTGCGACACATAAGGTAATGAACGTTGATATGATATCAAAGTATAATAACAACGTTAATTCAAGTGATATATGCATTTTTGGACCAACTTCGGTACTGTACTTATTATATATGAAAAACGCCGCCATTTTGGTTTTAATTTCATATGTTATGAATGGTATATCCCCTTCTTTAACCCATGGTAAAAATAGGTGGTAAATAGATAAGGAGAAGTGTGAGGCATCTTGCATGTATAGAATTAAGGTGTGAGTACCCGGACACGATAGCCAGCAGGAGGTGGGTTTGGCGAAAGATATAAAGGATTGCAGTAAATATTAGTAGAATGTAATATAGTAATTGAATGTAAGTACCAGGGTGATATAGATTGGTAGTGGTGACCCCCCCCCCCCCCCCCCCTCACCCAACGTGCGTTCACCTTGTCGCGGGCGGGGACGGGGGCTCATTAGTGTCCGGCAGTTCAGCCAGGCGCGAAGCTAAGAAACGCACAGGGAGATGGCTCACTTCAGTGAGCGGTGTACCATGTGGGTTGCTCCTGGTACTTCTCTGATAACATAGCGGATTGTGGAGCAAACCCATGGTTGTTGTGGTCTGCTTCAGCAGACCTGCCGTCGGGGCGTTGTGGTTCAGTGCGTAAGCGAACCTGCGACGCCCCATTAAGACGGGGGAGGTTTTGTTGGGTTTAGTGGGTAGTACTGGCTTTTCTAGCCAGCGAGTCCCACATAACATAAAAAGTGGTAATCTTAGATTGGCTGAAGAGGTCGGTGTAAGATAGGAAAGGTTTTATGAGTGTTGAGGAAGTAAAAGTACCAGGGCAGCATAAATTGCAGGCGTTATTCGGATATCTATTGTAGGTAGGTGGATACAAGTACCAGGAGAGCATAAACTCCAGGCGATATTTGTGGCTGATATTGAATACGAGTACCAGGAAGGTATTCGTGATAGGTAGTGGATACGAGTACCAGGGTGATATTTGAGGCAGGTATTGGATAAGAGTAACAGGGTGATATTTGTGGTAGGTATTGGATAAGAGTACCAGTCGAGTCTATGTGGAGAGGTAGAGACGGTGGTAGTCGTTGGCGCCGAAGGCCGCGTTGCACTTGGGACACTTGCGCTGACGCGTCTCGTAGCGCGTGCGCAGACAGTCCCAGCAGAACACGTGGAAACACTTTGTTAGTACTGCGTCTTTGCGTTTCACCTGTAATTTAATATTCTTTAGTACACGTGAAGGATTAATAGAGATTATGATATGATAATATTTTTTTTAAATAATTACAAAAAAAAGGTGAAATATATCAATTATTTTGTTATAAATGATACTTTTTTTATGTAGTAATTATCTACAACAAAATATGTCAATCATTATTATAATCTTAGATAAAATCTATTAACTCTAAAGCAGATTTAAATATAGGCAACTTAATAAGGTCAGTATCTGTGCGACCGAGCTTCACTCGAAGTTTTTAGACAAAAGTACAATTTTCCTTTTTTTTTTAATTAAAAACATGAATAAACACAAAAAAAAATCAAGAGTAAAAACTTAGTATCCGACAGGGATTCGAACCCGGACACTTATGATTGTCAATCTTGCACCTTGGCTGCTTAACCAGGATGCTCATGCCCGAGCGTGCGAAATTAGCGACCATATCTTGCGTGGAATAACGCGAAAGAAAACCACATAAAACTAAAAAACTCGCGTTTTCCCAGACATAAGACTAATCTAGATCGATTTTTCGTCCCCAAAAAACCCCCACATATCAAATTTTAGCGAAATCGTTAGAACCCTTTCCGAGATCGCCGGTATAAATAAATAAATATAAAACAATTGTTCGTTTAAATATTAGATATCATCATAATATATATTCCACATTAAATATAATTAGAAAACAATAATAATAATAATCAGTCAAAAAATTAAAAACCTTCAACCACAAGAGAAACATAGCGTACCTTGCATGAGGGGCAAGTGAGTGTTTCCTTGTACTCGCGTATCTCTTCCAGCAGCACCTCGTCCATGCTGCTGCCGGCCTGCTCCATCTTCTTCATACGCTCTGCTTTACGCCGAAGCACCGCTAGCTCCTCCTAATCATTAAAAAAAAAATCAAATGAAAACCAACTTTTGGAGAAGTTTCATGATGTTGTTAATATCATATTTAACACAATGGAATTGAAATAAATAGAAGAAAAGAGTAATTAATTTTCTAAAAATCTATCAATAAATGAATGAGAAATTAATTGTTTAAGTATTTCAACGCCCATCGATTGCGGAGACGTCATTTGACCTAACTGAGATCGTCGCACCACAAAATATCACTCAATTGCTCAATAGGAATATGCGTGTTTTTTATATTTTTTACACAATAGCTAAAACATCTTTATATAATTGTAAAAAACTATCGAGCTATAAATATAGCTTTTTTTTAAATATCATAAGGTTACTTACTTTATACGCTCGCCATTTCGCGCGCTTGGCGTGACGTCACTAATAATGAAAAATGACGACTCTAATAGCGACAAAATCGCTAATCCCTCTGTTGCGAATAATACTTTGACGTCATAATGGGTCCGACCTATAGCGTGTATTTCAACTACTTTGAATTTGGGTAACCGAGTGAAACGGGTTCAAATCCCGAATCTCGCACCGTGTGCATATGTCCATTTCATGTACAAATCATTTCTAAAATGATTACCACTTGCCTTACTTTGAAGGAAAACATCGTAATGAAACCTGCACGTCTGAAAAAACTTGGCAAGTTTCGAAAGACATGTGAAGTCCACCGACCCGCACTTGGCCAGCGTGGTGGACTATGGCCTAATCCCCCTCGTATTGAAGGGAGGCCCGTGCCCAGCAGTGGGAAGGTAAAAAGGGGCTGAATACAATATATACACATTGAGATTGTATATGAACTTACATGTAACCGTTTCGTCTTGTACGCCTCGGCCTCGAGCGCGCTGGTCTTCTCCGCCACCACTTGTTGCGCTTCCTTCATTTGCGCGTGGTACTTTTCTGGAAATAATCATTGTAATTTAAACAATTATAATATGAATAATTGAAAACATATATTAAAAATGTATTATTAACAGGATAGTTTAGATTATAATCTGTTATTTTCCAACAAGAATTAAAAAAAATCTGATACATGTTGCTTACTTAACATTTGATTAATTTCCATAAACAAAAAGAAAATTTCTGTCAAGTAATAATTTTGGTACCTTTTAACAGATTTCAATAAAAGAGGTTTGCAATTCGCATTTATCTTTGAACTTTGACCAGGCTGTGGTTCTAGTAATGTCTACCCGCTATAGTGTACGGGAGCAACATACCGAGATGCAGCTTGAGGTCGGCGGCGCTCTGCGCGGACTCGATGGCCTTGCGCTTGTGCATCTCCATGGCCTGCTGGCGCAGCAGCAGCTCCTTCTCCACGGCCGACAGCGTGTTCTGCAGCAGCCGCTCCTTCTCCTCCAGGCGGCGCGCCACCAGCCCCATCGACTCGATCTGCTGGTCGCGGGTCACCACCTGGCCGGACGACGTTCGTTAAAAACATTCTTTTATAGCTTTACAAGTAACTAACCCCCGCTAGACTCTCTTTGCATTTATAATAATTAACGGAAACTCTTAGAAGGGACTTTTTCCCCAATTTCAACACCAGTAGCAATAGCTTATTTTCGCAAAATGTTTATACATTACAGCATGCAACCTTCCAAAATAATCTCTCTCTTTATTGGTGAAAACCAATAAAAAAAATTATTTCATGATATGCTTTATTTTAATGTAAGCAACCATCATATATAAAAGAACAACTGCAAACTCCACATCTACAATTTTGCAAGAATATAAAATTAGACCCCCCCCCCCCCTGCCTTCCCCTATCGTCCTATTACGAAATATTAATATAATACGAAAACAGGGAGCTTGGTATTACTATTCCGTTGCTTTATCCCAGATAGTTAAAAATAAAACCTTTTTCTTTCTAGGCATACTCACTAAAAAGAAGCTTTCCATATATTATTTCAATTTAATTACTTTCCTTACTGGAGGTAAACTAGCATAAGCTCACACATTAAATATCTATCTCTAAAATGGACAACCACAGAGATAAATGATTGGAATACACCATTTGTATTGAAGGGAAGCCTGTGCCCAGTAGTGGCACGTTAAAAAGGGCTGAATAGACCATAAGAAATGCATTTACACATATCACTTATATACATACAGGTGGTTATGTGGGATTCACCGGCAATACCAATACTACCCACTAAAACCTAAGAGGAGCATACACCGCCCATCGATGTGGGCCATCTCCCTGTCTCTCTTGGCTTCGCGCCCGGCTGGATTGCCGGACACTAATGAGTCCCCCCCCCCCCCTCCCCCCTCCCCCCTCACAACAAGGTAAACCATAAGAAACATCCTAAGCCAACCTGTTCCTGCAACAGCTGCTTCTCTTCCCTCAGCAGTTTATGTAGAGAGTTGGCCTTGATGCGCTCCGACATGAGCTTAAAGTTGGCATCGTCCTTCTCGCGCAACTGCTGTATGAGCCGCGAGTTCTGCTCCTGCATGTCCTCGAACGCTTGGCCCGTCACCTCCATTTCGTTCAGCAGGGCTTCTTCTTCCTTCAAAATTGTTAAAATAAGATAATTAAAAATTAGTTTGAAACTATGTGGATGTGAACGGTACAGTCGGCTAGAGTAAAGAGCTTAGGACAGTTTCATTTTGCTACTACATTACAAGTAACCTTACTGTCCTATACCTTTAATATTTTAATACTTTATATGCTACTAGTTGTGTCCCGCGGTTTCACCCGTGTTAAATATGTTTATTTTTTTATTTATTTTTTATTTTATACGTATATGCCTGTTTAATACACCTATCCTCTACACAATGAGTATTTGAACAAAGTTTCTGAGCTTACAGCACTAGGCTATGGCGCATAGCTATAGGTGGAGCGGTAACATAGCGCAGTACACTGGCGACACGAGGAGCGGAGTCAGCATTCCCACGTTCGCAGGCATTTGCGTCATAACGTAACTCTAAACTTTTATTTGTTCGACAGAAGTTTACTTTAATATTAAAATTATTTTTATATTCAATTCTAATTGTTACATCGCGTAACATTAGACATATTAATTATAATGTAATTTTAAGTATAGTTTTAATTAAATAATTTTATGAAAATTTTAGTTTTTTTTTTGGGACCTCTGGCTGTGTTGCTCTTAACTCACTTAAACATATTATAAACATTTAATAATATTTAATGGAAGTCTGCCTAATTTGTTGATATTTATGATCACTGCTCCGCTCCCTTGGGTAGTAGCATGATGATATATAGCCTATAACCTTTGTCAATAAACGTGCTTTCTAATGGAAAATGAATATTTCAAATGGGATTAGTAGTTTCTGAGATTAGCGCGTTCAAACAAACAAATAAAAAAACTCTGCCTCTTTATAATATTATAGTAATCAGTATAGATTTACCCAAAACGTATACTATTAATTGATAAACTTTCATACTATAAATATTTTATTCTGATAAAATATATGACAAAATGTAATCTGAAATTTATATAATCTATACATATAATAAAATTCTAATTAAGCCGAATCTGTACATTAAATATTTTTTGTAAAATCTTACTGAAATAGACATTATTATCGATACAGAGGCCGAATCTGTAGTTTTTAGAATTTTTGACTCTGTCTATGACCGCATCACGGAAAAACCAGTGGAGGTATTTTGATGAAATTTGGTATGATGATAGCTGGTCATCCGGGTCAACATACAGGATACTTTTTACTGCGGAAAAATATCTCATTTCTGAGAAATTTATACTAAACATTAAAACGTAACTAGGGACGAACTCGAGCGGAACGAGTCGCTGTATATGTATATGTATGAATCTATTATATTTATAATATTAAACGAGCAATTCTTATATTATATACATATATAAATTTATTTCATGTATCTCGGAAACAGCTCTAACGTTATCTATAGAAATATCTTTTCTGGAAAAAAGCAAAATTTCTAAAAAAACACGATTTTACGAAAAAGAAAGACTTAGGTCCTTACATTAAAGAAGTTTAATAAAATTATATTAATAAAAAAATTTAATTACGTAACATTAAATTGCTTTTAATAGTTTATTACCTGTGAACCAGCAAATGGCCTGGAGAAAGCATGGAGGGGGTCAGCATTGGGTCTCGCACACGACAACTGCTTCTGCAGTTCATATTTTTGTTCTTCCAGTTGCTTGATTTTTCTCAACGCGTCTTCATCTGCAAGCCGCCTTTCACGTTTGCTTTCCTGAAAAATAATAATAATAAAGAAAATTGAAAAAAATGATTATGAAACAATTTTATACAAAGTTGTTTTCTGTACCAAACAACTTTCATCTATATCATCTTCTTCCATATATTCCTATGTAGGAGATTTTTATTACAATGCGACAAGAAATATAGAAAAATAAAATAATAAGACCGTTTTGAAAGTATCAATTAACGCACTATTCATCGTTAAATAAAGTACTAGATACACAATCAGCGACAAAAAAATGTCCACACCGAATGAACCAGTTGAGCGCGCTTTTTTTTTGTAAAAACAAGCACAAAAAATAAACACCGAAATTGCTTGCTTTTCCAAACTTTTAAACTGAACCAAGAACGTATCCGCACAGCACTGTGAACTCTCCTGCTCACCTGCGCCATCTTGGCCTTCTGCCGGTGGTCCTCCAGCTCCTGGCGCGCCTTGCGCTCGGCCGCCATCAGCTGCACCTTGTCGCGCTGCTCCTTGCCCACGCCCTTGTACATGTCCAGCAGCAGCTTCAGCTCCTTCTGCTCGTTCACCGCCTTTCTGTCGGTACACGTACATTACAATTTATTAGATTTAATTAATAAATTCAAAATTTATTTTTTAATAAAAATTGATTATAGACTTATTCGTTTTGAAATATTTATATGGAATATTTATTTCGTTGAAGCGTAATGCCGAATAATTTAATAGACGTCATTTCCTCTGAAATGAAAATTTGTTAGCTGATTTTTAATACACTGCTGTAATTAATAAAAGAAATCAGCTGACGATACTCGTAAGTCGAGGGAAACCTCGTCAGCTGATGCATTTAAATAGGCGATAGATGCTCCCTCCTAACTCCTGCGTTATGACCTTCAAGGAATCAGCTGACTGTCTTTCCACTGACATACAGCCAGCTAACATAATATATATTTATCCATGTTTGCATATAAACTACCATCACATAAAATTTCCAGTTGAGAGGATATCATTGAAAGTATACATTTTTTTTGTGTTCGAGCGACCAGCTGACGTATGATCCACTATGTTATAGTCAACTGATTGTTTTCTTTCTTCGAGATATTGGGTTAGCAACAATTTAATAAATTTCCAGGTAAGAGGAAATGATTGAAATATATTTTTTTTCGTGGGTGGGAGGCTACCGCCGCTCATCCCACCCACGGAGCCATAGCTGATGATCACCAAGCTTTATGATACAACTCTCTAATGCATTCCATTAATTAACGCTTGAGAGGAAATAATCGACCAAATTTTTACCTGGCTCCCGGACCATTACCTCTTTATAATATTAGTATAGATAAATTAACATATATATATATATATATATATATATATATATATATATATATATATATATATATAAATACAGTCAGTATAATAGCATACTTGAGCTGCTGCTTTAGGTCCTTAATGAGCTGGTCCTGCTCCTGCAGCTTGAGGCGGCCGTGCTCCTTGCCCTTGAGTTCGCCGCACACGCCGCTGCCGCCCTCCTCGCCCTGCGACGTCACATTTGTTATTACACGCATGTAGGGTTACAATGTTCATTTTTGAACGCATTTTTTTTCTGAATTAATATTATTAAATTATTTTTTCGGCTTCATTTAAGTTATTATATTTAATTTTTCATTATTATTTTACTAGCCTCGCCTCTAGAGAAATAAAAAGAAATCTATCCCACTTGAACCATACATTGTTCCTGGATAAAGAGCCTATGTGCTATTCTAGGCTATAATCTATCTCTGTGCCAAGTTTCATTCAGATTCAGCCGTTCTAGTGTGGTTGAATAACAAACATCCATTCAAACATCCAAACATCTAAACTTTCACATATATAATATTAGTATAAGTTATATTACAACTCGCCTCCCTAGATATCTTTGCTTGCCAGTCCCGATTTGTTTCCTTTTTAATTATCACCTAAACTATATACAAACATACCACAGTATGTGTTTGTTTGTAAAAGACAAATTTTATCTGCTTTAAGTACTTGTGATAGTAAAATAATTTATAAGTTAGAACATGTCAAAAAATGCAAATCTTGCAACAGTTCTACTACTGCTAAAAATTCTGAGATATAATGTAAAACCAAGTCAATTAATTTATTCAGTACCTATCTATGAAAGCATCTATTCTACAACTTTGTGATAAAAAGTCATCTTATTAGTTAAATAACAACAATATATAGTGACCGTATCAATATATATTTATTTAAAAAAGCTCCCCGAGGGATTGAATCTCATCGGAGTACTTTTTTATTTAAGCTTACCTCGGGGTCGGGCTCCTCCTTCTTGACGACGAGCGGCTTCTCGTCCGGCTGCTCCGCGCTCACGCCGCGCGAGCTCGCCTCCTCCAACTCTTTGCGTATCTATACATAACATATATATAACATATATCGATACCTCAGTACCAAAGTGTAACAACTAAAAAGTAGAAAAACATCTGAATGGCTTAAGAATTATTTAATTTTTTTTCCATTGCATTATGGGCTTACCTAACACTGTTCATAGTAATATTACATTTCAAATTAATTGTAAGAATGTGTAAAAAATATACTGATAGAAATATCACTAGTTATATAATTTTCCAATTATCTCTTAAGAATCCTTTTCTGAATTGTTACTCTTTAGAACTGAGGTATCGATATGATATAATAATACATAAATCGCTAATGACAGACCTGTGGTCGAAACTATGGAAAATCAACATTATCTTATTAAGTTTTAGGTGTTAAAGTTGACAAAAGATTACAAAATTAATAAATAGACTATAAATTGCGAAAATTTTTTTTTTAATCAGAGCCATAGTTCCAGGGATTAGCACATGCAAACAAACAAACAAATTCTTCAGCTTTATATATTACTATAAAATTGATGATTGTCTATGCACAAAATTATACAACAATTTGGAAGAAATAGTATTGGCCCCTGAAGTATGTTACCTTTTATATTAAAAACTTTAATAAACAATTGCAATTAGTGTTGCTATAGGTATACAATTAATAAATATTAATATTATGATGCTTAATTTAAAAAAAAATCACGTAAATAGTTCTTTTAAATTAAAAATCACAAATATATAAAAAACTAGCGACTCACCCCCCGCTTCGCTTCGGGTTCGTCCCTAGACAAAAACAAATCTATCCCACGGTACCCGTACATTTTTCCGGGATGCTATATAGCCTATAGCCTTCCTCGGTTAACGGGCTATCTAATGCAAAAAGAATTTTTCAAATCGGATTAGTAGTTCCTGAGATTAGCGCGTTCAACCAAACAAACAAGCAACCAAACAAACTCTTCAGCTTTATAATATTAGTATAGATTATGATGTAGAACCTTACCTTATTTAATTCTTGACTTGTGTCCTTGTATTTCCGTTTGTACCGATGCACTTCTCCCTTTAACTGTTGGTTGTGATTCTGTAGGGATGTTATGAGGTGCCTCATCTCCCTGTTAATAGGTCCAGTTTGTTCATTAGCAGCAAGATTCTGTTCGAACTCTATCCGCAGCATCTCATACTCTTTACGCAGTTGACCAAGTACATCTTCTAACTGTATCATCTCAGCTCGTAGTGCTTTCTGTCTTGCTAACTCTTCACTCTGAAATTAAATGTATTAAACGATTGTCATATAGTTACTTCAGATGTTTAAGGAGTCTGCCCACTACACCGTCTCATACCATGACCGTGCTATGAACGTATCAGGCACGGAAACGAATATGGCACGGACTACTATGCCCACTAGAACGTATCAACAGCGTATCATACCCGTACATAACGGCTTTGCGCCGCCCGCGCACCGGGCCCGCAACGCTCCGTGCACGGCACGCAACGGTGCCGGACGCTGACGGAACGGTCTAGTGGACAGAGTCTCATACTTTTCAATACAAAGAATATTTTTTTGCCTGACACGGTCCTAGCACTGTCATGGTATGAGACGGTGTAGTGGGCAGACTCCTTTAAGGATGACAAAATATCGCAATAGTCTTAATTCTGAAAACTAAGCTCTCCCCCTCAATGCGTGTTCACCTTGTCATGTGTCATGGTGGGGGGGCTCAATAGTGTCCGGCAACCCAGCCGGACGCAAGACCAAGAAACATACTGGGAGGCGGCCTACCTCGGTGGGCGGTGTGACATGTGGGTTACTCCTGATACCTTTCTGATAGCAGAGTGGACTATGGAAGCAACCCCTTCGTTGTGTGGTCTGCTTCAGCAGACCTGTCGTCAGGGCGTCGTCGTTGAGTTCGTAAGTGAGCCTGCGACGCTCGCATTAAAACGGGGAATTTTGGATTGGATTTTAGTGGGTAGTACTGGCTTTGCTGGTGAGTCACTCACATGCCTAAATGCATTTCCCAACAATAAAAAAAAGGAAACTATGACCTGTGTTGTATCAAAAAATAAGCAAATTTTAAGTTACATTTTTTAACAACTCTTCTGTGGTGAAATATTTAATATATTATATGAACGTTTAGTATAGATTTTATTTTTATTTTATTTTCCTGCAGTAAAAAATATCATATACGTTGTCCCAGATAACCAGCTATCTTGCCATCAGCGAGGTATACGGAAACATCTACTCATCAAATCCAGCCGTCCACTCCCTCAACATGGAAAGGTACACAGACGCCCAAATACCATCTACCCGAAACGGAACCCTATATCTGGTCCATACTCAGGAGGAAAAGAAGCTCTTGATGAACCAGGGATACGGAACTGGTGAAGGGTCGCGCGTCATGACCATCCATGAAGCCCAAGGCCAAACCTACGGAGAGGTCATCATCGTCCGGACAAAGAGCATGAGGCTCCGACTTCACGACAGTGTGCCACACGCGGTAGTCGCGGTGACTAGACACACTAAAACCTGTGTCTATTACACCGACGACGGTGACGATGCGATCGGTAGGTTTATTGGACGAGCGAGGGGGGCCTCAACCAAAACCATCCTGGAACACAATCTTAAAATGTCCATCCTAAAACGTGACACTAAAGTCACCGAGGCGGTGCTAGCCCAAATGCGGAGTGGGGCAGGATCCTCGGGAAACTAACACAAAAAAAAAGGGAAAAAAGAACAAAAAAAAAACCTGTATTTAGAATAAGTATTAATTATAACCTAACAATAAGGACTACTACATATGTATATAAAAAAAAAAAGAAAAAGAAAAAAAAAAAACAAAAAAAAAAAAAAAATTGCATGTTAAGTTCATTAATTAATGCCAGTCAGTGTCGGACCACGTCCTTCAATGTATAGCCTTAAGTACCGCTAGTTCTAAGTATAAAAAAAAAAAAGTGTAATCACCAATCATAAAAACAATGTTATAAAAAGAGCACGGGCAATTAAAGCCTGTGGATGTAATAAATTGAAAAAAAAAAAAAAAAAAACCAGCTATCTTCATACCAAATTACATCAAAATCTTTCCAGTGCTTTTTTTTGCGTTCCCAGACAGACAGACAGACAAACAAAAATTCTAAAAACTATAGATTCAGCCTCTGTATCAATAATAGTGACTATTTGAATAAGATTTTCCAAAAAATATTTAATGTACAGATTCGACTCAGAATTTGATTATAGGTATAGATAACTTTCTCACTCATTACAAAAAAAAAAACAGTATTCACCTCCATCATTTCAATCTGTCTCATATGCAAGTTCTTAGCACTTTGAAGTTGCAGCCTCGTCTCATCTAGCGCAGTCTTCATCTGCATGGACTCATTGTATAACACTGAGAACTGACTTTGAAGGCATTTGTACTCTGTTGTCTCCACTATGACTGACTCGGGGAGTTGACGGATCTGGAAACGAAAAAATCATAACAATAGTGTTAGTACTTTTATTGTACCAAGAGCACAACTAGCATGACTTTGACCAATTTGACTAAATCGCCTTAGCAGTGAGGTGAAGCCTATCTTAGTAGTAGTCTATGGTAACCATGTATTAACCATATATTATATTATAGTGTTTATACCATATATTATATTATAGTGTTTATAACCATATATTATAGTGTTTAGAGTTTATGGAATTATTTGAAACCAACCCATAAATCACATTTTTTTTCTTTTGTTTGTTTTTTTCATATAATATCAAACTCGTGGTGTAGACTATATAGCAAACATTTTATAATCTACATACATGAAGATAGGATAACTATAGTAATACTTTCTTCAACTATCTGGTATCCATAACACAATCCTCGTAGCTTTCCATGGAACTAGATGGTACCATGTATTAATGTCCCAACATATTTATTTATTTAGATTTAGGCAAATATTTAACAATTAAAATGACACTATCTTTTCGGATTTTTTCGTGAATTATATTTGGCTTTTCCGTCTTCCGTGACCATGATTGGAAACATCGGGAACTAAAAATCAATATAAAGCCGCGAAAAAATCTAAAAAGATAGTTTTATTTATACTATAGTAGATAAAATTATAATTACTTACATCCATTTTGAGCTTTTCCAATTCCTTCAAAGTATCTCTGTGCTGTCTGTGCAAGCGGTCTAGTTCAGCAAGTCTATTATTGGCAAGTTCTCTTTGTTCTTCCAATTCTGCTGCAACATCTTCTAACTTAGCGCTGGCAGCAGAATGTGGGGGGCAGGCAGTGCTTGTTGAGGGTCCAGCACTCACTCCACCCGACTGATGATAGCTCTTCAATTTCTCTATTGCTTCGGCTAAATGGTTTTCTAGTTTATCATTTCTGGATCGGATCTAATAAAAAAAGAGATTGTCAGTATCTTGAAGCCTTACGGTAGAGTAAAATCTATTATTATATATTTTGAATTCTCAGTGTAACTGTCTATATATGGTCATATAAATATGATAACTGTTATATTTAGACTAAACGGCTGCACTGATTTTGACAGGACTTTCACTGGCAGATAGGTGATGTTATAAGGAGTAACTTAGGCTACTTTTATTACACAAAAAGAATTAGGGTTCTGCTCAAAAAAATTAAAACGTACCTAGGGAAGCACCCGAGCGAAGCGAAAGTAAGGCGCTAGTAATATAATAATTTTAATCATATAATTTATATTCACATCTCTTTAGAAATCTATTGTCAAGAGAAAAAAAAAACAAATAAAATAGACACAAAAGCAAATACCAAATGGATACTATTTACATATTTTTTTAACTTTGCATTATGAAATAGTCTAATTTTACTTTACAAAAAATAAAGGTTACCTTCATAAGTTCATATTGGAGATCATCAATTTGATTTTTCAGTTCAGCATTTTCCGTATCCCGGCTGTTAACGGCATCTTGTAGCTGTGCAACTCGCAGCGTCATAGCATGGTGGCTCTCATGCAATGTTGTACATAGAGCTTGAAGCCGTCTGTTCTCTGCCGTCACTTCTGAGTTTGTACCGCGGATCACTTCATCTAGTGATGGTGCTGGATTGCCCTCTGAGACAAAAACATGTTAGTTTTATTAAGAACAAAATTTGCAGTGAAATATTAACATTTAAATGTTTTATTAACTATTTTAATTAAAATGTAGAACTAAATTTTATTCTGAATCAATTTTTTTTCTAATTTTGTGTTTATGTGTGTATGTTTTAAACTGAAATAGTACAAAGATTGGGCAGGACCTGAACAAAACATAGACCACTGTTATGCCAAGTGAAACGAGAGTAAATCGTTAATCACAAGTACAACATATGGTACGACTTACTCTTGCTTTATCTGGGTGCATCCCTAGTGCTTAACAACATTATGTTATACCAGGTTATCTGATTAACAAACATACACAAGCATTTATATGTTATAGAAGGCAGATTAAATTGAATGCTAAATGATACTGTGAGACTGATGACAAAAAATATATTTTGATTTAAATAATATTTTGGAGCAAATACAGATCAAAGCCATAGTTAAATTTAAATCTGATTGTAAGCAAATATTTTCCAGTCATATGAATACCTAGCTTATGTTCAGGTAATGTATTTTCCGTTTTTTTTTTTATTGTTTACAGAACACTAAAGGCAAAAAGTAAATAAAAAACAATACATTCATTATTTTATACCTACAGTTATATGTTACTTAGTTCCCCACCCTCAATTTCTCCACCTAATATGAAGCAAACATTCAAATCTAATTCAATTCTATTTTTATATTCAACGGCTCCTAGGAATGCCATTAGGGCACCATTTACTTCACCAATGCCACTTAGAATGGAATATTATAATAGAATGGAATATATGTATGGGACGATGACCCATATAAATGAAAACAAAAAATACTAAATCTGATTACTATTCAAATCTAACCACAATACTGAAATATAACTGTCAATGACAAATTTCTAAAATTAAATTTTTATATTCAGTACCTTCTCCTTCTCCTTTAATAGCTCTCCAGATCTTGTCATTTCTTTGCTGTAATCTATCAAATGCTTGTAAAACTTTGGCCACTGCTCGCTTACTCACTTGCACTCTGTTAGCAAGTTGGGCATCTAATTCCTCCTTATCCCAAGTGGAGAGCTGCATAAGGAATGAAGTTGTTGCTTCATTCTCATCTATAACATTGAAAGTCGGGTTCAAATACTGAAATAAACATTAAATTTTGTGTACATCTTAACACCTAAGAAAAGTTAAGCGCATTTTGCGATATAGAATGTAGAATTCAATTCATAAAAGTAAAAATCAGGAGGACTTCTTCTAACAATAATTTAAATTAAAATTCTTAAGGACTAAGTTTTTCATCAACATTTTTAAATTTAATAATATCATAATATAGAGAAATTGTTGGAAATAAACATTTGTTTTGTGTAAAATTGTTTGAAATTTTGTATGGAATTTGAAAAATGCATTACTTTTATTTTCTGATTCATCAGCAGTCTCAGCATCAAAGCGTTGCAATAACACTCTTATATCCTCATTCAACAAGTTCCAGTATCTATTGACTACACACAATACAGCATCATCTTGGGTTTGTCTTTTTTCTAGTTGTTCAATCCTAGCACGCAATTCTGCTTCACATCTATGACGTTGTTCAATCCTCTAGAAATTATAAATTATATTAATATTTGATTTGATCACTTACATTGATTAATGAATCATCAGGAGTAAAACAATGTTATGAATATTTTAGAATTTTTAGATAATGTTGATATTCTTTTATTATAAAATTTAATTAAAAAAATCACTACAATTATAATAAAAATTTAGTAAGTCATTTTGTTGAACATGAATATCTTAAAAAGAGATTGAATAACTATTTCTCTTTTGTAAAAACAAACAACAATCTCTTTAGACATTTAAAATATATAAGGGTAAAATATATAATCATATGTGTATCTGTGATATTCATCGAGCTGAATAAAATCTACATTTATCAAAATATTCTCATTTAATAAGATCAGTAATGTACATGCATACTATCAAAACAATAACTAATTCCATCATACATTCAAACTACATATTGAAAAATAATTAGTTACAAATAACAGCTGATCATGACATTATGTTTTGAGCTTTTCTTGTTTCATAATGATCATGAACATTTTTTTTTAAATACAGTTTGCAAATTCTTTATTACCTGAGCTAACTTTTTATTTTGGAATTGAAGGACTTTTATGTCCATTTCTTCAAGAGTAGATACTGGACCAATTAAGTGCGGTTCAAAGTGAACCTTTTTAATCGGCGGTTGGCTGCTGCCATTGCTTCCATCATCTGCTGTACGTTTAGACATCTTGATCTGAAAATAGATATGATTTATTCGTACTTTCTTGAGAAAACTGTACTATTGATTAGAAATAAACAGGCAAATACTAAAGTACAATGGGTGTGGAAGTTTTAACATTAAACATGTCTATCAAAGTTTGTCGTATATAATACATACCTGCTTGTCAATATTGACAATTTCGATAATACGGATTTTAAGGCAAATCTATATTAACGAAGATTTTATACGTGTAATGTACAATAAAAGCTTTCATTTTCTATAAACTTTATTCATTTATGTTAAAATAAATTCATATAATAGTATTCAATTACAATGTCCATACCACCTCAGCCAACCTAACTATACCACAGATTATATTTTTATAAAAAAACGTCAAATATAAATCTTGTTCCCACGGCTAGACGTGGGCGTTTAAACGATAAGCGCTTAAAATAGCATGCTTTTTTAAAAAAGCGCTACAGCGCGCTTATACATTCAAGCAGATTTCGTTTAAACGTTGACGGCTACGTTTCAAGAAACTAAACACAACATGAAAAGTAACCTAATGAGAATGCTAATACAACTCAAAATAAAATTTAATTATTGGACCTTATTTCAAAGTACATAAGATTTAATATAAAAATTAAAAATTATATTAGATTAACAATCATATTTCTATCCATATAAGACTCAATATTAAATGAATTCGTTTCATATTAAGCGGCTAAATTACATTCTACTTGTTTACGTAATATTTTTGGCGAATTGAAAACGTATTAATTTTGTTAGTGTTTTACAACACAACGATCAAGCAACTGTTAAACGCTTTTTTCAACGCTTTTTTCAACGCTTGTCGTTATGACAGATGACTTTTACTTAAAAGTGTTCAACGATTAGCAAAAAAGCGTTTCAACGAAAAGCGTTTTTTAAAAACGTTTAAAAAAATAAGCACAACGTTTAAACGCGTTGTCAATTTAAAGCCGTTTATCACTTCTCTACCCACGGCACAATCAATAATTTGTACCACAGATTAATTTTGTACAAAATCATGTTATTGCCAGTATTTTACCTTTTTGGAAAACAGACTGTATATTTAATTTTACAATCATACAGTTTCAGCGTTTCAGCATTGAATAAGGCAATATGCACTGAATAATGACATGAGTTGATTCTAAGCGCTTATAATTAAATATTAAAAAAAAAACTAAGTTCTACTAAAAATTACCAACTTTTTTTTCACCTCACATTAATAAACCAAAAAGAAGAAATTATCGATTAAGTAATTATTATGGCATAAAAAACTACGCTAAGGGTTTAAGTCTAATGTCTATGGATGGACGAAAAAATATTTTTCTTAGAACAATATTTAATTTATTGTGCATATTACATAATTCCCCATAATAAACTATTACAATTTATAACAGATGTATAAAAATAAATAAAAAATAAGCTTAAATCTATACAGAACAATGTACACAAAAACAATGATGAAAACTAAAAGAATGCTCTTAATTAGGAAGCATAATCAATTATTCATTATATTTCTATAAAATATTTGATCTTGGTACATCTTAAGAAAAACTTCATATTTTTTGTCATGGAATGACTTGATTTTTTCGTTTGGTTTAATAACTTCTGCTATACCTCCCATATTTTCTATAGCTGCCTGTACATTATTATAATATCGTGAAGCACAAGCCCCTAAAATGGCTGCTCCAACTAAAACTGATTCTTTTTCAAGTGGCTTTAACACAGGCAAACCTACTGAATCAGCTTGTATCTGGATGAATAATGGATCTTTTGTTATACCCCCACAGATGAGTAAAGATTTAAATGGTGGATAACCCTCTTTCATTAATGCTTCTATAATATGTCTTGTTCCATACTGAAAATAAACCAAAAACATATATAAAGTATATTAATATAACCTTTTAAATAAAACATTAATATATAAGAGTAGAAAAAAACATTATTCAAAGTACAATTTCTTACCGAAAGAGCTTGCATAGTAGCAAGATAGAGTATAGCCAAATTTTCTTCACTATTATTTACAGTTAAGCCAACAATCATGCCTTTCATAGTGGGATCAGCTAGTGGAGAGCGATTACCATGAAAATCAGGCCATACATGGAAGTCCTTAGACAGCAAACTTACATCATGTATACCTTGATTATTTGCCATTTTTGTTAACAATGATCGTAAATGAGCCCTGACCCTAAAAGTGAAAAAAAGAAGATTGACATTTGAGTAAAAGAAAATTAAAAACAAATTTCAAATGTAAAAAATTATAGTAAATACATACTCTCCAGTACTATAAATGTTCAATAATTTTGCACCAGCTGGATGGCTTGTAATAATATGGTCCAATAGCATTCCTGATGCACTTTGACCTGCTTCATTCAGCCACGTATTAGGAACCATAGCACTGAAATATGGGCCCCAAACACCTTTAACCATAATAGGTCTTGTGCTGATAGCCATATGACAAGTGGAAGTACCACATATTAAGCTTAATCTAGTAGACATATTATCATCAATGCCTTTCCCTTTTGCTCCAATCATTCCCACACCACCCGCATGAGCATCTATTATTGAGGCAGCAACTGCTGTACCGGGTAATATACCAAGTGACTTAGCAGCTTCATCAGATAGTCCTCCACAATAATCCCCAGGCATTAAAACTCTCTTACCAATTTTAATAAAGTCATCATTACATAAATCATCAAGACCGATTGTTTTAAGAAAATCCAAATTCCACTTATGCTTACCATCTGTTGAACATTCATAATTCCATTTACATACCAATGAACATAAGGAACGACTTAATGATCCTGTTGCTTTCCAAGTTAAAAAATCAGGAAGATCGAAAAAGAAACCATATTCTGGCCAGCTGTTTGGTAAATTTTTCTTTAGCCAAAGAAGTTTTGGCATTTCCATTTCTAAACTTACTTTACCACCTACATATTTCAGAATTTTATGTCCAGTTTTATTAATAAAATCTGCCTCTGTTTGTGCTCGATGGTCCATCCACATTATGACATTCTGCTCATCATTGCCCGAGTCACTAATTGCTTTTGGATTGCCATTTTTATCCAATGCCACAAGAGAGCAGGTTGCATCAAACCCTATACCAATTATATTTGTCGGGCTAATGTTTTGAACAACATCCTGAAATTAAATTGTTATTCATCTATACTAATATTATAAGTAGGCAACACATAGATTAAAAGATTCTGATTATGAAAATTAAATAGGTTTTATTTGGTTCAAGATTCTGATTATGAAAATTAAGTAGGTTTTATTAATAGGAAGGTACTTTATCCCTAATGACAAAAGCAAATTTTTTATATATCTAGTAGTTTCTGGGTAATATTAATATATTGCAAAAAGTATAGTAAGAACCTGCACGAACACTAGCTAATAAATTGAAGATTATTATTGTATAATGTTATATTACACATAAAATTTACTGCGAACCTTTATAACATATTCACAGCATTTCCATATATCATTAGAAGATTGTTCATAGTAGTTGGGTTTAGGTTTCCATGTTTGTAAATTTTTAACTGATGTCTTTTTAATGTGTCCCTTTTGATCAACTAATGCTGCCCGTACACTGCCAGAGCCAACGTCAACGCCTACAAAATATATATGCTCCATGTTTTTTATGCTGCAAAATAATTACTTAATAAATTTTAAAGAAAGAAATAATAAATCGGTTAGATGATAACATGATTGATGATGAATGAAAATATACTTTATTCAAACAAATTTTTATGCAATGCCACATCATGAATTTGTAAAACTGTAATAATTATTGACTCTGTTCGTACATACCTTAAAACTCAGTTTATACATTATAATCATTAAAGTACTGTAATTGCCTGAATTATCAACAAACAAATATGTAATAAATCGGTGACCTTGATTGATAAGATGGAATGAACGTGTCTATCTAATGAAGTCTAACCTCATAGTTCCTTGAACTTTCACATTAGTTAAATTATTTATTTATGTTTAATTCAATAGCTACATAATATATTTATGAAAAATGTATAATTTTCGTAGCTTTAGTTGGGTTAATACAACCTATGCAATGTACAAATTTATCAATATAAACTCAATAGTTCTCATTCTTTTATTTGAAAAATATATTTTTGCCGCCCTTTACCATTAAAAGATGTCTGTGGAAAAAGGAATAATCTCTATGGGTATCATTGATTTTAAACATAAACAAAAATAAACATAATAATTATTATAGTATATATAATATATTGACAAAGCTACTGGTGGATTTATTCATTTGCCGCCAGTAGGGTATTCAAATTTTGCCGCTTCTATCGATCTCTGCAAGTCAGTCTGAAGATTATTTTTATAATCCAACGACTTAGTAAGATTGCACAAGAAATAGTTTTTGGGTATACTTCTGAGCTAATAAAAGCTCAATCATGTACCAAAGAGAATGTAAACACTATGTCATGTACTACTTATAAGGCGGGATAAAGTAAGCCTTAATACTACTTACACAATAATGTACTTTCCCGATTTCAGTCATATATTTTTACCAGCCATAATTTCTTGAACTAACATTAGCAAATTGTTGAATTTGTCTCATTGTTAGTAATGAACCATATTACATGTTGAATCGTTTGTGATTCAACAATCAACATGTAATTAGAAAGAAATTAGATATGAAACTTTAGGTAACTATGAATCTTTTTAGTTTCTGTAAGAAAAAAAAAAGTTTTGTCCCCAAATTTGCCGCCCCTAAAATCTTCCGCCCTAGGCTCCAGCCTACTGAGCCTGCTAGTGAATACACCACTGGTCACAAAGAATCTAGATTCTAGAGCCTTCAGCCTACATTTGGCTAAACTGCTAAAGTAGGTACTGCACGTTGCTGCATGACCTTTACCGAACCGACCGACATGACCGAACGAACATTTAGCCGAATGTAAAGGCATTCAGTTATTTATTACTCGTATCTAGACAACATTATTGGTTTATAATAATAAATTTGTCGTTTTTAATCATTATTTGTTTATTTAATTTTATAAATATTGTATTTATTTATACAACGTACATACTTTCATAATACATAATATATATGTAATTTTGATTTTTGATCTCATCTGCCAACCAAGTCGGACCGTGTGATCTTACCACTACGCCCATGTAGTCTAGATAAAAAACTATTATTTTTATTATATACTAAACATATGTTTTAATGATTGGCTAGCAAATTGCACTCAAGTGAATTGCAAGCAATACTGAATACGTATTTGAATAAAATGATTGTCTATAAAGTATGGCGATATGCTATCCTTGTCCTTTTCCCTACACTTTGTGCAAGTTACAGCAGAATAGGAATAGTTTAAACCATGGATGGTTTAAACAATTAAATACATCAAATAAGGCGTAGGGTAGAAGTTGACTTATTTAGTCAACTCACCAGATGCGTGTTTTTTGACAGTTGACTTATGTTGGAGGTCATCAATAAAACAAGAACATGTTCCATGCATTCATATATTCAGTACTTTTATAATCGTCAATACGTTTGTACCTACTTATAAAAGCTACCACCGGTTCGGAAAACAGTGCTGCTGAGAAGAGCCGGCAAGAAACTCAACAGTTAATCTTTTAAATAATGAGTTACATAATTTTTACAATAAACATTTTCAGTATTACAAACAATCTATGACTAGTCACTACAGGATGGTACGAGATCTGCCCCTCCGTCAATCGCGGGGAAAACAAAAGAATCTCCGCGTCCTTTTTATTTTTTTAAATACATTCTTATCGGCCAATATCACATAACCACATGCCATAGACATACATAAATCATTAAAAATTAATATTATTTTCCATTAAAACGCTCAAATATAAAAGTGCCACCTTACACTTATTAAATATTAAGTCGTTTCAAGTTTCAACATTGACTGTATTATATATAAACCGCTGGTCGTAGAAACGTGAAATTTGGAGAAAGTATTCCTTTCTTATGTAGGCATCCGATAAAAAAAGGTTTTTTCGAAATTCATCCTATAGGGTATCCTTAGTGTGTAAAATAGTGGGGGATTAAAGATTATATGAAACTCTGTCATTCTTAATATGAAATACACAGAAAGTGGTGTTTATGTTTAAAATAAAAAATATATTTATTTGATTTTTTCGAAATTAATCCTTTAACAGGGGTAAAAGGCGGTAATAAAGTTTATATCGGCAAAGAATTATTTATGATCAGAATTACTTGAACCTTGGTATTAATGCTCTTCAATACAATGAAATAAATATGTTTTAGCATTTTTTGAAATTCAATTCGAGGGGTTAACCTACAATTTCCTCAGTTTTTTTCTTTTGGGAACAAATGATATCCATTTTCTTTGCATCCTGGTACTGCATACCTAATTTGTTATTTTTATTAAATTTTAAATATCCACGCTTTAAAGCTTTACAATATTCTGAGAATCAGTGATCACGACATCTGGCGGGAGAAAAGGGCAAAATTCTTCCCCATTCTTTTTTTGCGTTTTTTTCTAACTCTTGTGAATCTAGGCCAGTAAAACGTAGTGGTGACATTCTCTTTGATCTAGGCTATTTGTTGAGGCGCGATCTGTCTCAAATCTCAATTGTCAATGTCAAAATCTCAAATACATAAAACATGAATAAAAATTCAAAGCATGGATGATTAATTAAAAAGTAACTAGCAGCGTAAATAAAAAGATTATATGTAAATAATCAAACTATTTGACATATTTACTTCTTTCAATATTTAAAAAAATACACTTTTCGTATTAATTTAACCATGGTTAGATTTAAAAATAGGTAATACATGAGTAATAATAAAAAATAACATTTTTTTTAATTTATATAATATTCAATAAATAGAATAGTAAAACTTTATAATTTTTTCAGGTATATAACTATGGAAATACAAGCACCATCAATTCCTGATTGTAAGCCTTTATATTTTAAATCAAAGATATTGTACGATACACTAGTCGAGAAGATTCAGCAACTACATGGAGATTTTGGTATGGCTGCCGTTAAAACTGGTTTAGTGGCTAAATATTGTAATGAAAAAACCAGAATAGCGATAATAAGATCAAGACATGGCCCTCACAGATTTGTAACTAGTAGTTTACCATTTATAACAAAAATAGGTAAACTAGATATTACTTTAAAAACTCTTCATGTAGGTGCTACAATGAAGCATAGTTTTAAGTTTATTCAAAAATATCAAAGATCATATTTAGATTCCATGTGGTCAAAACTGAAAACAGATGAGGAAAGAAAAGCTTTAGAATCAGCTGTAATGGACTTTACTAAAACAGATGTTTCACTAAATATTGAAAATATTGGCTAATGATTAATATTAATAATTATTTAGAATATGTGTTAATTACTAAATGAAACTTCACAGTAATTACACATTTAAATATAAGATATTAATGGCCATTTGTACCGAGAAAAATAAAAATGTAAATGTGATAACTATAAAGTTTGTTTTGCAAATATCAATCAGTTTAATTAGATAAGATCTAATTCAATTCAATTCTTTAGTTTCATGGCTTCTAGAAGTGTAGTTTGGGCATTAGAGACTTATACAATTATGAAAATTACATTAAGAATTTAGTGCATTTGGCCGTAAGATTGCAATTTTATGTTACATGTAAATATATTGACTTGATTTAATAAAAATTTAGTCAATTTAACTATAATACAATTTTGTACTTATTTTATTATTTTTAAAAAAAATTTAAGGTTAAGTAAGAATTTCACAAACTATAATAAGCTAAGTGTGAATGGTTATATGATGAGAAAGAGATAATAAGAATAAAAATAAAAATCATACACAATAAAGGTAAGTTAAGCCCTGTATAAAAATAGTTTTTTCCGTAATGTAGACTCAAATATTGGTACTTGAGCTCGTCTGAATTCTGTACATATTGATGAAACTGAATCAGTAACTGATGTAAAAATATTTAATAAATCCTCTTGTTTTGCTCTTTGTTTGATTTTGCTACACAAAAATTGTATAAATATTGAACCCAAATTTTCAATTCTGAAGGCCTCATATTCAGGGGCAGTGGCCCAATAGATGAGGAAGTGTGTCTTTTTCAAGTATTTATCATATGAACTGGGCCCATCGGCAACTAATTTTGTATCGACTTCAGCTTCCTGTTCACTCTGACACGCTTGAATGATTAGCACCTTGGGCATACCATAGAGTTTATGTGATTCATCAGAATCTAACAAATTTTGTATATCTTGAATTTTAATTTTCATCGAGTCTGCTGTATATATATGACCTCTTACTCCATGAGATAAAATACAAAGCATAAATATACTATCTTCAGGGTGAATTTTATTTTGAATTACATCTTTCAAAAATTGAAATACTTCCTTGTGTCCTAAGTTAGATTTACTTATTACAAAAAAATTAAGGTCTTTCATTGTTTTTTCTAATGCAATAACATCATAGCTAGAACCTGCTCGATCAGACAAATTAATCTTGTTATGAAGTTGAATGCTCTCTTTACTTGGATAAAAATTTTCTTGATTTATAATGCAACATACACCCACTCTATTACGGTTCTTTATTATATAAGCATCATTTTGAATTTGAGTATCAGATTTTAGATTAGGCATGGGTTCTTCACCCATTTGTAATTGATTCAGAATGTCATACATTTCCATAAAGTCATCTTTTTTAAATTTAGATGTTTCTCCAGTATCATTTAAATCTGACTTATACTTTTTAACTAACGAGTTAGTACTTTGTTGTTGATTAATATTGCTATGATTATTTAATTGACTCTGTATTTCCTTTATAGTCAATGCAAATTCTGTGAGGCCACCGAAGCTCTCAAGTATTCCTACAAGTTGATCCATCTCATAATTGTTAGTGTATGTTTTCATATTTGTATTGTATTGACCCAACTTAATAAATTTTTTACATATGAGTTCTAAGAAAACTACTTCAGCGGCTTCACAATTTGAAACATCAATTTTATATGATAATAAAGTTTTTTTCAATTTAGTCATATGTTTAGTTGTCATGGATTCACATAATCTGTATAAAACTTTTTTCATTGGATCGATATAAATATAAACATGAACATTTTCTGGTAAATAATGTTTTTTTATGTTACTTACATTAAATCCCAATTTTCTTATAACATTATAAAGGCGACATATTGCAAGAGCTTCTAAGACTTCATATTTCCATGTCGGACGACGTTGAGCATATACAGCCCACTCATAAAGCAAATTAATATGATTAACTGAAAGATCTGTTGATACTCTTTGATAAACGATCAGGCGTTGCAAAGCTGTTTCGGGAAAATCGTATAACAAAAATACCAATGATATAATATCATCTGGACTGATATCCTCTTGTACTTTTAAAATAATATCAAGGTCAATAGTATTTATATTTTGAAATAATATATCTTCGGTTCGAGTTTCTGCATCTGATCGTAGCATTTTTAATATTTGTTTCACTCACAATTTATAACCGAAATTGAAAAATAAAATATAATTAGCGACTAAAGTATACACACAAATAACAATATTAGTAATAAATGTACAACTAGAGACACGTTTTATATAGGATATTCCTTATTTAATACGGAATACCTACATATATATTAACCATGGATGACAAATAAAAATATTAACAATATATTATGCACCTATTATCAACTATGTATAAGTTGACGAAGACAACAATACGTTCGAAACGACAATCAAAGTGTTGAGCTAAAGGTATATTATCAAACAAAGAATTGTTACATGAAAATCAATAAACTTCATTGTGCGATTCAAGTGTTAAGAAATCAGTTTTGAAATAATATATTTTCTGTTATATTTTATGCAGACATATTATATCTTCAACATTTACTTAGTATTTAGGGTATCTACGATTTAAATAACGTATTTAGGTAGTTCCGATCATTCCGAACGTGTCATTACGAAACGGGATTTCCCAAAGTATTAATCATTGGAAACGATGTAAGTATTATGTACTTATATTTTTTTTTTATTATAGGCATTTAAATATAAATAGCATGACGTAGTCTATAAAATATATACAGTCCTAATGATCATAAGATATTCCGGTAATATTAACAAATTGCAATTTTTCTTACTAAATAAATATAACAACGATTCTATTCCATGTCGCTTTTATTCTACGTAACTCCTGAAAGCCAGTGCTTTTCGGAAAACAAATTTAAAAATGTTACATAAGACAGATTGTTTTGTTTAAAAAATAGCTATGAACAATAAGTATGCGTAAGTACAAATTTGTGTTTAGACGTTCAATCAGAAATTTACATTTCGATGCCATTTTTCGAGGGGATATTTGTAATGTTTTTTAGGGTTTTATATTTTTAATGAAGCAAGTTTTAATTAACTGCACTAGCCATGTGGGCCATGCTACTTAAATATGCTGCTGTGCTATAATATTACTATTTAATATAGGAATTGAATAGAATTAAATGTCGCCAACATATAATAAAATTCAATAATTATGGCGACGGCCATATTTTACGCAGTGGCGCTAAAATAACGCACATGTAGCAAATAAAACATAATTTTTTGGTAGATTTGTAAGATTTGCAGACAGCTTAATGCGCCATTGATAAAACGGTAACGTAAACAGACTGCTCAAGTCTCAAGTCTTAGCTGCAGTTGAGTATTTTGTGACAGAAAATTACTATATTATTGGATCTATTTTGTGCCAACGGACATTTGAATTTGCGACTTCACGATTTGCCATGCCAGCTATATAATAAGAACATACGGAGTCTGAATATCCATAGAGTATAACAGACGTCAAGGTCTCTTCTTAATCTGTATAGTATCAGTATAGTCTTTATTTTTATTTTGTAAAGTTTGTCAAGATCAAATGTCATACGTCAACTTTATTTGACATCCATGTACGTCATATTGACAGCTGAATCATGAAAGCATTTCTCAATCCTAAGTTCTAAATATTTTATGGTTTTTTATGAATTTTTATGAATTCTTGTTTAAGTATAAATTATGTCTATTACTAAAGTAGAAGTTTTAAGACTTTATAAAAACTTGATGTTATATTCTAAGTCTCTAAAATTCACCGACGTTGCATATTATAAAAAAAGAATAACTAGTGAATTTAAGCGTAATAAAGATCTTGATAAAGCTGAAGACATAACTTTCGCATATAAGGTAAATATCACTACATATTATAAAACAAAGTTACCTTGTTTTGTTGTTGTTTGTCTAAATGAATGCAATAAACTCGAAAACTACCCAATGGATTTTCATGAGTTTTAGGTGTATATTTCATTAAGGGTTTGTGTAAATTGGCTGAAATATGACGGTGGTCATGACAAAAAGTCATGCCAAAACAATGTATTATTGAATTATTCCTCTTAAAAAGATCTGTTAAACTGTAGCAAAGCTATAATGTAAGGACCCCGAGCAAACTGGAGTAAGTCACTAGTTTTGATAAAATATGATTCATAAAATTCTTTATGACTGAATTTTTAACAATTAACAATACTTATTTTAAGTCTGAATAATCCATGGTTATGTAATGAAGAAATCTTTGAAATAATTTGAATATATCCATATAAACTTATTATTTGTCTATTTCAATTACATTACTTTAATAAATATTTTTTTAGCTACTTTCAATTAGACAAAGTATATCTACTTTCTGAAATATTTTCCTATTGTAATTTTCAGAAAGGGGAAGCTTTGCTTCAAAGAGGTTCTGTTGTATAAAATGTTGGGCACAAGAAATAAATTATTATTCCAGAGATATTGGAATCCATTCATTAAAATATGTGTACCAAAACATACCATAGATTACTCACAAGTACCAAAAATTAATGAAAGTGACTTGATAGAAAATTTTGTAAGAGGATCAGGACCTGGTGGGTCTGCTGTCAATAAAAATTCTAATTGTGTAGTCCTCACTCATCTTCCTACAGGTAAAACTGAATGATTGATATATCAACATATATTTATAATGCTTTTATGAATATGTTTTTTCATGATATCTCAAAATTTACACTGTTTAACTTTACTTATGCAGAGTTAAATCTATAGGGCTTTGTTTTTTTTATCTTAGGTTAATTAAGGTTATATGCATGATGAATTAAAATGATTTCACCACTCGTGCTTGTTCATCAATAATATTTTTTTAAATAATTTGATCAGGTGTTGTTGTCAAGTGTCATACTAGTCGATGTCAGGATGAGAATCGAAAAAACGCACGTGAAATGTTAGTATCAAAATTAGATGAAATATTCAATGGTAAAAACAGTGTGTCAGCTCAAAAGAAAAGGATAGAAGAGCAGAAATATAAAAAGAATGAATATAAAAAGAAAAAAAAAGCTCAACTTAAAGAAGAATGGAAGAAAAGGGAAGGATTGTTGTAGTTGATTGTAAAATTTGTATAATAATGTTTATTTTTCAATTTTAGTTAAAAGTTTTATTATTAATGCTTAGTACTAAATAGCTAATAGGAATTATAAATAAATATTAAAACCTTGCTTAGTGTGTTTTTATATTTAGTTACATTCAGCAGTTTTACAAAATAAAAAAATACAACAAATATATCCTTAATTACAATAAGATCCTTATTTAGTGCTTGATCATAATATAATAATAATTAATAATGTATATTTAAATAAAACTATCTTTCCGGATTTTTTCGCGGATTTATTTTGATTTTTGGTTTCCGACGTTAAAATAAATCCGCGAAAAAATCCGAAAAGATAGTTTTATTTAAATGTCAAACATTCGCGTAAATCTAAGAAAGTATTAATAACGTATATTTCATATTCATAATATAATACCCAAATAATAATTACAGTTCAATTAATATGTTAATGTTATACTTATACTGAAATTAGTGACATGAACTGTTCTAATTTGTGCATCTCTGAATATCCGTAGAAAGTTTGAACTGATTTTTTAATCACTATTAAAAATTACGAAATTATGGAACTTTGATTTAAAATCAATTATCTCATTTTTTGCTTTGGGATATTTTTTATAGTTAGAAAATCGGGGTCTCATCAGGAATAATCAAACAGTTCAAATAGATGTCCACAGATGGCATTAGGTATATGCATCAATCTGTTCTTTATATTTTAATAAAATTAAGAAAAGAAAAATATAGATCTGATAAATATTAGAAAATATAGAAAATAATAATTTCGTTAATCAATTTGTGTATGTAATTTTATTTTACGATTTGTTTAAATTAGTTTTTCATTTTCATAAAATAAAATAGTTCCACAGTTTGCGGTTTAACGACATCTATCGTCTATTTAAGCAAACAAAAATAGCTTGTTTTAGGGCTTTCTATTTAATATCACAGATCATATAATACTATACTAGTACTACTATCTTTGTATGGGATGGAGCTGGAGCTGTATTATATTTTAAGTACCTGAGCGACCGAGCCTCGCTCGGAGTTTTTGGTCAAAAGTACAATTTTCTTTTTAATTTGGCTTAAAAACAAAAAAAAAAAACTAAAAACCTGATTAAGTATAAAAATAAAAGTAATAACTTTCTATCCCACCGGGATTCGAAATCTAATACTTTTGATAGTAAATCTTGCGTCTTGATTGCTTGACTGTGCGAAATTATTAACATATTTTCCGTGAAATAATGCGAAAGAGAACTGCATGAAAACTCGAAAATACGCGTTTTCCCAGACATAAGACTGATCTAGATCGATTTTTCGCCCCCGAAAACTCGCACATGCCCAGCGAAATCCTTAAGAGTCGTTTCCGAGATCGCCGGTGTAAATAAATAAATAGATAAGAATTGCTCGTTTAAATATATTATTAGATTAGATAGATAGATTATATCATGGTGCGAGGTGACACATCAGTATCATATAAATTAGGAAGTGACAACATTCAATCAATTTTATCGATAAAGATTTTTACAGCAAAATATCTATCGATCATCTATTGTACCAATAATGTTTCATCACTATGAAATTACGTTACATGTAAAACAAATCGCATTGTTTTCTTATATTATGGAAATATTTAAAAATATTTACACGTTAAACGTAAAATTTCTTTGACAACAATGAATGAATACTACAATTATCAATGATTTAGTACCTACCTTACGCTCCAAGTATTTAGGTCAGAGCAAAAATATTACGCCATCTTTATAAATCATAGGAACATTCGTTAGTGAAAAGTAATGGTTTAACATACTCCATTGAAGGGCCGTCTTTAATCTATTGGAGGCCCTGGGCACATAGGCGTCACGGGGCCCCTGTGTAGATAAGAGTAGATAAACAAAATTCTAAAATTCTCCAACAATTATTTTTATTTCATTACAATCGGTAGTCTTATGTCTGGGAAAACGCGTATTTTCGAGTTTTCATGCGATGTTCTTTCGCATTATTGTCGGACACAAAGAAAACTTATTACTTTTTTGTATTTATTCAGATTTTTAAATTAAAAAAAAAAATGGTTCTCACAACCAAAAACTCCGAGCTAAGCTCGGTCGCCCAGGTACCTACTATGATATAATATAGTCTATAGCCTTCCTCAATAAACAAGCTATCTAATGCAAAAAGAATGTTTCAAACGGGATTACTAGTTCCTGAGATTAGCGCATTCAAACAAACACTCTGCCTCTTTATGTCATTAGTATAGATAGAATAGATAGGATCTTTTTATTAATGACGATAACAAGAAAATAATTTATTTCGTAAATTATCTATGATAGCAGAGAGGTGCCTCCTATCACCTATGACTTTATTTAGCAGACTTAATTTTTATGGTCATTGATCATATGCTAAATAGATGTCACCATTAGCGATATATTTCATACGTATATTACCTACCCCAAATGAACTATAATTTATTTGCGAACTTAAGAGTATATAGTACTTTATGACGACATGTTTGGCTTAGTTTGTAGTGACCCTACTTGTTGTGCCAGCGGTCGCGGGTTCGAGTCCCGCTGAGGGCATTTATTTGTATGATGAACACGAATACTTGTATTCCAGTCACGGGTGTTTATATTTATAATATGTATGTATTTAAAAGTTATATAATATGTGTAGTGTGTCAACTATTTTGTATCCATAACACAGGCCTCGTAGCTTACCATGGAACCAGATGGTGCTGTGTGTTAATGTCCCAACATATTAAATATAGATTGATTTTACTTGTAGTACTTTGTTTGAATAAAGTATAGTTAATAAGTTAGAGGAATTTTTAAGTTTTTCAATTAAGGTTATTTTGAAGGTAGTTAGGTGGACTTCTAAAGTTAAATTTCAAAATATAAATACATAGTATTTATATACTTATATGTACATAATACATATGTATATCCATTGCTCGCCAAGCTTTCAAACGTCTTTGTTATCGCAGGTATGCTTTAATCCTAACTTATTGCTGAGTTGTGTAATGTAATATGTAATTCAGCATCGCTGCTAGCTGTTTGAAGTTTGAACGCCGGCGTGCAATTCCGATTTCGCTGAAATTTGTTAGGAAGGTGACTCATGTAAACTGTTAGATAAGATAGATTAAAATAAGGGTGGCACTGCATACTTAGGGGTGTAACTAAAAATTTCAAGTTCACATAAGCGTGTGGGGTATCTTTGCATAGGTTTTTAAAACTTCAGATAGAGGTTTTTAAGTTTCCACCCTATACTTCAAAAATTAGAGAGGGGGCCACAATGTTCACGATTTTAGAAGAAAATAACTCTACAACTATCCACTTATAATAATTTATCTAAATTTTAAAGATCTGTTCAGAGATACATACCTCACACGCTTATGTGAACTTATTTTTTTTCATCCCTCAGTTACTTGGAGATACATAAGTAGAAACCTATATTTTTATTTTTTGTAATTTAACAACAGAATTGTGTTGTCGTTTACATAAGACACTGACCAATCCAGCAATGGAGCTCTAATAGTCTCTAAGTAAAATGATTGTGACATACGGACAGACGGACATGGCTATTGACTAAATTATATAAGTTCCGTTTTAGCCTTTTGGATATGGAACCATAATAAAAATTCGGCGATTTCGCACTCGTCTTTTTTTTCATTTGAAGCGGTAACTTTATTAATGTTATAGGTATTTTGACAATGATTTTGATCATTATATGATTGCTCGATTTGCCGCCCCCCTGGCCGTGTCACACGCGTGTACTATAGTCAGCAGGAAAGTGTTTATTTTGTAACTTATTTATTAATAAAAAACTAGCGACTTACCCTCGCTTCGCTTGGGTTCGTCCCTAGGTTGCTTCCCAAAACAAAATTATTAATTAATTTGGTTTTAATTTTTTTCGTGGGACCCTATCTTTTTTTTCTAAAATAAAAGTAGCCTAAGTTATTCCTTATTACGTCACGTCAGCTATCGGCCAGTGAAAGTCCCGTCAAAATCGGTCCAGTCATTTCAGAGATTAGCTGGAACAAACAAACAGACAGACAGACAGTCAATAATTGTAAAAAATGTTGTTTTGGTATATGTACCGTGTATAGATACATCCATATGCATTTAGTAAAAAGCGGTTATTTTAATATTACAAACAGACACTCCAATTTTATTTATCTGTATAGATATCTTTAATTAGCCACGTTAGATTACTGCCGCGCTTTTCATAAAAGCACATGGAGTACGAGCCCAGGGCTCTAGGCTTAATGCGAGCTAAGAGCTTTCCTAACCGTTGAGATTCAAATAACAAAGGCTTTCAAATTTAAAATACCTTAAAAACATACTGACCGTCCTTATTTACATATTTTGACTACATAAAAAGGTCCCAAACTTTGTACTCATGGTCATTTTATTCGTTTTACTTTAGCTATTTTGCGTTCTATTGTGTAAGTTACCTTTTTCTGCTGATATTTAAAAAAAAAAACAAGTTTTTTTACTACACTTCATTAATAAATATAAGAACATCAACTAATCTTATTAAATTATTACGAAATTGAATGAAAAGTGCGAAAAATTAAAATAATAGATATAATTAGGTATTATTTTAATTTTAAGGAATAATTTAATTTTTTTTTCGTACCTGTACCATGCTCTTGAAAGTTTATATTTTATCTTTCGAAGTATATGGAAGTCACGCCTCACGTGTCACTAATAATCAATCAGGGGAAAAGATTATATCATAAGTATCTTCCAGTTTCATTATTAGCATTGAAAATATGTGTGGTACACTAACATGTGTAACCTACCAACCACCACCTACTACCAAACTTTTTATTTATCACTAATATGTATTTAAATTAAAAAGTTTGAAATTAAACTAAATATCTTTCTCATTTTAGTTTATGCGGTTTTATTTTATACGTTTAAAGAGTTAGTATAGATTTCTCAGAGATAACATGTTTTTCCGCAGTAAAAAGTATCCTATATGTTGACCCGGATAACCAGCTCATAACCGTACCAAATTTTATCAAAATCTGTCCAGTTGTTTTAGCGTGATGTGTTCCCAGACAGACAGACAGACAAATATAACATAATAATTACTATTTCAATAAGATTTTCCATAAAATATTTACAGTTAAAGTACTAGCTGTACTTAGCTTTAAACTACTAACTAATCTACAAATGATTAACTTTATAATTTTTATTTATAAATGTATTTTTTTTTTATATTTGTGAGGAATATTATTTAACTTTTTTTCGCAGATATGAAAATTAAAACAGTACAATTTTATGCTTTTAACTTTTTCTATATTGTATTTTCCTTCATGGTAAGCGGATTATAATGCACCCTCTTGCTCCCTCCTCATAATATTTATTACTGCTATATTGCCTAAATAAAAAAATATAATTAAGTCTCTACAACTGATTGTGGAGATCCAAGCGTATACTACGAGTAAAAGAGAAATCTTATTTTTTCCCCGGGAGATTCCAAGCTATAACTTTTATTAATATATACAGTCCATGTTGTTTTATATTAATTTAGGTGTTTATCCTACAGTATATCTCGGCCTTAATGCGATTACGATTATACTTATACGGTTACAGCGAACTTAATGAAATCCAAAAGATATAGCCTCGGGAACCAAGCCAGAGAATCTACGAGTAGAAATTGTGCCTACAAGGTTGTAATTATATAAATTAATGAGTAAAATTAAGAAAAGTGGGGCTCATTATTTAAATAAATAAATATGTTGGGACGTTAACACATAGCACCATCTAGTTCCATGGTAAGCTACGAGGCCTGTGTAATGGATACCAGATAGTTGATACACTACACATATATGACTTTAAATACATACACAATATAAATATAAACACCCATGACTGGAGTACATTTGTGCTCATCACACAAATGAATGCCCTCGGCGGGTCTTGAACCCGCGACCGCTGGTACAGCAAGGATCACTACAAACTGAGCCAAAACATGTCGTCATTATTTGCTTTTGTATATCTAAAATATATTCTCTAATATCTTATAATAAGTAAACTTCATATTTAGGATAATAAATCATCATCAAATAGGTTGAATAAAATATATATTTCTAATAATTGTATGTAGACCTAAGTGCCTCGTTCACACTGTACCGACCTTGACCCAAATATCGAGTTCTGTGTGCCCTACAATTCTCCCGGCTCGGTTTCAAAATGCGATTGGAGCTTAAAAGATGAGGTAATTACGATGATACATGTTGTGTTAAGCTTGCAATCCTATCCAAAGCTTATGACCAGGCATATTAATATAATGACGTAGTCTATATTTCAGCTACGTATAGGTAGGCCCATGATGGATAGTGGTTAGGAGTCGTGGATTTAATATCCGTACAGTAAGAAACGTTTGTAATAGTTTTATAAATGTTTGGTCCAGATTTGTTTGATAAAAGTAGCTGCATAATGCACTGCTGTCTGCTGTTGAGTATATTTCCACAAATTCTGCGATGAAGAACATTTATTGAACATTAATGAAGGTTTTATATAGGTAGGTATATATTCAATTGTGCTGTCTTTTGTTATAGGTTCAAGATTTACGATTTACTCCCTTTGTTTACATAATTAATTTATACATATAATAAAATTGTAACTAAGCCATATCTGTACATAAAATATTTTTTTGGAAAATCTAATTAAAGTAGGATTTTTATCGATATAGAAGCCAAAACTATAGTTTTTAGAACTTTTGTCTGTCTGTCTGTCTGTAACCGCATCACGAGAAAACCACTGGACAGATTTTGATGACATTTTGGTACGATGATAGCTGGTTATCCGGATCAACATATAGGATACTTTTTACTGCTGGAAAATATCTCATCTCTGAGAAATCTATACTAAACGCTAAAACGTAATAAGGGTCGAACCCGAGCGAAGCGAGGATAAGTCGCT
Source organism: Fabriciana adippe (assembly GCA_905404265.1). Taxonomy (NCBI): domain Eukaryota; kingdom Metazoa; phylum Arthropoda; class Insecta; order Lepidoptera; family Nymphalidae; genus Fabriciana; species Fabriciana adippe. The sequence continues at coordinate 13,579,614 of FR989989.1, forward strand.
AGTTTAGAATAATAATCTTATTTTTTTTATGTCTTTTCCATTTTTCATGACATTGGTTACTGGCAATGTGATCATGCTCTACTGATACGAAAGTTGAAACCATTAACATGAGAATTGTATTGGAATTATGACAGATAGGATGTGAAAATGTGTATACATCGATTTCTCAGTAACGCCACTACACTCGTTGTTACAATTAATGCAAACACTAATATTTTTAATTAAACATAAATAATTTTTATTTTTGTCTTAATTGAAAAAATAAAATAAAATAAAAATAAATTATCACCTCGTTGAATTCCTTTCACCAAACTTCTTTTTGAATTTTTATAGATATATTTTAGTTCTAAAGGTAGAGTCATGATATGCAGTAAGTTAGGCACTAGTTCGTTTAACTGTTCTTCGCTGTGTAAAAGTTTATGAAGATATTTGGATATTTAGGCATATGTAACTAAAGAACATGTACAGAGACATTGTTGAAAGAATTGAACTTAGATAATATGACTTCTCCCGTAAAAAAACGTTTTTCATTATGTTCAGTAATCTAAGTTTTACTGAACATAATGAAAAACGTTTTTAACGGGAGAAATCATGGACAAAACTTAAACTGAGATGTTTAACTCTTTATTAATTTTATTAAAATTGAGCTAACTTTAGCATTCTCGTTAATATTATATATTACTAGAAGACCCGCGGCTGCGCCCGCATTCAATCTACAAAAAAAAAAAATCTTTAGTTTTATATTATACAGCGTATTCATATTATATTGTTCATACAAAAATACTAAAATCGCGATTAAAAAATGGAGGGTGGGGGTAGGAGGGTGAAAAATGCTATACGACCTATTCTAATACCTACCAAATATACAAAAAAAAGATCATTAAAATCGGTCGAGCCGTTTCGGAGAAGTGCGACCACAAACACTGTGACACGAGATATGTATATATTAGATTATGACTATAATTGCTTTTAAGTACATACATTATACATAAATATTGAGTTCCTGATCCAATTGACCGATCCGGTCATTTTGATGGGAGATGTTATAGAAAAATAACCAGGAAGACAAACAATAAATGAGGACCTTATGGTCTGTAGCCATATTTACAACCCACTAGACTATCGGTCTTATCCTTTTTTTATATCTTTTTGTACAAGTGAAATAAAAAAATAAATCACAGTCTCTTGACCCACATATCCCACAGCCTCTCATATTGTTCCTTATGAATTATTTACACTTTTGACCTTTGGCTCAATATGAAAGCTCTTTGCTCAAAATTTTAACTGCCTTATATATTTACAATATAATACATTAAAATAAGGACATTTTAAATTATCTATACATATAATAAAATTGTAACGAAGCCGAATCTGTACATTAAATATTTTTTGGAAAATCTTATTGAAATAGACTTTATTATCGATACAGAAGCCAAATCTATAGTTTTTAGAATTTTTGTCTGTCTGTCCGTCTGTCTGTCTGTCTGTTACCGCATCATGGGAAAACCACTGGACAGATTTTGATGGAATTTGGTATGATGATAGCTGATTATCCGCTTCAACACATAGGATACTTTTTACTGCGTGAAAATATCTCATCTCTGAGCTAAGCATTAAAACGTAACTAGTTGCTAGTTATGTAATAAATAAGTATTAAAATATTATATAATAAGGTAAGAAAAATAATAATTGCAATAATATAAATTATTCGAATTTTATGCCTCATTTTTGCTTTTAATAAAAAAAAAGTAGCTATAATATTGCCCTAATGAATGTTATATTGTAAAGTTTTTAATTGAAGTTGTTAATTTTAATTTTTCGTTTATTATTTAAAAATTGAAAAATTATAATAAGACTTTGTTGTTCGATTTGGAAAAAACCTCAAATAAATCGTTATCATTAAACGTAAAGTGTCTTAAAATCACATGAGAAAATCAACATCAGATTCATTGATTTGTTTAAGTATGAGAAGAGCTTTTACATAAATAACCACAAAGAAAGTACAGAAAGTTTCTAAAAATAAGCATTTCTGCGATGTACGGAAAAAGAATTGTAGAGTTCTTTATTTCGCATAGTGTAAGAATTTGTGGGTGGTCTTTATTATATAACAACTATAACTTATCAGTACCTACTATAAACGACTATAAAAATATAGTTATCAAATGGTTAAAAACTTCTGTAATATCTATTTACTTATAATTGTTAGTCACTATTATAGATTATTATCTATACTAATACTATAAAGAGGAAGGTTTAGATTGTTTGTTTGTTTGTTCGCACCGAATAGGCTCCGAAACTACTGAACCGATTAAGATGTGGTAAGAAGATAGTTTGAGACCCTGGAAAGGATATAGGATAGTTTTTATTCCGGAAATCATCCCTTAAGGGAGTGAAAATGGGGATGAAAGTTTGTATGGGGAATTAACCTAATAATAAAGGAAATTACAAATATACTTAATCTAATATATTTAAACGAGCAATTCGTGTTTATTTATTTATTTATATCGGCAATCTCGGAAACGGCTCTATTTCGCTAAAATTTGTTACGTGTGGGCTTTTCGGGGGCGAAAAATCAATCTAGTTTAGTCTGGGAAAACACGTGTTTTCGAGTTCTCATGCGGTTTTCTATTCCACGCAAAATATGGTCGCTAATTTCCACAATCACAGGTGTTTGGGTTCGAATCCCGGTCGGATACCACGTTTTAGTTTTGTTGTAACATTGAAAAATTTTTTTTGCCGTTTCGGTATAGGCCCAATTTTCAGTGAAAGTGCGACATCGCCCTAGTGTCGTGGGTTTTGGGACTACGCGGCTGATTGGAATTTCAAAAGATGCGCCTTGATGAGGGCTACACAAAGCAATGGAGATGAGACGAGACGGAACGGAAACGGAACGGAAACGGAACGGAACGGAGACGGAACGGAGACGGAGCGGAGACGGAACGGAGACCGAACGGAGACGGAACGGAGAGGGAACGGAGACGGAACGGAGACGGAACGGAGACGGAACGGAGAAGGAACGGAACGGAGACGGAATAGACGAGACGAGACGAGATGACACGAGACGAGACGACAGAAGAGACATTTATGTGTATGTATTCCTTTGGCAGATTCATTTTCAATGTACTCGAAAGTCGTGGCAGACACGAGATCTGTGATTTTTTTTTGTATTTATTCAAATTTTTAGTTTTTTTTTGTTTTTAAGCCAAATTAAAAAGAAAATTGTACTTTTGGCCAAAAACTATGAGCGAAACTCGGTCGCCCAGGTACTTATATATACAAAACAAACATGTGTATTCAGCCCTTTTTACTCCGTCCCACTGCTGGGCACGGGCTCTCCTTCAGTATGAGGGGGAACAAGCATACATTAAATTATTACTGAATAAGTCATGTCCACGTGGAATTGTGGCAAGCCTGCTAGCCGCATTTCCCCGCTGAATGGCAATGCCGGTTCTTTGGCCGAAAAACGAGTTAACTCTTCTATCACCAGTAAAAGCGATTACAGATTAAATTTTTATTTACTGAAACCGTAAGTTTCTATATTTAGGTACCTCGGATTAATTTGTAATATGTGTTATAATATATTATACTTTTTCTTAAAACGTATGATCAACCAAAACGTAAATAAATAAAAATACAACAGTAAGAACATCTATGCATAATTTTTATATTTATATGTCAAATTTAAGCCGATCGCTTGACAAATCTATACATATTATAAAATTCTAACTAAGCCGAATCTGTACATTAAATATTTTTTGGAAAATCTTATTGAAATAGACATTATTATCGATGCAGAGGCCGAATCTATAGTTTTTAGAATTTTTGTCTGTCTGTCTGTCTGTCTGTCTGTCTGTCTGTCTGTCTGTTACCGCATCACAGAAAAACCACTGGAGGGATTTTGATGAAATTTGGTATGATGATAGCTGGTTATCCGGGTCAACATATAGGATACTTTTTACCGCGAGAAAATATCTCATTTCTGAAAAAAAATACAAAAACTGGTAGGAACAAAACCACGACGATACTATTTGTAAACAGTTTAGCAAGGTAACTTACAAAATATGGTAGAAACTATAAAAATAGCTTATCTTGAAAATCAAATTATCAAAAGCGCTATTTTATCCATTAAAATAGTTATTTTAATTAATATTTATTTATGTGTTATTTAGATATTCGACAATAGATGTCGCCATGTGTTTTTAAAATACATAGTTTTAATCCCTAAAAAAATAATGTACAGATATGACCTTTTTTCGATTTTATTAGAGTTACTACTAAATCACCCGCGGCTCCGCCCGTGTTTAAATTATCAGTAAAGCAAACTTTTTCGCTTCATAAATTACTAACTATACATACAATAAAATTGTAACTAAGCCGAACCCCTAAATTTAATATTTTTTCGAAAAATCTTATTGAAATATTCATTATTAGCGATATAGAGCCCGAATCTATAGTTTTTAGAATTTTTTCTGTCTTTCTGAATGTGACCGCATCACAGAAAAACCACTAGAGGGATTTTTATGAAATTTGGTATTGTAATAGCAGGTTATCCGGGTCAACACATAGGATTCTTTTTACCGCAGGAAAATATCTCATTTCTGAGAAAAAATACAAAAACTGGTTAAAGTAAAAGCACGATGATGCTATTAATACTTTAGCAAGGTAACTTACTTATATATTATGTTAAAACTATTAAAAAAAACATATCTTAAAAGAAATATTAACAGCGCTATTTTATTCATTAAAATAGTTATTTTAATGAAAATTTATTTATGTGTTATTTAGCTATTTGACAATAGATGTTGCCATGTGTTTTTAAAATACGTAATTTTATAAAAAAAAAAAATGTACAGAAATGACCTTTCTATGAGTTTATCAGAATTACTACTAAATCACCCCGCCCGTGTTTAAATTTTCAATAAAACAAGAGCTTTTTGGCTTTATAAATTAGTAACATATTAGTAATATTTTGTTGGCCGAAACAATTTTCAAATGAGAATATTTGTAAATTTTTATTGTTTAGTAAATAATGTTAATGTTTTTTAATCTTTTAATGTAAAAATTGGGCAAATATAAATCCAACTCGCGCATTTTAGGTTTCGTATAGCAAAATGCTATATTGTTTTTCTTACTTACGTGTTTTGTATGGTTAAAACTAAAATAAATACGAATAATATTTACGTTTCCACAATACCTACTCATTTTTTGCACCGTAAAAATAAGTTCAATTTATATTATTTTATAACATTTTATGGAAAACAAGTTTATGGCTGTTAAACTGCCAAAGCGGATAACTAAAAATATTTCATATCTCAAAAACTATGAAAAAGTATTTTAGGAACTGTTATACCTCAACTTTTTCACTTTTTCTTGACAGCTTTTCTTGGAAGGTAAAGGCTTAAAGGACACAATAAAATGCTTGCGACTTTAATCATATTAGCCGAGCCATATGAAATAAAGAAATGTATTCGCTTAGAATTATTTACTTATTACACTTTCTTTTGAAAATCGTTTTGGAAAATATTACTTACTAGCGCTAATTAAGAAAAGTTATCATTATGTAATTTAAATAATCAGCTATATATTAAATTAATCTATAGTCTATTAGTAAAAAATGATTAAAATTAATTCCGTAGTTTGAGAGTTTATCGCCCAAAACTAAAAAAACAAACAAAACAGAAGTATAGACATACATAAATGTTATTGCTAAAACAAAAAAATCAATTTAACGGAGGAACCTTTGTGGCATTGACAATCACTGCCATTATTTACCAATCATGCGGTGCGCAATGAAAGTAATGTATAATGTAAGAGTATACTAATGTGTAAAACTTAAGAATTTGGTTTTTGATCATCTGAACGCGGGCGGAGCCGCGGGAAATGCTAGTGAAAATATATAGAAGGAAATACAAAATCAATCAAAATATAATATAATAGCGACTCATCCTCGCTTCGTTTCGGGTTCGTCTCTAGACAAAAACAAATTTATCCCACGGGAACCGTACATTTTTTCGGGATGACATATAGCCTATAGCCTTCCTCAGTTAACGGGCTATCCAATGCAAAAATAATTTTTCAAATCGGATTAGTAGTTCTTGAGATTAGCGCGCTCAACCAAACAAACAAACAAACTCTTCAGCTTTATAATATTAGTATAGATATTATTACATGATTGAGTAAATGAAACTAAACACAATACGGCAATAGGGTAAAACGGCTAGCAATGTCTATTACATAAATTCAATCATCTCTACGTGCGTTTCATATGATTTTATTTTACCATTTGTGTTTCACAGTTTTTGTTTTGTAGATTTATTTTCAATCAAAACAACAATGTTGCTAAGAAAGTCGTGAGTATTATTTTGTACCTAAAATAGATTTTTTAAATTAGTATTTTATAACCTAGGAAAGCCCATGCGTTGTTTCGTGAAATTTGTTGAGATATTTCAGCGTGGAGGATTAAAAAACACACCTACGTACACTTCTCATATAATGTTCTTATTTCATCTTATTGACTCATTTTTAGTTCGTTTTTTAAGCAGGCTTTTTTTTGTTGTTGTTGCAATTTAACTTTTTATTACCTCAATATGTCTATCCTCTGTAATTGCATTGGTGATATAATTTAGTCTCGGTAGTCTAATAGCTAGCATATGCGGCTGCAAATCCGGGGGTCCTGAGTTTGAGGACAGAGTCGGTCGAAGAGGTCAGGTCAAGTTTATTTATCGAGAGTTTCTGTTAAGAAAGAAGTTGGCGGTGTTTTACCCCCGTGCCTCAGTATCGGAGTCTTCGGTCCGGCGCCTGAGAGTGAAAGGGATAGAGAGTGCACTGGTATCTGCGCGTACATTATAATATCTCCTGCGCTGTTGGCTATTCTCAGAAAAATTGGCCACCGTGGCTGAAATATTTCAGGATCATTACATGGCTACCATTAGAAATCAGAAACAGAGCAGATAGACTCATTTTTTTATCATCATTTACGTTTTCAAAAAACATATTAGGACCATTCAATTTTTTTATCCAAAAAACTTAGGATTACTTTTAAATCAGATATAAAATAAAAATAAAGAATAAAATCAATAATAACCATTACTTTACACAATTAGCCTAAGTAAGTTAGTGTTAAGTTATTATATAACGGATAAGTAGAAGTAGAAGATAGCTTGTTATTTCAATTGTACCAGTTGAAAAAAAAATCTAAATCTTTTCAGGAAAAGCGCAAGGCGGAAGGCAATTAACTTGCGAAATCAACTCCTTTGAAATCAACTTGATATATGTATAATAAAATATCAACTTTATGCTAGAAATAAGATAAATAAAAAATAACAAGGTATTCAAATTTTTCCATACAAAATATTGAAATTTTTCCATCTTCAAAGTCGATAGCAAATATATGGATTTGATCCGACAGATTTTGACAGAGAGATTTGGTTTGCAACAATATTGTAATACCTCTCAAGCTTTGTGGAATTTTAATATCTGAACGGTGATATCTAGATTATGCTTTTAAACGTAAATCTTTTTATATCGTAGACATTCCAATTTCCAAAAATAGCTTATAATTTCTTAACTATCTAGATTCTCCATGCATGTTCAAATGTTTTTTTTTTTATTAACCAAAGTTTTTATCAAAAGAAAACGCCATATGGGAGAGAGAAAAGAAATGTTATAAAAGTTTAAATTATTTTGAAAAACTATTAAGCGGTTTCATTTGTATACTTAAGCTTAATTTTAGTAGAATTTTGTCTCAACCCTTCTTCAAAATATAATAACTATATTTTAAAAATCATGTCATCATCATCTCCTTGCCCGTTTCCTAATGACTTGGGGTCGGCACAGTACATCTTCCGTACTGCTGATAGAATTTGGCAAAAGTTTTACGACCGACCGACTGCCTGACATCAACTCGTCTTGGGAATATAGTATTTTTATGTTAGTAAGTTGTAAGTAAGTAAAATATATTTAATTAAAATTAACGACGATATTATGGTCATAAGGTGGTCCACGCGAACGAAATCCCGAGCACAGCTATTAAAAAATAAGTAACATTATGCAAAATATCGGAATGACCCTTGCTTGTTTGTGTTTGTAGCTTTTATTGTTTCTTTTTTCTATTGTTTTATTTGGAAATTATAAAATCGTTAATTTTTTTATTTATTACAGTAAAGTTTTATATAGCAAGCTGAGTTTATCGATTCATAAATATATTTTAATACATATTTTTTTATGGATTGATTTCCAGGTAAGAGATTACAGCTTAGAGGAAAATTTAGATACATGTGCTTCACGAGCAAAAGTAAATAAGGGTTTAGAGTGGGTTATGTCTATTCCGAGAACTGACAATCGGAGATTTTCGGTTTACGATGGTTTAGAGAAATCTCAATAAACAAGCATTATATGAAAAAAATAAAGTATATTTATGTTAAAAACAACTTATGTTAAATTTTAAACTGGTATAAACTTAGTTTAAACAGCTAAATCAAATAGAGACTAGGTGACTCAGAAATGTTCCTTGAATCTTTAAATGCTAACTTTACTGTTAACAAGTAAAAAAGAGTCTGAACGATTAATGTTGATGTATATTTTTAACCGACTTCCAAAAGGAGGAGGTTATTATTTAATTTGTATCAATTTCTCGTATGTCAAAAATTACTTTTTAGGGGCACGGTAGTGCTCCCGCCAAGTCGAGCAAAAAAAGCTATAGCCGTACCGTCCTTTTCTGTAATCCATTCAGGACATTTTTGACCCCCCTGTAACTTCATTGTAAATAAAGTTAGAAGCCTGAATTTTCAGTGACTAAGAGAACATAATATAACTAGGTATATTCCCAAATTACATTCAACTTGAACCTGCAGTTTAAGAAGTATTGCAGGACAAAGGTCTTTGATTTCGTCACTGACTCAATCACCGATCATCAAAATTCTAAGGTACTTCTAGCAGCTAGCTAGCTAGATGGCCAAGTCATTCTGTTTATTAAAGAAATAAAGATATCTAATATCGATACGGTCACTATAGAATGTTGTTATTTAAGTAATTAGGTAACAATTTATGACAAAGTTGTTGGATAGATGCTTCCATAGATAGGTACTGAATAATTAACCGTCTTGTGTTACATTAGATCTCAGAACTTTTTGCAGTAGAGGAACTGCGTTGCGAGATTTACATATTTATAACATGTAAAAATTTTTTTACACGTTACGTTTTTGATGTCACAATGTAAAATTAAATTAAAAAAAATATGACCCCCCATTATTCTTTAAAGGATTACGAAGGGAAGGTAAATCGCACATTATAAATATATAAACCATGTGTATGATCTGTTTATAGAGAAAACGCATTGGTATTGCCAGTAAAAAACTGAAAAATTTCTATATTATACTATCTACGCTCGGGAAAGAGGCACTTGAAAAATTCTATTACTACTACATTTTCATTAAATACATAAATATTTACTTTGTTTTTGTAATTTACAAAATTTAAAAACAAAATACATAAAAGCTTTTGTTTTTCTTTAATAAAATACCTTTTATCTTATTAAGGATATTCGTCTACATAAATTTCTTTTATCTAATAAAATTACATTTAATTTTAACCGTGAGTAATAAGATTTGCGGATACTTTGTAAGTTAATGCCTAACATTTTTAACTGTCTTAGTTTTTATCTCGACAGGCAGGCATTATCATTACTGGATGTATAAATAAAATTTTAGTAAAATAATTAAATGCTTACAATGTTTATTAATAATTTTCTTTATATTTTATATTAGATTCTAGCTACTTCATATATATTTATATAATTGTTTTTTGTTTCTGCTTACTAAAACATACATTTATAATTAAAATTTAAATGGTCTGTCAGTGAATTCAAGGTAGGTATGATATAAGTATTGAACTAATATGGTTATTTTTGGACGATGTTAGGAATCCTAAGCAGCTAATGCAGCCTAAAAATATTTTCCTAAAAATGAATAATTAAAAAAAATACTAGTACATTTTTCGAAAAATTGAATAAATCAATTTTTTGCATTTTTCGAAAAATTCATAAGTAAAACAAATTAAACTTTATCGAAACTTTATCTATTTTATGCTTTGTGTAAGTGCACCCCTTTGCATCCCCCTCTTGGTGCCCATGTAGATGTTGAGATAATTTTAACGATTTTTAATGATAGACGAATGGATCAATGAATGATACTCGTAGATGATTCTGCGTCGATAACGGCCGCATATAATATATTACTATATTTTGCAGCTGCATTTGAAAAGCGCCATCAAATATGCACTGATTCGAAATAATGTAAAAGCTTATAAATATATAAATATATATATATATATATATATATATATATAGGTATATATATATATATATATATATATATATATATATATAAATAAAGTATAATGATAATGAACATAACATACTAGTGACATAATCTTGCTTTGCACAGCGACATTCCTAGGTAATTTTTTGCAAATATTGTCGTGGGAACTACTATGTAACTACTATAAAGCCTATATGCTAACTCGATGTACATAAAAATATTTTGCAGTGTAATAGAATAAACCAACAAACAAACATACTTTCACATATCTAATATAAGTAAGAATTGTAATTTCATTGCTTTTGAGTAGTTCGTACATACGTACATGACCATGTTTCAAAGTGACACTAAAAGGGTACCTAGTAGAAACCCGCCGAGTTTCAACACTACAAGTAAAGTGGATTGGAAAATATTTTAGGATCAGCATAAATTGATATAGACAGAAACATAAAGTTATTTTTATCGATTTACTAGATTACTTCGTTTGTTTCTTAAATTTTCCAAACACAATATATGTATGTATGTACATATTGAGATATTTAAAAAAAAACTTGGTTCTTTTGTCTAGTGTGTATATATGTAAGCCTCTCCTAATCTAATTAATTAGATATATTTCTCATATACATATACAGGTAAATAGAGGTAAATATGTTGGGACATTAACACACAACACCATCTAGTTCCATAGTAAGCTACAAGGCTTGAGTTATGGATACCAAATAGTTGATACACTAGACATATATAACTTTAAATACATACATATTATAAATATAAACACCCATGACTGGAGTACAAACATTCGTGCTCATCGCACAAATGAATGCTCCTAGCGGGACTCGAACTCGCGACCGCTGGCACAGCAAGTAGGGTCACTACAAACTGAGCCAAACGTATCGTCAACTGAGCCAAACATTTCACTTGATTTCATTTCATTGGTGTATGTTCTTAAAAGACCACATTTTAAGATGAGTTTATGTATACTGTTGGGTATTATAGAATTTTATAAAATGTTATGTAAGAAATACAATTGGATATATTACTTTTTTGTCAAATAATTTATAACATTAATTTTAATGTAAATTTTACATACTATAAGAACTTTTTGATGGTCAAACAAAGTTATTAAAACAAAGTAATAAAAATTGATTTATAGCGTAGTTAGTAAAAAAATATAATAATTAGTTAATTACGTACGTATTATATGAAAATGGTATATTTTTACAAACAAATAAAAATAAAATAAAGATGCTATTTTTAAAGCTTTATCCTGTACTAGCGACTCAACCTCGTTTCGCTTCGAGTTCGTCCCTAGACATAAACAAATTATCCCACGGGAACCGTACATTTTTCCGAGATGATATATAGCCTATAGCCTTCCTCAGTTAACGGGCTATCTAATGCAAAAAGAATTTTTCAAATCGGATTAGTAGTTCCTGAGATTAGCGCGTTCAAACAAACAAACAAACAAACTCTTCAGCTTTATAATATTAGTATACTCGTAGATAGATGGATGGAAGAGAAATTTCTCCTTAATCCGATATTCTTTTTTCCTTTACGTCAGTATAGTACGTGTTTGGTGGAGTTGTTTATTTGATAGTTTTGCCTCAACCATTGTAGGATAAACAACATTGTTCTGGCCAATAAAATAATATACAGTAGTTGCCTTCTACCCGTCAAAAATAATATTCATGTCACAGAATTTCGATCTTAGCGGCTGAATCTCAGTAAGATTAGTCATTTATGCTAAAGATATCATAGTGTAAATGCAGAGGCGGCTCTAGCCCATGTAGCGCCCGTGTGCAAGCAATTCCCTGGCGCCCTCTAGTAGGCGCGCGGTCAAAATGGAATACTTATAGTTATATTTTTAGTAGTGAATGGAAATTCGGGTGCAAATATAAACACACGAATAAAAAGTATTTTTTAGGAAGGAAGGGGTTACAAGAATTAAAAAGCACAACGGGTATATAGCCGGATATACATATGAAATTTGCTCCCGTGGAGTTTTCTCTTCGTACTTTGGGAATCGTGTTGTATTTTATTGTATTATTGTCTATAAATAGACAACTTAATATTTAGGCAGGTCTTATTATTTTAGCCAAATATCAAGCATGGGAAACATAGTATACAATCGCTGCAATGTGACAGCAGCATCCAATAGTACGTCTTCCATTAACACAATCACAACAATATCGACTAATACCAGAAATTTCATTCTTGTCTGGCCGAAAATTAATAAATCAATGAAACAACGGTATGCTTGGAATAGATATGCCGAGATCGGACTTTTATAATACTAGGTGTGATTTCAACATGTTGAAGCGTAACTTTTCCGTGTTCATTTACCATCTCAGCTAAATACGATACAGCTTGAGCCATTTGATATGACCCTGTAAAAAAAAATTTAGGTTGTTGTTCCGTTGACTCTGGAAAATCTATTAAATCGTTTGATGTTATCGTTATAAATGGAACTTTTCGTCTTGCCCAACGATTTGTCTCGACTTCCAAAAAAAAAGTATTATCTTGATGTTTTTTTTAATTCATCGCAGCAATCATTTCTCAAGTTTCGTACCAAATTCATTGTGTAGAAAAAGGGAAACTTGACAAAAAAACTAGTTTTAGGAAGTAGTTTATTGTCTAGCTTATGATCTGAAAGCTTGAACTTTTGCTTGATATTACCATGAACTGCTTCAACTACCCAATGCACTTTGGTAACAAAACGGAATCGATTTGACTCGACTGTAGTAAGCTGATTTCGGTTCCCTTTAAGAGACGGCATTAAAACTTTAAATCCTAATTGTTCTAAATATTCTGTTACATCACGAAAGCCTCGACCTATTACAATAATATCATCTTTTTTTAGTAACTTAATGAGACCATTAGGATTGCTCAAGACGATTTTCATAATTTTAGCATCGTTCATGTTAGCTGTGTAAAGGCCCAAGCATGTCTATGATAATACCATTCGTTGTGCATATTGAAAATGGTTTGCACAGAGGTACTTTTTTCTAATAAGAATATGATTTTCTCTGGTATTCATTATTTGTACTTTTTTAATTTCAAATATATATGTTGTATCAAAAATAAATACCAGTTGGTCATCTTTTAGTTCATATAATTTTCTAGCTACATATGTTTGAAGTATTAGAAAGTAAAGTTTCTCTAGTGACACCGTCAATTCCCAAATTCAATGGTAAAATGTTTTTTGTTTCTAAAAGACAATTATAATCTATATTTAATACCTAAGAATATCATATTTAAATGTTATATTATTCATCATATTTATTTAAGGACTAGCAACTCACCCTCGCTCCGCTCGGTTTCGTCCCTAGTTACGTTTTAACGTTTAGCTCAGAGATGAGATATTTCCCCGCAGTAAAAAGTATCCTATATGTTGACCCGGATAACCAGCTATCATCATACAAAAATTCATCAAAATCTATCGAGTGGATTTCCCGTGATGCGGTAACAGACAGACAGACAAAAATTCTAAAAACTATAGGTTTGGCTTCTGTATCGATAATAAAGTCTATTTCAATAAGATTTTCCAAAAAATATTATAATGTACAGATTCGGCTTAGTTACAATTTTATTATATGTATAGATTAATATTGACTAGGAGTAAATAGCGTAGCAAGTAACGCAATTTTTAATTAAAGTTTTAATGAAATAAATAGTGAGTGGTGAGTGAAAATACTGTGAGTCAGCCGTAAAAATAGGGATATGCCATCACGGAGTTTTTTTTAGGATTTTAGAAGAACTACAATTCTCTAATACATGATTTTTATGTACATCTTAAGTTTTAGCCTACATAAGCCATGTAAATTTATTTTGCAGCGACTTAATTGCGAAATATATTTGTTTTCACTTACATAAAACTTAATTTTTAAGTAATCGCTGCGTAAATAAAATAAAAGCCAGAATACAAATAAAAAGAAGGTTCATAATGATAAAGTATTAGGTATTTTTTTTTAATTTTATTGGTCGAAAAATAGTTTTTTTATGTATTTATAGTATAATATTAGTTCATTGGAATGTAAGATAAAAAAAAATGTTTTTAATTTTTTTCACATTGTTCCACTACATCTAAAAAATTGAAAAAAAAACCTGAGTATAAAGGAGTACAGAAGACATTTCCTGACAAAATTTGGAAGTGGACACTTTTCAAAAATATGGTCTAAAAGATTTTTTTTTTTCTTAAAAATTGGCTTTCGATCTGGGTATCATAATTTTTTTTCATACCTTTAACTCATAAGTATTGGTAAAAAATTTTCGCTTATCAAATTTCAATTTTACTATGGAAATAAATAAAATCGAAAAAATTGGTTTTTTGAATATCTCGATAACGGCTTTAGATAAAAAGCTCAAATTTGGACAGAATAAAATTTTATTTCGTATCAAAAAAAAAATTATATTGATCCAAATTCCGTTATTTTGATCCAAAAGTTAAAATCGTTCGACGAACTCGGTAATTTCGGTATCTAATAGATATTTGTAAAAATTTACTTTGAAATTAGTTTTTGCATCTGTTATCGGTTCATGCTCCGCCTTATAATTAAAAAGCCTTCTACGAACGCGAGAGTGCGGAAAATTCTGCTATTGCTTCGACTTCTTCTGCTACAATTTTCGTGCTTTTAATGAACTCCCCAAAAGCGCACACATTAAAGAATTCAGACAAACTTATTTTTGGATTGTTTTAATTTCAAAACAATTGTTTTTATTCTCTCTCCTAAGAATCGTATTATTTTATTCTAAATATTTTGGCCAAGATAATGAGTTAGGGGTGACTCAGATTTTTGAATAAGGGCAATGTGTTCTGTAAGCACATTATCAAATTTAGAGCTATATTCAACCAGCTTTAAAAAATACCATTATCACAATCGTATTTTTTTTTCAAATCGCCAGATATTGCCTCGCTAAAAAATAAATTATTTTGATTATTCGTTGAAGTACTGCCATCCGTATTTTTCCCGTTCAATTTCAACTTTGTTCAAGAAACCTCCCATCTTTTCTTTTACATAAAATAACCGTTCTCAATGTAATTAGTTTTTTACGAGGCATACATAAGTGAGCTCTTTTCAAGACGTTCTAAAACTATAGACAAATGCTGCCAAACTTTGTAACCTACGCGCGCCTTGCTTTGCTACCGCCGCTCGGTGTCAGCCATAACACGGGCAGGGTCTTTGAGAGCGCCAGCTACACCGCCAACGACGCATGCTCTTTCGAGGTGTCGCGAGCGGCGCTTGGCGCCCCCTCAGACCCTGCGCCCGTGTGCATTGCACACCCTGCACTATAGGTAAAGCCGCCCCTGTGTAAATGCGAAAAATGATTTGTAACCCCATAAATTTTTCACTGCTGAGTTTTTTAACTGATTCAATTACTTTTTACAAGGACTCTAGGTTTGAACCCAGAATTTCATCTGCTGCAGCCATTTAAAATATCCGCTGGAGTTAGACCAACGTGGTAACCTTCCGACCTCAGTCAAACTCATACCTAACTCATACATCACTGCCACACCATGGCCGTCAGAATATACCTCAATCATGTATTATACGGGTTTTCATATGAAAAATGGTGTGTGTCAAGCAAATACTATCTATCAAATCCGAGAACGGAAGCGTAATTTCATAGGATAGAATCGATGTGCAGAGAATTGCGAACGAAAATGATATTTGCGATATAATCTTGAATTTCTATCTTTTTACCTGATTTTATGCTACGGAATGGAATATATACTCTGATTTAGCAGTCGCTGGTCTATATATAGTTGTATAGATTAAACTTTCTTTACGGCAGATATCGAATCGTTTACGTAATCTGTAGATATAATAAAACTGTAGAGGTCGAAATTCTGTACATAGAAAAAAAGATGCTAAAAACCGAGTCAGGGGTATGTAAGAAGAGAAATAGAACAAATCCAGATTTTTTTTTTAATTTTTTGTTTCTCTGTCTGTTTGTCTGTTTGAACGGGCTAATCTTCGAAATTGTTGGACCGATTTAAATGAAATTTTGTATGGTTGTACCTAATATCCCCGGTCAACATCTTAAATACTTTTCTTTCCAGAAAATTAAAGAGTTCCTGTGGAATAGTTAAAAAACTATAGTAGCTTATACAACTTTACAATTATATAGTTCATACATCAAAAACGTACAGTTCCCGTGGGATAGATTTGTTTTTGTCTAGAGGCGAACCCGAGCGAAGCGAAGGTGAGCCGCTAGTACATGAATATTTAAAATGTTTTCAAATAAAAATCGTATTTACATATCTTAAAATTCTGTCTGGGGATGCAAAGCGGCGTGCAAGCAAATAAAGTGTAAGAATTTCTAATACTAAGAAGAGATGAAAAGAAAAAAATGTTATTTAAATTCAAATAAAGGTTAAAAAGGCTTTTTTATTAAAATTATTTCTTTGAAAATTTTTAACTCATTTTATTATTATGCTATTACAGCTAGCTTCGTTAATTGATACTGAAGTAAGACTTGGTCGTGCACAAGAGACCAAAATTATACCAAATACTGCTAAGGTTGTAATTTACAATTGATAGTTTCTACACATAAAATACCAAATGTATTTTTCTGATGGTTCTTTAACGCTAATAAATGTTTGTATACCTAACTAAGTATTAAGGATGAGCTGAAGTGAGATTTTTTGTTCAAGCTTGGGATGATTGGCGCTCTATGGGGAGGCTTTTATCCTGTAGTAGACGCGGTAGGCTGAAAAAGAAAATTAAGTAATAACGGGAAATAATGTTCGGAATATTTCATCAAAATTTATCATTGAATTTTTGGGTAAAAAGACGAAAATAAATCTTTGAGGAAATGACAATAAGCGGTTTTATGCGAAGCTTAGTGTATATTTATTTTTATTTCTATATCTATTATAAGTCATCTAAAGAATGAATATTTAATACTAATAGTAAGAAATACTAATAAGGTAACGTCACTAAACTGTCTAATTTACAAACTGTCTAGACTATAATAAGGCAAAAATAAGTTATTTGATGACACAATTTGGCTCAGTTTGTAGTGACCCTACGTGTTATGCCAGCGGTCGCGGGTTCGAGTCCCGCTGGTGGCATTCATTTGTGTGATGAGCACGAATGTTTGTACTTCAGTCATGGTTGTTTATATTTACAATATGTATGTATTTAAAGTTATATATGTGTAGTGTATCAACTATCTGGTATCCATAACACAAGCCTCGTAGCTTACAGTGGAACTAGATGGTGCTGTGTGTTAATGTCCCAACATATAACAACATTTGTTTGTAAACTCATTTTTGTCCGCTATTGTTATTTAAATAAATAATAAAAATATTTTTCAAATCGGTTCAGCCGTCTTCGAGAAATCCGTGAACATACATAAAAAAAAAAAAGATTCCGACGAATTGAGAACCTCCTCCTTTTTGGAAGTCGGTTAATGAAAAAGATAGTAATAATAAATCTTTTATTTATTTGATTTTCTTTTATTTATTTTATAACTAAATGGAATGTATATTTTTATAGCATCAGATTAAAGTTTTATTTTAAAATGAATTCCTTCGATATTGTTACAAGCGCTACGCCGTAGCATGTAGCTCGTAGAAGGCACGAGATTACAGTGTTATAAGAATAGAATGCAATAAAATATATTAATATCCCTTTATTTTTCTTTCCTTACTGAAGAATAGTGTATAAAAATATAACATTTCAAATTTTATGTTTATTGCAAATCCTGTCGATTTTATTATGAAAAGAAACATTTTAATACATACTAATATTATAAATTCGAAAGTACTTCTGTCTGTCTGTCTGTCTGTTACATTTTCACGCCTAACCCGCTGAACCAATTCAGATGATATTTGGTATGGAGATAGTTTGAGACCCTGGGAAAGACATAGGATAGTTTTTATCCCGGAAATCACCCCTTTAGGGGGTGAAAAGGGCGATGAAAATTTGTATGCGAAACATTTCTCAAGTAAGGGATATATATATATATATATATATCCTTTAATATATATATATATACACATATATTAAAGTAGGTACTTACTTTTCTATACCTATGTATGTACATATATATAGTTTACTCTATACTAACCGTGAAAACGTACCTAGAGAAGAACGCGAGCGAAGCGAGCGTGAGTCGCTAGTTTTTTTATAAATTCTTTAAATCAGCTGTCGGCAACCCGCAGCCCGCGGGCCGCATGCGGCCCGCGAGGTGCCTCCATGCGGCCCGCGGCCTGTGACTGTTTTATAAAGAAAAGTTTTTATGTTTTTTAAGTATTTTGAATTTGTAATTACCGAAAAAATGAAAATGTTCCTTGTCTCATAGATAAGCATTTAAGAGTCATTTTAGAAATTGTGACATTGAATGTTGTAGTGGACATATTTTGTGGTATATGTGTTTTTTTTTGCTCTCACAAGTGCGGCCCGCCTTTACTAGGTATAGCCACCTTGTGGCCCCTGCCTGCTAAAAGGTTGCCGACCGCTGCTTTAAATAAACAATAATTACCTGTTTTATGTCGTCAAATTGTTAAAAAACTTTAAAATAACCAAAGCTTAAGTAAAAACGCCGAAACAAACTAACCTTATAATTGTAATCCACTTAAATTGAATTTGTAAGAAATCTATTTTTATAAAAGCATATACATATAAATTCATTCCAGTGAAGTTTCGTAAGAGACTCGGCTGAATCTAAAAAGAATTTATGATTAAAAGAATCACAAGTCCGTAAATAACTTCAAGCGATAGGAATAAAAGGTAATTTATATTCACGTTTATATTTAGAAGTTTTGAGTTACGACTGTGTACATCGCTAGATAATATATGTATTTGTTATACAGCTAACTGTGCCGCTCTGAAACTAGGTTTAGCAAATATTTTGCAACCAAGTCATGGTATTCGTACATGCAAGCTGCAGTTTTGATAGTGTTATTGGGTACTGTCAGTAACTTGTAACGTACAGTTAGCGGCACAGTTATCATATTAGTTATACTATATCCTATTTACGAAATTACTAATTATAAACAATCTACAGTACAATAATATTATATCTGTATATTCCCTATAGGATTTATAATTTAATTTAATTTCCAATGTATATGAATATTACGTGTTACTAGCGATTCACCTTCGCTCCGCTCGGGTTCGTCCCTAGTTACGTTTTAACGTTTAGTATAGATTTGTCAGAGATGAGATATTTTCCCGCAGTAAAAAGTATCCTATATGTTGACCCGGGTAACCAGCTATCATCATACA
The DNA here is from genome assembly GCA_905404265.1 of Fabriciana adippe. Lineage (NCBI taxonomy): Eukaryota > Metazoa > Arthropoda > Insecta > Lepidoptera > Nymphalidae > Fabriciana > Fabriciana adippe. The sequence continues at coordinate 13,599,166 of FR989989.1, forward strand.
AAATTTCATCAAAATTTGTCCAATAGTTTTCTCGTGATGTGTAGACAGACAGACAAACAAACAAAAATCCTTAAAAACTATAGCTTTGCCCTCTGCATCGTTAATAATAACTATTTCAATAAGGTTTTCCAAAAAGTATGTAATGTACAGATTCGATTCAGTTACAATTTTATTATATGTTTAGATTAACATGTTACAGGAAAAAAGAGTAAAGTTTTGATATTTCACCGAAGCAATTTAGCGTATCGATCACAGGCTTATAGCTCGGTTTGTACCCATTGAATAGTTCAAGCGTTAAAATAAACAAACGTGTTTTCAACTGACTATAACTATTTCTCTGTATTCTGTGGAGCATTTACCGGAAAAACAAAAGAGCTTTAAATTTCAGCAGAGAAACAGAATTTACATACAGACTATAACAACAAAGTCTTTTATTATTATTAATGATTAAAATGATTGTTATAGTACTCATAAGTTAGGATTAAAAACTTCATTCGAGCAAAAAAATAGGGATTTATGATTTACTAGCGACTCACTCTCGCTTTGCTTCGGGTTCGTCCCTAGACAAAAACAAATCTATCCCACGGGAACCGTACATTTTCCCGGGATGATATATAGCCTATAGCCTTCCTCGGTTAACGGGCTATCTAATGCAAATAGAATTTTTCAAATCGGATTAGTAGTTCCTGAGATTAGCGCGTTCAACCGAACAAACAAACAAACAAACTTTATAATATTAAGATTTGATATTTGAAGAGGTGGGTGTCCACGAAATATATAATATATGATCTTTCTTCGTCGTGTAGTATTACCGTCCCACCACTTATAAGCCTTAAGTAAGTCTGAACCTATATGCCTGATCCACACGTTTGCCATTTACCACAAACTACAAACCTATATACGCTTCGGTAAATTAAGTGATCTAAACAGCGATATTCACACGTTTGAAATTGTGATGGCTTGTCGACGTTTGGCAAATATGTGTATCCGGCAATAGATGTACGTAATAGTACATCTAATTGTCTGTCAGTACTCAGGTCATAAGTAATTGTGGTTCACAAAATTAATTTATGATAATGTTTTTATTATATAATGTCCTATTTTATCACTGCCGGGTGGGTTAATGGTTGCATGTATGACTGCAAATCCATAGATCCTAGGTTAAAGTACCAGATAGGGCCAACAGTACAGATATAGAGACTTTTTCGTTTAGAAGTCCTTAGCCGAAGTTCAGTTGATGGTGTTACGCCCCCGTGATTCGGAAAGCACGTAAACTGTTTGATCTTCTCGGTGGTTACATCGTATTATTTTATCAACAACTTTAGAGTGTAACATATAAGAATACTAGCGGCTCACTCTCGCTTCGCTCGGCTTCGCCTCTAGACAAACGAAAAAAAACTATCCCACGGGAACCGTACATTTTTCTGGGATAAAAAGTAGCCTATTTATTATTTTAATGTATGAACTATATTATTCTTAAGTTTCATTAAAATCTAATCAGTAGTTTTTCTGTACTAAACTGTATAAGTTACCATAGTTTTTTAACTATCCCACGGGAACTTTTTTTCAGGGATGAAAAGTATCTAAATGTTGAACGAGGATAACGAGGATATAAGGTACCACAATGCAAAATTTCGTTTAAATCGGTCAAACAGTTCGGAGATTAGCCCGTACAAACAGACAAACAGACAGAGAAAGAAAAAAATTGAAAAAAAAATCTAGATTTGTTCTATTTCTCTTCTTAAATTTTAGCATTTTTTACTATGTACAGACATTCAACCTCTATATGTTTATTGTACATCTATCGTTTATTGTGCATGAAATCGTTGCACATCAGCTACTTTTTGCACATTGTAAGACCAATTTAATCTTGTTTACTATAAAATAAGATAGTGAATTAAACATTTTATGTACTCATGTATTAAATATGTATGGTAAGTCCGGGAGAATTGCCTATAGTTTTAAAAAACGATCAATATTAATTATATGTGTAAGATACTACATAAAATAAGCATAGTATATTTTAATTCAATATTTATTTATGCCATTCAGATTAAATTTAGAGCTATTGTGCAATATATTCTAGATTAAAAAATGTTTTTTAAAAATAATAGAAAATAGGCATCTCACCCAGACATGTGGGTTAGTTGTCTATAGATGTCAGGGATAGATATAGGACGAGTAATTAGTGCATAATTAGACGTACTTTGCTTAGTGACGCAAAAATCCTTTTTTTTATGCATTTATACATACTACCTATAGATGTACAGGTGGTTATGTGGGACTCACCGGCTAGAAAAGCCAGTACTACCCATTAAAACCCAACAAAACCTCCCTCGTCTTAATGGGGCACCCCGACGGCAGGTCTGCCGAAGCAGACTACAACAACTTGAGGTTGCTCTCACGGTCCACTCTGCCGTCAGAGAAGTACCAAGAGCAACCATATGGATTAGGCTATAATCCACCACGCTGGTCAAGTGCGGGTTGGCGGACTTCATAATGTCTTTCGAAAACTTGCTAGGTTCTCTCAGATATGCAGATTTCCTCGCGATATTTTCCTTCACCGTAGGGCAAGTGGTAATCATGTTTGAAATGATTCGCACATGAAAATATCACAAGTGCGAGACCCGGGATCTCACTTCACTCGCTTTCCCTAGCGAGCGCGTTACCCACTGGACTACCACTGCCTTAATTAGCGTCCGGATGAACTGCCGTACGCTAATGAGCTCCCCCACCACGACAAGGTGAACGCATGTTGGGGAGGAACCAATTAACCAATACTGGGTATCAAACCCCAAAATATCATTGGGCATCTCTCCCGATCATTAGGGAGAGATGCCTATCGATTCCGAACACACCGTAAAGCATTTACAATAGAAAATGGTGGATTGTTAACACAACAAGATCACAATGTTACATTATGAAACAATTTAATACTATTTAACTAAAGAATTTAGGGAAAAAAATTACTGCAAACTATCTCAAAGATTGTATTCTAAAAGTTAACTACACTTATCTTATTTCACAAACTAACACCACAATATCAATTATAAGTAATGTGTCTTTGTGTAAAAACTTCCACACTGACATTGACTGTCGACTGACGTATTATGGACGCTTTCCGAATCACGCAACATTAAATAATTTAATTTTTAAATTTATTAGGCGTCTCTCCCTTATGGGTATCTCTCCCGGACTTACCCTAAGCATGTCGAAACTTTTGGTATGTTACAAAATGAAGTATTTTTATAAAAACTCATCAAAAGATATCATAATAAGAAAAAAATAAAAACCGACTTCAAAAAAAGCACTAAAAAGTAAAAAATAACTGATTGGTAGTTTTCATTTACTATAGATACCTAATTGAAATCGGTTTTTATTTTTTTCTTAAAAAGTTTTTATTTTCTCCTTTTTAGTGTAGACATAATAGTAGTAGCAAAGTATGAAGACTGACAAACTAAAATTCGCTTTTAGTAACACTAAAAATCAGGCACTAAAATCATATTCTGATGTATTCGGTTTGTCAAATCAAACAAAATAAGCCCAAACTCAAAGTATCTACTATTAGCCGTTGAAGAGTTCCACCTATCCACCTTCTGGCCTTACCATCAGATCAGGTCGACGATACCGAACCACTGCATAGTCAACGAAAATAGAAACACTTGCAAAGTTTTAAGGCAATAATATGACAATTAGAAGTAGGTCACATTCATCATTAACTATTTTTCCACCCTTAGGGGTGGTATTTTTTTTTGAAATTTAAATGGAACCAATCTGGAAGTATACACTTTTAAACAACACAAAAATTGTCCAAATCGGTTAATAAATGACAAAGTTCAAAGTTTAAAAATACAGTCGAATTGAGAACCTCCTCCATCTTGAAGTCGATTGAAAATGAAGATTTGATTGTGAATATAGTAATATTTTCAACAAGAAATAAAAGAATTTTTTACATTTAACTAAGTAGCATTAAAACCCAATAAAACATTCTTCAAATATGATTTAAGTATTTCTGATTGCAAATATTCTACCACTAAGTAATTGCCATGGCAATTTTTAAGCCTTACAAGTAGCGAGATGTAGGCATTTTTGCCTTGCCCTATTATATTCTCAGATTAAACTTGTTTGTATCTAGGGCATTTCTTTATATATAAAGAAGGATATAAAAAATGTACATTTATATTATTAAACTCGTGAGATGGAAGCAAGACTCATCTAGTCTTAATGGTGAAATAACACCAGATGTTGTTCATAATTGTTTTGTGTAAAATTATACCACTGCTATTTATAATGGATTTATTAAATAAAACTTTCATTTGTTGAATGACATTGAATAAATATATACCTGGGGATGCCGAGTGGAGTAGGCAAATCACCTAAAACCTCATCATTGAGTTCATCCATTAGCGTTACACTATTATGGATTGAAATGACTTTAACAAAATGATCTGTTATAATTAATTTAATCCAAACAGTATTCGTATTATTAATTATTAAGTTATTGCAAAGAAATAAATGAATTTTAGAGTTGATGGTTTTGTAAGCGTACGCCACGTGTCAGTTGTCAAACAGAATCCTCCACAACGGATTTCCTATATCGACGTCACTTAAAACTCCATTCGGTGTTACCGCTCTAAAATACATTTTTAAAGAAAATTAATAAACTAACCAAATTATATTCTATACATCGAAACCAAAAAAAAAAAATATAAAAAGAAACAATAAGTAAAAATAAAATAGTGCGCGCCGTCATATAAATAAATTTTAATATGACGGGCTGATTAGTTTAGTATACCTGGTAAACCTCTTATAGAGCACTCTCGTATAGAGGTATACTATAAGCAAAGGTCATGTTATTGTTCAAATTTGCAGGCGTAAGGTATTATTAAATATAAACAGATTATAATTTTGGTAAACGACTCCCTTTAGTATAACATGATTATGTAAATTATACACGCGAGGATATTGTTTTCATTCGCCCGACTTGTTGATAGAAGCCTGTGTTGCCATTATGTGCTTATGATAGAGACAAACTAACTGAGTATTCATTTAAGATTAATATATTCTCTTCAGGGTTTATAGTTCAAAGAGCCTTATGAGTACGCTAATTATTAATTCATTTGCCTATAGGTAGGGATACAATAGAGGAAAGCGACTTATTAACGTATGTGGGGCTTCAAATGGATCTTGCTATAACTCTTGCTTTTAATAAAGGAGACACTAAACTATCTCTGAAACAAAGATTAGAAATAACTTTATAGTTATAAAAAAACTTGATAATTAATTATATTGACAAGCTTTTACCCACAGCTTTGTTCACTAGTTTTGTTAATTAAATAAACGCAAAAAGAAAATATTCAAACCAGACTAATAGTTCCAAAAATTGGTCGTCCAAACAAACAAAAAGACTAACAAACTGTTCAGCTTTATAATATTAGAATGGATAGATCAATTAAAATTAATAAATTATACCTTTGGGTTTTATTTAAATATAAATTAAAATACGAGAGACTTAACCTTATATTTTCATTGCCATTAACTTTTTTGCTGAAATAATTGAGCTCAATTAATAGATAACAAGGAATAATGTACGAAAATTGTTTGTATATCTATACTTAATATTATAAAGCTGAAGAGTTTGATTGTTTGTTTGTTTGTTTGTTTGTGTGTTTGCTTGTTTGGTTGAATGCGCTTATCTCAGGAACTACTAATCCGATTTGAAAAATTCTTTTTGCATTAGATAGCCCGTTAACTGAGGAAGGCTATAGGCTATATACCATCCCGGAAAAATGTACGGTTCCCGTGGGATAGATTCGTTTTTGTCTAGGGACGAACCCGAAGCGAAGCGAGGTGAGTCGCTAGTGAGATAATAACAGTATAAGTTAGTTTTTAATTGACTTTTAACGTAATACTTATGTGTAATCCAAAAATACACGAATAATAAATAAGATTTGCGTTAAATTAAAATCAAAAGCATTTTTCGAACTCAAATACACATGTATATCAATATCGATTGATTGAACTATGAGCGCTATAGTGCTGTATTAGCGAGTAACAGCAAAATAAAGACGATGTACGAATGACAAGTACGAAGGTATTTCATGACCAAACAAAATTCGTGTGTCAAAATTTCAAAGCAATCGGTAAAGTAATTTCGTAGTTTTTCGCTTTTGCATAAACAAACATTTATATTTTTATTTATATACATTGGGACTTGGGAGGCGTATTCTAATTCCCTCGAGTACCGTAGCACGTAGCTCGTAGCTCGTAGCCGCTACGTGAATATGTTTGATTTAAATAGTTATGTCTACTAAGAACCCATAGACGTACATACAGAAATATAATTTATAATATGATATTACATTTACATATTTCTTTAAGCGGCTAATTTATAATACTTAATTCTTATATGTTTTTCTTCGTTTTCACTAAATTAAGTTATTTTTAACAGATTTAAGTCGCGTATACTTAAGTTATTTTTATTTTTGGAGCGATCATTCAAACTTTTTAACTTCACTTGCAAAAGGATTTTTTTAGCTTCTTGGAAATGAGCTTAAAGCTACCTTAGATTCTTGTAGCAATTTCAAACATTGTGAATATATGAAATCCGGATTACAATACAATATTTAAATAGTATATGGTTAAAACTTTCAATTTTAGGCTCATTTCATACGGCATTGGTTGCGTGGACATGTTTCAAAATTATAATTATACAAGGCTATACTAAATATAATTAATGTTTGATTTCCACTAACTTATCTCATACATCTTGATTATAACTTATAAGTTATTATTATAAGGGTTTTCCCTTATAAAACTAATAGCTAAAGCATATGCTTCCTTTTAGTTAGTATAAATATTAAAAATATGAAAGTTTGTGAGTATGGATATACTCTTTCACGACAGAACGGCTGAACTTTTTTGAATGAAATTTGACCCAGAGATAGATTATAGTCTGGAATAACACATAGGCTACTTTTTATCCCGGAAAAATATACGGTTACTGAAGGAAAGATTTTGTTTTTCTAAAGGCGAACCAGAGCGAAGCGAGGGTAAGCCGCTAGTTATTAAATATAGCAATTACATAAGAGTATACTGATGTTTTCGATGATTCATCTATACATATAATAAAATTCTGAGTCGAATCTGTAAATTTAATATTTTTTGGAAAATCTTGTTGAAATAGTTATTATTATCGATACCTGACTGGCTGAATCTATAGTTTTTAGAATTTCTGTCTGTCTGTCTGGGAACGCATCACGAGAAAGCCATTGGACCGTTTTTGATGAAATTTGGTATGACGATAACTGGTTGTCGGGGTCAACATAGGGGATACTTTTTACCGCGGGAAAATAAATCACCTCTGAGAAATCTATACTAAGCATTAAAACGTACCTAGGGACAAACCCGAGCGGAGCGGGGGTGAGTCGCTAGTCTATACAGATATATAAAATTGAAGTGCCTGTTTGTAATGACAAAATAACAGCTTTATACTAAATGCATATGGAATTATATACGGTACTTATAAGAAAAACACAATTTTTAAAATTTTTGTCTGTCTCTGTCTGTTTGTTCTGGCTAATCTCCGAAACGGCTAGACCAATTTTAACGGGACTTTCAATGGCAGATAGCTGAAATTATAAGGAGTAACTTAGGTATTTTTATTTCAGAAAATGAATTAGGGTTTCGCTCAAAAAAATTAAAACGTACCTAGGGACGCACCCGAGCGAAGCGAGGGAAGTCGCTAGTTTATAATAAAACTCGTATAAAACTCGTATTACAAATAAAACAGAATCTGGTTAGCTATTGTCACCATTTTACCAAAATGTCATATTTATAAATAAAAAAATATATTGAAGTCATTTTCTCTTTTAAAATTGCAAAGAGACTATAGAAAATCTCTTTGAATTATTATTTGTGATTTACATCAGCATTTTCAAGGCAATTAGGTTTTAAGCGCCGCGTCGTGCATGCGCAGTGGTAAACAAAATTGGACATTTACCGTCTTATCGCTAATGGAGTTAAATTGGATGGTGTTTTCGAAAGCATTAACATTTTATACAAATTTAAAATATATTTTAGTAGGTAGAAAACAGAAATTGACGGTTCAGACATAAGATTTTTATCTCGTGCGAGTTGAACTCCAGTAAAAGAGGGTTCTTTATGTGTTACCTAGGAATTTAAAGATTATCAATATATTTTTCTGTTTGCGGAATGCCTTATCTAGGACATTTTCTTTAGCATTTCTGAAATAATGCGTTCTAGAATCATAAAAAAATATAATAAAATACGTTTAGATATCTCATAATAATCTTTTCATTTGTTATGCTATAATGTTATTGACAGGTTATTTTACTAATTTCCACTTGACTCCTAAAAAATCGATGTTCATTATTTGTACGTTAAATATCTTTACTAAAAAAACTTAAAAAATACATGTGATGATATTGTAGTGAAAAACTTTTAAGCCTAATTTTTATTTTTAGGTAGAATGCCTTTAATTTTTTGCAACATATTTATATTTTATATTAAACCAATAATACGCACACTTGTGGTGAACTATAGTCTGATCCCCCTCGTACTGAACGGAGCTCCGTGCCCAGCAGTGGGACGTGAAAAAGGGCTGAATACATACACTTGTGTTGATTTTCATTCATTATAATAGTTAACGTTGTAGATTTACCACTACGCTGGCCAAGTGCGGGTTGGCGGACTCCACATGTCTTTCAAAAACTTGCTAGGTTCTCTCAGATATGCAGGAAATGATTCGCACATGAAAATATCAGAGGTGCGACATCCGAGATTTGCACCCGCTTCATTCGGTTTCCAAGCGAGCGCGTTACCACTAGGCTATAATTGCCTGAGTGGTAAAAAAAGAGTACAGAAGATTAAAGGAAAGACGGCGAAAAAGTATGCGAAGGCCGTCTTATTGTTATGAGTAGGTAATCTTACAGACAACATTTGGTGAAAGGATTAGTGGAACCGTAAACGGGACGGTATAATTAATATTAAATACTAGCGACTTACCCTCGCTTCGTTCGGGTTCGTGCTTACGTTTTAACGGTTAGTATAGATTTCTCAGAGATAAGATATTTTCCCACAGTAAAAAGTATTCTAAATGTTGACCCGGATAACCAGCTATCATAATACCAAATTTTATCAAAATTCTTCCAGTGGTTTTTCTGTGATGCGGCCACAGAAAGACAGACGGACAAAAATTCTAAAAACTATAGATTCGGCCTCTATATCGATAGTAAAGTCTATTTCAATAAGATTTTCTAAAAAAATATTTATTATACAAATTCGGCTTAGTTAGAATTTTAATATATGTATAGATAATACAGGCACAAAGACTTACGTTTTAATAAATAATAATAATAATAGATAAGATCATAAGACAAAAATATATACATAATACACATTAGCGACGGTAGAATTATTTCCAGGGGGGTGTATCTGCATTTTCACATTACACTGCTAACTAATTTTTAAATGATTAACTTTATTATTTTTATTCATTTAGATTCATTCATTTTATTCATTTAGAAGATATTTAAATTTAAACAGTTTTGATTTTACTCGTATAATTTTGTTTCTTTACCTTTTTTTATATATTTTCCTTCATGGCAGGAGGGGGACGAGGGGGGGGGGTGTAATTTCCCGCGCCCCTTTGCAACCCCGTCCCGGCGCTCATGATTATACATACATGTATAAAGCTTAATGTATGAGCTAACCTAAAGTAATGAAATCTAGAATTAGTGCTGTTAATGTTGATCTTAAACATAACCCACTTGTTCTAATGTACATACATTAGTTGAAATTACTATAGTACATTTAACTACTTGAGCTTGCTACTGTATATAATTATTTTGAATTCCTAATCAACTTGATCATCAAAAATATTATAGCAAAAATGTGACAATTGTAATTCGAATAAATTTTATTTTCATCATGATATTGCTTTGTTATTCCATCGTAGAACTCAGGGTTACAGCAGTATAGTTTTCCATGCCCTTCTATCTTTAGCTACTTACAGCTTGGACATGGTACACGAGGTTCCCATACTTCTAAGGTCAGCCTTTTAAGATCTCCTCCAGGTGGTCGACCAGGTCTTCTTCGATCGAGGTTACCATTGGAACGACATTTGTGCAGCATTTCCCTTGCAAAATATGTGAGCGCCATCGCCTTAGAGCTATCTCTTACCAGGAGTTGATGGTATGCTTGCCTCAGATCTTAATTTCTGATTGTGTTAGGCTGGAAAATATGGAGTATAATCTTAAACACTCGTTATGGAAAACCATAATGTCATCATAAGATACTCAATTTATATTTAAAGTATGTTTCTTTAATTAGGAATACTACAACAATCTGTCTTCATTAATAACTAATCTATACTAATATTATAAAGCTGAAGAGTTTGTTTGTTTGTTTGTTTGTTTGTTTGGTTGAACGTGCTAATCTCAGGAACTACTAATCCGATTTGAAAAATTCTTATTGCATTAGATAACCCGTTAACTGAGGAGGGCTAAAGGCTATATATCATCCCGGAAAAATGAACGTATCTCGTGGGATAGATTTGTTTTTGTCTAGGGATGAACCCGAAGCGAAGCGAGGGTGAGTCGCTAGTGTACTATAAGGAACATAAATATTGAATAATCTTGTATTGCTCTTGTATTTATATTTTAATGTTACAAGTAAGTTTTTTACCCTTTAGCATTATGCACTTTGCATTGCATTTTATAAAATTTTGGACATTTAGATTCAACAAAGTTCGGAACACTTTAATTAAACATTTAATAATAACAACTGCTCCCATTTCGAATAATCGTTGCTGTCCTCGATTTATTGAAATAATTTCTGTACGCAGCTATATGGTTACCGCTATTTAAAATCATATTACTCTTAATGTGGTTTTCACAATTAAAATACATTATTTATAACCTACTTTAAGTATTTAATATTAAAAATATGTTTTCGGGTGCTGTGTCAGTTCGTTGAATTTTAATTTTATAATTTCATTACAGTAGTCCTATTTATATGAAATTTATGAAAAAAATAATTTGTTAAGCTAACTATACTATAGAGAGTTAACATTTGAATGTGTTAAATTAGTTTTACGTAAAAAAATATTAAGATAACAATTTTATGTAATTATTAACGACTCACCCTCGCTTCGCACGGCTTCGTGCCTAGGTACCTACGTTTTACTTTTTTTGAGCGAAATCCTTTTTCTTTTTTAAAATAAAAGTAGCCTAAGTTACTCCTTGTAATATCAGCTATCTGCCAGTGAAAGTCCCGTTAAAATTGGTCCGCAAAAATTTTTAAAATTGTGTTTTCCTTATAAGTGCCGTATATAATAATTCCATATGCATTTAGTATGTGTTATTTTGACATTACAAACAGACACTTCAATTTTATTTATCTGTATAGATTTAAAAAATCAAACTATAGCTATGAACTATCCAGACATTAACTTATTCTAAGACTGTTTTATACACAACAAAAGTATAATATTTTTTAAATTAAACTTTAATAGGTATATGGTTTGACCACCCATTTAAATTAAATCAAAGCATACTAGACTATGAAACTGATTTTCATGTTAGAATGCTGGAAACATTAACGTAGTGCATTCGAATGGAATGCTCTCAATTCCCGATCTCATGTGAAGCATGCGAAGGAAAATTCTTACGAACTGAAAGGTAAAATAGGAATTTTGCTTGCATAGTTTATGTTTAAATGTGAATCGTATACTATGTGTGTAATACGTATATTTACTGATAATATATTTTTTATTATTTTGTGCTTACTGTCAAATTATCGATAGCTGTACAAGACTAAATGAATATAAGCTTTACTCTATTATGAGAGTTATAATTATGCATACGAGTATTATTACAATAATATTTCCATTTAATTGGAAACTTGATGTTAATTTTTATAAAATGATCTGTCTTGATATTTTCTTAATAAAGTAAATCGTTAGGATGTATTTAAATTATGCAGGTGCTGCATGGACTGCAAAATTTACATGTTATAAAAATGGCCCAAATCTCGAAAAAGTATATTAAATTCTATACAAGTTTTTAATAATAATATACTCGTACATAATAACGTAATGTTTGATTAATTATCGACACTCGTGTTGTTACTCTGCGCCTAGCTTAGTACCTAATATAAGCAAAGAAAACGCTCTCAATCTCGTTTTTACATCAGCTTACTGGTATGTAAACTAAATATTTTCCTAATATGAATTATGATCATTTAAACAAAGTCCTTAAACATTTTAATACAATATTCGATTAATATACATATACTAGCGACTCACCCTCGCTTCGCTCGGGTTCGTCCCTGGCTTGCATTAAATCACGATTGATCAGTTTTCGACCGGAGAGGAAAAATGATTAAATTACTAAAATGGCTATTAAAAAATAAGGGTTGATCGTAGAAGGGTGAAAATTGAGGATTGTATGTATTTTTGTATGTTGTATCATAAAAAAATAGAAATTAAAAATTTTGTCTAAAAAATAAAAAAAAAATTTAGGGGTGGACTACCCCTAACATTTAGGGGGATGAAAAATAGATGTTGGCCGATTCTCACAGATACCGGATAAGCACAAAAAATTTCATCAAAATCGGTCAAGCCGTTTCGGAGGAGTATGGCAACGAAAACTGTGACACAAGAATTTTATATATTAGTACTAGCGACTCACCCTCGCTTCGCTCGGGTTCGTCCCTAGCTTGCATTAAATCACGATTGATCAGTTTCGACCGGAGAGGAAAAATGATTAAATTACTAAAATGGCTATTAAAAAATAAGGGTTGATCGTAGAAGGGTGAAAATTGAGGATTGTATGTATTTTTGTATGTTGTATCATAAAAAAATAGAAATTAAAAATTTTGTCAAAAAAATAAAAAAAAAATTTAGGGGTGGACTACCCGTAACATTTAGGGGGATGAAAAATAGATGTTGGCCGATTCTCATAGATACCGGATAAGCACAAAAAATTTCATCAAAATCGGTCAAGCCGTTTCGGAGGAGTATGGCAACGAAAACTGTGACACGAGAATTTTATATATTAGAATATAGGATAGAAATAAGTATTTTTCTTTTACAGAAGATTGATGTAAGTATTAATTACGAGCCCCGATGCAAAATAGTTCGTCTAGTATGGAAAGTAGTGCAAAGCGTAAAATATAGAAAGTAAATATTAGTAAAATAATTAAGAACGTTTAATAAAAAGTAACCACAATTTGAGGAACATTTTAAAGTTTATTTTAACATAACTGAAATTCTTTCATGACTTTACATAACATAAAAAAATTAAAAAAATATCCTAAAAAACATAACGCAAAAGTATTCGTCTACCCTTGTCACTCACGCAAAATAGTTCGTCTACCACTTAGTTGTATCGCCTTTGCTCTCAATGACAGCTTTAATGCGAAGAGGCATGGTTGCAACCAACGCTGCACACTCCTCAGGCGTAATTGACTCCCAGACAGCCAAGAGTTTAACCTTTAAGTCGCTCTTCGATCTTCATGGATTTTTACGGAGAACTTTTTTCATTTTCCACCATAGGGTTTCGATTGGCGACAAGTCCGGGCTGCTAGATGGCCATTCGATTGTAGGGATGCTTTTCGCCAGTAGCCACGTCTTTGTTGTCCTTGCAGTATGGCAGGAAGCACCATCCTGTTGAAAAATGAAGAATCTTGATGCTTAAGTGACGGAATAGAGGATAGTAAATTCTCTTCGAAAAGGTTTTGATACCTTGCAGCATTGATAGAACCATCCACAAACTGCATACCACCAACACCTTGTGCAGACATGCAGCCCCATATCATAAGAGACGCCGGAAACTTCACTTTGCGTTTGAGACAATCAGTATGAAATGCCTCGTTTTTGTTCCGAATCACTTTTTTCCTTTCCTCGCCGACTGTCACTTCAAAGGACTCGTCACTCTAAATGATACTACGCCACTGATCGAAAGTTCAATTTAAATGATCACGAGCAAACTTCAACCTCTTTTTCTTTTGTACAGCAGTCAACAGTAGTTTCTCCTTAGCGGTGTAAAATCCGTAACCCATTCTTTTTAGGACTCTTTTGCAAGTATCAACTGAGATGTTTTTGTGAATCATGTCCTTCCATTGCACCGTGAGTTCTCCAGCTAGAGCACGACGATTGTTTTTGATAATTTTCTTCAGGATTCTGTTTTCTACTGCACTTGTGATGCGTGATCGACCAGTTTTCTTCAAACAAGAAGTCGTTCTATTATTTTTATAGTGCTGAATGATAGATTGGACTGTAGACCTGGGAAGTATCAAGTCTTTAGATATTTGGTAACTTGATTTGCTAGCATCGACCCCACAAACTATTCGCTTTCGAAGCTTTTCACACACGGGTTTGCCACGACCCATTGTTATTTGAAAACTAATGAAAAAAACTGAAATTTTCACAATTTTATACTGTCTCAAGTGACAAATGACACAATTACTTTTACAATAAATTATGCAACATAATTGTACAAAGAAGGAATAATCTTATTTAACTCATCGATAGACGAACACTTTTGCATCGATTAACAATTAGACGAACTATTTTGCTTATAACTTCTTCGAATTTAAAACAGGATATGTATAAATTTAAAAAGCTAAAATTGTTTATTGGTTCATAATTAAAAAATGGCATAAGTAACGTGACATGTGATAGTAGAACAGCTTAATATTTGATATAGATATACAAAAATAATTAAGTTAGAAATAATCTCACAGAGAAAATTTCACACTAGACGAACTATTTTGCATCGGGGCTCGTATAACAGAAGTAGGTATAATTAATGATTAAACGAACTTACCTGTACCTGTAAGTTGAGAGAAAAATATATATATATTTTTGTGGGTACTTCGTTCACTTACGCCCTCGAACTAGTATCGCCAGTCATTTAGTTTAGAGTAAGAGATCCTCTAGTTCAGCGGTCGGCAACCTTTTAGCAGGCAGGGGCCACAAGGTGGCTATACCTAGTAAAGGCGGGCCGCAATTGTGAGAGCAAAAAAAAAAATATATATACCACAAAATATGTCCACTACAACATTCAATGTGACAATTCCTAAAATGACTCTTAAATGCTTATCTATGACACGAGGAACATTTTCATTTTTTATATCCAAAACTTCTTGGTTTTATATATGTAACTTGGTTATATATATATATATATATATATATATATATATATATATATATATATATAGATATATATATTTTATATGATAATTAACGCGAAATTGCGCATTTTAACGCGTCTTTTACTTCAATAATTACACTAACAATTCTTAACGCTGTTCCTAAATCCCCTAATTTGAAATGATCAGATCTGATAAATTGGTTAAGATCCTTTAAATTTGAGATAAACTACATCTTGCTTTGGTTTTGGTACTAGAAAAATATTAGACATAAATTAATTTTCACATGGAAAACTCTTTCTGGTTCTGGAGTATTCTGATATGGTACCTAGTTTTAATGAGTTATTAATAGACTTTAAATAATATAGTCTTTAATTAGCTATGTACGATGGTTTAGCAGGAAACTTACGTTGTACAACAAATGACGTAAAAGGTTTTTTTTTCCTAACATCCAAGATGGTTTCATCATTTGTAATTAAAGCACATTGATGATAAAATTTGGATAAATGGCTTACGTATTTCACTGTACCTAAAAACTGCGACGGGAATACCTACGTCGATTACTGGTTCCGCGATAACCACTTCGATTAATGCACATGCGCTGGCTGGTAATGAGTTCGTTGTGGGAGATGCTGAGCTCGCGACCTGCGGGCTCGTGGCTCCTCTGCGCTGGTGGTGCTGACTCTACGAGCTGCCTGCGCACTTGGGGAACAGCCTTACGACCTCAAGTTCCTAAAGATGGTCCCTTAAAATTCGTAATTGTAGACTTGATGCTGAATACAGTCTTCAGTCCTAACCCTGATTCATTTACAGTTCTAGCTGATTTCAATGTCTTAGCTAAATCTTCACCGAATAGAAATGTATATCTGATGTTTTTAAGATGGTCCTCCAAATCATTTTTGAATGGAAATAGAATGAAATTTCTTAGTGTGACAGAATATTAGGTATATTTATAAATTAAATTATGTATTTATAAAAATTATGTATTTATAAATTACATAAAATTCTGTATGTATTCAGAACGCCCCACTGCTGGGTACGGGCCTCCCTTCAATACAAGGGGGATCAGGCCATAGTCTATCACGCTGGTTAAATGCGGGTTGAAAATTCTACTTATATTAATTTTTGCAACTGATCGTTTTGCCCACATTTGTCTCTGTATTGTCTATGTTACACTGTTAATATGCAATAAAGAATATATTATTTTTAAATCTATTTGACATTTTATTATCTCAGTTACGCAAGCAACTGCACTATGAATATAATATACCTATATTTTTATAGACATTTGCTTTTATTTATTTTTAATGCCCTTATCGCGTTTAATTGCGTAATCAATAATAGCCACTTTCATGTCAACAAAATTTAATTTTAGGTGCACTTATTTGGATACAATTTATTGGTAATTGGTATTTTAAGATCAAATAGTTACGGTTTTCCATACTAAGACCATCTTTCGATGTGCAATAGGCGATTCGCAAGTTTGTTGCGTAATTCTAGTCCATTCTAACAACTAATACGACATAGTGCGGGGGTAGATATCTAAAAATTATCATAGGATTTATATGATAATTTTAAACATGTAAGTTCAATAACTTACGTATTATAAAATCGGACCTAAATAAGCCCATGACTAATCTTATTTTGTTTTAGGTTAGGTTACAATCCCCAGCGGAAGGAACGCCAACCATATTCTAATGCGTTTAAACAGTCCCAATGACTGTTCAGATTGCATAAAAATTATACCTAAATAGGTACGAAAGCACTTATTACTGTTAAAAATATAAAATGTAAATAATTGCAACAATATCTCCGTCGTGTATAGGGACAATTTTTACACCAAATTCTGTACACTTTTCGAAGCATTTCTTTTGCGATCGCGAATATTTTACGTTATAACTTTCTTGTTTTATTTTTAAAATAAGACACACTGCGAAGATACGAAATAGCAGTTGAGTGGTTGAGCACTAGAATGTGAATGACTGGCGATACTAGTTCGAGGGCGTAAGTGAACGAAGTACCCACAAAAAAAAAAATTCTCTCAACTTGTACATGTGTAAATAATATCTAGGTTACTAATCTCGAGGACGAGGCGCGAGTATAATCATTAATTAGTTCTTAATACGCTTAAGTTTGCGTTTGAGCTGCATTGTTCTGAGATATACATACTCGTACAAACAGAATTTGTCGCTTTGCTAACCAGCATAGTTTGTACCGTTAAGAACGCAAGCAATCTACTTTATATCAGCATTCAGCGCAGAGTATGTGCAGACGACGTACATCATAATAAGCTCATTTGAACTTGGTGTGATTAGGCTCTTGTAATGTAAGGTAGACTCAATTTTCCGCGATTTAACTCTCATTTGCCCTATTGTGCGTCAAAATTATCTAGATAAGGTTCTTTTAATTTTATTCAAAAAAACTAAAATGTTCAAATTATAAGCAAGTTTCCTTTATTATATAAAAATATATCCCTATGTCTTGGGTACTCAAGCGGAGTGTTTGAATGACCCCATACTACTTCAACGTGTCTGTCTACCTTGGACATTTTGCGTTTAAGGAAATTTAACTTAACATAACTTCAAACAAAATTAAGCCGTTAAATTAATTACATAAGCCCACGGCTCGTACAAATTATATTACTTACTTTTAATTTTCAGAGGGGCTATTGTGTTTTTTTCGATTGCGGGACGGATGATCGTTGGAGACAAAGAGTTTTCGAGTAGCGGGCACTTACCGGAAGGTGAAGCCTGGGTATTCCCTCAAGGTGGACTTACGACTTGGTCAAAGTTGCTGGAACTAGGTGCGGATGGCATAAGACCGGTGCTGGTGGAAATATTTTGGGGAAGCCTATCACCAGTAATGTTTTTCGGCTGAGATATAGTAGACTACCTAAGACGACGTCACTTACTACTTCATTTGGTGCTACTAGTGGTATCGAATAATGTAATTATTTACACACATCACATCATATGATCAAAATAATAAATTTCTGTGACTAAGAAGGTTTCTTGTTTCTATATAGACATATCAAATCTTTTCCATCCAATGTGTTCGCAGAAAATCAGTAAAAAAAGTAATATAGACAGATAAATATACGAGTGTTTCCATAATAGGGGTTCCGATCCGACATTGATTGTGCGATGCCATATAAAAA
The DNA here is from genome assembly GCA_905404265.1 of Fabriciana adippe. Classification (NCBI taxonomy): domain Eukaryota; kingdom Metazoa; phylum Arthropoda; class Insecta; order Lepidoptera; family Nymphalidae; genus Fabriciana; species Fabriciana adippe. The sequence goes on from FR989989.1 coordinate 13,617,500, forward strand.
CCAATACCTGGGCGACTGAGGTTCGCTCGGGGTTCTTTTTTGTTATAGCATATTTTTAATTAAAAAAAAACTAAAAAATTGAATTAATACAAAAAAAAACAAAAGTAAAAAAAATTGTATCCCGACCGGGATTTATCCCGGACATATGTGATTGTCTATCTTGCGCCTTGACCGCTTGACCACGATGACGCTTATAATGCCCGTGTGTAAGAAATTATAGACCATATTCTGCGTAGAATAATGCGAAAGAAAACCGCATGAAAACTCGAAAACACGCGTTTTTCCAGACATAAGACTAATCTAGATCGACTGTTCGCCCCCGAAAACCCCTACATGCCAAATTTTAGACCGTTTCCGAGATCGCCAGTATAAATAAATATACAAGAATTGCTCGTTTAAATATATTAGATAAAGTAGGTACATTATAATTTGCTTATATATGTATGTACATGATAAAATTTTCCTTATATTTATGATTATTAATATTAAGTCATAATTATGGCTATTAATTTCATGGAAAATTATTCACTTTTAATAAATCGATATGCTAAAAATTCCTCGAATTGAAAATGAACCTCATTTATATTTCATTTCTTAAAAGCTTCTTAATTTCACATATAAGAAGGCACCAACCAGCTCGTATAAATTATAATATTGAACCTCTCAGACATTTATAGAGATGAAAAGCTACTGCGACCCACTCAAGAGTAACATACAAAGATTTTCCTGAAATGTTTTTTTTTAGAAAGTAACAATTATTATCAATACAAATATATTTTCTAATGCTTTCTTACAAAATGAACGCTTATATTTTACCTATCTATTTAAAATAAAGCAGACTATCTATTTAAAATAGTGTAGATCTAGTTATAATAAAATGAGGCTTGCTTACAAATATTAAACACACAGTGTCTCAAAAAGCAATATGAGCTATCTACTACAGCTCATGTACGCATTACGGCTACCTCACAAGATTAAGTTGAAAACAAAAAAGTAAAATTTAAAGTAGGATAATACTTTTAAGTAAAAATATTATGCTAAAGGAAACGTGGATTCCATTCCCGTGTGAGGTAAATATTTAGAGAGGGTATCTCAGATTAGAAATCATAAATCATCGCCATATTGTTTTATACATTTTCAAAATAAAAAAATAAGGCACTGTGATTTCCTACTTTTCCTGTATTAATGCCACGAGAAAAGTCTAAAGCTAGGAGTTATACTATAAAAATGTGGGCACTCAATTACAATGAAAGTCATATTGCTTGAACGCGTGATAAATTTTCATTTAATATGTTAAATGAAAATTCTAAAAGTCTATGTAGGCATAGATATATGTATATTAATTTATGTTTTTAATAAATATAATTCAACGATAAGCTACAATGCGTGACTATTTCGATTTTAACAGCTATTAATATTAATTATGAAGGCGATCCTCGTGTATCCAACTCACGATATCGAAATAATCGTTTTTTACGAGAATATATTTATTATCCTTGGAAAAATATGTAAATGTATGGAATAATTCAATTTAAAAAAACTAAATCTGATTTATTCGGATGATGCAAACATGCTCGCAGATCCTAATATTCGTCAGCACGTGTGTTCGAAACCATTATTTATAGACATACTAGCCGCTTCGCCTCTAGAAAAATAAAAACAAATCAATCCCACGGGAACCGTACATTTTTCCAAGATAAAAAGTAGCCCATGAGCTATTCCAGACCATATTTTACCTGTGTGAAAAATTTCATCCAGATCCGTTCAGCCGTTCTGTCGTAATTGAGTAACAAACATCCAAACATTTATTTAAACTTTCACATTTATAATATTAGTAAGATATATGAAGACGATGTATATAATGAAAATGAAATGCGGTTCATTGCTGAGCAAAGTAACGCGCTGAACGGTTAAACCATGACGGTTCATAATATTTTGAGGTCTTTAGATGAAAATTGGAAGAATTGCCCGAAAAACATCTGGGAATAACTGGAGAAGCTTTTTTATGTGAACTAGATTATAAAGTAAAAAAAAATTGCTTAAATATTTTTATCATTTTGAATATGGTAGTTCTAACATTCGTTTTGGCAACGTTTATTCAATCAATGTTGAATCTACGTCATATGACTCTGCAGAATAAACGGATAAGAGCGAAATTGCTTTCGTGTCGAACTTCCTAAGTTACGTATTAACATTATATGTATAACTAGTTTGTCCCTGCGACTCCACTTGTATGGTAGGTACTTACGTTGAAACAAAATAGTTTAATCCAGTATATATACCACTTACATTACGAGAATTTTCACTCAAATTCGTCTTGTAGTAGGTTTTTGTAATAACATATATATGTACGATAATAAATAATATATTTTTTTGTACAGAAATTAAGAAATCTTTTATATTCATACAAATATAGCTAGCAGACTTTTACAATATTTATGACTTATACTTTATATTTATGAATAATGAATTTCTTATTTATAAGCACTGCTGTAGATTGTTTGTTTAATCTGAGGATGAAGGCACTTGTTACTAGGGGATTTATTTCGCCATTATTTTTACAAAATATGTATTTCGTCTTCGCCTTAACTTAAATAAATAACTATTAAAAAATACTGTTAGAATTTAGTACTGCTAGTGCTTACTCTTAAAATTTTACGTATCATTGAAAAGTTTCTTTTACATATATACTATTCTTTATTGCACTTAAAAATAAATACAGTGATTAAAATACAATTTTCGTTTGCAAAGGTGGACTTATCTCTAGAAGAGATCTCTTCCAGTCAACCTATGCTAGTGAGAAATAGTGTTATAAAGCAGGCTAAAATCGTGCAGTTGTAGTCATATAAATAATATATAGGTAGTCAAAAATAAATAGCCAATTAAATATTATATATAACTAGCGACTCACCCTCGCTTCGCTCAGGTTCGTCCCTAGGTACGCTTTAACGGTTAGTATGGAATTGATATAACTTGTTTTCCTGTGGGAATAAGATAGTCTCCTGCGGTAAAAGTAGCCAATGTCACTCTTCAGTCCTCCATCTATCTTCACACAAAAAATCACAAACATTCTGTACTTTGTTTCGACGTAAAAGAAGGCCAAGCAAACGTCAATCCGTAATTCGTAAAAGAGAAAGAAAGTGTGAAATTTACAAGTGCATTCAAGTAGTATATATTAAGTTTAAGGTTGCGTTCATAATAATATAGTAGTAAGGAAAAAGAAAAATGAGATTTTTACGTTTTTCCGCGATTTTTTTAAAAAATTTTCTCTTCATAAGAACCTTCCTCGAATTTCAACGAATATTTGAAAAAAAAAATAGGCTTATTGGCCCAGACGTCCTCGAGTTTTGCGCTTAGCAACACATTTAGCCATTCATTTTTATTTATATAGATACCATACACGACGACACGTTTGGCTCAGTTTGTAGTGACCCTACTTGCGGTGCCAGCGGTCGCGGGTTCGAGTCCCGCTGGGGGCATTCATTTGTGTGATGAGCACGAATGTTTGTACTCCAGTCATGGGTGTTTATATTTATAATATGTATGTATTTAAAGTTATATATATGTGTAATGTATCAACTATTTAGTATCCATAACCCAAGTCTCGTAGCTTAACATGGAACTAAATGGCGCTGTGTGTTAATGTCCCAAGATATTTATTTATTTATTTATTTATTTATTTATTTATTTATTTATTTATTTATTTATTTATTTATTTATTTATTTATTTATACAATATATACTACATAATATATCATACATAAATATGTATATCTAAAAAGTCACGTGGACAAAAAATCACGTGTAATATTACTAAATACTCAAAAAAATATACAACAAATAAAATAAACAAAACAAATAAACAAAAAATATATAAAATATACTCAAAAAAAAAACTATATTGACTGTACTTACGGTATGTTTACGGACCTCATAGAGCACCTATTCCAGTACTCTACATCTTATAAGGGTCGTTGGATGTGGAGAGCTATTTATTTTCTTTAATTTGCTTTTGCGAAAGGGAAAGAATTAGAATGGGACTTTATAATAGAAATCATAATGTAAATAGGTTGCTTAACAAAACAATAATAAATCTATCTAATTAATTCGATATATTTTTCATATACATATATAGGTAAATATGTTGGGACATTAACACACAACACCATCTACTTCCATGGTAAGCTACGAGGCCTGTGTTATGAATACCAGATAGTTGATACAATACACATATATAACTTTAAATACATACATATTATAAATATAAACACCCATGACTGGAGTGCAAACATTCGTGCTCATCACACAAATGAATACCCCAACGGAACTTGAACCCGCGATCGCTGGCACAGCAAGTAGGGTCCCTGCAAACTGAGCCAATCGTATCGTCAAAAAATTATTTTACCAGTTATGTCTGTACATGACGAAGTTTACCTTGTAGAGACAATTTAATTGGTCGAGTTTCGATAGTTGACAATATTTAGTAAATGTTGAAAAAAGAAAAGTACAAAAATAGGGAAAAAATAGAACGTACGAAAATCCTTACTAACGTTGAAAATGCTAAAGTGTTTTTTATTGGTTTTTCCTTTTCTTACATAGCAATGAAGCGACACATCGGCGTGACTTGTGTACAGAGATAGTTTATGAATCACAGTGTGTTATAGGCATTATATATCGGTATATCAAGTAGTTTATATGGGATATCAGTTTCTTGAAAAAAATATCTACACTATATAAAAATATCTATAATATTTATATTATAAAGAGGTAATTCTACCTACAGTACAAACTCTTGTAAGTTTGGATGTAGGGAGTCTGAAACTATTAATGCGATACTAAAAATTTTTTCACTTATAAAAATTATTATTTTTATAAGTATTTTGATAAAAATGTAATATAACAACTTTAATGGAAGTAGAAATAAACTAGCCGTTGAGTTATTTTGTCGACGTGCGCTGTCTAAACGGGTTTATTTCATAAAGCAATAAAATGTATGGCAAAAATACATCCATCGACGCATCTCAGCAAAGCGAGGGTAAGTCACTGTTTTATTATAAACTAGCAGAACCTGCGCCTTCGCCCACGTTCAATCTACAAAAACTCTTTGGCTTTATGTTATATAGAAACTTATCCTCGCTTCGCTCGAGTTCGTGCCTATGTATATTTATATCTAAACATATAATAAAACGGAAATTACAAATATACTTAATTATATATACAAAACAAATGTACACTTAGTTATTACTGTACAAGTAGTGTCCGCGTGGAATAGTAATAAAACTGTAGAGGTCAAATGACTGTAAATAGAAAAAAAATATGCTAAAAACCGAGTCAGGGGGGTGTAAGAAGAGAAATAGAACAAATCCAGATTTTTTCAAATTTTTTGTTTCTCTGTCTGTTTGTCTGTTTGTAAGCGCTAATTTCCGAAACTGTTGGACCGATTTAAATGAAATTTTGTATGGTGGTACCTTATATCCCCAGTCAATATCTGTTATATATTAATGTGTGTGGGTAAATTTGAAAAATGGACTTAGTGGCTGCGCCCACAACGCAAACCTCGTCGAACAATAAAACAGTGTGTATCCAACTACCAAGCATTTCACTTGTCCCCGTCAGCATACGTAACAGATCATTTTAATCCCGGAAAATTATAGAGTTCCCGTGGGATAGATAAAAAACTATAGTTACTTATACAGCTTAAGTACACAAAAACGACTGATTGGATTTTGATGAAACTTTACAAAAATATAGTTCATACATCAGAATAAAAAATAGGCTACTTTTTATCCCGAAAAAATGTACGGTTCCCGTGGGATAGATTCACTTTTGTTTGTCGTTAGGCGTACCCGAGCGAAGCGAGGGTGAGCCGCTAGTTCATAATAATATAGTAATTTTATAAAAGAAATATGTAATTTCTATTTATAAAATAATTATTTGTTTCTTTATCCCAGTACATACAATATGAACGTGTATAGAGCTACGAGAATAGAGGATGCGAGTAGTTCACTGTATATTTCTCATAACAGCCTCCCGTTAGAAATCAATATGCGTCGGTCGTCAGATTGTTAAATTTTCCGCCACATTACGAGCTAATAAGTCCTGCGTCGGTGGTTCAGATATGGAATAAAAAAGAGCAATATACTAATGTTAGTCCATTTATTGATGTACTTATAATTAATTAATTAAAGCTAGATATAAAAATGTATTATTATATTCATGATAATATTGAAAGAACTTATAGAAATGAATGATATTAGAGAAACGAGAAATTTATATTTTCATCCATGAATAAAAATACATGTAGAATTGTATAATATCATCCAGCCTATTGATAGTCACTACGCCTACCGACAACTTCATCTCGTTTCGAGAATTTTTTATTAAAAATTATAGGGATGATCAAAAAGGCCTCTACTATTGTGATTGCTTCAAACAAAGATCCAGCAAAATCATTGGGGTGTAAAGAGGGCAAACAAGGGAGACCCTTTAAGGTGAAGGACGCTACATCTACGCTCTAAAAATCAAATACCTTCGATACTGATTAACATATTTATTTCTATGAAATTAAAAAAATATTTATGAGAAGGAAACCAACTTAGTATCAAATTAAATTCTAAACGCAACAAATAATACTAATACCGCATTTAAACAACCAATCTCGATTTTAATTGGAAGTCAGGATTACTCTCATCCCGCCGCACCGGCGGTCATAGCGGAATGGAATATCAAGGATATCTTTTGAATGTAAAACATCCAAGCGACGTAATTTCATATTTATTAAAAAAATATTTGTGAAAAAATATACAATGTTGTAAAAAATTAATAATAGTACCTATATACATAATATATAAATAAAATATAATTTTATAAACGTAAAAAAAATATTTATTTTATAAACGTTCTTTTATTACTGAGACTGGCGACTTACTCTCGCTTCGCTTAGGTTCGTCCCTAATTATAAGCATTATTTTCATATACAGGCTAAATTTTAATTATTCGGCTAGCGCAGGCTGGTAAAGCGGATATTTAACCCATTTTACTCTAAATTGATTTGCAAATGTTAAGATTTAATACTGATTTTTTTTAAATATAAATAAAATATCCGCCTAAATAGCCTATATCCGTCAGGGATAGCGTAGCTTATATTAGTGAAAGAGTTTTTAAATTCGGTTCAGTAGTTCCACAGATTACAACATACAAACAAAGTATACCTCTTTATTATAGTAGTATAGATATGCATATGGTGATATTTGTGACATGTCACGCCTTTTTCTCTTTAAAATGCATGTCTATATGTATTTATAGCTGCGTTTTTCTAATGAATTTCTGGGGTAATATATATAGGGTCATTTTTAATTTACTGAAGACCTTTTGGGAATATACTATTTAGATCATTACAACATCTGTAACAAAAAAAATATTTCTTAAATTTTTATTTTCATAAAAAAATAAAAATATTTTTATTGCACCTTCTAATCCTGTCCAAGCATCTGGTTAAGTTTAAATGAGTAAGCGCCGACTCCTGCACCCCTCCATCCCTCCCATTTCACCGGCCACGCGCTTTCTTTTGCTAATGCTGGACTATTACCGTTTAGAAGGTGCAATAAAAATATTTTTATTTTTGTAAAATTTAAGAAATATTTTTTTTTCTTACAGATGTCGTTGTTGTGATGTAAATAGTATATTCCCAAAAGGTCTTCAGTAAATTAAAAATGACCCTGTATAGATTACTGTTAGGCAACTAGTGTAAGGTTGTTAATATTAGCCAAATGAAATATATATTTGTAAAGTAATGTATTATTTTCAAATTGTACTTCTGTTATTTTTTTGGTGTAATAAAGGATTAAATAAATTAAATAAATAGCCAATATCAAATTTATTATTTTTTTTCAAACGTGTACAACTTTTTTTGAGGTATTAATATATTTTTTCTCTTAGATTGCGTTAACAGTTGCAAGCATTCGTGTTGTTTTAATTAAAAAAATATTTATTTATGTTTATATTTTTTTTTTATTATTTAACTTTTGCATACTATAGTAGGCATTTTTACTTCTATTTTAAATCTATAAGTTATGTATGTCATGGCTTATAATTATATCACCAATATTCAAGTTTCACCAATCTAGCAAAACAACGTCATGATTATGGGAGTTAATTAATCTCTGGCAAAATGATATTAACTCATAGCTAAAGCGAAGCGAAGGCAGGTCACTGTAGTTTATACGTATATAATAAAATTCTAACTGAGTCGAATCTGCACATTAAGTATTTTTTGGAAAATTTTATTGAAATAGTTATTATTAGTCTGGGAACGCATGATGAAAAACCCTTGGACAGATTTTAATGAAATATTGGTATTATTATAGCTGGTTATCCGGGTCAACTTACAGGATACTTTTTTCTGTGGGAAAATATCTCATCTCTGAGAAATCTATTGGTACTAATCGTTAATAATAATAGAAAGAAGTAATAAACATTAGAATTAAAGTGGATCTTTTACTTTGTCCGTGAATGATATTAAGTTAATTATTTAGAAGCCTATTGTGCATAGTATTGAAGAACGACATCTTTTGTCCATTTCTATGCGAGATTCAAGTGCAATTTGAAGAAAAGTTTTTTAATTTAATTGGCTGGCTATACATTCGATTTCATTTGTATTCAGTTTACGACAAGTTCAGTTCGAGTACGTATACAAGCTTTTAATTAACTTGCAATGTTTTTTTATTTCCTATGTTTGTAAGATGACCCAAAATCTTGTAAGCTGAATTAGAACCACTTCCTACTATTTTAAGTGTTTTTATTATATACATTTTATAAATGAGTAGCGGCTCACCATCGCTTCGCTCGGGTTTGTGCATAGGTACGTTTTAACGGTTAGCATGGAATAGATAGACTTCATATTATATTACTGCTCTGTTCCCTTGGATAGTATGATGATATATACTTTATAGCCTTCTTCAATAAACTGGCTATGTAATGTAAAAAGAATTTTTCAAATCGGATTAGCCTTTCCTGAGATTAGCGCGTTTAAACAAAGAAACAAAAAACAAACAAACAAGCAAACAAACTTTGCCTTTTTTATAATATTAGTTTAAATAACCAGAGGTATTCGATAAAATATTTGATATTGTGTTGTAAAATATTTGATAAGTTTTAGGTACATATTTTGTTTTAAATTAAAAAAAAAAAATGACTTTCCAAAACTAGACTGAGCAGAACTTAAACGTATGAAATTATATTTTATTTAGAAATATTTTCATATATTTTGAATCTGTGGCTGAGATATTAGGTATACACTATGCAATATACATAGAACGTATTACGTACCTGTAATGTTCCAATACCTCTGTTAAAACGTTTTCTCGATTAAGGCCCAAACTTCGTATGGTTAGGATAGTGTTTGATTATTTGACAATACCCTTGTTTTCCAAACAAATTTTAAGGTTAACCTTCAAACCCTGACGTAGATTAGTTAGTTATTTAGTGCTTAAGTGCAAACACTCGAATACATTTACACTGGATAGATAAATGTAATAGTACCTGGGCGATCGAACTTCGCTTGGAGTTCTCTTTTGTTACATTGTATTTTTTAGATGATAATCTAGTTTTTGGCCAAAAGTACCTTTTTTTTGATTTGGCTTAAAACAAAAAAAGAAACTGAAAACTTGAATAACTTCCACATACCAAATTTCAGCGAAATCGTTAGAGCCGCTTTCGAGATCGCCGGCATAAATAAATAAAAATACAAGAATTGTTCGTTTAAATATATTAGGTAAATTATGGAAATTTATCATTCATTTTTTTATGGAACAAGTGTAAGTAATGGGAACGTAACTACGTATTTGCGAATCATTAGTATAAAGATGAAATGACGATCTTGAAATAGAAATGGAAGGAGATTATCTTCTTATTGAACTCCTGTGGTAAGATTACACCAATTTAAACACTCTTGGCGTTAAAATGGCAAATTGCTCAATTATATATACATAATATTATAATATAAATAATTGCTTTGACATAATTGAAATCTAAAAAATTAAAAACACTTAAGAAACCTAAGTGTATAAAAACCGTTACCGTTAACCATTTTATTATTTATATTATTACTAGTGACTCACTCTCGCTTCACTTTTGGGTTCGTCGGTAAACAAAAATAAATCTATCCCACGGGAACCGTACATTTTTTCGGGATAAAAGGTAACCAGGCTATTTCAATTTATAATCTATCTCTGTACCAAATTTCATTCAGATTCGTTCAGCCGTTCTGACGTGAAAGAGTAACAAACATCCATCCATTTTCATAAGCTGTCACATTTATAATATTAGTAGAATATAGTAAAAATATAAAATATTATAATCTTAATAACAAGCAACAAAAAATGATAATAACGAGTCTTATGTCTGGGATGGAAACTGGACTTACATAGGGTATTATGAATAAAATTTCCGTAGACATTTCATGTTTATCATAAATATTAATGTTTCATAAAAAAACATTAAATAATTTTCATTTTTTTTTTCACTAATCCTGAAAATATTTTTATTCTAAAGAGGCCATTTTCGTAAAATGTATGGTTTGTTTAGAGAAATGAATGTACTCGTATTCCGAAATTCTAGTATTTTTCAATATAAAAATGTTTAATACGATGAAACTTTTTTTATACAATTTTGACTTCTAATTTTTATTTATAGTTACACTTAAGAGTTTATTTATGTAGTAAGTAATATACGTAGAAATGTAGATGAAAATCCATTTGAAACTTACTCTAATTTTAAATCAACTCAAGGTGCATTTAGCATAAATTCAAATGCGTTGCAAATGGACTTGAGTCTTAGTAATTGCTCTCAGAGGCAACAATTACGGGGTTGGGAATGACTTGAAGTCCGGCACAGCTCGTAAAAGACGTTTAAAAGTACTCTTGCTCAGAAACTTTATAATGTTGTATTTATTATTTCTATAAATACTTTATTTTATTGGTCTTTAGTCGGTTATGATATAGTTGCTCAATTAGTTCCAAGTTTTAGTTATAATGTGGTTAGTAATATCGTTATAGATAACTAAATGTTTAAAATCAAGCTAAAAGTGTTGGAAATTCGCAGTTATTACAAAAAAAAAAACGTTATTTCAATAAAATATGTACCCATTATATTATCGTCTAAGAGTTTCCAGATTACCTACACTAATATTATAAAGAGATTTTGTAAGTTTATCAGTTTGTTTGTAATGGATAAACTAAAAATTCGCTGAACCGATTCAGATGAAATTTGGTTTGAAGAAAATTTGAGACCCTGGGAAAGACATAGGATAGTTTTTATCCCGAAAATCATCCCGTAAGGGGGTGAAAAGGGGGATGAAAGTTTATACGTGGAATCAATCATTTCACAAGTAAGGGATATAAAACTCATCATACCTATTTCCATACTAACAGTTAAAACCTAATATAGTATTATATGATCTGTGGTTAAAACGTCCCTAGGGATGAACTCGAGCTAAGCGAGGATAAGTCCCTAGTTATCGATAAAAGATAAGTTGTTCCTTGTGGACTTGTATAATAATTTAATAATTAAGTAGTCTCAGTTTTGTGTATACATAAACCTAATTAAGTATATTTATTGTTTCGCTATATTTTTTTCTTTTAAGTAAAGACATTATAATCATTTCTAACATACAATTTTAAATAATAAAACAAATAAAATAAAGTAAAAATTAATTTTTGTTATCCACAAAACGTGTAAGCGTAATATCAGTTTATTTTAAAAAAAATCTCAAGCAAGTCTCTACATACATATTGGAGTTTAGCTCTTATTATTTTTACTTACTATGCATGTCTAGACGTGCTACGTCTTATACTTGCCAACGGCTACGACCAACTTTTGTCTACAAAATATTTTCTACACTAATAAAAACTAGATATCTTTTATATAATGCAAAATAAAACTATACCAACTTATTTCGCAATGAGACCTTGTCTTTATCCATTACATTGGTTAGAAAATTTCAAATAAATATTTTTGCTTATGCATACGTAAATTAAATAAATAAATATGTTGCACCATCTAGTTCCATGGTAAGCTACGAGGCTTGTGTTATGGATACCAGATAGTTGATACACTTCACATGTATAACTTTAAATATATACATATTATAAATATGTATAAACACCCATGACTGGAGTACAAACATTCGTGCTCATCACACAAATGAATGCCCCCAGCCTCTAAGCCCCCAGCGAGACTCGAACCCGCGACCGCTGGCACAGCAAGTAGGGTCAATACAAACTGAGCCAAACGTGTCGTCGAATTAAGTCGTAAATTGGTCTTTGATAGTTCAAAAATTAACAAATATAAGTACTTAGTTAATTTTTGAATTGGACAGTATCAATAAGAAAGAACACACTAAGAAAAAAAAATGACAACTGGCCCGTTTCGGAGCCATTAATAAGAGAATTGATTTGAATAAAACGATCTATTTATGTGTTACTAGCGACTCACCCTCGCTTCGCTTCGGGTTCGTCCCTAGACAAAAACAAATCTGTCCCACGAGAACCGTACATTTTTCCGAGATGATATAAAGCCTATAGCCTTTCTTAGTTAACGGGCTATCTAACGCAAAAAGAATTTTTCAAATCGGATTAGTAGTTCCTGACATTAGCGCGTTCAACCAAACAAACAAACAAACAAATAAACAAACAAACAAACTCTTCAGCTTTATAATATTAGTATAGATTTAACAAGTTACAGCTACTGTTGGTATCATAAAATGAGAGAACCGCAGGGGAGCATATTAAACCTTGTAATTGGGTTTTCGATATACGACCCGTATATTAACACCGCTCACTGCTTAATGGTGTGAAAGTGTTTACACTTTCATATTTTCTGTTTGACGTACATAACCTCATCCGCTACTCATATTATTAACTTAATTAAACGTTACTTTTTACTGCGTTTAACATGTGCAGATATGATGTAATCGCTTTTATTAAAGAGATTTTATTTTAATAAAAAAAGTGTGTGTGTGCAATTCACACATGGTGGAAGTGAAACTTAATATTATATATTTGTCAGACAATAACAACGGTTACCATGGCAACAAGGCAATGTATTCTATCTAATTCTCTCGCCGCGCCGGCTTAATATTTATGTTTGTCTCTTTTTAGTGTCGCATTTCCGTTTCATTTCCGTTGCATCGAGATTCAAATCACAACGATTCTAAAGAAATTTCATTTCAAAAAATCTAATAAACATAACTTATACGAACCTTCTCGCAAAGCCAATGGTCATAATATGGTCATAACAGCTTAAATAGTCATCAAATATTCGCTGTTTACTCGTAATTATTGAACCATAGCGAAACTCACTAAAATTATATTTTAAACCACCTTTTTTGTACTATTGTTTAAAAAATAATACTTTTGTTTCAGGAACCAAAAATTAAAATGAATACGCTAAATTTTTTTTATTTAAAAGTTTAAATGTTCGCGCAGGTAAATCTAAGAAAGTATTATATGTATACCTTTATTTATTTTTGCTATATATGTTTATTACATATAGTTACATTTAAATGTATTTAAATGATACTTCGATATTTCACATATTTTCAAAGTTCAATAATCTAATTTTGAAGCAATTATAAGATAATTGAGCGCCAGCGATGAAGCATGAAACCAGAATTTAATTTAAAGTTTAAATAAATTTTGAATTTCTTCTGAAGGTGGTTTGTGATAGTGTGGTATGGAGCCAAGATTTTTTATTTAAAATTTCTAAAATATGTATATTCGTTATGAAACGAAATGGACAACTAAACACAAAGAGAAGGTTTTAAATATTTTGCATCTATGTATGTACATAATCACGAATTCCCAAAAAATTGGTTCCGACTTTCAAAAATTGGATGATATTCGATATGAAACTGAAGAGATTATTTGTTTCTTTTTTTCTTTCTTTGAACTCACTAATCTCTTTCGAATTGATGTCAATCGAATTGTCAGATCAATTTGATACGTTTTAGCATTTTATAGAGGATCTAGCGACTCACCCTCACTCTATTCGGGTTCGTCCCTCGTTACGTTTTCCCGCAGTAAAAAGTATCCTATCCTATGTGTTGACCCGATAACCATACAAATTTTATCCAAATCTGTCCAGTGGTTTTCTCATGATGCGGCAACAGACAGACAGACAGATAGACAAAAATTCTAAAAACTATAGATTCAGCCTCTGTATCGATAATAATGACTATTTCGATAAGATTTTCAAAAAAATATTTAGTGCACAGATTCAACTTAGAATTTTATTATATTCTTTATCGCACTTTAAATGTGATACAGAAAAAAACAGTTACAATAAACATAGTTCACAAAGGTGGACTTATCTCTAAAAGAGATCTCTTCCAGTCAACCTCTGGATGTGGAAGAAGATGTCAGCGGGCAATATAGTGCAAAAAAATATTCTAGATGCCTATATGTATACTAGAAATAAAAGTAATAATCACATATACATAATATATTATTGATAAAAGTATATAATACTACATATACTTATACATACATATATACATATACACATTATACATACACATATATATATATATATATATAAAATATGAAAACAGAAAAAGGTGCTGATTGATATTTGTCTATATTTGTGCTAATAAATAGTTTTTTAATTTACATTTAAAGATATGGGTAGATGGGCTCTCGTGGATGGTTTTGGGTAGTTGGTTCCAAAGTACTGCGGCATGGACAGAAAAACAATTTTGTTGGAATTTAGTGTTGTTTAGTGTTGGAATTTATTATATGTATAGATTTGTTGAGGAAGGTTTTAACAATTGAAATTACTATACATTAATAACTTCAGCGCCATCTAGCCAGGGCTACCTTGTGATATCCTAGGTGCCCTAAATACCGATACTTTAATAATAATTCAAAAACTAAAATGATAAATAACTTTATTGACATAAAACGATACATCCGCTGTCAATTAACCGCAGAACAAAATAACCGTATGATCAAAAAGAAACCGGAGCAGAAATCGATTCGGCGATCTCCGTAAAGTTATAAAGTTGGCGGCTACAATCAAACACATATTGCTTACGCTTTTCATTATACTCGTATTTTATTCAATGTTAAATGGGTAAAAAAAGCTTACGGGGCACAAATCCATTCAGAAATAGACAGATCTGGGTCAAGGCGCATCCGAACGGCACATAGTAACATTAGCTCGCAGTTATGGCGTAACCGTCATCCTATGCGACTTAAACGGGATTGAAATGCTCTGCTAACTTAGCAGAACGCTTTACCTTTCTGTAATATCTTAATGTATTATCTAAATTGTATAAGTATAATTATAATACGATAATAATACGGTATAATATTATAATACGGTACAAATTGAGTTTAAGTTTGAATGCCCGACTAAATCAACAGCTCATAAAAACTTTATAACCTATCCATAATAGCGTGTTATTCAATAGTGGCTGTATTTATATTAATGTGCTTTTTATTGCAACTATTTTTTTCAAATTGATCCAATTATGAATCGTATATAAGTGGCTTATGTTTAGTGGTTATAAATGAAAATGCTTATAAAGTTGCTAACAAAAGGAAATGGTTTAAATATAAATACACAATATTCCTTCCAGTATTCGGAGTACATGAACCGCTATACCTGACTCTTGTATACATAAAAGTAATGACACATCTATATTGAATATGGCCAGTTTTAATTTCCGATCCCAGAACCCAAACTCGGAGCTATATATTGACTTAATTACATTACGTTACGAATACCATACATTCCATCTAGAAATCCATCTCTTCAAGCATTAAGGGATAGTATGTATGCAAACACTAAGCAATTATATGAATAGTAATGTTAGTGTTGCTACAATAACTAGCCAGCCAAATGAAACTCAATGAATACGAAATGAGTAAAAACATGGCTAACGTCATCTTTTAAGAAGTTTGATTTAACATTTTTGTAAGCTTTTGAGAATATATTTGTATAAAGTTAATTTATCTTTGAAGATTTTAAAACTAATTATTTATAAGGAGATTTCTTAGATACCGACCTTAAAAATATTGGCACTGTTAAGTACGAAAAGCATTCATCAACGGACTTCTTCAAAAAGGAGGTTCTCAATTCGTCAGAATCTTTTTTTTTTATATATGTATGTACTAATTACTCGAAGACGCTCAACCGATTTGGAAAATTCTGTTTTGTTTCAAAGGTGTACTTCCCAGGTGGTCTCATTTAAATTTTATCGAAATCGGTCGAGCGGTTTTTTAAAAATCAATAATAAATTATTTTTAAATAAATGGCTTATTCGTATATGTTATTAAAAAACTTTCATCTTAGAAATTACCTGCTTATTACATCTACACTAAAAATGGAAAAAAAAAAACTTAAAAAAAACCTAAAATTAAAACCTACTTTGAGGCACTAAAAAGTAAAAAATAACTGAACGGGAGTTTTCATTTAGAATAGATATCTGATTAGGTAGAGATATCTACCATACCACCATATATAATGTCAGCTGATACAAATTAAAACACACCGATTTCGAAAATATCTGTATCAAGGTAAGGATTTGGAATCTATTCTAAATGAAAACCCCCGTTTAGTTATTTTTTACTTTTTAGAGCCTTAATGTCGTCGGTCTTTATATATATTTTTAAGTTTTTATTTATTTAAAATAAATTAACAATTGTATGCTGTAATTAACTTTTAGGTTGGTTAAAATACGAATGGCATTTCAGGACATCATTATTTAATATTTGATCTGTACTTCAGGACTCTAAGAGACGTTGACCTCTCGTCTTAGAGGTCACGTTCGGCAGAAGACGTTACGCCCATAGATAGGTAAAAGTAAATAACCCTTTTTAGTTTACAAAGCTCTATAAAGTTCATTATTGACAAAGTTGCTCTACAGTCGATAAAATGTCATTTAACTTGATTAAAAAGTTAAGTAAATAACTGCGGGTAGGTGTAATTATTTATTTCGTGTAATCTGTAATGTTCATAATCTTTAATTTTGGTTGGGAACTAAGTTTATATACAATGACACCCCCATAAATCCATCTCTTTCTCTCCATTGGTCCATCCATCTCTTAGTAACATACTTCTATATCATTCGTCGACGAATAAGTGTATATTTTATGAGCATTATTTGCTCAGCAGCATTATTTGCTGAGCATTATATGATACAATATTATATTAGATACGCGATTACATACGCGTAATACATCGTAAGTTGTTTTATATAGATATTTATTAGCCCTACAAGAATAGCTTTAGGTAGTAATAATTTGGGCAGTGAAATACTGCTTTACTTATATTTACGAGTACATACTAGTTGCCCTGTATCCGTTTAGGCACGTACTTATAATCTACTAGCAACTCACCCTCGCTTTACTCGGGTTCGTTCCTAGGTACGTTTCAACGGTTAGTATAGATTTCTCAAAGATGAGATATTTTCCCACAGTATAATATGTTGACCCGAATATCCAGTGGTTTTCTTGTGATGCGTTCCCAGACAGACAGACAAAAATTCCAAAAACTATAGATTTGGCCTCTGTATCGGTAATAACGACTATTTCAATATGATTTTCCAAAAAATATCTAATGTACAGATTCGATTCAGTTAGAATTTTACTATATGTATAGATAAAACATTTAAATTCCTGCGACAGATGCCAAAGTGGATTGGATATAAAATATTGTGCTGAATATGAAGTTACACGTAAACCGTCGAAGTACGCTATTTCATGCGTATATTTTTACTGTCACAAAATATGAAAACTAATTCGTTTTACTTCACTGACATCTGTCTTATTGTCAGAAATTAAGTATTGCGTAGTTCTTGCAATATCCCACGGAGGTACGTCAAGATGTATTGAAAAGTATACCTATGTGACTCTATCGATATATATTTAATTCACATCTTACAAACACTGCCTTTATATTTTATAAATAAATAAATATGTTGGGACGTTAACACAGAACACCATCTAATTCCATGGTAAGCTACGAGGCTTGTGTTATAGATACCAGATAGTTGATACACTACACATATATAATTTTAAATACATAGGTACATATTATAAATATAAACATCGAAGATTGGAGTACAAACATTCGTGCTCATCACACAAATGAATGCCCCCAGCGAGAATCGAACCCGCGACTGCCGGCACAGCAAGTAGGGTCACTACAAATTGAGCCAAACGTGTCATTTTAGTACGAATTATAATGCACAAGTTATAATTAATCAGTCGATCCCAAAATTATATTCGAAATCTGGTAATAATTGCTAAACTTATACGAATAAAGCCATTGAACGTCGAATAATATTGTTGAACTTTCGTCAGTTAATTCAAACTTTTAATAGCAAACAAATAATATTTTTAATCTGATGATATTTATTTTTATAAATCAAATTGAACTCAAAAAATCCAACTCCAACAAAAAAATTGAACTTAATTATTTTTCACCTAAAGTTTTGATCACCACTTTTTCTAGTTCAGTAATCTAGCTAGTTACGAGTATGTACTATATACCCTAAATCCATAGGTGAAGAGTTTATACAACAAAATTTATTACTGTTACTAAATATGTAACTGAGGCTTACCATGTGCTTAAGTGGTGACCATGTACCAGAAGGCGAAGCGTGGCCCTCTCACAAGATGGACCGACGACTTGGTCAAAATCGCTGAAACCCACTGGATGCGGATTGCGGATGTCACAAGACCAGTAGGCGTGGAATTCTTTGGAGGAGGTCTTTCGGTTGACAAACTCTATAACTTCTTTATTTTGTTTTGTATAACATAACTGTTCTCTGTTCAATTTCTCTACGTGCCAAAGCCATTTGGCTAAAGTTTTTTCCTTGGGTTTATTTATTTTTCTTGAACCATATTATAATAATTTACCATACCTTATATAACATACCTTTATTGCTATAAACCAATATAAGTAACGATGTGCTACGATAATATCATTAATTCATACAAATTCTCTGAATTATGTAATAATTTAGAAAATAGATATAATATGTACTGAGAAGAAAAGCCACCGAGACGCCATTAAAGGCATCGTAACGACTCAAATATACGAGCTTTCGCTGCTCAATGACTAGTACTTTTATGTTTATTGATCGTAAATCTAACACAGTTACCAATATATTAAGAAATGCTAAAGACCTTGTTAAGCAAAATGTCTTACGCACTCAAAGTACCTACACATAATGTGTGAATTAATATATCATGTCTATTAATTTATATTTTCAGAACTTTACTGTTATATTATGTACAAGCGTACGTTTTACCGGTAGTAATAGATAGACTATATATATTATATGTCGTCTGTGCAAATACAAATCCTCAAGTTCTTAGGGCATATCACCCGTAACGGGGACTCCATGAAACGTCTGGTAGTGCAAGGGAAAGTTGAGGGCATAAGATCTCGTGGGCGCTCTCAAACAGCGCCTGGACAGACCTCACAAAATCTGTGACACACTCCAGTATAAATGATAACACCCAAGCTACCCCCACCCAAACATAGAGATACATTGCGTCGCATCACTAGAGAAGCGGTGGCGCATGACTCGACCGAGACGTGACCACGAGCACTCTGTCAAGAGTGAAGGACTAAGAAGAATATATTATATGATGTGTAGCTTATAGCTTTCCTCAATAAACGGGATATAATAAACAAGTAAACTCTGCTTCTTTATAATATTATTATATATTTATGTATATGTACTTTTTAGCTCAAAAACCGATAAAATCAAAGTAACTTTAACCGTATTGATTAGTGAATTTCCTCCGTGTACACTAGAGTAGATCTCTTTCTTTTTGAATCGAACGTAACGCGGCCAGCTTTTGAGGTAGGTACTTTTCTTTTTAACATCGGTTGGACTTGTTTTTAAGGTGTAGGTAGAGAATTGAAATTTTCACAGAGTATATATTTCTATTGCCGCTATAACAACAAACAATAAAAATGAATAAAAATAACAAAATAAAAATACAAGAAACATTTTTTTAACGTTCGAACATACATAACATACCTAGAGTAAAAGTCATATTAATAAAAAGTCCCCGTTCGTGTGCGAATTCGACTTGCACTTGACCAATTTTTTATCTATATACGTAGGTATATAAAAGGCAAAAGTGATTGACTGATGTATCAACGCACAGTCCAAACCCTTAAGCTAGCAAATTGAAATTTCGCACACGTATTCCTCATAGGACGAAGGCATCCACTAAGGAAGGATTTTTCAAAATTCAACCCCCAAGGGAGTGAAATAGGGGATAAAAGTTTATATGAAACTTTTTATTCCTTGGACATATTTACATGAAATTTCGTATTATTCGTAGTTTGATCGCGAGCGAAGCCGCGAGTTTTGCTAGTTTTGTATTTACGAGTGTTTTATGTACATTTCTGTAAATATTCATAAAAAATACAGAGGATTTTTTTTGCAAAAATTAAAAAAATATTAGTATTACGTATATACATATAATTAGTAATTTGAAAATCAGTAGGTAGACTTTGTTTATAACGAAAGATGTGTGTTTGGGTAGTTGGGTATCCATCCATCCATATCTCTAAGAGATTCCTGTTCTATCAATTTCCTCTTCTATCACGTATAACACTGGAGCCTACTGAGAGTCTTAAAATATTAAGGATCTTCTGGCTAATTATTTAGAAAATGACGAAAATATATCTACATAATTCGTTTCTATTGACTACACGTTTGGCTCAGTAGGGTCAGTACACCCTACTCGCTGTGCCAACGATCGCGGGTTCGAGTCCCGCTGGTGGCGGGCATTCATTTGTGTGATGAGCTCGAATGTTTGTACTCCAGTCATGATTGTTTATATTTATAACATGTGTGTATTTAACGTTATATATGTGTAGTGTATCAACTATCTGGTATCCATAACACAATCCTTGTAGCTTGCCATGAAACTATGTAGATGGTGCAGTGTGTTAACGTCCCAACATATTTATTTATTTATACATAGTTATATACATATTTATTTATTTATACATATTCTAGTTAGGATTTTAAAGTTTATGTTGAGTGACTGCTCAAGTAGATGAGGCAAGTTATTTACTCAACTAATGGAATGTTTGCTAATGAGCAACAACATTATCTGTACTTCATTTTGAAATATCATGTAATTATTTAATTTTCAAATTTCAAAAGCGCTTCTCAGTTTCAGCAATCACTCATAGTTATAAAATATTTCTAACTTTGTTTATTTACTACTACTTAAAATTTAATTACTTTAAAATTTCAAATTTTGTAGTTTCTATACAAAAACTCAAGATACACAATTAGCGTATCAAAAGTGTCCTCAAATAGAAGTGCACAATTCGAAATTGCATTGCGCTTTTTTCAAATCTCTTTTGTTTATTGTTTTTCGGATGTCAAAATTAAAACTCACGTTGTTTCGTTTAAAAAAGTACTTTATGTGGTGTGCGTAAGTTCGAATTTGTGTTTAGGCAATTAGAACTAGAGATTTTTTAATTTCATTCTTTGGTTTGACCTAAGATCACATTTTGACGCTACTTATTAAAGAAAGATTTGTTAGGAAATGTTTATCTATGGTTTTATATACATTTTAACAAACAAATACATCTATCCCACGGGAACTATACATTTCCGGGATAAAAAGTAGCATACTTGTTATTCTGATGTATGAACTATATTATTTTAAAGTTTCATTAAAATCCAATCAGTAGTTTTTGTGTACTAAGCTGTATAAGTTACTATCCCACGGGAACTCTTTAATTTTCCGGAATGAAAAGTATCTAAAATGTTGACCGGGGATATCAGGTACCGTACCGTGTTAGCTCGTACGAACAGACAAACAGAAAGAGAAACAAAAAATTTGAAATAAATCTGGATTATTTCTATTTCTCTTCTTACATTCCCCTGACTCGGTTTTTAGCATTTTTTTCTATGTACAGACATTCGACCTCTACAGTTTTATTATTTAGATAGATGTTAAAAATTATGAAAAATGACAAGCTTTATATAAAGCAATAAATAAATAAATGGAGAACTTTCTGAATGCCTTTTATTAAGTACCTACCATACACAGTTTTACTGAACAATAAATCTGGTTCGTTGTGTTCCTACAGGCTACAGCTGCAATCATCACTCACCGCACAGATTAAGCGAGGGTGGACGCCGAATAGCTTCTATGAAAAGGTTCTGGGTTATTTTATTTCTACTTTTAAAATATAATACTCTTTTCTAAAGGTTATATCATTCTAAAGATTTAGTTTTAGGGAAATAGTTCTTTTTACCTTTTTTGAATAATTTAAAAAGTATTCTTTATAATTTGAGGGCAAAAATTTCCCTTACTTTAATAAAATACGACGTGTTTATTCTTCCGATTATATAATCGGGTAAGATATGTATAACTAGCGGCTCATTCTCGCTACGCTCGTGTTCGCCTCTAGGAAAACAAAAACAAACCTATCCCACGGGAACCGTAGATTTTTCCGGGATAAAAAGTAGGTTATGTGTTATTCCAGACTATAATCTGTCTCTGTGCCAAATTTCATCTAGATCCGTTCAGCCGTTCTGGCGTGAAAGAGTAACAAACATATACTCACAAACTTGCACATTTATAATATTATAATACGGATTATTCGTCAAATATTTGTCAGTCGAATATTGTCGATTTGTCATAAATATCTGCCACTCAAATCACATCAAACTACGTTATCTAAATAGATTTTTACAAGCACTTTTGAATCGTCACTTTACATTTTTTAAATTTGAATTAAATGTCAGTATGTAAGTCCGTACGGAATCTACCACCGGCTCGGACGGCAGTTCTGCTGACAGGAGCCGGGGAGAAACTCAACAGTTGTTCTTTTAAAATAATATTTCTTTACAATATTGTAATACAATAATGAATTACCTACTTCTCCTACGTGAGACCAAACTAGAAATTAGACCCACATAGATACAATTCTTTTTGAATAATTAAGCTTTATTTCTATCTAGTTTTTCCCCGCGGTTCCGCTCTTATATTATTATAATACATTTGTCTATAGGTACTAATATTATAAAGCTAAAGAGTTTGTTTGTTTGGTTGAACGCGTTAATCTCAGGAATTACTAATTCGATTTGAAAAAATATTTTTGCATTGTATAGCCCGTTAACTAAGGATAGTATGCACTAACAATACATAGTATACTATGCACTTAGTGACAGGGTCACTTAGTGGCTGGGTCCCTAAATGGCTAGGTCACTATTTGGCTGGGTCACTAATTGGTTAGGTCACTAATTGGCTGGTTCACTAAGTGACTTGGTCACTAATTGGCTGAGGCTATGTGGCTGGGTCACTAAATGGCTAGGTCACTAAGTGCCTGGGTCTCTAATTGGCTGGGTGACTAAGTGGCTGTGTCACTAAATGTCTGGGTCACTAATTGGCTGGGTCACTAAGTGGCAAGGTCACTAAGTCACTGGGTCTAGTGTACTGGGTCTAGTGACTACGTCACTAAGTGACTGAGTAAATAAGTGATTAAGTGAACACTTGTAGTGGGGTGCCTAGCATATCTAGCATATATATTACATATATAATGTATTAGTCTTAGAGTGAACGAGCAGAATAAATCAGAGCGTTATCCAGAGCGGTTGTTTCTATTAAAATCTCCCCGCTCCCCACACCTCACACTACTAAGTAACTAAGTTTAGACTAATTGAATAAATAGATAATATATGTACACTTAGGTGTAGACTAAGTGACGAAGAGACAGAAGGCTGACTAAGTGTGAACTAAATGATGGTAAATATACTATCGATATACACGCAATTCCGTTCTCGAAAATAATATTTACAAAATCTACTATGACCGTGCTATACCGATAAGACCATTCCTTGTAATAGACCAGATATTCAAGGCTTCAAGACAAAATAAACAAAATAGCATACATCATTGATATAGCTGTAGCTAACTCCCATAATAGTCCGGTCAAGTTAGCCCAAAAAATAGGGATAGGTTAACAAAAATTCGGATAGAGCTATAAATTGGTACGAATGTTCAGAATACCATTATAAATTAAATGTATAAAAATCCCCATCAACCCCACACTTGCAAAAAATTTATTCAAGCTTCGCAAATATGTTTTTTTTTGCGTTTTTTAGCCAAACGGTAAGTTTTATGATAAAAATAGGTCAGACAAAAATTGTAGGTTATGCAATTATCTATAAAAATTATCTCTATGATTTTTCTCCTAAACGTGACTATTTCTGAAAAAGTTGAAAAAGTTGTATTCTTCATAATATGCACACATGCCACCTCCCAAGTGGCGTGGAAATGTGTGGAGGTATTTGGCGCGTTTTTTTTTAACGTGCTTTCCCCAATAGACAATTTCACAATTTCAATTTTAAATATTTCACAATATATTGTGATCCTGTTTAATTCAATACTATTTAAAAATATGTAAAAACTGGTACTATTTGAAATGATGGAAACCGCGTGAATTCTAAAAAATTAGGAAAAATTATCCAACTCATTCATAATCATCTGATAATTCTGTTTCAGAGCTAAAGGAAGAACTAGTTTTATTGTGGAAGTTGAAAAAAGCATATATTGTATCCATAGTAGTATCCACGACTGGAGTGGTACGGAAACATTTATGTAATAGCCTCAAACTTCTTTACCTTTTACCTTACTTGTATACCTATTCAAAAAGCTGCAATTTTAAATACTTGTTGTATAGTTAGAATATTGCATGCAGGATGATGATAGATAGATTCAGGATATGACAAATAGGCCTATCTGTATAAAATAATTAATTATGACGTTTACTTGGTTCAGGCCCGTAATCGTCAATCATTCACCAGCTTCTACCTGAGTGTTTACTAGTGTTGAATAATAAATAATAACAATAATAATAAGTCCGCAGGATAGCTCATACATCAATCACAACATCATCAGAACACATCAGAAACAACATCTGTCCCCCGCCTTTGGCTTGCCTTCATTGGCCGTCCAGAGTACAGCACAAGAGCGCGAGTGCTCGAAAGGGTAGAAGTGCTCAATCTGCGTAATAACGGGGGAAACCGCTCACGAACACTCTCGCGATGGTGAAAACGGTGCACATCTCTCAACACGCTTAGTCGACGGCGATGTTGCGCCCAAGGTAGTATGCCGCTTTGTGGGGGCCTATCGAGTGGGAGGCGTGTCACTGTCCGCCAAATATTCAATGTGAGACTGTTGAGCAGTCGGACGTCCAGTAGTCTTATCCAATAGCCCGTTTTTAGTCTATCCAAACTCCATTCCATAACTCTATTTAGTTTTCCATATTTTCTATAGCACCCTACGCATTCATATACCCTATGCATTAGCCGGAGGCCATCTTTACGCAATTCCCTATGGGTTACTCAGAGATGGATACCGGCTGATGCGTCACATTAAGCAAACTTGAATCTCTCAAGGGGCCTCTACTTATTGGGCCTGTGTCCCCACGCAAGCCTTCCAAAGGACCGGGCTCCTTCAAGCCCGTCAATTTCAAAGAGATATAATAATAATAAGCCTCCCAAAATCTTACCTTACGTCCAAGCTGAACATCTTGCTACGTGGGGGACGGTAACGTGTACAATAAAAACTTACGCGGCCAACAAGGTTAAGGTAACCCATAAAAATAGAGACACGATCGAAAAAGTTATTGAGAGCCTCCTCCTTTTGAAGAAGTCGGTTGAAAATATAAAACAGAAAATTATTTTAATTGGACTCGTAAGAATAAGCGCGTCTTAACAAAGTAAAGCAAATAATCTTTTTAGCGTTATTTAGAAATAGGTATTTCTAAAGATTAACGAACCACCCTCACTTCACACAACTTAATAAAGTAAAAATAAAATTGAAGTGCTTCTCTTTGATTTCAAACGATGCTTGTTTAATGATTTATTCGAATATCCGCGGTTTTGAATTTTGAATATACATGTTGACTTGCTTGCATGGACTTGCTGTTTTCTTTGCTATTTAGATAATGGCAATACGATTTTGATTTTTACTTTTGAATAATGTATAGTGTATAATATGTTACTGTTAAAGCCCGTACATCCGTAAAACTTAGGTTTAACTAATAAACCTTATATCTTATCGTCATTAGGTTAAGTTAGGTTAAAGTTTTCAACATTTACCGTGTTTCTTGGGTAAAACCTAAGATTTACCGAATGGATGGTGGTAAATGTTCGAAATTAACGACGGCCTCAGAGCATTTGAGACTTTATATTTAAGAATTACCGTATTTCAGGCTATTACATCAACATACATGCATACATGTACATATTTAATTCAATTCTTTTGTTTCGTGGCTTCTAGGAGTGCATATGTACATATATATTTTAGGATGAAAGTCTTTGTAGCGGAAATTATTTTACGACTTACCCTCATTTCGCTCGGTTCATCTCTAGATGTAGTAGTCCATCTGCTACTCTTCATCCAGGTCATAGTCTACCTGCATACTAAACTCCATCCAAAGCCGTTTCAACGTAGAGGAGTAACAAAAATAGACACACAAACTTACACATACAATGTTGTAAGGACAATACGGACAAGGCCCTTTCTTTAAAAACCCGCATTTGCATATGTATGCAAATATCCGTTTTTCGCTCAGAGGCATCCGCCCTCGACACCCTTTATGTTTGACACAAAAATATTGTATACAGATATACGATATTCTTTTATTAGTTACAAACCAATATTTCACTGTAACGTCCAACACTTTCTAAGAACACTTTGTTGTAACTTTGAAGAAATTTGATGGATGAATCTTCCGTTTCTAACATAATAAAAGTAGAAAAGATTAAATTGAATGCTATTTATTTTGTCTATTTTTGTCCCCATGTAACATTTATAAAAAACTTCGAAATATCTTTATCAAGCAAAAACGGCACTCCCAGAAGCCACTGAACAAAAGTATTGAATTGAATCTTTATCACTACATAGAGTAAAATTGTAACAGTGTCAAATCGTAGTGTCTATTTATTTTATCTATACTTTATACAGATAATTAAAATTGAAGTGTCTGTTTGTAATGTCAAAATAACAGCTTTTTACTAAATGTACGTGAAAGTTTATATGGTACCTACTTATAAGAAAAAAACAATTTTTAATTTTTTTGTCTGTCTGTCTGTTTCGGCTAATCTCCGAAACGGCTGGACTAATTTTGACGGAAAAAGAATCAGGGTTCCGCGAAAAAAAATTAAAACCCATAAAATTGTGAACAAAATCCGCGCACAACGTACGCACTTGAGAAAACGTACTTAGGGACGAACGCGAGCGAAGCGAGCGTGAGTCGCTAGTAAATAATAAAATTTTCACTTAAAAAGTACACTGACTTCGAAAACGTAGGGGAGTAGGTATTCATTTGGCAACAACCGTTAGGTAAACCGTAAACCCTATTTTCTTCATTAAATAAACCATCGTGAGAAACAATGTTTTTTTTTTTAACGTACGTGTAAGTAATACTCGTATAGGCAACGGTTAATAATGGCGTAACATATACAAAAATAACGTAAGCCCGAATGGAGAACCTAACTTCCTACCATCTTATTTCTTAATATAACTTAAAATTTAGTAAAATATGCCTATATTATATAATTCTAATCTCATAATTATTCATAAAGTCGCAATTCAAACCAAACAAAGCTAATTAACCTCGAAGGCAAGCCGCCTTAAATTAAGAATGATAATATTTTGCCTTAAACGAACAATGCTTACGTACTCATAATTAAGCTTTTCAAAACAATATTTGTTGTAGCTGATATTATATAACATTTAAATTGTTAACCACCATAGAGCAGATTATTTTTTACCAATATTTTGAATACTTTATTCTTCGTTTACTTTTTTATCTTAACAAGAAAATACGTTATTGTATGCAGAGCGATACGTGAGACAAATAAATGTAAATAATAGAAGTACGATTACAACCTATTCAGTCGTTCCCCAATAACAGGTTTTTTAATTGAAATATAGAAGAAATATTATACAACCAACAAACGTCTTTTGATGTTTAAAGACTTTGGAAGGTTTCTGAAATTAACTTATTCGAAAATACAAAATGTTTTCATATTTTTTGATAATTCTACGTTTAACGTCCTTCCACTAAAGACATGTGCCATCGATGCCGTAGGCATTTACCACGATTAGGCCGTAGTCCACCAAAAAACACGCAAAACTAATTAGGTTCTCTCAGACAAAAATGCTAGAAGGCTACTATCACTGCTATATTATTTCTTATGATATATTTATTGTTTAAAACATACGACCAAGCGTATAGCAAGCAAGCAATTACCTGATACGGTTAATAGTATTAAAAAAAACATTACAGCAAACTTATTTTCTAAAATACCAACTTAAAACAATTTCAATTATCAGTTTTAAAAAATCCTTACGAAGCCTTTTTATACAGGTGTTAATTTGTAACTTATTTATCAATATGTCATCTCTTTCGGATCCTAAAATCTTTAATCGAGTCCGAGACTGTTTTCAAAAGATCTCCCAAAAGCTTGGGGGTTCATGCATGTTTCCTTTTTCTTTGTTGGAAAATGCATACCACGTCATAATGGGGCGTAACAGGATCGCTTACGCATCAACTACGACGCCCCGACGGCAGGTCTGCCGAAGCAGACCACAAAAATCATGGGATTGCTCCACAGTCCTCTCTGCTATCAGAGAAGTACCTGGGCAACCCGCATGGTACACCGCCCACCGAACTCTGGGCCACCTCCCTGTGCGTTTCTTGGCTTCGCGCCCAGCTAAACGGACACTACTGAGACGCCCCCCCCCCCCTCCCCCCATGCCCTCCTACCCCCACCATGATAAGGTGAACGCAAAGATTTTTAAATATGATTTTTTAGTCATATAATTTAATTATTACAGTAGAATGGTTTTAGTCCACTTAATTGCCACACATTGTCGTGGATAGCCATTAAAAAGTTTATGAAATTACACAGACTCGGATTAAACATTAATGAAAATTAAATCGAAAAAGTTTTCAATTAGATATTAAAGTTGAATAAAGGTTTTAGTAATAAACACATGAATGATGTTACTTTTTTATAAATAAACAATTACGATTTATCAAATACTTAATATGCTTATGTTGCTTGTATACTGAGAACCAGTTTCTTTTAGATTTTGTTTTAATTTATGAAATACTAGCGGGTCACCCTCGCTTCGCTCGGGTTCGCCTCTAAAAAAATAAAAATAAATCTATCCCACGGGAACCGTATATTTTTCCGGGGTAGCAAGTAGTCTATGTGTTATTCTGATGTGTGAGCTATATTATTGTAAAGTTTCATTAAAATCCAATCAATAGTTTTTATGTGCTAAGCTGTATAAGTCACTATAATTTTTTAACTATCCCACGGGAACTCTTTAATTTTCCTGGATGAAAAGTATCTAAGATCTTAACCGGGGATATAAGGTACCGCCATGCAAAATTTCATTTAAATCGGTCTAACAGTTTCGGAGATTAGCCCGTATAAACAGACAAACAGACAAAGAAACAAAAAAATTGAAAAAAATGAGGATTTGTTCTATTTCTCATCTTACATCCGCCTGACTCGGTTTTTAGCATTTTTTTCTATGTACAGACATTCGTCCTCTACAATGTTATTACATGTACAGATAAAGGAAATATATTGAAATTAAAAATATAGCTTATTATTTGTAAAAGACAAATGTACACTTAATTATTACTGTACAAGTCATGTCTGCGTGGAATTTCTCCGCTGAAAAACGAGCGAGCTCTCTTGTCATCAGTAGAGGCGATAAGATGCGCTGTTACGTTTTTTAAGAAGTATTTAGTACTTCGACTTCATGGGTCAAGGGTTTCTACAGCAAATAGTATAAAGCCATAATTTTGACAAAGGGAAGCGTATTTACGCAACTTCAGCCCTTTCCGCTTCCCTTACATTAGACACCATCTCCCTGACATGGGACGGGGCCAACGTGTCAACGCATGTAGCGTCCCACTATAGGGCCCGTCCCCTTTCGTAGGATGTACAATGTTATGTATTTTTAACATATTATACATATTAACTATATCTATGTAAATATATAAATACCCAGTTAAATTTTATTAAGTAAGAGTCAACTATTCTCTTATTCTTCTTTCTAGATGAGATCCCATGTTGTGTGATAAAAATGAGATTTGAGATGCAAGAAGAATTAATAGTTTTAGAATGTCTATTCTATTTCTCTCTCTCTCTCTCTCTCTCTCTCTCTCTCTCTCTCTCTCTCTCTCTTTATCTTCTACTTTTATTGCTTTTGGTCAAATTATTTTCAGTTCATTTCTATACCAACCGGATCTCTATAAAACTGGAACTTTATCAAGTGGCCACAATATCGCGTAGTTTAAAGTGGCTTTGAAGTACCAAATCAAACTTTATCCATGGATGCTAGGAGTTTTAATGAGTAAATGAGTAATGAGTTAAGTCAAGTAATAAGGTTAACTTTGTATATCGGAGGAATATTTAGTTGCTTTTCTGCTAAAATGTAAAATCTTATTATTGTTTAAAGTCACTATGTTATTTAGTTTAGTTTTTATTTCGTTTAAATTCGAATTAAGAACTAAGGCTACGTCTCGAGACGCCATCATGACATTCGTTTAAGTGGTGTGGCTTAGTAATGTCAGTTGATCATAGTAGATCATGATATTGTAGTTGAAAGTCAGATGATCGGTGTCGAGAAGCCGCTGCTCAATTAAATTATTATAATTATCTTTTCAAGTTTATAACATTACGATTTTCCGCATTAAATTGTATTGAGCATTGAATGCTTTATTATTTGAGTCGTGATAACGCCAACAAGATTAGTAACCACTATACCATATATATATATATATATATATATATATATATATATATATATATATATATATATATATATATATATATATATATGTATATATATATATATATGTATATATATATATATAAAACTTACATGTACTACTCCATAGTGTGGAATTTTTTATTCAAATGGTTGTGAGTGAACCCTTAAAATATATTCTACTCCTCAAAAAAATAATAATTTCAACTAATTCAATTTCACGAAACATCATATAACATAAGCACAAAAAAAATGTACTCTTAAACTGAGTCAATCATTCTTTTTTAAACTTTCTTTTTTTAAGTTTTTTTAAAGTCGGCGAAAAATGATGCAAATGTACCTACACATGCGAATACACAAATATAAGCTTGTAAATGAAATTAGTCTTAATATAAACTGTAAACGCGTTTTATAAATCCACTACTAATTAAAAATCAATACTAGTCTCTACTGTAGCAGTAAAATATATGCTCTGCAGTTGTAAATGATTATTATTATTTACCCTAGATGCCTAGATCTTGCTAATATCTAATTAGTAACATTTTTGGAAAGTTTGTGACTCATCTGAAGCTTTTGATTGTAAGCATCAATATAGATTAACAAAGAAACTGTAGCATCATGACGTTAAAGCTAGAGAGAAAAGAAGCATTGCGTCTTCTAACTTTATTTTTAAACTAGCAACTCAACCTCGCTTCGCTTAGGGACGACCCTAGACAAAAACAAATCTATCCCACGAGAACCATACATTTTTCGGGGATGATATATAGCCTATAAATTCCTCAGTTAACGGGCTATCTAATGCAAAAAGATTTTTTCAAATCGGATTAGTAGTTCCCGAGATTAGCGCGTTCAACCAAACAAACAAACAAACAATCAATCAAACAAACTCTTCAGTTTTATAATATTAGTATAGATAATAAATAGATTACAAGGAATCGACGTTAATGGCAAGAGATCCTCTGGGCCCTATCATATTATATAGAAGTTCGACAGGGACCTAATCTTGGAACATTTCTTTTCATATATGATTTGGCTTTTTATATAAAATAAACTTGTAAATTGAAATGGTATAAATATATACATATATATCGCTGTGCTGTAAAATGAGAAAGTATTGAAACATTGTCCTAAATGATTAGAAATAACAACAGCAAATTAATACGTAATGGACATTTTTGAACGATCTGAAAAAAAAAACGGTTAATCTAAACTAATATTATAGGTAAAGCTGAAGAGTTTGTTTGTTTGTTTGGTTGAACCGCTAATCCCAGAAACTACTAATCCGATTTGATTTTTTTTTGCATTAGATGTATAGCTATACATATATCATCCCGGAAAAATGTACGGTTCCCGTGGGATACATTTGCTTTTGTCTAGTTCTAAATAAAACAATATGAAATATGTAGTTATATCAAACTTCACAAGAAGTTACAAAGTTAGTGCTATGATTTAGTACTTCGTGCCGACGCACACCCTCGATAGTTTTAGCACTTTTGTTGATTAGTTACTTCATATTTCTGTACAAAGAAATTTCAAATAAAAACTTAAATAAAATATTTGAGTATATTACAGTTGTTCTCTTATATACTAAGTACTATTTAGATGATATCCCTCTCAGTACAGTATAGATACTATTAATGATACAGTATAGATACTATTAAGGATTTGGATGTTATATTTGACAGTAAACTTACGTTTATACCGCACATAGACTTTATTGTTAGCAGAGCCTGTAAAATGCTGGGATTTCTAATTCGCAATGGTAAAGTTTTTAGGAAATGTTGTACAAAAATAAACCTATACAAAAGTCTGGTTGTGAGTATTTTGGAATACGGCAGTATCGTCTGGAGACCCCACTATGCATGCCATTGTCTCAGAATTGTAAGAATTCAGAAGTGTTTTCTGTACCACTTAGCTTTCTCAGTTGGGAAATCCAGATCACTCGCAACATATACCGAAAGACTTACATATTTTAATATGCAAACTCTGGAAGACCGTAGGGACATATTGGACTACGTTTCTTATACAAAAGTATTAACAGCGTTTCTGACAACCCGTTTCTTGTGTCTATGTTTAATTTTAGAGTCCCTAGATGCCCACGTAAACCCTGGAACTTATTTGAAAAGCCTTCTCGCAGAATTGTTTTGGGAAACAATTCACCTGTGTCGCGATTATGTAAAATTATAAACGATTATAAATGCTTGGACCTATTCAGAGATTCGTTGCCAAAGTTTCGCAAAGATGTAAAAAACTGTATTGTAAATAAATAATTATATGTAAAAATCGAATTTGTTTGGTAGATTTTGTTTATTTGTTTAATTTCTTTAGATCTTAGAATTGTTGTTATTATGTATAACTATTTCACACATATTTTCGCATGCGGCATTCACCTTAAAAGGTAATGCATTCAGCAATAAGAACTTTGTAACATAGCATAATTACTACTTTATCATTGTAATTACCACTGGTGAATCTTAATAAATAAATAAATAAATAAATATTTATAGTATATGGTATATAACCCAACATGACAGAAACTTTAATAGTTTGTTAATAACACAATCCAATTTTAGATTTCGTCATTTTGCGTTTACCACTAATGATTACATGAGGTTTTGCTAATTTAATGTATAATAAAACAGTTATTAATTGCTTATACTAGCCACACTGACGACGTGAACACATAAATTAAGACCATTATTAGGTACCTTCGTAAATCGCGCACTTAAAAATTACGAAAATGGTCAGGTCGAAAAAGAAATACGATTAAAAATAGAAAAAATAAATAATAATGAAAAGAGGGGATTGGTCGGCGAGAGGGTTGATATGGGTGGGTGCTATTCGTGATTTTTAATCGGAGCAAAGAAATAAGAAATTGTTGAGCGTGTTTCCTAATAAATTGTAACTAAATCTAGTTAAAATATATAAGTTTTGAAACATGATGCTGGCTTTTCCTGAGATATTCTATACATAACGCATCACATTTTAGTTCGTAAAATTGTTTAGCTATCACTAATATAGTAAGAGCCACAGAGCACTACAATTGTAACTAGTTAAGTGTACAAACCAAGAAAAGACCAACAGTATAGCCAAATTTTAATTCAGTATAATCACTGTATTCTGTAACATAATGACGGCGATTTGCCAGTGATTTGAACTACCAGAAAAGAAAAAGAGGCAGAACATATGTACGTTTCTAAATACATCTTTTTTACGCTGGGAAATGCATTTACGCGTACCACCTGCATACGTACAGGGTTTGAATACATCCTGGAACAAGAACATAACCGACATTAGAGTATCTCTATAAAAAATATTCACTCACTTTCACCAACAAGCCAACTAACTCTTTTGACCTAACCAGGGCATGAGGTATCAATCCTATACCTCATCATCTGCAGTCGGAGACACTATACAGATATAGTTGCTAAGTAATTAGTAATTACCTTCAGTTTGTTGGCATATTAAATTAAACATTGCATATAAAATATTTCCGTTTATATTTTTTATATTTCCATCACAAAATATGAATAGGCAATAAAACATTCATGCTTTGCATTCGCATAATGCTTCCGACCTCGGCCGGGGCAGTTCTCTCCGCGTCGTTACATTTTCCGCCCATTACGATAAGCGACACACGTCACTGCTCTAGTGCTCGAGCTACGCCTGCTGAATGTGAACATGAAATTTAGAGTGGATGGAATTTTTACTTCCATACCTATATTATTAAAAAAAGGGGTTGGTTTGTTTATTGATTTATCCTTCTTTATCACAGAAACAACGAATCAATGTATTTTTTAGTTAAGAGATTTTCATAGTGGTGAATCAAGTTTCCGTGAGATATGTTTGTTGTAGAAGCTACGAGGACATATAGCAAAGCAATAGTTAAATATTGATAGAATTAACAGCAATTTTTATGATTTCGTGCAGTAAACATATCGTCGTGAAATTTCTATCACATAAATATTAGCAAACCAAGTGGACAGTTGTTTTCCTGTCACAAGCTTCTTTTCGTCTGAAAATTAAAAAAATATCTGGATCTCGACAACAGTGCCACCATTCGCATATTGGGCTATCTATATTTTTAACTAAGTACTACAATGATTCATCATCATTTCCAACATATTACCACTTGCCTTACGGTGAAGGAAAACATCGTGAGGAAACCTGCAAGTCTGAGAGAACCTAGTAGGTTTTCGAAAGACCTGTGAAGTCCGCCAACCCGCACTTGGCAATCGTGATGGACTTTGGCCTGATCACCCTCGTATTGAAGGGAGGCCCGTGCCCAGCAGTGGGACGTTAAAAAGGGCTGAATACAATACAATAACTAAGAACCATCCAGGCTCCCATCATGACCCCATGAAGTAAACAAAAAAAAAAACATCAAAATCAGTCAAGCCAAGGATTTAAATATACGTCACATGATAGGTTAATTGAAAAAGTGTTTTTTTTTTCTTCATTTTAAAATAATCTGTATAGAATGTTAGTCAAATAAACTATCCTCAATCCATCCATACTTAACACGTTCGGTCCAGCAACGTCTCATGACGGCAAAATTAGAAATTAATAATTAACACAACGTTTAGTCACGTCTACTTTAAATGTGCATTTATTCGCACTACGTTTCATAACGTCAGGAGGCAGTACGATATTCTACTAAATATATATTTGCGCCGCATCGCTTGGAAGTTTTAAAAGTCTACTGCCGCATCGAATCAACTTTTAGTGGTGTTTTGCTAATATCCGTCATAAGCACACATGCTCACATAAGCACACACACAACGTTCGTACACGTCGCGGGGAGTAGCGACGCGGCTAGCTTCAGTCGTTCTGCGCCGCATCAAGAGAAGCGCGTGCTGCGCGTACGTTGCTCGACCGTATTGAAGTGATCGATATACCGTAAGTTTTTTATAATATGTTTATTTTTAATAATAATAATAAATAAGTGTGTATATATATGTATATATATATATATATATTTATTTTTGTATAATTATAATAATTCGTTGATATATTTTACCATTTAATGCTGTACCTACATCACACTAAAGTAACTTATTCTCTCCCTTCTGAAGGGTTTCTGGCAGAAATATCTTAAAGAGATACTTTATTCTTAGTGGATTTTTGGTTACTTTATATATAAATAATAAATAAGTAAATAAAAATAATTCCATAAAGAGATTTATTTACACCCTTTTTGATAAAACGTTATAAAGTAAACATAAATCTGTTGTTTTAGATGGATAAAAAGCGACTCTGCAGTAAGGGGTTTCTGAAGGTATTTGAAGATTCTTCGTCCCGGGAAGTTACTCCTGATCCTTTCAGTGATGACGGTGAGTATGGAACTGACAAGGATTATGATCCAGAACCCATAAATACCGACAGTGACAGCTCAGTAAGTTGCCCACATCCTTCCAGTTCTGAGAATTCTCTATGCTCAAGTAGTACCGAAAGTATCTTCGATACCAGTGCTCGCATGAGGCATAGAAAAACTACTTCATATAAACATAGTACACATACGAACGATGCAGACACTATTTCCTTTCTTCCTGGATTGCTGATGCCAGTTGAGTCAGAAAAGAAAATAGCCTACCTCCCGCCTCATTACCTCTAGAAATGCATGATATCGTACCGTTTCCGCCATCGCCAGTTGCTGAAATAGAAAAGAACCACGGATCTTCAACACCGCTGCTGCCTAAAGAGGTACAAATAAATGATTCAATATCTGCTACAATTCCCTCGTTTTCTAATGTCGATACATATCTAACCTCACCCGCTTCACCTCCACGGCCTGTCTGTATGTCCGTATGTCAAGAAGTTCAATGAGAGACTGGTTTACCGTTGCTTGTAGCTGAAGAGGTTTACCCAACAACACCCACTTTGTCACCAGTGCCACTGACTGCAGAGTCGCACATTCCCACTCTTTTGCCACCACTTGAAGAGATAGAAATGGAGAAGCGCTCATCACTGCCCTCGTCGAACCCACTAGGGGTGGAAAACAACTCAATGCCCGAACCTTCTCACGATCATAGTCGTAATCGAGAAGCACTGACAGATAAGCCACGACGACCAAGGCACCGGACACCTTCTCCAATTCTTCTTCTTCAATTCTTTTTCGAGAAGACTTAATCAAAATACTAATAAAGCTGCCTCCAAACCTAAAACCGGAAATGATGATAAATAGACACAGATTTGACAACCGTCTCAAAGAAAGAGCTAACTTTTCACAATTACCCGCTAAAGAAAACATTGAATATAATGGTCACTGGCCTGAAAAGATTCCCGTAAGGGAAAACTCTAAGAAAAGTAGCTGTTATATGAAATGTAAGATGTGTTCCAAGAAGAAGATAAGGAGAGAAACTAGCCTCAGATGCAAAGGCTGTAGGGAGAAGCCAGCACTATGTGCCGTTTGTTTTGAAGAGTGGCATAGGCGACCTTCAAATGAAGAATGAGTATATCAAACAAAAACTGATTAACTACATAATATTAAGACTGGTAGAATACGATGAGTGATAATAAAAAGTTCCTTTAGTAAATAATAATTAAACTTTTATACATAAGTTAAGTAAAAAAAACCTTAATTATTGTAGCACATATACTTAAGAATATATTTAGAGTTGATTTTCGTTTTAAATAGGTAAATTTTATTAATTTGCAGCTTTTTTTGTGTAGCTTGGTCTCGAAACGTGCCATTTCTGTAATAAGAATATTCATATAATAATTAAAATTCTTTTATTTTCTTAAATAGCTATTTTTATTACTGCCTTTCTATAGAAATAACGACTTTGGATGTAAAAGACATTCACAACGACGACGACGTGTACTGGCGTTGTTCATCTTATTAGGATATTATTTGAATAACTAGCATTTCCCGCGGCTCCGCCCGCGTTCAGATTATCAAAAACCAAATTCTTAGGCTTTACACATTAGTATACTCTTACATACCTATACCACTTTCATTGCACACCGCATGATTGGTAAATAATGGCAGTGATTGACAATGCCACAAAGGTTCCTCCGTTAATCTCATATTTAGTAATATTGCACTTTTTGTTTTAGCAATAACATTTACGTATGTCTATACTTCTGTTTTGTTTGTTTGTTTAGTTTTGGGCGATAAACTTTCAAACTACGGAATTAATGTTAATCATTTTTTACTAATAGACAGCTATTGATTAATTTAATATTTAGCTGATTATTTAAATTACATAATGGTAACTTTTCTTAATGTTAATTTGTCGCGAAACAGGGATTGGTTAGCGCTAGTTAGTAATATGCTTTTTATTATTTCATATGGCTCGGCTAATATTATGATTAAAGTCGTAAGAATTTTATTATGTCCTTTAAGCCTTTACCTTCCAAGAAATGGTGTCAAAAAAAACTGAAAAAGTTTAGGTATAACAGTTCTTAAAATACTTTTGCAAAGTTTTTGAGATATGGAATATTTTTAGTTACCCGCTTTGTCAGTTTAACAGCCATTAACTTGTTTTCCACTTATTTTTACGGTTGATAAAATGAGTCGATATTGCGGAAACGTAAAGATTATTCGTTTTTGTTTTAGTGTTAACCTAACAAAAGACGTAAGTACGGAAAACAACACAGAATTTTGCTATACGAAACCTATAATGCGCGAGTTGGATTTGCATTTGCCTAATTTTGCATTAAAAGATAAAAAAAAAATATATTAACATTATTTACTAAACAAATAAAAATTTACAAATATTTTCATTTGAAAATTGTTTCGACCAACAAAATATTACTTATATGTTACTAAATTATAAAGCCAAAAAGTTTGTTTTATTGATAATTTGAATACTGGCGGGGTCGCGGGTAATTCTAATAAAGTCATAGAAAGGTCATATCTGTGCATTATTATTTTTTTAGATTAAAACTACGTATTTTAAAAACACATGGCGACATCTATTGGCAAATATCTAAATAACACATAAATACATTTTCATCAAAATAATTATTTTAATGAATAAAATAGCGCCTTTGACATTTCTTTTAAGATAAGATTTTTTTAATAGTTTTAACATATTAAGTTACCTTGCTAAAATGTTAATAGTATCATCTTGCTTTTATTTTAACCAGTTTTTGTATTTATTCTCAGAAATGAGATATTTTCCTGCTGTAATAAGTATCCTATGCATTGACCCGGATAACCTGCTATCACCATACCAAATTTCATCTAAATCCATCCATTGGTTTTGCTGTGATGCAGTTACATACAGACAGACAGACAAAAATTCTAAAAACAATAGATTCGGCCTCTAAATCGCTAATAATGAATATTTCAATACCATTTTTCGAAAAATATTGAATGTACGGATTCGGCTTAGTTACAATTTTATTATGTGTATAGTTACTCATTTATAAAATCAAAAGTTTGCTTTATTGATAATTTCAACACGGGCGGGGCCGCGGGTAATTTAGTAGTAGGTAATTCTACATACATTCATACATTCATTTTTTTGGAATTTAAACTACGTATTTTAAAAACACATGGCGACATCTATTGTCGAGTATCTAAATACACATAAATAAATATTAATTAAAATAACTATTTTAATGAATAAAATAGCGCTATTGATAATTTGATTTTCAAGATAAGCTATTTTTAATAGTTTTTACCATATTTAGTAAATTACCTTGCTAAACTATTTGTAAATAGTGTCATCGTGGTTTTATTCCAACCAATTTTTGTGTTTTTTCTCAGAAATTAGATATTTTCCCGCGGTAAAAAGTATCCTATATGTTGACCCGGATAACCAGCTATCATCATACCAAATTTTATCAAAATCCCTCCAGTAGTTTTTCTGTGATGCGGTAACAGACAGACAGACAGACAGACAGACAGACAGACAGACAGACAGACAGACAAAAATTCTAAATACTATAGATTCGGCCTCTGTATCGATAATAATGTCTATTTCAATAAGATTTTCCAAAAAATATTTAATGTACAGATTCGGCTTAGTTAGAATTTTATAATATGTATAGATAATCGGTACAGCGTTATTTCACGTCGACGTCATTGAAAGTTCTTAAATTAATTTTAATAATTATGTACAGAATGCGACGCAGCTTCTATTAGCGTCAACTTGATAAGACGTAGTTCTTTCATGTATAAAATTAAAATATTGTTTGAGACGCAACGTTTATGAACGTCAACGTGACTAGACGTTGCTCATAGGTTTCTATACCCTAATTTGACTGTATGCGACGCAGCGTTATATAACGTCAACGTCTGTCAACGTTTGTGTCGAATAAAAAATTAATCTTGCATACATGAAGAGCACAACGTTTATCAACGTAAATGCAATTTGTATGGGAAAACGGTGTGTCACAATGCGAGAATCTTCTTACGGTGGCGCTGGGCCGAACGTGTTAATATTATAAATATGAAAGTGTGTTTATTTGTTTGTTTATACTTCACACCGAAACAGAGCGACAGATTGACGTGATTTTTTGTGTGGAGATAGTTGGAAGGTTAGACTGACATAGGCTACTTTTTATCGCGAAGGATTATCTCATTCCCACGGGAAAACACGTTATAATACAACCCAGAAAATTATTTACGATTAGAACTACTTCAAACTTGGTATTAATTCTCTTCAATACAATTAAATAAATACGTATTTTAGCATTTTTCGAAATTCATCCTATAAAATGGTAAAATAGGGGATGAAAGTTTGTATGAAACCTAACTTTTTAGTTTATTTTGTAGTTTTAGGACGAGCGAAGCCGCGAGTTCTGCTAGTATTTTAATAAACATTAAACCTATGTGTTCCTGTAGATAATATAATATTAGTAGATAGCTTTTTTGTATAATCTGCCTATTAACACGAATTAACTACAGCGGCATGGCATAGATAGATAAAATATTAAACACAAGGCTTTAAGGATTAAATCCAAGACGCGTCGCTAAACCCCTTTAAAATATTCTCTGTTTGACAGTTATCTGTTTGCGAAAGAAAAATTAGTAACAATAAAATCTTCTTTCGACCTATTACATCTATTCTACGTATATAATAAAAGTGTAACCGATCGCTGTCCGTACATGGAATATATTTGGGAAAAACTATTATTGGAGGTCTTTATTAAGGCAATAGAAGTTAGAATCTAAAACAATGTTTTTTTTTTAATTTTTGTCTGTTTGTATATGCTTGTGTGTGCGCTAATATCATAAACGGCTTTTTCATAAATGAAAAAGTAATGTCAATTTAAATAATCACCTAGGGACGAACCTGAGCAAAGCGAGGGTGAATCACTAGTGGAAGGACTGGAAAGTCATCTGTTTAGTATTTTTTATATATGGTATTATTGTCTTAAGTCATGTCTGAAATGACAGATGACAGTTGTCAATTGGATTCGGGATTGTTCGGTCGGTGACGAGTGCTCCTCTCGTTTGAATTGTTTCGGTTACAAAGTAAAATAAGTATTTTCGGTCGGATTAATTATGGGCTTATATATTTATACATCACATACACACAAACACCCCTAGTGATCAGTGCCTACGCAGGATTAAGGATTCCGGGCCCGGCAACGCTTCCACGGCTAAGTCCACGTACAAGGTACACTTTATATTATAATTTATTAGCGTTAGTTTTATATATATTTTACTCCGCGTAACGCGGATCATACATTTTGGTAGCAGAGCGTAGTTGTATTTTCGGTCTTTTACGTGTATAATACACGATATCTTTAATTTGCGAGAAATCGGTAATTTATATCTACCCCTTATTGTGTTAACATTTTGTCACGCGTTGCGGAGACAGCTGATACGGCGTTGAACTGTGTTCGTTACCTTTATACGTACATCTATACAGATAAATAAAATTGGAGTGTCTGTTTGTAATATTAAAATAACCGCTTTTTACTAAATACATATGGATTTGTACACGGTAAATATACCAAAACAACATTTTTTACAATTTTTGTCTGTCTGTCTGTCTATCTGTCTGTCTGTCTGTCTGTCTGTCTGTTTGTTCTGGCTAATCTCCGAAACGGCTGGACCGATTTTGACGGGACTTTCACTGGCAGATAGCTGATGTTATAAGGAGTAACTTAGGCTACTTTTATTTTAGAAAAAGAATCAGGGTTCCGCAAAAAAAATTAAAATCCATAAAATTGTGAACAAAATCCGCGTACGGCGTACGCACCCGAGCAAAGCGAGGGTAAATCGCTATATAATTTAAATGAATATCTTAGGAGTAGTAAGCTACTATTTATGTATAAACATAGCTAACCGTAAAAACGTACCTAGGGACGAACGCGAGCGAAGCGAGCGTGAGTCGCTAGTTGTCAATATAATAATCTATACTATAATAAAGCAGTAACTTAGCGAAATCTGTACATGAAATATTTTTTAAAAACAATGACTGTAACGTATTATGTATACGATATAGACCCCAAAACAATAGTTATAAATTTTTTTGTCTGTTTGTCTGTTTGTCTGTTTGTCTGTTTGTCTGTTTGTCTGTACGCGTTTCACGCAAAAAGTAATGAACCGATTTCAACGAAATTTTGTGAACTGATAACTTATTACTCGGGTCAACATTTAGGATACCTTTTACTTTAGAAAAATCTTTGTTTCCCGCGGGAAATCGCAATAACTGGTTTTATCGAGTCCTCCTTAGGAACCCTCCGCTGGCTAAACCTAAAGACATACATCAAATCAATTTACTTAAAAATTGTAGATCTTGAAAAGGCCAACAGAAATATCTACAACAGTATATGTCTATCTCTTAAGGTACACTCGCAATACCTATTCTTATCTATACCTATAACAAAACTAACTTAGTTAAATCGATGTGCGCGTTTCACGCAAAAAGTACTGAACCGATTTCAATTAAATTTTGTATAGTGATAGCTTATCACTCGAGTCAACATTTAGGATACCTTTTACTACAGGCACATTTTTCGTTCCCGCGGGAAAACGCAATGACTGGTTCTATCGAGTCGTCCTTAGAAATTTCTATGGCTAACGGTGGCTGAACCTTAAGAGATACATCAAAACAATGTACTAGAAAATTGTAGGTCTTAAAAAGTTCTACAGAAAAGTTCTCAACAGTATATGTCTATCTCCTAAAGTACACTCGCTATAACTATTTTTATTAAATGATATTACTGTTTTCTTATACGAGTACGTTATCTATACTATAATAAAGCAGTAACTTAGCGAAATCTGTACATGAAATATTTTTTAAAAACAATGACTGTAACGTATTATGTATACGATATAGACCCCAAAACAATAGTTATAAATTTTTTTGTCTGTTTGTCTGTTTGTCTGTTTGTCTGTTTGTCTGTTTGTCTGTTTGTCTGTACGCGTTTCACGCAAAAAGTAATGAACCGATTTCAACGAAATTTTGTGAACTGATAACTTATTACTCGGGTCAACATTTAGGATACCTTTTACTTTAGAAAAATCTTTGTTTCCCGCGGGAAATCGCAATAACTGGTTTTATCGAGTCCTCCTTAGGAACCCTCCGCTGGCTAAACCTAAAGACATACATCAAAACAATTTACTTAAAAATTGTAGATCTTGAAAAGGCCAACAGAAATATCTACAACAGTATATGTCTATCTCTTAAGGTACACTCGCAATACCTATTCTTATCTATACCTATAACAAAACTAACTTAGTTAAATCGATGTGCGCGTTTCACGCAAAAAGTACTGAACCGATTTCAATTAAATTTTGTATAGTGATAGCTTATCACTCGAGTCAACATTTAGGATACCTTTTACTACAGGCACATTTTTCGTTCCCGCGGGAAAACGCAATGACTGGTTCTATCGAGTCGTCCTTAGAAATTTCTATGGCTAACGGTGGCTGAACCTTAAGAGATACATCAAAACAATGTACTAGAAAATTGTAGGTCTTAAAAAGTTCTACAGAAAAGTTCTCAACAGTATATGTCTATCTCCTAAAGTACACTCGCTATAACTATTTTTATTAAATGATATTACTGTTTTCTTATACGAGTACGTTATCTATACTATAATAAAGCAGTAACTTAGCGAAATCTGTACATGAAATATTTTTTAAAAACAATGACTGTAACGTATTATGTATACGATATAGACCCCAAAACAATAGTTATAAATTTTTTTGTCTGTTTGTCTGTTTGTCTGTTTGTCTGTTTGTCTGTACGCGTTTCACGCAAAAAGTAATGAACCGATTTCAACGAAATTTTGTGAACTGATAACTTATTACTCGGGTCAACATTTAGGATACCTTTTACTTTAGAAAAATCTTTGTTTCCCGCGGGAAATCGCAATAACTGGTTTTATCGAGTCCTCCTTAGGAACCCTCCGCTGGCTAAACCTAAAGACATACATCAAAACAATTTACTTAAAAATTGTAGATCTTGAAAAGGCCAACAGAAATATCTACAACAGTATATGTCTATCTCTTAAGGTACACTCGCAATACCTATTCTTATCTATACCTATAACAAAACTAACTTAGTTAAATCGATGTGCGCGTTTCACGCAAAAAGTACTGAACCGATTTCAATTAAATTTTGTA
Organism: Fabriciana adippe; assembly: GCA_905404265.1. NCBI lineage: Eukaryota > Metazoa > Arthropoda > Insecta > Lepidoptera > Nymphalidae > Fabriciana > Fabriciana adippe. The sequence goes on from FR989989.1 coordinate 13,661,906, forward strand.
TAGTGATAGCTTATCACTCGAGTCAACATTTAGGATACCTTTTACTACAGGCACATTTTTCGTTCCCGCGGGAAAATGCAATGACTGGTTCTATCGAGTCGTCCTTAGAAATTTCTATGGCTAACGGTGGCTGAACCTTAAGAGATACATCAAAACAATGTACTAGAAAATTGTAGGTCTTAAAAAGTTCTACAGAAAAGTTCTCAACAGTATATGTCTATCTCCTAAAGTACACTCGCTATAACTATTTTTATTAAATGATATTACTGTTTTCTTATACGAGTACGTTATCTATACTATAATAAAGCAGTAACTTAGCGAAATCTGTACATGAAATATTTTTTAAAAACAATGACTGTAACGTATTATGTATACGATATAGACCCCAAAACAATAGTTATAAATTTTTTTGTCTGTTTGTCTGTTTGTCTGTTTGTCTGTTTGTCTGTTTGTCTGTACGCGTTTCACGCAAAAAGTAATGAACCGATTTCAACGAAATTTTGTGAACTGATAACTTATTACTCGGGTCAACATTTAGGATACCTTTTACTTTAGAAAAATCTTTGTTTCCCGCGGGAAATCGCAATAACTGGTTTTATCGAGTCCTCCTTAGGAACCCTCCGCTGGCTAAACCTAAAGACATACATCAAAACAATTTACTTAAAAATTGTAGATCTTGAAAAGGCCAACAGAAATATCTACAACAGTATATGTCTATCTCTTAAGGTACACTCGCAATACCTATTCTTATCTATACCTATAACAAAACTAACTTAGTTAAATCGATGTGCGCGTTTCACGCAAAAAGTACTGAACCGATTTCAATTAAATTTTGTATAGTGATAGCTTATCACTCGAGTCAACATTTAGGATACCTTTTACTACAGGCACATTTTTCGTTCCCGCGGGAAAACGCAATGACTGGTTCTATCGAGTCGTCCTTAGAAATTTCTATGGCTAACGGTGGCTGAACCTTAAGAGATACATCAAAACAATGTACTAGAAAATTGTAGGTCTTAAAAAGTTCTACAGAAAAGTTCTCAACAGTATATGTCTATCTCCTAAAGTACACTCGCTATAACTATTTTTATTAAATGATATTACTGTTTTCTTATACGAGTACGTTATCTATACTATAATAAAGCAGTAACTTAGCGAAATCTGTACATGAAATATTTTTTAAAAACAATGACTGTAACGTATTATGTATACGATATAGACCCCAAAACAATAGTTATAAATTTTTTTGTCTGTTTGTCTGTTTGTCTGTTTGTCTGTTTGTCTGTACGCGTTTCACGCAAAAAGTAATGAACCGATTTCAACGAAATTTTGTGAACTGATAACTTATTACTCGGGTCAACATTTAGGATACCTTTTACTTTAGAAAAATCTTTGTTTCCCGCGGGAAATCGCAATAACTGGTTTTATCGAGTCCTCCTTAGGAACCCTCCGCTGGCTAAACCTAAAGACATACATCAAAACAATTTACTTAAAAATTGTAGATCTTGAAAAGGCCAACAGAAATATCTACAACAGTATATGTCTATCTCTTAAGGTACACTCGCAATACCTATTCTTATCTATACCTATAACAAAACTAACTTAGTTAAATCGATGTGCGCGTTTCACGCAAAAAGTACTGAACCGATTTCAATTAAATTTTGTATAGTGATAGCTTATCACTCGAGTCAACATTTAGGATACCTTTTACTACAGGCACATTTTTCGTTCCCGCGGGAAAACGCAATGACTGGTTCTATCGAGTCGTCCTTAGAAATTTCTATGGCTAACGGTGGCTGAACCTTAAGAGATACATCAAAACAATGTACTAGAAAATTGTAGGTCTTAAAAAGTTCTACAGAAAAGTTCTCAACAGTATATGTCTATCTCCTAAAGTACACTCGCTATAACTATTTTTATTAAATGATATTACTGTTTTCTTATACGAGTACGTTATCTATACTATAATAAAGCAGTAACTTAGCGAAATCTGTACATGAAATATTTTTTAAAAAACAATGACTGTAACGTATTATGTATACGATATAGACCCCAAAACAATAGTTATAAATTTTTTTGTCTGTTTGTCTGTTTGTCTGTTTGTCTGTTTGTCTGTTTGTCTGTACGCGTTTCACGCAAAAAGTAATGAACCGATTTCAACGAAATTTTGTGAACTGATAACTTATTACTCGGGTCAACATTTAGGATACCTTTTACTTTAGAAAAATCTTTGTTTCCCGCGGGAAATCGCAATAACTGGTTTTATCGAGTCCTCCTTAGGAACCCTCCGCTGGCTAAACCTAAAGACATACATCAAAACAATTTACTTAAAAATTGTAGATCTTGAAAAGGCCAACAGAAATATCTACAACAGTATATGTCTATCTCTTAAGGTACACTCGCAATACCTATTCTTATCTATACCTATAACAAAACTAACTTAGTTAAATCGATGTGCGCGTTTCACGCAAAAAGTACTGAACCGATTTCAATTAAATTTTGTATAGTGATAGCTTATCACTCGAGTCAACATTTAGGATACCTTTTACTACAGGCACATTTTTCGTTCCCGCGGGAAAACGCAATGACTGGTTCTATCGAGTCGTCCTTAGAAATTTCTATGGCTAACGGTGGCTGAACCTTAAGAGATACATCAAAACAATGTACTAGAAAATTGTAGGTCTTAAAAAGTTCTACAGAAAAGTTCTCAACAGTATATGTCTATCTCCTAAAGTACACTCGCTATAACTATTTTTATTAAATGATATTACTGTTTTCTTATACGAGTACGTTATCTATACTATAATAAAGCAGTAACTTAGCGAAATCTGTACATGAAATATTTTTTAAAAACAATGACTGTAACGTATTATGTATACGATATAGACCCCAAAACAATAGTTATAAATTTTTTTGTCTGTTTGTCTGTTTGTCTGTTTGTCTGTTTGTCTGTACGCGTTTCACGCAAAAAGTAATGAACCGATTTCAACGAAATTTTGTGAACTGATAACTTATTACTCGGGTCAACATTTAGGATACCTTTTACTTTAGAAAAATCTTTGTTTCCCGCGGGAAATCGCAATAACTGGTTTTATCGAGTCCTCCTTAGGAACCCTCCGCTGGCTAAACCTAAAGACATACATCAAAACAATTTACTTAAAAATTGTAGATCTTGAAAAGGCCAACAGAAATATCTACAACAGTATATGTCTATCTCTTAAGGTACACTCGCAATACCTATTCTTATCTATACCTATAACAAAACTAACTTAGTTAAATCGATGTGCGCGTTTCACGCAAAAAGTACTGAACCGATTTCAATTAAATTTTGTATAGTGATAGCTTATCACTCGAGTCAACATTTAGGATACCTTTTACTACAGGCACATTTTTCGTTCCCGCGGGAAAATGCAATGACTGGTTCTATCGAGTCGTCCTTAGAAATTTCTATGGCTAACGGTGGCTGAACCTTAAGAGATACATCAAAACAATGTACTAGAAAATTGTAGGTCTTAAAAAGTTCTACAGAAAAGTTCTCAACAGTATATGTCTATCTCCTAAAGTACACTCGCTATAACTATTTTTATTAAATGATATTACTGTTTTCTTATACGAGTACGTTATCTATACTATAATAAAGCAGTAACTTAGCGAAATCTGTACATGAAATATTTTTTAAAAACAATGACTGTAACGTATTATGTATACGATATAGACCCCAAAACAATAGTTATAAATTTTTTTGTCTGTTTGTCTGTTTGTCTGTTTGTCTGTTTGTCTGTTTGTCTGTACGCGTTTCACGCAAAAAGTAATGAACCGATTTCAACGAAATTTTGTGAACTGATAACTTATTACTCGGGTCAACATTTAGGATACCTTTTACTTTAGAAAAATCTTTGTTTCCCGCGGGAAATCGCAATAACTGGTTTTATCGAGTCCTCCTTAGGAACCCTCCGCTGGCTAAACCTAAAGACATACATCAAAACAATTTACTTAAAAATTGTAGATCTTGAAAAGGCCAACAGAAATATCTACAACAGTATATGTCTATCTCTTAAGGTACACTCGCAATACCTATTCTTATCTATACCTATAACAAAACTAACTTAGTTAAATCGATGTGCGCGTTTCACGCAAAAAGTACTGAACCGATTTCAATTAAATTTTGTATAGTGATAGCTTATCACTCGAGTCAACATTTAGGATACCTTTTACTACAGGCACATTTTTCGTTCCCGCGGGAAAACGCAATGACTGGTTCTATCGAGTCGTCCTTAGAAATTTCTATGGCTAACGGTGGCTGAACCTTAAGAGATACATCAAAACAATGTACTAGAAAATTGTAGGTCTTAAAAAGTTCTACAGAAAAGTTCTCAACAGTATATGTCTATCTCCTAAAGTACACTCGCTATAACTATTTTTATTAAATGATATTACTGTTTTCTTATACGAGTACGTTATCTATACTATAATAAAGCAGTAACTTAGCGAAATCTGTACATGAAATATTTTTTAAAAACAATGACTGTAACGTATTATGTATACGATATAGACCCCAAAACAATAGTTATAAATTTTTTTGTCTGTTTGTCTGTTTGTCTGTTTGTCTGTTTGTCTGTACGCGTTTCACGCAAAAAGTAATGAACCGATTTCAACGAAATTTTGTGAACTGATAACTTATTACTCGGGTCAACATTTAGGATACCTTTTACTTTAGAAAAATCTTTGTTTCCCGCGGGAAATCGCAATAACTGGTTTTATCGAGTCCTCCTTAGGAACCCTCCGCTGGCTAAACCTAAAGACATACATCAAAACAATTTACTTAAAAATTGTAGATCTTGAAAAGGCCAACAGAAATATCTACAACAGTATATGTCTATCTCTTAAGGTACACTCGCAATACCTATTCTTATCTATACCTATAACAAAACTAACTTAGTTAAATCGATGTGCGCGTTTCACGCAAAAAGTACTGAACCGATTTCAATTAAATTTTGTATAGTGATAGCTTATCACTCGAGTCAACATTTAGGATACCTTTTACTACAGGCACATTTTTCGTTCCCGCGGGAAAACGCAATGACTGGTTCTATCGAGTCGTCCTTAGAAATTTCTATGGCTAACGGTGGCTGAACCTTAAGAGATACATCAAAACAATGTACTAGAAAATTGTAGGTCTTAAAAAGTTCTACAGAAAAGTTCTCAACAGTATATGTCTATCTCCTAAAGTACACTCGCTATAACTATTTTTATTAAATGATATTACTGTTTTCTTATACGAGTACGTTATCTATACTATAATAAAGCAGTAACTTAGCGAAATCTGTACATGAAATATTTTTTAAAAACAATGACTGTAACGTATTATGTATACGATATAGACCCCAAAACAATAGTTATAAATTTTTTTGTCTGTTTGTCTGTTTGTCTGTTTGTCTGTTTGTCTGTTTGTCTGTACGCGTTTCACGCAAAAAGTAATGAACCGATTTCAACGAAATTTTGTGAACTGATAACTTATTACTCGGGTCAACATTTAGGATACCTTTTACTTTAGAAAAATCTTTGTTTCCCGCGGGAAATCGCAATAACTGGTTTTATCGAGTCCTCCTTAGGAACCCTCCGCTGGCTAAACCTAAAGACATACATCAAAACAATTTACTTAAAAATTGTAGATCTTGAAAAGGCCAACAGAAATATCTACAACAGTATATGTCTATCTCTTAAGGTACACTCGCAATACCTATTCTTATCTATACCTATAACAAAACTAACTTAGTTAAATCGATGTGCGCGTTTCACGCAAAAAGTACTGAACCGATTTCAATTAAATTTTGTATAGTGATAGCTTATCACTCGAGTCAACATTTAGGATACCTTTTACTACAGGCACATTTTTCGTTCCCGCGGGAAAACGCAATGACTGGTTCTATCGAGTCGTCCTTAGAAATTTCTATGGCTAACGGTGGCTGAACCTTAAGAGATACATCAAAACAATGTACTAGAAAATTGTAGGTCTTAAAAAGTTCTACAGAAAAGTTCTCAACAGTATATGTCTATCTCCTAAAGTACACTCGCTATAACTATTTTTATTAAATGATATTACTGTTTTCTTATACGAGTACGTTATCTATACTATAATAAAGCAGTAACTTAGCGAAATCTGTACATGAAATATTTTTTAAAAACAATGACTGTAACGTATTATGTATACGATATAGACCCCAAAACAATAGTTATAAATTTTTTTGTCTGTTTGTCTGTTTGTCTGTTTGTCTGTTTGTCTGTACGCGTTTCACGCAAAAAGTAATGAACCGATTTCAACGAAATTTTGTGAACTGATAACTTATTACTCGGGTCAACATTTAGGATACCTTTTACTTTAGAAAAATCTTTGTTTCCCGCGGGAAATCGCAATAACTGGTTTTATCGAGTCCTCCTTAGGAACCCTCCGCTGGCTAAACCTAAAGACATACATCAAAACAATTTACTTAAAAATTGTAGATCTTGAAAAGGCCAACAGAAATATCTACAACAGTATATGTCTATCTCTTAAGGTACACTCGCAATACCTATTCTTATCTATACCTATAACAAAACTAACTTAGTTAAATCGATGTGCGCGTTTCACGCAAAAAGTACTGAACCGATTTCAATTAAATTTTGTATAGTGATAGCTTATCACTCGAGTCAACATTTAGGATACCTTTTACTACAGGCACATTTTTCGTTCCCGCGGGAAAACGCAATGACTGGTTCTATCGAGTCGTCCTTAGAAATTTCTATGGCTAACGGTGGCTGAACCTTAAGAGATACATCAAAACAATGTACTAGAAAATTGTAGGTCTTAAAAAGTTATACAGGGAAGTTCGCAATATTATACGTCTATTACCTAAGGTACATTCGCAATTACTATTTTTATTCACTACTCGCGACTCACAGACTGACTTATCAACGTTTAGCTCAGTTCAGCAGTAAAACGTAACTAGGGACGAACCCGAGCGAAGCGAGGGTGAGTCGTACATAATATAATATGTATTAAGTAGATGTTTAAATAAACATTTCACTTCTAAGGCTGGTATAATGATTTTAAAGTTAGAAATCTAATTAGCAACCCTCGCTTTACTTTGGTGCGTCGCTAGGTGCTTATTGTATTTATAATAATCTATACTAATATTATAAAGAGGAAAGATTTTTTTGTTTGTTTGTTTGTACCGAATAAGCTCCGAAATTACTGGACCGATTTAGATGAAATTTGGTAAGAATACAGTTTGAGACTCTGGAAAGGAGATAGGATAGTTTTTATTCCAGAAATCAACCCTTAAGGGGGTGAAAATGGGGATGCAGGTTTGTATGGGGAATCAACCTAGAGACGAACCCGAGCGAAGCGAGGGTGAGTCGCTAGTTATATTATAAACTTATGATGGTTATCGGATTATATCTTGGTGATTTTTGGATTTATGTATGTTACTAATCGTGGGTTCATTATTTCATTCAATGAAATTAGCATTAAAATTGCATTAATTGAAATATACATATTATAAACTTGGAATAAGAAGTAAAAGGTTGTTCGTGAAATATATAGGATAATTATTATCGAGTTGTTTCATACGGTTTAAGATGTCATTGTTGAAAGTTAAATTTATGATATAAAGTTAAGAAGTATTATATACTTTATATTATACTGTGTTTAAAGATTAGCATCAACGGTTTATAGAAATTATAATTGTAATAAAATATTATATATAGTTTAATGTTCGGAATATTTTAATATTTTATTTGAAATATATATATATATATATATATATATATATATATATATATATATATATATATATTTTTTATTTTTGGTTTGGCTTGATTAATAATAGTTATTTATCATGTCTGTACGGTTTAATTGGTCCCAATTTAGAGTAAAGTTGCAATGGTTGTTAGATAGTGCTGATCTTATAGACAGGCCAGAACTTTCTATGCGTTTATCGGTACGGCTTTTAACGGTGAATTCGGAATTTACGGCTTTTGAGACGTCTTACCAACGTATTCTTGAACTCGCGGATGAGACTATTACGGCGGACAGAGAAATAGTGGTTGCGGCCCGGGCGGACTATACTCGTGCTTTGGAAGCTTTTGATAAATTAATGACGATTAAATTGCAACAATCTCCTCCTACGTCGGCTTCTACTTCGGAAAATATTAAATCGGATCGGATGGAACTGGATGCTTTGTTATCACATTTACCAGGACTTCGGCTCCCATCCTTTGATGGTGATATGGATCAATGGGTTGGATTTAATAATCTTTTTGATAGCCTTGTAGATAAGCGGTCGGATTTATCTCCTGCGCAGAAATTAGCATATTTAATGTCATGTCTTTCCGGTGAACCTCGCGGTTTGGTTCAACATATTAGAATTTCGGATGAAGGTTACAGTATTGCTCGGAATCTTTTGATGAAGCGTTATCAAAATACTAGACGGCTGGCAGATGTTCAGGTTGACCAGATTTTAAAATTACCTGTAATTTCTATTCGCCTTAATGGACTTCGGACTCAATTTTTAAATCCATTAATTATGGCGGTAAATCAATTAGAGCGGCTTGGTTTTCCTGTCGAGGAATGGTCATTTTTACTTTTACATATATGTTTGTCAAAATTGCCTACTACACTAAAATCTCGGTTTGAACAGAAATTCGGATGTGAAACAGATATTATACCAAAATATTCGGAATTGGTTGAGTTTTTGGAAACGGAATGTCGGCTTTTAGAATGTGCAAGTTCGGAATCTACGCATGGTTTGTATAATGAATACAATGCGAGGCAAACAAAGCCTTCACGTAAGGCTGGTCATTATGCTGCGGTTGAAGTTTCTCCTCCATGCGCTTGCTGTGGTGAAACAAAACATTATGTTCTGAATCATTGCTCTCAATTTAAAGCAATGACACCTTTCGCGAGAAAAGATTTAGTTAACCTTAAACGTCTTTGTTTCTTTTGCTTAGGTCCTCATTCTTATCGAGTGTGCAGCCGAATTCCTCATTGTCATTGTGGTAGTAATAAGCATCATCCAATGCTTTGTTTCAATCGGTCGGGAACCCAACAAAGGCGGGACATTAATCGGAACTCTACGGAACGGTCACCTCCTCGCATGGGCGGGGGTGGTCGCTATTATAATAGAACAGTTAGAAAATCTCCTCGGAACTCACCTGCTTGTACGTCACCTTCTTCGCCGCACCAACGGGGAGAAGTGGAGCGAGGTGGTAACTCTAACGGTCGAAACCATGGTCAACATTATGATGAACGGAACGCTACACGTGAGGCTGTTTATACTGGCTCACGTGGTTACTCACCAGGTCGGCGCTAGGATACGGTCCCCACCTACCCTTTTGAGACGTGCCCTAAAGCTACTGTTTTATTACCTACAGCATTGGTTAAGGTTTTAATTCGGATTCGGAAAGGGGCATTACAGTTAGGGCTTTATTGGACGCAGGTTCTCAAGGGTCATTGATCACCTCTAAGTTATTGGGTAGGTTGGGGTTATGTTTAGAAAAATGTACGGAACGGGTTAAAGGAGTAGGAGGTATTGAAAATATTAATATTATCGGAAGGTCCTCGGTTACATTTTCTCCATTAAATAATTCATTTCCTAGAGTAACTACAACGGTAGTATGTATGGATACAATTGTCGGTGATCAACCGTTAATTTGTTTGAATAAATCGGTAACGGATTTAACTATGGGTTTAAGTCTCGCAGACCCAGATTTTTATATTCCACAGCCAGTGGATCTTTTACTTGGTTCGGATGTTTTCGGTTCACTAGTCGGAGGTGATAAAATTATATTAAATTCTTCTGGTCTTACGGCGTATAGTACGGTTTTCGGATACGTTATTTTAGGTCCAGTGGAATATATTGAATCGAGCTTAATTGATAATTCGGAATATTTCGGTGTTTCTATTGCGGATACCTTACAAAGGTTTTGGGAGGTGGAAGAACCACCAATGGCATCGCGTTTGGGTTTACCTGATGAGGAGTGTGAACTCTTTTATATTAATAATACTTTTCGGTTAGAAAACGGTCGGTTTGTTACTAAGTTACCTTTCTTGTCTAATAGACCTTTATTAGGTGATTCGAGAGTGTCGGCGGAAAAAAGATTTTTTGCCTTAGAAAAACGGTTTACTAAAAATCCCGTATTGCGAGAAAAATATATTGATTTCATGCGTGAATATTTAAAGCTCGGACACATGTCGGTATCAAACTTTGATTTTAATAGTGACCAAGAATATTTTGTCATACCTCATCATGCGGTATTTAAAGTTTCGGATGAAAACTCTAAGTTACGTGTTGTTTTCGATGGTAGCTGTGTTACTACTTCGGGTGTTTCTTTGAATCACTGTTTGCACGCTGGTCCAAAGCTACATAAGGATATAACGGAAATTTTGATTAATTTTAGACGGCATCAAATTGTTTTTATATCGGATATTAGGATGATGTTTCGGCAAACACTTATTGATAAATCGGATAGACGGTACCAGCTTATACTGTGGAGAGAGTCTCCTGATGAGCCTCTTCTTACTTACGAGCTCAACACAAATACCTGTGGTTTAAAGTCTAGTCCATTTATAGCGATTCGGTCTTTATTGGAATTGGCTGAGCGGGAGCGCGAACGTTATCCCAGAGCTGCTTCAATTTTGAAGAACGATGTGTACGTCGATGATATTTTAACTGGTTGTAACACACAAAGCGAAGCGCTCGAGCTTCAACAAGAGCTGATTAAGCTAATGAATTCGGGAGGTTATGAGTTGCGCAAGTGGATCTCGAACGATCCAATTTTACTTCGGAATTTGCCATATGATCATCAACAGTTACCTCTTATATTTGATAACCCAGATTTGCCAAGTTTAACTTCGGTTTTAGGTATACAATATAATCCTATACAGGATATCTTTTCGTTTCGGATGGATTTGGATCTCAAAGATACAGTGAGCAAGCGTAAAATTCTATCAACGGTAGCTAGGATGTATGATCCCAGTGGGTGGATATGCCCTATCATATTTAAGGCTAAATGTTTATTACAGCGTTTATGGCTCGGTAATTTTCAGTGGGATGAGGTTATAACTGGAGATATTGAATATGAGTGGAATCATTTTAGAAATGACCTTTCTTATATTAGAGATATTCGGATTTCGCGATGTATTATTCCTAAATCGGCTAAATTTATTACGGTTCACGGCTTCTCGGATGCTTCGGAAGCAGGATATGCTGCTGTTGTTTACTTGCGTGCGGTTTCAGATAATGGTAGCCCCTCAGTTAATTTGGTTATGGCTAAAAGCAAGGTCGCCCCAATTAGATCACGACTAACAATTCCAAAGCTGGAATTGTGCGGAGCCGTGCTCTTGCAAAAACTTCTACATCACGTTTGCCTTTGTTTGAAAAGGACCGTTGATGTCCAGGAGGTGTTCGGTTGGACTGATAGTTCTATAGTTTTAGCTTGGCTAAGAACTTCTCCTCATACTCTTCAAGTATTCGAGGCGAATCGAGTATCACAAATACAAAATTCTTCAGTACCAATTACGTGGCGACATGTACCGGGAGATTTAAACCCTGCAGATTGTGCTTCACGGGGCTTATATGCATCGGAGCTAGTGCACCATAATCTCTGGTGGGGTCCAAAATGGCTGTCATATCCAGATTCACATTGGCCTGTGTTAACCACATCTCAAGTTACTCATTCGGATCTGCCTGGTATGAAATGCCTCGTAGCTACCACTTCGGAATTTGTTCCTAATTTCGGTTTTCTTATTGAACGTTATAGTTCCTTAGATAAACTTATATCGGTTACTGCTTGGATTCGGAGATTTCTTAATAATTGTAAACGGAAAGATAATCGGAGACTTACGGCTTATTTACTCCCTCAAGAACGTAAAGATGCGTTATTAAGGTTGATTGGGCTTATTCAAACGGAGAGTTTTCATATGGAAATGAAACGTATTCGGAACGGACAAACGTTGAGCGGACATTTAAAACGGCTTAACCCATTTATTGATTCGGACGGTCTTTTTCGTGTTGGAGGACGACTCAAAAATTCGGATTTATCTTATAGCGCAAGACACCCATTGTTGCTTCCTAAATCGGGACATTTTATTAATCTTTTAATATTGGATTTACATTTAAAAAAATCACATGCTGGACCAAACGCACTTTTAGCTATTTTGCAACGGAATTATTGGGTACTTTCTGCTCGAAGGGCAGTACGGAAGGTTACATTTAAATGTGTTTCTTGTTATAAGTTAAAGGGAATTACGATGCAACCCTTAATGGGAGACTTACCAAGAGATCGAATTGTAGCTGCTAAACCCTTTCAAGGCGTTGGGACTGATTTTGCGGGACCCTTTTTTGTACGGTCACATAAACATCGTAATCCAAAAATCATCAAGGCTTACTTATGCGTCTTTGTATGTCTGACCACTAAATCTGTTCATTTAGAATTGGTTTCGGAATTATCAACGGAGGCTTTTATTGCCACTCTTACTCGGTTTGTTTCTAGGCGTGGCCTACCTTCGGTTATTCGGTCGGATTGTGGTACTAATTTTAAGGGAAGTGATAGATATTTAAAGGAAGTAATTAGTTTTTTGGATAAAAGTGAAGGTCACATAGGTCAAGATTTATCTCGACGTGGAATTACATGGATCTTTAACCCACCTGGGTGTCCATCGTGGGGAGGCTTGTTTGAAGCTGCAGTTAAATCGGCGAAAACTCATCTAAAACGTGTTATTGGGGAAACTACCTTAACTTTTGAAGAGCTCAGCACTCTATTCTGTAAAATTGAAGCGGTGTTAAACTCACGGCCCTTACGTCCTCTTTCGTCGGATCCCAATGATTTGGAAATATTAACTCCTGGTCACTTTCTAATTGGCCAGCCGTTGAATGCGGTTCCCGAATATCCACTAGAGGATATAAAATTTTCTAAATTATCTCGGTTTCAACTTCTACAGCAAATGTCACAAAGAGTTTGGCATAGATGGCATTTGGAGTATCTCCACACCCTGCAGCAACGTTTTAAGTGGAATGATTCAATAAATCCACCTAAGGTTGGAGATTTGGTTTTACTAAAGGAGGAAAATACTCCTCCTCTTCAATGGCGTCGAGGTCGGATAATAGCTTTACACCCAGGAACAGATGGTGTGGTCAGGCTCGCGGAAATACGGATTACTAAAGGTACGATTTTGCAACGTGCAGTTTCTAAGCTGTCACGTTTGCCTTTAGATTAGGATATTAGTATTTAGGCTGGTGTTAGGGTAATTTAAGATTAGTTTAGTTTCGGTTAAAGCAGTTTGGGACTGCTTGGGCGGGGGAATGTTTAGTATTTTTTATATATGGTATTATTGTCTTAAGTCATGTCTGAAATGACAGATGACAGTTGTCAATTGGATTCGGGATTGTTCGGTCGGTGACGAGTGCTCCTCTCGTTTGAATTGTTTCGGTTACAAAGTAAAATAAGTATTTTCGGTCGGATTAATTATGGGCTTATATATTTATACATCACATACACACAAACACCCCTAGTGATCAGTGCCTACGCAGGATTAAGGATTCCGGGCCCGGCAACGCTTCCACGGCTAAGTCCACGTACAAGGTACACTTTATATTATAATTTATTAGCGTTAGTTTTATATATATTTTACTCCGCGTAACGCGGATCATACATCATCTGTGTATTCCTCATCTACAGTAAAAATCATAAATATGTTCGTTAGCAGTAAAACATATATTTCAATTATTCTATAGCATATTTATTATTTCTTTATGTAGGAAATTGTAAATTAAGTAAAGGAAAATATACTCTTCTGATCGTCGGGTAATAATATTTTTATTATTTTATATATTAAACAGATTCAACTCGTAACCGTATATTTGAAGGATTTTATTCTGTTTTCAAACGAAAATTCAAACACGTCTTATTTATGCGTGGTCACGGTTAGACTAATATAGAAAATGTTGAAAATATTAAGTGCAAGGTAATTTAAAATACAATATTTATGAGATTCAAATCGACTCAAAATTTGTTTTACATATAGAATGAATGCATTTTTAAATAGTTATGAAGTATCATGAATTTAATACATATGTACATGTTTTTTATCCAACTGCAGTGAAGATCAAAGGAGGATTATGTGTTAGACCTGTATATACTGGTATATGTCCGATCCTATGTTCCCTCGCAATCACTAAAAGGTTTAACCCATTTTAAATTATTCATCATACGTAGTTACATTCGTCTTCATAATGCGAGTGTCATAGACTATAAGGATATTTTTAAAAATCAAACTGGCGGACTTCAGGTGCTGATCTATGCCTGGAAAAAAATTTTTTTCAAACCTACGGTAGCGTAAGTAGGGTATTAAAATAAAGGTTCTTTCTTAACATGACAAAATATATAACTCATATGTTTAATCGTTGAGATAACAAATTGTTAAATAAAACTCCAAATCTATTATTGGCCAAAACTAAATAGCTGTGAATAAAAAAAATATAAAATAACCAGACTGCCTAAACTGAAAGCGAACTAAAAAGGAGGAAACAAGTTAAAGAAAGAAAATATGCAGTTAAAGACATACACCTTCTTGCAATAAGTATAAAACATGTACATACATATATATGTCTCCGAATGCCTAATACTAAACTATTCATTCATTAACTTCTTGCCTTCTTTCTAGTTTGCTTTTTTAATTAAATAAATAACCAAATAACTATTTGTAGAATTGCGCAAACAGCGAATTTGATGAAAGTATCGAAATTGTAACATCAAAATATATAAGCAATAAAAATATTACATTCCTCTATTTTGTTTTAAAAAACTAATTTGATATCGAATACCTTCGTATTAGTATAATAAAAAAGTAACTATTTACAAGTACATCCATACTAATATCCATACTTAATATTATAAATGTGAAAATATGTTTGTTTGTTTATTTGTTTGTCCTTCTTTCACGTCGAAACAGAGTGACCGATCGGCGTGATTTTTTGTGTGGAGATTGTTGGAGGGCTGGAAAGTGACATATGTTACTTTTTACAGTGAGAAATTATCTCATTCTCACGGAAAAACACTTTATAATAAAACGAAAAAAAATATATTGATGATCAGAATTACTTGAAACTTGGTATTAATGCTCTTCAATACAATTAAATTAATACTTAGCATTTATCGGAACTCTTCCTATAAAAGGGTAAAATTGGGAATGAAAAGTTTAAAACCTACATTTTTAGAGTTACTGTTCACTGATAGCCAATGAAGTAAAAACAAAAGATAAACAAAACTTTCTTAATGGAAACATTAGTATTGGATATCTACTTAAATTAGTTTCATTCAATAGGTATGCGAGTACTTATTTAATTGCATTATTTCTAGTTAACCGATTACGAAAACGATCTTTATTACCTTTTCATTCATCTTATAAAGAAAATTAAAATATTAATTTATTTTTAACTAGCAGAACCCGCGGCTTCGCCCGCGATCAAATTACGGAAAAAATAAACATTTTCACTACACATACTTTATTATTTACAAAAATAAGTTCGTGTAAGATTTCGTGTTTTTAAAGATATAAGGATAACAAATTTAATTTTCATCTTAAAGCTAAATACCACTTTCCGTGCATTTCGCGTTAAGAATAACAGAGTTTCATACAATCTTTTAGCCCTTATTTTACCCCCATAGGGGATGAATTTCGAAAAATCCTTTCTTAGCGGATGCCTACATTGTATAAGGAATATGTTCTCCTTTCACTTTTCTACGACCATTGGTTTAGGCTGTGCGTTGATCGATCAGTCAGTCAGAACAAAGCATTTTATGTACGTACTAGCAGAACCCGCGGCTTCGCCCGCGATCAAACGACGAAAAGAATAAACTTTTTCGCAATACATACTTTATTACTTGCAAGAATAAGTTTGTGTAAGATTTATTATTTGTTAAAGTATATATGGAAACAAATTTAATTTTAGCGATCGTAACTCAAAATATCCAGTATTTTAAAAGATGTTCAGCGTATATTTTGTAATTAATTTTACACTTTAGGTATTTAGCAAGCTGCACTACCTGTATTTTTTGTACATTTTTCTACTCCATCTTTCCAATGTTAGAGGAAGAGAGTACAATGATACAATCGCATACAATGTTAACGACTTTAGAATTATGTAACATGGCTAATATGGGTTTTTTAAGTAACATACTAACAGGCTAACATCTACGTTATTTTTAAAGACCCAATGCTATGTACACCTGAAGCTTACAGTCTTCCTCCTTGTCCTTCTTTTTTAAGTTACATATATAAAGTGCATTCTTATTTTGTTGTAGCTTTTTGCCCGCGGCTACGTTCGCGTGGACTGAAAAATTTGCTCAGTTTTAATTTCCATTGAATTTATATGTTTTCATATCGAATTTTTAATATTATGTCTAAAGTAAAACTCTAGATTCACTTAAGTTAGTCTCCACTAAAAAAACCAACCAATATAGGTAAAGCTCTCTCTCTCGCGCTCTAGGTCTGTTATTGTTGTCGCTGCTGTGGCCAGCCGAAAAGTTATACATAATTTTCATTTGGATTCGGAATAATTTCCGTTCTCAGCTTTATATCTGACACAGATAGTGTGCACTTACCGAGAACTTAAGCCATGTTACTCTATTTAAATATATTCAACAACTCAAACTTCACCGCCCAGTTTTACCCACTTAGGGGCTGAATTAAAAAAAAAATCTACAATACATGTTTATTTAATTGTATTGAAGAGCAATAATACCAAGTTTGAAGTAATTCTGATCATAAAGATTTTTTTCCTTATATAAACAGCACAACCCCTTTTACCCTTTTAAGGGATAAATTTCGAAAAAAAATGATATCTGTATTGTTTTAGTTTTCATTTTAAAGGTAAATACCATTTTCCGTGCATCAATTACAGAGTTTCATACAAACTTTCATCCCCTATTTGACAGCCTTATGGGATGAATTTCAAAAAATGTTAAAATACATATTTATTTAATTGTATTGAAGAGCATTAATACTAAGTTTCAAGTAATTCTAATCATAAATAATTGTTTGCCCATATAAACTTTATCACCCCCTTTTACCCTTTTAAGGGATGAATTTCGAACAAAATCTAATACATATATTTCTTATTTTTCATCTTAAAGCTGAATACCACTTACCGTGTATTTCGCGTTAAGAATAACAGAGTTTCATACAAACTTTTATTCCCTATTTTACCCCCTTAGGAGATGAATTTAGAAAAATCCTTTCTTAGCGGATGCCTACATTGTATAAGGAATATGTCCTCCAAATTTCACGTTTCTACGACCAGCGGTTTAGGCTGTGCGTTGATCGATCAGTCAGTCAGGACAAAGCATTTTATGTATATATAGATATATATAGATTGTACTAAATGTCAACTTAAACAGGAGCTGCCATTTTAAATATCTATATATACATAAAATGCTTTGTCCTGACTGACTGACTGATCGATCAACGCACAGCCTAAGCCGCTGGTCGTAGAAACGTGAAATTTGGTAGACATATTCCTTATATAATGTAGGCATCCGCTAAGAAAGGTTTTTTCGAAATTTATCCCCTGAGGGGGTAAAATAGGGGATAAACGATTGTATGGAACTCTGTCATTCTTTATGCGAAATGCACGGAATGTGGTATTTAGCTTTAAGATAAAAAATAAGAAATATATGTATTAGATTTTTTTAGAAATTCATCCCTTAAAAGGTTAAAAGGGGGTGATAAAGTTTATATGGGCAAACAATTATTTATGGTCAGAATTACTTGAAACTTAGTATTAATGCTCTTCAATACAATTAAATAAATACTTATTTTAGCATTTTATGAAATTCATCCCATAAGGCTGTCAAATAGGGGATGAAAGTTTGTATAAATCTCTGTAATTGATGCACGGAAAATGGTATTTATCTTTAAAATGAAAACTAAAACAATACAAATATCATTTTTTTCGAAATTCATCCCTTAAAAGGATAAAATGGGGTTGTGCTGTTTATATAAGGAAAAAATTGTTTATGATCAGAATTACTTGAAACTTGGTATTAATGCTTTTTAATACAATTAAATAAACATGTATTGTAGGTTCTTTTTTAAATTTAGTCCCTAAGTGGGTAAAACTGGGCGGTGAAGTTTGAGTTGTTGAATATATTTAAATAGAGTAACATGGCTCAAGTGCGGGATCTAAAGTAGAGTAAATTTATTTACAGAATATACGCTTAACATCTTATACATATTTTTGCAAGTAATAAAGTATGTATTGCGAAAAAGTTTATTTTTTCGTAGTTTGATCGCGGGCGAAGCCGCGGGTTCTGCTAGTCTAAAATATTTAAACGAGCGATTCTTGTTTATTTATTTATACCTACCGGTGATCTCGGAAACGGCTCTAATAATTTCGCCGAAATTTGGTATGTGGGGGCTTCTGGGGCGAAAAATCGATGTTGTTCCTCATGTCTGGGAAAACGTGTATTTTCGAGTTTTCATGCGGTATTCTTTTGCATTATTCTACGCAGAATATGCTCGATAATTTCTTACATTGAGACATAAGCATCGTGGTCAAGCGACGAATTTGCAAGATTAACAATCAAAACCTGTATCCGAGTTCGAATCTCGATCGGATACAAAGTTTTGCTTTTTTTTTGTATTTATTCAAGTTTTTAGTTTTTTTTTTTTTAGCTAAAATATACGATATAACAAAAAAAACACCGAGTGAAGCTCGGTCGCCAGGTACTGTTATAAAAAAATGTTATTTTTAAAGTATTCTAAGCTAATAATCAAATATTATTCTTAGTATTATTGGAGATATAGCGATCTAAGGTCGTCCGGCATAATATTGAAGAAGAAAGAACAACAAAAGATAGTAACAACTTAGATATAACAAATTTAACTTGGCTTCTCAACGCTCCAAAAATATTGTAACCAGTCTTATTTATTGAAGCATGAACGATTTTATTATTAAGTTTTAGTATTCCTAGTAATTCATTGAGGTTGTGTAATTTCTGAGAGATAAGATATTTCCCGCAGTAAAAGGTATCCTATATGTTGACCCGGATAGCCAGCTATCATCATACCAAATTTCATCAAAATCTGTCCAGTGGTTGTCTCGTGATGCGTTCCCAAACAGATAAACAGACAAAAATACAAAAACTATAAATTCGGCCTCTGTATCGATAATAATAATATTTTCCAAAAAATATTTAATGTACAGATTCGACTCAGAATTTTATTATAGGGTAAAACTCGGATAGTCGCCTCAGTTGGATACTTGCCCCGGTTTTTAATACGCTATATTAGAGATGTCCCTGACGTTAGCGCTCTTCTGTAATTTGAAGCGCCT
This sequence comes from Fabriciana adippe, assembly GCA_905404265.1. Taxonomy (NCBI): domain Eukaryota; kingdom Metazoa; phylum Arthropoda; class Insecta; order Lepidoptera; family Nymphalidae; genus Fabriciana; species Fabriciana adippe. The sequence goes on from FR989989.1 coordinate 13,681,279, forward strand.
CTTCCATAGACCTTAGCTATGGGCCAGTAGTAGGACTAGGTACACGTGTTTTGTCTGTGTGAGCGAAAATCTTCCGCGGCAAGACGTTGACGAGCGTTGAAATTATATTCGTGAGTATTTTCTATTAAATATTTTTTGTTACGGTTGTCGGCTCAGTTAATTTTTTGCTTCTACGCATGCAGTGAAGTTTAAATTACACTACCTATTACCTTAAATACTGTTAAATAGCTTTTATTTTTTTTTCAAAATATAAGGGCAAGTATCCGTACCGAAAAGGATAGTTGCCCCATATAATTTGGCGGATAGTCGCCCTAAGGGCAATTAGAGTTACAAGTAGGTGAAATGCCTCGTAAATATGAGCAAGAGCTTAGCATGTCTAAAAGGGCTAAACAATCTGCAGAAGTTTAAAATTCCAACGAAAAAATTGTCCAAAAAAGAATAAAGAAGAAGAAACGAACATTACTAAAGAACTAGAATGGAGACAAAGAAATAAAAGGATTTTAAGATGATAGAAAATAAATCAGCTGATAGCGAGATGAGAATTATGAAGAAAAGAGGCCGAAACGAAAGTAAAAGGTCAAAAAATATGTCGATATCTCTAGCAGTGAAACAGAATGTGAAAACACATATTTGATTAAACTGAACGAAGAAAGAGCTATAGGATGACAAATAACAATTTATAGTTTGGAGAGTGAAAAAAAAACACTATAAATACAAAAATAGCCAAAGAAAAAGCTACTAAAGGAGTACAAAAAAGGAAGTAAGAAATAAAAGACGATAAGAGACACTGAAAAGACACTAAGAGAGTTATAAACATTAATACAAAAATAGAAAATGCGAATGAGAAAAGTTCAGTTGATGATTATTGTAAATGTTTTGAAAATTACAATAATACTAAATCCAAATCAGACTGGATTGTGTTTCCAGGAAACTTGTTCATCATTCAAAGAATATTGTGTGAGATGTAAAAAATTGAAAGTTCTGGCTTCGTAATTGATTTTTAAATGTTTCTTGGTGATATCTGCCTATCCACTAATTTTAATATTTGTGCCAAAGTTGATTGCCATATTATTTTTATCTTCAAAATTAATTATTATTAATAACTTAAATTTTGGAGATTTTATTTGTATTTTAAAAGTTGTATTGATTAGTATTTCGATTATTACCCACTTAATAAATTGATGTTAATATTTAATAATGGTTGATTACATAAATTTGTTTTTGTTTTAATTCAAAAAAAATCGAAGCAATTTCATAATGAGTCTTCTATCCCCGCATGAGGCAAGTATCCCCGAAAGCATTTTTAACACGTGTCAACTATCCGCCACAGAGGGCAACTATCCGTTTTTGTAGAGGTCGAATAAAACAGGATTTACTGAAAAACAATATTCATTGTACTTAAAAAAATAGGTTACAATGAAAAATTAAAGACCAATGTTTTATTATACACGGAGCATGTTGTAAGTAGATACTTAATTTTTATGTAATTGAAGATTTTCAAAAAGTAGGGCAACTATCCGGCTTTTACCCTATGTATAGAAAATATTTACAGTAAAAGTTGAATTTTAATTATTTTCAGTAGTATGATGTCATTTTATCATTCGCGAAAAATTGTATTTCATCATTTTCATTACGGGAATGAATATTTCTAAGCCTCGCTACGTTTTTACTCATTTGCATTTTCAATACAACTGCAGTTTGCTCCGCGTACATGACTGTGACATAGCGGTAATTTTAATAATTTAAAAACTAAATATATTTAAAACTTTGGTTCAGTTATGGCTTCTGTTTACTGAAATACTATATATTGACGACGCGTTTGACTCAGTTTGTAGTGACCCCTATTTGCTGTGCCAGCGGTCGCGGGTTCGAGTCCCGCTGTGGGCATTCATTTGGGTGATGAACACGAATGTTTGCACTCCAGTCATGGGTGTTTATATATATAATACGTATGTATTTATAGTTATATATGTGTAGTGTATAAACTATCTGGTATCCATAACACAGGCCTCGTAGCTTACCATGGAACTAGATGATGCTGTGTGTTAATGTACCAACATATTTATTTATTTATTTATGTGCAAGGGGCGCGTGTATCATTAAATTTGAATATTTATATGTACATATGTGAGAGCTTGTATGTGTGTATGTTTTTCACTCTTTCACGCTGAAATCGTTGGACAGATTTGGATGAAATTTACTTCATAGGATAACTATGACCCCAAAGTAACATATAGGTAGCTTGCTTTTTGGCCTGCCCTGGAGGCACTCCTGCGCCGAGCTTCAGGTAAAACAAACTATGACTTAAGGCCTTTTCGCGTAAAACACGTCGAAAGTCTTCCGGTGGTGGCTGCTCGAGACTGGGCATGTTGGCTGCAAAAATTTTTAATCATAAATACATACATACTTATAAAGCACTTTCGATGTTATCTAAATACTACGAATCAATTATTGTTATGTATAAATCGTATCTATTAAGCCTCATTATCAAGCAAGATCAATAAATAAGATCAATAAACGTAAAAGATAGTAAACAAACAAATATAGTAATAAAATTTTCTAAAGGTGCTGGCTGTATATAATATAATCAAACCATAATAATGCACCCGAGCGAAGTAAGGGTAAGTCGCTAGTTTTGAGTATTAATAAATAATATGGAAAGTATCGACTCAATTATCTGCTTAGCAACCATCGGGAACAGCTCTGAGGTCTTATTAACTTAAAAGCATTGGCGGATTCTCGCCATTTTATAACGCTACCTTTATTGTTCTCGTAAAAATATTTTATAAGGAAAAGAGATAGACAAAGGGTTTATTTTCTCCCTTAACCGTAGACATATTTTTATAGTATAATAAATATTTTTATGTTTTATCTACCTTAATTTTTACTTAATTATACGTGACTGGTATATTAAGGGGTTGTTTTATAACATTAACCTGTTTTACGTTTTCATAGAGTTTTGAAATATGATATTTATATTAAAAAAGGTTTTCCTTAAAAATCTTACTAATATTATAAATGTGAAAGTTTAGATGGATGTATGGATGTTTATTACTCAAACGCCAAAACGGTTGAACGGATCTGGATGAAATTAGGCATATAGATAGATTAATCTGGAATAGCCTGAAGGTTACTTTTTATCCCGGAAAAATGTGCGGTTCCTGTGGGATAGATTTGTTTTTGTTTTTCCAGAAAAAAAATGTATATAAAAAATTCAGTATCATGACGCTACCGTATAATAATTGAGTGTACATAAACTTTTGATAGCCCTTTACAGATGAGACAGATATTCATAAAAACAGTTTATTGTTTAAGCATAATTGATAAACCATTTTGCTCCTTCGGTCGTAAGAATTAAGTGCGTTACGTCATTTAGAAATTAAGGTAGTAAAATACTTATAAATAAATACATTTTATCTTAAAACTGTGAACATTTTTACTTATTATTACTTACATAAGAAAGTTCAATATCATTAGATAGATTTTAAATGCAAGGCTAAAACTTTAGGAAAAGTTACTTATTTCCGCTTTTTTTTAGCTAGAAATAAGATATGTATACTAAATATGTACATATTACATTTTTATTTCCAAAGTCGGTCAAAAAGGTGATCTGACTTAACTAGTTGCTCACTTGCGAATTCCTAGTAAGGAGAATCTGAGACCAATCCAACCCTTGGTTCTTCACAATCATGGAATATCATACCATATCCAACAAAAATAACCAAAAGTCCTTCCACGATGTTTCCCTTGTTCATATCGTAACGGCAGTGATAGCCTAGTGCTAACGCGCTCGTTTGGGAAACCGAGTGATGCGGGTTCAAATCCCGGGTCTCGCACCTCTGATATTTTCATGTGCGAATTATTTCCAACATGATTACCACTTGTCTTTCGGTGAAGGAAAACATCGTGAGGAAACCTGCATGTTTGAGATAACCTATCAAGTTTTCGAAAGACATGTGAAGTCCGCCAACCCGCACTTGGCCAGCGTGGTGGACTATGGCCTGATACCCGTCGTATTGGGAGGCCCGTGCCCAGCAGTGGAACATTAAAAAGAGTTGACTAAATACTAAAAATGTCGTGATGGGAAACTGAATAGCGTCCGGTAATCTAGCCGATCATGAAGCTAAGTTCGCAACTGGACCGTAAGAGTAACCTTTTGGTTGTTGTGGTTTGCTTGCTTTGCATTCTTGTAAAGGGCTTTGTGGTTGAGTGCGTAAAGGTTCCTTCGAGGAAGCAAAGGAAGGCTCCGTTTGGTTTTAGTGGTTAGTACTAATACTGGCTTTTTTAACCGGTGAGTTTCCATAACATAACCACCTTTATGTATGAAAATGGTGTAATGTTAAAAAAAGGTGACATTGGCTCCCTGATAACCTAGGGTAAACACTATCACGTGTCACTCACGCTCAAAGGAAAGCTTTTTGCTTTTAGGAGGTATTTTATTTTATATTATTAGTTTTAAGCATTACATAATTAAAAATTTTCAAACTAATAAAAAATATTTTATATTTTTCACTGGAAACATTTTTACTTAAAAGTTTATAATTATGTGAACCTAACCGTATAAGTACCTACGCTAAACAAGTTCAAAGGAGCGGTTCGCAAAGGGCGGGATTTAAATTAAGGTATTACTTGAAGAAAAAGTAGATAGGTAGGTATTTAAAACATCATGTGGTTTATTACTTTTATAGGAGTAGCTTTGGAGGTAAGTGTACACCAATTAAATACAGGCTTTACTCTGTGGCTTCGCGTGTCTGCTGCGATAATTTAGTTCGTAACATCAATCAATCTTGATCATCAATCTAATATCGCCACACAATTCCAATACTTTTGATTCTGCTCAACTAATTAAAACTTCTCGTTTTCTTGTTTTAATTTACATTCTCGATGTTTGCTAATGCTAGAGAAAATATAGGCTCAGCCACTCTTTCGAATTGCTTACACCAGTGGCTGTCCTGTTTAAATCGGTTTAGACGTTGTGGAAATTTACTAAGGTATAAAAGACAATCAGGCAAAAAATATTGGTTGTTGTTGACTTTGGCAGCGTGCAAATAATCTTGACCCTTGAAATCTCGATGACAGATTTAATCAAAAAATGAATCTATACATATAATAAAATTCTAGCTGAGTAGAATCTGTACATTAAATATTTTTTGGAAAATCTTATTGAAATAGTCATTATTATCGATACAGAGGCCGAATCTATAGTTTTTAGAATTTTTGTCTATCTGTCTGTTGCAGCATCACGGGAAAACCACTGGTTATCCGGGTCAACATATAGGATACTTTTTACTGCGGTAAAATTTCTCATCTCTATGAAATCTATACTAAAAGTTAAAACGTAATTAGTGACGAACCCGAGCGGAGCGAGAATGAGTCGCTAGTAATCTATAAATATTATATTACTATAGCGACTCACCCTGGCTTCGCTCGAGTTGGGTGTCTCTAGGTATGATTTAAATTGCTATTGCGTGTGTACCTAAAAGATAGACATATGCCATTATGGACTTTTTTGTTGACATTTTTAAGACCTACAATTTTCTAGTACATTATTTTTATATATCTTTTCAGGTTTGGCCAACATTAGCCATGTAAATTTCAAAGGAAAACTCGACAGAACAAGTTGTTTTCCTGTGGAAACGGTTTTCCTGTAGTAAAAGGTATCCTAATGTTGATAGGAGTAATAATTTATAAATACACATAATTTTGTTAATATCCGTTCTGTACTTTTTGCTTGAAAAATAAATAGATATACAGACAAATAGACAAAAATTTCAATAGCTATTGTGTTTGTGTCTACACAATACGTTACAGTCATTGTTTTTTAATAATATTTCATGTAGGTACAGATTTCGCTTTGATTTTAGTATCATACATAGATACTATACCAAATAACTAAATATTATAATAAATGATAAAATTAACTGCCTCGGTGGTGTAGTGCTGCTAGCATGTACGGCTGCACACCCGGAGGTCCTGGGTTCGAGTCCCGGGTCGGGCCAAGTTTAGTTATTAAGTCTTTCTGTCTAGTAAGCCTCAGTAGCAGCCCGGAGTTGGGAAGTTGGCGGTGTTTCACCCCCGTGCCTCGGAGAGCACGTAAAGCCGTCGGTCCTGCGCCGACACTCTCACCGGTCGTGTCGAGTAGTCGTCCCACCGGAGTATGAGAGTGACAGGAATAGAGAGTGCACTTGTGTCTGCGCGCACACTTGTGCACTATAATATCTCCTGCGCAGTTGGCTAGTCTCAATGAGATTGGCCGCCGTGGCCGGAATCGGTCAGGAGGACCTCATCATCATACCAAATATTAAAATTACTTAGGCTATTAAGGCCTGTTCAAGACAGAAAGATATACTTTAAATAATTATGTTACAATAAAAAAAAAATAAGATTTATTCAATAATAAAACACAAAAGTAGTTTGGTTTTAATTTTATTTTCATAATATTCAACTGTTGACAGATAACAAATGATCTTACAATATCCAATTTGTACATAATGACTTAAGAAAATATGGCAACACTCATATTTTAACAATAAATACGTAATGATATTCTGGTGTTACTTCAATGTTTTAAAATATTAAAGACATGAAAAATTACTATATTAGAATCTTTCTCGCCAAATGCAAATTACAATTTATTTAAAAAAGATTTCACATCCATAATAGAAACACTTAATAATAAAACGCGAGCTATCGATGACGAATGAGATGAAATTCACATATATGACGAAATACAACTACTATTATGCCACAATAATCATAAATTGTCTTTTTATTAATAAAATTGAGGTTTTATACCTAAAAATACGTTAAAACTTGTGATTAAGCAATTGTAAATCTTTAAGAGAAACAATTTTCAGAACTGTAAGAACAGGCTAGTTTCAAATACATGTAATATAATGATTGCATTACGATTGCGATTGTTTAAACGAAAATCTTGGGCGACCGGAAAAGATTTGACGTTAACGTCGATATCACTCGATAATTCGCTCTTTTTAGTAAGTCCGTAATGAAAAAATCAATATATTAAAACGTTAATAAAGGTAAACGTAAAACTAATTGATAAAATCAAATTCATTTCGTTTTAAACGTCAAAGTATACTTTGAGTTTTTATCCAATAATCCTCTTTATCAACGAACGTAGTGTTTTTTTCATAGAAAGTTTCGTAACGACCAATCGCATTCGTAAGGCAAAAAAAAATGCTTTATCGCAAAGCGTTTGTCATATAAAACGTACAAGGCGATTTCGGTGACTTGGTCTTACATACGTCAATGATTTTGTATACGCATACGTCACTTTTACTAAGACTGCAAGTTTTTATACGAAAATTTATATTAAAATTAGCAATAAGTAAATGAATTTAGATAATTTATTAATCGACACAAAATAAATATATCATCAAGAAAATTTCACAATTCAGGCAGATGATTAATGAAAGTTTTCTCAATCAATATTCTTATAGACCAAAAGCGTCAACCCGACTTTATATAGTGATAAATCTCGAACGACATTATTGCAGTCTTAAGTAGGCAGCACAACACCAATATAATAAAACCTTTAAATACAACAGACGCCTCAAGAATTAGTGAGAATTTAAAGACTAAAATTTTCAAATGATCCATCACATTAGATTAAAAAACTTGACAATTATTTAATATTCTCCCAAAAATACGATTAACAGACAACGATTTCGAATTTTAGTAATAATTATCTGTTTCGATAAAACACCGGTAGACGTACTTCAGTTGTGATCAAGAGTTACTTTAACCTAGATAGTAAGGGCCTGTGCACACGATGGTTTTTTAACGCGCTGCCGGCCCGCGCTCGTCACATTTTATACGGACGCCAGTAATCTGCATTTTTTAGGTCTATTAGCACAGAATATGCATAGATGTGTACGTTCACGAAACGCGTCTCGTCGACGCGTTTATGCAGCTTGGTGTATACAAAGCCTTTGTGCCTTTTAAGTTTGATATCGTCGTGAATGTTAATAAACGTGGTGTGCTCAGGCCTTAATAGGTTACTTTGTTTATCTAACGTCGCCAAAACACTACAATACTGGATCTTAGTTCGCAGCCATTCATTTCAATCACCAACCACAGTTTCGAGATGAGTCCGACCGTGCCAAACGTTTTACAGATAATAAACATCTAGAGAATAACAATTTTAACCTCAAATACCTTCACAATACGAGTCGGCCGCGGGCAGTTCGTTAAAAAAAACTCCTTTAGTACGCACAATTTCAAAATTAATCTATCAATCACTATTTAAAATATCTGATATGAAGACTATACTAATATCGTATTGTGCGCCAACATGCAAATACAAGGAAGACGAGAAATATCAAAAGCGATGAAATTGAACAAGTTTTTTGACGAACGCCGCAAATAACCGTAACACGTAAATTCACAGAACTAATGAGAAATAAGTGCTCCATAAGTTATAGAGAGACATTTTAAAAGACATTAATCCATAATGTGAATATTTACATTAGCTCTGTAAACCGGCATGATCTCAACAATGACCGCGTCTACTCACGCGATCCTAAACAAGTTATTCATAATTCTTTTATCAACAACGCTATCGTTATACTCCTTACTCTTCCTCCCAAATCGAACACTCGTAATAGTTTAAGTCATTAAACAGTTAGAAAGTTTTAGTAACAGCATAATATCTAATGTCCCACATCGTATCTTCATATATGAACAGAACTCACTAAATCGTGTGTTTTCAAAATTTCGAGCTACACTACATAGTATTTTAATCAACGACCATAAATATCAATGGATCAATGAGTTAGTAATAGAAATTAAAAAAAAAAAAAAAAGTCTAGACTAGACGTGTCCGGTTGCACGATTACTAACAATTAGGCTTTATCGGATCTATTGTGTATATTTCTTTGAAAAGTCCTATAATCCTCCTGCTTGTAGACGAATTCGCTGTAATACTGTAAAATATCATCACGCGACCCCAAACGCCGTTCCGAACCCGCAGACTAGTTGTAACGTTGATAAATTTGAGAAAACTCCTAGCTATTAATAGTCATCTAAATAACTAGTGTCTGAAAATCCTACATCCAGTCGAACGTTTACTATTAATATTTAGTACGCTTAATTTATGATAGATTTAAAAAAAAAACAACTTTGAAATTACTTACATAACGTCAAAGAAAACTGAATCAATATAAAAATCGTTGTAAAACATTCATATCCACTTAGAAAGACCGCAATCGGCATCACACGACAGCTCTGGGCTGATTATAATTTATAAATATGCCGAGAAACTATGGAAAATAGAATTCTTAAAATAAAATTATACATAATACCGAACGAAAACTGCGAGTTATACGCGTTGAAAATACTCAAAGAAGTAAATAATACTAAGTGGACCATTCGGCCGACCTTAGACGTGGTGGGAAACTGTAAAAATTCTGAAATAACAGGACAAATAGCATGCAAACTCTTTCCTTGATGGTTCAAGAATAACATTTGTTAGTCGCTCTATTATTACACTTGTCATACAGTTTCCACTAATCGCGGCGATAAGATTAGATACGAAACAATCGAAATGCACTCATCATTGGAAACTTTAACAACATTAAATTTAATTTATTAAAAATTTCTATTGAGATAATATTAAATTGATATTGTAATTCTGTATTGAGCTTGCATGCATACGTCAGTTCGCTAACGCGGGGCTGTCGCTAAACCTCTACGCGTTTTCGTTCAGCTGCTTGAACAATAGTGTCTCTTCGAATATAAACTTCTTGAGGGTCTCCTTCGGCAAATTATCTAGTTCCATTGTGAATCGGAACGGTTCTTCGGCGATAGGCTGTAAATTAAAATATGTTTTAATATATAATTACATTCTTAGAAAATTTGGTATGACTCAAAAGGGGGGTGGTCGCAGGTTCGACTCCTACTCGATGCAAACCTTCACATCACACTAATTTGTGTATGTGTATGTTTGTTATTCTTTCACATAGAAACGGCTGGACGGATTTTGATAAAATGTTGTATACAAATAGACTACGTAGACTACGACCTGGAGTAACACATAGAGTGGCTTTTTTTAGGCACTCATGGTCGCACCCGATCGAAGCGAAATTAAGTTGATTGGTAATCATGTTGAAGTGTAAGTGTAGGTAGCCCATATATTTTGTGTCAATATTTTACTAGCTGATAATAGCTGGTGTTTATTTATTTATTTATGTGGAGTTTAAAAATATTTTTCCACTGTGGTAATCAAATCCCCGACTACGTACTTTAAAATGTTCAAACCATTGTTTTCCTATGAGAGTCACAACAAATAAAATTTGTTGATCGTTTCGTAATGGAGTAACAATAAACAATTGTATTGAAACAGTATATTTATTTGTTAAATTTGCTAAGTAAATACGTAGGAATATATTTTCCGTCGCTCGATCCACGGGTCAGGTCTCGGGAGTGCCGATAGTTATTAATTCAATTTCCCAGGGGCGGGTGTCGTAAATTATAGGGATAACCTAAATTAATTTATAATAAACAATTTCTTATTAAAAACAAAACAAATATTTATTGAGGCACTTTTAAATATTTCTTCATTTTGAGTCATTATTTTAAAAAATAAACTTTTATACTGTACTTTTAAATAATTATGCTCATATTTTATTTTCTTACGTGGACAGTGTTATGTAGCTTTTATTATCCAAGTATTGTCTCAGTGCGGAAAAATTTTATGTTCGACATATATTGCGCGGTAACGTTAGAAATAGATGTAAAATGAGTTACAATTTCATTACTAATGTATTACCTTATATAATAACATACAAAACAATATTCTACAATCTATATCGCTAATAGAAAACTATGTAATATTTGGGAATAGTATATTCTGACTACACAAAATAAGGCATTGGCATTGGCATTGGCATTTCAGATTTTATCATAGTTTTATTTTAATTTTTGTTCTCAACGTACGTTTCGAATGCATTGTAAAGCATCACAGCAGATATTAAGAATTTTGACGTCGCAAAACTTATAGTTTATAGACGGTATCGCAAAATGTCAAATATTCACGATATTAATATTTCTATTTTAAAATTAAACAATAATCAAATTTAATTTTATCAGTTATCCGGCTTTACTTACCTCATCATTAGGGTCGTAGTATTGCTCCAGGTAAGGGTGTGCGAGAGCCTCCTCGACGGTGATACGTTTATGAGGGTTGAAGGTCAACATGCGGTGCAAGAGATCCAACGCCCGAGTGTCCGCCCCGGGGAAGAGTTCCGTCCACGGAACACGCGGCTTGTACGGCAACGACTCTAGGTAGCTGCGAGCCTGTGTCAGAGGAATTTCTATTGATAGATTGTTTAATGTAATTCTATGTTATGTGAATTTAAAGAAGAATTCATTTTACTAATCTTACTAACATAATAAATGTGAAAGTTTAGATGTTTGGATGTTTGTTACTTAATCACGCCAGAACGGCTGAACGGATCTAAATCAAAATTGTCACAGAGATAGATTATAATCTGGAATAGCACATATACTTTTTATCATGGCGGAATGGACGATTTCCGTGTGATAATTTGTTTTTATTCTTCTAGAGCCGAAACCGAGCAAAGCAAGGGTGAGCCGCTAGTAATGTAGTATAAGGCAATCTATTAAGACATTTTTAACATTTGGAGACAGTTAGCCACAGTTTTTATTTTAGCATTAGCTTTCCGCTCTTGATGGATCAGACCTTAACCATATTTCCCTCACCTTAGTTACTTTTTGTAATATTACAATTTAATCATTTAATCTTGTTCTCTCTAATAATTTTCTCCTGGCTCATTTGAGTGGTGTGTCAACACCGACTACCCAACTTCGGGCTGTTACTGAAAATTTTTTTGCAGAAAAACCCAATAACTAGATAATAATAATTGGCCTAGCCCGAAAGTCGACATCTCGATACAAGACATTTGGATCTACAGTCGTAAAAGCTAGCTAGCCATTAGACCAATGGTGTAACTAAATCATGTTGGTGATGAGATATGGGACAGGAAATCTCCATAAACAAACATTCATAAGAACCCTCGCTATATAACAGAATTACTTCTTTTAATCTAACAAGCACTTTCAAATTTTTATTAATATTAGTATTATCAATTTCATTGAATAGAACCTCGGAATATTCTATATCGTTAAAGATGAACTAAAAATAGTTACACTACGGGACTTAAACACGTGAATTCGTTAGTGGCTATATACCTTATTCCCGACGTTTCGACTGGGATGTACCAGCCGTGGTCATGGACAGACTCAAGTCTGTCCCGTAGTGTAATTATTATATAATTATGGAACGCGAAAATTTTAAGTTATAAAAGCTAACTTACAATATAAGCATATGCACTTTGTCATTAATAATCATTAAATTATTTTTAATTGATACCATATCTTTCCTGGTTTTGAAATATTTTTATAAGAAAAGTACAAAGCTGACAGTTAATTTTTCAAGGGCGCTGAAGCGTCTGCAGTGACTTTGGCTAACTGCAGTAATTTTTAAAGACACTACATAAAGTGATCCATTTCGAGCTTTAGACAGGGATATAAATTAATGTCGGTCTCTTCCGCGGTCTTACTTCTTTTTAATGAGACATTTCTCTCAATAAGAAATATAGAAATATAAAATTAATAAGAAATATTTCAGTATATTGATGGCTGATTAGTTTCTGAGGATTCCGTTTGTAATACTTCAATGAGTCAAGAACGGATTCTATTATGTGAACAGAGCTTATCTTTTGAAGCGTAATCGGTACTACCGTACGGTTGCCTTTTTCCAATAATAATATAATGACAGATATTAAATAAAATTAATTAAAAACCGGTCAAGTGCGTGTCGGACCACGCGCAATGTAGGGTTCCGTAGTTGCCCATCACAATAATGCGGACTAAGAAGAGGGCTTTTTGTTGTTTCATACTATGAACATTCAACATTAACTGTTTCGGGGGCTCATAGTAACATGTACATTTTATAAGTTGGTCGACAATTACTCGTAAACTTGTAAAGTACTTAGCTGTGATAGTTTTCGTTTTTATTTCGTTTATATACTACCGTGAGTTTTTTCACATATCCAAATACAACCATTTAACTGGCAATCTCTTGACTCGAACAAAAATTAGCACTTTAAAACTTTATATTTCACAAACGGATCTCAAGATTTTATTTTACCACTTAGTTGGCGTGACTAATATATATATATATATATATATATATATATATATATATATATATATATATATATATATATATATATACATGCCACACAAATTATAGCTTTCTAGTAGTAAGAATCTCTGAGCTAAGCTGCGGACAGACAAACTGTAAGGATTCTTTTTTGACTAGGGAACCTAAAAATAGAAAAAAGGGGTCGTGGACAAAAAACTTGTATTTTGAGGTATTATTTATTTTTACTCCATTTTTATCAGTAATTTATGCATTATGCAAGTGTTTATATGGGTTTTAACTTTTAATAAAATTCCATTGTAAGCTAAAAATTAATAAAAAAATGGTCAAGTGTGAGTCGGATAAGCTAGAGATTTCACCCACTCAATATAAAAATTATTGCTAAATATAACACAAATAAATAATAAAAAATATCTTAATTAGAAAAACGGAAACCTGCACAAGTAGCAACTATCATAACATTTTTTTTAATTAAGAACATGTTCAGTTTTCGTAGAAATATAAAAGTGTGTCAGCAAATATAACAAAAACAAACAAAGTTAATATTATTTCAGATAGAAACTTCTTCTTTCTAATTATTTGCGGTCTGATGTTTCAAATGAGTTTTGAAGTTATATTTCTTTACTTAATTATAAGTAAATAAATTATCTTATTCTTTAATCCAAAGTTATTTATAGATAGAAATTAAAGTGTATATAGTGCTATTGATTCAAGCTTACTATCATTAGATTATTTGGATGATTTGGCAACACTAAAAGCACTTTATGCCAGATTAAAAGTGTATGTTAATCCAGAACATAGGTTATCTGTATACTATACTAGTGACTTTCCCTCGCTTCGCTCGTGTTCGTCCCTAGGTACGTTTTAAACCGATATGAATAGTTATTAGCCAGTGTCAGCCATGTAAATTTTATAATTTTTTTTCGTGATTTTTTCCATTGTTTTAACTGTCCGGAGCGGAGACAAACCCAACAAATTAAAGATCATCAAAATCGATTCAGTAGTTCTTGAGTTATAAATGGTGTAACTAACCCGACTTTTTTATATGTATATAGATTTCGCCCAAACGCTTTACGCTTAATAAAGTAATATACACATATGTACCAGCTCATGTATCATAATATGCATGAAATCGGGTTATTTGATTGATAATAATTGATATAACTTAAGCTATCCTAATTAACAAAACAGGTAAAAAATCTAATATATTTAAACGAGCAATTCTCGTATATTTATATCTTTATTTATTTATACCAGCGATCTCGGAAACGGCTCTAACGATTTCGGTGAAATTTGGTACGTGGGGGCTTTCGGGGGCGAAAAATCGATCTAGATTAGTCTCATGTCTGGGAAAACGCGTGTTTTCGAGTTTTCATGCGGTTTTCTTTTGCATTATTCTACGAAGAATATGCTCGATAATTTCTTACAGTCAGACATAAGCATCGTGGTCAAGCGACCAAGGTGAAAGATTAACAATTATAAGTGTGGAGTTCGAATCTCGATCGGATATAAAGATTTACATTTTTTGTATTTATCCAAGTTAATTTTTTTTTATCTAAAAAATACGATGTAACAAAAAAAAACTCCGAGCGAAGCTCGGTCGCCAGGTACTAGTATTTTAAAGAAAAATATCATTATATCAACGACATACAAATGAAATAAACTAAGCAAAATCTCTACATAGTATAAAACAAAGCCGCTTCTCGCTGTCTGTCTCTATATATGCTTAGATCTTTAAAACTACGCAACGGATTTTGATGCGTTTTTTTTTAGTAGATAGAGTGATTCAAGAGGAAGGTTTATATGTTAATACATGCATAATATAGTAGAGAAACACTGATAACTTTAGAGGTTTTTATTGTGATGTCGTAAATAAACACTTTTTTTTTGCGCTTACATTGCAAAGGCTGGCTGAACCCTACGAGATAGGTCAAAATAATGTACTACAGTATTGTACACTTTAAAAAGGTCTACAAAAAAGTCCGTGATGGCATATATCTATCTCTTAAGAATAACATACTATATCCATTTTACTATATCCAAGCTAGGGACGAAGCCGAGCGAAGCGAAGATGAGTCGCTAGTTTAAATATATGTTAATAAATAGTCAAAAAATTAAATTATAGGATAACAAAAATGTTCATTTGTACCAATCAAGTCTTTTGTACACTCACACATACTGACTACGGTAGTTAAACTTAAAACTATATTGTTCTATAACGAGAGCTTCATTGTTCACAAAATCTGAACAAACAATACACAATAACTGCCCCAAAACAAATATTCCATATGGGAGTTTCAGTGATATCGCACAATATTCATATTTTAATGAAACACTTGATATTTTACATGCCTTAGATATTATATTATGTTTTCGCCATATTGACGTTGTAATTCTGAATTGTAATATTAGTAATTTATTTATTTATTAATGTTTAGTATAGATTTCTCAGAAATTAGATATTTTCCCGCAGTAAAAAATGTTCTATATGGGGTATAAGTAATAAGTCTTCGTCACGATACGTCCCACTAAGCAATTTATCTTGCTCCCCCTACTTGGGAACTTTTTTGTGAATATGAGTTATATAAGTTTTTAAATTTATTCTTAAAGTGAATTATTATACCAAAAATAATTTGCAAGTTATAAAATTTTTGAGATGCCATATATGCAATATCATGCGATATTTTTGTCAACATTTTTGGAGATTTTGAATTTTTCTCATCAAACGAGGGAAGAGATATCTTTTTATATAATACATGTAACAAAAAAAATTACTCAAATTAACAATATGTGTGTAATAATTATAATTAAATTCATAATTGAGATTAAAATGAATAATTCCTTTTTTAAAGTGTAGGTTCCAAAACTGAATATGTTACTCCAAAATTCTATTATAATAACAATGAACATTACATAACATAATTGTCTCGAGCGGTAATAAATTCAGTTATCAATATCTACACTTTGAGATGATTATACGAAAATGAAGATGGAGATAGATTAGCATACCTCGTATTTTACTTTATTATATTACTTGAGTTTTCGTACTAACGAAATTTAATTTACATGATGTTAAAATAAAAGTTGATCCAAGTGCGATCTAAATTCCAATATACATACTTAAACATTACTCTTACGTAGACGAAATCTAATAAACTTTAGAAAAAATAATGTTGATTCAAGATGTACAAAGGTACAAGTTAATAAATAAATAACCATCGTTATTATATAAATAAAACTAGCTGCTCAACCTCACTTCGCTCGGGTTAGCCTCTAGAAAAATAAATCTATCCCACGGGAACCGTACATTTTTAGGGATAAAAAGTAGCCTATGTGTTATTTTAATGTATGAGCTATATTATTGTGAAGTTTCATTAAAATCCTTTCAGTAGTTTCTGCGTGAAAGAGTAACAAACATCCATACATCTATACATTCTTACAGCCTCACAAACGCATTAAATGGGATTTAAACGCGTGAATTCGTTAGTGACTATACCTTAGGGATATACCTTACCCCCGACGTTTCACGGAAAAGGTCCCTTAATACATATTTTATCTAACATGAGACAACACTTTCAAGATTGTTGGCAAAATTTAAGCAAATAATTTAAAATTAATTGTACGGTTAAAATATAATTTTAAAAACCTTTTGTATTAAAAATTTAGAAAGCACCATCTATTAACACTTATCACAGTCAAGTAGCACATAGTTAATTTTGTATCAAAATTTTTAAAATGTGATCGATTTTTGAACACAACGTTATTATCCAAATGCATCAAAATCATAATGCGAGATAAATATCATCTGTAAATAAAAATTACATCAAGTCTACAACAAAGCAGGGTAAAGCATTCTCTTATCTCATCACTTTCAATCGTTCATTTCAGCCGCCATACACGCCATGTCTATTAATTATGGACGAGAAATCCAATAACGACTACAATGAGAATTTGCTGTCTATTCCTAACCTTTGGCAATCTCCTTGATCGTTTATATTGTGCGATAGATGTTGTTTGCTGAATTTATAGCGTTTAGTCTGTATCCGGATTATACCTCTATTGTAGACTAGCGACTCATCCTCACTCCGCTTGGGTTCGTCCCTAGTTACGTTTTAACGTTTAGTATAGATTTGTCAGAGATGAGATATTTTCCCGCGGTAAAAAGTATCCTATATGTACCCGGATAATCAGCTATCATCATACCAAATTTCATCAAAATCTATCCAGTGGTTTCCTCGTTATGCGTTCATAGACAGACAGACAAAAATTCTAAAAACTATAGATTCCAATAACTTATTACATTTCAATAACTTTGTTAATTGTAAACCGAATTTAATAAATAATTGCCTCGGTGGTCTACTGGTTAGCATATATGGCTACAGATTCGAATGTCCTGAGTTCGAGTCCCGGGTCGAACCAATTATAAGGCTATGTCCGTAAAAACCCGGAATTGGGAAGTTGGCGGTGTTAAATATCTCGAATTCTCCTGCGAAGATGACTAGTCTCGATTAGATAAGCCGCCATGTCCGAAATCGGTAAGTACAGTATTCAATAAATAGAAGATAATAAATATATAGGTACCTCAAAAATCTTTTTACGGACGAGACGATTATTATGAAAGTGATATTTTAATCAGTGTATTTTATTAGTTAAAAAGTAATTATATTGAATATTTTTAGAAATTGTTAGGAAATTAAGATAACAATTAAAGTCCTAGCAAATGAAACAATAAACCTATACATAATCTATATATACATAAAATGCTTTGTCCTGACTGACTGACTGATCGATCAACGCACAGCCTAAACCGCTGGTCGTAGAAACGTGAAATTTAGAGGACATATTCCTTATACAATGTAGGCATCCGCTAAGAAAGGATTTTTCGAAATTCATCCCCTAAGGGGGTAAAATGGGGGATAAAAGTTTGTATGAAACTCTGTTATTCTTAACGCGAAATGCACAAAAAGTGGTATTTAGCTTTAAAATGAAAAATAAGAAATATATGTATTAATTATTTTTCGAAATTCATCCCTTAAAAGGGTAAAAAGGGGTGAAAAAGTTTATATGGGTAAACAATTATTTATGATCCGAATTACTTGAAACTTGGTATTAATGCTCTTCAATACAATTAAATAAATACGTATTTTAGCATTTTTTGAAATTCATCTTATAAGGCTGTCAAATAGGGAATGAAAGTTTGTATGAAACTCTGTAATTGATGCACGGAAAATAGTATTTACCTTTAAAACGACAACTAAAACAATACAAATATCATTTTTTTTCGAAAATCATCCCTTAAAGGCTAAAAGGGGGTTGTGCTGTTTATATGAGGAAAAATTTTTTTATGATCAGAATTACTTGAAACTTAGTATTAATGTTCTTCAATACAATGAAATAAACATGTATTGTAGATTTTTTTTTTAATTCAGCCCCTAAGTGGGTAAAACTGGGCGGTGAAGTTGGAGTTGTTGAATATATTTAAATAGAGTAACATGACTCAAGTTCTCTGTAAGTACTAAGTGCACACTTACTGTGTGGGATATAAAGTAGAGAACTGAAATTATTCTGAATCCAAAGGAAAATTATGTATAATTTTTCGGCTTTTTGGAAAGATGGAGAGTAGAAAAATGTGCAAAAAATACAGGTAGTGGAGCTTGCTAAATACCTTAAATGTAAATTTATTTACCGATTATATGCGTACCATCTTTTAATGATAAAAAAAGATACTGGATATTTTGAGTTATAATAAAGTTTGAACGCGGGCGAAGCCGCGGGTTCTGCTAGTAATAAATAAACTCCCGTAGTTTAAAATAACTCCCTCCTCTGCCTAAAGTCAAACAACCGTTCTATTTTTTAATTTAGCCTCTGTTGGTCCAAGCTAAGCCTGGAATCGGAGAAAAACTTGCATAGATTTCATCGTCATACGTCATTCACAGCTCATCGTTTTTATCTCGTAATCCTATATCGCCTTTTTAAATGTGATAGAAGTTTTACGAATTGCTTAGTCTGAAAGCTCAATAAGTACCTATTTCTTTTAATTTTCACATTATTATTTAATACTTTCTTAGATTTACGCGAATATTTGACATTTTAAATAAAACTATATTTTCGGGTTTTTTCGAAGATTTATTTTGATATTTGGTTCCCGACGTTTCCAATGCTTTTCAGCAATCATGGTCACGGGAGAGACTAAGGTTTAAGATGTCTCAAAAGCATTATATAGTTGTTACAGACAGCCTACCACTACTTACCTTTCACATTATTATTTTTTGCTATCATAATATTTTTATTATCAAAAAATTTAAAAAAGTTGAAAAATTAATTTTATAGACGTCAGTCCGATATGAACAAAGTTAAAAATAAATCTGTTAAGTAGTTCTAAAGTATAACTTTGAGTAGATGCATTATAACTTTGTGAACATCCCGAGTCTAACTTTGAACAAGCAAGGCTATCTCTAAGTACATAATATACGACCTCATATAACACTTAAGACCATGAGTGTAGGCGAGTGTAAAGAAAACAGAAATGCACGTGTATAGGCAACTGGCTAAAGGAAAACAATTAAAAGATCAAATAATACTGTGATATTTGAAACCTTGAATGCTATCGGGTATTTAAGAGATACCTTTACATTTGCAAACGAAAAGTTTAGAAGTTCCACGATAGTAATAGCCTAAAAATAACGGTAAATAAACGGTTAATTATCTTATTTATTTCTACAATGGCTTAATTTAATATCTACTGATAAGATTTTCAGATAAAAGAGTGCTATATTATCACCAATGATATAAAAAAGTAACTTTAATACAACCTAACTATAAAAACACTATACATTTTATCAATTACTAGCGACTCACCCTCGCTTCGCTTGGGTTCGTCCTAGGTACGTTATAACGGTTAGTATGGAATAAATATGACGGAGGAGGATTTAGTTACCTTTTTCTGCCAGAATGTGAAACCTTATTGTTTAAAGTCACTATGTTATTTAGTTTGCTTTTTATTGCTTTTAAAGTTATTTTGAATTTAGAGCAGAGATTTAGTCTCGAGCGGGGTCGAGACGCCATCATGACATTCATTGTGAGATATTCATTGTAGATGCGTGGTTTAGTAACGTTGGTTGATCATGGTGGATCATAGAGAGTTATACTTTGATATTGAATGTGGAAGTCTGATTGGTGACTATGAACCCGCTGCTCCGCTAAATTACTAGAGTTATCGTTTCAATTTTATAACATTGTGATTTTCATCATTAAATTGTAATGGATTATTTAGAAGTCTTTATTATTTGAGCCCTGATAACGCCTACAAGATTAGTAACCATTAAAGATGATGTTCGTAGAATATGGATAACGCTTAAAATATATTATATATAGCCTATAGTTTACCTCGATAAACGGGCTTATTAATCAAAAAGAATTTTTCAAATCGAATTACTAGGTCCTGAGATTAGCGCGTTCAAACAGACAAACAAGCTCTGCCTCTTTATAATATTAGTATAGATAATACATATTAAATTCTTATTAGTTATCTTGATAATGTAGACTGTAATCTATCAGCTTTTATTTTTACAACGCTGCGCCTTAATTTTAGTATAAAAAAATAATTTACAAAAATAAAAAACCCGACTGCGTTTAAAGTGAACTAAAAAGATGAGTAGTACGGAGATATACACACACACAGCTATTTTACCTATATTAAAACATGTAGGTCCCTTCGTCAGCTTGTTCTCATCTTTTTAGTTCGTTTTTTACGCAGTCGGGTTTTTTATTTTTGTAAAAAAAAAATATATTTACAGCTTTTTAGTTTTGGTCAATTACGATATTTTTAGTTTTATTTAACAATTTCATATGCTAAATTACCTTTAAACATATAAGTTGTATATATTTTTGTGACCGCCTCTTAAAAACCTGTATTTTGATACCACATTCGATTGATTCAGACGATTAAATTTTTTTTAATACACACAAGTTGGAGCCTTACATATGTAATTATAATTTTTAATGATATCTATATATTTTACTAGCGGCTCACCCTCGTTTCGCCTCTAGAAAAACGAAAACAAATCTATTTCTCGGGAACCGTCTATTTTTCCGGGATAATAAGTAGCCTATGTGTTATTCCAGGCTATAATCTATCTCTGTGTCAAATTTCATCCAGATCCGTTCAGCCGTTCTGGCGTGAAAGAGTAACAAACATCCATACTTACAAACTTTCACATTTATAATATGTACATACGAGGGGAGGTCAAAAAGTTCGCGGAATGGAGGGGTTGGCGGGGGTAGGGATGCTTGTCCAGATATTCGCTAATTGAGTAACTCATTTTTGCTATAAATACCAAGTTTCAGCCTAATTGGGTCATTAGTCTTCGAGTTATCAACGATTAAACAAGTGAATCGGGAAGAAAGTCACCAGTATGGAAAAAATTGAACATCGCTCCGTCATAAAATTCCTCAAGTTGGTGTATCAGAAACTACCATTTTGAATATACTTCATCAACATCTTGGCATGAGTAAAGTCTGCGCGAGATGGGTACCGAGAATGCTCACGCCACTTCAAAAACGAGACCGCGTCGCCTGTTGCCGCGAGTTTTTGGACCGCTCTGGAGAGCAAAAGGAAGAAATTATGGCCCGCATTGTGACTGGGGATGAAACTTGGGTTCATCATTATGAACCTGAGTCAAAGCAAGAGTCGATGCAATGGCAGAAAAAAGGCACTACCCCTTCCAAGAAGTTTAAGGTGTCTCAATCGGCCGGAAAGATCATGGCGACAATTTTTTGGGATTCTGAAGGTGTCCTTTTGGTGGATTACAAGGAACGTGGCGTTTCCATAACGGGAGAGTACTACGCTTCCTTGCTAGACCGATTGAAGGAAGCCATAAAAAAAAAGAAGAGGAAAACTCACCAAAGGAGTGCTGCTTTTGCATGACAACGCGCCCGTGCACACCAGTCATGTAGCGACCGCTGCCATTCACCGATGCTTTTTTGAACAACTGCGCCATCCACCCTACAGTCCAGACCTGGCCCCTAGCGACTATTATTTATTTCCAAAGATGAAAAAAGAGCTGCGTGGAAGGAAATTTAACGACGATCTTGAGGTAAAGTCAGCGATTTCGGCTTATTTTGACGCACAAGATAAACAATTTTTTTTCGACGGTATAAATAAGTTATTTGATAGATCCAATAAATGTATTAGAGTTAAGGGAGAATACATTGAAAAGGAAAAATAGTTTCATATTTAATTTCACCCTTCTTTTCTATCATTTCGCGAACTTTTTGACCTCCCCTCGTATATACAGACGACACTCGCATTATCAAGACGAATCGAATGACGTATGAATCACAAAAATCGGTTAAGCCGTTTAGTAATTACGAGGAAACATAGAATCGGACATACATACTGACCAAACACATAACCCTCCTTTGGGCATCGCTGCAGTCGGGTAAAAAAACTATAATGAATACAAATATTTACATCACGCTGATATCTGACACGCGCCTTTTACCATAAAAAATATCAGCCAGGAATAATAACAATGTTTTACAAACGTTGGTTTCTTTTTTTATAGATAATAAATGAATATTAAAAAAAAACAAAATATTGGCTGTATGGTGCCTGCAACATTAATCTCTCGCTTGTTAAAATGTTTGTACCAAAATAACGTTGGATATGTATGAGATATTTGATGAAGGCATACACAATAGAATATCATGCCTCATACACAAAATTCTTTAGCACGTCTCTGGAGAATTTCCTTTTGCCTTTTCAAGTGCAAATTACACATGACGTCACAAATCGTTATTTAATTAATGCGTAGGTGGAAACAGTGAATGTGATTTTATTTTTCCATCATTATATTATCATTATACGTTTGTCTTTATTATTTTTGTAATTATGGATTTTAAAATACTTATAAATATAAGGTCTGTGTATTATAATAAATAAATATATAATAACATAGTGTTAAATTTCACTCGTAATAGATCAGCTACTTGTCGTAGATAAAAAAAAATATCATGAAACAAATTAATAATTTTAAATTATATCTATTATCTTTTAACCTAAATATAAATAATTGAATAAATATAAAGTAATGGCAACACCTTAACAGAATTTCATTCTGCTAAAAGGTCCACGAGGTCCAAAGGCAATTTGAATTAATTGATTGTCCATTATATTGAAAATTAAAGTCTTAATTAAATAATCGTTCGCTATACATTAAAGTGTCAACGAAGCACTTTTATAAAACAAATTTTAGTGTATTTTGAAACGTTTTAGATTATGCAAAATAAAAAGGAAGCTAATGGAATATGCCAAGAACATCGTAGCTGCTTGTTAAAAAATAATTAATTTACCATACTACGCCATAAAAATGAAAAACCCCACAATTTTCATAGATAGAAAAAACAGATTATTCGATATTCCCTTTTTATGTTTCATAATATATTTCGAAATACCACGTGATTTATATTGTACTAGCGAGCTTGGATATAGTAAAATGTATATAATATGTTATCCTTAAGAGATAGACATATGCCATCGCGGACTTTTTTGTAGGTGTACAATACTGTAGTACATTATTTTGATCTATCTCGTAGGGTTCAGCCAGCGTTTGCAATGTAAGCGCAAAAAAAAGTGTTTATTTACGACATCACATTAGAAACCTCTAAAGTTATCAGTGTTTCTCTACTATATTGTGCATGTATTACTCGTATACATATAAACCTTCTTCTTAAATCAATCTATCT
Organism: Fabriciana adippe; assembly: GCA_905404265.1. NCBI lineage: Eukaryota > Metazoa > Arthropoda > Insecta > Lepidoptera > Nymphalidae > Fabriciana > Fabriciana adippe. Next base: position 13,705,232 of record FR989989.1, read on the forward strand.
ATATCTATTAAAAAAAACCGCATCAAAATCCGTTGCGTAGTTTTAAAGATCTAAGCATATATAGGGACAGACAGCGCGAAGCGACTTTGTTTTCTACTATGTAGTGATTAAAGTTTAAACATCGGAGATATACAATAATGCATACTAACAAGTTTCTATAACATAACGCTATGTGTGTTATAGCAATATGTTTTGCATAAAATGGTTTTGTTTTTGTTTTTTTTTAAATCGATAACTACGAAAATTTTGATAGATGACTTATGATGGTATTCTTTTTGTTATCAATCCTTATTACATTTTTAATGCGAAAGCATCTTTATTTTGTTTTCTTTTCACGCGGCGATGAAACTACGGGATCATATAACTTTTCGCACAAGAGATAGTTCATGGATTTTTTTTTATCACGGCAATTTAAAATTTTTATCATTACTACAAAAATAGATATAAAATCTAAAAGTTCACTTTTAGGGTTCCGTACCCAAAGGGTAAAACCAGACCCTATTACTAGAACTCCGCTGTCCGTCCGTCTGTCTGTCTGTCTGCCTGTCTGTCACCAGGCTGTATCTCATGAATCGTGATAGTTAGACAGTTGAAATTTTCACAGATGATGTATTTCTGTTGCCGCTATAACAACAAACACTAAAAAACAGAATAAAATAATATTTAAGGGGCCTCCCATACAACAAACGTGATTTTTTTTGCTCGTTTTTTCTCCATATTGATAACGGAAACAGGTAGACGCTTGAAATATTCACAGTATATTTAGTTATATATTCACTTTCAAAATAATTAAATTAAAATAAAACAAATATTTAAGGGGGACTCCCATACAACAGACATGATTTTTTTTGCCGTTTTTATAGATAACGGTACGGAACCCTTCGTGCGCGAGTCCGACTCGCACTTGGCCGGTTCTTTATTAAATCTTATTTCTAGTATTTAGCGCGTTAAAAGCATACGAAGAAACAAAAAATACCAACAGAAATATTATATTATGGTAAATACCTTACTAATCATACTATATCTTGTAACTATGTATCTGTGTATTACACGAGTAAGTACTAATTATATACTTGCCATATTGCGTTTACATTAATAATAATATAAATAAATATATTGGGACATTAACACACAGCACCATCTAGTTCCATGGTAAACTATGAAGCTTGTGTTATGAATAGCAGATAGTTGATACACTACACATATATAACCTTTAAATACTTACATACCTATTATAAATAAAAACACCCATGACTGGAGTACAAACATTCGTACTCATCACACAAATGAATGTCCCCAGCGGGACTCGAACCCGCGACCGCTGGCACAACAAGTAGGGTCACTACAAACTGAGCCAAACGTGTCGTCATAAATCTATTTCATACGTCCTCGCTTCGTTTATAACATAAATAAAAAAATAAACGATACTAATTACTATATTACACACCACAATATAAAACTGTAGTCAGTAAGACTAGACGTATCATGTGTACATAAATAACAGATACGTATAATCCGTTTAATATGACTCCGCCTAATATGACGTATGTGATGATGTAAAGTTTGTTTTTCATGCAAAAAAATCTATGTAAAAGTGACCAATATTTTACGTTTTATTTTCTATATTTATAGTAAAAGTGTAACTAATCGCTGTCTGTACATGGAAGATATTTGATAAAAAGAAGAACAAAAAAAAATTAGAATTTTTGTCTCTTTGTCTGTGCGTTTTGCGCGCTAATCTCAGAAACGGCTTAGCCGATTTGGGTGCGGTTTTCACTAATGGTAAGCTGCACTTAACATTTAGTATTTGTTTTATTTATTTCAATCGGGTTATTAAAAAAATGTTATGTTAATTAAAAGAATCCACGAGGGACGAAACCTAGCGAAACGAGGGCGAGTCGCTAGTATTAAAATATGCTCTGTAACAGTAGGTATTCTACATAAAACCTACTTATATAACATAATTTCCTAACACTTTTCCGATGCCTGAAAAACTATCTTTCCCCTGCGATGTTGTTAGGTACGTGAGTTGGTTCATGTAAGTTGTAAATATAACGTTTTTACTAATGAGTTGTTAGTTTAAAGAACATAACTAAATTAAAAAACAGTTTAGTTTTTAAAAATCAATCTCTATGCGTTATATGATTCATTCAATATGATATCATTCTAATTTCATTGAATTCATTTGAAATTTCAGGTTTGCTGTCATTGATAAATGAAATAAGAATTTGAAAATAATGCATACTTCCAATTACCTTTGATTTGTTAATTGTTAACTTATAGGTATCTTACTCTTTTTTTTTTTCATTATGTTTTTTTTTTAATTCTGCATATAATATATTGACGAGATACATATGCTTAACTACTTTTCAGAAATATTTGGAATGTATCTAAGTTAAGTACCATTCTGATTGAAAAATATAACTATTATATCTAAATTTATTTTATGGATTTAAAATCACAGCTTAAAGTCTACGTTCTACGCGCCACATAAATCGTGAATTATATCGAGTTCTTGTGGACACATAGAAATAATATACACACCGATGAAGCCACAGGAAACCAATCCTTACTAATAATATAAACGCGAAAGTGTGTTTATTGGTGTGCTTTTCTTTTACTTAACAAAGGATAGAAGTGATTTTTCAGATATAGATAATTTTTTGGCTAGAGAATGATATGGGATACTTTTCATTCTCATAAATCTAGTTACGCACGCACGCACACGAAGACGAACACAATTTTTGTTATCATTTAAAATTTAAATTTTGTTACTATAAGACTATTAAGTTTTATTAAGATTATTCAGATTAATATATTTGAAAAACTCTTGTTTATGAATAAATCATTTATCACATTTTTTTTTCATTTTCAGCTACCATAGAATATTAGTCTGTCGCAAAAACTTATAAATATATATGTATATATCAATATATAAATCGAATAAAGAAATAGGTGCAAGAAGTAGCACTAAGAAGAAGATTCTTTACGATTCGCCTGAGAATGCCATCTTACCTTTTCGTTGATGATGCAATCCAAGTCCTCCTGGCTCGGTGACCCCAACACGCCCAAGATATGATTGAGTTGATCGAGGTAGTGCTTTCCAGGGAAGATTGGCCGGTTTGACAGCATTTCAGCCAAAATACATCCCACTGACCAGATATCTATTGATTTTGTGTAGCCCTGGATAAGTTATTATTAAGTTTAGTTAAAATTTACAAAGTTGTGTCTATTACAGTAAAGCAGTACAGATAAATAATATTGTTTAAAATATGTAAATCCTAAAAGTATTTACTTAAATATAATGGAATTGTAAGGGAAATTTTATAATGTAATGTAATTCAAATACATCATTTCACATAATACAATGAAGACATTGTCAATAAATTGGGCAAATTTAGGGTTTAAGGAGTCTGCCCACTACCTCGTCTCATACCATGACTGTGCTAGGAGCGTGTCAGGCAAAAAAATATTCTTTGTATTGAAATGTATGAGACTCTGCCCACTAGACCGTTCCGTCACCGACCGGCACCGTCGCGTGCCGTGCACGGAGCGTCAACAATTGTCGGCGAGAATATTTTGCCGGTGCCGGTACGCTCCGTGCCTGACACGCGACGTTGTTGAACCGGTGAGCATACGGGTTATAAACGCGTATGATGACCGTTATAACCGCGTATGATGACCGTACTAAGCCCGTTACGTCTTGCCGCTTGTCTTGTATAGATGGGCGATAATCGTTGTTAAAGATGGGTTAGTACCGATATTTCTCAGGATTAGGTAATATTAATATATTCGTCTGGTAATATTATAATATTGTAACTAATACTTCAATATTAGTGATATTTATCTAGAAACAACAGGTAATACTAAAACGGAAACCATACGGATATGACACGCGGATGATACGCGGTTGATACGCGGATGATACGCGGTTGATACGCGGTTGATACGCGGATGATACGCGGATGCTACGGTCACTATAACCGTTATGTACGGGCATGATACGCTGTTGATACGGTCTAGTGGGCATAGTAGTCCGTGCCGTGCTCGTTTCCGTGCCTGATACGTTCATAGCACGGTCATGGTATGAGACGGTGTAGTGGGCAGAGACCCTTAGCGGAACAAAAAGAAAACGTAAAACACAGCAACTTAAAGAACAATGAAAATAAAACGATACAAGGACAAGCAAAATATATATTGTATTTTGCTATATTTCTAATATTTTGACTTTTATATTATTTAACATGACATTCATAACATATTCTGTTTTCCTTGCTCTCTACTCGTAACATTACTTAACCCGGGTTCGAAATTTAAATATCTTAGAAATACATGGAAATTGTTACATAGATGCCATCATGGACGGCGACAGAATTATTTCCAGGGGACTGTATCTGCATCTTCACATTAAACTACTAACTAATCTTTAAATGATTAATTTTAAAATTTTAATTCATATCTCATTTATCGTCTTTTAACAATACTTATCATTATCGTCTTTTGGTTGGAGATATCTAAATTTAAACAGGGATTTTACTCATAATTTTTATAACGATTTCTCTATATTTTATTTCATAACAGGGGGGTGGAAAAGCATCCCCTTGCACCCCCACCCGGCGCCCATGAATACCAGGCGACCGTGAAAAAAAAGATAATACCAAATCTTATATTTCAACATCTATATCATTACATAAATTAAATTAAACACCATGTTAATTTACTACTTTTTTTTTACTTCCCTACATAATATAAGCAATAGAGAACTAACTGCAGTATTTGTAATACACATATTTGAAATAACATTCAATTTCCATTATCAAACAAGACAAATCAATATGCGATCCAGTGCAAGTACACTCAGTAGTTCAATTGTACTATTCACTTTACTCCTGTTCGCTAACTTTAATTATTAATGCAAACAAAACTATATTATTACGTGCCAAAGCACAAGTAAAATGAATTTTATGCTATTGACATAAAGTCGTTTTTTACACCCGTGTCAGCTGAAACGATCGAACCATACAAAATTATGCACGTCATTCTCGATGAGATCCTTTCCACTATTTTCAAGCGAATCTTTTATGAGTTTGAAGCACAATTTGCAAAAAAATACAAAGCCCGAGCGCGCGTATCAAGCCGTTGGGATTTCGAATAATGGACATGCTTTGTTACAAATTGTTACTTTATATTTGATAAAATATATTTTTTTAAACAAAAGTTACCTATTAGTGATGTGACGAAGTTTGATTTTTAACATTTGCGAATGCGAATATTCATCTCCAATATTCGCGAATGCGAATGCGAATATTGACTTTCAAATAAAGCGCGCGCGAAATGTTAGACATTTCGTGGACAGGTTTGACATTTCGTGTTGACTATGTTTAAACTGAACATACCCGATACAGGTTGAATGAATGAAGTTAGTCACATAAACTTCATTCTAAAAGATTTTTTGTGATTTGAGGTTAGTTTAGTATTATTGCATTTGTCAAATTTAACTGATACCTATTCAAACGTGACAAAGTGATATAAAAACATGCGTAAAGCACAGTTGTATTATCATTCATATCCATCAATTCCATATATCATTACCTTTTTTTCGTCAAATATATTCGCCAAACATTCGCATTGTCTCTTGCGAATACGAATGCGAATGTCAAAAAACATGCGAATATTCGCGAATGCGAAAATTTTTTAGTAATAATTTTGTCAGCTATTATTGAAAGCAAAGTTTTATTATTAATATCCTAAATGGGAATAAAAGTACCTACTACTTATAAAAAACAAAATATAACATGAAATTAAGATTTTTTTAAAGTCAATCAAACTTGGCGTAGACAAGGGTGAAAATGCAAAGGAAACTTTTTAAGAAGATTAGAGGCAGTAAAGTCAAAGAAAATTATAAAGCGGTAAATTCTTTTCATTAGTAAGCTATTGTGCGAGAAAATTTGAACAAAATATTTTGAATTGAAACAGAAAGGAGAAAAGGGTTATAAGATTGGAAACTTGATAGAAATTTGAAAACAACTTATAAGTAATTATTATGTCCATAGAACTTTTATGAAATATTTCTTGCAATGACTAGACAACAAAAGAAAGTTATATTTAATCGGCTTGCTTATCAGTTGCCTTACTTCACAATTATGGCCAGACAATGTCATTTCCATACATTTTTTTTTCAGGATTTCGATTGTAAAAAATTAGCTTCTCACGGAGACTCATAAGACTATTAAACTACCTAGTAAATTAAACTCAATTATACATATTACGTTACTCTACAAACATACACTCTTAGAAGTAATTATTATATTATATAAAATATCAAACTATAATCACCTTTGAGTTAAGCATGATCTCAGGAGCACGGTACCAGCGCGTCGCGACGTACTCCGTGAGGAAGCCTGTGTGGTCGTGGTCTGGGTCCGCCACTCGCGCCAGGCCGAAGTCACAAATCTTAACAAGTAAATTTAAAACCCCATAACATATGATTTATAAGTTTAAAAAAATAAGGGAAAACACGCTTAATATTAAATATCCGTATATCGAAAACCTAGGAGGTATTAGATAGGAATAGGTCTACGAAAAATATAATAATGTCTTCCTGATCGGCCACGGCGGCCAACCTCACTGAGACTAGCCAATTGCACACGAGATATTATAGTGCACAAGTATACAGACACGCAGACACAAGTGCACTCTCTATGTAGAGTGAAAGACACTCTCAAATTTCGGTGGGATGACATTTAACACAACCGGTGGTAGATCAAGCGCAGAACCTACAGGGCTGAAGCACCGCTAATCCCTAATACCGGGTTTGGTACTGAAAATTTCACAACAGAAAATACAATGACTAAACTCAGCCCGAGCCGGCACTCGAACCCAAGACCTTCGGATCTGCTAGCTACTTGACTACGAGGCAGGTCACGAAACATAATAGATAAAAAATAAAATATTCATCTTGTGCAAATATTTATTCAAAGCCAATTTAAAACCTGCGTACTAATACAAATACAATTATAGCCTACCTACCGTAGACGACGATTTGACGACCATTGCGCCAAATGCGATACGACCATCTAACTTCCATAACAAAAGTTAACTACTATATCTTTGTGTAAGTAAACTTTATCTATGTAATATATTTAAACGAGCAATTCTTGTATATTTATTTATTTATATCGGTGATCTCGGAAACGGCGCTAACGATTTTGGTACGAGGAGGTTTTCGGGGGCGAAAAATCGATCTAGATTACTCTTATGTCTGGGAAAACGCGTGTTTTCAAGTTACATGCGGTTTTCCACGCAGAATATGATCGATAATTTTTTACACTCAGGCATAAGCATCATGGTCAAGCGACCAAGGTGCAAGATTAACAATCACAGGTGTCAGAGTTCGAATCTCGATAGGATGCAAGGTTTTTACTTTTGTTTTTCTTTTTGTATTTATTCAAGTTTTTAGTTTTTTTTTTATCCAAAAAAATACGATATAAGCTAGCGAAAAGCGAAGCTCGGTCGCCCAGGTACTTGACTGTAATAGATTGATGTAACGATGTACATTTAGATAAATTAAACCCGATTAGGATATTTACTCTATTTGGTTTTCTTATTATTTGACACAAAGAAACTTTTGCAAAATACTTATTTTAAAACAACACGTTTTCATTAACCCATTTTCCTTTCGGTTAAAACATTGGATAATCCACTTTTTTATTAAGTCAATATATGCAATTATTGGAGAAAATAACATTTTATTATATTATAACTAGTTTGTTTGTGGTCAAAGATGTTAACAAGACGAAATGGAGATATTAAAACTAACGAGCACTGTAGACACAGCGAGTTTCACGTTTAACACTTTCATTATCGTAACGAGATCATGCTAAAAAGCTATTTATTATTTGTTGAAAATTTCAAATATTTGCTTGACTAGTTGCGGTAAGAACCATATTTACTTTGAAAATTTAATAAGGCTGCCCTAACCCTGAGGCAAAAAGCAGTTTAATGTTGACATATTGTTGGAAAAGAAAAAGGTAATTTACAAAAAAACTTTGTAAAAAGAAAAAGAAGACTTATGTGGCAGATTTTTGTAATAAATTGTACTTAATTATAAGAGAAACAAGTTATTTTAAAATGACAATTGAATAAAATGTCGTAAATCAAAATGTCGAGCACGTATTAGGCTCGCCAAACTAAACCACGCAACATACACAAAATAAATAACGTACATAATAAATGTTACTAGATGTTACATTGTTTTTCAACTCTGTTATATATTATGTAATTACCTACTAGCGACTCACCCTCGCTCCGGTTGGGTTCGTTTCTAGGTAGGTACGTTTTAACGGTATGGAATAGACTATATATTATATGATATACATATATAGCATTCCTCAATAAACGGACTATCTAATGCAAAAAGAACTTTTCAAATCGGATTAGTAGTTCCTGAGATTAGCGAGTTCAAACAAACAAACAAACTCTGCCTCTTTATAATATTCAGTATATATAACAGTCTATCAGAATATTAAATTACTATATACATAAGTATTATTTCTGTATAGCAATAGAAAAACGCTTATGGGGTGATGATGGTTAAAATTAGGACGGAATACTTTTTAATTATCAAAGTGGGAATATGAGCGAGTCAAAGTATCTAGAGTTTTTAGCAAATAATTTAAGTGGCGAGAAAAAAAAACTGATAAGTGAATAACTAAGCTCCTAAACAAATGTAATTTTGAGTATGTACCAAATGTCCTTGTTATTTTACTTTCACTAAAATCCACTAGTTAACTCCATCAAAAATAAAATGAACTCATAAACTTAAATTTTTAATGGTCATTTTAAGCAACTCACCCTCGCTTCGGTCGGGTAAGTCCCTAGCTTGGATTTAGTAAAATGGATATAATATGTTATCCTTAAGAGATAGACATGCCATCGCGGACTTTTTTGTAGACCTTTTTAAAGTGTACAATACTGTAGTACATTATTTTGATCTATCTCGTAGGGTTCAACCAGCGTTTGTTACGTAAATGCAAAAAAAATGAGTTAATGATCTTTTTATATTTAGCCAGAGCCAAGGGCAATTTTAGTATAATAAAACAATTAATTTACAATATTCATACATATATGAAAATGATTACAACCTCATATAAATTCAAATTCAAAATATTTTATTCAGCATTTATATATATTTCAGCAAATTATTACATTTTTTTACTGAACGTCATGAGTCTACTACCAGTAGACTATAGACGAAGTCACACATATTATTATAATTATAGTGTAGATTTATGAAATTACACCCTTCTAATTTAGACAATAGAGCTTAGTCTTTAAAAAAACATCAAATTGTATAATCAAACCCGCGACTATCGTGCTACAACACTTATCAACGAACTACGAACGCACAAAGCTTATGGCTTATGATAGTTTACCAATCTTTACTTTTCGTATTGTATGTATTCAGCCCTTTTTAACGTTCCACTGCTTGGCACAGGCCTCCTTTCAATACGAGGGGGGATCAAGCCATAGTTCACCACGCTGGGCAAGTGCGGGTTGGCGGATTTCACATGTCTTTCGAAAACTTGCTAGGTTCTCTCAGACATGCAGGTTTCCTTACGATGTTTTCCTTCGCCGTAAGGCAAGTGGTAATCATGTTAGAAATGATTCGTACGTGAAAATATCAGAGGTGCGAGACCAGGGATTTGAGCCCGCTTCACTCGGTTTCCCAAGCAAGCGCGTTACCGCTGGGCTACCACTGCCTTTACTTTTCATATTATAAAATAATAATAACATTACTACAAATTAAATAAAACTATAACGTTCTCACGTCCTCGAATGCAACATGCGCTGATTAATGCACATAGCACATGTTTTATTTTATTTAAAAAAACAAAACGGATCTGAAACTGAAATTAAAAGTTTTAATTTGCAACTCGATGGCTATTTGTATAGCAACAAAAAGCTTTATTATGACGTACAAAAAGAGCCATAGAAGCATCCAGTATTTATTCTTTTATTGAGTTAGCTGTTAAAAATGAAAGAGTAAAATCAAAAAAAGTGTAATTACACTAAAAAATTAATAAATTATACTGATTACGTTTTAAAATACGTTAATAATCGTAGGATCACAGTAATATTAGTAATTGTTTTTATTTTCTTTCAGCTACCAATAGGTCAAAGGTTTGATTTTGTTGGTTTTTTGCGTATACTCATTTTATGGTCCAGTAAATGCCATGAGATATTTTTAATACGGTATAAGTGGTGTCAAGTCGATATCGACGTCGATATTGTAGTCTTTTTGACCGAAATCAAAGAAGGAGGAGGTCCGACGTACACAATTTGGATGTATGATTTTTTGTGTATGTTACGTGATATTTTTCCAATTATAAACATTTATTATTCTTTTTATATAAAGAGATTACACCGTAATATGGTCCTATAAAGATTTCAAGAAAAAATTGTACTCTCAAGGGTTGAATGTTCACATGTAAAGTGATTTAGAAGTCAGTATGTATACTTCTTTAGTTAAAAAGGCATACATTATTTAACAAAAAATAGTTGTACTACAACATGGGATAGTAGCTGATATTCTTTTTAATTTTACGCAAACACGCGTGCATAATAACCCTCCATAATTATATACAAATTATATAATAACACCGTGCCATGTTGCATTTCTAAGTATTCTTTGTTCTGAGTATTAAGATGTCTTATCTGCAAATGAAGGCTGATGACATCTCCGCTAAAGGCATTCTACCTGATTTAACTTGTGATTTAAAGAAATGCTTAGAGATTTCCAATTTTCCAACTTTTTCAAAAGTTTTAATAACAACGTTGTGATTTACATATTTTTACTTAGAGAAAGTAAATCTTCACAAAAAATCGTTTTAATTTAGATCACAATAAATTAAAAGAATTGGTAAGATAATATATGAATAATCTGCTATAATTGTATATAGTTAATTAAGAGTTGTGAAAAAAAAAATCTATTTACGGGTAGGACACAAAAGTAAAAATTTAAGCATTTTGTAAATTAGGTACTTGTTGACTTTTGTTTTTTGGTATTAATGAAGCATTCCCATATATGGTCATCGATTAAGATACGAGAAATTCAAAAAAAAAAGGCACAGTAAATATTTGGCCTAATTCACTCCACCCTAATACCCATACTGTATTCTTATAAATAAACTTAAATAATATTATTTATTTAAGTTTATTTACATTTATTGTATTGAAATAAAGAGAACATTACCTTTAAATCACATGTAGTGTTAAGCAGTAAGTTGCTTGGCTTTAAATCCCGATGAAGAACATTCGCCGAGTGAATATACTTGAGCCCTCGTAGGATTTGATACAGGAAGTAGCAGATGTGGTCGTTACTTAATTTCTAAAACAAAAATAATCCTCAGACGACATAATAATAGACAACCAGGTGTTAAATTTAACTAAAACGTTTAACTTTTTTGCTAACGAAAGTGGACAAGGAGTTATACCTATGGGGGAGCAGATATTTTATATCGTTAGTTGTTGTATTCTTAAGGCTTCAGGTCACAAAACTTGGCGGTAGTCATCGATCAAAAAGTAGATATATAATCAGCGACAAAAAATGTCCTCACCGAATGAGCGCTCATTGGACATTTGAGCGCGTTTTTTAATTATTTCTTGTTTTTGTGAAAACAACTTTAAGCATTACATTTAAGATTCAAATTACATTGTTGTATAATTATTTCAACTAGACTAATTATCTAAACAATTTGTGACAGTTTTAAGAGAACTTTTGCATGGGATTGTGTATCTAGTACTTTTTTGATCGATGGCGGTAGGTATAAAATATTTAACTAGGTATCTATGAACATATATATAGTATGATTTAAATATTTCACAATAGAAATACATTTCTTTGTGAAGAAAACAAATTCTTTTCTTGAATATAACATGTGATCTTATTCAATTTTTCTTATTTTCTCTTATAAGATACTTGTATAGTTAAATATAGAAATAATATACAAAAAGTAACATATTGACACGTGCTGTTTCTTTCAGTCGCAATGGAATAGATTTTGTTTTTTTCTTATTTTATGCCGAGACTAGCGACTCACCCTCGCTTCGCTTCGAGTTCGTCCCTAGACAAATTTTCCGGCATGATATATAGCCTAAAGCCTTCCTCAGTTAACGGGCTATCTAATGCAAAAAGAATTTTTCAAATCAGATTAGTAGTTCCTGAGATTAGCGCGTTCAACCAAACAAACAAACAAACGAACAAACTCTGCAGCTTTATAATATTATAAGTATAGATATATCACAATAGTTTTTAGACTACATTTTATTGAAACTCTACCTTCAATACCTCAGTCTCAAATAATTTCTAACATAATATATTATTTGTGACCCATTGACCGCACCGTAGTGTAGTAGCTCTATCTAAACCAGGAGTAGTGCCGATATCACTCTATTATAAATGCGAAATTTTGCTTATCACTCTTTCACGCAGAACAGATTTGAATAAAATTTAGCACACAGATACATTATGACCTGGAGTAACAGATAGGTTATTGTTAGTACTAAAATTTGCAAAGAGGTGTCACTGTCTATATATAAAAAAAAAAAAACAAAAGGTACGCACGGTACGCACCCGAGCGTACACTAGAGTCACTGTCATCTGTCACTAGCCAAAAAGAAAAATATTTATTCCCTATAGATATCAAACCCGTATCTACTTAATTGTATTAAGCGACTATTTTCTATATGTAACTATTTTCGAACTTACCTGTGTTTTTAATAATTTATAAAGGTCCGTCTCCATTAAACATTGTACAATGTACACATCCTTCATTTGATCAATGGTGTCTGCTCTTAAAATATCTCTTATGTCTATAATCTGAAATCAAACAAAACATGTAGTTACATTGTAAAGAAAAATTATACTTATATACGTACTCACAATTTTTACAAGAGCTATGTTAATGTTGCAAGTGGATTGTTGAATGGCTGTTTTAGAAAACCGCTAGTTTTTTTACATTAACAGCTCCGTTATGTAAAGCAATCGCCATTGCGAAAGTAGTTTTTGATAGGGGTTCTGTGGGTTTGAAATTATGAAAAAGCCCGGAAATCAAGAATTACTAAAATAAACAATCTATGATCTGACGTTTAATTTCTCGCTCTTTTACATTACACCTAATTTCATACAATTTTGTTTATTAAAGTTCAATAACTATAAAAAAAAAAACGCTAAACGTCGTTCAGTTGTTATGTAAAACAACTAGCGGTTTAGTAAAACAGCTGATTCGGCAATCCCTCTGCGACATGAACAATGTAAAAAAAGTATACATTCAGGTAAAGGACACTTGGCATCTTTGTAAAATGGAAATAGAATAATAAAGTTGCAACGTTATAAACTTCTTCACAGGACAGCGCCATAAATGTTTACTTTATCTTATAACCCCGAGCGGTCTAGTTACGAGAAAATGCTAGGTGTACTCTCTATCCAAGTAGTTTTGCATGTAAAATATTACTATGGAAATAGGGTATTTTGCAAAATATTCATGTAGTCTTTTAAGCAGTGTATTTTCTACTGTATAGCTTTTGTTGCTCTATTTTTTTATTGATACTCATTATAATATGCGTTAGTAACAAGCCTATGCTTACGTCCCAAATACATCGCGCTCGTCCTCTGGTAATTTGAGTGACTATTACTAGGTAATTTAACACATTACAGTATAAGCTAATATACATACGTTAATAAAATTTCATATTGCGAGAACTAATATCGGGAGTCGATCGTAGCCCGTGGATTTTGTTAAGGAATAATGTAGATGAAATTATAAAACAGAAAATATAAAATAGGTAAGTATTTTATTCAGTGGCCATAATACACAAAAGAGCCAAATTGTTTTTTTTTTTTCAAAGCAATATTGCCATATTTAAAAATAAAAATCGTTTGAACCGTTTGAACTGTCACTATCATACAACAGTTCATTTATTTTAAATAATTCAAAAATTAAATTTATAAAACCTCTTTAAATATATTAAAATAATAAAAAATATCGCAATAGGGATATATGTATATAATACATTGCATATAGTAACTGAAGGACGAGCAGGGTGTAGTAACGACATAAGCAAATCAAGGACAAAACACGAAACCACATCCACATCCAGCAACACTAATTCTGTACCTGAGAAGCATAACACTGTAACTCCGTTTTTTACGAGTTTGTGTTTTTTACAGTATACCTATTACTGTATGTGTCCTTTTCTATAATGGCATAACACTTTGTAGCAAAATTAAGTATCTATTAGAGTTATCTATTAAATATAATAGTATACTGTAAAAACACAAACTCGTAAAAAACGGAGTTACAGTGTTATGCTGCTCAGGTATAGAATTAACGTTGTGCTTAAATTCTTAAACTTACATTCTCATGTTTAAATCGGGTGAGAATTTTGATTTCTCTTAGTGTCCTCTGACAGTATGTCTGGTGTTCGAATGGAGATATTTTCTTTATGGCCACTTTCGATAACTTTATACTGTCGTAGGCGGACCTGTGTACAAAATACATATTAATTATATTTCATCAGCGATATAAGATAAAATAAAACTTTCGTTTTTAAACGCATTATGAGAAATAAATCTTAGGCATGATTAAGATCTAAATAAAACCATAAACAATATTACTAAAATTAATTTTAATTTTAATTAAAATATAATTGAAACATAAACGTACATGAAGTAGGCTGAATGTAATAGAAATATTTTGTTTGTTATTTTATTAAAAAAAAATATAAATTACTTAGTAAAGGTACAAAGCCATTCTAAAACGGCCAAAGTAGGTAATTAAATAATAAATAACATCGGGTCCGACGTCCACGTCAATTTTACCATCCATGGCTATTTTTAACCGACTTCAAAAAGGAGGAGGTTCTCAATTCGATTGGTATTTTTATACTTCGGGTACTTAAATGAATACCACTATATTTATTAAACTATAACAATATGATGTTTATATTATCTAGGCTGTAGTAGTCCAGTAGTAAAGTGCTCACTTGGAAAATCGAGTGAAGCGGGTTCAAATCCCGGGCCTCGCACCTCTGATATTTTCATGTGCGAATCATTTCTAACATTTACCACTTGTCTTACGGTGAAGGAAAACATCGTGAGGAAACCTACATGTCTGAGAGAACCTAGCAAATTTTCAAAAGACATGTGAAGTCTGTCAACCCAACAATAGTTTTAGTACAATAATACTAATGACTATATTGACATATTATCAATCTAGATGTTATTGAACCACTTCAAAAAAAATCGATGAGTAATAGATTTATGTAGTAAATAAAATATGATATCATTTGTACATTCTTTAAAAAATCAATGTGATCTACAAAAAAATATCTTTGCTTGCAAGATTACTGAGAAGTGGTTTTTATAAGTAGTTTTTCATATTATTATGTATACATACATATATGTATTGTATGTATTCAGCCCTTTTTAACTTCACACTGCTGGGCACGGGCCTCCTTTCAATACGAGGATAATATCAATATAATATGTGCCTATATAAAATAATAAAATAAGAAAAACATTGACATGTTTATTTATACTTATGAATAAAATATGTTTCTAATTAAAAAATACAAAGCAGTTTTTTCTACGAGCCTTATGGTAATAAAAACATCATTTTATATTATGTATGTAATTTATTTATAGCTCATATTTTTTTATTTAAATTACAATACAACAAATTATAGAGCAAATAAACATTAGTAACTCGAGTGCAAACATTTATATAGTATTTCAATGATTTTAGATAGTTAAAAGCACAACTTAGAAGAATTTTGTATATTATACTTTATATTTTAGGGTTTTGTAGTCATGAGACAATAACCGGCCAAGTGAGTGTCGGGCCACGCGCAATTTAACACTTGACTCTAACAAAAAAACGCACTTTAAAGCTTAATATTTCACAAACGGGATCGAAATCGAAAAATTGTTTTCGCAAATCCGCAATATTTTTGAACGACCTATCCAACGACACACTACACCACGAGGTAGACGAGAGAGAAAAAAATCACTTTGTCGGCGTGACTAATATGTATATCCATGCCAAATTACAGCTTTCTAGTACTAAGAGTACCTAAGCTATGCTGCAGTAGACGGACGGACGGACATGGCGAAACTATAAGGGATCTTTGTTGCCTACGAAACCCTAAAAACGGGATCCGTATAATTTGTCATACTCCGTATAACAATAAAATTATAATATGTACCTACTCTTAAGGTTAAAGATTATGTATTTATTATGTTAAAACTTAACATTTTAATGGTTCATGCTACGAAACTTAAGTGTGCGAGTCGTAGCCGCACTTGGCCGATATTTTAATTACGATTGAAAGACGACTTAATTTACGTATAAAATTGCTATTGACACTATGATTAAAAATAAAAACATTACTTTTATAATTATTAATAATGCGTTTAACTAAATTCCTTTTAAAATATTTAGCTCTTGCTTTTGGCAGTGATTTTGAATATTCATTCGCTTTTTTTTCGGTGGTGCAGCGCAATTTAATACGGCCTGAACGACATTCGTTAACCCGCTGTGACGACCTAGTTTCTGAACTGAAAACCTTATAAAAATCAACAGCGATTTAATGTTTGTAGAGGAAAGTCGAGATTCGACGTCAATTTTTCTAAACTGGCACCAAAATGAATAATTTTTTTGCGGCAAACTTAGTTTAAAATTCTAAAATACATATTTTAAAAAACTTGATTGTGATGCCTGAAAACAAAATATAATCTAATATTATCAAATAATTAAGTTTCTTTTGTTTGTTCAAATTCGCAAATCTCTAGCTACTGATCCTATTTGAAAAAAAAAAACATTTTATAGCCTATATTAGTACTTCACGCATCTACATCACATAGAAGTGGAAAAGACTAAGAAATAAGAGGTACGTAAATAAACAATACAAGCAGAGCCGGAGACAAAAGTTAGTTGTAAATAAAATATCTTACCTCAGACCAACGAAATTATAATAAATTTAGAACTTGGATAGAAAAGTTTCTCGTTTCATTCTTCATTTTATTCAAAATTCTATTTGAAGTATCCTTTTTTGCGCTTTAAGAAAATTCTTTACGAAACGACTTACTTGAAGAACTTCAATATACCTGTATTGCGGTCTGATACAATAGAATATCGGATTACAGATGTTGACGTTTCCGGTTTTAGAAACTTCCAATAAAATATGCTGTTCAAGTAATTTTGTTTAATAATAATTTTAAGAAAGTTTGATTTGCACATAAAATTACAAGAAAACAAGATAATTAAGTCAGTAATAAGTTACTTGTCCGCTTCACGTGGGATGCCTCTTACGCCAGTTATATTTTATAGAAGCCATATCAAACTACAAGTTTTCCGTCCTTATTTTAGATCATCATCATCTTATTCGGAGAAATTAGACTGTGATAAGCCGACAAATAACTAGATTTTCGATAAAACAAGTTTTTTGAAAAGTAAATAATTATTATAAAATAAACTTACTTATTTTAAATTTAATATTATAAATCAAAGTTAAAATCAAAGCCCAAATTACTTAGAAGGCATTAGAAATTCCACTTAATATTATTAATAATATGTTTAATATCTCGTATAGAGAATAACAAAACATGAGAAAGTTCGTAATGAACGAAGTTTAACATAAAATTGTTAAGCACGTAATTACAATCTCTTGTAAATAATTATGAAAATATAAGATGATACAGTAAAAAAGTCTTATTTATGACTAGCGACTCACCCTCGCTTAGCTCGGGTTCGTCCCTTGATTCCCCATAGAAACTTTCATCCCCATTTTCACCCCCTTAAGGGATAATCTCCGAGATAAAAAGTATCCTATATCCTTCCCAGGGTCTCAAACTATCTTCTTACCCAATTTTATCTACATCGGTTCAGTAGATCCAGAGATCACCTCCTACAACGTCATAAAATTACAAACTCACAAACTTAACCTCTTTATAATATTAGTATAGATAATATATAATACAGTAATTTTAATATATACTATTGTATATATAACGTTAACTTTAATACTTTTGATCTTTATATAAATTATTATTAATATCATATTAATTTTATCTAGAAACAAATTATTTAAGATTAATGATCTATGTGCAGGATCTTATATATACACACATTAATATGTAAGTACCTATTAATTTTTATACTGACCGAACTATCGGCCGCTGAGATGTCTGCACTCTCTTATGTACATAGATCTCTCTGTCTGTCTGTTTGTCTATCTGTTACCATTTCACGCTGAAACCGTTAAACCTATTTAGATGACATTTGGTATGGAGATAGTTTGAGACCCTGGGGAAGACAGAATATTTTTTATCCCGGAAATAAACCCTTAAGGGGGTAAAAAGAGAGGTGGACTTTTATATGCGGAATCAATCATTTCTCAAGGGATATATATTTTTTAATTTTTTTAAAATCCTTGCCTACTTTTCTATATCTATATATAGTCTATCTATTACATACTAACCGTTCAAACGTACCTAGGGACGAACCCGAGCAAAGCGAGGATGAGTCCCTAGTGATTAAACTAAAATTAACTTATTATAGAATATCTTCAACTCATTTCTAAATACTCTAGGGTCATAGTTTATTTTCGTCTTGACGTACCTAATATATATTAAACAAAATGACCATACCACAAAACCATTGAGGGTCGTTCAGTATTCTAAATCCAGAGTGTAGAAAACACTTTTATATTTTCAAATCGCTCTAAAAGCCATGAAAGCCAGAGCTCTCCGTGGAAACCCAAGAGCTCTTACTTTACCTAAATCCGGCGTTCGTTTCTTGAAAAGCTCTTCGCTATACTTAATGTAACTATAAATACTAAATTACTATATTAGTACTTACTTAGGTTACACAAACACTTTTGTCATATGTAGATTATATAAGAATACTAACCGTCTGCTCTACTATTAGCCTTACTAGCAACCCAGCTAGGGTTACTCTTTTTTAAATTGACACCCGCAAAAAACTGATATACCTACAGTTCGCCAACTTTTTAGAAGATAAAAAGGATTCTGCATTAGCTGTTTCCATGTCAATATATGTAGGTAAAGACTTTCAAAATTTGACGTAAGTTTTAGGTACAACGTTTTGATCTTTAATCACTCAAGCACAACAGACATCTTTATAAGAAAGAAATAATATCAGAAATAATATTCCTATCAAGATTTTAAATAAAAACTAGATAGCATATGATATGAGTGTTATATATTACACATGATATGTCAGATGTCGCAAGTTCATTTCAAATTTAATAACAATCTTTATTTTTAATCATAATACACATTACAATTTTATTCTGATGATTTTATTTTATTATGAACCGATTAAAATAAAACAAATACTAAATGTTAAGTGAAACATTAGTAAAACCACACCCAAATCGATTAAGCCGTTTCTGAGATTAGCGCGCACAAACACACAGACAAAAATTCCAAAAATCATTGTTCTGGGTTCTATTGCGTCAATAAAGACCTCCAATAATAGTTTTCTCAAATATCTTCCATGTACAGATAGCGATCGTGTACAGTTTTATCAAATGTATATACAGTATTGATGTCATGAAGTATGTAGTTCGCTTTAGATTCTACAATGAAAAATTACTTAAAACTGAATAAATCAATGTTTTATTGGGGCATTTCGGGAAGAAGAAAACAAAAACATTAAATTTATTTTTAATTATAAGAACAAGCTGCAATATCCAGTTGATACTTACAGCTTTTATTTAAAAATAATTATATCAAAAAAGCAAGTTATCTTTAAGGGAAGATTAAATAAATAATCGTTCTCATATAAAATCCTAAGTAGTATATAAATGCGATTTGTGCTACTTGGATAATCCTTTTACCCAGCAACGGATAGGCGTCATTTTTTGGAGAGATAATTAATGGGCCGGAGAAGTGATACAACGGCGTAATGGGCGGAGGCTTTGCTTACACTTTTTATAGCCTATTATCTAAAATATTAATCAGTCACAAAATGTCATCCACAGGGATGCAAAACGAGGGTGGTTTACTAGTTACATAACTATACATATATTGCATTATACACTATATATTTTAATACAGAGGTATATTTGATATGTGGCAGTAGATCTGGAGTTGCTGGGTCCGAGTCCCGGGTCGAACCAAGTTTTGCTATCGAGTCTTTCTGTGAAGAAAGTCTCGGTAACGACACGGAGTAAGGAAGTTGGTGGTATTACATGCCTCGGAGAGCACGTAAAGCCGTCGGTCCTGCGTTTGTTCTCTTACTGGTTGTGTCAAATTGTCATTCCACCGGATTATGAGATTAGCAGGAATAGAGAGTGTGCTTGTGTCTAAGTACTATGATATCTCCTACGCAGTTGGCCAGTCTCAGTAAAATTGACTGTCGTAGCCTAATTCGGTCAGGAGGACATCACATATATTGAGAACTAGCGACTGACCCTCGCTTCGCTCGGGTTCGTCCTTAGCTTAAGGGATGATTTCAGGGATAAAAAGTATCCTATGTTCTTCCCAGGGTCTCAAACTATCTTCTTACCAAATTCCATCTAAATCGGTTCAGTAGATCCAGAAATTACCCCCTACCTCACAAACTCACAAACTTTACCTCTTTATAATATTAGTATAAATAATAATATATATATATATATATATATATATATATATATATATATATATATATATATATATATATTGACTGCCTCGGTGGTGTAGTGGCTAGCATGTACGGCTGCACATCCTGAGGTCCTGGGTTCGAGTCCCGGGTCGGGCCAAGTTTAGTTATTGAGTCTTTCTGTATAGTAAGCCTCAGTAACAGCCCGGAGTTGGGAGGGAAGTTGGCGGTGTTTCGTAAAGCATGTAAAGCCGTCGGTCCTGCGCCTTAACTCTCACCGGTCGTGTCGAGTAGTCGTCCCACCGGAGTATGAGAGTGACGGGAATAGGGAGTGCACTTGTGTCTGCGCGTACACTTGTGCACTATAATATCTCCTGCGCAGTTGGCTAGTCTCAATGAGATTGGCCGCCGTGGCCGGAAACGGTCAGGAGGACATTATTATTATATATATATTATGAAATGAGGTGATCCGGCAGAGAACCAAGGTGATCGACATAGCCCACCGGATTAGCAAGCTGAAGTGGCAGTGGGCTGGCCATATCAGTCGCAAGACCGACAACCGCTGGGGTAAACGAGTCCTGGAGTGGAGACCGCGAACTGGCAAACGGGATAGAGGACGCCAGGCACGGTGGATTGACGATATACGCAAGACGGCTGGCAGGAGCTGGATGCGAGAAGCCGAAGATAGAACAAAGTGGCGTGCATTTGGAGAGGCCTATGTCCAGCAGTGGACGGATAGAGGCTGATGATGATGATGATAGATAATAAACAAATTAATTAATGGCACTCCTAGAAGCCACTAAACAAAAGAACTTAATTGAATCAAGTTAATTAATTAAGAATTATGTGCGACATATTTTTGACTAACGACATATTTTTCTTTAAATTAACACAACTTTTTTATTTAGGAACCGATTGAAATAAAACTAAGTGTTAAGTGAAGCTTACCACAATACATTAGTGAAAACCTCATCCAAATCGGTTAAACCGTTTCTAAGCCGTAACGCACGGATAAACCAACAGACAAAAACAAAACAGACAAAAAAACTAAAAATCATTATTTTAGGTTCTATTGCGTTAATAGAGATCCCCAATAATAGTTTTTCTTAAATATCTTCAATGTACAGACAGCGATCAGTTACAATTTTATTATATGTATAGATGTATAGATATAGATGGATGACATAAATTATCTTCACTTATATTTTTGATATTCAATATATTAAGCCTTCAGCTAGCAAAAGAACCGAAGGAATAACTTAAATTATCTTCCAGTGGTTATTAAGTCACAAACAAAATTGACTATAGCTTGGGTAACCACGAAGTCCCATTTACGTTGTACACTTGTTTTATTACAGAGGGATATTTGAAAGACATTTCATTTATATTAAATCCCTCCAGATGGGTATTCCCATCAAATAGAATTAAGGTACTGGAATAAGATAGATAGCGGTTAACAATGTTAACTTGACTGTAAAATAATTTATCTCCATAATGTACTTAATGGATTGTAGACGTTGTGGTAAACACTGAACAGTAAGTTAATTTTAAAGTTTGTTATGTATTATGAAAAATATGGATTTATGTATTTCAGTTGTGGCTTAGCTCCTTAGATAACTATAATATAAAAATAACAACGTTTAATATTTTCCAATTCAAAGATTTGAGGAATTTCATTAATTTTTAATGTCCAGTAAAATAAAAAGTAGTTAAGATCTAGCTGAATTTCATGTAACCTCTGGCAGTTCTTCTATGGCGTTACGAATAACATGGCGTTTAGGTCCTCGATATCTGTATCCGTTTTACCAGCTTTAAAATTCTTTAGTATTTAAAGCCCACTTGTTCCACGAAATGGCTGCGGAAACTTCAGGTCAATTTGCATTAATTGCTGAGATTCCTTAGAGAGTTTGTACCTCAATTAACTTTGTTTCCTATTCTTAAAAGATGGTCGAGTACTTGGTCAGCGAATCAGTTTTCCGTTTTATTGGAATGTTGAAAATCAAATAACAGTATGGTGCATATAGGGTCATCAGATGAACGCGTATAAGTTTATAATCGATACTTGGAGTGCTTCGGAATAATCAATGATTTTTCGGGTGTCGGTGTAATCACTAAAAAACTGAAATACAGGCGAAAAGCTTATATTAAAACTAACTCATTTTCGTCATAGAACTTCGGGACTTTGCTACTTCCACTTTTGATGTGCACCATGATTGCATCATCCAAGTAGGTGTGGTATTAATACCGATTCGCTATTTTAAACCGAAACCCGATCGCCAAGTAAACAAACGAGGTTAGCTTTTCATTAAAACAAAAATAATTTTATTAAAAAAACATGCCTTTTGTTTCAATCTTAATTATTCACAGTGTTAATGGTTTTCTTTGCAATTACTTATACCTGCAAAATGTATTTTTTAATCTGCTTAATAGCTGTTAGAAGCGCGTTCGTTGAACAGGGGCTTAAAATTTATAAAACTATGTCGCGATATTTTGAAAATGCATTACATTATTCATATTTACATATAATAAAATTATAACTTAAGTCAAATCTGTACATTAATCTTAAAAGTGTGTGTCTTAAAAGTTTAAGTTTGTTTGGTTATAGATGTAACAATTTATATATATACATTTATATAATATACAAAATATATATGTACAATATTATATTATTGTATTATATATTATATACAAAAATTTATATATATTTATATTTATATAAAATATATTTGCAAAGCTTCTTAGTCTGTAATTTTCGATGAGGTCAAATCGACGACCCGTAAGTGATAACATTACGGAACGCCCGAGGGGTGCGTCAAACGTACCGCGAGTATGTAAAATATGAGGCTTCGGTTCCATCCAATAAAAATATTTCTCACTTAACATTTCATAGCCCGAATATAAAATTGCGTTAAAAATACATTCCACTCTTTCGTACGTATTATCGTATATCAAACTACGATCTGCTGATGAAAAAAAAAATTCTGATACAAAATATCTTATTAATATTATAAATGTGAAAGTTTAGATGGATGTTTGAATGTTTGTTACTCCGGATCTGGATGAAATTTGACACTGAGACAGATTATAGTCTGGAACAGCACATAGGCCATAACCACTAGAACAACGAGGCATTTCAACAGTAGTAGTAGGCAGTATAAAAAATCATGAATGCAAGGAGCAATAAACTTTACAAAAAGATATCGATATACGATAGGTTTGCGTAAAATTTCTTTTATAAAACAGACAATATACTCGTAAAAACGAAATGGCTGCTCTTCACCATGTAGAGGCACGATATTGCCGAGCCTTCGACACAAACGTTTACTTTCTACTTGACCTAAAATTACAATAGGGTTTTTCTGAAAACCGAACTATTGAATTACAAAATAGAATGTGCAGGAACAAGGATGTCATAGGAATAAAAATATATTATTATGTCATACATTATGTAAAATATAAT
This sequence comes from Fabriciana adippe, assembly GCA_905404265.1. NCBI lineage: Eukaryota > Metazoa > Arthropoda > Insecta > Lepidoptera > Nymphalidae > Fabriciana > Fabriciana adippe. The sequence continues at coordinate 13,729,361 of FR989989.1, forward strand.
AATAATAATAATAAATAAATAAATATGTAGGGACATTAACACACAGCACCATCTAGTTCCATGGTAAGCTACGAGGCTTGTGGATACCAGATAGTTGATACACTACACATATATAACTTTAAATACATACATATTATAAATATAAACACCCATGACTGGAGTACAATCATTCGTGCCACACAAATGAATGCCCCCAGCGGGACTCGAACCCGCGACTGCTGGCACAACAAGTAGGGTCACTACACACTGAGCCAAACGTGTCGTCAAATCTCTAATTCGTCAAATATCGCAACTTAAACATGGCTGCGTTATAATTTATTTGTTAATTTCACAATCATATATATCATTGTCATTTATAAAATTTTGCATTTAAAAAAAAAAGGGATTCTCACGCTTTTAAAAACAGGATTTTATCGCTCTGATATGATAAAAAAAAATTGAAAATATCCTTTTTAATTTCAAAAACTTATTTAAATTATTCAAATAAATTAGTTGAAATTATTTTTAATTTTAGTAACTTTATCCCACCAAGCAGTAAGACCACTTATGTATGTTCTAAATAAGGTGTTCACGGCTACTCATATTGAAATCAACCTACACATCATTCTCCAATTGTTTAATAATAATAACATTCTATTTCATCCATAATTTTATTTATATGCATATGCAAAAATTTTTAAATTCACTGTTTTAGTAGTTTTTTATATTAAAAGCAAGCGTTGCAGGTTTGATTCCCACAAAGCGATTGTAAACGGATAATTAAGGTGATTGGTTTGGTTTTGGCAGTTATAATTTGTACTCATTAATGTTCAGTTAAAATTAGTTTGTTTTTTTTTCGAAATATAAGTTAATGACACATATTGATCTATCAATTTGATTTCTTTAATACTTTTGACCGACTTCAAATTCTTTCAAGATAATAACAGATGTTACATACTGATTGAGTATGTACATAATATGTTACTCCAGAAGCTATAGATTAAATAAATTATTTTCTCTCTCTCTCTCTTCCGTAACCATGTTTGCTGTAAAGCATTCGAAACGTCGTGAAAAATCATAATACATACAATGTACATTATTAAAAAAAATAAACACATATTTAAATGCATAAAAAATTGAGAAATGCTATACGACATTGTGTTTATTATTATTTTTTTAAATAAATTAATTGAAACAGAACAATTAATTCCAACTGTTAAGATTCTTAATTAGGAACGTTTGTTAGTCGGGGCGCAATTTCCTACGAAGAAAACTTTAGCGAGCATCAAGTACAGTTCATTCGTAACTTGATTAGTAGCGTTATCCTTGTTGAAGATTTAATTTAGTCCAGAAATTAAAAAAGAGAATGAGAGCAAAAAGTTTAACATGTTTACTGCTTTGTTACCGTTTTGGTCTTTTATGAGATTGTTGTAAGATTTACTTATGATTTAGGTTCAAAAATCTGCTCTCCCAAAACTGCTAAATGTTCATAAAGAGCTTATATTACTCATTTCTATATGTCAATTACTTCATAGTAGTAGCAGTAGATTAGACTCTAGACGAAACAGTTGAGAATATCGCACAAGAAAGCTATTTTGATATATTTATCAAAAGCAATTTTACTAATTTGATACCAATTTTTATAGCTAAGCAAAATTAGACTTATAAATATTATATATTTATGCCATGCGAATATAATTTTGATTTGACATTTATTAATGTTAATTTAATAAGTAATTATTTAAGTTTAGATATACCTACTTAACTCATTTTATGTATTAGTTCAATAGATTTTAAATAAGTCACTTCAAATCCGTTTAAATTGTACTTTTTAGCGATAACAAAATCAACCAATAATGTTCATACATACTCAATAAGACTCCATGAAAGCTCAGGCATCATTATCATTAATTAGAATAAAAATACGGTTACTTAGAACGATTTGTCGCTCGGAAAGACGACCCTAAGAAAATGACTATACTAGGCTGAAAAATAATGTGTCTAAAATAATAAATTGTTTACTACACCGTATGATTAATGGTAACGTGTTCATATTCTCGGTACCCAAGCCGCTGTCAAGAGCTGGTTAAGCGAATCTTAGCTAATTATACAATGCTCACTCATACCCTTCTCAAGTTTAGGGTAACTTCATCTAAATGTTATTTCAGTAACATGAAACATGCGAATAAAATTTGAAAGATAAAAACAGCGGTCCAACAAAATTAAACTGATAACAATATCTTAGAGATCATAAATAAAAGAATTTTATCTACCATTCAACAATTTAATTCAAGTTATTTTTAGCAAAGTAACTTAGCCAACTAAAATTATTATAAATCATAGATATTTTAAAGTATATTTTAATGCGCTGCAATTTTAATTTTAATTATTTTTCTTCCTCAGCTGTTTTGTTTTGATCTTTACCGGACTTCACACTAATTTTATTTTTATGGACAACTAGCGACTCACCCTGGCTCCGCTCGGGTCCCTTGGTACGTTTTAATATAAATTTCTCAGAAATAACATATTTTCCTGCAGTGAAGAAATCCGGATAAACAGCTATCATCATATCAAATTTCATCAAAATCTGTCCAGTGGATTTCTCGTGATGCCTTTTCAGACAGACAGAAAAAAATTCTAAAAACTATAGATTCGGCCTCTGTATCGATAATAATGACAATTTCAATAAGATTTCCCAAAAAATATTTATTGTACGACTCAGATAGAAGGTTTCAGGTTGATTTATTTACATATTGAAAACGTAATCGAATTGAATAAATAATAAATATGTTCTTTCATTATTTATTGTTTGGTCTGTAAAATTATATTTCCTTATTTATTTACTAGAGACTTACCTCGCTTCACTCGGGTTTTTCCCTAGCTTGCTTCCCAATACAAACTTCCAACTCTATTTTCAACCCTTTAAGGGATGATATCCGGGATAAAAGTATCCTATGTCCTTCCCAGGGCCTCAAACTTTCTTTTTACCCAATTTCATATAAATCGGTTCAGTAGATCCAGAGATTTCCTCCTCCAACCTCACAATCTCACAAACTTTACTTCTTTATAATATTATAGTATAGATTATGAAATATTTCGGGAAACGTAGTGATAAATTAAAAGTTATCACATTTTATTATGAATATATTTGTAAAGTTATATGATAATGAACAATTTTGGAGATAAATAATTTTGCAAAGCGTAACATTGTATTAAATTTTAGCAGCCAACCAATTAATAAAACTGACACACCCATAAATACATAGTAAGCATACGTGTAAACATATAACTATCTACGTATTTTAATACTGTATATATTATGTATATATTAAAATAAAAAATGACAAAGTATCCATACTTTTTAAAATTATAAATGCGAATGTGTGTCAGTTTGTCTTCTTTTAGGCAACAATGGAACGCTTTTTATTTGTATGAACATTGTAAATGCACCGAAAAGTGACCGACTAACTTTGACTATGTTTCATTTCGGTGCACTCGGTAGTTTCTGTAGAATATAAGGATAATTATATATTACTTGCGGCTCAGCCTCGCTTCGCTCGGGTTCGCCTCTAGACAAACAAAATCTATCCCACGGGAACCACACATTTTTCCGGGATGAAAAGCATCTAAAATATTGACCGGGGATATAGGGTACCACCATGCAAAATTTCATTTAAATCGGTCCAACAATTTCGGAGATTAGCTCGTACAAACAGACAAACAGAGAAACAATAAATTAAAAAAAAATCTGGATTTGTTCTATTTCTCTTCTTACATCCCACTGACTCGGTTTTTAGCATTTTTTTTTTCTATATACAGTCGACCTCTACAGTTTTATTATATGTATAGATATAGTTCCACTGTTACCAGAGAGACTGTGTTGCAGTTTTTAATCGAAATCTATATATACATAAAATGCTTTGTCCTGACTGACTGATCGATCAACGCCCAGCCTAAACCGCTGATCGTAGAAACGTGAAATTTGGAGGACGTATTCCTTATACAATGTAAGCATCCGCTAAGAAAGGATTTTTCGAAATTCATCCCCTAAAGGGGTAAAATAGGGGATAAAAGATTGTATGAAACTCTGTCATTCTTAACGCGAAATGCATGGAAAGTCGTATTTAGCTTTAAGATAAAAAATAAGAAATATATGTATTAGATTTTTTTCGAAATTCATCTCTTAAAAGGGTAAAAGGGGGTAATAAAGTTTATATGGACAAACAATTACTTATGATCAGAAATTCTTGAAACTTGGTATTAATACTCTTCAATACAATTAAATAAATATGTATTTTAGCATTTTTTGAAATTCATCCCATAAGGCTGTCAAATAGGGAATGAAAGTTTGTATAAAACTCTAGGTAATTGATACACGGAAAATGGTATTTACTTTTAAAATGAAAACTAAAACAATACAAATATCATTTTCTTTTTTGGAAATTCATCCCTTAAAAGGGTAAAAGGGGGTTGTGCTGTTTATATGAGGAAAAAATTGTTTATGATCAGAATTACTTGAAACTTGGTATTAATGTTCTTCAATACAATTAAATAAACATGTATTGTAGATTTTTTTTAATTCAGCCCCTAAGGGGGTAAAACTGGCGGTGAAGTTTGAGTTATTGAATATATTTAAATAGAGTAACATGGCTCAAGTTCTCTGTAGTGCACACAGTAAGTGTGGGATATAAAGTAGACAACGGAAATTATTCCGAATTCAAAGGAAAATTATGTACAACTTTTCGGCTGGCCACAGCAGTGACAACTATAACAGATCTAGAGAGCGAGAGGGAGAATCTAGCTAAAGAATAACCTGTTATCTATATCCTCCTTCTGAAGGTTGGTACATCTGCAATAAAAAAAATATCGCCTAAGCTATGTAACGGGATTACACTGTGAGTAATTCATTAAACAAAAAATTTGATATGACAACATATAAATTCAATGGAAAAGAAAACTGAGCAAATTTTTCAGTCCACGCGAGCGTAGCCGCGGGCAAAAAGCTACAGCAAGATAAGAACGGCACTTTATATATGTAACATAAAAAAAAAGGAGAAGGAGGGAGACTGTACGCTTCAGGTGTACATAGCATTGGATCTTTAAAAATAACGTAGACGTTAGCCTGTTGGTTGCTTAAAAAACCCATATAAGCCGAGTTACATGATTCTACAGTCGTAAACATTGTATGCGATTATATCATTGTAGTCTCCTCTTCTAACTTTGGAATGACGGAGTAGAAAAAAGTGCAAAAAATACAGGTAGTGGAGCTTGCTAAATACCTAAGTTGTAAATTTATTTACAGAAAACGTGCTTAACATCTTTTAAGATACTGGATATTTTGAGTTACGATCGCTAAAATTAATTTTGTTTTCCATATATCTTTAAGAAATAATAAAACATACACGAACTTATTTTTGCAAGTAATAAAGTAGGTATGTATTGCGAAAAAGTTTACTTTTTTCGTAGTTTGATCGCGGGCGAAGCCGTGGGTTCCGCTAGTGTAATATAAAGCCAGAACTAACTCAATTTAACTCGTAAACAAAGCCATTCGTCTTCAAATAAAAAATACGTTGTTACATGTGGTCTAGTAGGTAACCATTGTTCACAAACAATACTACGACTGTTGGAATTGTGACAGAATTAATGATTTTTTAAATTCGAATAGCTCTTAATTAGTATAATAATATACTGAATATGATTTTCAGACATTATTGTTATATGAACACATTGAATGGATTTATAAACAAAAGCTTGAAATTTACAGCAAATATTTCATAATAAATTGTTTCGTAATGGTATGTAGGTATTATTTTGTATTCAGCCCCTTATACCTAACGAAAGTGTTAGGTACGGGCCTCTGTTCAATACGGGGGGATCTAGCCATAGTCCACCACGCTGGCCAAGTGCGGGTTGGCGGATTTCACATATCCTTCGGTAATCTGATGGTAATTAGATATTATTACTAACGTAAAAGGGTGATTGTTTGTTTGTTATTCTTTTACGAAGCAGTGAATGTTTATGGTAGCGATATTGATATTTTATGTAGTTGGAAAATGACATAGGCCTCTTCTGGTATATATCGTGTTTCCTTGAACAGATTAGCTAAAAGAATAAAACCACATCAGTAGTTTTAAAATCTAGTTGCTATTTTAGATTAACTGCACATGAATATTAATTAAGCTAAGTTACTATATGGATACTGCATACATCTTTTCCTTAAGAGGATTATGAAGTGTCGACACGCGCCGCGAGTAGGTTTTTTAAAAAATGCTATCTGTTTCATACCGCTCGCTTTGCCAACTCGTATGGTGCGATAGAGAGAGTTGCAAATCTTAGAGGCAATTACTTACATTTCCTGTTTGAAATAATGTTTCGGGCGACAACGTTTTCACCCCCCTGCCTTGGTCTGTACGATTTTCTTTTTTTAGTAATTCAGTTTAGTTTAATTAAAAAAAAAACGCTCGAGAAAGTTTTTAAGTCAAAAATACAGATATTTAGATATGTACAACATTTCCAAAAATTATGAAAATTAGTCTATCTTTAATGGGGGGAAAAACGTTATCGCTTTTTGTATGAAAATTTACACCTTCACAATCTTCTTAAGGAAAAATCTATACATATTATAAAATTGTAACTAAGCCGAATCTGTACATTAAATATTTTTTGGAAAATCTTATTGAAATAGATATTATTATCGATACAGAGGCCGAATCTATAGTTTTTAGAATTTTTGTCTGTCTGTCTGTCTGTTACCACATCACGGGAAAACCACTGGACAGATTTTGATGAAATTTGGTATGACGATAGCTGGTTATCCGGGTCAACATATAGGGTACTTTTTACTGCGGGAAAATATCTCATGTACCATACGAACCCGAGCGGAGCGAGGGTGAGTTTCTAGTGAACTTATAAATTTTTACATCAGTTGACAATACTATAGTTCTTTAAAGAATAAATAAGTTAACCTACCTCCATAATATCTCAATCATTCTCAGACTTGTAATTTAATATCTACAAATAAACTACAATACGCAGACGAATAAGGCAAGTTTTTTGGTAATTTTCGTCATATTTATATTTAGCGAAATAAGGAAAATATAAACAAAACCTGTCAAATGGAATTTATTTCAGGCTGTCGCATTTGTCTTATTCAAATATCTAAATGACCAATGCTAAGAAAGCCGCAATCGTCGTCAGAGTAGAGAATGCCAGTCGGACAGGCTCTACCACAGAATCAACAACTTATTTAATATACCTACATACATATAACTCTGTTATGCTAACTCCCAAAATACTATCTATTTATGGTTTTCTTAGTAGATATAGTAATTTGACATAATTTGTATGGAGTTTATGTCAAATATATTTCTATCACTAGTATTATCACTCAATTTTTTTTTTCTTTTTATTAGGTATTTATTCGTGACAATGACTTTTATTTACTTTTAAAAGAATAATATAAGATAATTCAAATAATCAGCTAAACATTACTTAGTAAAAACTGTTTTTTAAACAAAAAAGCAAGTAGGTATGTAAATCTACTATAAAGAAAACTTTCATCTATTCTAAATAAAACTATCTTTTGCAATCACGGAGAAGTCTCTCCCGTGACCATGATTGCTGTAAAGCATTAGAAACGTCGGGAACCAAAAATTAAAATAAATCTACGAAAAAAACCAAAAAGATAGTTTTATTTAGAATGTGAAATATTCGCGCAAATCTAAGAAAGTAGATTTGCGCGAATTAAGATTAAGTAGATCTATGATCAATGCGATATCGGCTATCGCAGACTTTCTAGTAGAATTATTAAGGTCTATAGTTGCCATACATTGTTTCCACTTTTAATCAACTATTTAAGAAGCGCACGTAATAAACGCTGTTTTTTCCGACTTGCTAGACAATCAAACCCGTGACAGCTTAATTAAAACACACGATACAAATATAATTTATAGCTTATAGCGCTCTGGGATAATGTATCTAGTATGTTTTAGTACTATATATTATCTGTGGTTATAATATAAAAATAATAAAATCGGTTCAATTGTTTTCAGAGTTTATCTACAAACAATAAAAACAATCACTCCTTTTTATACTATATAGATAGGACCATTATAGGGTGCAGCGAAATAAAATTTTTAGTTTTTTTTTCTTAGTTTGGGGGTAGAATAGAAAAAAACTAAATTTGTTTAAACGTGTATTCGTATATTGTTTGTAAAAGTTTGCTGAAAAGAATAACCCTAAACTAATACCAATTCGACAAAGTCGAGTGGATCAAAACACTAGTCTAGAATTTCCCGCATCGCGCGTCGTCCTGCATGCTCTTATAAAAAGCAAAGACAATGTTTATGTGTACTAAATAGAAATATACAAGAACCTCAAGCGCACATGTCTATGGACTATGTCTATGGACTATATCTATGGACTATGTCTATGGACTATGTCTATGGTCTGATCCCCCTCGTATTGAACGGAGGCCCGTGCCCAGCAGTGGGACGTTAAAAGGGGCTGAATACATACAATAATTATGGACGAATTTCGACCACTAGCCGAACAATGGTCGAAATAAAATTGCAAATGCTGAGATACGACAACAAACGGTGACGTAACAATATCAAAAATGAGTCACGAGAGCGGTAGACGCATAATGCGACATCCGCTAGCCGTGCCACGAAATCCACGCACGTGAATATCTTTATCCTCATCATGTACTTAAGTTCTTAATAAGTTGATAATATTATATGAGGAAATAATTTAGAAAGTTTATTTACCATTAGTACAAGTGGGGGAAACAAAAACTGTTTATATTTTTCGATTTTTATAAAACAACAAAGGGTTTCTTCGCAATTTTGGAATAGTACCTACTTTTTTAAAGCAAATATTTGATATTTTAAAGGTACTTCGGTCCCATTTCTCTATACTGTCTTTAACCTGAAACGTTTATAGCTGTATAATAACTTTTGAGACGTCTAAAACTGTAGTCTCTCCTGTAACTACGTGACAATGTTTAGTTCGCTGTAAAGCATTCGAAACGTAGGAACAAAAATCAAAATAAATCTACAGAAAAATACGAAAAGATAGTTTTATTCAAAATATTGCAATAGACTGATATCCCGTTATAAAAGTAGCGTAAAGCAGTATTTTTAAGCCTTTAAAGTACTCTTAGAACTAAATATCATATCAATCTGTTACTTCGTTGTTGTTTAAAAGAAAAACGAACCAATCAAAATATCATAATTCCGTTTTCCAATTTTAGTAAGGACATTTTAGTAAGTAGTTTTATTGGTAGAAAATGTCTGTAAGACAGTAAGTCATTCCCTTTTTTTTCCATTTTCTTCTATTACTGTGACATATGGCACTTTTCCTCACAACCTCTCCCCAATAAAAGGAGCTTAACGAGTTTTCACGCATTAACTGCCTGCCTTACGTTACATTCTTGTGCCTTCATTCCGTAGGTACATTTTTCATTATTTTCATGCAAAAGTTATCTTAAAACTGTCACCAATTGTGTTTAGGTAATTATTCTAATTAAAATAAATATACAATAATGTAAATGAACCTTAAATGCAATTCTTAAAGTTGTTTTCACAAAAAAAAAAATTAAAAACGCGCTCAAATGTTCAAATGAGCGCTCATACGGTGAGGACATTTTTTGTCGCTGTTTGTGTATCTAGTACTTTTTTGATCGATGCAAACAAAATACATATACCCTCCTTAATGAAAACATGAAGAAACCTGGAAAGATGTAATTATGCTTTAAATAAAGTTGACAAAAACTTATGTTATAAAAGGTCAACGGACGAACATGTCACGATGTGTTTAATTAAGGTTAATTGAGACAATCGCTTCCACATAAACGGAGCTATTCATGATGAAGGTCATATTATATGTACATATGTACTAGTGTTTTGGTTAATTATCTAGAACGTGACATGACATAAGATATGGGTATCGTCTTCAAATCTTACTTATTGATATCACTATCAGACTGAGACCTAAAGCGACAACAACAGTTAGTACAGAAACAAGCAGTTTTTCATCAATTACATTAGCAAAAAATTTCAAATGTTACATAAATATATCTATTACAATTTTGGTGAATAACAAAAAAATCATTCTCTGGTTTTCTTTTGTATTTGTATCTTATAAACAGCCAAAAACTTAAGCAAACTCGCAACCCCTATAAGTAATTCCATCATCTGTTCGTAATATGAGAGCGATTGGCCTGAGCGACAATGCCATTATATTACGGTTAGCTTGACCGTGTAATTTCGCCCCAGGCATCATTTGACCTATCGACGGATACACCGATACAACATTACTTTGATCATATAAGATCCAAAAAGATACGATGAGAAGAATAATAATATTATTAAGCAAATTCTAATGGTACTAGTGATTAAGTTTCTAAAATCGCTATCTTGTAGGTAAAAGATTGGGTAAGATTTTTTTGACTTAACACACAAGAGATTTCGTGGGCGATAGTAAATGTATGTATGTATTCAGCCCTTTTTAACGTCCCACTGCTGGGCACGGGTCTCCCTTCAATACGAGGGGGATCAGGCTATAGTCCACCACGCTGGCCAAGTGCGGGTTGGCGGACTTCACATGTCTTTCGAAAACTTGCTAGGTTTTTTCAGACGTGCAGGTTTCCTCACGATGTTTTCCTTCGCCATAAGATAAGTGGTAATCATGTTAGAAATGATTCGAGGAGGACAGAGGAGACAGACCCACATGATGACATGACAGAGGAGCGAGACCCAGGATTTGGACTCGCTTCACTAGGTTACCCAAGCGAGCGCGTTACCACTGTGTAGCTAGCGTTGTGGATAGACTAGTTATCCCCAGCAAAAATAATAACCAAAAACGATCTTCGATTTTAACGATCGATTGATTTAATAATACTGAAGTAATAGTCCAAGTGTTCTCTTTCGATTAAAACAAGCTAGGCTCATAAATGTCTGAGAAAAATTAATTCTGATATATTTAATTAGGTAATTATGTATGTTTAATTTATAATTCCTTTAAGAATTTCCAAGAGTTTTAGTGCTTTCCAAGAATCTTCAATAGATAATTTATTACGGCAAGTTCGCTAAGTATTAAAGTTTGTACGGGCAAGCAAAAAAGTTGTGATCGAGCAACAAATTATCAACGCTTGGATAACTTAAATGCAATCTACTGGAAGACTTCTTGCCGTGCCACAAAGCAAAGACTACATAAGATATTTATAACATCCTAAATGTTTCATTAAAGATTCAGATTTTTGGTAAATCGTGGTTTTAAATTTTAATATAAATTGCGCCTTAATCTTAACGATATCTAATTCTTAATACCTTCAAAGTTCGAAAGACCATAAGCTTCTTCAACTTTATAATATTATAGTGAAATGAACTTAAATGTTTTTAATTTATCACTTTTGTAGTTAAAAAAATAGAACCTAAACTTGTTGTTTGATAATAAGTAAAAAATAACTCGAAAAAATTGTTTGTAAAATTCAATAGATATTAATTTCTGTTAAATATTTTCTCAGGTCGCAGATAAAAGTTCAATGAATTGACTAATTTAGGTAAAAAAATAGAACTATATTTTTATTACATCATTAGATCGTGAAAGATGTTCGATATAATAATATAAACTTTGAATAGGTTTTTATAAAATTTAAATAGAACGTGTCTGTGTACGTATTTCATCCCGTATGTAACAACACTCTGTAAAAGGAAAGCAGCTAACTTCATCATGTCGCTTTTTGGCTGTCGGTGTGCGCGCGCATCGTAAAAATGTTACTCTTATATTTTTTTCCAAACGTGCCAAAAGGAGTATAACTTCAAAATTCCACTAATATTATATTTTCGCGTGTTTGAGATTCAGTTTGGAGATTTTCAGATTAACACATAATAAGCTACTTTTTATCGACACGTATTATATGAGCGGAGCAAGGATTGAAATTGTTTGAAATCTATTCATACATATAATAAAATTCTAACTGAGTCGAATCTGTACATTAAATATTTTATGGAAAATCTTATTGAAATAGTCATTATTTTCGATACAGACTGCCTGCCTGTCTGGGAACGCAACACAAGAAAACTACCGGACAGATTTTGATGAAATTTGATACGATGATAGGTGGTTATCTTGGTCAACATAATATAGGATACTTTTTATTGCAAAAAAATATTTCATCTCTAAAAAATCTATACTAACCGTTAAAACGTATCTAGGGGCGGATCCAAGCGGAGCGAGGGTGAGTCGCTAGTAGTAAATAAATACATCATACACTAATCCAAATAAACACTCTAAAAATTATGCTATTTTTTTACTTGCAATATCAGAAGCTGTCTAGCACAGTGCTATTTCCATAATATTTTAGAATTAAATAAGTATGGATCAAGTGTCTACTAATTTATCATGCCCCTATCCCTGCTAAAAAAAAAGAACAAACAATAGAGCTTATTATCAAGATTCAGACGCCAATAGAAAAAAAAGGAGCCGTTATTTAGTATGTAGTGCCAGCTGCACTATATGAGCATGCCTATAGAGAACCTAAATTACTTTTTTAATTACTTTGCATATTGTACAGAGTTTTAGATTAGAAAAACTATTTGAACCTAGAAAAAAGTGTTATTAAGGTCTTAACAATGCGAGGGTAAAATGATATTTGGTTTATTAAGTAATATATTACACAAAGCTCTGATATGATAATGATATCAATATAAATAATATTCTTGTTTGCTAAACTATAACTTTAGTACCTGGGCGACCGAGCTTCACTCGGAGTTTTTGGCCAAAGAACAATTTTATCTTTAAAAAAAAAAAAACAAAAAACTTCAATAAATACAAAAAAAAACGTAAGAAATTATCGACCATATTTTGCGTGAAATTCTACGAAAGAAAACAGCATGAAAACTCGAAAACAGGCGTTTTCCCAGACATAAGGTTATTTTCGTCGATTTTTCGCCCCCGAAAACCCCCACATGCCAAATTTCAGCGAAATCGTTAGAACCGTTTGCGAGATCGCCGTTATAAATAAATAAATATACAAGAATTGCTCGCTTACTTCCCTAGGCCCCTGTCTAACTATACCCAGGTGTCTATTGAATCCCCACGCAGTGACGCTATTATTCTTTCGACGTTAAATCAAATTGTTATCCTTAGTAGGTACCATTAGGTTTAGGTAAAGTATTTTGGTACTTAAAAGAAGCAATTAATCCACAAAGAGAATGAATATTTCTTTCGATAGTACACCTTAATATGTTTAGAAAGCCTTATTAAATTTTTGTACTGAATAAATGAAACAATTAAAAAATTTTATTCCGTTATAAGCCTATTTTCTTCAAAGAATACCGTCCAAGTCTGCAAAAGACAGGGCATATCTTTTATAATGTCCCTCCCTTGACGGTCGAAGAAGTACAACAAAAATTCTCAAAGAAATATCTAGTTAGAGTTTTCATAAACTCGATCAATATTATTATAGTAATATTATTTTCGGTTCATTGTATCCAACAAACTTTTTAGTTTCCACGCAAGTAGAATACCAATGTCAAGCCATTTCAGAGCCGGAAGAGACAAACCACAAAGAAAAAGTCGAGATAAAAAGAAAAATGATCATGGTGGGCCTGATAAATTTGAATTTTATGTTTTTGCATAGAGATAACGTACTGGGATAATGAACGAAACTGACGGCGATACTTCTTTTTAATCGTTTTATTTTAACTTTAACTAGTGGCTCACCCTCGCTTCGCTTGGGTTCGTCCCTAGATACGTTATAACTATATATTATACTTTGCTCCCTTGGATAGTAGCATGATGATATATAGCCTATAGCCTTCCTCAAACGGGCTACTAAAGCAAAAAGTATTTTTCAAATCGGATTAATAGTTCCTGATATTAGCGTGTTCAAACAAACAAAGAAACTTTGCCTCTTTATAATATTATAGATAAATTAGTAGGTACGTGATACATTGATTTTATTACAGTTGCAGCGATAGATTTTTCTTTATTTCACAGCTTCTGTGCAATACAATCTCATATAGAGCTGGAGGTTACGACTGTTATTGAAGTGGTGAAAACTGTATCGATTTTGAAGCTGTATTTGCCAAGTACGTTTGAGCGTATTTAATTAACTCTTACAAACTCAATAGTACTTAGATCGTGAACCAGGAAAATAAATAATACATTTAATAGAATAACTTGTGATATTTTTGCACAATTCGTTAACAATTGAGCTCTATTCTCCGAAACATAAAACCAGTTGCATCGGGACACCGCATGTTAGGTGACGATATCCAATCTCGTGCTTTATTTTTACCAGTCAGAGCAAAACGTACAAAAAACATCCCGTGTAGGAATACAACCTACAACCTTTGATTAGAATGGCACACATGACCCACTGCATTCTATCGGTCACGAAATCGCCTCTTACAAATTACATATTACAGATATTAAAACCATCAATTTTATTCTCGAACCATAGACTATGGTTATCTAGACTTCTTTAGATTTAATGACATAGATTAATGTGCCCATCAACGATGTTCGAAATCATTAACTGCGAAGTAGGTACTCGTTTTCTTTTCGAACGTTTGGTAATATTTTTCCATAGTTACAAAAAATCCTTTTTTATTTTATTGAGAAAGTGAATAAACTCTTTACACATTTTAATCTTTTTATTTTAGAACTAGCGACTTACCCTCGCTTCGCTCGGGTGCATCCCTAGGTGCATTTTAATCTTTTTGACCGAAACCCTAATACTTTTTCTAAAATAAAAGTAGTCTAAGTTACTCCATATAATATCAGCTATCTGCCAGTGAAAATCCCGTTAAAATTGGTCCAGCCGTTTCGGAAATTAGCCGGAACAAACAGACAGACAAATATTTTAAAAATTGTGTTTTTCTTATGAGTACTTTATTGAGAGCTTTAATTATAATATTTACAAGAAATATTTTAGTTCTTATTAAAGATACTTTTGGGGTATGATATAATATAATATATTTTAATCGGAAATCCGAAAATTAATCATTGATCAGATCATCTCAGACTACCGTAAAGTTATATAATGGAGTCGATACTTGGTTATTCAATATTTTTATTTCAAAAAAGGTAAAAAGGTATCCCGTATCATTGTTTGTAAGCTCGAGGCTAGTATGAAATAGATTTCGTTATTGGATATGATACGAAACCTCCCGTACGTGGTCGGAATGCGATTGATGCGCAGAACGCGGTGGGAATGGTTGTACCTGACTCAAACCCATTGTTATATTCATGTTCATACCTTAATATACTTTTGCAATTTCTTTAATCTAGTCAAGGTTTAGCACTGTTATTAAAACAATATTACCTATTGTTGCTTGCATACAAAAACTATTCTAATAGATTTTATCTTTTTATACTTTTATTTTATTGTATAAAAAATGGTAATGTTAAAAAAAATACCAATAATATAATATGTAGGCGAATAATAATCGGAAAACGTAATAATTGTTATTAACCCGTTGAGAATCGCGGGCACGTCGGCGTGTCAGTTAAGAATTAAGTTTCAGTTTCTTAGACAGTTTCTTAAGAATTATCCATAATTTCTTAGAAATAATCCAGGAGGTGTTAAAAATATTGTTATTAGAAGAAATACACATAGTAGAGAAGAAATAAATCTATGAATTTTATGTACATTAACTCTTCAGCTTGGCTTGGCGTTACAAGTATAAAATAACCTGTCTCTGTCATTCAAGTTCTCTATTGATATATTCTGGAAATTAGCAGATATTAAAAAGATTGACCAACAAAAAAAAATAGAAAGATTGATTAAGCCTACTGTACATATAAGCATTTATCCAGACTTATTTCAACACTTATCCCAAATTATATTATTAATGTAATATTATAATAAATTACATTTAATAACTTCATATGTTATTTGAGAACTTGCTAGGTTCTTTCAGACATTGAGGTTTTCACACAATGTTTTCCTTCATCATTAAGACAAGTGGTAATCATGTTCGAAATGATTCACAGATGAAAATATCAGTGGTGCAAGACCCCGAATTTGAACCCGCTTCACTCGGTTTTACAAGCGAGAGAGTTACCACCGGGCTTAGATACTTACATAAATTATCATAGACATGAATCAGTATTACTTTATGACGCATGACAAATAATTTTATAAAAATAAAGAGTTAATATTCCCATATTTTTGTTAAATTTTTCATATATTTTGGTTGCTTTCCATTTCATCGCTTTGTACAAAGAAATACTAAAAGTAATCTAAATAGTAATATAAAAAAAAATGTAGATTTTCATAATAAATAATTTAAGTTATTAGGCAATGTTTTTAAGTATAAGTCATCTTTGTAAACATTTAAATATATATATATATATATATATATATATATTATTTGAACAATCCCTATTCGATCAATTATAAAACTTTCCAAGTTTGACACTATCGAGTTAAGAAGTTAGGAAAACAAGGTCATAATAATCATTTCATTATAACTGAACAACTTATTAAGGAACTTGTGACTAGACTAGTGTTCAGGATGTCCTACAAATATTATCTGGTTTTTGATGATAAAATATTATAAGCGCTAACCGTGAGAAATTTTAGAATAATCATAATTTTTATCTAAATGTTTTCATATGTTAATATTATTTTTTGATTAGCTATTTATCATTTATCTTGCATGGATTTAAATGACCTTGATATTAATTTGATAATAATCATGCCTATTTGAATTAAAGTCTGGCACTAAACAGATTAATCACATAGTATAATACAAATAGTAATTGTTATTTGTACATTCTGGTATATGAAAACACTTTTCTCTTATTTTTCGCTTATGAATGTAAGTTTTCAAATATTGAGATCAGTTTAGTGATTAGTGTAAACAGTAAAAATTGTTTTCTAAATTAAATGATAGTGAAAATGATACAAAACTTTAGCACTATTTCATTTTAAATAAACAAATAGGTATGTATAAACAGAAATTTACTTTATTTGATATGCAGAACATTTTCAGGTTATGAAACTACTGAAGATAGTAAGCTTGTTTGTTTAAATTATAATTCCAACATAGGCCGATTGTATGGGTAAATAAATACACATAAGGAAAATCTAAATACATATTTAAATTGATATCAAATTACTCACACAACCATGCCATAAGCTCCTTCCCCAATGTACTGGAGGTTCTTGTACCTAGGGCCCACTTCAAACACCTGGCCTCGTACAATTTCGGCATTAGGATTATTGGTACAAGTGGCTGCAGCAGCTTCGGCCATTGCGATGCACAAAAAATAGGGAAACCACTTAACCACAGATCAAATGTTTACAGTATGTTCCTGTCACTGTATTTCGAATTCCAAAACCCGATATATCATAGATCACCAAGTATAATCCAGGTAGTGAGCATCAATTCACAATATCTAACCAATGATAAACCAAAACAAACTGCTATATCCGACCTACATTATCCACTTGCAAAGCAATTCGCTTATCATTCTCGTTTAACTGTTCGCCCGACTTTCTTGGACACTCCCGTACGGACACAGTACCGTTACAAAATTGGATAAGATAAATCTATCCGTCTTTGTTACGCGCAGTCTGCATAAAGCGTTCGAATACTCGCACTATATCACAACTTAATAATATTGTTACTTACTTGAATTTTGTATTTATTATTAAAATATATATGTACGTTTAATAAATATTGTGAAAAAAATTATAACTTAATAGTGGCATAAATTATTTAAAAATTATGCTTTACAAATATTTTTCTAATTAGTAAAGTTTATAATCTGTGTAGATAAATTATTATTGAATGTCGTACGTGTAGTCTTCTTAATCTGTGGGCCTACGTCTTACATCTGTCATTTATTAGACGCTTACGTCACTTTACCATTTGTTATTTTTAATGAATTTGATTTCAAAAATATTATAAGTGATTTATGATTTAAACTTTAATAAATATTCTCTTTTAAGTAAATATTCATAAATGTATCTATGCCCATGGAAAATATACTGTCATTAAAAAGGTAGTGATAAGTGACCTCGTCCTCTTAATTTGAAGGACTGTCGTGGTGCGTACAATTTGTTTAGGCATGTCGGTTTGGTCGGCTAGTACTATCGGCAATAATCATCACTACGGGCATTCAAATAGTCGTTACAGTCAATCCAATAGCTGGTGTCCGAATCCGTCTAAGGTATGATATTGTTATCATTATTGAATCAAGCGTTTGTTACGATATTTTTTTATTCATACAATTTTATAAAAATAAGTATTGTTAAACATGAGCAATTCAAACAAATGTCTAATTTAAAATATATATTTTTGTTTTAATAAATTTTATATTGCACTTTTACCACTTCAAATGCAAACATGCCAATTTTATGAAACACTGCATGAAGTTATTTAATTCAAGTTAATAATTTAACTTTTTTCTTAGTGGAACTGATGACAGGTCTTTAATGACATCTTAAATATTCGGTATATCCTGCACATCCGGAGAAGCTCAACTGTTTTGTTTTTAATGTGAGTTTGCTTAACAGTTAACGTTAAATGGGCAAAAGGGCTTATGTCATATGGTTCCATTAGCTTCCATAAAATTAAAATTCTTATTTTCTTACATACTAGATAAACTTTCCTTTACATGCTTATTGTGCTGAGGTGTGTTGTATTAGTTAAATAATGCTTATGTTAAGCTTCATGTAAAATACTAAAATATTTTATCATATTGTATTTTGTAATTAATTTTCTATCATATAGGTATATTTAACATATTATTCAATTATTTACAAAATATTTTAATTAATATCATAATATATTAACTATTTATATTTATATTGTTATAACTATTTAGAAATATACATAAATCCTACTATTATTATAAATGTAAAAGTTTGTTAGGATGGATGTTTGTTACTCTTTAACACCAGAACAGCTGAATGGATTTGAATGAAATTTGGCACAGAAATAGATTATAATCTGGAATAGCACAAAGGTTACTTTTTATCCAGGAAAAATGTAGTTTCTGTGGTATAGATTTGTATTTGTCTAAGGACGAACCCAAAAAGAAGTGAGAGTGAGTCACTAGTATTTAATAAATTAGCTAAATAAATAGGTACTTCCCCATTTTTTTTTTTCTTTTTAATTTTTCAGAACAATGCATTTTTAATGATTGCTATGCATTGTAAATTAAATTTACATTTTAACTAATTACCTTGAATAAATTGATACAACATTTTTCATTTCTAAACACCATTATTGAAATAATTACTAATAATAGCTTTTTTACTAACACTAGTATATTGCAAATAAGTTTTTCTTTTTCCTGTGAACTGTAGATTACAATTTTAATTAGAAATACATTATAAATTAGTTTTTTTTTTTTTATACAAATTATTTAATGTTTTTTAATAGACATAATATGCCTAGCCATAGGCATACAAGTTTGCTGCTGCTTATGTGCTTATATGTGTAGTATCAAGTATGCATGCATGCCAAGAGAAGTAATTTAAATTTAGAAGATTATGGTTTAGTTAGATTTCATTCTTTTTATTCTAAAGCCAAAGTGTGCCTCTAATTACAACTCAATGCGGCTTTACCATATTTCGAAGTAAACTGATACAATAATGAACTGAAATATAGTATAAGGAAATGATATTATTATGTTAGTAATCGCTAACTTGTTCCTTCTGATAAAGGACATATGCATATGCATACATATGAGAGAAATATTGTAACAAAATATATTAATTAAACAGTCTTTATATCCCTATGAAAATATAAAAATCGTTCAAGTGCGAGTCGGACGCGCACACGAAGGGTTCCGATAATCGATTTTTTTTAATTTGTACGGTGGCCATTTTCAAATTCGCCATCTTGGTTTTTTATTACTTCTTGTTATAGTGACAATATAAATACACACTCTGTAAAAATTTCAAATCTCTACCTATAACGGTTCAGGAGATACAACTCGCTGTAAGACAGACGGACTGACAGCGGAGGCTTAGTAATAGGATCCCATTGGCACCCTTCGGTTACGGAACTCATTGTAACAAATAAAAGATTTGTAATCTTGAAAAATTCTTTTTTAAAGATTAAAAATCTTTTATTCATTACAATGTAGATGTTTTCTTTTAGCACAACTGCGTGATGTCAGGTGATACGCCAATACAGTCGGGAGACGCGTTACACACTCCCGCATACTTGTCATGGCGGAAGCTTCAACTCAGTCGTGCCAAATTAAAGGCTTCCAGTAAAACTTCCGCTCTTCTCTCTGGCTTCGCTATGGTATGTTTTATTTTAATATTACATTTCAAATAACTTCACTTGCACAAGAAAGTTTAGACAAAATTATACAAACTTCTTTTGTTGATTTGCATGTTTTAAACATTTAAATTAAATATTTCATGCAAGGGCCACTTGGGTGTTTTAGGGCCTATGCACACGACGACTTTATAACGCGCTTTCGACAGCTTGTCAGTATTGATACGAACGCAAGTAATATACATATTTTTTTAAATTAACAGTCCACAATATGTGACGAATATTGGACAAAGTTCGAGATAAGCGTGTCGTTGGCTCGTTTATGAAACGTAGTTTGCATAAGCTCTTAAACCAGTGGTTTACTATGAAACTTGTCCTAGCAATTCTTGTTTTTTACTGAAATAGTATAAAATTATTCCAATTTGCAAAAAACTATTTGATGGATTTTGATGTACATACATTTTCTATTACTATAATAGAGTACAAGAGTCCACTCAGTCCCCAGACATTCGATATGCTTTTCAAGTGGACTCCAGCTCTGCCATTTTCTCTGAATTTAGTCAACCTTATCCCCCAAGTCTCATTTTTCTTTATTAATTTAAAAGTATAAATTGTAACATGTATAACCTTTTATCTCAAAGAATAAATAAAGGTAAAAAATAAACAATCTTTAACAAAGAAAAATAAAAATAATGAACAGCGAATGTCACGTTTTCTTAGATCACTCCACCACCTTCCTTATCATATGTCGTCATGCTAAGAAATAACCCCCCACCCTCCCTGTTTGCGAACGTAACTTATAAATGGCGCCTTATACTTAAAATAAATTTACTGAAGTGAAAATCAATCTCACAGGTAGCAATGGTTGAGGTACAATTGAATCCACCAAATCAGACCAAAGTTCCGCCGGCCATGCTCGTCGCATTCACTGTATGTACCACACTATTAGTTGCTGTACACATGTTGGCTCTCATGATAAGTACTTGCATACTACCTAACATAGAAGCTGTTGGGAATCTCCACAGTATATCACTAGTCCATGAATCTCCACACGAAAGACTACACTGGTATATAGAGATAGCTTGGGCCTTCTCCACTCTGTTAGGCCTCATTTTATTCCTCGTAGAAATAGCGATTTTGTGCTGGGTCAAGTTCTATGACCTAAGCGAAACGGCCGCCTGGTCGGCCTGCGTTGTTTTAATACCGGTAATGATAATATTTCTAGCGTTCGCTATACATTTTTATATGTCTCTGGCGACGCATAAATACGAAGTGACCGTCACGGGTATAAAGGAGTTAGAGTTGCTCAAAGAACAAATAGAAATGGGCGATCACGACTCCCGTATGAATAATCTTACGCTTTTAGACCAGAGGGTGGTATGATAGCCTTACACGTTTGTTTTTTTTTTTATTGGATTGTTATATTTGTGTATATAGTTAGTTAAGATTTTTATACTTGATAATAAATAATTGTGGGTTTTAAATATTATTTCCATGCATAGTTATCGATAATGTATAATGGGACGGCATTCCGCAAAACTAATTTGTTATAACAATTAGCCGTTTGTTTATACTTTTGAATAATGCAATATGACCTAATTATATTGCTTATTAAAGTACTTATTTTGTTTGTACTTATTGCGTGAAAGCACCCTAACTATAGGAGGACGTTAAATGTTCGATGTTTGAATATTACGTCTCTAATTATTTACATGTCATCCGAATCTCTATAGAAAAATATAATTTCACTTCTGTATTTTAATATTTGTAGTTTATGATAATATATCAATTGTAAGAACAATAGTTATTTGGTTTTTTAATTAAAGTAACCGCAAAAGTGACATTAAAATCTCTTTACTTCTGTAAACTTCTTTTATTGGTTGACTGATTTGAGCTCAATACCTGTTACTTATTTTGATTAGGTATTCATATTTTATTATCCTATATGTTGACCCGGATAACCAGCTATCATCATACCAAATTTCATCAAAATCTGTCCAGTGGTTTTCTCGTGATGCGTTCCCAGACAGACAGACAAACAATAATTCTAAAAATTATAGATTCGGGCTCTATATAATAAGGACTATTTCAATAAGATTTTCCAAAAAATATTCGACTCTTTTTATTATATGTATAGATAATAAACAAATTGATAAATTTAATTCAATTGCTCAAAAGCGGCTTTTTTCACTTTGGTGTATTGTTTATGTATTAGCGAAAATATTGCTTTAGTTTTAAGTTCACAATAATCAGTAATAATGCAAATGTTGCCGTTATTTAGGTCGTGACCAAGAAAATATAAACTTACTATTCAGTATCTGTTATCACCATTGTTCATTCGGGCAATACAACGTTGTATAAAATTAGTAGGTACTTGAAAATGTATCTATAGAAAATGTAGACAAATTGACGCAGCATGTTCAGTCGCTTAATTTGCAATTCTGCCGTCATAAGAAAGAAGGCCGTAACTTCGTCAAAGACGATTTCGAGATATTTGAAGTTTTGTTTTACTACTACATCAAAATTACTACTAGTTTTGACGTAGTTACGATTAAAATGGTTATATATCTCCGGATTCATAAGACTTAGAGGTTTATGAGTAAGACTATCAAGTAGCATTGTTTTTGCTGATTCCGAATCTGCCTAGTCATTTTTGACCAAATTGTTAGTTACGGCCGTCTTTCTTGTGACGGCAGAATTATAATGCGAGGTATCATAAAGAATGTGTTACAACCTCTAAATTTCTTCAAGTAAAACATTTAAAACGAATTTATTTAGCTAAGTAAAAATGATATTGTAAAAAGACAATGACAACCTTCAAAAATATCACAACTGGTACTTATATTTTTTTTTAAATAATTAATGTTCGTAATAAAACTTAGAAAAGGAGACGATATAATACAGGCTCGCTAACTGCGCCACACAGACGCAAATATTAGAACGTTCATCACACGTCTGCACAGCTATTGTTTTATTATTCAAATGAATGTCTCATACCGACGTTATTGTCGTTTTCATAATCATAAATCGCATTCTGGAATCTTAATAATTAAATGACGTACAATATTATGAATATTTGACGACACGTTTGGCTGAGTTTGTAGTGACCCTATGCTGTGCCAGCGGTCGCGGGTTCGAGTCCCGCTGGGGGCGTTCATTTGTGTGATGAGCATGAATGTTTGTACTCCAGTCATGGTTATTTTTATCTATAATATATATGTATTTAAAGTTATATATGTGTAGTTTATCAACTATCCGGTATCCATAATACAAGCCGCATAGCTTATCATGGAACTAGATGGTGCTGTGTGTTAAATTGTCCCAACATATTTATATTTATATTATGTTTATATTGTGAATATTGTATAATGATTGTAGCTAATTAGGAATCGAGTTCATCATAGCATGATTTCGTGATGTGGACGTTGATTAAATTGGTTTTAGGGTTCCATACATGAAGGGTCGAAACGAGCTCCTATTAGGCATTTAACCGATATTTAAATGTAATAAACTAATTTCTAACAACACTTTCTGCGTGTGTTTTAGCTTTTACAAGTAGTAACCGCCATTTTGCTAAAACCATATTCTACGGAGAGTTCAAACTAAATTGACTACCTAATTATGGATACTATAAAAATATTTTTAGTACAATTTCATAGAACTTTCTTTGTTGTAAAAGATAGTTTTTTTTTTTAAATTAAAATTTGCCTCGTTGTTTTCATTTAATACCTACGCGCTCAATTGGAAAAAAATAAACAAAAGTTGTAGCTTTGGATTTTGCTCGATCTAAAACGGATATGCTGATTGTGATATTTAAAATTATAATGTTTTATTTTTATTATCCATTCAATATTACCTAGAAATCTTATTTATTTACCTATAAGCTATAGGCCGGTAGTAAAATGTTATGTACTTTTGATTCGAAATATTTTACTACTAGCGACTCACCTCGCTTCACTTCGGGTCGTTCCTAGACAAAAACAAATCTATCCCACGGGAACCGTACGTTTTCCCGGGATAGATAGCCTTCCTCAGTTAACGGGCTATCTAATGCAAAAATATTTTTTCAAATCGTATTAGTAGTTCCTGAGATTAGCGCGTTCAACCAACCAAACAAACAAACTCTTCAGCTTTATAATATTAAGTATAGATTGCCTAGGACGATAAAAATAATACGGTATCAATAATGTATAATGTTTGGTGATTTCATTGAAATGTTTTAATTCCGCATTAGATACTTTGCCATTAGTCCAAGGAAATGCGAACGACCTTCTTATATATCCTGTCTATTTAATGCAGTTCAATGCTAATCATACAGTTATTTCTACTACTTATCTACTTAAAATATGTAAAAATTTAACAGATACTACTTATTTATAAATTTTATTATTTATTTTATATTTCCAGTTTAGAACCTATTAGTAGGAGATCCAGATCTATGTGGTGGACCCCTCACGCTTTCTCCATGCGCAATATATTTTTTAAAAAATAAAACATATTATAATAATATAAACACAACCCATGGGGGTTTTCACAAAAATTTACTTCAGGCTATTTTTTTTTTTTATATATTTTTTTTAAGTATAAGAAGTATTCCTGTGACAACTTAGTATCGATCGAAAGTAAACTTGTAGAAAATGTCAGCATACGGTTGGCGGCCTTTTTCGAATCCACATTACCTGACATCCAGGTATAAACAGATAAATTGAATTACCCAGTTAATTGCTCGTATCGGATCGTTTTACTCGGAATTCGGAACCAACCAAGCATTAAAATGTAGCTAATTTTATTACTTTATTGATATAGGGTTCTTATACCAAAATATCTCCAGGCTAGATGTTTTTTAATTAAAAATAGCCCGGAGCAAAATTATGGTTTAAATTTATGGTATTTAAGGTTGTTTTATGATTATGTATATGTTTTATGATTTAAAAAATACATTTCGTCTGAAAAAAGTATTACGAGCTCACCACATAGATCGGGATCTTAGACTATATTTATAATAATTAAATGCAAAAATATCTATGTTTGATTGCCGTTAACGACGGAACCAATTTTTACAAAAAAAATGTTTTATACCTTGTTTTACACTCTTAGGTATTGATACAGAGAATTTGTACGTAAGTAATATAGAAAATTGATTGGGTATTTGTAAGTGAAAGTAAATATGTACTTTTAAAAAAATGTTCCTGGACGATGTTGGGAGGCACTTTATTTAAATAAAATAGGCGATTTATGTTCTATTATGATTTTGTTAATTAAAATTTTCAAATTTAAATGAATAATGAACGGTTTTTTAGCAATCCTCAATGTTATTTAAACAAGAGAAATAAAATAATACTTTCTTAGATTTACGCGAATATTTGACATTTTAACGAAAACTATCTTTTCGGATTATTTCGCAGCTTTATTTAGATTTTTTGGTTCCTGACGCTTCGAGTGCCTTACAGCAATTATGATCACGGGAGAGACTAAGGTTTTAAACATCTCAAAGGCAGTATATAGTTGTTACAGACAGCCTACCAAAAATCAAAATAAATCGTCGAAAAAATCCGAAAAGATAGTTTGATTAAAAAAGAGAAATAACACTTTGATATGTTTATACTTAAAGAAAAGTCTTCAATGTGCAGATTTAATAAAATTATAATTGTACTAGTTACTTAAGTAATCCGATAAATAATTAATTACTGTGATATGATTATGACATAGTAATAAAATTCTGTTTAATATCTTTATATAAGGTTTAATATATGTCAAATAAAGATATTATAAACGATGTGGTTATGATCTGAAATTTCACAATAAACCTTACATTTTATCAATGCAGTGTTTTAAATTTTTATCCACTTCCCCTATTCTTTGTTTCAGCCAAAATTCACTTTCGTCAAGGATTTTTCTTGAATTCCGTAAAGTTTCCTGAATATAAAATGCAAAGTATTAAACTATCGCACTAATATTATAAATGCGAAATGCGAAAGTTTTTATGTTTGTTACTTCTTCAACGCTGGAATGGCTGGATGATATTTAGTAGGCACGCCTATAAGCCACAGAGCAAAGAATTGGAAGTGAATGATATTTAATATACAGGCTTTCAGATAGACTGTGACCTGGACCTGGACCTTCTGTTAGTAATAAAATTTGCCAAAAGGTGACGCTGCCTGTATTTATAAGTACAAAAGGCACCTAGGGACGCACACGAGAGAAGCAAGGGAAAGAAAAAAAAATATGTTGGGACAGCACATCACCATCTAGTTCCATGGTAAGCTACGGGGTGGGTGTTATGGATACCAGATAGTTGGTACACTACACATGTATAACTTTAAATACATAAATATATATAAACACCCATGATTGGAGTACAAACATTCGTGCTTATCAAACGAATGTCCCCAGCGGGACATGAACCCGCGACCGCTGGCACTACAAACTGAGCCAAACGTGTCGTCGAGTCAATAGTTCTTGCATAAATATGAAGAATTGTTGGCCGTTATGGTGGTTAATTTTTTATTTTGTAGTTAATTAGACAGTCCACTGAAAGGGGTTCGATTCCTTTACGGATCAAATTGCAATAACGATATATAAACATAGCTACTAATCGAAACAAGATAAGATATAAAGTAGTGTGTTACATACGTAGTGCTGAAAAGCAGTAAATCAACACGATGATAAGTAATAGGTACTTCCATTTATTTCACAAGAGTATCTATATTATTTATTGCGAAGTAAACAGCGTGAAGTGGGATAATAACAAAACAAACGTCACTACATATTATAATTATTAATTTGTATTTGTTCGAGCTAATCTCAGAAACTACTGTACGGAATTACTTTAACATTGAATTACATACCCACGGTTTCAGTTATAGAAAGAGGGATTCTGCAGAAAGGTTATAATTATAAAAATACTAGCGACTCACCCTCGTTTCGCTCGGGTTCGTCCCTAGGTTGGTTCCCCGTACAAACTTTCATCCCCATTTTCACCCCTTCAAGGGATGATTTCTGGGATAAAAAGTATCATATGTCCTTCCCAGGGTCTCAAACTATCTTCTTCCAAATTTCATCTAAATCAGTTCAGTAGATCCAGAGATTACCCCCTACAACCTCACGAACTCACAAACTTAATAATATTAGTATAGACTATAGATGTGTTGCTAAAATACGCTATCAAAATAATGCCATTTCTGTATTGAGACAAAAAAATCGCCCTTTCTGAAAACTCCCTTAATATAGTAAATCTTCGCATTTTGTAAATGAAGGGCTTAGAAGGGCCCTAGGAACCCAGTAAATGGGTCACTAGTAAATATTAAGCATATATGTACGTAGGTACATGTATATACCTATTTATAGAAAATTACCATAGGAATTGGATATTCTGTGGGTAGATCGCAAAACTGCCGTATGATGATGTCTGACATCTTAGATCGCACACACACCCCTCGCACCCAACAGCCCTCCTGTAACTGACCGGTGTGCATGTGGTAGAAGCGACCCAAGCCATGTCTCAGATCATCTTCCCAGTGGCCTTCATAGCGATTACCATTTACTATGTCGAATCACAGTGGAAAACATATATTTTTTTTAATTTAATATTTTTTCTATCATATAAGATATGAAATTTCAACGAGGGCTAATAAAGTATTGACTGTAAGTTAACGCTAAGGTCTTTTGGTGGGTAGAAATGGTACAAGTACAGCCACCCGATAACAAGAAATAGGTAACTAATTCACTAAATAACCAACAAATTAAATAAGTTTCATTTATGTTCATGTAAGTAATTATGTAGTATATACTAGCGGTAGCGACTCACCCTCGCTCCGCTCCGTTTCGCCCCTAGTTACTTAAAAAATGGGGGTGGGGGTAGGAGGATGAAAAATATTTTACAACCTTTTCTCATACGTACCAAATATACAAAAAAAATCATTAAAATTGGTTGAGCCGTTTCGGAGGAGTACGACCACAAACGCCGTGACACGAGATATTTATATAAGTATTAGATTTTTCTTTCAATGATTATAGTGTACCTAGATACTGTGTAACGTAATGGCGTATTTTATTTTATTATATGCTACTTCCAAATTGAATGAATACATAAAAAAAAATCGCAAGTTGACGTAGTCTTTATTACTAGAGTAGTCATGGCCTTCTTCGCACTATTATTGTAAATCTATATATCATATAAATTCGAAAGTTTCTATTATATATGTGTATATTTGTTACACCTTTACGCTGAGGCAACATGACGGAATTAGATGAAACTTAGTACCGGTTGACTTGGATTAATTATGTTAATGCTACAGTTAGGCACCTCCCTAGGTGTTCGGGTACACCCCTATGTACCCGAAGCAAGTCTAGGTAAGTCGGTATAAGGTAGTAAGAAATAACGATATCATATACAATTAGTAGCTTTAGAAAAATGATATTAAATCGATAGTAGTAAAACAGCCCATTTCCTTTTGTCCTGTCAGAAATTTTATCATGGAACCAATTTTTATGACATTCAGTTTTGGGATGCGTAAATTACTATTGCATATGATTAGCTATGATAAGACTCACATTGTACAAACATTCCGAGACCGTGTTTCTTATTTCTCTCCCAATATCCAACATAAAAAGTGCCGTCTCTATACCACATTTTGCCATAGCCATCGCGATAACCCCGTTTCCAGAATCCAAAATAAACATCTCCATTATCAAAGTACCTCCAGCCGGCGCCTTCTGGCTTGCCTCTTACCCAATCTCCTCTGTATTCGAGACTAAATACGCCATTTGGGAGTTTTTTGCTAAGTACTCCAAATCCATGCCTATGGAAATTAGTAAATATATACTTAGTGTAACACATAAACGTGAACCTCTTCACATATTTGTTTAGTTAAGTCTAAAGCAAAACTACTATTGAGACAACGTTTCGTTGAGCTTGAATGTTGTTGTTTGAATTCTGAGAATATTGTGGTTTTATAAAAGTACCTATATAAGCAAAATCGAAAGCCTAATTAATATTCTAAGTGTAAAATTAGGTAATGTAGGTATATGAGCTAAATACTACTTGTTAATAATGGATAATATCATAAAAATTGTAAGAAATATATAAGTGCCTTATAATAGACTAGCGACTCACTCTAGTTTCGCTTCGGGTTCGTCCCTATACTAAAACAAATCTATCCCACGGGAACCGTACATTTTTCGGGATTTCTCAGTTAACACTTCCTCAGTTAACGGGCTATCTAATGAAAAAAGAATTTTTCAAATCGGTTTACTAGTTCCTGAGATTAGCGCGTTCAACCAAACAAAGAAACAAACAAACTCTTCAGCTTTATAATATTAAGTATTGATAGATACATAATACATATATCTACTTATGTATAATTAGAGAAAGAAAAAATAAGTCACCTAAATCCTTTTTGCCAATCTCCTTCATACAACTTTCCAGTAATAGTTAAAAATAATCCTTTACCTATTAAAGTACTTTGAATATGAGTAAAAATTGAAAGTTCAATATAATTAGTACTCCATTTCTTTAAAAATCACAGAACTCCCTTTCTTTGAGTTAAAGTTCAAAACGTAATACGAACCTATATCATTGCTATAATTTTATAAAATGACTAGCGACTCCTACCTCCGCTTATCCCTAGATACGGTTTAACGGTTAGTATAGATTTCTTAGAGATGAGATATTTTCTGCAGTAAAAGTATCTTATATGTTGACCCGGTTAACCAGCTATCAGCATACCAAATTTAATCAAAATTTATCTATTAATGGTTTTCTCGTGATGCATTCCCAGACAGAGAGACAGACAAAAATACTAAAAACTAGATTCGGCCTCTGTATCGATAATAATGACTATTTCAATAAGATTTCCCAACAAATATTTAATGTAGATTCGGTTGTGAAATTTTATATTATGTAATAACTAATATGTATAGATCATATTATTATGAATGCCTTAATTCGATTCACAGTATTTATTCGCACCAAGTTCCACAGAAGATATATGCCAAAAATAATAAGTAACAATTAATTTATAATTGTTTCGCGTCGTCTCAGAGATTGAATTCTGATAGAATGAGATAGGCAGAGCGTATAAAACAAAAAAGTGAAAAATTCTTGCCTCTCGAATTTCTCAACATACCTACAAATAGAATAGGTACCATTTGAGATTAATTTCACTGTTTTTCACGCTCTGCCTGTCTAATTCTTTAAGCTTGAGTACCATCTTTTAAATCTTTCTTCCAATCTCCAACATATTTATCAAATTTAGATGTAAATATTGCATGATGTACGCCATTTTTGACTGCTTTCCGTTCTGCAGCTAAAAGTAGAGGTGTAAATGTCTTCGGTTTTTGATAAAACGGCATGTTTAAAAATAAAAATTATAAATGTAAATAAATTTATAAATCTTAAATGACACATAACATCTGTCTTTAATATATTAACATTGACGTACTTTTATAGAATTAGATTTAATACATAAAATAGTTCTGTTGTAATATAAAAACTACGCTAACTAAAAATAACATTTTCCAAAAGATGGCGCTACTTGTATATCAAACTATATATTTTTATTTGTCATCCATGCTATATATGAGAAAGTTCGTATGTGTGTAGGTATATCATTATATGTTTGTTAGTCTTTCATGCTTAAACTCCAGACGGATTTGAATATGTACAAAAATAAAGTATGATTTGGAATAACAAATTGGCTACAATCAGGCACCCAAGGTCTATGGACGCATCCCAGCGAAGCGAGGGTAAGTCGTTAGTGCTATATACTCAGTGTCGTTTAGTGAGAAGGTACTAGAGGTGTAAGGCAGTGATAGCCCAGTGGTAACGCGCTCGCTTGGGAAACCGAGTGAAGTGGGTTCAAATCCCGGGTCTCGCACTTCTGATATTTTCACGTGCGAATCATTTATAACATGATTACCACTTGCCTTACGGTGAAGGAAAACATCGTGAGGAAATGTGCATGTCTTAGAGAAACTAGCAGGTTTTCGAAAAACGTGTGAAGTTCGCCAAGCCGGCCTGGTCATGGTCTGATCCTCCTCGTATTGAAAGGAGGCATTGTTATAAAAGATTCATTGTTATAAAGAAAAATATCGTTTTGTTTTTTTTTATATATGTATATTTTTTGTGTAACTTATTTTAGTGTATTGCTATAATATGTATTACTAAAAGAAGAAAACTGTAATTAGTTTTATTTTAGCACACATTATTTTTACATTAATTTATTTTATGTGATGCTGTTGTTTTCTCAATAAATAAATAAATATGTAAGTCACAATCTTCATTATTAATTTATAGCTTATAATCTGGCTTGGATTTTTTTTATAAATAATTTTTACCTGACTGCGCCAGAAGAAGGGTTATATATTATTTGGCATGCTCTATAACCTAAACGGTTTGATGGATTTTAAATGTTCAATTCAATTCAATTCTTTTATTTAGTAGATTAATGGATTTTAGCTTATGAGTCGTTAGATTCTTCTTAATTGCGAGAGTGACAGTGAGTATATCAAAAATTTAAAAATTATGGCCGATTATTGGCGCCATATTATCTCTTCAAAAATTTTTTTTTCCTCAAAACCTATCGAGTGGGGTATCAAAATAAATGGCTAACAAAAATATATACAACTTACATGTTTAAGTGTAATTTGATATTTGAAATGCTGAAAAACAATAAAATATTTGTTTGAATATTTTTTTATTTCTATTGAGCACCAGACTCCAGAGTACCGGTGAATAATATATATAAATTAAACAGCCCCAATTAATATCAGGAAATATGAATATAAATATCTATGCAGTTCAGTCAGCACAAAGCCATTGGTTATTCCTCTGACCTATTGTTACTTGATCATACCAAACATTTATTGCATAGAATAAAGTGAGGTACCATACATAAATATTTACGTCTCCAAATATATAGGGATGTATATATGTTAGGGAGCGGAAGCAAAACACCTCAATCAAGACAAGCACAGATCCATTACTCAAAAAAGTCTGTGGTCACAGCCACCCGAAAAATGGCTAAGTCCGTACTGAATTACCGACTCATGATCAATATATTTCATTTCTAAAAAGGTACATTATTCTGTGTTGAATAGGAAAAAATCTCTCTAAGGCATCCACACTAACTCACGTATTTGTAAAAGTCTTTTTGAAGTTATACTTCTTTTGGGACGACTGAAAAAAAAATTTGTTTTACCCCCTTAGGGGATGAATTCAGGGATAAAAAGTATCCGATGTCCTTCCCAGGGTCTCAAAATATTTTCTTACCAAATTTCATCAACACAGGTTCAGTAGATCCAGAGATTACCCCCTACAACCTCACAAACTCACAAACTTTACCTCTTTATAATATTAATATAGATAAATATAGTAACTGACAAATTCTCAATCACATGCTTTATTTTTGCCTTTTAATAGATGATAAAAAAATGATTTTTATAACACAATAAAAAAATAGTTGGACTAGGTCTATGAGGATATTTGTGAAATATGAAGAAAAAAACATATTAACTTATCTAAACATTTAATACACAACTACATTCAAGCGGTTCCATGGGCCTTCTTCAATCCCCTGCTAAGTTCAACTAGCTGTTGGTAGTACTCCCTGAAACCCTGCAAAGCTAGCCCTTGCTGGCTCTTCATAGCCGAGTTATTTTTTATATAGTTATCAACACAATCCATACACTTATTATCTAGTTCTATATCTTGTTCTGAAAGGTATTCTGGCTTTGTTAGTTGTACTGGTGTAGGCAAGATCTGAAATAAAAGTCCTTGTTGCTTAATCTCCGTACTATGTGTGCAGTTAAAGAATGGGATCAGAAATGGCGGCTTTTTAAGCTTGTAGCGTCAGCATATTTCAATTTAAGTAATGATTTATTTTGGTAATGGCGTTAAAAGCATCTTTAGTTGTAAAATATTATAACAGTATAACAAACATTACTTTATTAATTTTCAAAATTATATGGAAACATTTGAAATCTTAAAAGATTAAATATCATAAAACACAGTGCCTTAGATACTTTTTATCCCTATCAATTAACTCCTATGAGATGTTTGTATCCAAAGCGCTATCCAAGGATAAGGTTAAGATCTAAACAAACATTCATAACATTCGTTTGTTTTTTTGTATAAATCTTTTCCATATTGTATCATCATGGTAAAAACTTTAGCCAGAGCTTCTAAAAAAAACGCAAACGGAATCGTTTTTTTTTAACGTTGGGAAATACATTTAGGCATACCATCTGCATACATACAGGTGGTTATGTTGGACTCACCGGCAAAGCCAATACTACCCACTAAAACCTAACAGAACCACAGTCCACTCTGCTATCAGAGAAGTACCAGGAGCAATCCGCATGACACACCGCCCACCGAGGTACGCCGCCTCTCAGCGCGTTTCTTGACTTAACACCCGGCCCGAAACCGTTGGCAAATGCTTGTATGTAATAAATCAAAATGTAACAATTATTATCTTACTTCTGCAACTAATGCATCACTATCTTGCCCATTAGTCAGGTCTTTATGTATCCCGTGTCGCAGTGCCATCAACAACACAGCCTCGCGTATGGCCCCACCCTGCACCAAATCTAACATGAGATTATCCATACTGTGGTGCCACGTGAGGTAGAAAGCGAGTGGGCCAAAGTGACGGGTAGATCTGGAATAAATAAAAAAATACATTATAATATAACAAATCAATCTATCTAATATTTTTAAACGAGCAATTCTTGTATATTTATTTATTTATTTATACCGGCGATCTCGGAAACGGCTCTAATGATTTCGCCGAAATTGAGCTTGTGGGGTTTTTCATAATAAAACAAAACTATTATAATAAGTCGTTTATAACGGAATCTATGAACACGATTTTCACTCATTTCCAAACTTGTGATTAAACTGAAACTTGCACATTTAACAAGGACCGGTGACAATACAATAATTTATTTAAAATAATAATAATTTAATAAACTGAAAAAATGAGCTTTTATAGCAGATCAAACTAGAAAATGGAAAATCATTATAGTTTAAAAAGCTAAAAAACATGCTTTGATGATGAACCAAACTAAAAAGTAAAAAACAATGTTTAGTATAAGAATAGTGATTACTGAGAAAATTAATAATTGTGAAAAAAGCGTGGGGTGTTCGATATCAGTTGTTATAAATATTCTATTGGCACGATTTCTAAAAGTAGAGTTAGTATAAAAATATTGTATAAAACACCCCATGCTTGTTTTTCACAATAACATTAATTTTCCTATTAATCACTTTATTCTTATACTAAAAATTATTTTTTACTTTTTGGTTTGGTTTATCATTAAAGCATGTTTTTTAGTTTTTTAAACTATAATTAAATAAAGTTAGTTGTTGAACATACCTTAGTAAATTAAACTGTGAATTCATATCAACATGCTGGTATGTTATACTTGTTAGCTTTTGATACTGAGGCTCATCTGGCTCATACTGGACGCAAGTTCTGTCTAAAACATATTCATACTTGTAACGGTCAAGCAGGCTATGGAATTTTTCTTCATCTGAGAATATCAATGGGTCCTTTATTTTACGACCTTGCATAGGGAAGTATATCTGAAATTATTTAATAATTAATAATTTATTATTTTTAATAATATAAAAAAAAAATTTTGATTTAGAAGTTTAGATAATTTTTACAGACCTGATTAAGTCTTTTCCTATCACCATGATCACAACTACGTAATGTGCCATCTGGGTCTCTGAAAGAATATAATTTATATAATTACATATATTTATTTAGTTAAGAGAAAACAAAAACTGACTTAATATTTATTTTACTTACCGTTCTACAATAATTCTGTGTTCATTATTGACACCGAAAGTAATATCTGTAAATAAATATCTTGCTGAATCATATCCAACCAATGCTGGATCTTTGGATAAAACTTCAACTATGGGTTCATGAATCTGAAAAGCTTTAATTATTAGTATAAGGAATTAGAAACTTAACCAATCCTACAATTACTTATTTCACTTAAAATAATCATTATTAAAAAAAGTGGATTGAACATTAATTTATGTATTATATGATACTTAATTAATAGTCTTTAATTGATATATATTATACCATTATGTAATCATTCATTTTAATTATAACTTAAATTACTTAATATTTTATTGTGACTTTTATAATGTTCTTCTATTTTATGAGTGTCAAATTGATTTTAAAAATGCTAATAAGCGATAAGACAACCTTGTAAGCAAAGAGTACAAATAAATAAACATGTAAGGATAAACGTTTAGCAATATCGAATAAAGTACATTTTGTTAGTATTTTTTGATTAATATATTTGTTTCTAATGTAGTCAAGAGAAATAAAAGATATAAGAATTACCTTAACAACTGGCGGCATCTGAAGCAATCTATCAGCACTTTTGTTAGCTTTTTCTCGTTCAATATTTAACTCTTCATCAGTTAAGAACTTATAAACTGGTGTTTTAAGAATTGGTACATTGCTATTGGTCCTTTTGCGGAACACTTTAGCAAAATCAGGGCGAGTTAAACGTTTTAGCAATATTTGAATACCTGATGAGAAGAATTTCGGTGCCGGATCCTCTCCATCTATATAAATTAATATAAATGTAATGAACGATCCAAAATTTTACAGAAAAATTAGGTATATTTAGTTTGAGTCTTACCATATACTGATGGTACTATACTTAATTTTCTAGAAGAAATAAGGACAGCTTGTGATTCATTGTACTTAATCAATATATTTTTTGTATTGTTTTGCATTAATTTTAATAAAGACATGATTAATGAGGTCCTCTATTTAGAAATCATAACCTATAAATATTAAATAACATAATTTGACAATTTATTTACAAAATGTCAAATTTCGGTAAGTTAGGCACAGACTAAAAAGGAATACCTTTAACTTTTCAGTGCTTTCTTTGAACTTTTCGCTAAAAAATAAATATGTATTCACTATTCAGCCTTTTTTTAACTTCCTACTGCTAGGCAAGGGCCTTCCTTTACTACAAGAGGAATCTGGCCATAGTCTACCAGGCTGACTATACATGTACAATGTACATTGTCTTTCGGGAAGTTACTAGGTGCTCTCAGATATGCAAGACATGTAAGGCAAGTGAAAATAACAAAACTGCGAGACTCGGGATTTAAACCCGTTTCATTTTGTTTCTCAAGCGAGCAAGCACTGGGCTACCGGCTACCTCTACTTTTATAATAATATTTATTCGCAATATGTAACTACTTTACTTCATACATCGTATTAAGGGTTCTAAGTATGTCTGCAAGCTAGTTGATGAATTTTAATTCAAAGTAATTGGGAAAGTGTTGTATCGTGCGTTGTAAATGGCATTTTATTTTTTTACTAGAATTAAGATTTCAGTCTATAATATATTTTACAGTGCTTTCTTTTGAAGTAAGTCTACAATTAACAAGAATTTACTCCTTCTTTCATATACATTAAAATCCGTTTAATAGTTTTTGCGTGAAAAAGTAACAAACATAAATCCTGAAGTAGATTTTTGGTTTTAAATTTTACATTTTGGTTATTTATTAATATTAGCATCATTAACCTTTTCTTATACTTTTTTAAACTATATTGTAATACCAAATAAAGTATTAGAGAAAAAACAATTGTTTTTATCTTCCGTGTCAAAAACTATTTTAGTAAAAGTACTCGATTCAGAATCATTATAACATGACATTAGTAGATTCCACAGAGCACGTAAAATTCAAATCGGAATACTACTGTCACAATAGAAATAAAGTAAGATTGTGTGCTTGAAATACCTCTAAAAATTATGTTTAATATTGTTATTGTATTCAATTTATGTTGTTTAAATATTTTATATTATTATTATTAACATGGCAAAAAGAAAAGCAGGAGTAAATGATATCATTTATGAATTAGATAATTCTGATATTGAATTAAGCAGCGACGACGAAGGAAAGGAATCTAAAATAAGACGCTTTACACCTGAAAACGCTAGAAGATCTATTAAGATAAAAGATGAAAATGTATCAAGAAATCATGAAATAGTAAATCTTGATAGTCCTGAGAATATTACGACGGCAAAACTTCAAAGTAAAAACGGAGGGAAAACTGAATCGGAAACAACATTAATGAAAAACAATCCTGATGAGAAAAAACAAAGTAATAATTTCCAAATTTCGAATTTTAATATTGAAAAACATGAAGGACAAAGTAAACATTTCTCAGAAACGGTATTATTGGATGAAGATATAGATGTTGACTCGCCAGCCGCTAACAGTGATTTAAGTATTGTAGGTTGTGAAAATAGGACACCTTTAGTGACAGTGCGTTTTAGAGACATCCAGTTGGCTCATATTTATAAAAAACAAGTAAAAGAATTTCTCCTGAATCTTTTGAAATCACAAAATATTAGCAATTCCAGTGTTGATGATACTGATGTTGAATTTGACATATGGCCTGAAGACTTAGATGATGGTAACTATGATAATGGGGAGACAGGAGATACTACAGATGATGACAATTTATTTTTTATGGATACAGCTCTTTGTGATAATACACAGATAGAGATACCAGTCTATAATAAAGTAAGATATTGTATTTTAACAAAAATAGTTTAACAGTTTTATCAAATATTTATAATATTAACATGACATTTACTTAATGTTATGTTATGTATTTTTAATTACTTCCAGGCATCTTGTGTAATTTCAAACTCGCCAAAAAAAGAAGATAGTTTACCACCAACGGGACGTAGCAAAATAACTTGCTTTAATTGTGATGGAGAGCACTCTTTGAGAGAATGTCACCTGCCAAGAGATAATTATAGGATAGCAGAGAAGAGAAAAGCGCAGCCTAAATTAGGGTTTGTAAAATATGTATAATATGCAGTATGTATTAAATATAGTACAAATTTGTCTATAATAGCATAAACGTTTATACAATGAATTATTTAATTTTACAGGAGATACCATGTGGAAGATGATCAAAAGTATGGTCATTTAGTACCAGGCAGAATTTCAGCATCATTACG
Source organism: Fabriciana adippe (assembly GCA_905404265.1). Classification (NCBI taxonomy): domain Eukaryota; kingdom Metazoa; phylum Arthropoda; class Insecta; order Lepidoptera; family Nymphalidae; genus Fabriciana; species Fabriciana adippe. The sequence goes on from FR989989.1 coordinate 13,767,625, forward strand.
AAATGCCTTAGGACTTAAAAGATATGAATTACCACTGTATATCTATAAAATGAGGCTATTGGGCTATCCACCGGGATGGTTAGAGGAAGCTCGCATATCACATTCTGGCATAAGATTGTTTGATGCTTCAGTAAGAATATGTTCATTTTTTAAACTATTAGCAAAAAATATAAACTATTTTGTTATACATTTAACATTATGTGTAAATAATTAGCATGTTTTAAAATTAGAGGATTAAATAAATATTAATAAATTGTAAATATGTGAAATTCTGAGGCACCCAAAAATTTTTAGAGACAATAATAAAAAAATCTCTTAAAAGGTTAGATAAGCCAGCTTAAAGAGGTTAGTAATTTTCTATTAATAGCTAGTTATAGGTGTAAGATAAAATTTTCTGATAACCTTGAATATAGTACATTTATCTATATGGATAAATAAAATTGAAGTGTCTGTTTGTTATGTCAAAAAACAACTATTTACTATACTCTATTCACAGACTGAACAATGCAAAGTGCTTTCTCTCCCACATTTGCATGCAAACTGATAAGGACAGAAAACTGTTTAGCTCCGCCCACTAACGCTTGCAACTGGTTTGAAGTCATAGGGCTCGCTTCGTATTGTTGCTAATGCTTTAGTTAGTAGCACTTTAGAGGAATTATTAATAATTTGTAATAAAATAAAACACCATACAAATTAAATCAACATTAAAGTAAAATTAACTTTATTTTTAAATATTTATATACATTATTTATTAAATTTCACTTTCTGCCGTATCATTGTCATCTCCTACATTGATAATAAATCAGGTAACTACACGAGAGATGTTTGAACGGTACGAAATGCAACAATGGAATAATGACTATACGGCCTAAGTGTCTTATCTGCAACTAATCATGTGCATGCGCAAAGTCTTAGACCTTGATTCATTCGGCGAATACAGTATAAATGCATAATATGAAATTATATACAGTACTTATAAGAGAAACACAATTTTTGATTGTCTGTTTGTTCGGCTAATCTCCGAAACGGCTGGACTGACTGATTTTATAAGGAGTAACTTAGGCTATTTTTATTTTAGAAAAAGAATTAGGGTTTTGCTCAAAAAAAAAAGTTACCAGGGACTTAGCGACCACTGTAGGAGCTTAAGGAAGTGAGGTGAAAATACTTAAAATTTTTCTTTAAGTCCAATTTCATTTGTATTTTTACTAATCATACATATAATAAATTTGTAACTGATTGCTGTCTTCACATAGAAAATATTTGAGAAAACCTATTATTGGGAGTTTTAATTAACACAATAGAACCCAAAACAATTATTTATAGATTTTTGTCTGTTTGTCTGTGCGCGCTAATCCCAGAAACGGCTAAACTAATTCGAGTGCGGTTTTCACTCATATATTGTGGTAAGCTTCACTTAACATTTCATAAATAAAAAAGTTAGGTTAACTTAAAGGGACCACCTAGGGACGAACCCGAGCGAAGCGAGAGTGAGTCGCTATATAGTAATTACTATTTTTATTAGTTGGATGTTGTTTATTTTAACACCATTATGTTGTTTGCAAAATTTAATCTCTAGCAATAATATTATCAATCAGTATAATTAATAAGTATATAACCACATTCCACATACACACCATTTTTTTTAGTCTTTGTGTTGAAATTTATAAATTATAAAACAATTACTACGTACTGTCATCACCCAGTTTACATAATCCACATGCTACGAGAAAGTTTTTCAACTTCACTACTTATGAAAAGTTAATTTTACATATATCTACATACATAAATCTTTCAAAATTATAATTATTTTAGTCTTTACCATAAATAATCCTGAATTTCACTGAGACTGACCATGTATGCAGGAGATATTATAGCGCATAAATATTTATATGTTTTACTATCTCACTTTCCGTTCTGTGCACTCTTAAAGTTCAACGGGGTAACTTGGTCCAAGTCTAAATCTAGCTTAACATCCTCTTTGAGGCACGAGGCATGATCACACCAAGCTGTTACTGAGAATTTCTTAACAGAAAATGTCAATAAACATAACTTGGCTTGACCCGGGACTCAAACCCAGAACTTCTGCAGCTGTTAATTCTAGCCACTAGACGAATAAAGCAGTTAACTCTTTAATAAATACATAATTAACAATATGAATATCTAATATTATCGTCTATCTGATCTCTTTATCACAGGGCAGTGCAATTTTAGATCCCGAGGAAGAGGAAGGCGAAGTTTGTGAGCCAGGTTCCAAGGATAAGTTTGATATAAAGAAAATTCTGGACTTTCCTGGTTTTAATGTTCCCGCCAGTTCACGATATATAGATGTATGTATAAACGTAATTAAAATAAAATAAATATGTTGAGACTTAGCTATGAGGCTTGTGTTATGGATACCAGATAGTTGATACACTACACATATATTATAACTTTAAATACATACATGTTATAAATATAAACACCCATGACTTGAGTTCAAACATTTTTGCTCATCACACAAATGAATGCCCCCAGCGGGACTCGAACCTGCGACCGTTGGCACAGCAAGTAGGGTCACTACAAACTGAGCAAAACGTGTCGTTCAATTTACATGAAGTTATGTTGTTCTAAATATTTTTTGACATTACATAAATTAAAATGACATTCATAATCGCTTTTTTTTTGGTTTAGATCAGTGTAATAAGACATCCAATCAAAATAGGCAAAGTTGTGCAATTAAAGAAGTATTCTATCCATTTGTAGGGTTCCATACCTCAAAAGAAACCTTGTAGGATCACTTCATTGTCCGTCTGTCTGTGTGTCTGTCTTCAAAACCCTTTTTCTTAGTAATGCGAGGAGGTATCAAGTTGAAATTAATATCAAATACTCAGGTCTGCAATCCCTTGGGGCTGTGAAAAAATCAAACTTTCAAGTCAATGCAATCAAAAATCATATTTTAATACTCGTAATGGAACCATAAATTTGTAGTTTCATCACATAATAAAATAACTATTTGCGATTATAAATTTATTTTAATGTTTCACGCCACGGAACCCTCGGTGTACGAATAAGACTCTCACTTGTCCGATTTTTTTTAATCTATACGAATATTATAAATATGTTGTAAGTAGTTTGTCAGTTTGTGAGGTTGTAGGGGGTAATCTCTGGATCTACTGAACCGATTTAGATGAAATTTCGAAAGAAGATAGTTTGAGACCTTGGAAAGGATATAGGATACTTTTTAACCCGGAAATCATCCCGTATGGGAGTGAAAATGGGGATAAAATTTTGTATGGGGAATCAACCTAAATATTATTTTTTCTAGGAGGCACATCTAATGGGTTATCCGCCTATGTCTGAAGCTGACAGCAAGATGTTGATGTTACAAGCACTAGCCCCTAATGCGGTGAAAGCTTATAAACGGAAAAAGCTCATGTTTTTCCCCGCTAACAATAGTTCTGCAGCCGATGGACAAATGGAAATGGAATTAGATAGTGGAGATGGTTCGTAAAGATTCATTTAGTTAAAATTTTAGCAAATATATTTTTTTATTAATTACACTGACTACAAGATCACCTTATATGTAAATAATCATTCTTTAAAAAAATAATTTATAAAATGAATTATGTGACCTCAGACTTAGGTGTAATATAGACAGAGTGTCGTAAAACTAAACACGAAGGAAACAAAAATGTTTTAAAATAGTATACAAATGGCAATGTGTATACTGAGTGATAAGTAAATAAATGTTAATAAATTGAAATAGCTAACGGATTTTACCTACTATAATAAAGAAAACAAATGAAACAATGATATAATAATACTAATGCCCAAAAAACTCAAAAGAATATTGTATTATTTTTATATTATTCATGTTTTATTCCCGAAAATTGTGTTATAACTTAACAAAAACATACTTACATAAAATTTATTTTATTTTTTTAAGAAAATAAACGGCTTCTCATATTATTTAAAACTAGCGACTAACCTTCGCTTCGCTCGGGTTTGTCTCTAGCTTGCTTCCCTATACAAAATTTCATCCCCATATTCACCCCCTTATAGGATGATTTCCGGGATAAAATTATTTCACTCACTCACTTCTCACATCATAAGATTTAAAAAAAAATCTTATTTTAGTAAAAAAAAAAATAATTTTCTTTTACACAAAACTTGTCATGACAATAACAAACATAAAAAAAAAAAGAATTATCCAATTTGGTGCAGTCGATCAGAAGTTATGCGCGTACATACATTTCGGTGATTCATTTTTATTTATATAGATAGATATCTGTATAGCAAAATCGAGAATAGTAACACAAACAGCAAATCATGCTACTATTTTTGAAATTAACGTTTATGGCGGACTCGAGTCTATATAATTATTTAGTCTGAGTATGTGATTTATTAAAGTAAACAATTTTTGTCGCTATAAAAAAAACTATGCCGCTCATTATAATAGAGCTTCCTATTTGTAAAGAATTTTCAGCAACAATTAAAGGCAAATACTTTCAATAAATAACCTTTAAATAACCTTCCTACATTCAAACTTACTTTATCTATACTATAATATTATAAAGAGGTAAAGTTTGTGAGTTTGTGAGGTTGTAGGAGGTAATCTCTGGATCTACTGAACCGATTTAGATAAAATTTGGTAAGAAGATAGTTTGAGACCTTGGAAAGGACATAAGGATACTTTTTATCCCGGAAATCATCCCTTAAAGGGGTGAAAATGGGGATGAAAGTTTCTATTGGGAAGCAATCTAGGGACGAACCCGAGCTAATGGAGGGTGAGTCGCTAGTGTGTTTATAATATTAGTGTAGATTCATAAAGTCTGTAAATTCTATAACATATTTCAGAAATAGTGGAGTTTCCATCAGTCCCGCCGTTACCAGACGAAGCGCCACCACCGCCGCCCCCTCCCCCACCACCGCCTCCTGAAGGAACACCCCCGGACACACCGAAAAAACACATATGTAAAGAAAATATTCAAATTAAATCTTCTTCACCTATAGAAAGTAAAGCAAAAGATTCAAAACACAATAATGATGATGTTATGGCGAATAAAATTGATTTAGACAATGATTTGGAAGTGATAGAAGTACTACAGGTTCCTGACATCCCGGTACCTGAGGACGGGTTTATTACAATTGATGAGGATTATGATGTAAGTGTAAGTTAAATGTTTTTTTTTTTATTATACTATTAACTGCATTCGTCTTTTCTTTTGTTGCGCGTTTTAAACGCGAGTTGCGTTTAAAATTAATTTAGTTCACGATCATAAAACATGAACCCTGCTTTATTATCTATACATATAATAAAATTCTAACTAAGTCGAATCTGTACATTAAATATTTTTTGGAAAATCTTATTGAAATAGTCATTATTATCGATACAGAGGACGAATCTAGTTTTTGCAATTTTTGTCTGTTTGTCTATGACCGCATCACGGAAAAATCACTGGATTTTGATGAAATTTGGGCTGGGCTGGTCCGGGTCGACATATAGGATAATTTTTACTGCGAGAAAATATCTTAGCTCCGAGAATTGTATACTAAACGTTAAAACGTAAGTAGGGAGTAGGGACGAACGAACGGAGCAAGTGTGAGTCGCTAGTTTATATATTATTTAATATGGGGTATGGTTTCAATAGATAAAAATAGTTATTGTGAGTGTACCTTAGGAGGTACACACATACTATCACGGACTTTTCGTGAAATCGTAAATTCGAATTATGCGTAATTTTCAAGGTAAAGTTTAAATTTTTAGTGAAAGTCCCATTGCAATTGGTTAAGCCATTCCAAACATTACCCCGGACAAACAAAAAGACACAGACAGACAGACAAACATTTTAATAAGGGTTGTTTAAGTACTGGTATTTAAATAACTCTAAGTATTCGAGAAAACATAGCTATTTTGAAATCACAGACAGACACTTCAATTTTATTTATATGTATGTACAGTGCCCTCCAAAAGTTAGTTGAAATTTATTCACCTCGTCAATTTGGTCATATATTTTCTCAAATATGCAGTTTTAATTATTGAACTGTTTACTATTTATATTCGGATACACTATTCTAATACATACAGTAAAGAATTCACCGAAATTCATTTTGTTGTCGTCCATAATCCATGTTTATTTGCACACTACTTGAACTAAGTGCGTCAAAAGTTAGTTGAAATAGGAATCTATCACCGGTTTACGATACTCTCGCGATTTTAAACTTATTTATTAATATTGTTAGAACAGTGCAAGTAGTTTTCATTAAATAATTAGATATTGTAAGGTGATTTAACTGAGTATAAATAAATAATGGCTCCGAGGGGAAAACTAACTATAGAAGAAAGAACAAAGATTGTGTGTGTATACAAAAAATTAAAAACCGCGGGAAAATTATTTAAAGTTAGTCCTAAAAGGGTGCGAAAAATAATAAAAAAGGGTTTAAAATGTCTTAGTCTTGTAGATAGGCCACGATCGGGGCGTCATAGAGCTACTACTTCTGTTGATGATTGACAAATAATGCGGCAGTGTCTAATCAATCCCAGGATTATGATACGAGAGATCAAAGATCAATTATAGGAAGCAGGAACCTCGGTTTCTGAAACTACTATCAGGCGACGCCTGCTTGATGCTAATGTACGAGGTCACGTTGCCAAAAAGAACCTTTAATAATATCGATCCAAAAAACGAAGATTGGTCTCTGCCCTCAAGTATTCGGATAAGCCAATAGATTTTTGGAAGAAAGTTCCCTTTAAAGATCAATCAGAGTTCCAACTACTTGGAAATCGACCTCGGAAAACTGTAGGCGCAGTAGCAATGATAATTCTTACAATGACAAATACTTGCGGCCTACTGTCAAAAACGGCGGTGGGAGTGTGATGTCATTGGGGGTGCTTCTCTCGGTATGGTGTGGACCGACTGCAAATAATTGAAGGTAGGATGATAGCACATATGTATTGTAATATTTTGAGTGACAATTTAAAACAATCTGCAGAAACAATGGGGTTAGGTCGGACTTTCAAGGTCCAACAAGACAACGATCCGCAGCATACAGCAAGGGTAACTAGAGAGTATTTTGAATATAACTAATTGAGCTTATTGTAATGGCCTTCAAAGTCACTTAATCTTAACCCCATTAAACATTTTTGGGATGAATTATACCGCAGGATCCCTATTTCGGTAAGGTGCAACAGAAATTTATTTTAAAATAAAGTTCTTGAAACATGGTCGACTATACCAGACAAAATATTACAAAATCAGGTAGAATCAATGCCTAGACGACTCAAAGCAGTTCTGCAGAATAATGGCGATCATACAAAATATTAAAAGTTAAGATATTAGCAAAGACATAATCCGTAAAATAATTTTTCAACAATATCAACTAACTTTTGGCATCGTAACTTCACTGTTTATTTTCATAAATTGTAATTATTAAAATTGTTATGATTGTTTTATTAATAGAAATATTCTAAATTGATTATATTTTAATAAATAGTCCAAAAATCCACGATTTTATTTGGTTATATTATAGTTTTTTTACATTTCTTACATCATTGATGATTTCAACTAACTTTTGGAGGGCACTGTATATTGTATAGATTTTATCAGCTTCATTCCGTATCCAAAGGGTAATACGGGACCCTATTGCTAAGATTCCGCTGTCCGTCCGTCTGTCACCTCTGGCTGTATCTCATGAACCATGATAGTTAGTTAAAATTTTCACAGATGATGTTTTTCTGTTGCCGCTATAACAACAAATACTAAATAACAGAATAAAATAAATATTTAAGGGGACTCCCATACAACAAACGTGATTTTTTTGCTCGTTTTTGCTCGATATTGATAACGGCAACAGGCAGACACTTAAAATATTCACAGAATATTTAGTTATATATTCACTTTAAGAATAAATAGTTAAATTAAAATAAAACAAATATGAAAGGGGGGCTCCCATACAACAGACATGATTTTTTTTGCCGTTTTTATAGATAATGGTACGGAACCCTTCGTGCGCGAATCCGACTCGCACTTGGCCGGTTTGTTATATGTTTAAAATCAAATAAACCTTTACAGGTACTTTTGAATTATTTTTACTATTACCGCCATTATTAATTTAAAACAAAACCATTACATTATTAATATCGAATAATTTTCTTTATTATTTAGACCACTTCGCTAAACAGCAGTCGTAATAGTCCGACTTTAGATGACTTAGAAGAAAAGAAAAGATTACTTTTAAGCGCACTCAAAGATGGCGCTGAGAGTGAAGTGTCCATTATAAACATATCAGACACGGCAGATACGCAAGACGAAACAACTGATATTGAAGAAATAGAAACTTTGCTAGATCTAGCTGAAAAAGAACAAAAAGAGAAAGATTCTAAATTAAACCAAGAAGTTAAAAAGGATGATGACAATAAGCCTTCAAATGATGAGTGTACAGATAATGAAAATATAAATAGATCAGATGAATGTGAAAAGGAAACGGATGTAAAGGAAATAATAAACATTGATGACAATACAGATAATAAAACGAATTTAATTCAAAATGAGGAAAATTTGGTAAATCAAAATGAATCTGATCTCAAAGAAGAGTCTGATACAAAAACTTCAAGTCTTAAAACTGGTGGTAGAGTTAAAACAACTGCATACGGTACTCCAGTAATAAATGTAGCGTCGCCATATTTAAAGTTGCCAAGTGAGGATAAGTTTTCCAAAGATATTTGTGACGTCATCAACTTCGAGAACCTTCCAAATTCAACGGGAAAATTCAAAAAGATAAGTACATTGCTCAAAAAAGTTAAAAATGAAGTAGATAGGATTCACGACTCATGATTAAATACAACCACCTCTTGAAGGTGGTGTAAGTTTTTGTCTTAATGTGTATATTCGGACTATTTTTGAGTAAGAATTTGAATTTAACAAAATTCAAATAATGACGATAGTTTCATAGAAAAAGTATGCGCTGTGTTTGACACAAGATGGCGACATATTCTTGACGTTAGATGGTTAGATATAATACTCAGGACTGGACTGGATTCAATTTAGTTGTATTTGGGGCTGTCAATGCTAATACTTTTAGACTAAGTTTTTTTTTATCTATCTTCTATCTATATAAATAAAAATGGAATGCTGTTTGTAGGTAAGCTCATCACTTGAAAACCAATTTGTTTAATTTTTGTTTTTTTTTTTTTTAAATGTTTGTGATAGTCTGAATAAGGTCTTCAGCGGATAAGAAATTGATAAAGTTGCGCAGAAAATTGGGAAATTTGGATAAAACTCAAAGATTGTTTGTATCAAATGGGACATGATAGCGTCTATCGGTTGAGCTGGTGTGGAATAAACATATATATTTATGTTATGTTTATATTTAGTATTACTTTATATGGTTGACAATTGGTACGGCTGTATATGAAAAAATAATATGACTTCATGTTTATTATGACAAGGGTTTCAGGGCTTATAGTTTGAAATTCTTCTAAAAAAATTTTTTGTTTATTCGATCTCCTTCGAAGAACGATTACTTATATACTTCACTAGATAAATATATGTTATATTATACATATCTTTTCGATTGAATATAATTTTACTCTATTCAAATAAGATTTTGCACAACAGAAAGTACCAAAAAATTGTCGTTAGAAGAATGACACAACGACAGTTATTATAATGTACTATTATTATGCAATAAGAAATTAAAATCTATTTAGTTCAGCTTTGCACGTCTAGAGGTCTAGACCTCGGATCCCGAAACTAGCTCAGGTTTAAATATGAATAATAATTTTATACATTACTGCGTTTTTAATTCCAATTTTATTAAAAAACATTAACCTGCATGTCTGAGAAACTATCAAGTTTTTTAAGATGTGTGGAGTCCGCCACCCACGTTTTACAAGCGTGGCGGACTATTGTCCCATCTCCAATGCATTTGACGGAAGCTAGTTGAATTATTACAATATTTTTTATGAGGACCTCAATGCCCTCTGTTGACAGAGTTTTATAAAAAATATCTAGAAATCATGATATTTAAAATTCAACTCGAATGTAAATAGTTCAGAAACACATTTATAAATATAGGTTTTATATATAAAGATTTTGTAGCTTTTGTACGACTGATGAGTTTACAATTTTGCATATAATATAGCGTGAAATTTGTTGTAGATGGAGTAAAATTCTTGGAACTTAGGTTTTTAATTTGTGAAATAAAAAACTATATTCAAATTCATTAGATTTAAAAAAGTAGCAGAAAAAAAATCTACTAAAATATATTTTTTTATCAAGTACATAATATGTGTAAGGGCAAAATAGTTTTTTTTTTAATATGAAAAAGTTCTATATTCTAAAAAGGTTGGCAATAATAAAACCTATCATTAGTTATATAAATACGTGTACATAATAAAGTATTCACTTTTAATTTTAAATATATTTTTTTATTTTTTCATACCTGCTTATTTTCAAATATGACCATCGATCAAAAAGTACTAGATACACAATCCCATGGAAAAGTTCTCTTAAAACTATCACCAATTGTGTTTAGGCAATTGTTCTTCTTGAAATAACAATACAACAATGTAAATTAAACCTAAAATCCAATGCTTACTTGTTTTCACAAAAAAAAAAAAAAAATCGGTGAGGAGATTTTTTGTCGCTGATTGTGTACGATAGGTAAACATTATATAGACGAAGTGTGATTTTATTGGTCGAAGTTAGTTCTGCTAGTGGGTTACAAATATTTATCGCAGAAAAGAAAAAATTGAGTAAACTTGAAATACAATTTTAAGTATATTATGTGCAAGATTTAAAAAGGCGATTTCGTCCTAAGTCACTTTCTAATATATTAAATAATTGTAAAGTACATATCTTTTGCCACTGCTTAGTTCACGAAGAAGTTTTGACTAAGTTATGGAAAAGGTAAAAAATAAAACACTCAAATAAGAGTCACATGTTGTCTTTATTTATTTTTTGCATATATTAACAATCTCTATTGGTGTTGCCATTATAATTGTGAAAGCAAAAGTTATTCTAGTAATAATATTAACTGATAAATCCCAACCCAAAAAAAAAAATTAAAACTACTGACATATCACAAGCTTGGTCTGACATACAGCCATATATAGAAAAAAAAAATATGTTCAGTTATTTAAAGATTTAAATTATTACATAATATTTAAAAATAAAAGTAAAATATAAATAAATTGAAACAGATAAAACGAAAAATATATTTATTCAAGAGTCAGATCTGAGTATTGCCATAATCAAATACACTTACATAGTTGTGAATAAAATTGGTGTTAAAAATAAGCAATTTCATTAAAAATCGAATTTTAATTTTAATTCCTTTGGAGAATTCATAAATAAATTATATATAGCACCAAAATACAAAGTATCAAAGTAAGTGTACATAAAACGTTTTGAGTTAAACATTCTACAATTAAATGAGTCGACATTGTTTATGGAATGATTTTTGCATAATTTCAGATTTTTACTCATCGTCAAAGTAACGGAGGAACACTTGAGTTCAACTATCAATATCCAAATAATGTCTTATAATATATATCTTATAACGCTATACTTAAAATCATTAGTTATTGTTTATACGTTATGCAGTTTATACATATCGAAAACGAGTTTTCCTCATTGTTGAACCTTTACAGAACCTCCATTTTCTTGTTTAAATTCTTGGAGGCGTTGGTGGTGCGCCATCACGATCCTGCTGATAAAAATAACAACTAAATAAACTTATATTGACAATATTAGTAAGGGCGGTCCCTCACCGGCAGCATTCGCCTGTAATATAACAGTTCAGATTCGACCGTTACGTAAGTGAGGGAGAACTGAGCATTAATATTAGTAATGCTCAGTTCTTCTCCCTCACTTACGTAATGCACGAATCTGAACTGTTACATTACAGGCGAATATGCTCCCGGTGAGGGACCGCCCTAAGGATAAACGATTTCTTATCCTTATTGTTTATACGTTTGGCTTAGTTCGTAGTGATGTTACTTGCTGTGCCGACGGTCGCGGGTTCGAATCCCGCTGTGGGCATTCATTTGTGTGATAAGCACGAATGTTTGTACTTCAGTCATGGGTATTATATTCATAATATGTATGTATTTAAAGTTGTTTATGTGTAATGTATAAACTATCTGGTATCCATAACACAAGCCTCGTAGCTTACCATGGAACTAGATGGTGCTGTGTGATAATGTCCCAACATATTTATTTATATAACTATAAACAGGTGGGCATGTGTTGTATATGATAAATATTATTGCTAAATTGTCACTTGACAAGATAACAAAAGTTAATTGGCACTTGTCCACAAGTAGTGACGCGACGCTTAAAGCTATGATCACAGCATTTATATGACGTCATTAAATTAGAAACAAAGACAGAAGGCTAGCCAATTTTTTATATTTATATAAGAGGGTAAAAATAATTTCTAAGCATATTTGTTTTGTTTGAAGCCATGTTTGTGACTAAAATTTAAAAAAAGGAAGTAAATAACTTACTAGATTATAATAAAACAAACTTCATTCAAATACAAATACTTAGCGACATTGTCCTTTAGGTTTTGTTAAATAACAATTGAATATTATGCACATAATTAACTGTACATAAATTATATAATGTAGAGTTAGTAAAGAGTCCAAGGTGAGTTAACCTATATTGTGTCGTCTGTTGGTCTTGATTTTTATAAGAACCCTAGCGACTTACCCCCGCTTCGCTCGGGTGCATCCCTAGGTACGTTTTAATTTTTTTGAGCGGAACCCTAATTATTTTCTAAAAAAGTTACTCCTTATAACATCAGCTATCTGCAAGCGAAAATCCCGTCAAAATAGGTCTAGCCGTTTCGGAGATTAGCCGGAAGAAATAGACAGACAAAAAAAAATTAAAATAGTTTTTCTTATATGTACCGTATATTCTTTCTTATGCATTTTGTAAAGATCTGTTATTTTGACATTACAAACACACTTCCATTTTATTTATCTGTATAGATTAATTTTAGCTTACGTTTACGAAATGTATACAATTAAAATATGACGTACTTAAGAACCAAATACAAATGTTATTTTTCGAAGTAAACATGGCACATTTAACAACTATTATATAAATTTTTTTAGTTCTTTTTGCAGTAAATAATGTAATTCGTAATCGATGGCAGTAAAAGTCTGATTAGGTTAGCAGGTTTGGCATTATGGCTTAAATCAACATGACAAAAACTACCCGGAAATAATTGAAAAAATTGCTCGCGGACAAAGAGGCATAGTTTCAAAGTCCTTAAACCCGCATAGCCACGTCGGTCGACCCCATACAAAAATCTGATAAAGCGAACAAAGAAGCAACTTTACTTTGTATCAAGAAATGTTTGTGGACAACAGCTACCTATTATTTCCTGTTGCGAAGTAACGGATAAAAATATTATCTATACAGATAAATAATATTGGAGTGTTTGTTTGTAATATTAAAATAAACGCTTTTTATTAAATGCATATGGATGTATACACGGTACATATACTAAAACAACATTTTTTACTATTTTTGTCTGTCAGTTTGTTCCGGCTAATCTCTGAAACGGTTCGACCGATTTTGACGGGACTTTCACTGGCAGATAGCTGGTGTAATAAGGAGTAACTTAGGCTACTTTTATTTTTTTTTTAAAATAGGGTCCCACAAAAAAAAAGTTTGTTATGCGAAGCAACCTAGGGACGAACCCGAGCGAAGCGAGGGTGAATCGCTTGTTAAAAATAAAATGTATGCGTAATAGATGATATTGGTTTTTTTGTCATTGCTTAGAGCTTGCGAGTTCATTTCATTAGCTACATAAATGTTTTAAATAGATAAATATCAAGTTATTTTAATTTCAAAACTATAATCAAACGAAAATATGGTCGATTTTCGAAAATATGTAGTAACGTTTTTTTTATTATCTCTGATAATATGATTTTTAAAATTAAAGTACAAAATTTGAATTACAATCGTCAAAAGTTACAGTGTGTAGGTAACAAACTTGCGAATTTATAATACTAGCGACTTTTGGCGCTTAACAAAAAGCATATGTGTTACTCCACGTTTTTTTTTTTAATTTTTTAGAGCCGAATTTCTTCTGACATGGTGGTCAGAATCCTTTTTTACAATTTTTATTTTTACATATTACTTTAGAAACCTTAAGGGTTTGGTGTTTTTATTACATTATGTTATTTTGGTTACATTTATTGCTGAGCTTACTTCTAGGACCTCTCCTAGCTACCTAGCTTTCTTTCACATCTTTTGCTGTTCACATTTACTTTATATGTGCTGTTATATTTTCTAATTTATGTTACTCCACGTTATAACCTATTTGCATAATAAATTTCATCAAAATCCGTCCAGCCATTTGCGTGAAAGAGTAAAAAGCATAGAAATACAAACTTTCGCATTTAAAGTAGTCCAACTAATGTGATTATTAAAACGAATTAAATACTAACGATACATCATAATTATATTATTTGTAAATTACAGATTGTGTGTTCACTTCGCCCACATTAAGTCGATAACACAATTACGTTTTTAACACGTGTTATTAGCATGCATTATATTGTGTTTACGCCTAATTTCAATTAGTATAGATATGTATAAGTATTATTTATTTATTTTTAAGGCCTCTATCACAGTGTACTAAAAAATAACAGTGGGCTTATCGCCTTTGATGTTTGAAGAAAAGCCGACACCGCGTAGCGTACTTCGCATTACGCAGGGTTGTTACAGGTTTTTTTTTTTGTAATTTAATTAAAATATAATATTATAATTTAGTTATTTATCGAAGTTCTTCATAGCAAAGAATACAAAAAGGCATTTCGCGGAGGCAAATTCAAATACAGTTTTACAAAATTTCATATAATAATAATAATAAGCCTTTTATTTCTTTAATAAAAAATATAATATACAATTGATTTAACCATTATTTGATTTGATTAAATGGATATTTCTAAGCGACATTATAATTAATTTAATGAATAACTAGATAATTAGAATGAAATAAATTAAGTTAAGTTATAATAAAAATAAATTAAATCTAGCAAAAGTTAAATTGAATTTAGTTATATATAAATTTATCATTATTTTCAATTTTTTAGCAAAGTTAGTTTTATATGATATAATGTAATTAATAGATTTCCAAATCACCTATCATAAATGGGCAACGGACAAATATTTTCGGTTTCTAGATTGTATGTAAAAAATGTATGTAAAAAATCCTCATCCTAATAAATAATTTTAGCAAAAAATATATAATATAGCACAGGTAGTATGAACCATTTTAATTGCTTACAAATTAAAATAAACGCGCGATAGCCCTTAAAGTCGTGTCCCGAGCTGCTTACTAATTCGGGCGGCAGAAATGTATGCAGCTCGGGCTCGCCTACCCGCGTCTCACCTCTCACACCCCGCACGATTGCCCTGTCTAGACGGCTTCGTTGGATGACTGTATTGTTTTATAGACTGTGCCTCTATTAAGGTCTTTAGGACCTGATCCCCCTCGTATTGAAGGGAGGCCCGTGCCCAGCAGTGGGACGTCAAAAAGGACTAAAACATACATTATTGCTTAGCTGCCCCTGTGGTGAAGCATGTACGGCTACCCGAGGTCTTGGGTTCGAGTCCATGATCGGGCCAGGGTTAGTTATTGAGTATTTTGTTGAGAAAGTCCCAGAAATAGCCCGAGGTTGGGAAGTTTCACAACCTTGCCTTAGCTTGCACGTAAAGCTGTCGATGTTAAGACGCAGGTGTTTACTTTCACCGGTTGTGCCAAGTATCGTCCCATCGCAATTTGAGAGTGACAGGAATAGAGTGCACTTGTGTCTACGTGTACACTTGTGCACTATAATATCTCCTGCGCAATTGGCTAGCCTCAGTAAAATTATCCGGCGTGGCCGAAATCGGTCAGGAGGACATTATTTATTTAGCTTAAAACACTAATATTATACAAGCGAAATGCTTTTGTGACTAACTTTATTTATACTAATTCATCCTATAACGTTTCAACGCATTTAAATGAAATTCGTTATGGATATAATTTATATCTTCGATTTATACATGATATATTTATCGACGCAACAACTATTAATGCTGAGATGCTAGCAAAATTATTCCATGTTTTTGAAGTTATATTTCTTTTGGCACGTTTTGAAAAAAATATGAGAGTAAAATTTTTACGATGCGCGCGCACACCGACAGCCAAAAAGCGACATGGTGAAGTTAGCTGCATTCCTTTTACATACAGAGAGTTGTGACATACGGGATAAAATCTGTAGCTATTTTTGTTCTGTTACGCCAAAAAAGTATAACTTCTTACGTGCGTACATAAGTACACAGACATATTTTTTTAAGTTCAACTGTCTCCCTGGGACGACGACAATAGTTTGTTAGATATCCTAATTATTATTTTCACTACTGGTATTCGAGTCTACTTGCAGCATAGCGAGGGTATACGTACTTGAACTCTTAAAATTTTATAAATCTTCATAATTATTAAATTTGAATGCGAGATCATAACTTTAATTTTTATAAAACTACTAAAAATAAAACAAAAACCTCATAAAAACGCAGGTACAAAGTCTGTGGTGTTCGTATACTCGCATAAAAAAAAAACTTTTTTTCAGATAAACAAAGGACGTATTGATATATAATAGATATGTACATATGAGTACATATATTTAGCCTCTTATAACGTCCTACTGCTGGGGGTGGACTTCCCTTCAATACGAGGGTCGAGGGGGATCGGTCATAGTCCACCACGCTGGCAGAGTACTGTTTGGCGGACACAAGTACATATTTGGGCAGAAGAGTGATGTAGACTATTTTTTATTTCGGTACATGAAGTAATTCTCGTTAATTGTTAGTCAAGGGTAGTGCTAAATACCACTTTGAAAACTCGGTAAATTCAGAGCGTTACATTACTCACTAGAAAAAAAAAAATCATTGGTTGGATTTCTTAAGACTCGTGCATTTACTCTTTGACAATATGTTTTTAATTAAATAAATAATATCTATACTTACATATAATAAAATTATAACTAAGCCGAATCTGTACATTAAATATTTTTTAGAAAATCTTATTGAAATAGACTTTAATATCGATACAGAAGCCAAATCTATAGTTTTTAGAATTAGTGTCAGTTTGTTACCGCATCACGGGAAAACTACTGGACAGATTTTGATGAAATTTGGTATGACGGTAGCTAGCTATCCGGGTCAACATATAGGATACTTTTTATTGCGGGAAAATATATCATCTCTGAGCTAAACGTTAAAACTTAACTAGGGACGAACCCGAGCGGAGCGAGGGTGAGTTACTAGTAAATAATATAACTATTATTATGGGAAATTCTTAACAGCTCCGATATTACGTGGATCTGGATACATTGTAATGACTAATGACCATAGTAACAATATATAACTACTTAATGCCACTTTGTAGTATGTTATTTACGTAAATAATATATTTAATAGTAATATCATTGGATGAATAATTCTCTTATCTCATTTTTTCTCTCTTTCGTTTTAAATAGTACAATACTCGGTGTAACATGGGCTGGTAAAAAACAAAACATTTCCATATGCTATTCTAAAAGGTTTTCGCCATCACTTCAAACTATTTTTGGCAGTTTTACATACATACATTAGTTTTACATTTTGGCATTTGCATTTTAAATTTTTTTTTTCAAATTATTCAAGTAACCAACAACCGGCCTTTATAAGTTATTTTGTGTACCGCTCTAGATTCGTGTAGATTGAGCACAAAAGTTATAGGAAGCGCATTGTTCCATATCACGAGCAACGTAAAGTATTAAAAAAGTAGCTTATATAAGAATTATAATTCTTAATGCGACTACTTTTTTAATAACTATACTATATTTCAATCACTATACTACACTTTTTTAAATAATTATTTATCTAAAGAAACTCATCTGATGAATATAAGGTTAACCATTGATAAAATGACTCGGAGTCGAATACTGTACAAGGAATTAGAATTTACAATTCTTCTCTTACTGTATACGACTATAGACTTTATAATAAGGAAAATAAACTAAAACAAACATCACCTTCACTACAGAATGAGTAGTTGAAGTAATGGAGACTATGTTTTAATGGAATGTTCCATATTAATATTAAAATCATTGTTTTTGTCTGTCTGATTTAATTGCAAATATATTTTGAAGTTCAAAATAGCATACATCCGAATCTATGCTATTTTTAGTATGGATGGCCAACAAGACCTTTCTTTTATCATTTATTGCAGGCAAGTAATCTATACATATAATAAAATTCTAACAGAGTTGAATCTGTACATTAAATATTTCTTGGAAAATGTTATTGAAATAGTCATTGTTATCGATATAGAGCCCGAATCTATAGTTTTTAGAATTTTTGTCTGTCTGTCTGGGAATGCATCACGAGAAAACCACTGGACAGATCTTGATGAAATTTGGTGGTTTGAAGATAGCTGGTTATCCGGGTTAACATATGGCATAGTTTTTACTGCGAGAAAATATATCATCTCTGAGAAATCTATACTAAACGTTAAAATGTAACTAGGGCCGAACCCTAATGCACAAAAGGCACTAAAAGTGCTTTCTCATACATATTTGAAACTATTATCTTAATTCTAAGTGCTCAGATCAGTTATTATGATGTAATATAATAATTACTTAATATTTATTATAAAATATGATAATTTGTATTATAAAGTAACTATAACAGTGATATTTTAAGGTTCCAAAGTTACTGTGAGATTTATGTAAGTAGATTACAAAGTCAATAGATGTGTATAAAAGAAGTGTGGGACACTGCACTAACAATATAATGTATAAGGCATATTACCTGAGAATTAGGCACAGGCTTGGCATCTTGTATTTGATTGCGTCGTGGGCGCATCATATACATGGCCACTGCTAGCGCCATCATGAGGAACATCATTAAAAAGCTATTCCCCGCTGAACTTGCTGGAGGCAACCCAGGTAGTTCATCGAGACATTCATTGTCTGTACAGTAGGATTGGCCTTGACGCAGCTGGAAGTATAAGTTTGGTATGGTTTCATTGTTTTTTCAGTTGAACATGACAAGTCAACTTGTGAAGGGTATCTATATATGGGTATATTCTTTTTAAAAATATACATTAAATATCATTCAAAGTAAAGCAAACCAATGTTCAAACAAATAAGTAACATAATGGTGTACAGGAAACAAACGATTGAAGTAGTTAAAAAAATATTTATGCCTATTATGACTTGACATTATTACAATATGGTATAGCTGGTGCAGCGGTAAGCAATAAATATATTTTAGAAGATATAATAGACAACAGTGAAAATAGTAATTACAAATTATAGTAATCATAGTAATCAATAATTTATTACATTAATATAAAAAAAATGAGTATGTATGTATTTATTAAACTGTAGTAAAATTACTCTTACTTTCTATTAAAGACTACAATTGCATTGTTTTCATTTAAAAAAGATAAAAATTGTATATAGATAATACATACATTTTTATTTGATAATATAAGCTTAAATAACTATTATTTATATTCATAACAATGGACATTGTAAACATTGCTGAATTACTTCTACTTGCACGGTCAAGCTCAACTTCAGAAATAAAAACAATTCTAAACATTAGTTGTGTCATAAAAGGCACAAAATGATTATATGTGTGAATAAATTGCATACCAGACGATAAGAGCTGTTGCTAGCATTATTTGAAACTAATTGGTTCCATATCAGTAGTTCTGAATAGAAAAATAAATGGATTTTTAACTAGTTTTCCTTTTATAAAAAAAATCATATTTGATTCTTATATTATCATACACAGACATCATAATATTATAAAAATTTGAATCAAAAAGAAATCAAAAATTGATTCTTAGAGTATGTATATCAGAATACTAGATTTATTGTTTTTATCTTAAACATTAGCACTGATTAAGCATACTGAAGCACATTAGTTATTACAATTAGAAATGTGTTTAACAAAAATCTTAATAATCATTTTCAAGGTAGTCATTACGAATTTCTAAATGTAAAATACACTATACAATGTACAGTTATGACTAATAATTAATCTCCGCTTTATTATTATAAGTATTTTTTCGACTGTAGACGTGGTAAGTTGTATTATACATCTAGATAAATATAGTGCAAGGTCAGGTGATAAAACTACTTACCAGTGAGATGAGCCTCCGCATCGCCAGCTCGTGGTTCCACAGGCATTCACACGGGTCCATTTCATCTCCCATTTCTGCGCAATTAAACAAAAACTAGATATTTTTTTGTTATAAAACAGGTCACGAGAAAGCTGAGTAACTTTATGGAATTGAATCACTTTTATTTCAATCTAATTGAAATATAAAAAAGTAAATAGTTTATACCAGAATGAAGATAAAATCCAATATCAGTAAAAACACAACACTTTTGTTTTTATTTACAAATAAAAAAAACAGCACACAGATCATCTGTCATGGGAGAGAAAGTGATATAAGCTGTATAAACATTAGGAATCTTTACCTGTACAGTATATTTACACTTAAACGAAAATATGTAGGGCTAAATTGAAATATTTATTATTTTATAATGTAATGCACCCGCGTTTGGCCTGTTAAAAAGTTGAAATGTAAGACGACTACACCTACGCCGACATTTTCTACTGTCTGCTTGGACTGTTTTGATTGGCTTTTCGGATGAACTAATCAAATGATCACAGCCAATAAAATATTAGGGTTGCCAT
This sequence comes from Fabriciana adippe, assembly GCA_905404265.1. NCBI lineage: Eukaryota > Metazoa > Arthropoda > Insecta > Lepidoptera > Nymphalidae > Fabriciana > Fabriciana adippe. Next base: position 13,788,369 of record FR989989.1, read on the forward strand.
GTTTCATCATATAAAATCTACTAAATACACCGACAGAATAAAGTTCATGTGTTACCTTAATTAAAATTATTCAATATGTTTAAAATTATTAAAGCCAATTATTAAATTATAGTTATAAATGACATCAAATTAATAACAAAATAATCAAATAAGGCATATTACAATTATACATTTATAGAATATCATTTAAGGAAATAATATAATATTATATATCACTAACAACTCATCCTCGCTATGCTTGAGTTCGTCCTTAGGAAAGTTTTAACGGTTAGTATAGATTTCTCAGAGATGAGATATTTTTCCGCAGTAAAAAGTATCCAATATGTTGACCCGTATAACCAGCTATCATCATACCAAATATCAAAATCTGTGCAGTGGTTTTCTCGTGATGCGGTCCCAGATACAGACAGACAAAAATTCTAAAAACTATAGATTCGACCTCTGTCTCTGTATCGATAGTAATGACTATTTCAATAAGATTTTCCAAAAAAATATTTAATGTACATATTCGACTCAGAATTTTATTATATTATGTACCTATAGATTTGTCTGACTATAACAACGGTTACCAATAACCAGTTAATAGCTAACTTCATCGTGTCGCTTTTTGGCTGTCGGTGTGCGCGCGCATCGTAAAAATTTTACTCTTATATTTTTTCCAAACGTCCCAAAAGAAGTATAACTTCAAAAATAACAAACAATGTGTTTATAGTTTTAAGTTTTCACTTCTGCAGGCAGCCCTCTTTTTTATATTTATTAGTTATTACATAATATTATAAATTTTATTTTAATATTATAAATTTATATATATATATATATATATATATATATATATATATAATTTTTAATATTTTAAATATTGTGTTTCTTCCTTGTACACCTACGCTATAATTTCGCTTATTGTTTTTAAATATGTAATGTGTTTGAACTTGTTCTCAGTATTATATTTATTTTTATATATGTATTTATAATTATATTATTGTGTTATATTTATAACTAGCGACTCAGTGGCGTAGCGTGCACTTATGCCGCCGGGGGCCGAAGTCAAATTCGCCGCCATCTTCTTTGGGCAATTAATTTAAGGCCAATAAATCGGGACCATTTCCGATTAATAACTTGGCAAGCGATTCGACCAGATCAAGTGAGAAGTCAGTTTATTATGGATTAATTATTTAACAATAAGGCCCAATGCTTTTGCTATAATAAATCAAGAAGCATTTAATTACGCAAAATAGGTTAAAATCTATAGTGTTACAGGTTCGGGATCACAAATTGTTTGGTAATTAAATGACAACGATCAAAGAAGAAACTGTAAATCACATGTGCTTCAAGAAGTTTGTAAGATTATAATAATATGAGAGTACAATATGCTTGAATTATGCCATGTTATCTGCTGTCTGATGGAATGGTGAAAAGGTTAAATTAGACCTTGGAACGGCATCTAACAAAGGTTGTGACTTGTGGATAGAAATTAAAGAATTAGGTCGAACATTTACCATTAATATATAATTCATTCATCGTAACTAACTGCCGTACACGAAAGTAATTTACATCAGCTTATACCATCGGCAGTCTGCTACGCATATGATCGGGGGAGACCCCCAGAAACATTATACCACATATCCTAGTGACGTGAGAAAAGTAGCGCAGAACGCCTGCAATAGAAGATGCCTGCCATGGCGATCACAGTAGGCTTACGAAGCGGGACGTGAACAAAGCCACAAACAGCCCCAAACACCGATAAGCCTGGTGAAGCTAAAAGTGAAAACTACAAGGAAGACAAATAGGACAGGAGACGACACGGGACAGGTTATTACACCAAACCTCTCACCAACCAAAGATACCAGATACCACATGCAAAAGGCCTATATATAGCGGTTGTGAGAGAAACTGGGAAAACGCACCTTATAACATGTGAAATATCAGACAAGCCTTTCGAACTTGGAAACGAGGGTTTGCTGAAAGCATTACAACATCAGAATACATTAGGGGCAACAAACCATGGAGCAACGCCGCCAATCACATGGCGCTCTATAATGTGAAGCACGGTCTCGTGCAACTAGAAAAGTTGGAAGAAGGAAGAACCGAACCCTTTAAATAGGGCTATAATACAATGACTAAAGATGGTAAGACGAAGAGTTAATCAGAACGCTAGCATCCTAAACCAAATGTGCCAGCATAGGAAGCCAAAGAAACCAATCGGGAAGCTGGCAACCTACACCAATAATGTCAGGATCTCACACCAACATCACCTGAGAGCACCGTGAGAAAAGGAGGAAATCTCCCTCTGGCATACTACACCAAAAATGCCAGCATTCTACACAAAGAGGACCTGAGAGCGCAGTACCAACTTATAGCACAACTGCTCTCAAAGCTCTTAAAAGTTGCAACGATGAATTAAAATAAAAAATCACAAATAACGGCACGGAAAAAGACTTCCATAAAAAACGTTCTCTCTGAGGCGTTCTTTGAGGTAAGGTGAAGCATTGTCAACTTCCCAACTTCGGGATGTTACTGACAATTTCTTCACAGAAAAAACGAATTATTATATATCTGGTCTAAACTGGGACTCGAACACAGAATATTCTCAAAAATATATATTTTCAATTTTATACTAACCAAAGTTAATCGTGGAAAAATAATCGATCAGTAATTGCAAAAATGATGCAAAACATTTGCTTTTTGTTTAATAATAACTATAACTACCTACTTCTTATCACACTATTATAACTAAATTAATAAAACTGTGTGTTATAATTTTGCATGTTTTCCACTTTTCACGCCTTTTGCGTATGAAGATTCACCCAGGGCGGAAAGGTTTTTTTTTAATTATTTATTATTAATCCCTCCCGGACAAATTCTAAGAAATCCGTGCGAATTTCCGAGAATTCAATTGTTATCTAGCACAAATTCGCACGGATTTCTTAGAATTTGTCCGGGAGGGATTAATCTTCGAATAAAATGACTGAACTTCCGAGTAAAATTAAATGGACGAAAGATGATGATGATGTCAAAATTTTAAAGATTTCGTTTGAGCCATTTATTTATGAGATCTTATAATTTAGTAAATAATAACAATGATGTTATAACCTCATTGAATAATAAAAATAAGTAGTTCTTCTTTGCCAAGTTTTTTTTAATTTTTTCGCATCGTTATATTTCAAAAGTAAAAAGTCTTTCGTAATCTTAGTCCAGTAACTTATATAGGGGGCGGCATGATCAGAATTCCTATTCAACAATGAAAATTACTTAGCAATAACCCGATAGAATGTGTTGGTAGTGATTTTTGTGACAAATAACTAATTTTCTCTATTTCATGTTGGTACACAATATTTAGTGTGAAATTTTGTCGCCACTTTAAAAATGCCGCCTGGGGCCGCGGCCCCCACCGCCTCCCGTACGCTACGCCACTGTAGCGACTCACCCTCACTTCGCTCGGGTTCGTCTCTAGATGATTCTTTAACTTGGTATTACTTTTTATTTATGAATCGATTCTAATAAAACAAATACCTACATTCAGTATTAGTATTAGTTAAGTGAAGCATACCAAAATACATTAGTGAAAACCGCACCCAAATCGGTTAAGCCGTTTATGATATTAGCGCACACAGACAAACAGACAAAAAATCTAAAAATCATTGTTTTGGGTTCTATTGCATTAAGAAAGAATATAGTATACAGTGTGCGGATAGCAATCGGTTACACTTTTATTATGTGTATAGATTTTGAAGATGAAGAAAGAACAGAAGATTCGTAGAGATTTTTATTAGAAACGAAATATTTTCGGGTTCGTCCGCAAATATTTAGTAATACTTTGAAGTTATTGTTATTTTGTATATCAATGAAGTACAAACTCATTTATGCTGTAAATAAAATGAATATCGTAGATGTTTACTATTTTATTTTACTTTTAACGTAACAAATTAGAATGTTAATTAAGTGTATTTGTATTTTATTTTATTGTAAATAAAGTCATTAAAAAAAAAAGAATGTTAAAACAAAACATACATTTAATGTTTTATGCTACCGAACCCTCGGTACGTGTCAGACTCGCACTTGTTCGATTTACAGTGTATAGTTTGAAGAACTTCTATTTTTTCACTTGTACCGTTGTTGATTCCGCCGGAAGAGTCGATGGCGACAACGATAAGTTACAAATTTCACTCTCGGTTTTGCATCTACCTTCATAATTTTACTTATTCATCATGCTTCATCTATACTATTTATACTAATAAGTATTATAAAGAGTTAAATTTTAAAAGTTTGTAACTTTGTGTGGTTGTAGGAGGTAATCTCTGGATTTACAGAACCGATTTAGATGAAATTTGGTAAGAATATAATTTGAGAACCTGGGAAGGACATAGGATACTTTTTATCCCGGAAATCAACTCTTAAGGGGGTGAAAATGGGGATGAAACTTTGTATGGGGAATCAACCTAGGGACGAACCCGAGCGAAGCGAGGGTGAGTCGCTAGTAATCAATAATAACGTTCAGGTTAATATAGTATTTTTAAGATTTGTTGATCTTATACTTACTTGTAAGTCTAAACAGCAAAAATTAAACGATGAAATTTTGTAAATTACAAAAAGACCAACACTATCGCTAGATCTTTCTCCTATCGAATCAGTATGAAATGAACTTGATAGAAACGTGAAGAATCGTTGCTCCTCGTGTTTAGCACGATTAAGTTGTTGGAATATTTACGAAGTAAATAAATGGAAGGGCTCCATCCCAAATACAATAATTTACTGGCAAATTAATTAAAACAATGAGTAAAGTGAATAAATAATTAAATATAGTAGGCATTTTTTTTTATTTGTACTAAATATGATTAACTAAATGTTACTTTAATACTTTGATGAAAAGGCTTACTGTACCTATGTTTTATATAGGTATTGTACTAGAGACTCACCCTCACCCCGCTCGGGTTCGTCCCCAATTACGTTTTAAAGTTAGTATAGATTTCCTAGAGATGATATATTTTCCCGCAGTACAAAGTATCCTATATGTTGACCCAGATAACCAGCTATCATCATACCCATCAAAATCTGTCCAATGGTTTTCTCGTGATGCGGTTGCAGACAGACAGATAAAAATTCTAAAAACTACAGATTCAGCCTCTGTATCCATAATAATGACAATTTCAATAAGATTTTCCAAAAAAATATTTAATGTACAGATTCGACTCAGAATTTTATTATTATATGTATAGATATATATTTTTAATAGTAAAAAAATCTCTTTATTAATGTGTAACAAATCAGCTATTATATTGTATCGCAAATATGTTGTAGCGTATGAAATGTAAATCTTATTATATAATACAATATCGAATAACTAGTGCTTTACTGTGGCTGCACCCGTGTTATTTATTTATGTAAGTATCTCTCTTAGGGGTCGTAGAATTATGATATTAGATATGATTTTAACTTTTTATCATCTCTTAAGAAAAACCTCTATATATAATTTATTTATTTTACATTTTAAACCAGAATAACTCATCATTGCCACTAGCAGCAAAAACATAGAATTTTTATATAAATTTATGACCTATGATAGCCTTAATAGATTAAACTATTTTAATTCGAAGTTGCCGAAAAATCCTTTCTTAGTAAACTACCAAGTTACCTGTTAAATTATATTGCTTCAAAGTTTAAGTAATTTTCTACATTTCGTATTTAGTCAGTGAGTGATGAGTGACCATTCGCTTTGTCGCACTGTCACTTGTATTGATAAGTTGTCGTCAAAATATTTTAGCGTTATTAGGGCCTATTAAATAAATATATTATGGGCTTTATTCACGGATTTATTTTGATCGGTATAGTACCTCTTCCGTCACTATATTTGCTGTAAAGCATTCAAAGAAGCAGGAAGCAGCAGTAAAAAGCAGAAACCAAAATTAATCGTACATACCTATATAATTTGTAAATATTTTGGATAAAGTGGTAGTTCAGCGCAACGATGCTTTGTCAAAAGAACTCTTTTCATGTATTTCATAGTTAAAATAATTTTCATGAGAATAATATGTTCCAACTGCATATTTTTATCCATGTTTTATTTAAATAATCAATAAAGTACTCGTAAAAATCAATTGTTTTTGATTTAACCGGTAGAGTTTATAAATTTCCTATCCTCAAACCACTTTTGAGGTATTTAGTCATGTAGGCTTTGAGGCATGTAGGTTAAATTATAAAAAAATAATTTTAATCAATTCACATATAGGTAGGTAGTAGGTACCTATGGTTTATGATGGTAATCTGTGAGATTAAAAAAACGTAGGTACACACCGAATTATTAAAATGAAAACTTTCTCTAATGTGAAGTGTTGAAAATAGATTTTAATTGAAAACGCATATTTCGCCTGAGTTTTAGTTGTCGAAAGTGTAAATGTTACGCATTCGGTCGAGTATTTAAATCCGTTTATTATTTATACACGGGTGAACACAGCCAAGTTTCCAATTACGGCTGGTTACTGAGAATTCCTTGATAGAATAGCCAAATAACCATAATTGACCCGACTCGAGAGTCGAACCCAGGATTTCCGTGTCTGCAGCCGGACATGATAGTCGCTACACTAAGAAGGCAGTAACATCTAAATATTTGGCCCCTTTGTCAATATTTACGTGGATTTTAAGCTGGATGGCACAATATCTATAAAGTCATAGCCAAAAAAAATGGTTGGATAACCCCAGGATTGTAAGAGATGGAAAGAACTTAGGGTGGCCTATAACAAGTAGTAATCGAAATGCTTGTGGTCATGATGATGATGACAGCATTTTTTCATAGGCTGGGCGCAGACTAACAATAAGTCTAACACTTTTTGTAGAGTGTAATAATATAATTGTTCTGTGTGTCTTCAAAAATTGGTTTACATCTATATATATAATTAAACTGTAGATGTCGAATGTAAACATAGAAAAAAAAATGCTAAAATCCGAGTCAGGGGGCTGTAAGAAGAGAAATAGAACAAATCCAGATTTTTTCAAATTTATTGTTACTCTGTTTGTCTGTTTGTACAGGCTTATCTCCGAAACTGTTGGACCGATTTAAATGAAATTTTGCATGGTGGTATCTTATATCCCCGGTCAAAATTTTAAATACTTTTCGGCCCGGAAAATTCCCGTGGGATAGTTAAAAAACTATAGTAACTTATACAGCTTAGTACACAACAACTTATGCACTAATTTAGTAAAATTTGACATCAAGAATGACAAGAATTTGTGTAAAATGTAAATGATAGAGGTTGTTTAATCGTAAAATGTGAGCAACACATTACACACATTTTGTAATCGTTTAAAGAATACAGTATAACTGAATTGATTATTTAAGAGAACCATTACTAATTTAAATTATTTTTTATATAAAATAGTCCATAAAATTATTATTTAAAAACTTGGAATTTTTGTTTATACTGCTTGGTAATTTTTTTTTTCAGTATTTTATTTTTGTCTCTCATGTTCTTTCTCAAATAACCAATTCAACTAGTGTGCAATTGACACATTCTCGAGTAAATACGAAGTAGGTCGACTGGGCGGGTAGATTCGCCCCGCCCAGCGTCCCGCCCAGCCAGCTAATTGACTCCCTTATCTCGTAGAAGTGAAATATTTAACGTTTGCTTTTATATTTTTTAATATATTTCTTTACGTACTTTAATTTTTTTAGGGGTTAATATTATTTGTTCCTTTAAAATGTAATCGATTTATTGTAAATGTACACTTTTTAAAATAAATGATGTTCTTTTTTTTATATTAATTATTGCGTCTATATTAATTCAAGGTAATATGATAATTATGTTCACGCATACTCAATTAATATTTGGTATTCAAAAATAATGTTTGAATCTCTTTTTTAATTATCGGTCTTTTTTTTAAAATGATTGATGCTTTTCATACTCAGCATAAAAAATAATTTATTTGTAAGTTTTAATTTTCGTTAGGTAATAGCTCCCGCCTTAGCCATCTCCTCGTTAGGTATTTTTTCATTTTACCCCCCTCCCCCCTCTCCTCCCCTCCCCCATACTCATTTCTCTAAGTTTTGGGGCCCAATAAGTAACTATCAAATATAATTTCTACATCTCAAACATTTTTTTGCGTAGCTCTGAATAAATTAAAATATCGATCAATTATTAAAAAAACAGACAAAAAACATATATGTAATATGTTTGGTTTGGCCTTTGGTTGTCCTGATTATTGCACTGATTAAATAAAACTACTTGTTGATTAAATGTCTTTATTAAAGAAAAATTACAATAAATGTAAAATATAAATAATAATTAGGTCCTGTAGAAGTTGGACTATAGGAAATTGTGGCAAGACTGCTAGGTGCTAACCACACTTAACGGCAATGCCGATTTTTAAACGCACCTCTTGTAATCAGTAGAGGCTATGAGACGCGTTGTTTAAACTATGTATTTTCGAGTCAAAGGCTTTCATAGACTAAGGGTTGATATATTGTATTAACCTTTGAATGATTGAATCTAGTGACTACAAAGTAAGGTTCAAATAGTATCACAATTATTAAGATCTCTTCTTTAAAACCAAATTTTCTTCTTTAAAATCAAATTATCTACTATGCACTTTGCACATTAAAATAATAATAAAAGGAATAAAATAATTAATGTCAATTATATTTTTTCTTAAACAATAAAGGTTTACAGCCTCATTTTAATGGAAAAGTTTATTGTTAAACAAGACTCACTAGAAAGATCTCTTTTTATTTTTTTTTAAAGATGCTAAATTATCTTAGACCTAACTGCTTTTAGCGTTTGCTTCCTTAGTGCAAGTAAAATAAAACATGTTCAGGTTCTTTTACGTCAAAGATTATATTGAATGTTCTAGAAAGGACCTCCTAGTTCACAGAGCCCCGCCCCCACAGGGTTGAGGAGTCTACCCATAGATAAAGTGTCTACTCTGTGGCCTCACTCAGCTGCGGTCGCCGCGGCCTGCGGACATGGCGCGAGTTTTGCGCCCACCAAGCCGCACGTGAGTACTCTGCCTCATACTAACTTTTTTAGTAAAGCATATGTACATTTTTTTTATTATTATACCAGAAGAAAAATTATAAATATTCGTAATCTTCATATTATAATAAAAGTAAAATAACCTAAAGATTCAATAAAAAAATATGGCAGAAAATAATATTAGAAAGTTTAGTCCTTACTTGACGAATCAAATCTTTATTATTAAATGAGCAGTTCTTATACGAGTATAGTATGTATACATTTATTTCGCGTATCTCGGAAATGGTTCTAAGGATTTGAATCAAATTTTGTATTTATATAAGGTTTTGCTTTTTAAGTTTATCTATTATAGGTAACTTTTCTGAAAAAATGCAATTTTTATATCATTGCTAAAAACACGATTTTACAAAAAAAAAAAAACGCTTTGCGAAGCGCAGTCGCCCAGATGCTTTAATATTATATGACTGATATTGATTTAAGTTTTATTTATACCTTATATTTCGTCTTCATTTCAACCCTATAAGCTTTTTTTGAGGCATATTATATTTAAATACTTATTATATGTATGCCTAAATTTTATAGATACATAGTTAAATTTTATAGATACAACGGACATTTTATAAAATCACAATATTAAAACTTCATTATAAATGGTGTACAAATCGAAAAGGTCTATAATATAAGAATGCGTATCCAGAAATATGCCTAAATAAAATTATAAGATATTTTAAATTTTAACATTTTGTATTTTTAATACCAAATAAAAAAATAGTAATTAATTAATTTGTGAATATTTCCGTAGAATACAACGTAAGGATAAATATAGCGTTATATTATTTTCGAACAAAACTACGAATTTCTTTTCCCATAGAAAAGCTCTTTTAACAAAAGCTTGAAAAACATAATTAACTCTAAGCTCTTTTAACAAAAGCTTGAAGAGCTTAAAATCCAACTTTTAAATGGTTTTCATTTACAAAATCGTTTAATATTAGAATGCCAGACAATTTGCTATACATTTCTTTCTTTTGATATTAAGCGTAGTTTAATTTATATAAACGATCGTCATAAAAAGCGAGAACTTTAACGCTTATACATACACTTGTGTTAATAGTTGCTATATATTTCCGCACAGGAATCCAAAATATTTTGTAAAAAGATACCTGCTGTTTGTGGCTTAATATAACAAAAAAATCTATCTCTATTTTATAAAACTTGTCCTAATGTTGCCTATTTAAAAATAACATTTTAGAATCACAAATAGTTATGTCTTGTTACGCTATATTAACGGTTGGCTAAGAGAGGCATGAACCGATTTTTTATGTATTAAAATATAGAAAAAGATGTACCTAATATTAAAATGTCTTCATATAATTTCAAAAATATTACCTTTTCTTAATATAGACGCAATGTAAAATAAACATAAAACATCGTTAATTAACGTGTGTAAAACGTCGATTATAATTGAAGAAATTCTCCAAAAACGCACTAAATTTTAAATAACCTTTAGCATAGCCTTCTCTATTGTATTTACGTAAATTCAGTATAAATTTATTTACTTTATTAAAAATTAAAAAAAAAAATCCCGACCATTATGGACCGATTTTCATCAAACTACTACCTAAGCTAAAGCTGACTAGCTAAGAACACTCCCGACTAATTCACCTTTCAAACAAAAAAAAAAACAAAATCAAAATTGGTTCATCCGTTCGGGAGCTACGATGCCACAGACACACACACAGACACATCAAACTTATAACACCCTGTCGTTGCGTCGGTCGTTAATAAAATGCAGGATCTTACAATTAGACAGTTTTTATAAATTAAAGTCACTTTATCTCGTAACGGCATAGTAATTAATCAAATAACATTGAGTATAGTATCGAAAATGACAGATATTCGGGATCCAATTTGCGTTGGTGAGACAGAGCTGTTGTGATGACGAAGTGGTTTTTCGGAATCATCGCGGTGCCCGTGACAGCCACTCGCGTTACGCCGATCGAGTACTATGGGGTATTAGGGTTGACACTGTGATGTAATGCAAAAATAATATAATTTTATAAATACAACGTATACATAATTTAAAAAAAGTTAAGTATACGTTTTTAAACACATATTTTTATTCATATATTTCTATGTTTATAAGTGGGTAGTTACTACGCACCTTAACAAAGCGAAATCTGTACATGAAATGTTTTTTTAAAAACAATGATTGTTACGTATTGTGTAATATAGATCTCGAAACAATAGTTTATTGAAATTTTTGTCTGTTTTTCTGTATATGTATCTGTTTGCTTTTCACGCAAAAAGTATTGAATGGATTTTAACTACATTTTGTGTAGTGTTTAGGAGATATAGTTCAAAGTAAAGACGATATAGTTATGTATTTGTATTATTATTGTTAAGTAAATAGTATACTTTAATGCTGTAAACTGCTGGCGACAGATCCGAAAACTAACACGAGGAAAATTTAATCACCGCTAACACGATGCTAAGAAATGTTACAAGACTGGATTATGGAAGGGACTTTCGTAGCAGCGTTACGATTTTGGTTTATCTATACAGATAAATAAAATTGGAGTGTCTGTTTGTAATATAAAATAACCGCTTTTTATTAAATGCATATGGATGTATACACGGTACATATACCGAAACAACATTTTTTACAATTTTTGTCTGTTTGTTCCGGCTAATCTCTGAAATGGCTGAACCGATTTTGATGGGACTTTCACTGGCAGATGGCTGATGTAATAAGGAGTAACGTAAGCTACTTTTATTTTAGAAAAAAATAGGGTCCCACGAAAAAAAATTATAACCAAATTAATTAATTAATTGTGTTTTGGGAAGCAACCTAGGGACGAACCCGAGCGAAGCGAGGGTGAGTCGCTTGTTATACATAAACCATAAGATTTTTAATGAGAATATACAATTAGAAACAAAATCAACAAGCTAACATTAACCTTACACCTTACAAAGCTACAATAAAAAAATGGCTAATGACTAATTATACAAAATTTAATATTTTTAAAAATATATATTTATTTACGATAAAGAAAATTAAAAATAACTTAATAGTAATACAAAACAAATTTACACTCAATTATTATTGTACAAGTCCATTATGTCCGCGTGGAATTATGGGAAGAATGTTAGCTACATTCCCCCGCTGAATGGCAATGCCGATTCTTTGGGCGAAAAACGAGACTCTCTTGTGATGTAGAGGCGATAAAACGAGGTACTTCGTCTTTTAAGAAGTGTTTAGCGCTTTGACAAATGATATAAAAACATAGTTTTGAATAAGGGAGGTGTATTTACGCAACTTGAGTAGTTCAGCCATTTCTTAATCTGCTAGATTTAAAATATTCACTAAAACATTCATTATATATTGTTCAGTTTCTCGCCGGCTCTTCTCAGCAGAACTACCATCTGAGTCGGTGGCAGATAGACAAAAAAAAATGTTAAAAGTGACTATTCAAAATTGTTTGCAAAATTCTATTTCAATAAAGTTTTTTTTTAATAATTGTATAAAAATAAATGAGTCAAAAAATGCATTATATGTATATGGTTCAGCCCTTGGCATAATTCGCCGGTCAGTTCGAGTGGAGCCCAGCGACGCGAGCGTTATAACATTTGTCACTCCATAGTACGCGCACCTAATGGAGAGCTCTCGACTTCGGATAATTTCGCTCGTAATTAAAACACGTTAAAGGTCAAGTACTTGTCATCTCGCAAAGATTTCATTTTTAGACTTTTACTTTAATTCATTTACACTATGTAACATGACTGATGGATCAAAGGCAGGTCGAGGACATCAATACCTTTCGATTTAACCGCTATGTATTCGTATGTTCAAAGATTTTTTGTGGTCGGAAAGCTATTTGGCTTTTAAAAGAGAAATAGGGAGTAGTAGTAAAGAAGTAGTAGAAGACTAATTTTCGTCGAAATTTTGGTATACGTTTGTGTTTTTTTCAAAACTAGTTTAATATTGTCCTTCTTACCTTTATAATGGTTTTTATCAGCATTCTTTCGTACATGGGCAGCGCTGGTGCGCTGCCCATGTACGAAAGAATGCTCTCAAACTGTTCATAATATATGTTCATACAATTCGTTAAACAATGTCACAAGCCACATTCCACTAATCAAAGTGATAAATAAATAGTTTTAATGGCACCAGGCTTTGGAAACCACACTTCAAGTGGAACAAAATGCAACTTTTTCACATTTGCGTTTATTTTTTTACATGCGTTCGACGTCGGCGTCATATCAGTGGCGTAGCTAAGCCAATGCAACCAATGCGGTCGCATAGGGCTCCTGATTCAAGGAGGCCCCAGAGGGCTACAAGCCATTCTTTTATTTTAAAATATTTTTTTGAGGACGGCCCTCATACAAGTTTAAAAAAACCGCAAGAAAAAAGTGTCCTCCATATATTATTTTTTACCTATAAATCGTGAATTGCATTCTATCTGGCTGTTTAACATAACCTAATTGGAGTATTAACTAATTATAACTTTTTTTGTTTAGTCTGTGGCGGCAATCCAGCAAGTACTAGAATGTCGCTGAAGACCCCGACGCCAGGCGTCGGCGAGCGCGAGACATGGGGCAAGAAGGTGGACTTCTTGCTCTCCGTCATCGGCTTCGCAGTCGACCTCGCCAATGTGTGGCGCTTCCCATATCTTTGCTACAAGAATGGAGGGGGTAAGTTGAATTTTACACATTTTAGAGTGACGAGTGTCTAACTAATGTTGATGTTAATGCTTAATTTTAATCTTGAAATACCTGCAATTGCTAAGAAATCGTTTTATAGTTGGTAGTTAAGCATATTGATTGCAATCATGCATTTATTCCGCACAATTTTCACAATTGAGTATTAAGTGTAAGCGAAATAACTATAAATTAGGCTAGTTGGTCCAGTTGGTATTGATTTGATATAAAATTTCACATTATTAAAATCACTAGGTAATCGTAATTGCACACCGTAGAGGTTCGATTTTCGCATAAGGTATGTTTGCTGCAAAGTGTAGCGTTGAGTATGCATCGTTTTCACTATAACAAGTAGGAAGGTAGGTAGAGAAAGGCGTAAGCCCTATTGTAGATGATATTCTAGTACCTACGCCAATATAAAAGAAATATATATTATTCTATTTTACAAAATAGAGTACCAAAAGTCTCATAAAAAAATTCCAATATCTTCCGGGACTGATAGAAACTTACTAAACACAAACTACTGTAGGATATAAATTGTATAACAGACTTCATTTCATCCATAACGCAATTCTTTTACGAAATGTAACAGATCTTCAGGACTATTCACTTATCCCGGCATTATTACGTTATCCCGACTAAATCAGTGTTTAAGTGCGCGTTGCGGCGAGGTGATGAAACGCCGGCATGAATGCTAAGTGCCTCTCGCCACCTCTCACAACCTCTTGCGACCTCTAGCTGCGCTAATTGTCGGTCTGTTTCCGACCTGAAAGACGTATTCACGATCCACAGTGTTCTAAGTACGCTTGCATGCCACTGAGATTCTTTTTAAATTGTTAAAAAATTGTATGTTCGATTCGTTATAATATAATGTATTAAATATATAATGATATTTTTAAATAAATATACCTATAATACTGGCCTACAAGCAGTGGTAGGCCAGTGGTAATACGCTCGTTTGGGAAACCGAGTGAAGCGGGTTCAAATCCCGGGTCTCGCACTTCTGATATTTTCATGTGCGAATCATTTTTAACATGATTACCACTTGCCTTACGGTGAAGGAAAACAACGTGAGAAAACCTGCATGTTTGAGAAAACCTAGCAAGTTTTCGAAAGACGTGTGAAGTCCGCCCACCCGCACTTATCCAGCGTGGACTATGGCTTCATTCCCCTCGTATTGAAGGGAGGCCCGTGCCCAGCAGTGGGACCTTAAAAAGGGCTGAATACATACATACATATATACATACATACATAATATTTGCATATATGATATTAGAATTCTACATTTTGGTTATTTTAATGATTTTGGATTTATTGAACAGGAAAATGTGGTGAAAGATGCTTTTGAAAAAAATAATTATTGGCATGCGACAAATAAATTGAATACAAAAACTTTTGTCGGACAATAGAACAAATTAGTGTTATTTCTATATAAATAAAAATGAATCACCGAAATGTATGTACGTGCATAACTTCCGATCGACTGCACCAAATTAGATAATTCTTTTATTTTTTTTTGTTTATTATTGTCAGGACAAGTTCTGTATAGAAGGAACTTAAAAGAAAAAAATTTTTTTTTACTAAAATAAGATTTTTTTTAAATCTTATGATTTGAAAAGTGTGTGAGTGAAATAGTTTTTATCCCGGAAGTCATTCCTTAAGGGGGTGAGAATGGGAATGAAAGTTTGTATGGGGAAGCAAGCAAATATTATAAGAAGCTCTATAAGTTTAGGTACAGCTAATATTTTATCGAATGTTTTTTTTTCTATCCTATATCTAAGTATTTTCAGTCTTCATAAATAACTTTTAAAAAGCTTAAAAGCATTTATATTTCAATAGCTTTACGCCATATTCCTGTTAGCCACAACTTGCATACTGAGTGTAAATCAATAATTGTACTTCATGCAGTATGGAGCTTTCATAAACTACCAAGCGATAACGACTCTCCGCTTTCGTGCCTTAGACCGCCCTCAATGACTTTCAAACTCTTGAGTAATTGAAGACAATATTGGTATTTATTGTCATTTATAAATTTAATATCTTATTATATTTAACGAGCAATTCATATACGAGTATATTTAAACTACCGACTCACTCTCGCTTCATCAGGTTCGTCCCTAGGTACGTTTTAACGGTTAGTATGGAAAAAATAGACTATACAGTATACATTATATGATATATAGCCTATAGCCATTCTCAATAAACGGGTTATCTAATGCAAAAAAAAATTATTCAAATCGGATTAGTAGTTCCTTAGATTAGTGCGTTCAAACAAACAAACTCTGCCTCTTTATAATAGTAGTATAGATTTATTCCGTGTTTCGGAAACGGCTCTAACGATTTAGATTAACTTTTGTGTTTAAATAAGGTGTTGCTTTTTAAGTTTCTCTAGATGTATGTATTTTTTGAAAAAAAAAAAACGTATTTTTACTGCTTTTTCGCAAAACGCTGAGTGAGGCTCGGTCGCCTAGGTAATTGTCATGAATAATTAATTGTTTATTAAATTATTGAACAAAAGATAAATATGTATCTTAAATTAAAATAGAACCACTATTCATTTTCATTTAAGGAAAAAAAATCCAAAATCCTTTTAAATGGAATATTTTTTTTATATTGTTTTATTTCTTAGTAGGTATGTTTTAGTTTTGTGTTAAAATCAATGTCTTAAGATTGTTGAAAGCATGCTTTCTTATATTTAACTAGCAGAACCCGCGGCTTCGCCCGCGATCAAACTACGAAAAAAATAAACTTTTTCGCAATACACACTTTATTACTTGCAAAAATAAGTTTGTGTAAGTTTTATTATTTGTTAAACTACATATATTGGAAACAAATTTAATTTTAGCGATCGTAACTCAAAATATCCCGTATTTTAAAAGATGTTAAGCGTATATTTTGTAATTAAATTTACACTTTAAGTATTTAGCAAGCTGCACTACCTGTATTTTTTGTACATTTTTCTACTCCATCTTTCCAA
The DNA here is from genome assembly GCA_905404265.1 of Fabriciana adippe. Lineage (NCBI taxonomy): Eukaryota > Metazoa > Arthropoda > Insecta > Lepidoptera > Nymphalidae > Fabriciana > Fabriciana adippe. The sequence continues at coordinate 13,805,004 of FR989989.1, forward strand.
AGTTAGAGGAAGAGAGTACAATGATACAATCGCATACAATATTTACGACTTTAGAATCATGTAACATGGCTAATATGGTTTTTTTTAACTAACATACTAACAGGCTAACATCTACGTTATTTTTAAAGACCCAGTGCTATGTACACCTGAAGCTTACAGTCTCCCTCCTTCTCCTTCTTTTTTAAGTTAAACATATAAAGTGCTATTCTTATTTTGTTGTAGCTTTTTGCCCGCGGCTACGCTCGCGTGGACTAAAAAATTTGCTCAGTTTTAATTTCCATTGAATTTATATGTTGTCACATCGAATTTTTAATATTATGTTAAGAGTAAAACTCTTGATTCACTTAAGTTAGTCTATACTAAAAATACCAACCACAAATATAGGTTAGGCTGTCTTTCTCGCGCTCTGGGTCTATATTCAACAACTCAAATTTCACCGGCCAGTTTTACCCACTTAGAGGCTGAATAAAAAAATCTACAATACATGTTTATTTAATTGTATTGAAGAGCATTAATAAAAAGTTTAAAGTAATTGTGATCATAAACAAATTTTTCCTCATATAAACAGCACAACCCCCTTTTACCCTTTTAAGGGATAAATTTCGAAAAAAAAAATGATATCTGTATTGGTTTAGTTTTCATTTCAAAGGTAAATACCACTTTACGTGCATTAACTATAAACTTTCATACAAACTTTCATCCCCCATTTTACCCCCTTAAGGGTTGAATTTCAAAAAATTCTTAAATACGTATTTATTTAATTGTATTAAAGAGCATGAATACCAAGTTTCAAGTAATTCTGATCATAAATAATTGTTTGCCCATATAAACTTTATCACCCCCTTTTACCCTTTTAAGGGATGAATTTCGAAAAAAATTTAATACATTTATTTCTTATTTTTCATTCTAAAGCTAAATACCACTTACCGTGTATTTCGCGTTAAGAATAACAGAGTTTCATACAATCTTTTATCCCCTGTTTTACCCCCTTAGGGGATGAATTTAGAAAAATCCTTTCTTAGCGGATGCCTACATTGTATAAGTAATATGTCCTCTAAATTTCACGTTTCTACGACCAGCGGTTTAGGCTGTGCGTTGATCGATCAGTCAGTCAGGACAAAGCATTTTATGTATATATAGATATCCTACTAATATTATAAAAGTGAAAGTTTGTGAGGATGTATGTATGTATGTCTGGATGTATGTATGGATGTTTGTATGGATGTTTGTTACTCTTTTACGCAAAAAATACTGAATGGATTTTAATGAAACTTTACAATAATATAGCTTATACATTAGAACACATAGGTTATTTTTTATCCCGGAAAAATATATTTGTTTTAGTTTTAGTAGCTAGTATATTAATATTTTTTTAAATTAATTACTTAAGCATTATTAGATATCATACACAAATAAGTTTATATAACCACATAACACCGACATAAGATATGGCTGTTATCCGCAGACGGAAACGGTTAACTCAGTAGGCGCTAGCGGTCGACATGTTAAACATAACGCGTGTGACGTCCCCGGAAATTATGAGAATAAGCTCTCTTTGTACGATCATTTCTTATGAGAGTTTAGGATTTTTTATAATACTTAAAATAAATAAAAAAATGTTCATACGACAGTTAATTTAAAAAATTGTTTTCAATTCGTAGGTAACTGATTTTAATGTAGTAAGTAATGTATACTAATATTATAAAGCTGAAGAGTTTGTTTGTTTGTTTGAACGCGCTTATCTCAGGCACTACTAATCCGATTTGAAAAAATCTTTTTGCATTAGATAGTCCGTTAACTGAGGAAGGCAATAGGTTATATATCATCTCGGAAAAATTTACGGTTCCCGAGGGATAGATTTGTTTTTGTCTAGGGACGAACCCGAAGCGAAGCGAGAGTGAGTCGGTAGTGTAAATATAAATATTTAATATTTATTTCCATCCTTTCGTTAGTAAAAATTGTACCACAGTTTTTGTAACTTACAATAAATATCTAGCGAATAATTTAAAGTCGATTTACTTAGCTATCTTTAGCCAAAATACCTACTTAGTTCGATGAAAATATACTTTCAAAGTCATTTATCTATACGTATAATAAAATTCTAACAGAGTCGAATCTGTACATTAAATATTTTTTGGAAAATCTTACTGAAATAGTCATTATTATCAATACAGAGGCCGAATCTATAGTTTTTAGAATTTTTGTCTGTCTGTCTATCTGTCTATCTGTCTTTCTGTTACCGCATCACAAGAAAACTACTGGACAGATTTTAATGAAATTTGGTATGATGATAGCTGGTTATCCGGATCAACATATAGGATACTTTTTATTGCGGGAAAATATCTTATCTCTGAGAAATTTAATCTAAACGTTAAAAAAGTAACAGGGACGAACCCGAGCGGAGCGAAGGTGAGTCGCTAGTCTATACATGGAATAAAATTCTGAGTCGAATCTGTACATTAGATATTTTTTGGAAAATCTTATTCAAAATAGACATTAGTATCGAAACAAAGGCCGAATCTATAGTTTTTAGAATCTTTGTCTGTCTGTCTGTCTCTCTGTCTGTTAGCGCATCACGAAAAAACCGCTTGACAGATTTTGATGAAATTTGGTATGATGATAGCTGGTTATCTGGGTCAACATATATGATACTTTTACTTCGGAAAAATATCTCATCTTTGAGTTAAATGTTAAAACGTAACTAGGGACGAACTCGAGTGGAGCGAGGGTGAGATGCTAGTTAAGCATATAAACTTTCGTAACTACCACAGAAAACATAAAGTTCCCATACTAATTACATCCCCTTCTCTTTGTAGTCTCCCTTACGTCTTTGGTCCAAGGCAGTAATTGACTATCAAAACGCGCACTTTACGCGACGCTTCGAGAAACTTCGTTAGCTTCTCGATGTGCAGGAAATTAGAGACGCAATAATGGGAGTAATAAGGTAATGGAGGACGGTCATCGATCGTGTCTAGATCTAATTATATATCAATTTTATATCAATGTTATCTCGTGAGGTCCTGTCAAAGGGTCACCGCCGGAAATTTATTTAGTGACGCTAGAACGCTCAAGCTGCAGACGCCTCTATATAGACTAATCCAATTTTGTATAGTTATTAGCCGGTCTTTGATGGTATCATGACGGCGGTTAAATCTTATAGTTAAATGAAATGGGATTTATGATATTATTTAGTATTTCTCATGTGCTTTTCCCGATATTTTAAAAGACTAAAAATACTTTAAAAAATATTAAATTAATATAATAAAAGAAAATCATAGTTTTTAGAAATTATACGAATTAAAATTAGCTAATTGGATTTTCAATATAGCTCTATGCTCTATTTTTTTGACAGACTCTTTATCTTTTACTTGTAATAAATTAAATCCTTAAAACATGTCGCATCTAAATTGTAATAAATAAATAAAATTTCTTAAATAATAGTTTTATAAGTTTTCTTATGAGAAGCGAGGAGAATTTCCCCATTTTACGGTTTTACCGTAGAGGTTCTACGCATTGCAATGTCAATTATTGTATGCTTTTAGCTAGTAGCATGCTCTATATAAAAAAAATTCAGCTTATTTTTTTACAAAGTAACATGTCCTGACTGATACCTCAACGTCAGCCTAATGACTGCATCTAAAAAACAACGAAATTATAACATCGCGGCGTAATCTTATAATGATATGGATAACCAATCGACCTTTCTTAGTCTTTTTTTTGAAGTAAAACTTCTTTTTCTTTAGACTGAGGTCTGAGTCTGAGGACTGAATGTATTGACATTGAAAAAATGAGTGTAGCGAAAGTGAGAGTCAATTTTTTTATTAATAGTTAATTATTATGTATGAAAATATATATTTATTATTAATAATTTTATAATAATTATTACTTTAAAAATGAATATTTATTACTGTGGGATGAATGTGCATAAATTAAATAAAAGCTATTATGTCTATTTGTTGCCATGGTAACCGTTGTTATTTTTCTGACAAATGAATAAATATTATATTCTTTCCGTATATGATATTCTATAAATATATGATTGTAATATGCCTAATATGCCTTATTTAATTATTGATTTGTTTTAATTTAATTGCAATATTTGCCAATAAAGTTCTACTTCAATCGCGCGTAAAGGTTACACGCACCCATTTTTTTTAAATTCATGCTCTAAAGTTGTCAAAAATAGAAACATTGACATGGAAAATTAGTCAAAAACCAAAATTTCCAACTTAATACTAATATTAACCCACTGTAAAATAAGATATGAAGTATGTATTTCTTCGTTTTTAAAATTTGAATCCTTTCTTGTATTTGTAAAAGGCAAAACCGGGTTAGGTTGTTAGTACCTATTATATGAGGTAACATGTACCATGTGTAGCAAGATTTCATCCACTAATTAAGTGCGAGGCACTTCATCATGCGACCCCGCCGTCCGTCACGGCACCGTCACACTGACATTTTGAGTACGTAATGGAATCACAATTGATTAGGCTATGCTTAGTAAATATTTTTTTGGATAATTTTTATTTATTTTATATTACTCTTTATAAATATTAAATATATAAATACCTACATATATATGTATACTATTTTCTATTGCCATATTGCCTCTTAGTTTTTTTTTCCACATCCATTGGTTGGATGGAAGAGATCTTTTTTAGAATAGTAAGTATAAATAAACGGTGCCCAAATGGCACTTCTAGAAGCTATTGAATATAAGAATTGAATTGAATTGAAGTATAAATAAAGGACTTATGTAATCCTTTGAAACTAAGTTTTTGTAATTTAATTACTATAGGTAAATACATAAAGTTGAATAATTTTGGGTAATATTGTTTTAACAAATATTTTTGATTACGAACTTAAAAATATATTTTTGTCTATAGCAAAAGTAATTCTATCTGTTTGTTTATTTGTTAAGTTTTCACGACTAAATCGCTGAACTAATTATGGTGAATTTTGGTACCTATAGAAATTAGATAAGACGTTAGGTATATAGACTAAACTTTAGAAAAAAACATCGGTGCAATGGGGATGAAAATAAGTATGGAGAACCCATTAGTGGATTCGAGAGTGACATAATATGTAGGTATGCTTTTGTTTATCTAGGAACGAATCCGAGCGAAGCGAAAACCGAAGGGTTCACTGGAAGATAAATCTATTCAAATCATAATTAAATGGGCAATCTAATACACTTTCATTTCCGTTATCATCACTATATCCATAGATGATTTAATAGCTGAAACAATTTGATAGGAATCTCGTTACGCTCAATGGTCGCTGTCCGTCGGGAATAGCCGGAGATGTTTCATTATGTTTAGGTACTTTGAAACTAAAACATTGTTAGCTTAGTTATAACTTTTAAGTTAAAATACAACTGAAATTTTATTCACCATACACTTACAGCATTAAACGTATTTAAAGTATCATAGTACAGTCAATAGTGGACCAAATACAAACAAAACAATAAGAATAGTATGATTATTTTAATAAGAGTTAATAATAACGCCTCTTTATTGTACACTCGAGCAGAAAAAATATACAGAATGCTTGGAAAGATCTGGCTGGCTTTTCCGCTGAAACAATGATTTCTTTCAATCTTTAGATGTAGGAAATAATAAACTGTAAGAAGTAAGGGGTATAAATATTTAATAATATATGTACATAATCTCCTAAACGGCTTGACCGATTGTGAAGGGGCTTTCACTGGCAGATAGCTGATGTTATTAGGAGTAACTTAGGCTACTTTTATTTTAGAAAAAGAATTAGGGTTCTGTGCAAAAAATTAAAACCTATGAAATTGTGAACAAAATCAGCGTACCTAGGGACGTAGCTAGTCATAAAAATTTATCATAAATGTTTAGTTTGTGTGTCTCTGAAATCTAAATGTACCTATTTTATAAGGTAGGTTCTTATTTCATCTTGTTTCCTTCTTTTTAATTCGCTTTTGATGCAGTCGGGCTTTTTTAAATCATTATTTAAATATCTGTATTATGTAGATAAATTAATATAACGATTAAACAATATAACGATAAAAATATTTTATTATTCTTTAGAGTATTTTAAATTATTTTAAATTAATATTTAAACATATAAAATTTTAGTATTAATAATTTCAAAATACTATATATTTTATGTATAGATTACGTTTGCTTATTATTTTTATAATTTTTTAATAAAAACTGAATTTTTATTTAGAAAACAGTCCACAGTTTAAAATCCAAGTCCGATATCTCGTAACACTCAATCATCCGCCGCCCGCCGGGAATAGCTCGAGATATTTCATTATCCTAAGTCCAAACGGATTGGAAATTTGAAACGGAAATGATAGCTAAAAATTTTTTAAAGCTGTACTTATCTAGATTTATCGAACTCCTTATGAGAAAAAGGGAACAAAAATAATGAAAAATGTGCCAATTTCATAATTTCATACAGATTTTTTTTAAGTTTCTTTTGTTATACCCAATTTTGTTTCTATTAAACATTGTTATATTACAAATTTATTAAAAACCAAGGTTATTGAAGCCTTTAACTATTTAGTATGTAAGAAACCTTTCGCTGCAGTAAAGGAGACGTGGAAGAGCATATGAAATGAAATGAAATAAACTTTATTCAATTAGACTTATTACAAGTGCTTTTGAATCGTCAATTTAATGTAAGCGTCAGTGTAGTCAGTCCGTGAGGAAGCTACCACCGGCTCGGAAAGCAGTTCTGCTGAGAAGTACCGGCGAGTAACTCAACAGTTGCTCTTTTATATATCGAAGTTACATTTATTTTATTAAAATAACAATATAGATAGCCCGCATATGAGTCAATATTCTCTATATAACTCAATTCCACACAATTCCATCAACAAGAAACTCTTGAACAGTGTAGTACGCTTTGCTCAATAAAATATTTTTAATTTTATCTTTGAATTTTTGAAGAGGTAAATAAATCTAGGACATTTTGTGGAATCTTATTATATACTAGTGACTGACCCTCGCTCCACTCGGGTTCGTCTTTACTTACGTTTTAACGTTTAGTATACATTTCTCAGAGATGAGATATTTTCCCGCAATAAAAAGTATCCTTTATGTTGACCCGGATAACCAGCTATCATCATATCAAATTCAACAAAACTCCTTCAGTGGTTTTTTCGCGATGCGGTAACAGACAGACAGGCAGATAGACAGACAGACTGACAGACAGACAAAAATTCCATAAACTATAGATTCGCCCCCTGTATCAATAATAATGTCTATTTCAATAAAATTTTTAATGTCTATTTCAATAAAATTTTTAAACAAAAAATATTTAATGTACAGATTCGGCTTACTTACGATTTTATTATAAGTATAGATGTGTATACTCAGACCCATGAAGGATTTATTCACCTTTTGGAGTCGAAATCTAGGCGTAACAAGCTTATTTCTATTCCTAGTGTTTATTACGTGTCTTTTACATAATTATTTTAATTTTTACGAACAAGTTATATATTACACAGTATACATATATTGTGACGCAACCGTAAGAATACGATTTTTTTTGAAAACTCTTAAATACATAATTTTCTATCATTATTTATAAGCTTTTCATATTAAATTCAACACTTTAGTATTCAAAACAGAATGAAGCTGGAAACTTAAACTCTTCCTTCAATACAAAACAATTTTTTTCCAAGTAAGAGAACACGTACATATCGCCATATCAAAAGCCTATTATCCAAGTTAAGCGGCGGGGAAACTCCGGCACTTTGGCCGACTTACAGACTAAGATGCTTTCATCCAGTGACCTGTTGCATCCGGCAATAAAATAAATCCCGTCTGCCTTCCCACCCTTAAAGACGATCGTATTATAAAGCTACTGATGAAATTCAAATGGAACGATATTTTATAGTAGAAATTGTAGAAAGTTTTCAGTATTTCTCTCAAAAAATTATTTATTAGTATCTTATCAAGAAAAATATTTTATGTATGTGATTTATAGAAAATTTGTATTAATAATATTGCCTTTGCTTTACTCAAGTCTTATGACTTTACTTCTCCGCCGCCCGTCTTTAGAAACTTTTTGTAATGTTCCAGAACAACTACTTTTTTGTTACTGGTACAAAAAGCTTATTTCTCTTTCTAGTTCAAAGAAGGACAAATAATATTTTTCATATTTATATATACATACATTACTTAGTAAGAGCATGGCGTGTCATCACGAACAAAGAAAAATTAGTTCAAAAAATTGTCAATATATGCCGTTAAATGTATTGATTTATTATTAAAGTTATGTTAAAATAACAAAAGATAAAAAATAGATCCCAAAAAGTTATATCATTGGTTCAAAAAGTATTCTAAGTGAAGGGACAAGAACTAATGTGCCCGTAAATCAAATTTGCGTGATATTACTCATTATTGAAATATCAGCAATCATATGATGGCATTGTAGTGTATATTCATAGATGGCGCTTTTACATTTTTTAATTGTTTATCACGGTTAAAAATAGTTAAAACCAGATTTTTTTTTATTCGAATGCAGAATGAATTTTATAATATTTACCATATGTTAGTTTGCAAATATTTATAAAATAAAACAGTTTAATTATTTGCGAATCAACGACATCTATTATCTATTCAAGCAAACAAAAATAGCCCGCAGAATAGGCCGAATCAGCGCTATCCAATTTCTTTGTATGGGGTGAGGCATCTGGTTTTGTGGTAGAGTATAGATTTCATTCATTATGTTTTAATCTCAGACTAAACAATTATATAGGGAGTCAACTAAAATACATGTCAAAGTCATAGTAGCGTGATTTCCTGTTTATGCTACTATTCTTGATTTTGCATACATACAAATCTTTAACTTTCTTTAAAGAAAAAGGAAAATTTTATACATGTATAATATATTAGTGAAATTAATATTCAATTTTTGAGAATAAAATATGAATAATGAAAATAATACTAAATATATTATATTCTTTAGTACTCGTATTTTTAAGAATTAGTTCTCTTTAATTAATTTTTTTTTCTTTATTGTAATAAAATCCATTAGGATTATTATTTCTTAATATTGATTTATTTATCACTAAGTATTCAAATTGTTGAGACATTGTTGAGACATTAACATTACTCCTTAGTCTGAGGTTTTAATAAATAAATTGGTATCATGCTTTTCTCAAAATTAATAAAAAAAATCTATCTATTACTTATTGCCATTTAAGTAAAAAGAATTTGAAATATCAATTTAAAATTGCTCCACAAATAATAGGTTGTATTTATATTATTTTGTTTTAGCAAACTTAAACCGCAAATCTTTATGGAAATATTTTCAAGTAAACACATTATTTAATGAAGAAATCTTAAGTTGAAAATTGTCACTGGTGGAACCATTATCTACTCGTACGTTTTAGTCTTAAACGGAAGATCTCTATTTACCAATTGCTCTCGTTAATATTACTCATTCCTATGCTATAATTAGGTACATACATTTTAACAAAATTACAACAGGAAAAGGTCATTAATTTCAGAATGATCCCTGAACTTAATGACCTTTTGAAGTAGGTAACTCATATAAGTAAAAACTTTCTAAGCATGAATTTTGGAATTCACTTCCATAATTGATTCTTTCAAAAATATTAAATCTATACTAATATTATAAATGTGAAAGTTTGTGAGTATGGATGTTCGTTACTCTTTCACGCCAGAACGGCTGAACGGATCCGGATGAAATTTGGCACAGAGATAGATTATAGTCTGGAATAACACATGGCTACTTTTTATCCCGGATTTTTTTTATGTGAAATACTGGCTTTTACTTTTTGAACAAAGGAAATTACAAATATACTTAATTATGTATACAAAACAAATGTACACTTAGTTATTACTGTACATTGTACAAGTCATGTCCGCGTGGAATAGTTGCAAGAATTCTAGCTGCATTTCCCCGTTGAATGGCAATGTCGATTCTTTGTGAGTATGGATGCTTGTTACTCTTTCACGCGAGAACGGTTGAATTGATCTGGATGAAATTTGGCACAGAGATAGATTATAGTCTGGAATAACACATATGCTACTTTTTATCCCGGAAAAATGTACGGTTCCCGTGGGATAGGTTTGTTTTTGTTATCCGCTGTAAGCCGCTAGTCTTCTATACTTTTAAACATACTTTACAGAAAATGCCTTAATTTTGTATAACTAAACTCTTGTTTATGTATGTATGATAGTAAATTCAATTCGAGAAAAACTTTATGCAAAGGCTATGACAGGCAGTTAGTTATCCATATCATCAACATCGACCTTGTAAATTCTTTCAATTTTCAAGCTATAATATTGCATGTTCTTATTATTTTTAAGGAAGCAGTATCGTACCATATACGGAGGAAATTTCGTATTAACTGACAACGTAACAAACCACGTTTTTTGTAGCGGAAAAGGGAAAAACAAGTGAGGCGTCCCAATCTTCTTTCCTACTCCGGAAGTGAATAACGTGAAACATGAAAAAATGAAATATATGTATATTTTAAAATAAGTTAAAGATTTTATTTTGTCAGTCAGTTTAAATATACCTAACTGTAATACATATGATCATCATTAAATACATAATTTCTTTTTTTAATGATTGTCTTCATTTTTCTTACAAAGAAATGTAGACTTAATTATTATGCTAAATTAATTAATTTAATTTCATTAGGTACTATTTATTTTTATAATTTTAACCTTATTAAATATTTATCTCTACGTATTCTACATATATCCACTGTAGAATCTTTAACCTTTTAAGAATTGTATTCAGCCCTTTTTAATGTCCCATTGCTAGGCACGGGCCTCCTTTCCATACGAGGGGGAATAGACCATAGTCCGCCACGCTGGCCAAGTGCGGGTTGGCGGACTTCACGTGTCTTTTGAAAACTTGCTAGGTTCTCTCAGACATGCAGGTTTTCTCACGATGTTTTCCTTCACCGTATTAAGACTATTTAACAGTATTTAAGAATTAAATTCTCATATAATCTACTCATCAATACCCAAAATAATAGGTACCTAAAATACAATAACTAAAAATATTTTATACACCAACAGTTCTATACAGAATTGTCTCGAGTTTCATAAAAGCTTGTTCTAAGTAAATGTAAGACTTAAAAGGCCAATTACCGCACAATTTGCTCGCCCCCTCTGTCCTGAGGGGCCCGATATGAAATTATTGCCTTGAGAATTGCGATCTATGATCTGAGATTGCTCCCTTTAAAGAAAAGTAAGAAAGTGATTTTTTTCAATCTTAAGAGGATTAGCTTTCATTTAATACAGTACTGAAGTTCTGGATCCTTAATTCATTTTCTATTACTTAAGCTGCTTTAGATCTATCTATATATAATTAGTTGAGTGATGCTTTATGGAACGAAATGTACAAAAGCGTACTGAAAGGCAACGTTTTATGCAGCATTAAGTTGTATACTCAGTGTATTACTTAGTACGTCTCGATATCATAACTGAATATATCTAAGCCTATTAACTGATTGAGAAAGAGTATATTTCAAAATTTTGTAAAGCAATTCTTGGATAAAATTGATGTAAACAAGTTGGCAAAGGAACATAGTATTACGCAGTCAAAGCGGACAAAGGATTATTGTGTTATGAATATGATACTCGCGTTATTAAGACGAATATAATGACGTACGAATCATCAAAAACGGTTGAGCCGTTTAGTAATTACGAGGGAACATAGGACATACATATGTATGTACATACATACCTACAGGTCAAACACATAACCCTCCTCTGGGTTTCAGCGCAGTCGAGTTAAAATAAGATGAAGTGTGATTTAAGGGGGATTTATTAACGACATAAAACAAACTTTAGGGATTTTTCGTGTTTTATTTTGATCTTTGGTTTTTCAATATTGTTTTATTAGCTACAAAAGGTTCCGCTCAAAAAAATTAAAACGTATCTAAAGAAGTCGCTAGTTCGGAAATAAGACAGAAATTCCATCAAAATACTGTCTGTAATAACTATTACAATTGCAACGTCGCAAACACGAATTAAATAATTAATCTCTCTTGTGACCATGTTTACTGTATGTATCCGAAACGTCGGGAACCAAAAGACACAATATTCGCGTAAACCTAAGAAAATTATTAGTTTTTACCAATTTTTTCTCCACAGGGGCTTTTCTAGTACCATACTGTATCATGCTGGTGGTGGGTGGCATTCCTCTATTTTATATGGAGTTGGCACTGGGACAGTTTCATCGAAAAGGGGCCATCACATGTTGGGGTAGACTTGTCCCACTACTTAAAGGTAGGTAAAATCATAAAGATTTAAATTTAAACATATGTAATCAAATAAATAAAAAAATAATTATATATTATAAATAAATAAATAAGATTTGTTATTATGTGTTATTGGGTGTGAACTTTCAACTTTGATAGATATTTTTAATTGAATTGTTCCAAACAAAACCTTAATCAATATAAAATATATAGTAAAATAAAGTTACTAAAAATAAATTTCATCTGATAATGTAAAGTTTGATAATTTTCCTGTTATCAGATTTTCATCATATTTTTATCAAAATGTAAGCAATTTATGAGTTATGACCACTTAGAACAGTCATGTGGCAAGAGAATAAGGCATGAGCGCTCAATGTCTTAGCGATCTTGATTTATAGCGCTTTTTACGGACGTAAAAGAAAGAAATAAAAGCGAAAATATTTCGAAATATTAGATCTATAAACTCTAGTTTAAAACATTACAAATATTTCGGTAAAACAGTAGTTAAATGATGTGACAAAAATTCATACTGCGTTTGTAGTGCTACATCACAATTTGGCTACAATATGTGATTCTTTTTTTTAATTCTATTTATGGTAATTTTATTGTCACTCCACCATAGCCACTCCACCATAGACTATAACATTGTTCATAGAATAAAATAAAGATCATATCATGCGTCGCGATCCCAAGGCTTGCACTTAACATCCATAATTGACACCATTTCTCGGTCCCCCCTTAAGTGCTCCATACGCTTTCAAAAGACTGCAGATTTGCGAGGTCGGCTTATGGCCGGCGATTTCATTTCACTTGTCACGTCGTAGCTAAGTGCCGCAGAGTGAACGACGATGGTATGATTTAAAGAATAAAATTGGTAATGGAGTGGAAAGTAGAAAGTTTTTGGGCATATTTTCTTAGAAAGGGTTCGCCGATTATGTTATCGTTCTCTTGCTAGCTAAAGGCATTGTTCCTTTTGCCTCCCGCACACAATTTTATATATTTGTAGATAAGTTTTGTCATAAAGAACAACTGTATAATTTTTTTTTCTTTGTATTTTTATTAGGGAAATATAAAGTGTTTACAAATCTTTATACAATAGTATTATATAAACTGTACATAGACCAATAAAGTTACCACTGATACGTAAATTATATCGTCTATCGAGCGGTGTTAGTAAACAATTACAAAAACAACTACAAAATTTTTAACAAAAACTAAAAAAAATTATCTACAATTAGACGCAAAACATTAAAAAAATTAATCTACAAAAACTAACTTTAAATCATTAATAACAAAAATATATACTTAACAGTAAGAAATGTCTTTTTGTATTTCATTTGATTTATTCTAGAAGAATTATAAATTAATAAATTTCAATATCCCCATGAAAACTTAATCATTCCAATTTATTAGGTATCGGGTATGCGGTAGTTTTGATAGCGTTCTACGTGGACTTCTACTACAATGTCATAATCGCTTGGGCACTTCGATTCTTCTTTGCATCCTTCACTACTTTGCTTCCTTGGACCAACTGTAACAATGATTGGAACACACCTTCTTGCCAACCGGTGAGATAATTTAGATTTTAAGTACCACTACTTATGAACAGACCTACATACATATATCTAATTTGCTTTTATTAATTTATACATTGCTAATGTATATTTATATAAAGGTGTTGAAAAAACATAAAAAACATGTTCAATTTGACTAAGTATAAATACCGAATACAGTTTCAGCTTTTATTAAAATTGGCACCGACTTATTTTACTCCTTTGAACCTACCCGTGCATTTGCAAAGTATACAAAATTTTTGTAAAGTTGACACAATATGGCGTCATATTATAATACCTACTGTATACAAAAAATATTATTTCGTTTAAAAAATATGACTTAGATGCAAGCATAATAACTTCTTCAGTATTATTTTTATTTTTCAATAATTCTATAGATAAAGTTTCATGCATATATGGAAATTATGTTTGTAGTTCGAGGCTAACTGGACGTCGATAAACGCAAACGAAACAAACCACAATTCATCTGAGCCAGAAACCCCGACCGCGCCATTCACATCTGCTGCATCAGAATACTTTAAGTAAGTCAGACTACGAGTATATAAAACTAACAAATCTATACATATAATAACATTGTAACTGAGCCGAATCTGTTAAATATTTTTTTGGAAATTCTTATTGAAATAGTTATTTATTATTATCGATACAGAGGCCGAATCTATAGTTTTTAGAATTTTTGTCTGTCTGTCTGTCTGTTACCGTGTCACAGAGGGATTTTGATGAAATTTGGTATGATGATAGCTGATTATCCGGGTCAACATATAGGATACTTTTTAACTAAACTTTAAAACGTAACTAGGGACGAACCCGAGCGGAGCGAGGCGAGTCGCTAGTTTTATATAAAAGCACACTTTATGATTAAAATTTTATAAATAAGAGGCATTCCACATGGCATATTCACATACATATTAATCCTCAACCAATATATAAAATATTTTTATAGCACAAAGACTGGTTATGGAGTTAAATGACTTTGAAATTTTGCGTAACCGACGGCTATGCACTGCTTTGAAACTCACATATAGTATTAAAAAGTAATAATAAAATAAATAAGGCGGTTCAATTTGTACTCCATTTAATAGTTTTTTAATTGCATATTAAAAAAAGTAAAAAAAAAATGTATTTAAATTTTTGCAACTTGAATTTCAAAGTAAAATCCTTTTTATTATATTTTAACTAAACAAATGTTACTAAAATCGGAAATGTGAACATATTTTTTTACTTGTCCGTTTCACGTGGAATGCCCCATAGACCTTAAGTAATATTGAAATTGTCAGTTATTAATAATTATAGCCTAATATTAAGTTCTGTAGCTTTCTCTACATTGCTCTACATTCTTTACTTCCAACGAAATCTAAGTGTGCCTAATTAGCTTACGAGATTGAGATAAATATCTATTTTACAAAATAATTATTACTTAGATTTACGCGAATGATTGACGTTTATAATTTATTTTAACAAATGAGATATTAGTTATGCCACTAAAGAAGAAAAAAAAAGATATTATGCGTTTTTAGTGTAATAGCTAAGCACATGGCGGCCTATTGTGTGAACGATACAGTAGTATTTTGTAAATATTTTTAATGTACGTTGACTATAACATTATTGTTATTTTTAAAATATAATTGCATTCTACCTATATTAAATAAAAAGTCGAAATCACAAAGGGAATTAAAAAAAATATAATATTTTACGTACACTTTTATGATACCTATCTAATGAAATACCTATCTATAGATTTATAAAAATATCATAATTCATATCGATCTTTTTTGTCTGATCTGTGCTGTGCTGATCTAGTCTGTATATTTTTTCTGTGTTTTATATTACAGTCGGGCCATATTAGAACTTCACAGAAGTGAGGGTTTACATGACTTGGGCGCTATAAAGTGGGACATGGCTTTGTGTCTTCTCGCAGTTTATATTATTTGTTACTTCTCTCTATGGAAAGGCATCAGTACTTCTGGGAAAGTATGTAATTTATGTACATTTTCTATTTTATTTTAATTTTGAACTATCAAAGTAATCTATACATATAATAAAATTATTGTAACTTAGCCGAATCTGTACATTATATATATTTTTTTTAAATCTTATTGAAATAGACATTATTATCGGTACACAGACCGAATACATAGTTTTTAGAATTTTTGTCTGTATATCTGTCTGTTACCGCATCACAAACAAACCACTGGAGGGATTTTGATGAAATTTGGTATGGTGATAGCTGGTTATCCGGATCAACGTATAGGATACTTTTTACCGCGGGAAAATATCTCATTTCTGAGAAATCTATACTGAACGTTAAAATATAACTAGGGACGAACCCGAGCGGAGCGAGGATGAGTTGCTAGTAGTATATATCATCATTACCACTATTACGCACTATTTTATATATATAAATATTTGAGTTGACTGAAAGAGATCTCTTTTAGAGATGAATCCACCTGTGTCTACTACATTTTCATATTACATATTGTATTACTTGGAGTTACGATATACGTAAAGTTATACGATATACGAGTACTACAGCTGTAGACGAAAACAGATTGATTATGATGATGATGATGATTTGGTTGTAATATTTTTTGTCTTTGTTGAGAAACAGATGAGTTCCTGTTGTAAGTCTACTTAATACCTATATTAAAAACATAATTAAGGTGACCTAGAGTTTTTTTTTTTAGAGTTCCCTCGAAACTCAGTAAAATGTACGTAGTATATTATATTTGAATGAATACAACTTAAATAAATCGTTAAATGATTGAATATCGGACTTTTATTGAAATATATATGTTTTCAGGTCGTTTGGTTCACGGCGTTATTTCCATATGCAGTTCTTCTAATACTCTTAGTGCGAGGCGTCACTCTTCCAGGTTCTGCTACAGGCATTCAATACTATCTAAGTCCTAACTTCGAAGCCATTACACAACCGCAGGTAAGCTATGACATTCCTCTTTTATACATATACATATTATATATGTATAAGTAATAATCTAGGCAATGGTAGCCCAATGATAACTTGGGAAACCGAGTGAAGCGGGTTCAAATCCCGGGTCTCGCACCTCTGATATTTTCATGTGCGAATCATTTCTAACATGATTACCACTTGCCTTACGGTGAAAGAAAACATCGTGAGGAAACCTGCACATCTGAGAGAACCTCGCAAGTCTTCGAATGACATATGAAGTCCGCCAATCCGCACTTGGCCAGCGTGGTGGACTCTAGCCTGATCCCCCTCGTATTGAAGGAAGGCTCGTGCCCAGCAGTGGGACGTTAAAAAGGGCTGAATACAAGTAATAATCTATATTATCGAATTATATATGTATGTATTTAGATAAAACTATGCAAGTGTATAAGTAAAAGAAAACAAGTAAATAGGGAATATGTATGTGATTTAAATAAAGATGAAATATTTTTTTATAAACTTTATTGCTTTTGAACTAATATGTTTTTTTTTAATATCATGTCTTTTTGATTAAGAAAATTATTACTAAAAAGTACAAATATAGGTGGGAAATTCAAACTAGTTGAAACGCACGCCATTGGTCAGACCGAATATGACGTCAAAGTATTATAATAATAGAGCGATTAGCGATTTTGTCGCTACAAACTAAATTCGTTTTACAATTATATAACGATGTTATGTAATTGTAAAAAGATTATCAGAATATCGAAGGTATAATAAAATACAGAAACAAAGGAAAGAAAATGTATAGCCAATCTCTTCATCTAATTTAAAGTACTTATGCATTGGCAGACTATGCACTGTGTAAGTATTGAATTCTGTAGATTGGTAACGTTGAAAAATCCCAAGTTGAGAGTGAACTACGTACTGGATTTCATACCTCTGATATTATTAGTGGCTTAAATTGTGATAAAAGATATAAATTATTATAACATATTTTTAAATGAGGAACTTGAAATTGTTATTATAATTTCATTACGTTTTGTAGGTGTGGGTGGACGCAGCAACTCAAGTCTTCTTTTCGTTGGGTCCAGGTTTCGGAGTACTCTTGGCTTACGCTTCTTACAACAAATATCACAACAACGTTTATCAGTGTGTATTCTTTATTTATTTTTAACTACTGACATCTTTGGTAGCCGTTTTTTATAATATAATAACGTCTCACCCTCGCTTCGCACGGGTTCGCCTCTAGACAAATAAAAACAAATCTATCCCACAGGAACCGTACATTTTTCCGGGATAAAAAGTAGTTTATTTGTTATTCCGATGTATGAACTATATTATTGCAAAATATTTATAGACAGAACTTCCTAAACTATTTCTTTTTCTTGGTGAAAACTGTAGAAAAATTCGTACAGTAGCTTCTGAGGTATAGTCCAAAGAAACACAAACTCAATGCAGTATAAGGGACTTTATAATATTTAGTGATAAAATTCTCAATGGTTCAAAATTATATAATTAATTCTGTTAAGTTATATCTATACATACAATAAAATTCTAACTGAGTCAAATCTGTATGTTAAGTATTTTTTGGAAAATCTTATTGAAATAGTCATTATTGTCGATACAGAGGCCGAATCTATAGTTTTTAGAATTTTTGTCTGCCTGTCTGTCTATGACCGCATCACGAGACAACCATTGGACAGATTTTGATGGTATGGTGGTAGCTAGTTATCCTTGTCAACATATAGAATACTTTTTACTGCGGGAAAATATCTTATCTCTGACAAATCTATATTAAACGTTAAAACGTAACTAGGGAAGAACCCGAACGGAGCGAGAGTGAGTTGCTAGTCCTAAAATATATCTGGAAAACAAATAACCTTTCATTTACAGGGACGCCATACTAACAAGCGTGATAAACTCTTGCACGTCATTCGTGGCGGGTTTCGTTATATTCAGCGTGTTAGGGTACATGGCGCACGCGTCGGGCAAGCACGTGCGGGACGTGGCCACGGAAGGCCCGGGGCTGGTTTTCATCGTTTACCCCGCCGCCATTGCGACGATGCCGGGTTCTACTTTCTGGGCTTTGATATTCTTTATGATGCTGTTGACTTTGGGATTAGATAGTTCTGTAAGTATGTTGATATATAATAATAATAAGTTCTCCTGATCGATTTCGGCCACGGCGGCCAATCTCATTGAGACTAGCCAACTGCGCAGGAGATATTATAGTGCAGCGCGTGTGCGCGCAGACACAAGTGCACTCTTTATTCCTGTCACTCTCATACTCCGGTGGGACGACACGAGACACGACCGGTGAGAGTTAAGGCGCAGGACCGACGGCTTTACGTGCTCTCCGAGGCACGGGGGTGAAACACCGCCAACTTCCCAACTCCGGACTGTCACTGAGTCTTACTAAACAGAAAGACTCAACAACTAAACTTTGCCCGACCCGGGACTCGAACCCAGGACCTCCGGATGTGCAGCCGTACATGCTAGCCACTACACCACCGAGGCAATTATGTTGATATATAATATGTATGTGTTATTGCATATGTTGAAGGGTTGTGATTGTATTGAAAATTTTGGGAGATATGGAGATTGTTTTGTAATGAAATTGCAGTATTCGAGGAAATTATAGGATTTAAAATTGATGATTTATGAGTAATTGTGCTTTACAATGGGTAATTTATAGTGTCTTAATTAATACGTATATAGTCCGTATTTAGTAGTGTTATTAATATATGTATATTGTATACACTCATAAGTATGAGCAGAAGTGTTTTTGGCTTAACCAACTTATACATATGATTCAATATAATATATAGGTAATTATTTTTTAATAAACTTTTATTTACGGTAAAGGAAAACTTGAGGAAACCTGCATGTCTGAAAGAACTTCGCAAGTTTTCCAAAGACATGCTCAGTCCGCCCGCACTTGACCAGCGTGGTTGACTATTGCTTGATCCCTCTCGTATTGAAGAACGGCCTGTGCCCAGCATGGGGTTTAAAAAAAAGGGTTAAATACGAATACAAATCTATATTTAGCATTATAACAACACAAGTTATTATTTCAGTTCGGTGGTTCAGAAGCAATAATAACCGCACTCAGCGACGAGTTCCCACCAATCGGCCGTCACCGAGAACTGTTCGTAGCGTGTCTCTTCACGCTGTACTTCTTCGTGGGTCTGGCGTCGTGTACTACGGGCGGCTTCTATGTTTTCCAACTGCTTGATAGATACGCTGCGGGCTACTCCATGTTGGTGGCTGTGTTCTTTGAAGCGATCGCTGTGTCCTGGATTTATGGTAATGATCTAATATTTAACGTTAAGAGTTTAAATATTCAATATGATTTTGTACATCACTACATAGTATAAAACAGAGTCGCGTCCCACTGTCTGTTTGTCCCTATGTATACTTATATCTTTAAAACTACGCAACGGATTTTGATGCGGTTTTTTTTAATAGATAGAGTGATTCAAGAGGAAAGTTTATATGAACGAATATAATACATCCTTATTATAGTACGGAAAAGCCGAGAAACTCAAAGATTTGTATTTATTATAGTTGAATCGTAGATATTTTTTCAGCCTTCGATTGTTATGAAATCTAGAACATTTGTTCTGTTCCAATTCCATCATATAAATAAGATATCCCATTTATGCAGTAATTGATAAAATTCATGTGAAAAGTAAATACCGCTCTGGTATATATTTATTATGTAGTATTAAGCTAAAAAAGTTTAGGTTCATGAAATACTGGATTCGAGTTCAGGGTCGGGGTACAAAATCTATTGGTTTTCTGTTAGGAAATCGTCAAAATACTTGAAAAAAAGGGTAATGTTGGACTTCTGTACCTTAAATACTTAAACCTGTCTTAATTCTTCTAAGGATTTCAAAACTATGAGATGATAATAGTAATGAGCACACACGCTTGCAATAGAATATATCAGTAGTATTGGCCGTCATAATCAAAATTAAGTCAAGAAAGCTTTATTACGTAGCCTTTATAGCTTTTATAGCATTATATACTTTAAAGTAATCAAATTTTTACTTATTTATTTACGTACCAAGAAAAACCATATAAAATAAAAAAAACCCCATACCTGTGTACAAAGGTGACTTATTTCTTTAAGAGATCTCTACCAGAAACCCTCGAGCGTGAGAAAAATTAAAATAATAATGAGGTTCGGTGTAGGTACAAACTACAATACTACGTACATTGCATACATACACATACTTCAAGAAATATAATATAATAATATTTTTTCAAAGGTACGGAAAGATTTTGCGAAGACATCCGCGACATGATCGGTTTCCGACCAGGTCTGTACTGGCGTATTTGCTGGCGTTTCGTCGCTCCCGCCTTCCTCCTGTTCATCACGGCGTACGGCCTCATGGACTACGAGCCGCTGCAGTACGACAACTACGTGTACCCAGGCTGGGCCAACGCCTTGGGCTGGGCCATAGCGGGCTCCAGCGTCATATGTATACCGGGGGTCGCTATTTATAAGATTATTACTACGAAGGGAACGTTCTTTGAGGTAAGTTCTTTTGTACATACATATATCGTAACCATACTAATATTCTAAATGTGAAAGTGTCTTTGTTTTTTTTTGTTTGTTTGTTTGTTTGTTTGTTTGTCCTTCTTTCACGTCGAAACGCAATGACGGATTGGCGTGATTTTTTGTGTGGAGATAGTTCAAGGGCTGAAGAGTGACATAGGTTACTTTTTATTGTGGGAGATTATCTCATTCTCACGGGAAAACTATATCTGTTTCCCCCTGAGAATAAGATAATCTCCCAACAATACAACCCAATTTTTTTTTGTGATCAGAATTACTTTTAACTTGGTATTAATGTTCTTCAATACAATTAAAGAAATACGTGTTCTTGTATTTTTCAAAATTCATCTCATAAGGGGGTAAAATAGGGCATGAAAGTTTGTATAAAGCCTACCTGTTTAGAGATTTTTTTATAGTTTTAGCGCGAGCAAAGCCGCGGGTTCTGCTAGTATATTATATAATATGTATTTATTGCATTTAATAAAATTATTACAAGAATTGTATGATAGCTTTATACAAGTTATTTAGAATAGGGATCATACTAAAAGGATTTCGTTCGTCAGTTATGAATTTAGGAATATATTTTTAATCTTCTACGTATTATATTTTTAAATAGTAATGCAAGAATTTGGTATCTACATACAAAAGTGTAAGTTTTCCTTTGGCATAGAGACAAATGATAATACCTACAAGGTACTGAAGAGCCAAGGATATTTTTTATCTCTAACATATAGACATAAAATTTAAAAATAACGTACAATTAAAACGAATTGTAATTTTAAACTGTGACTTCCAGCGGCTAACGATCCTAACAACGCCATACGCGGACACACAACATACAGTACATAACGGGGTAGTTGTATCTGAGAGCGGGGGTGTAAGGCTAGCGTCGGCCGCCAACACCCCGGGGACTCCCCCCGCGCCGCTCACCCCCGCCACCCCCAACGCGCCCCCCGGACAGCCCGCGCTTGTCTGAGCGGCACTATCCTTCGACATCTACTATGTATAGACAAAAATAAACTGTTTTGTGTGTGGCAGTGTTACTGTGGACGTTTTCCAATTACAGCACTAAAGCGTATTATGCGGTATAATGCTCAACTTCGAATTTTTCAACTACAACAACGCTCCATACAATCGAGCACTTTGAAAAGTACTGCTTTGGCGTGTGGGAAAAAGCAGTAGCAGAAAATATAAGTAGTGTTTTTACGCGTTATTCGTGTCTCTGCGCCAAAGTGCGGCATTGTGCTCTGTAATTGGAAAACAGGGTGTGTCTATCCTTTAGTACTAGATAATGACATTGGAGAATGAAATTCAAACGTGTTATTAAAATATAGTATAGATGGCGCTACATGTGTCTGACAATGAGAAGAAAAGAATTATGTTAATACTACAATAATTTTAACTTAACCGAGCAAACTTAAAAGAAAAATGGTATTTTCTTGTGTCGCCATTACTGGCGAAAATTCACCGTGAGTCTTGTGCTTTAAGACAAAAAAGAAACCTATGGAAGAATTCAAATCTCGATTTCCTTCTCGAATGTCATGAATACTTCTTAAAGTACCTACATATTAAATATTTTCATGTATGCTACGTGTGACACTCATTTTATAATTAATTTTGATTGCATCCATTAAAAAAAAACTTTCATTATATCATTGTATATAATCGATTATTACGTAATTGTTTATTAAGTAGTTATGTAGTAAATGCTTTAAGTGAAAAATAATATATTATAATATACTCAAAGCTATTACAACCCACCAATAGAGTAAAATTAAAAAAAAAAATGAACAGATATAACATGATATATAAGTAAACGTATGTCATTGACAAAGGATGAAGGTGGTATTCTAATTAGAATCTTATATTTATATATCATTACAAATATTTTAAACTTTAATAATAATAAGTAAATATATTAAAACTAGATCAAATTTCTCCATTACTTAAAATTAAATAATCGAGTTGTTTAACTAGACAGATAGTTATTTTATTAATAGTTAATGTGCATGCGTCTAATGTGCTTTACGCGATTCTCATATACATATTATGAGAGTTATGTAGGTATTGTGTTAAATAAGCAATATATAATAATAATAAGTTTAAATCAATGCCTTTTTTTGGGTATATAATAATAGAAAAAAATATTTTTTACCGCTTCGTAGATACTTCGACGTGTGTCTTACACATTGTTTTGCAGATTACTAAGTCAATAATGATAAGCATTTATTGGTAGCACGTAATATAAAATAATTATTAAAATGCATTTAAATTCCTTCTTCAAGTTAGAATGCATAGATCTATATACGGCTTATTTAGTA
Organism: Fabriciana adippe; assembly: GCA_905404265.1. Classification (NCBI taxonomy): domain Eukaryota; kingdom Metazoa; phylum Arthropoda; class Insecta; order Lepidoptera; family Nymphalidae; genus Fabriciana; species Fabriciana adippe. Next base: position 13,828,603 of record FR989989.1, read on the forward strand.
TCGATACTACAAATTATTGCTATGTCTAATAAAATTACTAAACTATGTATTCCATAAAATTAAGGATTATATATGTTTATATTTTTTTTAGATATATAAGTATATAATATTTTTAAAAATATTTAAATATTATAGCAAAATACATATAGTTAGTTATCCATAGCTATAAAGCTAAGTAGTTCAAAAATTTAATCATTATATGTAATAACACTGTATTTATAAGTATTATAAAACTTTTCAAACACGTTTCTTCTCTTTTACAAACTTAAGCAAATTTTAAATTCTGTAGAAGTAAGTCTGTAAAACTGGTAATTCAGCAAACCGTCGGAAATTTTTAGATGTAGTTATAATAATATAGGGCTTTGCCATACACGAGTAAAAAAGTACTATTTATTAGCTATGGATCTACTCTATTTCAAAATTATATTAATACATCTGCCTCAAATAGGCAAGTATATAAACGTATAATATATTTTTTGTTTATAAGTATCAAATCTATACTAATATTATAAAGAGGTAAAGTTTGTGAGTTTGTGAGGTTGTCGGGTGTAATCTCTAGATCTACTAAATCGATTTAGATGAAATTTGGTAAGAAGATAGTGTAAGACCTTGGGAAGGACATAGGATACTTTTATCCTGGAAATCATCCCTTAATGGGGTGAAAATGGGGGTGAAAATTTGTATGGGGAATCAACCTAGGGACGAACCCGAGCAAAGCCAGGATGAGTCGCTAGTTATATATAAAAATCCAAAAAGATATGAACATATAAATAGGTATGTCATTTATTTAAATAGCTTTTTGACTCGTGTATGAGCAAGTCCTTAGCCGAAGAGCAAAAAGGTTGACGCTGGAACAATTAGTCTATTATGAGTCGCTACACATCCCTGAAGCTGTAGTTACCTCAACCCCCAATCATTAGGATTTCCTTAATTACATCGGCTTTATAAAAGCATTTTTCTTACTTGTTATGAACGTCTATGAATACTTCCTATTCAGACTATTTTTAAGATATATTATAGATTAATCAAATGATTAATCATAATATACAAGAAATTTTATTACAATTTTGAATTAATATTACAATTTATTTGGTAGTTTAATTGTATTTAGTAATAAGGTCATTTTGATCTTTAATATCGATTAAATCGATTAATTCGTTTAAAAATAAAAAAATGCTGTGTAGATAATAGAAAAGTAGTATAAGTAATATAGTCAGTGTTAAAAAGTTCATATACCCACATATTAGCTCGTAAAGTATATATTTTTAGATTTGGTGTCTATCTGTAACCGTGATATATTCATGTTTGTCTTTTAACTCTTTGAATCTCTAAATGTTGTGATGAATATATATAAGTGCTCCATTTTTTATTAAAATTTAAAAAGATAATTAAAAAATATTTTTTGGCATATTTTTATTGTACTATTCGTCACTCCGTTCTGGGCAATGCGGATTGATGAATTGTACAGAAAAATTTCAATATATTTTAAATAGGTATATAAGTTGGAAATGAACACGCTCCACACGACATGCTTACTTTTATAATATACGAGTACAACCAATAATCTTAATCACAAAAATATTTTATCAACATTGTATCTATATACACGATATCATTGTATCTGTGTACGAGTATTTTGAATTTTTTTTAAATATAACGCTTGTACCAGTAGCACATTTGTCATTGTTTGCTTCTAATAAATTAAAAAATAGTAAAAATCTTTACATACTTATATCATAACAACGATATTGTTATTATGTAGTTGTGCTAAAATTTAAATAAAAAAAAAATCTATGTTAACTCTCGATGTAATGTCTATATTGTGTATCGCCTATTTGTAGTTGTTGATGTTGCAATCAATTGTCATACCAGCCATTATGACCATTGATGATAGAATAAATTTATTTATACTTAATGTAAGACGTGTTTTATTTCACATTTAACATATAAATATATACATAAACACATATATTCGAATCTTTACGATTTAATTTATTTTGGTTAACCTAAAAACAAAACGCGATACAGGTACATATGTAATTAGATGTATTTAATTAACTTATGGCAATATTATATAATTCTATGGAGAAAAATATTCTTTAAATATATTTAGCTGGGATGGTTGACCCTATAGTTTACTATTACCAGGCATCGGTTGTTGATCACTTACAAGTTGCAGCACTAAGATTTCCCGCCACTGTCTGTTTCTTTTTATGGCGCCTTATGTTGTGGCAATCAGCTTGCCACTAGAGAGAAAAAAAAAAACGTTTTACTTCCGCTTGTCAATGTCACTTGCCGTTCAGCCAAAACGTAGTGGTTACATTTCCTTTGGTTCAGCTCACAAACTATATAAAAATGCTACGCAGTTCCGCCCATAGTAATAATGCACATAGTGTAGGCAACTGCCAATCAGCACTATAAGTGGCGGTGGGGCTAGGCGCGGAGAAACATCTGCCTAGTTTCTATCATTGTTTCATGATGCATGCACATTTGTAGTCTTTATATGGCGTAAAAACTCAAATTAAAAGAAGTGCACAATAAGTAACGAAAAATTATTTTTTTATCAGAAATATCTTAATTTTTGTAATAAATTAAAATAGTTTATGAAATTAATTTTTATTTCGTTTTTTATACATTTAATATAACTTAAATCTTTTATTTACTCACAATTCTTATTGCTCACTAAAAATTGTTAATTTATTATAGGACATTCTAATGCTATATTTTACTTAAAAGTCATTTAATTTATCACTTTCATGTTTTAAACAGATAAAATAAAAAGAGATAGAAAGGGGTCTGGTTAGTCTTTGTTTCTTTCTATCGGGACATCCATTTTTGATCGGCTTGCCTACTCTATGTGTGTTATCTCTATAATTATAACGAGCAATCAACAATCAAAAAAATGTTTCGACCAATAAGATTATTTTATTTTCAATTTGCTTTATTTTTGGATAATCTTCGTTGTAAAATTGTTAATTTCGGAATTGCATTGCAATCAGTTGAATTGAAGAAAAATTCAAAAATATTATGAAGCCTTTAAAATAAAAATACCATGTCTTTTTCTATTCTGAGATTATCTATTTTCCTATTCTGAGTTTAAACATTTTTTTTCGGATTTTTTTTATTGCTTCGTTTTGGAGAAAAAAAAGTAAAATCTGAAAATATTGAGGTGATATCACGAATTAGGTTGAATGAAATGATTGCCATTGCCTTCTAAAAACTAGTGCCTCTATGGTGAAATTATATGTCAAACGTCAGTGTCACACGTGTCATTTCAAGTAAAGCTTTGGAGATGCTTTGGAGTTCGGGGATAGAGGAATTCGAGGATTTATTCATCGAAGTATCGAAATATAAACAATAAACATACATAACCTCTTTATATGCGCTTGAGTAATTCTTTGTGTTTTTTTATTATACATATTTTGCAATAAAATGAATCCCCACGAAGCGTGGACGCCATAGAAGGATACAAAATTTTGCTTTATACTAGCCTGCAAAAACAATTCTAGAAATACTCGGAAGACAGGAGACAAACAGGAATAGTGCGATGCAGTGCCCATATGGGAGAATATAATTAATACATTATCAGAATGTATGTGCGTTAGAAGAGATTCAAAATTTAGAAGTACAATATAAAGTAGATACAGGCCCAAGTAAATATTTTGCATGTAGATATTGTTAAAAAATTAAATTTAATAATTAATAATTCTTCTGTGAAACGGAGAAATTTTGTTGGTTCTTTAATAAGTATTTTAGGTATTACTTAGCAGAAATGTCTTATAAAAATTATGTCCATCAGCATATGGCCGTCCACTGGTGAACAAAGATCTTGAGCAATTGATCTTGAGGGCAATGAGCGCCAACCATCCCGGTCCTGGGAAGATTATGTAATTAAAACATTTTTTTTTTGTTATAGAATTTGAGAGTCCATTTGTTCTAAGTTATGAAACCTCAAAAAAAATAAATAATTTAATACATAATATCAGCAAGATTGGCATTGATTTTAATATAGAAGAGATATTTAAAAACTATAATTAGAGAATTACATAAATTGTCTACATTTAAAGAATTAACCAGTAAAATGAATAACACTAAATATTTCTCTGTTCTAGATGCTAATAAAAGTTTTTACCAAATTTTATTATCAGAAGAAAGTCAGCTGCTCACAATGTTTAATGCAGGTTAGTTTGGATGTTATTGTTATTGTAAATTACCATTTGGCTTATGCATTGCGCCAAAAATCTTTACTAAATGTTACTCGCAAATTTTTTAATGTAATGAGGGAACGGAAATTTATACAGATGAAATTTTAGTATAGGGTGAAACCATAGATCAACACAATTTTAGGAAGAAGGGTTAAGACCGGACCCAGAAAAAGTATTTGCTATAGTTGATACTTATGTCAGAATCTAAAATAAAGAATAACATCCTATGCTTGGTATTAGGGCTTTCTCGTACTCGACTTTTTTTAATATCCAGATGTCGGGTATTACTTTTTCATATACCCAGGTATACCTGAGTATTTGCAATTTTTGCAGAAATAGAGACAATTTTTTTTTAATCATGTTTTATTTTATTACAAAAGAGTGAAGTATGTCAATAAGTCTCCTTATATTGTTATATCTCGATAATATATTTATTTGGGTTAAATAAATGTACACATGCAAATTAATTAATTGCAGTCTTTATTCCATACATGCCACAGATTATACCCTACTATTTGACCTACCAAAACAGATAATAATTCCATAAGGCTAACAAATAAAGATTACAACAGCTTATAGTACAACAATCAGTTACATAGTTGAACAGTCTTGTTCTCATTAACTAATTAAACAGTAAGTTGACTTTTTACTACTTTCAATTCTGTTAAATAATAACAAAAATATAATAAAATAAACTTTCTACTCTGACACAGTTGAAAATTAAAAATCACACACAGTTAAACAGTCTTTATTTTCATAAACTGCGCTCGCGCAACGATGGGTACAGATGGGTTAAGAACTAAAAATACTTTTTATCACAAAAACTTTTTCTTACATTATAAAATAAAAAATTATAACATAATAATCTTTCTTCATAGAATAAACAATTTTGAAATAAATCAACTTAGGATAAATCACATAGTTCAAATTAAACTTATTATAGATTTGAGGTAAGGGTAGGGTTGCCATTATTGTTGAGAACTGATGAATGGCAAATAAATAAAAACTGAAAATAAGCGTAGTAACGGTTTATTATAATAAAAAATCAGTGGAAAACAATGACAACAAAAAAAAAAATTCACTCCAATCATGATAAATTAATCAAAAACCAGTTCAATTACTGTTGAGAAGAACCACCAGGAAGAGGTTCCTGTTTCTTCGCCCAGTCATATTTTGACGTAGATTTTACTTCATTGATTATGTCTTTTTGTGTTTTGACATATTCGTAAAATTGGGCGCATGTCATTTTAAAATTATATTGGTAAATTAGAATTGCTTCAATTGTGTCAATCAATAATCTATTATTTCTTTCGTCCGTCCATTGGGCTATCATAAGAGAAAATATTCTCTCAACATTTGCGTTGTGGGCGGGAATCGCAAATACTTATTTACATAGCTTTAATAGACATGACTTCTGATCTGAATGCTCTGTATCTGCAAAAAATTTCAACCATTTCTGCTCCATGGTTACCATTGCTGTTATGTCAGTTTGTTTACTTAAATAGTCTTCAGGTAAACAAACTGGTTAAACAGAACTTCTGTGTTGCCAACATCTATGTTTTTTTTTGTAAATATGTTATAGTCAGTTCAACTTCTTCCCAATCAGGAATTCGTTTGAGACACATCCACTTTGCTTCCTGGTTTAGTTCATCTACGAAGATATTGTTTACTTCGAATGCATTTCGTACCAATTTCAGCATATGGCACGGATCGGGAAAAATAAAAATAGGATTTTGTTTAGTGGATGTTCAAAATGAGTCTTCAGGTTTTCACCTTCAAACGAACAGCCCAGATCTTTCGCCATAGATATATTAGCAGGGCAGCCATCGAATGTCAAAGACGTAATATGGACTCCTGTTTCATGAAATAGTTCCAAACACTGTTTAACGAGACTCGCCCGTTGAGATCCAGTCATTCCGTCTACAAGGAAATATCCAACTGGTATTTTCCAGCTTCCATTTATAGCTGTGGCCAAAAATACTAGAGTTTCCTTAGCTTCCGGCAAATAATCTCCTTGATTAGCAGCATTGCAAATATTAACGTACCCCATACATTTGTTTACCATCCCATTCAATGCGATGTCTGATTGCCATTTCGTCTAAGACAAGGTTACACATAAGTTTGTGTTCAGTGCTTGCGATTTTATTTTTGATGGCCTCGAAGGATTCACTAGTGAAACCAGGTTTGGCATCAATAGATTGATACTACTTTTTAATGGTTCGCTCATGTGGTAACGAAGTTTGAAACTTTTTTCGAACATACCGATACGCCTTTGGGGAGTAAAAATGTAGTGTGCATGAAAACATTCTCATATAGTCTTACTTCTTATATAGTAGCAGTAATGTCAACACCATCCAAACTTGTAACGTATTCTTCGTATTGTCCTCGAGGTACTGACTTTTTCATAACTTCTTGTTTAGATGGCAGTTTACAAGATTTTCCCAAACGATTTCTTTGGATGGTACCCAAGGAATGTATACCTTGTTTTGCTAAAAAATGCATGAGAGGAATTGACGTATAATAATTGTCAAAATATACAATGTGGTTTCTCTGACGCGGAACTACTCTTATCAGCTTCAATACAGTTTGTGCAACTACTCCAAGATCCGGTTCATCTGCAAGCCTATCGTCTTTTTCTTTGCCAGAATATATTATAAATTTATAAGCATATCCGAGCAAGTTACAAATATTAAATAATTTAAAACCCCACTTGTGGGGTTTATTGGGCATATATTGTTTCAGGAAGTGCCCTACTTTGGTAGAACACATCTGCTCGTCAATTGATAATCTTTGGGCAATAGGTACACTAGAAAACCTTTGATTCAAATGTTCTATGACCGGTCTCAATTTATGTAACTTGTCATGGTCGGGATGTTCTGCAGGTAAGTGTTTGGAGTTGTCATTGAAGTGCAATATTTTACTGAATTTTTCAAATTTATTAACTGGCATAGTTTCACGAATAGGCCCAAATCCAAATTTACCCCAGTATGACCTTGTATTGGGGTAACGATACACTGACATAAATATTATAATTCCAAGATATTTACGGAAATCGTCTTTAGTAAAAGTTTCGGTTCGATTAGGTTGTTGCTCTACTGCATATAAATTTGTTTGATGGACAATCGAATCAATGAACTCGTTCGTAAAAAAATAGCTAAAAAATTGGTAAGGGCTTTCCAAATCCATTAGATGACTAGGTAACTCATAGGATCCTAAAAAAGCTATTTTATCTTCTGAAAAAACTAAATTTCTTTTTCTCCATAACAAATTTCGGGTAACAGAAGGAATTGAGCTCTGAGAAGTAGATGGAACATTATCTTCCGAGACTAAAGCAGGATCACCATCATTGACAGCCGTGCCTTCTTCTTGAACTAAAGGAGGGTCATCAGAGTCATCAACCTCATCAGCACGACCATCGTCATTATCTTCTAACGCATCTAAAAGTTCTGAGCGACTTGGGTAGTAATCCAAATCATCTCCATCAGATTCGGCACCATCATCGGATATCTCGCCATTTTCTAAGGCTTGTAGCATAGCTTCTATGTCTTTATCCTTCATAGCTATAAAAAAATAACAAAACAAAGCAAAAATTATCACATAGGTACCAATAAAATATTGTCAAATAAAACATTGTACAAATAAAGCAGAATATTGAAGTCGAGTGAAAAATATGCATTAAACGCACAAGGGGTCGTTTTCGGCACAACATTTGTTTTCTACGTTTTACCTCAAGTTTAGCTAGAAATACAAAAATTCAATGTTTGATGTAAAATATAGACTTACCTGTCGAGTGAATGTTTTTTTTCGCAAAATTATTGAAATTACACCAAGATTCTTTGGGATTGAAAGTTGAAAATTTCTTTGTGCCTCTAAAATGGCGGAATCGTCCACAAAGTGACAAATAAAAAAAAATATATTTGACATATCCACAGATAAAGCTTAATTTTTTGATTTATAGACCATTTTTTTCTTTTTTGCAATAGGCAACATTGGCAAAGTTTACCATTTACAGAGATAATTGTGTTAAAAGTAGTTGTTCCGTTTTCGGTACAAAATGCATTTAAAGGTTAAGCAATTAACAAAGAGATATTGTATGAAGCTCGAAGTCCGTCGTCATCTTGCTTAGCAGCCGCCAAAAATAGTTTTGCTACACTTGGCTGAGTATTATACTTCTTTTCTAGCTCTTGAAAACATGCTACATTCTTGTCTTATCTGGATGCATTTTATTCAAATGATCTTGCAGTCTTGAAGACTTCATTGCTTCATTCAAAAATGTTTTTAGACGTAGAAGGCACAAAGGTGACGATGGGTTGTGGGATTTTCAATGAATCCGAATTTAATATATACCGCACAGTATTGCCGTCTCTTCTTTTTTACTTCGGATATTGTTTTGTTTTGAGAAATTCGTAAGTAAGTGTTGAACTTAAGTACTGCGTATCTATTACGCGCGAAACCGCAAATGAAAATAAAATAAATATTACGTTGTTTATATAGGATTGCATAAGCAGCACGCACCGACAGGAATAGGACAAAGATGCATAAACTCGTTTATCTCATTCGACGCTCAATCGTACTCAACAAGTAAGAACAAGTGTCAAGTATTCTATGAACCAGCCGATTGATACAGGAATGCACAAATCGGGTTATTTAACAAAAACTTGTTAAACATGATTGCCCGCTGTCTATTATCTAAGAAAATTACCTATCTAGGAATACTAATAACTATTAAAATGCGAAAGTGTGTCTATTGCCTTTTTATTTGTTTGTTTGTGTCTACTTTCATTTCGAAACGGAGCGACCGATTGACATGATTTTTCTTTTATTTATTGAATAAAACAGGACAGATATATGAACTACGGGGAGAAAAATATCGAACCGAGTTTGAGCAATCTTTTAATTAATATTAGTTGATGTTCATAAGTTGTAGTCGAGAGTGGAGAGCTCAGTCGGTGTCTAAGAGTCCTTCTAGCTAGATAAAATTATAAATCGCCCCCCCCAAGCCTCTACACAACGCCCCCATTTTTTTTCTGGGTCTCTTACCGCCCCCCTTTCGGTCTGCAGCGCCCACAAGGGGGCGTTATCAATCAAATGAGATTATATCACAAGTGATTTGTGAAAGTATGTCTTTTAGTGTAGTTCCACGATCAATGAGTTTTTTGAATATTATTGCCTCCAACAAGTAATTCATATTACTGTGTTTAATGCACAAGCATGTTCTTTTATCCAGACTCATTAACATTTTACATCCTTTCAAAGTATATTAAAGCTATATTTTATAAAATAAAACCTTGAGTTAATTTGTTACCAGACTTAACTCGTTTCACTTCGTTCAGAGTTCACGCGTTCCAGATACTTTTACATAGATAAATATTAGAATGATAAAAAATAAAATTAGAAGGTAAATAAATAAACATTGATATTGATTCGAGTTTTATTCAGTTAAGTCTTACAACAATTAAAAATACTCAAATAAATTTGATTGTGTTACAGTGCAATAATCTGTCATAAAACAATACTTAGATGCAAAATCTACTAATGCTAAGCAATTTAAACGATAACTAACAATATAAAAATAGATCACAACTGCTTGAACTTTTCTAATTCTAGTTTTAATTTTTCTTTCTCTAATATAAGTTTTTCATTTTTTAATTTAAGTTCTAAGTTCTTTAATTTTAAACTATCATTTTCTAAATGTATATTATTTAATTTGGGTCTATGCATTGCTTTTTGGCTAAAAAATATTCAGCTATGGCGACGTTCCTAGCAGTCCTGCTCTCATCTGGTTTCAGTTTCTTCTTAACTTAAAAATAACGCAGAATGAGATTGATAGGAATATACCTACGTACTTCACTTTACATTACTCTACGTCAAGATGCATGTACATGAAGAATATCTTTTTGAGGGATTTGTTTAGTCATATAAAAGTCAACCATATATCTTTGACTTATTTTTAATGCCCTGAGTATCTGACACCACATGCATATTTGTTACTTAATTACACCACACAACTGCCACAGGTAAATGAGGCCCATGTCCAGCAGTGGATAAGTATAGGCCTAAGATTTTTAAATAATTATCGCTTAGCATGTGCTAATGCATTAAATAACAAAAAAGTATAGGCTGTTGATGACATATTTAGTCAATAGAAAGTTTACCTTTTAATTTTTTCTGCTTCTGGACAAATGCTAATAATAACGAATATCATTAAAATAACCATTACCTGCCCTAGGTGTACTAAAAGTGAGCCTCTTGGTTTTATTTGGAGTAATGTTTTGGTCTACTACATCCAACATTTGATAATCAGTGACAACATTCTCAACACTATTGACCAGAGGTATTGGGATTAAGCCCTTGTTAGATTCCACCACCGACACCCTTGCATCTCGAATACTATCACCACTACTTTCACCATCATCATCAAACCCCACTAGTTGTTTGTCACTCCCAAAAGGCACAGAAAATCCACTGACTGTATTACCCAGTAACCCAGTTACACGGTCCAATATCTCATCTGGGGGTATATATTCAGGAGGACCACCACCATTCTGTAAAAAGAATATTAGATTAATTGACATTATGTTATGATAAACCCAAAAAGTTTGACGTCAATGCAGGTCTTACCGTTACAAATACAAATAAAAATTAGTGCAAGTACTACAACTAGATAACCTTAATCTGGTTCATCCTTAATTTGGTACTGCGCTTCCGTGATTTTTTTTTTAATTTTCCCACTTTAAACATAGCTGCTGCGCTGTTCTAGGGCAATTGGTAGCTGAGGCATTGAATCGATCTGCCAAGCGAATCCACTTCTCATTTTTTAATTTTTTGTTGGTGGCGTTGGTAGTTTTCGTAGTGATGATTCTACTGATTTTTATTTAAAGTTTTAATAACGATTTATTTGCGATATTAAGATAGATTAAAATAACTGTTATATAAACTGCTTAGTACTACTTACTTTAAATATATATATTTTTTTGTTTTATTTTTAAGGTAATGAACTTTCCTTCATACTTTATCCAGGCTTAGGACTGGCTACAAATTAGTTTAATAATATTTGAAAGTTGAACTATAGTTGTAGGTCTATTTATAGGTTCATTAATCATTTCGAAATATATCTACATATTATACATTATTCACCATATACAGTCATATTTACATCAATTGACATAAGAACCTATCTATAAATTTACACTGTATTCACAACTGTCTTTATTTACACTTTATACAATCTAGTCTTTCAATTATTATTCACTTAAATTTATGTTTAAAAAAGTTATTTGCTCAACTTCTGAACCCGTAAGTCTTCTACGACGATCACTAATTATCAGTCCAGTTTTACTACGAGTAAATATGCGTTCACAGGGTACCGATGTGGCCATAATATTACCATATTTTTTTGTTAATTTACATAGACATGGATATCCATGTCTATACATATGTATATTTATGATTGCGCAACCATTCCATGGGGCAGTTCCAAGATCCATCGCTACAGAATACTGGAAGAATATCCTCATTTAAATAAGTGTTTATTTCATTTATCGACTTAGATAAAGGGGTGCCCACATTCTCTGGCTTACAATGTCTTGTAATCTTTTACAAGACACTAAGCTTTATTGGGCTCTTGCCCAAGGTGATTTTTTTTTAATTTGGGTATTGTAATACTGGTTGATGGTTGTGCATTGCCAGTACTATATTACAAGTCTTGTGGCTATGGTATCCACAAGCATGTCCTGCACTCGATTTCGGGCATTCTTTGCTTCGTTCACGTCAGCAAAAACTGCCATTTTATACCGAGGGTCTAAAAAGGTGCAGAAGAAAAAGTGCCGCTCCTTTCTACATTGCCAAATCTTGTAGTAAACATGTTCGCAGCTGGAATATTATATCTCTCGAAGGCTCACTGAAACTTTCGGCCAGAAGTTGATCACACGCTGAAACAAGGCACCTCGTCATAAATATAGCTGAGCTTGCTGTCATGTAATTTTGTCCACTCATGGAAGATGTAGTTTCATCAAATGGCTTGAGAACTTACATATGGATATCTCACGATAACCAGCAAAATAGCCAGACCAGCGATCGTAGACTCATCTATTTGCAAGACGAATTGTGTTTTTTGTAGACGTGTAACTAGTTCTTGTTTGACGTAGCTTGCCAGATCATGAATTCGCCGTGAAACAGTATTATTTGATACCGGCACTGTAGAAAGATGCTTTGCAGATTTTTCATCGAGCATACATTTTGTTATGTCTAACACACATAGTTTTATTAAATTCTTAGCGATAGTTTGCGCTTCACTTGCTTGTGCAATGCGATAGCTAACTAAATATGATGCCTCCGTCGCCTTTTCATTGATAGTTTGGGTTTTTTTTATTAAGCCGGATTTCCTCTGACATGAAGATCAGAGACCTTGTTTACAATGATATTATTTGCTTACATATTTGGACCTTAACGGTATGAGTGGTATTTTACATTCTTTATTTGTTACTATTTCTTTTACATTGGGGAGTGAGCCGTATTTAATACAATATTGTTGTGCTTATTTTATTATCATATAGTTATTACAATTTTATTAAACTTATATTTGTCCTATTTTGAATTTGCTTTGAACATTTGCCGTATTTTTACTTATTTTATGATCTAGGAGAAGGCTACATATTATGTTCTAGTGTTTCTTTACTATAATTTTTGACTGTTTCTATACTTATTACTATGATCATATTTTTATGTATTATACATTATAGATATTGTTCACCAATATATATATATATATATATATATATATATATATATATATATATCCGACGAATTGTGACGGGGCAAGTTTTACTTGCTACGTGGTATTATACTATGCAGATTTTTTTTCTGATGCGTTTTCTATTTGTGTGGTTTTATTTCTACCTGTAGGCGACACTAGAACGGACCAGAGCGTCCCATTTTTTTCTTACCGGGCAGTGCGAGTCAAAGCTGTTATGGTTTGTCCTTGTGCACTTTGCCTGCTGGCAGTTCCTGCACGTTGGCTCCTCGCCTGCCAGCAGGCTTGGGCATTCAGTGCGCATGTGCGGCCCTGCACACTCTTTGAAACTCCGCGTAGAGTCTTCCAGCAGAAGTCATCGCCTTCCAGACTTGCGGCGATACCTATAGGACCACGTGGTTTTCTGTTGGATTCTTGGCTTTGAAACGATGAAAATAGTACATTCTTATTTTTTAAACGTTCCACTTCTGACATAATCTGCTGGAACTTGGACGCGAATTCTGGACTCGAATCGAGTTCTACATTGCAGTTGTGATACAGATCTGTAATAAACGAAAGTGTTCCAACTTCTAGCCTCTTTCAATCATGTAAAAAAATGAAAAAAATATTTTTCAACTTTTTCAACTTTTTCAACTTTCTGGTATGATCTGCTGGCACGTGGACGTGAGTTTTGGACCGGAATCGAATTAACGATTGCAGTTCTGATACAGATCTGTGAAAAACGAAAGAGTTCTAGCCTTTTACAATAACTTTAAACGATGAAAATTACATAATCTTATTTTTTAAACGTACGACTTCTGACATGATCTGCTGGAACTGGGACGTGAGCTCTGGACTCGAATCGAGTTCTACATTGCAGTTGTGCTACTGATCTGTAATAAACGAAAGAGTTCTAACTTCTAGCCTCTTTCAATCATGTAAAAAATGAAAATAGTATTTTTCAACTTTCTGGTATGATCTGCTGGCACATGGACGTGAGTTCTGGACAGAAATCGATTTCTATATTGCAGTTCTGATACAGATCTGTGAAAAACGAAAGAGTTCTAACTTCTAGCCTCTTTCAATCATTTAAAAAAATGAAAATAGTATTTTTCAACTTTTTCAACTTTCTGGTATGATCTGCTGGCACTTGGACTTGAGTTCTGGGCTCGAATCAAGTTGTACATCGTAGTTCTGATACAGATCTGTGAAAAACGAAAGAGTTCTAGCCTTTTATCATAACTTTAAACGATGAAAAATATATAATCTTATTTTTAAACGTACGACTTTTGACATGATCTGCTGGAACCTGGACGTGAGTTCTAGCCTCTTTTAATCATGTAAAAAAAATGAAAATAGTATTTTTCAACTTTTTCAACTTTCTGGTATGATCTGCTGGCACATGGACGTGAGTTCTGGACAGGAATCGAATTCTATATTGCAGTTCTGATACAGATCTGTGAAAAACGAAAGAGTTCTAGCCTTTTACAATAATTTAAAACGATAAAAATGTTATGTTCCGACTTTTCAAAAATTCGGATATGATCTGCTGGAACTTGGACGAGAAATCAGAACTATTCCTGAAAAGTATCAGGAACTGTATAACTCAGCTGCATGCGCATAGAACTCACATTTTTTTTTGATTTGTTGCAAAAGAATCTGCTACGGTAAGTTAGCAAATCATTTTGTCAATTGACTTTTTTTAAGGTAAAAACGCCAGAACTATTTCTAAAAAGTGTCAGGATGAAGTTCCATTGCTCAATAGTCCAATTGAGGTGTTCACGAGCAAATTGAAGTCGGGCTTGACGGTGAGCTGCGCTCAGTTTCGGGCCTCTGGCTGGCCGTTTAGGAGTTAAATTGGCTTTCTTCAGGCGTCTTCTAATTGTCCACTGACTGACAGCCACTCCTCGAACCCTTCTGAGCTCCTCATGCTGCACATCAACGCCCGTGAGATGACGATTTCTCAACGAAGTTGAGACAATGAAGCGGTCGTCCATCTCAGATGTGTTCCGGTGTCTATTGGTTTGTGGTCTCCGAACGAAGCCACCAGTCTCTTGAAACCTTCTGTATACTCGTGAAACAGCTGATTGGCTCATGTTAAGTTCACGAGCGACTTGCCGTTGATTATGGCCCGCTTGCAACAAAGCTACAACTTGGGCCGCTGCTTCTGAGGTAGTTGCCATTGGATCGCGATTAAAATACTGGGAGCTTAAGGAGATGTGTACCTGACAACGTCTGACGAGTGACTGATAAGAAATATGGGTCACGTGAGCTTTTATACATGATTTAGTCTCGCAACTCGTGGGTACTGCAACGAGTAATTTCTGTAACGCTCATGTTTGACCGTATTTATTTAAAAAATTTTGTCATTGTTTATTTAAAAATTGCTATATTTATAAAAAAAATATACATATGTCTTTCGAATAAAAAAACTTTTACAAAAATCGGATAAGCCATTTTCCGAAAAATCAAACTTATATACCAATATACGGCTTGAGTCGATTTAGTTGCACACGAGTGTATTTTAGGCTCCGCCCCTTATATATAGTAAAACGAAATTGCGCAACTGATTTTTTATATTTTTCATTGATATTTTATTCAAAATTTTTATTTATAATTTTGAAAAACAAATTCAATTTCATTTTTTAGATCAAAAGTACTAATGAATTAATGTTAGATTTTTAATTTTGCGTGTTGATTATTTCAAATTATTTTTACTTATTATTTCTTATAATGATTTTAAAATTCAAAAGTAAAGTCGGGTGATGTTTACAATATATATTGCACCACTTTAGGCCACGCCTTTTACGTATAGTTAAAAACAGTTGCACCATTTTTTGTCTGTTGAAGTTATATTTACAGTTTTAATACATGAAATTTAGGTTTTCAATTTTAATTTTTTTAATCAAATAACCCTTAATCGGGCACCGTGAATCGGTTTGAAAGAGGGGTTGGAAAAGTGTCGTGTACTGATTATAATATATTCAGAAATTGATTAAAATATTTTTTTATTTTTTATTCTTGGTTTTTTTTAATTTGTGTTTAAAAATTTTAAAAATTTTATTGCTCATTAATTTTATGAAATTGCTCCCAACAGGGGACAAAACATAAAGGCACCTCACATATTTTGCACTCAAAATAGGTCCTGACTTCTTTTGCTCTTGTGCTACAATATCTACACCTTCTATAACTCCCTTTTTTACCATAATGTTCACCAGGCCTTGATAGGCGGATTTCGTCAGGCACTCCTAGACCACTTTTCTTTTTTATAAATTTTCCGGATGTATGTTTTCTTTCCGTGTATCTGAAATGGTAAACAACACTATTCTAAAACTGTGACAATATAATAATTAGTATTGTTCAAATTGCAACATAGATAAACAAAATTTACCAACCCATTTATTAGAGCCCTTGCTAAACGAAGTCTGAAATCACTATGAATATTTTCTTTCTTCTTATCTTCACAATATAGTATGTAAGCATTTATAATTGAGCTTTCAAACATAAACCAAAACAAACGTAGCCATGTTTTCCGCGATTTTCACCCTATTGGATAAGAGCTCCTAAAATGATCGAATTTATCAACTCCCCCCATGTGTTCAGTACATTTTACTATTGCAGTAGGACAGAACATATCCTTTAGTGTGCCATTTTTTTGCCTTCTTTTGATTACAGACACTTGATGGATTGACTGCTGATGTTAACACATGCACATCTTTAGTATCATGCCATTTAATGCACCCCACAGGACTATCATACCTAAAAGTGAATTCACCTGGAGAAAGTTTTGACAGTTCTTTTTTCATTGTTTTCAGTTCAGCACAGTCAGTGGCTTTTTTTGAGGAAAAGTCCTCAGGGATTCTCAGGGATTCATCAGGGATCCTGTTGGATTACGTTGTTGGTTCGCTTATGCGGCTAAACCCAACTCAACCGATGATACTATTTCTCTTCTTAACCATTTTTATGAATTTGACGACAACATTTTACGACGAAATATCCGAATATTATCACACACAAAACCACTATTATCACTGCGAATGTACCGAAGTTTTGAATTTTTTCCTCCAAGTGACTGACGGTTGCATCGTTTGCACCATTCTCAGCTATTATAATTTCCTCAGTTTTATCGGCCTACTTGCTATAGTTTTTCCCCGTTGTAGATAACAGAAATGTAACCAACTGGATATTTACTCTAATTTTGCCAATTAGATATTTGTAATAATATTTAGCAATTTTTTAGCAAGTAGCTTGAGCGTGAGTGACGTTCACCTACGCATTCGCAGGCGTCATTTATTCGGTGATTGCGAGAGGCGAATGAGGATCCTTCCCGGAAGAACGTGCGTTGCCCAGTTGCCCCTACAATCTACATCATGTCGCCGTCTGGTAAGCGAAACTGAGTTATGAGATTCAGGTATACAAAACTGAATATTGTCTTTAACGCGTAAAATCTAAGATTATAATGATAAAAATAAATGAGTGGCAGCCTATGAATAATTAACAGAAAAATTGATGGAATTGGAGCCAAATGCCACACAAAAATATGTAGAATCCATAAAGTCGGGAGCATTTACAGACGAAGTGTACAAATCAACATTGTGGTATTTCCATCTTTTTGGCTTACTTGGAGATCAGGATACTCCTTGGTAATTTAGGTCTAATATAGATGAAGATCATTCTTTGGTATGTAAATTAAACATTTTTTTATTTAATTTATTTTATTTTTTAGCATTAAAGTATTTCAGCGTCATTTAGTAATTTATTTATCTACGAGTATACTAATATTATAAAGAGGTAAAGTTTGTGAATTTGTGATAACGTAGGGGGTAATCTCTGGATCTACTGAACCGATTTAGATGAAATTTGGTATGAAGATAGTTTGAGACTCTGGGAAGGGCATAGGATACTTTTTATCCCGGAAATCATCCCTTAAGGGGAAGCAAAAGTTCAAATCTTTTTGTTGCGTAGTGTATACGCAGTTCAGAATAGTGCATGGAGATTGCCTTAATAAATATAACTTTGTGGTTTCCAACAAAAGGTTGACTTTCAAAATGATTTGTCGTAAATACATCCTCGCACCGTTTGAAAGTCGTTAAAATAAGTTTGGACAAATTATTTTTTCCTGCATACAATGATATTCCTTCATGTGAATAAATCCTGAATATTCTTTCTGCCAACGTACATACTTAAATAAGGCCACCCTTATCTTTTTTAAATATAAGACCTAAATATTTGTCGCCAGACCTAAAAATTTTATAGCTTTTCCCAATTTCCTAACCACAAATCCACCGATACATAAAATTATTTCTTCAGTATAGGTTGTTAATGTTGAGGGGTTAAAAATATACTCGTGATCATCATCGACATATAAATTATTATTAGCGGACAAATCTATAATCGAATCTTCGACATCTTGAGCGCAGTACGTATTAATTTTATGTTCATATCACACTTTTGTGAGTGTTAAAAAAATTATATCCTCTAGAGGTACAGAGTTTCCTGTCTCAATACCTTTTATTTCCCCGTGTATCACGTTTTTTGTAGATACTTTGAAATTGAAAAGCTGTTGGATTGTTGTTATAACCGCCTTTCGAACGATTCGAGCTGAAGAAGAACTTCAGGTGATCTTTACTATGTTAGTACATAGGTAAAAATTTAAGTTTGCCCATCATTAGGATATCAACATACATTTTGGAGTAAAACTTTTTTTCGCACGCTTGACTTGGAGGGTAAGCTGGTGAATGCGTTACGAAAAATGTACGAACGTTTGTTGCCATGGTAACCGTTGTTATTGTCTGACAAATGATAAATAATATTATATTCTTTCCTTAAATGATATTCTATAAATATATGATTGTAATATGCCTAATATGCGTTATTTTTAGTATCTCACCTATCCTAATTATTTAAAACATAAATTGAATTTCACAAAGAGTACCGATAACCTACAGAAGTTTTACTTTTTGCGCGTGTACACATTCATACACGCATTCTTTAATTTCTTTCCAAGACTTTGTTTACATAATATCAAGAAACCAATCAATCCAACTTTTTTGTTTCCAGTATTGGTTTTACCTCTAATTTCGGTCCTCTGATGTAGATATCCATTACATTGATAAATTTTCGTATGCTATCGCCATTTTTACTACTATTAGATTTTTTTAAACCATACAGATTCAGATTCCGACTATTAAAAATATCAAATAAGTTGTTAATTTTTCTTATAAAATCAACAGTATCATTAGAACCCGAAAATTCAGTGCGAGTTCATGAGCGAGGAAGTTCTCACGAACTCGAGGGGGAGTGTATAGCATATGGTACTGTTATTAAGAATTATGTAATGTATCTGTAGAATGTTGCGTCGTCCTACCGTTAGGGATGTTCACGTAAAAAAATATCGATATTTTTTCGATATAAAATATAGTAGTGTTCTATCGATACTTTCAAAATTCAAAATATTTTATTCAGCATTTAATTATTACAATTTTTTACTGAACGTCATTAGTCTACTACCAGTGCGGAAAGATGCCTCAGACTTGAGAGGAACTTTCGAATGAAACTTAGCGGGACTAATATTATTTCGATTTTCGATATACTTTGCGATATGTCGTACGAACATATCGATATTTTCGATATATCTCTAGTCGTAAGTGATTTGTTTGTATTTAACTAGTCTATAATATTAAATATTAGATAGGGATCAGGTTAGTATGAGTAAAAACAGAGTGAAGAAACAAATCCATTTTATTTATTTATAAAACCAAATACTTTTTCCCTAGACCTTGCAAAAATAACATTTTATTTACTCTTTTGGCTTGCAGCTTCTCTGCTGAGTTAGAACCTGTGCGGCTTTTGAGAAAAGTCTTTCAGGTGGAACAGAGCTAGTCACCATAGTTAAAAATTTAAATACTACATTGTATAACTTTGGGAACTGTATTTTGTAATCTACCCACACTTCTAATGGGTTTTCGTTAAAGCTGGAGCCCTCAAATAAAGCGATAACTCATCTGAAAGAGTTTCGTCTGTTTTATTTGTTTTCCAATTCCTCTGGACCAGTTTACGGTGATCACTCCAAAGACTATAATCCGATGACAGACTAATTTTGTCGTTATCGTCCGAGTCAGATAGATAGATCTGTTCCGTAGTAGTGCATAATTCAACCTGCTGATTTTTTTAATCATATCATTAATTTTACTAACGGCATTTGCGCAGGCCAACGTATCTTCAGTTTTTGTTCTGTCGTAACTAATACTTTTTGCGATTTGTAAATTCGGACACACGTTTTTTATCAATTGTGGCAAGTCTTTCGTAACGTTCATGGGAATATTATGTTCAGCTATAAATGCTGCGAGCAAAATCTCTCCTCTTTAGACTAGTACAACATTTTTGTTTGAAAATAAATCTGTCAATAATGTTTGCGAGCTAGATACACCAGAACTTAAATTTATGTGTTTGTTTGTTTTCGTGGGTTTAAAAAGATCATTTTTCCCAGCACTTCCAACTGAAAGATCTGTATTACAAAATGCACAGAAAGCAAAATAATCACCTTTATTATAAGGTCTCAATCACGCCTTAAAAGAAGAATCTTCCATCCAGTTCTTATTAAACTTTTGCATTGCTCTAGGTTTTATAGATGACATAATGGCTCACAAAAACGCAATCAATATTAATATAAAACAAAAGTTTGTAACTATGTTTAATACAGTAGGTGTGTTATTATATTACTTATTTACGTACGAACGACACGACGGTAAATGCGAGAGCAAACCACCTCGGAGAGCACGCACAAATCTTCGGGGGATTTCCCGAGCAGAGCGAGTGACACTTGTAATACTGCCATACTAAAAATTAATGATTGTGAAAAAAATTAACTAACCATAAAGAATAGAATCATACCACAAGAGTGTGTAATGAAGTATCTAGACATATATTTGGCTACGTTATTTTTTTAATTCGAATATGGTATTTTAATAAGTTAGAAAGAGTTAGAAAATTTCTGTTTAAAAATCTGTATCCAGTGCTTATCTGTATCACGCATCGAAAATCTGTGTAAATACGGAGAAATTTGTATATATGGCAACACTGGGTCAGCGGTCGACTGCGTGGTGACACTCATCGCTTACTTACCTTCCCCGCGCAGCTACTCACACGCATAATGCATTTCAATAACTTGCTTTTGAAATATTGAACGATTTATTAGGGTCTGGGTATATTACACCCAACCTTATGCACGCCGGGTTAAATTAGCATAAAGTTGCTCCATTTCTTCTAATCCTTTCTCAGTCCGTACTTTTTAATATTTTGAGTCGTTCTAATAGTCAATTTTGAACGCTGTCTGTTTAAAAATCCTTCCACCCACGTATCATTGGCCATAATTTGCCATCGAACAAATCAGTCGGTGATTTTTTTTCTACATATTTATAGATTAATATTTTCACATCCATTTTCGTCATGGGGCTGCCGTAATCTGCTGAAGCTAATAACACGTTTGCCAGTTTTTCTTAATTTTCGTCAGTGAGTTTCATTTGTCCTCCAGCAGGTTTCAAGTGATTTTTTTTAACTTTGTTTAATATCGTGCGTTGAGGGATCCCGAACCTCTTTTCTGCATCCCGATTTGACATCCTGTTATTTCCTACCATGTCAATCGCTAACTCTAATATTTCCTCTGAATAATTTCTCTAAATTCTAATATTCGTCTTTTTTTTCTTGTGTTCTTAGGCTTAGTATTATTCATCCTGAAATAAATGCGAAAAAGATGTCCTCAACAAAAGTAGCAAATAAGATTAACCAAAATAAGGTTATTGAGTTCCTAAGAAACTACTATGTACATTGTGTGAGCATTTTTCTCTCTCATTCTATCAGCATTGCTTAGGTAATGAATTTTCCGGAATGAATCTAAAACAAAGTACCTACCTACTTATCCCAGATCTAATTTAATATCGAAGTAACAACCCTAACGGTAATATTTTGGTGGGCAAAGTCGTAACAACTTCTATAGGAAAAATAATTTGAGATTTCCCAACATCATATTTTCGAATTTAAGAGAGTATTTATTACAAAGTATCAGTGGTAAAAAACTTACTTACCTGCTGTAATTACAAATCGAGTTTTTAAGTTTTTTACGCGAGTTTTGGCACGCTAAATACACCACCAACTTCGACACGGTTTGACAGTCGACTGACCACTGAAGTGACACTAGACAATAGTGTTGAGTAGGACATAATATGTACATTAGGCGTGACATTTATCCCGTACAAGACGTACTAATGTAAGAGCGGTTCAAATTTTTTACATGTATTACAGTACCCGGCAATAAATATTGCACATCGACCTTTGGAAAGAGACCATCGGTTAATTTCGGCTTCGTAGAGCGTCATATCTTTCGCGCAATACCTATGTGACGTTTGTCAGTCTCTGTTCAATTACGGTGGAGTACGGTCGCGTTCAGTCCAAAATATATAACATAGAGTTGTGAAAACTCGCAAATTTAAATAATTTAAAGTTGTTCGATGGCATTTTTAGGAAAAAGAGGCAAACCTTTACAAGGTCAGTCACGCAAAATTATCTACAATGTTTATAAATATTTTTTGACAGAAGCCGACAGATTTAAAAAAAAATGAGAATAAAAATATAAGTAATTATTTTAAGAAGGTTCAAGAGCCAGTTGCAAATGCCACTGGAATTTCAAGAAGGACTTGGAACAATATATTAAACGAGGTTAGTACTGAAACACCTTTCACTGCAATGGTGTTCAGCTCGCCGAAAAAAGGGAGACCATAAAAGCAGTTTCGTTTAGATATGGACGATTTTGATTAATCCTGTAACCAGTAGAAGTAACCAGATATAGACATAGACAGATTTTAATGAAACTCATATATGTTATTATATACGAGTATAATGTGAGGAGCTGGCGAACAAAACGGTATAATTACATAAAATTAAATTTTACAGGAGAGCTAAAAAACTGAATGACATACTCACAGTGCGTTTTTGGCGTGGTTTTTAATTTACCCATATGAAGTTTGTGACTTGATTTGACATATGTTAAATCCAGATTGCATTCTCTAATACAACGGGAGATACTTAAATTTGAAAAATGCAATTATGCCGTTATGTTTGCGACCGGTGCAATTATTACGTTTTGATTGCCACGTGGATGCAATGAAGCACTTTTGATTGCAAGTAATAAGTTGTTTGTGAGTTAGGTTAAGTCAATATAAACATAAGTCAGTTTAATATTAATTTTATTTACTACTGTTTAATCATACCAAACTTCTTAATTCAACAAAAAAAAAAAAACAAAAACATTCTCTTCTGTTAAAAGAAAATCTATCATAATTTTTTTTTTTCATTATATGCTGAGCTCAATGTCTATTTCCTCGCAATCACAACATTCGTCGCGTTCATCTTCCTGATATTCTATTTCATCATCTTCCCTCTCATCATCATTGCTTTCGTGCCGGCTCCCTATAATATCTTTATACCAACTTAGTTCTTCATACTGTTCCCAATTGTTTCCGAAATGCTTTTGTAACAATACTATTACATCTTTAACTTTCTGTCCCTTCACTTCATTTTTCATTTCCATTCTTCGTAAAATAGTTCTATGTTCTTTATTACTCTTTAATAAAATAATGACAGGACCCTGTTCAAGATCGTCTTCAAAAAATTTTTGAGGTTCTTATGCCACATGGGATGATCTTTGTCACCTTTGTTAATGTGACGACTTTTTTGCCCCTCTTTTTGGTTTTTTTCTCCTTTAACTCCTCGAATACAGCCTGTTTATATATTTTTAAACGCTTGAGCTCTCTTATCCCTATCAAAGAATTGTATACATCACCTAAACCTTTAATGTCGTATAGTACCCAGTCTTCTCCCAACAATTTCACATTTCCAAATTTTCTGTATAATTCAAAGTATTTTTTCTCTGGTAAACAACAGTGCGTGTTTGCGAATTTCCTTCTCTACTATACCGAAAACTCGATCTGCCGGCAAGTAGCTATGTCCTCGAACGGGAAAAGTGATAGTCACATCCTTTAGGCTTGTGGAGGTTTGGTTTCGCAACCAAAACATTATTGCGTGAATAATGTGAGAATTTTTATTTTGGCCTCCACAGCCATCTGCGAAAAGACGCAAATTGGTTATATTTGTGAAGTCCATAGATCCAATGATTAATCAAAGCCGATCCTACTTCCGTTGCACCTTTGCGTGCTTGATTCTCTGTCCATAAATAAAATGTCGGCGATTTACCATCCATGTCAACAAAGCAAAGATTGTACAGCCCAATTTGTCGTAGGTAATAAGCCTCTTGGATAGACGTTTTCGGAAGTGGCTGAATTTGTTGCATGTCAAAGCAGATAGATAAAGATTTGTCTGGCCTCTCTTTTGCGATTTCGTAAAAAGCTTTAGAACGTCATTTGTGGATTTTAAGCTCTACCTGTGCCTTCTGCTTTTCGTCTGAAGTCACTTGTACTCTTAACTTATTTTCCAAAAAAGTATAGGTGCTGCAGACATCTGTAGCCGGGGACGAAAATCCAATGTTGAAGTCGGATTCAAATACTCGCCTAAACATCGTTATATTAACGCGTTTATCTGTATCACACGTATTATTGTATATCTCATATAATTTTTTGACATTAAGTTCGTGATTTAAGTAAACCCGCTTAGATTTTGCTCTGTTATAATGAGATTCTTTAGCAGGTAACGCAGCAATAAAACGCCGTACACTATCTTTTTGTTCGGCAAATTTCATACTCTTCCGGTCACCTCCCCTTTTTTCCTTGGGTATGTCACCTTTATCAATGGTTTTGGCTAAGTTATTAAGGCGGCGGCTTGTGAGTGACAAGGGTTGGCAGAAAAAACGTTTACGGACTGGCACTATACTTTTTCCGGTACTCAATAAAAAAAAGCAACAGAAAACTTGCGCTGTTTAGTTGCATTCTCTTTAGATCGTTTTATAGGCATTGTAGAAATTAGCCGTGATAGATACATTTCTTGCTCTACTTTTCCCTTTTTTGAGTATAACAAGTTTCTGTTTCGAAAAGAGCCACATTTAAACCTCTTCTTATTGTGTCTACACGGTGATTGAAAATTGTGTAGTAACGGATCCTTATCTTGATATCTAGTAAGAATAAAATCAAGTTTTGGTGAGCAGAAAAAAAAATTAGAAAATAAATTAAAAAAGTGAGGTTATAAAATAATCTAATATAGGCAGCTTACTTCAAATCACGGTCGTTCTGCGACTTTCGCCCAACTTTCTTCTTTTTTTTCACCCTAAATTGATTGCACCAAGAGTTTCAGACTTTTTTTTTGCACAATATTATTATTAACAATACAAATCGAAGAACACAAATAGCAGCTGACTACCACAGATTACACTGAACACAGAGTATGTTTTTACTAATAAAAACAAAAGCTACTGTTGCCATATTAAAAAAGTGCAAAAATAAAAAAATGTTTGGCACTTAATCCGTTTTGATTGACATCTTACAAATTTGTATGAAAATTATTCCATTTTGAACGAAAACGTGCTCGCTTATTCAAAGCTGTTGAAACTTTTTTGTAATTATATCGTTATGATCAGTGATCGTTCGATTTTCGCTGAGAACAGTTGTGTTACTCGTGACCGCGCGTACCAACAGTGCAAAGTGCTAACGCATCACAACAGGCCGTCGTGACGGCCGAAGCGCAATGACCCACATACTCATTGCGTAAGGCATGCTTACTGGCCACAAATTATATTGTTAAGGCGAAGCTATCACCTGCCTAAACAATGAATACACCATCGAAAGATATTACAATAAAGCTTAAAACTGAAACGGAGCATATGTTGTATGAACGTTTAACAAATGAACATACACGATACAAACAAGAACGGCAAGAGCGGGAAAAACTGCAAAGCCTTGTAGAAGACTTAAAAAAGCAAATAGAAATTCTTAAACAGCAGCTAAAATGCGCTGTTGAAACTAAAACTACGACTCCGTCTTCGTCAAACATGGAGACCTGTTCTCAACCTGCTGAATATGGCACTGATGAGGAAGAACTCGCTAAAGAAACAGAGTGGATTAGAACAAAAGCAAGGAAAAAAAAAAGAAAGTTGCACGCGTCACCCACACTCTCACCTCAAAATAAAGAAGAAAAAATAATAAAAGAAAAAACCAAGAAAGTTCCTCCACCACCGCCCATTATAGTGGATGGCGTGGAAAACTATCAAAAATTTTATGATTTTTTAACACAAAATCAAACATCTGGAACCTTCACGATAAAAATGTTGAATGGTGACAGCATCAAAGTAAACGCCTGTAATGACGAAGCGTATAGAACAATAACGAAGTTATTGACTGATAACAACTGTCTCTGGCATTCCTTCGAAAACAAACAAGTAAGGCCAATAAGAGTGATGCCTAAAAAATTACCTTCCACCTGCAATCCGGGAAAAATCATGGAGGATCTAAGAATTAAGGGTTACAAAATACTGGATATGCACTACTGCACTACATATAGCCACTTAATATGTTCATGCTTACCTTCAACAACGACGAAGATATAAGCAAAATCTACGAAATTAAATCAATACTAGGATGCATGGTTGAGATACAATCCCTTAGATCGACAAAACTTATACCCCAGTGTAAGAGGTGTCAGGCATACGGACACACACAAAAGTACTGTGCCAAAGAACCAAGGTGAGTAAAATGTATAGGCAAACACCTAACGAAAGACTGCAGAAAACCAGCGGAAGAAAAACCAAAATGTGTGCACTGTGGTGAAGCTCATCCAGCTAATTATAGAGGCTGCATGGTAGCCAAAGAAGTACAAAAATTAAGAAATAAGACTACCAAAAAACCATCAGTTATGCGGCAACAGCAAGTTACCAGTATAAAACCACCTGGTAACAACCAGCAAAATCCTATATTAAGAAGTATTCCAACTGCAAATAAAACTGTTTCCTACACTCAAGTTACTGCTAGAAGCTCTACAATTGCTCAACGCAAAAAGCACACCAAATCTAACGATAATAAACTGGACGAAATTTTAAAGCTTATGACGTCATTTGATGAGCGTCTTAAAAAAATAGAAAATAGCGCTAAAAAGGCTATGCCTAAACGTCAAAATGACTAATACGCTTAAAATTATGGAATGGAATTGTAATGGGCTGCAGAAACATCACAACGAATTACAAGTAGTCCTAGATATAGAAAATATAGATGTATGTCTCATATCAGAAACCCATTTTACAAAACAATTACACATTAAGTTTAAAGGATATAAAGTTTATCATGCACTACACCCGGATAACAAAGGAAATGGCGGCAGTGCTATTATAGTAAAAGAAAATATAAAACATCATGAAGTAAATAAATATGAAGAGCCTGATATCCAATCTGTTGCAATTTGTGTTAGCACAAAACGATATCCTCTTATTTTAGCATCTTTATACTGTCCACCGCGACATGCAATACGAAAAGACACTTTCATGTGTTTTTTTCGATCACTAGGTAAGCGATTTATCATAGGAGGTGACTTTAACGCCAAAAATGTGTATTGGGGTTCCAGACTAACGAACACAAAAGGAAGAGAACTTATGGGTGCTATACAAGAAATGCAATGTGATGTGGCATCGACGAGGTCACCCACTTACTGGCCTACTGATCCATTAAAAATACCTGATCTGATAGACTTTTTTGTATACAAAGGGCTATCGTCCAACTATATTCACACAAAACAGAGATACGATATGAACTCGGACCACTCTGCAATATATCTAGAAATAAGTGAAAAAATCTTATATAAAGAACCTAATATTACACTAGTTAACAAATATACAGACTGGGAAAGTTTTAAAGTAGAACTAAATATGAATATAGATCTCAAAGTACCACTTAAAACTCCGGAACAGCTAAATTTAGACTTAGGAAAATTCATTACATTAATACAGCAGACAGCTTGGAAAAATACACCCGAAACTAAGAAAAGGGCCAAGAGAAAAAATAATTATCCTAAAAAGATCACACAACTTATATCTGATAAGAGAAAACAAAGAAATCTATGGCACCAATCCAGATCTCCACAAGACAAAAAAAAAGTTAAATAATCTCACAAAACTGTTAAAAAGGCAAATCCAAAACTACCTTGATACTTCAACCGAAACCTATCTCCAAAAGCTAACAAGTGATCGCAGCATGGACTACTCACTCTGGAAGGCCACTAAACATATGAAAGAGCCGATTACTCAAATACCACCAATAAAAATTGGACCTGGAAAATGGGCTGTTAGCAATGAACAAAATGCCAAATGCTTTGCTGATCATCTGGAAAACACTTAATCCAAATGAATGCCAAACAGGTTATGAACCTACAACAATTGAAGTCCTAAACGAACAACTAAATATAAAATTGGTGTCACCGAGAGAAGTTATGAGGGAAATCAAACATAATATTAATCCAAAAAAAAAAACACCTGGATTTGATCTTATTTCAGGTGAAGTACTACATAATCTTCCAAAAAAAGCCCTAGTGAAGTTAACAAATCTTATCAACGCTGCCCTAAGGCTGAAATATGTGCCAGATTTATGGAAAGTAGCTGAAGTAATCATGATACCTAAACCAGGAAAACCACCTAGTGAGATAACATCATACCGGCCAATTTCCCTATTACCTATAATGTCTAAACTATTTGAAAAACTTTTATTAAAGAGAATAAAACCAATATTAGAAACCAAGCGTCTTATTCCAGATCATCAATTCGGATTCAGGGAAAAACACTCCACAATAGACCAAATCCACAGAATCACAAATATCATTGAGAAATCTCTAGAGGAAAAAAACTCTGCTCTACTGTCTTTCTAGACGTCGCACAGGCATTTGATAAGGTGTGGCATGAAGGCCTCTTACTAAAACTAAGAAAAATGCTACCTAATTCATATTCAGATATACTAGAATCATATATATCAGGTAGAGTGTTTAGAATAAGGCACGAAGATGCCTACTCTGAAATTAAAAGTATCAGAGCTGGGGTGCCACAAGGAAGCGTATTGGGTCCGGTCCTGTACTTTTTATACACCAGTGACATCCCCGAATTAGAAAATAACACCATCGCAACCTTTGCTGATGACACTGCCATAATGGCGGTTGGAAATTCTCACGCAGAAGCAGCAGAAAAGGTTCAAACAGCAGTTAATAAAATCCATGATTGGAAATTACAATGGAGAATAAAGTTAAATGAATCAAAATCGATTCATATAAACTTCACCAATAAAAAAGAAGATTACCATCCGATACTGATTAACAATAACATCATACCATATGCAAATACAGCAAAGTATTTGGGAATGACGCTTGACGCGAAGCTACGCTGGAAAGCTCACGTTAAGAAGAAAAAAGATGAATTGGAATTCCGATACAAAAAGATGTATTGGCTATTGGGAAGACATTCCACTCTGTCCATACACAACAAAATATTATTATACAAACAAGTCCTGATGCCAGTGTGGACCTATGGTATACAGCTGTGGGGCTGTACCAAAAAGAGTAATGTTCTTATCATCCAACGATTCCAAAATAAAGTTCTTAGGGGGATAGTAAATGCACCCTGGTACGTAAGAAACGACGATCTCCATCGGGACCTCAATGTAGAGATTGTCGATAAAGTGATCAATAAATACACAGAAGCTCACGAACAGAGGCCTCACAAACATGTGAATATCGAGGCAATCCAGCTCCTCGACAACACGGACATAGTGAGAAGGCTCAAAAGAACTAAACCTTCTGAGTTAGTGTAGTGCTAAAAAAATAGTGTAATTAGTGACAGTGCTACCAATATAGAACACAAGAACAAAGTGTCTTCCCCTTAACTAGAGTCTATAAGAAAAGTGCCATTGGACACATTCTTAGATATACTATTTTATAAAACTAAGTTAAAGTTAAATTACTTATTAGCCTTTTTGGCTAGATCGTAATAATATTAGGTTACAATATTTTAGTAGTGTTACCTAGAAAAAAAAAAAAAATACCGTTATGATCGAAACCACCAACTTTGGATGCAATTTTAACTCAGTTTTAGGCCTTTTTGATTAGAAATGAGTTGAAATTCGTATTCAGCAGGCCTAAAACATTCGAATTAAAAAATAAAAGGTATTTTGACCAAAAGCGTAATTATACCGTTTTGTTCGCCAGCTCCTCATGTATTAAATCAAGAGGAATTTTTATTTTTTTTAGTAATAAAAAAAATTACGACGGCAATATTTTTGCCACTACTGGCTTATCAATTGTTTTTTTGATGAAATTCTTTAAAACAAGGTACCGCACATAAAGGAACTCCGCAAGTGTTGCATTGAATATGAGAGCGCTTGTTTTTTGTAGCACTGCTACATAGCCGACAGCGTCTATATGTCTCTATAGCTTCCGGGAAATGCTGACCAACATTTCCGAATTGAATTTCTTCGGTTATACTGAAAGCTTTCTTTTGACGTGAATCGCTTTCGTCGCTGATTCTAGCTTTCATCGAATACTTAGGCATACTTGAAAATTTTCTTTTCCGAAATGTTGTGTTATCTATAAGAGCCCTGGCAAGTGAGAGCCTGAAAGATTTTTGGGTCATCGGATTATGCACTCTTGAATTATTTGAATACAAAATGTAGCTATTTGTTATAGCCACATAGCTTGTACAGCTCATACGATGCTACGTTCGACTTGGCGCATGTATCTAGGTACGCTATGCCATTGAGTTCTCCTATTTTGATGGGAACAGTTGGACGCGGGTGAACATCGCTATTCATGCCAAACGAATAAAAGCTGATGTCAGTTGATGTGGGAGCTTGGGTTTCATTACATTTGTGACAACGACTGCGGACTACGCCAGGTTCGCCACAACCGTAACAGGCAAATTTTATGCTAACTTTAGTCTGAAGCGTGTATCTGACCGGAGCACTTTTCTAATTTTCTGCATCTAGTCGTTTTCTACAGACTTCAGCCGTATGCCCAAAATATTGACTGATTACAGCGTATTTTCCATTTTTTGTTTTTATTTTGATTTTCTATATTTCTTCCTTTTTGTTCTGTTTTCTCTTTTACGTTTCGTTCTATATCTCTTGCTCTATTTAATAGGGATGCAAAATCGCTCATTAAAACATCGATATTAGAACATCGATATTTTTAAAAGTGAAACATCGATTTTAAAAACATCGAAGTTTATAAACGATATAACGATTTTTTTCGATGTTTTTTATCACCATTTACATATATGTATCGAATAAATAATCATTTTTGTAAAACGGAATGGATTGTGCAATGTAATAAATGACATATGCTCTCTCTTTCACTCTCACTACTGTCATGGCGGCGTGTGCGTTGTTAATTGTAAAGTGCTCTGTAAAAAATTAAAAAACTTAAAAGTTAAATTGTGTGTATTATTCATAAATTCTATCTGGTTATGGGCCCAGAACACATAATTAGACTGGACAAGTAAAAATACGCATTAAAGGAAGTGATTACTGGCGAAAATACATCGACGGAGAAATACCGGCGAGTTGTGTGCACGTGTCGTGTCAAGGTTAAAATATCGCCAGGAAGGAATTACTTGTTCTTGTATTGAACAAGGTTGGAGGCAGGAACACGTTACAGACAGGACGATGGAAATAATGAACGGACAGGGAGCAATAAAATTGGAAGGTTCCAAAAATTAGAACATATGGAAATTCCAAACTACGGTTTTGTTGCGAGGTCAAGGGTTGTACGGTATAGTAAACGGCACGATCACAAGACCGGAAGACGGCCAAAAAAGGAATCGTTGGGAAGCTGAAGATGCAAAAGCTCAAACATTGTTGGTCACTAGAATTTCAGAAGAAGTTATGATTCATATCATATCATGCGAGACCTCGGCAGAGATGTGGCGGAAGTTACAAAGCATATATGAACAAAAATCTGAAACAAGCATTCATATTGTGCAGCAAAGATTTTTTCAATTTAAATATGAAGAGGGTGCAGAAATGTCTGTATTTTTATCAAAAATACAGGAGATGCAGAATCAATTAAAACATCTCGGTGAAAATATATCTGACAAGTTGGTGATAACAAAGGTTTTAATGTCTTTATCGGAAAAATATATACACTTTGTATCTGCCTGGGACCCCGCCCCTGAAGATAAGCAAACTTTTGATATTTTAGCCGCCAGATTGCTGATAGAAGAAGAAAGATTAAAGGAAAGAAGTGGGGGTGAAAATTCAGAATCATCTGCTGCCTTTGTTGCTAAGAAAAACTTTAATAAAAAATTAGTAAAGTGTTACAAGTGTAATAAGCTGGGACATTTTCAAAGCTAATGTAAATCTACTACAACTTCAAATTTTGGTCATTACAAAGACAATCGAAAGGGACAATCGAAATTATTGTAAAAAAATTGGACATGTGATTAATCAGTGTCGCTATAAGAAAAATAAAGAAAGTAATGCATTCGTTGTTGAAAGTACGATGGCCGAAAGTTCTCAAAAAACAAAGTGGTTAGTGGACTCTGGTGCAAGCGAACACATGTGCTGTGAGCGTAAACTTTTTTTGTCATATTCAATAGTCACGAACAAAACAGTAACTGTAGGTAACGGAACGCAAATTAGTGTCCATGGCTGCGGACAGGTGGCGGTAGAAGCGTGGAACGGATATGACTGGAAACATACGACCATAGATAACGTTCTTCGCGTACCTGAATTGAAGATGAACTTATTATCTGTTAATCGTGTAACAAGTAGAGGTTATGTATTGCTAACTAAAGAGAATATTTGCGAGTTTTATAATAAACAGAACAAAATAGTGGCAATCGCTAAGCGAAGCGGCAATATGTACGTGTTAGACTGTCGTTATTTTGCTGATTGTTTAGTTAATATGGCAGAAGTTAGATATACGGACTTACATGTATGGCATGAAAAGTTAGTACACCAAAACATTGACTACGTGCGGGATGTATTAAAGAAAAATAACATTGAAGTAAACAAATCTGACATGCTCGATTTCGACAAGTGTGAGAGTTGTTTGAAGGGCAAGATTCACCGTCTGCCTTACCGTGTTAGTGACAATGTAAGTGCAAGAACCTGTGAAATAATTCATGCTGACACATGCGGGCCTATGGAGGAGAAATCAGTTGGAGGCTCGAAATACTGTGTAGTCTTCAAGGACGATTACTCGAAGTATACAGTAGTGTACTTTGTGCAAAGTAAAAAAGAAATAAAGAAATGTATTGAAAATTTTATTGCTCAGGCCGAAAATGAGACGGGAAACATCATCAAAACTTTCCGGAGTGATAATGGAACAGAATTTGTTAACAATGAGGTTCGAGAAATGTTCCAAGCAAAGGGAATTGTTCACCAAACAACAGTTCCCTATACTCCTGAGCGAAATGACAGTGCAGAAAGGGAAAATAGAACACTAGTAGAGGCTGCACGGACAATGCTGTGTGCAAAGAATTTGCCTAAGAGATTGTGGGCAGAGGCAGTCAATACTGCAAATTATGTGTTAAATAGAACAGGTAAAAGCAACATTATAGGAAAAACCCCTTATGAATTATGGCTTAATAAAACATATGATATTAACAATTTAAAAATTTTTGGTACTATTGTATTCGCCCACATACCGAAAGAAAAGAGGAACAAGTGGGATCCAAAAGGTGAAAAAGGATACATGGTAGGATATAGGGAAACAACAAAGGGATACAGAATATATTTCCCACATAAAAATGATGTTTTAATAAGGAGAGATATTGTTTTCCTACAAGATAAACAAAGTAACCTTGTGAAATCTGCTATTAAGTTTGATAATCCATCCCCTGTACAGTCATTATCAAATGAAGATACTAACGAGCACGAGCGAAGCAGACAAAGTGATAAAGAGGAGATTAGTGAACAAGAAGACAGTAGTATTCAACAAACTGAGTCGGACGATAGTCTGTATGAGCCAGAGTACAGTCAAAAGAGCAGAGATTTGAGCAGCAGTGAACAAATTGTAAAAAGAAAAGGCACTCGGGTGAGGAAGCAGACTTTCTTTGCTCGAACCACTGCCAATGTCTCTAATTCATAAGAGTGGTACCGACTTTCAGTTTCAGTAGTCCTCATGCTTATGAAGGCCACTGCATGTTGTCGTCCCGCAATTACTTGTACCAGTACTGCTCCGAATCCCAGACTACTTGCGTCAGTGTATAATTGAATTGGTGCTTCCTTTTGAAATAGTGTGAGTACTGGAGTTGATGTTAAGCACTGCATCACCTTCTCTCTTGCTGTTTCGTGGCGTTCATTCCACTACCATTTAGCCCCTGGTTTGGTTAGCTCATATAGCGGTACCATTATGCGTGAGAAATTTGGTATGAATTTCGGGAAATTTTGGTATGAATCACAAAGTTAGAATAATAATCAAAAAACAACTTTTATGAAAACATGATTTGAAAACGTAATTGAAATGATTAGTTTTACTTGTAAATAATTGTAATTAATTTTAAAAGTCACAATATCTTATGTAGCTAAGTAAATATCTTAAATGCAGTTGCGCCGATATATAATATGTAGAATTCCACCGCGTACGAACGTCAAGTATTAGTTTCTTTGTCTGGCCTTCCTTCGTTCCATTCTCTCTTTGCTTTTTGCGCAGTTCGTCACTGGCATTGACACTACGTTTTATGAATTTTACAATTTCACGTACTTAGCTTATGATCGTAGATGCAGTTTTAGATTTATCCAATGAATTCATGACAGCTAAATTCACTATATGAGCAAAACAAGGTATTATTTTTTTGTTCACCAAACATGTCTCTACTCACTTTCATAACCGTGCTGTCATTGTCAGTTACTATAGCTGTTACTTTATCAATTTCATTCGTGAAAAATATCTGTAAGTCTCTTTTGTATGTATTCAGCTGTATGTTTTTCAAATAGTTCAAAAACTCCCAGAAATGCGCTCGTAAGCTTAGAATTTTCTAAAAAGTGTATGGTGACTCCAACAAAAGACTTATTTTGCATTGTCTCAGTCCATATCTCATACGTAATGGAGTAATGTTCGACTTCTTTTATATATTTTTTGAAAACTTCTGACTTGGCCTCATATTTTTCGTCTATACGTTTTTCAAATGTTTCTCTTGAAAGGATTTTATACAAAGGCACAACTTCCTTCATTAGTTGTGTAAATCCCTTTCCTTCTACAACTGAAAACGGCTTATGGTCCATGATGATAAAATTTAAAATGGATTCAGTGACTTTTTTATGTTTATTACTTTCGATGTTTTGATATGCTTTTAATGTTACTAAATAATACTTTGACATTTTGCAGTTTTTGAGATTTTTGTACAAATTCTATTGTTGTGTTGTTTGTATTTATAGTCGTTGAATTGCTATTAGAAGAGCTGGCTCTATCAAGAATATGATCGGAATCGACATTCGTAGCAGTACTAGTACTTGCTACGGGTTGTTCAGTTTGAAATTCTTCGATTGTATCATCACACTTTTTCTTTTTCTTTTGAACTGGTTCCTCTGCTACTAACTCCTGAATAAACTCTGGGTGTACCTTCTCTAGATGACCTCGCATATTATTTATAGAATATAAAAAATGACGAAGTAAAAGAAAATATTAGAAGCGATTATGAAGATTGCTCGATATCAAGCCCTGAATCAAAAACAAATTCATTTGTTGCAAATTTGAATATTAATGAACAAGAGAAAAAAATATTTACAAGAGAATTACTGCAGAAAAATGTATTGTTAGAATCAATTAAACATGAGTATGCTAAACCAGAGAACAATGTAAATAGAAATATATTAAAGGAAAGTGTAACCAACGACACTGTTAAAAAATATAAAATCAAAAGTAAATTGCAATCTGCTCTCGGATGTCAAAAAAGACTTAGAAAGAAAATGAATATAAATTTCATAGAACTGGCCAAGAAGGTTTCTGCCTTTTTTAACCGATTCATTGCGGGTGACACCTTAGGGGTGTCATACATTTCTTTCCTGTGTGGCGTGTGACACCCGAGCGGTGTCATAATTCGATTCGTCGAAACTATGTTAAAATGACATTTTTAAAGGTTTTCGCTAAATAAATCTATCATTATTTTATCACACAGATCATGCCTGTACTGTTCGTTTCAGGATTTAGTGTGAATAGAAAATTTTCAGGGGTTAAAAACCTTCTCATTGTTCCGAATACATTTCTTTCACGTGTGGCGGATGACACCCGAGCGGCGTCATCATAATCCAATCCGTTGAAACTCTGTTAATCGTAGAATAACGTATGGAACTGAACATTTTACCCGTTTTGCATAGTTTTATACCCGACTGCGACGAAGCCGAGAAAGGCTATGATTATGATGTATGATTTGATGTTTCCTCGTAGCTACGGAACGGATAAAGTGTTTTCTATAATGTATTTTCTATAATATATATATATATCGATATTTATCGGTAGATTCTTCTTTGGTGACGGGAATGTCCATGTGTAAATTAAAATAACAAAATACCGGATGCTATCTTTTAGGCTTTAAACCTTTTTTATCAAAATGAAGGGGTCTCAAAGAAAATTTATGTTATTTTTATATTCAAAATAATTATGTTTAAAAGCAACTTGTAATATTACAATCTATATTTTCTTAATTTCTGTGCATGCCCCAATATCTTTCATTTTCTTTTTTTTAGGAAGAACATACTCTTCATATGATTG
Organism: Fabriciana adippe; assembly: GCA_905404265.1. Classification (NCBI taxonomy): domain Eukaryota; kingdom Metazoa; phylum Arthropoda; class Insecta; order Lepidoptera; family Nymphalidae; genus Fabriciana; species Fabriciana adippe. The sequence goes on from FR989989.1 coordinate 13,865,215, forward strand.
AGAGTTCTGTTCCAAAGTACACTGCGTTTCGTCTTCGTCACTCTGCGATTCAGGGATGTATAGGCGTTTTCGATTCAATTCAAAAAATTGTAACAATTCTTTAAGCTATAAAAAATATAAAGTCGTGTATTACAAAATCTATACTAATATCCATACTAATATTATAAATGCGAAAGTAACTCTGTCTGTCTGTCTCCTTTTCACACTTAATCCGCTGAACTGATTTAGACGAAATTTGGTATGGAGATAGTTTGAAATTCCGGGAAGGACATAGGATAATTTTTACCCCGGAAATCATCCCTTAAGAAGGTGAAAAGGGGTGTGGAATTTTGTATGGGAAATTAATCATTTCTCAACTAAGAAATATAAAACTCATCATACCTATGTATGATATATGTATATAGACTATATAGTCTATGTATTCCATACTAACCGTCATAAGGTATCTAGGGCCGAACTCGAGCGAAATAATAGACGTCATCTCAATAGCTAAACTCAATACTTTCAAACTTTTCTTGGGAATTTTAGTTGCCAATATTGCACCAAGTATATAAAAAAAACTTTGCAACACCAATTTCAGAACATATTTTAAAATATATTCTTAAGCTATTTAAATTGTATAGTCAAAGAAAAAAGAATACCAAATGTTTACAATATCAGAATAGTCATTTCAAGTAAATCACGTATCTAAACACAAGGAACTCACTCTAAACGAATTAACAAACTGCTTAGGTCTGATATTAGATGCTGACTGAACGAAATCAAGTGTAAATAAGCCAAAAAAAGAAAAAAAAGCACAAAGTTTTCATATATGGCTGAAGGCACCGTAGGGGTGTCATTTTAACGTATGGCGCGTGACGCCCTAGAGGTGTCATGAAAAATTTGTTCGCCGCCACGGGCCGTAGTTCGTAAAAAAGGCTGTCGCAATGAATCGGTTAACCAAGATGATGTGAGCCGAGCTATTGCCGGTAAGAAGGAAACTAGAACTAAACAAAAAGTTGAAATGTAGAGGAGATATTTATTAGATTCTATCAAAAAATTACGATTCAAATTTATAAATGATACTGGCACACCTATATCTTATACCACATTCAGGCGCTTAAAACCATTTTATGTGATGATCCCGAATTTATCAAATCGTGCCACATGTCTTTGTAAAAGGCACAACAATATTGTGTTTCTTCACTTAAACGTTTGAAGGTTCTGAAGGGCAAAGATACTTTATATAATATTGTGAATTCTACAGTTTGTGATTCTAACTCACAAGTTTGCATGTATTCAACATGTGATCTTTGCAAAGATACATGCATGAATTACTAGACAGAACATTAGATGAGCCAGAGTATCATGGTTAGAGTGAACGGTCAAAACAATAGAATATGAAAAAAATAAAGTAAAGAAAATGGCTAAGAAGACAGTAAAACAGATTATGTCAGGTACGCTACAACCTTTAATGACTAATTTTAAAAAAGAGTTGAAAGATTTTAAAGTGCATATTTATAACATATCCCATCAATATAAGGCATATAAGGCGCTAAAGGAAAAATGACAAAGCAATGAAATTTTGTTGCATTGTGACTTCTCTGAGAACTATAACTGCAAATTTCATAATGAAATACAAGCAGTTCACTTTTTGGCATCACATTCTCAAATTACATAGCATACTAGCATTATTTACTCTCAACAGAAGGAGCCCGAAACATTTTGCACTTTTTGAGCTGCTACCTTTATAGATAAAATATATATTAATCTGAATCATTCTTATAATTCATATATTGCAATAGTGTTGCTTAATATTTTAACTTTAAATAATAGAAATCTTAATTAATAATTAACTTCTTTTAAATTAGATATAAAACAATAATATTGCTTAAATAAATAATTAATAATTAATACTTTTTAAAAATTTTTAATATTCTTTATGGTTATAGATAATATAATAATAGCAACACTAAATAATATTAGTAATTAATAAAGTTTTTAAAAAAATTGTAATATTTATAACAATAATAGCTAAAATTAAGTAAATAATATTGCTATATTTAATTATAATACTTATTAAAGTTTTTTTTTTTTTAAATGTTTAGAATTAAAATCAACAAATATTGTAAGTTACTTTGGTGCCATTTTTTAATTTTTTGAAATCATTTTTGTAAAATAGTGGGTAGGCACTGTCTGTAACAAGTATATAACGCCTTTGAGATGTTTAACACCTTAGTCTCTCCCGTGACCATGATTGCTGTAAAGCAATCGAAACGTCGGGAACCAAAAATCAAAATAAATCCGCGAAATAATCCGAAAAGATAGTTTTATTTAAAATACAAATCGGCAATTTAACCCCTATTATATTTATGGAATGTTGAATTATTCTCAAATCACTGGTATTCATTGTGTTTATTGCAGGATTTACTATAGCAAGCGTACTTATAACAGCGTCTTTTATTTCATAATATCCTTCGAAACATGTCATGTACCGAGTTCCATCTCGTAGGACAATCTTGTTTCAACTTTATTTGTGGAAATTTAGCTGGTTCTGCATCTCACGAAGCCTTGCTAGAGCCGAGCTGCTTCGTTTAAAATATTCTACTATAGCTTTGACTTTTATTAACTGCTCGGTTAAACATTTCAGACTGTCCTGCACAACGAGATTTAATGTATGGGCAAAACATGCAAAATGTCTCCAATTAGTTAATCTAACAGCAGCTACAATATTAGCCGCACTGTCTGTTACAATAGCCGATACTTTATGTATTAAATCCCATTTGCCGACTTTTTCCATCAAGAAAGCCGCAAGATTTTGAGCCGTGTGTCGCTCATCGATTGGAAAACAACCGAGTAAATACGACTCCAACCCAGCATCTTTATTAATAAAATGCGCTGTTATAGCGACGTAACTTTGGTTGGTCACAGGTCCATCCATCAGTCGTCAAACAGACCGCCGTTGCATCGAGTAATCTGTTTTGTACGTGTTAAAGTTGACTATATAATTGTGGAATATAATTTGCTGATATAGTTTTTCTACATGGAGAATCATAATTTACATTTAACAAATGCACAAATTTCTTGAACTCGGTATTTTCAACAACATTAAACGGTAAATATGCCTTCACAAGTAAAGTCACTAACTGTTCATTAATTGCTTTAGCTTTGTTTATCGATATCGGCTTTTTCACAGTAATAAAATTACCAATATCACTTTGTTTAGGATTAGGATGGATGACATTATTTGGGCCGGTTGAAGTGCTTGGGGTTGGAATAATTGAAGCGGGGAATTCTGTTTCAATCACAATTTGAGATGACGTCGGCTGTTGCAGTTGTATTTGTTGTTTATCAGATCATATGTTATTACTTTACAGTTTTACAATATTAGCAATATTAACTGTTTTCAATATTCTTATGATGGAAACTTACATATTTATTAAATAATAAAAACTAACGGTTTAAATTGCGTGTTAATTATACGTTCAAATAGTTCATCTTCAGATCCGTGACTCCCCAAAGTTGACTTCGACCCTATGCTGATCAAAACATTTTCTCGTACAGCTTCTTCCAAAATTTCATTTTTTTACTATTCAAAAATCTTTATTGGTACTACTGAAATAAATAAACGTGAGTTAGTTTAATGAACCCTATAATTGAATTATTAATTTACTTTTCATCAGTCTTTTTATTTCCTTTAGTAATATGATATGCCTAGGGATATTATGAAAAACCCTGACGCGCCCTGTAAAAATGAAATCACCGCTGTTATGTTATTCTAATTTAGTAATAGACTGATATGAAATTTGCATCAGCTCTTGGTTTATTTTAATACTTCGACTTTTACTAAAATCTTTCGAAACATTCAAACACCAAAATAGTTTTTTTTTCTTTCTTTTGTCGTGTAATATTATAATACACATGAGTTTTTCATGCTGGTTCTGGGAACCTTACAACTGGAAGCTGTTTTGCGTAGCATTGCTTTCTTTTGTTTTTGAAGTGTATCTTCTGTGTCAATGCATCGTTTTGGACCTCGAACAAAGTTGATAAAGATAAATCATTTGTATAAAAGGGATAATACACTTGAAAAAAAAAACTTCGAAATGTTTACCCATATATTGAGTTAGGATAGGAAATAGTATAATATTATTCAATGAAAGTTCTTAAAAGAATGAATATAATATCTTCTTGACATTTTTGAATTCTTTGTAAATAGCGTCGTCTTTTTTTGTCATTTTTGCAGATATTAAGTATTTTCAAAATTGAGTCACTTCACTAAAAATAACTTTACTTACAAGCACTGTTTACAGTTACTCAAAAAAAAAAATATTTTTACGAATAACAACGATGACCTAAGCTATAATAAGCCCTCTCGTTATTATAAATATAATGAACTTAAAATATTTTATATTTATTACAAAATACGTGTTTTGTCACAATCTGTCCTGTCACTGAAACGTACTTTAGTTATAACTTTTATTATAGTAAAACAAATGCTACACCCAAATATATTTACGTTGGTGCGCTCAGTGTGCTTGCGAGGCGACAAGAAACACAGGTTCCCCGTACGAAAGCGGTCGGCCGATTGCCGCCCGGCCCCCGGCAGGTCACACGTTAAGCAAAACTAACCAAGAAATGCAAAAACCGCTAGTTTTTCCGAAACTATTGCTTTTTTTTGAAAATTTTCCAAATAAGTTTAAAGTATACATGATACGCTTCTTTTTAATATTTAGTACATTGTAATATATCGTATATCTTAGAAGCCTATAGCATTTTTGGTGCTTAACTAGAGGTTCACAATATTTACTTATATTCTCGTAAACCATACTTATAAAAACAAATTCGTCCAATAATATGGAAATCAAAGAAGTTATCTACAACATATTATATTTTTTTTAAATTTTAAGGATGCCTTTAAAAAAAGTTATAATCATACAAAAGTAGGCAATTAGCTATGTCTAGCCCGTTAAGACTCATATTTCATTGTTAGATCGGTCGTGGTGTCTCAGTCATACATTCGAAAACGTCACCGCATCGTCGGCTCTCGCTCGGTTCATTCGTTAATCGTTTCTCTTCTCCCTCTATTCTCCCTCGGGCCTCGGATCGCCGCGAGTCGTGACTCGCGACTCGCGACCATGCCTTGACTGAAATGTAATGGAACGAACGAATCATATTTAACAAAGTGACCTATTTGATTGCGCAGATTTGAAGACCTGGTTCTTTTGAATCGTTCAATCGCGAACGACACATACCTACTTGATACGCTCTTACCGACGATTGCCAACTGCTACTTCCACCTGGTGGGATAGTCTGCTGGCGTCGCTTTTAGAAGCGCAACTTCATTATTACCTATTGTAACATACTTCAGTACCTAATTAAACTAATATTCGTGGACTTCAAGAGTTATTATTCCCATCGAGGGTCTCCACAACTAACTACAACCCCTTATTACATTGGCGCTTCAACTTAATGTCCTCGATCATCGCAACAAGGAACCAGCGAGGAAACCCATACCGAGACCGGTTTGATGAGTGAAGAAGAGCTTTTTGAATCTCCACATAATACCATAGGACGACGCAATTCGGGAAAGCCGACGTCCGTCACCATTAAAAGCGGACGTGTCACAACTGTCCGTGTGAAGAGGAAAGCAGACAAGATGGCGACATTTTTAGAGGAACAATTTGAACGACTTTTATCTACGTTATTTTTATCGGGCAAAGGCTCTCGTTCCGGATCATTTTCGACATGCAGTTTTACCTACAATGGACGTAAAAGTGCCGAGACGATTGTAACATTTCTCGCTGCAGTCAATATTTTCAAACGTGCGGAGAATATTTCTGACGAGAATGCCTTAGAACTCTTTAATCCTCAAAGATGAAGCAGGAATCTGGTGGCATGGGGTGAAGAATGATGTGTCCACTTGGGCGGAATTCCAGAAAGGAATTCGTGACAGTTTTGCACCCAAAAGAGAGGCTTACTTAATATATACGGAGATAATCAAGTTAAGCAAGATCCGAACGATTCTATAGAATTATTTATTAGGCACAAGCGTCTGATATTTTCTCAGCTCCCTCCTCCCTGTTACATAATAGATTATAAGTGGCAACACTAATGTATTTTTGCAACAAGTCGTCGATGGTGTCATGTCTGCCGCCTCGCATATATTATAAACTCTTATAAGTCCAATAATAATTATTAAATATTAACACGATTCTTATCATTACGCCCGACCACCCAACATGGTGTCAGAGTGGTTCTAGTAAAAGAGACGCCTCAAGAAATAGTTATTACTCATTGGTCAATCAAGTCGCCGCATGTCACGTTTCGTCAGCGTGCTAAGATGCCGGAAAAGTCAGGGGATAAACACCAGTCTTACCTAGGAGCCATGGGAAGTCTTCTCAAGCCGCTGAACATACACTCAAATAACATGCCACTAGAATGGAAAAATTGGCTCACTCAACTTAAAATATACCTTTGTGCCAACATGCTACAAGACAGCAAGGACAACAGGAAAGTAGCTATTCTGTTGCACCACATAGGCAGAGACGCCTTGAACATATTTTATTCATTTGGCCTTGACATCGACACTGTCACTTTCAAAGATCTAATTCAACATTTTGAAAAACATTTCTTGCCGCAAATCAACGTCACAATAGAGCGCCATAAGTTGTTTAACAGGCGACAAGGAGATGACGAGTCGATTGAGCAATACATAACAGATCTCAAAATATATTTTTATATATTTTGAGATCTGTTACAGCCAGTCAGTGTGAATTCTAAAATCAAGATGACATTCTCCGTGATATCTTTAGTTGAAATCTCAATGCAAAGAACCAGTTTATAAAAGAGAGAATTCTTCAAGAAAAGCCATAGACACTAGATAAAGCGATAGAAATAGCGAAGCACCAGGAAGCTTCTAGGGAACAAGCCAAGATGTTAGAAAGTAGATCTACAGTCACAATTAGTGAAGTTAGTAGAAGAGCAAGGACACAACAGGCATCCAGGTCAAGACACACATCTAATACAAGACAGACATCCCAGCCGAGACAAGACAGCCAATCAAGACAACCGTCATGGAACAGACAACCAGAGCACAAGCGATATGGGAATAATAAGGAAACTTGTAGCCGTTGTGGTCAAGTTCACCGCTATAGATGTCCAGCCAACGGAGTCCAATGCAAAATATGTAAGAAGTACAACCATTTTGCAGTCATGTGCAGATCGAGAAGGACTATCCAGGCAGTAACACAAGAAAATATCAAACCTGAATGCAATGAAGACCTATTTTTTAAAGGAACACTGAAGTGCGAAGAACAGGATGACAAGTGGGTGGCGGATATTGTTATTAATAGTAAAGTTATTTCTTTTATGTTAGATACTGGGGCAGACACAAACATAATTTCATTAAATACTTTCACTAAACTTAACTTACACACAAAAGACATTAAACCAAGCTCACACAAACTTCCAACATACAGTGGTCATATACTACCGACAGTAGGTCAATGCACTATCAACATTTCATACAAAAATAAGAATTACTTAGTAAACTTTCACATAGTAGACTTAAATTGTCAAAATACATTTGGTAGGAAAACATGCAAAACATTAAACCTAGTCAAAAAAGTAAATACTGTCAGCTTTTCTCTTACGACACAGTCCAACTCACAGGACTGGGCTGTATCCGTGATTTGGAGGTAAAAAGATTTGGAGATCTTCCAGGAGTTAAGATCATGATGGACGACTTCCTAGTGTATGGTAAAGATCTCTCAGAACATAATGAATGTCTACAAAAATTCTTACAAAGAGCACGAGAAATTAATCTCAGATTTAACAAAGAAAAGTCTGCCATTTGTCAAACAAAGGTAAGATACCTAGGTCATGTATTCAGTAGTGAGGGAGTAAGTGTCGATGACACCAAAGTCGAAGCTATATGTAAAATGCAAAGACCACAATCAGTCACAGAGCTTCAGAGATGTCTAGGCATGATTAACTATTTAGGCTCTTTCATAAAAAACTTATCACAGGAAACAAGTGAATTGAGAAAATTGTTGAAAAAAGATACTACCTGGTACTGGTCAGAGTAGCATGAAAACGAATTTACTAACTTAAAGAAAATTATTAGCTCAGCACCAGTCTTAACTTACTATGACCCTAATAAACCTTTGCTTTTATCTGTAGATGCATCCAAAGACGCCCTAGGAGCAGTCTTGTCACATGACAATCAGCCAATAGCCTATGCTTCTGCACCTCTCACGAGGTGCCAACAGAACTACAGCCAAATTGAGAAGGAACTACTAGCAGTTCTCTTTGGCTGCACCAAATATCATCACTACATATATGGTAGACAGGTAACTGTGGAAACTGACCACAAACCTCTCATTACACTATACAAAAAAGCATTATATGACATACCCCCTAGACTTCAAAGAATAATGCTTAGACTACAGCCATATGATTTACTTGTAGTACACAAACCAGGTAAATACTTATACATAGCAGACACCTTGTCACGAGCAGCCTTACCTGATAATACACTCACAGACCTAGAAAAAGATATAGACTTACACATCAACTTAGTAATGTCAACTTTGTCAGTAAGTCCAAATAAGCTTGAAGAGATAGAAGAAGCTACACTTAAAGATCAAGCTCTTAGTCAGATTATTCACTTTTGTCAAAATGGTTGGCCAGAACACAAAAAGTCAGTCAGTCAGTCCGTAAAGCGATTCTTTTCTTACAAAGATGAAATTCACATCATTAATAACATAGTCTTTAAGTCAGATAACATTATTATTCCAGAGACATTGAGAGAAAACATATTGAAAATCATTCATGAAGGTCACCAAGGTATAAATAGTTGTATTAGATTAGCAAAAAATTAAGTTTTTTGGCCAAACATTAATTTAGATATTGAAAAATACATAAATCAATGTAATATTTGTCTTACTTTTCAGAGAAACAATTCTAAAGAACCTATAATTCATCATGACTATAAACTAATTCCTTGGTATAAAATAGGCATAGATAACAGTAAATACCTATTAGTAGTAGATTACTTTTCTAAATATATTGAAATTGCATTGTTACAGTTAGGGTCAAATTCTAATATTGTTATTACACATCTTAAATCAATATTTGCTAGACATGGCATTCCATCAATACTTGTATTAGATAATGGCCCGCCTTTAACAGTCAAGAATTTAGAAACTTTACATTGCAATGGGATATTGAACATGTCACATCTAGCCCATATTTAAGCAGGTTAAATGGTATTGCAGAAAGATCAGTAGGTATTATAAAAAATATGTTAAAGAAATGTAAATCTGACAAAACAGACCCATACTTAGCATTACATACTTACAGAAATACACCTAAAGCAACAGGTTATTCACCTACACAATTATGCATGAATATGAGTCTGCGTACACAACTTCCAGTTACAGACTATCACTTAAAATCAGACACTATTGACTCTAATAAAATGAAGAATGTAATTAAAACACAAAAGTCAAAATCTAGTTTTTATTATAATCAACACACAAGACGACGTAAACCATTAAACATTGGAGATAAAGTATACTATAAAAAGGTACCAACAAGTACATGGACACCAGGTATTATATCACAGTTAGGTCCACAACCAGTTAGGTCCACAGCCAGCCAGCCAGCCACAGTTATATTATCCAGTCACCCGAAGGAACTTTCCGTCGTAACAGGCAACATATTCTAAAACCAAGACAACCTCTATCCTCTCCTGGTCCTTCCAGTCCAATTCCAGTCCTTGATCAACCGCAGTCTAATTATCCAATACCAAAGCTTTACTCTTCCTCCAGTCCAGCTCACCAACCTAAAACAAAAACAAACACTGATCAACACAACACAAACATTACAACAAACATTAAATATTCTTAATACTTTCTTAGATTTACGCGAATGTTTGACATTTAAATAAAACTATCTTTTCGGATTTTTTCGCGGATTTATTTTGATTTTTGGTTCCCGACGTTTCGATTGCTTTACAGCAATCATGGTCACGGGAGAGACTAAGGTGTTAGATGTCTCAAAGGCGTTATATAGTTGTTACAGACAGCCTACCCACAAATAACAAAATGAATTCAAAAAACTTGAAAATTGGCACCAAAGTACCTTACAATATTTGTTAATTTTAATTTTAAAACATTTTTATAATTTTAATTACTTTTATATTATATAATTTTATATTATTTATATAATTTTAGCTTTATTATTATAATTATTACAATTTTTTAGAAAATTTATTGATTAATAATCTATATTTAGTGTTGCCATTATTATATTTATAACTATAAAGAAAAAATAAATTATTAATTATTTAAGCCACATTATTATTCTATGTGTAATTTAAAAAATTAAAATTAATTAAGAATTACTATTTGCAAATGAAAATATTAATTTGAATACTAATTTAAATTACTGTTATTTTGATCCGCACAGTAAGAACTTACTACATCTAACTGTCTGTTTTGTTTAGATATATTATTTGATTTTATCTGTATTATATTAATGACAGGATCCCATGACGATGGTAGTTCCCAGCCATCTTCCCTATTGAAATTTGGATGTTTTTTAATTTCTATGGCTTCCCGAATCATTCTAGGGCGATATCTGTTTTCTTTCGCGAGGATTTGGGGTCTATCGAAGCGAATATAATGGCTTGGGCTTGTTTCAGAGAGCACAAGGGATCTGTGACGAGCAACACCTGGCCGGAGAGCTGCAACATGTCAAGCAAGTTCTGCGAGACAACAAGCTGCAAGTGCCGCGCCTACGTCACAGGGACCGAGTGAAACCAGCCACAGTCAAGCGCGTCCCTGCAGTCCTACCTTACATGAGAGGAGTCACTGACAAGATTGGCTACATCCTAAAGCGAGCTTCAATTAAAACTTACTTCAAGCCGCCAAAGAAAATAAGTCAATTCTTACCACCTGTCAAGTGCCACATCCCTCTACAAGATGCAGGAGTTTACAAGCTTGATTGTGATTGTGGACTCTCTTACATCGGACAAACAAAGCGATCCATTAGAACTCGGGTCAAGGAACACATAACTGATGTGAAACACCGTCGTAATACAACATCTGCTGTCTGCAAACATAGTCAGGACCGCCCAAGCCATTATATTCGCTTCGATAGACCCCAAATCCTCGCGAAAGAAAACAGATATCGCCCTAGAATGATTCGGGAAGCCATAGAAATTAAAAAACATCCAAATTTCAATAGGGAAGATGGCTGGGAACTACCATCGTCATGGGATCCTGTCATTAATATAATACAGATAAAATCAAATAATATATCTAAACAAAACAGACAGATGTAGTAAGTTCTTACTGTGCGGATCAAAATAACAGTAATTTAAATTAGTATTCAAATTAATATTTTCATTTGCAAATAGTAATTCTTAATTAATTTTAATTTTTTAAATTACACATAGAATAATAATGTGGCTTAAATAATTAATAATTTATTTTTTCTTTATAGTTATAAATATAATAATAGCAACACTAAATATAGATTATTAATCAATAAATTTTCTAAAAAATTGTAATAATTATAATAATAAAGCTAAAATTATATAAATAATATAAAATTATATAATATAAAAGTAATTAAAATTATAAAAATGTTTTAAAATTAAAATTAACAAATATTGTAAGGTACTTTGGTGCCAATTTTCAAGTTTTTTGAATTCATTTTGTTATTTGTGGGTAGGCTGTCTGTAACAACTATATAACGCCTTTGAGACATCTAACACCTTAGTCTCTCCCGTGACCATGATTGCTGTAAAGCAATCGAAACGTCGGGAACCAAAAATCAAAATAAATCCGCGAAAAAATCCGAAAAGATAGTTTTATTTAAATTAAATATTCTTCTTATGGTCGCCCTCTTATTAGACCCCGTCGATATTGTCAATAAAATAATTATTCTAATTGTAAATCTATTTCTATTGTTAGATTATGAGTTAAGATAATAAGTTAAGAATATGTATTGATATATTTATAAGAAATGTCACTTGTCATTACCCATTACTTGTCAAAACCAAATGTCACTTTAATTTAAGCTGTATATACAATACGTTCCATCTAATGTAACTTGCAAACATTGTAAAACAGTTTTTTTTAATTTGCAAAGGGAGATGTTACATAATAGATTATAAGTGGCAACACTAATGTCTTTTTGCATCCGGTCGTCGATGGTGTCATGTCTGCCGCATATATTATAAACTCTTATAAGTCCAATAATAATTATTAAATATTAACACGATTCTTATCATTACGCCCGACCACCCAACACTCCCATGCATAGCGAAGAGCAACAGTTAGATATGTTATTAGATATGTTACTTCGTTTGCAACTTTGTGAAAAGGTAGCACGTGCTAATGTGTACAACTTCGAGCAATTGCCAAAAGCTGCACGTGCCGCTGAGCAGGTATTTTACGAGAAAGATGATGAGAAAATAGGTGTAGCGAATACCTCAAATGAGATAACTCCCAAGCGTGAAGTCAGTACCAATAAGAAAAGGTGTAAGTTCTGTAGAAATTTGGGACATTCTATTGAGAATTGTAGGAAGAAGCAAAATCTTGAGAGTAGACCAACTAAAGACGCTGAAATTCATGACACGAACAAAGCGAACATGACTACTCAAGCCCCTTCACCAACTACTCCCAAGTTTAGCTGCTATGGATGCGGTGCGCCAGGTGTCGTCAGACACAATTGCACGAACTATCATCAGACCAAGACACGACCTGAACATAATGTAGGATTTTGCGCCGTGAATATAACCACAGATGCTAGATATAGGCCCGTAATATTCATTGAGGTCTATGGTATTACTGGGGCAGCATTTATTTACAGTTGCGCTAAGAGCAGCTTAGCATCATATGATTTATACTGCAAACTTAAAAGCAAAGGATAACATTTTCAATAAATAGCAGTTGGTCTTACATTGGCGGATGGGGTATATAAAAATCAAGATGTGCTCATAACTAAAGTACCGGTCAACATAAATAAACGCACCGTACTTACTACATTTATGGAACTGCCTGAATTACGAGATAATAGAACATTACTTGGAGTTGGTTTTATACAAGATGCACATATTATTCTAAATCTACCTCAATGCACTTGGTATTTCATGGAGAATCCCGAAGAAACTTTTGAATTGTATGAAGAGAGCTTCATAAAATTCAAGAGTAGCGTAGACTTTGCTTCCATTAGAAATGAAAATCACGCTGTCACCTTCATACCCAGAAGCTAGTTCTACAGAAGGTGGATTTACGGAACGCTACGGACCCTTGATACCGATAAACTTCACTCCTCCAAGGAAGAAGCAACGTAATAGCTTTTTGATGGTTATTCACCTATCATGGATGCCCTTTACAAATACGACATAGACAATGTTGAGGATCGAGGAACTCGGATGTACATTGTTTCCGGCCTTAGATATAACGTCCGTAGACGTGCACCAATTAGAGAACTTTCTGCAGTCTAATAAAGAAGTGTCCCTACCCAACGGACATCCCGCAATAGGAATAGAGCATTCTATAGACACTGGGAATCATGAACCTACCTCAGTTGCATCCTATAGATTGTCCTCTGCAAAAACTGAAATCCTAAAGAAAGAGATCAAGGGTATGCTAGATAAGAAAATTATAGAACCATGCTCATCACCCTGGTCTGCTCCTGTAGTGATGATTGCAAACAAGGATGGTGGTACTCGAGTTTGCATTGACTATCGCCAACTTAACTCAATTACCACCCCTGACAAATACCTGTTACTCAGAGTAGATGATTTACTGCATAATGCCAAACCTACACCTTTCATGAGCACGATTGATCACCGTTCAGGATACTGGCAAATAAAAGTCTAAGAAGAAGACCAGAACAAGACAGCTTTTAATGTTCCTTTTGGAATGTTCAAGTTCAAAAGAATGCCTTTTGGCTTGCGTAATGCGCCCGCTACATTCCAGAGGATGATGGACAAGTTTCGTATATCACTTAGCCACATTAAACTCTTGGTTTATCTCGACGACCTTATCATAATGTCATCTAGATTTGAGAGGTGTTTGAATGACCTTCAGCAGGTCTTTGACATGCTTAAAGAGTATAATCTGACAGATAACAAAGACAAGTTAGAATCAATCATATAAGTAGTATCAATCAGATAAGTTAGAATGCAAAAGATTTTCTATAGTTTCATAACTGGTAAAACAGTTATCCATGGTAACATTCCGGGACGATTGTGATACGCCTTATACCAATCGATCCACTAGATCATAAGGCTTGTTACTTACAGCAAAAGGACTATTTTGAGGCTGTTTTCCGCAATATATTTCCATGTTTAAAGTATAAAATGTCTTTCTGACCACCAAAGAATAAATTTTTATACCATATTTAGCTGGTTTTGAAGGTATATATTAATGGAAAGAACATCTTCCCCTAAAAGCAACCAGTTCTTTATCTATTGTGAGATTTTCATGCGGAATTATTTTCCTACTGATGACTGCCAAATTTGGAGATAGTTCTCAATTTCGTGGTCTTTTAGATATCCCTGTAATAATAAAAAGCATTGTCAGGCTGGGGGCATATATCTCCCACAATCACCACCACTAGTCAGGCAATGGACACAGTTCTCCCACATACTTTTAGAAGTTGTTATAAAAAAAAACAGTAATCTGCACAGAAATATGACAATACCACAACAAAAAAATAATCTACAACATATAAAAAAATAGCACGACTTACAAAAAAGATTGGAACTGCCGTGAAGTAGGGTTGTTGTTAATGTACGGGCTCATGGTACCCACCATTGTGGTCTTGGCTAAATCGGTACATTGACATAAACATGATTCTATCTTCTTCAATCAAATGCTGAAACAGAGCCTTTGTACTTTTTATGCATATTAAAAGACTAAGAAATCCTGCCTTTCTACCACTATTAGTCGACAAATCTCCTTCTGAAGTTCGCAGTCCTTTAATGTATTCTTCGGCCTTTTCCAAAAAATCCATAATTGGTTTTTGTTATCTAAGTTAAGTGTGAGCCTATAACCGAAGTTTTTTAAGTTCCGAGAATTTAGAACGTCGAACAAATTATTGAATATACGTATAAATTCAGTTGTAGCTAACGAATCTTTGAAATTTGAAATTCTCAATTTTTCTCTACAAAAATCGTGAGAATCGGCAATGCTTTTACTTAAAAGTTGTGTAGTCAATTTGACTTATATTTTTTGATTGTGAAAGTTTATGTGTTGCGCTCGTAAATTATTAGTTAAATGGAACATTTCAGTTGTTTGAAGTTTGTGCAGAAGATCAAAATAAATATATTAGTGCTTTAGATTGTGTAATTGATGTGCTAAATAACTTAATTTTTAAGTCTCTTGGATTAAGTTGCTGATATCTAATTATGTTTACAGATTTAATATCAAGAGAAATAAAGTTAGTGGAGCAATTAGAAAGATCAAAATGCAGCCTATCATCACAAAGACGCAACACCAAACTCTTAGACAAATTGGAGTCAGTCGTGCTAAAGGAAATTATGACTTCGGCGTTAAAAAACCAAAAAAGAAAGCCTAAGGGTCGATGTTGGACAGCGAAAAGTAAAATATCAGCTTTGGCTATATTTAAGAGATCGCCTATATCGCATATAGATACTTGCAGCATCTCATGCCATTGCCAAGTATAAAAACATTACACAATGTTTTAAAAAAGATTCCGATAGCTACAGGAGTAAACAAAGCGGTAATTGATCACTTAAAAAAAGTGGCTGTTAAAAAAGCCGCTAATGATAGAATCTGTAGCTTGGTGTTTGATGAAATAACGTTAAAGCGACGTTTATATTTAGACGTAACAACAGATAAAGTTGAGGGATATGAAGATTTTGGGACATTGTCAAAACGTAGTTCTCGACTGGCTGATCATGCATTGGTATTTATGTTGCAAGGAGTAAGAGCCAAATTTAAACAACCCATAGCATTTTATTTTGTCAAGGGAACGGTTTCCTCACAAAAACTTGCGTCAATTATAAAAGAAATAATATATAATGTAGAAGATACAGGATTCAACATTATAACTACAATTTGTGATCAGGGCCCTACAAACATGGGAGCCCTGAAATTACTAAAAACATTAACTCCTCCATACAATAATAATGAAAATTAGACACTTGAACTGCCTCGGAGGTGTAGTGGCTAGCATGTACGGCTGCACATCCTGAGGTCCTGGGTTCGAGTCCCGGGTCGGGCCAAGTTTAGTTATTGAGTCTTTCTGTATAGTAAGCCTCAGTAACAGCCCGGAGTTGGGAAGTTGGCGGTGTTTCACCCCCGTGCCTCGGAGAGCACGTAAAGCCGTCGGTCCTGCGCCTTAACTCTCACCGGTCGTGTCGAGTAGTCGTCCCACCGGAGTATGAGAGTGACAGGAATAGAGAGTGCACTTGTGTCTGCGCGTACATTTGTGCACTATAATATCTCCTGCGCAGTTGGCTAGTCTCAATGAGATTGGCCGCCGTGGCCGGAATCGGTCAGGAAGACATTAATAATGAAAATTACTTTTATTGTTATGAAAAAAAGTTTTCATCATCTTTCTCTTTTATTTAAATCAATTAAAAACAATTTTCAGAACTATGGGGAAATATCCATGTGTGGAAATAAAGCCTCAATGGAAGCATTTGGTATTAGCAGAGGAAAAAAATAGAATCCTCCTATACCTGAGCAAAATATTACCAATGCACGTGCAGCCAAAATATAGAGCAAAAATGAAAGAAAAATATGCTGCTCAAATTTTAAGTACCACAGTATCAGCGGTTATAAAACTA
Organism: Fabriciana adippe; assembly: GCA_905404265.1. NCBI lineage: Eukaryota > Metazoa > Arthropoda > Insecta > Lepidoptera > Nymphalidae > Fabriciana > Fabriciana adippe. Next base: position 13,882,034 of record FR989989.1, read on the forward strand.
ATGGCGCAATCATCTAATGATCCATTCATAGTAGATGAGCTGATGCAGACTGGCACTGTAATACAGCTTGACCGCTTTTTTGATAAAAGTAATGGTCCATCATGTCCAGATGATGTTAAGAGAGGAATCCGGGAAAATGTATCCAATAAGACAGACCATGTGGACGCTTGGGTTGAATATCAGGCTAAATTACAAACTATAGTGTTTAGAAACTCCAATGGGGTGAAAGCCAAGAATGTACGCTGCATAGATGGGTATATAACTACTTTAAAATCATTTCATGATATTTGGGCTGAGCTAAGAACTCGTGGTTTTCATTATTTAAAGTTAAGACAGTTAAATCAAGATGTACTTGAGAATTTATTTGGTCTCATTAGACAGCACAGCCCAACAAACGAAATCCGACTTGCTATTCTTTTATTGCAGCTCTTAAAACAGCAATCATTTCAGGAATGACAGCCACACAAGAGAGGTTCCAAGTGTAAAAAAGGTTTTCAAATTCTATTAACTGATTTTCACGATCAAGTTTTTGTGGACCCCAATAATAAAGAGCTGTCAGAAAAAGATACTGCTGAGACTGTCTCAAAGCAAGTCGGGTTATTTGAACCCATAGAGTATACTGGAAGTACCCAATCAGGACATTCCAGTGCTAAGCATCCCAGAGGAGTTTGAGAATATTGAATCAGATTTAGCTGAAATGGAGCAACAACCTATTGTCTACGTTAGTGGATACATAGCTTCGATTCTTTTAAAAAGCAATCAGTGTGAAGCTTGCAAAAAGTATTTAAAAATTGATGATCCCGATGATAACCTTGCATTTAGCTATATAAAACTAAGAGAATGGTGGCCAGAAAAATTGTTGCTAAAATATCCTACTATAAACCTGTGTAGGTTGGTTGAAAAAGCCTGTCAAGTATCAAGCCAGTCAAAATGAGATATTGCCGTGTCTGCATCATCTTAACATTTGCTAATTAACAAATACTATATTTATAGCCAACTGTGTGGCTACTTTTATTGAATGTGAAGAGCACAAAAATAAAATTAAAAGTATGATCTTCAATAGGCTCGCTCTGTTGTTAATCAGGCGGCAATGCCAGCGAATAAATCAAACTATTATTTTAGAAGAAGTAAATGTTGCTGACTACAACAAAAAAGCTCAAAAACAAGGAATTGAAAAATAATAATTAAAACAGCAATTAGATTTTCTTTTAAAAAGATACCAACAACATCATGCTGATTTGTATTTTGTAATTTTGGTTAATTGAAATAAATTTTAAACTACATATTTGTTGCGAAGATATTCAATTCAAGATCCTGCTGCATACATAAAAATAGGTAGAAGATAAACGATGCGTGGACGCGCCTTAGTGTTATTGTGAACAAAAGTGAAAGGACTAAAAAATAAAAAATAAATACTGATGGCTACATTCCGAAGACACCTAAAGAGAAAACAGGACTCTATTTGATCTGGTGCAGGTTAGTTTTATGTACCTACGATGCGTTTCAACTAAGAATAGGATAACCTTGGCGCCATGTTTTGATCCTTTCCAGTCTATGGCTTCAGCGTGGACACTTGTTTTATTAAACCTGATTCCCAATAAAAAAATAGATAATAAACATAACATGGTGTCAGAAGTAAAAAAGAAACAGAAAAAGTAAAAACAATGAAAATGTCGCAGACGCCAGCAGCGAAGAAAACAACGAAATCTACAGACGACATCATGGCGGACGCTGGATAGTCGCATCTTATACAATCGTCACTTCAATAGGCTCGCTCTGTTGTTAATCAGGCGGCAATGCCAGCGAATAAATCAAACTATTATTTTAGAAGAAGTAAATGTTGCTGACTACAACAAAAAAGCTCAAAAACAAGGAATTGAAAAATAATAATTAAAACAGCAATTAGATTTTCTTTTAAAAAGATACCAACAACATCATGCTGATTTGTATTTTGTAATTTTGGTTAATTGAAATAAATTTTAAACTACATATTTGTTGCGAAGATATTCAATTCAAGATCCTGCTGCATACATAAAAATAGGTAGAAGATAAACGATGCGTGGACGCGCCTTAGTGTTATTGTGAACAAAAGTGAAAGGACTAAAAAATAAAAAATAAATACTGATGGCTACATTCCGAAGACACCTAAAGAGAAAACAGGACTCTATTTGATCTGGTGCAGGTTAGTTTTATGTACCTACGATGCGTTTCAACTAAGAATAGGATAACCTTGGCGCCATGTTTTGATCCTTTCCAGTCTATGGCTTCAGCGTGGACACTTGTTTTATTAAACCTGATTCCCAATAAAAAAATAGATAATAAACATAACATGGTGTCAGAAGTAAAAAAGAAACAGAAAAAGTAAAAACAATGAAAATGTCGCAGACGCCAGCAGCGAAGAAAACAACGAAATCTACAGACGACATCATGGCGGACGCTGGATAGTCGCATCTTATACAATCGTCACTTATAAACAATAATTATACATGCGTCAAATATGCAGCTGACGTGGAAGAACTTCGCCACAAATTTAAAAATTTATATGCGGGCAAATAACTTTGAAAAGGAATCTGAGTTACGTAAGGTCGCCATTTTGTTAGCGTGCATCGGCAGCGAGGCGTTAGAAATATTTTACTCATTTAACGTCGACATCAATATCTTTCGAAGAACTCCTAAAGAAATTCGAGGATTTTTTTCTGCCTAAGGTAAACATAACAATGGAAAGGCCCAAACTCTTCAATAGAAAGCAAGGTCAGGACGAAGACATTGCGTCCTACACTACAGATATCAAAAATATCAGCCTACAATGTGGTTTCGACCAGCTGCGCGACAACATTCTAAAAGACGTATTTTTATGGAACCTAAACAGCAATAATAACTACATTAGGGAAAACTTCTAACCAATGACCCTAAGACATTTCAAGAGTCACTGGATCTATCCAAAACATTGGAAACTTCAAGACAACAAGCGAATGTTCTACAAGGTGAACAGTCCACTACGTCACAGTCATTCGTCGGAAAGGTATTCAGTCAAAAACAGTCAACTAACAAACATCTATACAATTTTAGAAGTTCACGAAGTATCAGTCCGTAGTATATCCAGTCAGTAGGAGCCAGTCAAAGAGCAACCTCACCAGTCGAAGCCCAATCAGGAAAAAGGAAGCCAGTCCATGTCATCGTTGTGGTCAAATACACCGTATCCGTTATCTAGCCATTGGATTAATCTGCAACTTATGCAGGAAACCAAACCAATTTTCCAAGGTATGTCACACCATTAAGAAAGTCAATGCTGTCGGTCAGTCAGATTCTGATGTAGAAATATTTATAAGTCAAATTTTACTGTGGGATTCAACTAAAAACAGTGTATTTCAAACTGAATTATTAATAAATAACATTGTCATTAACTTCATATTAGGCACAGGTGCAGAAACTAATATTTTATCTCTCAATGACTATAAAATTAAACTTATCTACAAATATCTTTAAAAAAAGTAATCACAAGTTAAGTACATTTAGCGGAGAAGTTACACAAACAGTAGGTATGTGTAGCTTGCCTGTAATATGCAATGATCAGTCTTATGATATAATATTTCATATCGTTGATTTGCCATGTAAAAATATCGTTGGTCAAGAGTCTTGTCAAAAGTTAAAGTTAATCAAAAGAATTCATAATGTCAAATTTCAGTCTAAAGTCTGATTTTTAATTCGACGGAATTCTGACATTTCAGAAGTGTTGTCAACTTTGAAACATTGTCACTAAAAACGGAAAGCATTTTAGCAAAATAAAAAAATAAACGTATCTTGAATTTAAGGTTTCAATTAGAAAAACTAAGACTAAAAAAATGATTGATAATTCTAAAATGGTAATTATTTTTTTTAATAACATATTATTGAAGTTACAATAATTATTATGGAAATTATTTTTCTATTACAGGGATCCCTGTCCAATAATCCATAGGTTGCAAGCCTTTTTTAGGAAAACCCCTTTGTTTGTAAAATCTTTGCTTCTTGTAAGAACATATTATTAAAGAAGAGGATAAAATGTGCCCTTTTAATGTTTTGATGGATAGTGTTAGTGATTCTTTTATAATCTACATTCGGATTATATGACGATGTTGACGACAATGATGATATACTCGTAAGAGATAATGATTTATAAATATTTTCATTTAAGAAATATCTTGTTTTACTCTGTTATTTTTTTTTCATTTAACCATTAAACATTTATAGTTAGTGTGCATTGAATGCACAAAACATAGACTATTTACAATGTCATACATATTATAGTTTAGTTGATCTAATTCTGTTTCATATATTTTGTTATTTTAAATTAAAAAATTCAAAGCAGAAAAGGTTTATGATATCTGAATTATCAAAGAATGACAGCTGTCATATTTCCGTGGAATTAAAAATCAGACTATAACATAGTACAAACAGATATTTTGTCCAAACATGCTGACTTATTTGAAGGGATAGGTTGTTTAAAAGATTATCGTGCCTATCTTGTCCTAAAATCTGATGCCATACCCTCCATAGATCCCTGTAGGAAAGTCCCATATCGTCTTGTTGATAAACTAAAAAGAGAATTAGAATCCCTAGAAAGAAAAAATATCATCAAAAAACTACTTAATGTGTATAGTATAGACGTATAAAAATTAATATAAGTATTCTTACTAACTAACTTCTGTTAGTAATAAAAGCAAAATGTAAAATGGGATTTATAGGTTTTTTAATTGACATTAAAAGTTTAAAATACTTGTACAGCGAAATGATTCAAAGGGGTAAAATAATGGGCTGTTTATCGATGTACAGATTCAGCCAAGACCATATAGAACTTTTTTTTGGTCTCATGAGACAACATGGAGGGCTTAACAACAACCCTACAACCGAACAATTTCGTGGAATATAAAAAAAGAAACTTTGCCATTTGGAGCTTAGAAGCAGTTTTATGGGAAACTGTTTGCCGATCGATAATTTTACAATTTTGAATCGCTGTTCATCGTTGAAAAAAATTAACATGACCACGTCTGGATATTGCGGCACTGACTGTGACTTCGATCTAACGCCAAATGCTTCGAAATCTGATGAAGACGAGCAGTGTGAAATAAACAGTGATATTTTATCAAGTGTCTTAGATGAAGAACAAAGTATGAGTGAGATGTCAAAGCAAGTTGCCATTTATATCTCCGGCTGGGTTGTAAGAAAAATTATGAAAAAAATCAAATGTCCAACATGTTACAATGCTCTAATATCAGAGCAAAAGCTAAGTTTCCACAACTTAATTGCGTTAAAAAATTTCCGCGGCTTAATTTTTTCTTCAAAGTATGTCTATGATATTTGCATTAAAACAGAATGGTTTCTGAAACAGTACAAAAAGCTGCAAGGTAATCATTACGTACATAGTGAATAAGAGTACGATACATTGACGACTAAAATACTGAAAATTTTTATTCAATCTAACGTATTTACTGATTTAGAAGGCCATTCTCTGAAGCAACCAGCTACCTGGAATCACAAAGTTTTATTAATAAAGACCATTGTACATTAATATAGTAATGTTCGATTTCATTATGTACACAAAGATTAAAAAAAATACTAAGAGGCAAAAGTATAATAAATTAATTTTGTTCCAAGGACACTAATTTGATATACATTTTACGTAAACAGATGTTATTGAATAAAGAAATTTTGATATTTTTTGACGTGTTTTATTTTATCAAATAATTTGCTGTATTTGGCCTGAAATTCTAAATATCTACTACTTTCCTTCCACTAGTATAGAAAACCCGCACTTTCGTTTTATTACTTTTTTATTAGCATTGTAAAAAAATAATATTTTTTGCTATCAAGTATTTACTTGCAAGTACACAAACAAGATGCCATCTAAAACTTTAAATATAATTAATAAAAAAAATATAAAAGTTTTTACTTTAAAATTTTAATTTAAGCTGTTAATTTATTTTTATTTGCACACGCTACAAATATCAATGAGTGAGTGCGTGTAAACGCATGTTTTGCCACGTTTTTCAAGGTCAGGGCCCTTTTATGTTTTTAGTTCGTTGCATTTAACAAAAAAATACTTTGTGCAACTGGACCACGAATTTATATTTTGCTTTATTAATTAAAACAAACTAGCTTGCGTTTCAAATGATAGACTGACATTTTTATTCATAAAGATAATTATTACTTAGAAACACGCAGTTTAGATATCTTATACTAGATGTCGCTACTGGTACTTAGTATTAGTTACATATTTTTGATATACAATTAATATGCTTACTATTATTTCCTACATTTAGGTTATTTTGTGAAAAAAGTAGATCAATTGCCCGAGATTAAATATTTTCTGCTTGCTGCTTTTGTTCTGCATTAAAGAAGTTTTAAGGATTCTTTTTTTCGGTGTCGGTTGGCTTCGCATGCAGGCGAGTGAATCACTCAATGCTTAAAGCGTTAAGTAAACTCTGTTTGTATTGCATGGTGGGCGAGTGACAGCCTATAAAGTATAATCGATTAGAGCAAGATCCCAGGGTCACCAGGCGTTACGTATTTTCTGATTAACCAAATGTGGACGGTTGAGTAGTTTTAGTATGTACTACGCATGCCCACCTGCTAGCTTGGTTAGATGGCCAATTTCCGAGGTAGTCAAGGTACATAAAACATTACTTTCTTCAGTCTTCACGTAAATTCTCCACGCTGATTTTCACGTATATTTTAGATAATATCGTTAAAAATAAGTCGTCAATACTCCCAGACACTTTCCGTCGGCCGTATTGCTTTGCAGACGCTTTAATGCTCCTAAAATAATTACTTAATTTCACGTAAATTCTGATGCTCCATTTTTATATATGTTCGCCAGACAATTATTTTAAAACCTTTTACAAGAAGACAGACCGATTCAATCAGCCAATCATCCGCTAAACTAAATTTTAATGCCTCTGTGGGTAGAAGCGCGAAGGCATTATTCACGCGCATTAGACTGAGTTAGACATGTATTAGCATATATTGACCTCTCTCTCTCTCTCTTACAGTTTCCTCATATAGGTAGCCCGTCGGAGCTGTTGCCACAGCTCACTTTTGCAAGGTAGTAAGTTGCTAGCATCGATGTTTTACAAATTCTTCCGATTGAATTCTTCATTAATATCAAATGTGATATACGAGTATATTGCTAGTCTTTGGAACAATGCTAGTATGAAGATGATAAATATTTTCAATCCCGAAAATAATAGCTGGACATTAGAAGATGGTAAAAATGATTTTCATTGGTTCGATGGAGATCAATTACCGGGTTTTGTCAGTGAGTCGCTGGAAGAACAATCAGGTAATTTAAGGTAATTTTATTAAAACAGTTTGCAGAATAAAATTCTAGAATTATTGTGGTCAGATGAGCACTTTTTTACACGTTGATCTTTAAAAAAATTACCTTATTAAAGAAATTAAGAAACGATTGATTGCTGCAAACGAAAAATGTTAATATTCTCACCACTCTCATGGATCCTCGATTCAAAAATATACATTTCTAAGATACATTAGCTTATTCCAGAGCCATTAGGAGTATCAAAGAATTGATTTCTGAAATTGAGATGACTGAACAAATTGAAAATGATCAATCGGCCAAGAATTCCACTACACAAGTGGAAGAAGACCAAGCTATAGATATATGGAAAGATCATTATAAACTTGTTAACGAAAAGAATAATATTTTACTGTTCAATGTGACACGAATATGCCTACGAAATTACAATTTTATTGAAAAAGCCCAGTAGCTGATTTAAAACAATTTAAAACTTACCCAAATTTAAAGAAAATAGCTATTAAAAATTTGTGTTGCACAGCCACATCCACATCGTCAGAAAAGCTTTTTTCCAAAGCTGGCTAACTCCTGTATCAGCAGCGGAACACACTAAAGGGAAAACACTTGACAAAGTTAATTTTTTTACAGAGTGTGCCCAAAAATACTGGGAATGTTAATTGTTTTGTATTTTTAATAAAAATAAACACACTAAATAGAAAAGACAGTTTCATTTGCTACCGAAAATAACGATGTTTATCGCACATCGATACTTTTGAATCGATGTTAACATCGATGTCAACATCGATTTTTTTTTAATATCGATCATCCCTAAATGATATACGTTTCGATTAATGATTATGAAGTTGACTATAATGATGATGTGTTACTAAGAATAACTTTGACTGTAAAAACTAAGTTTAGACTTTTAAAGATTGTTCCGCATGATTTTACTTGACTGTACCACAAAAGACATGGTTACCTTTGTTTATCATACGTCATCTTTGTTTATTATGTTTGTATGTATTAACGATCAAGTTGCTTGTTGTATATATTAATATCGCTGTTATTTATAGCACATTTATTACAACAGAGTCATTAATCAAGCTAAAATGCCACAAACCAAAGAGCAGCGGTTAGCATAACAGTGTTTATTTATTTATTTAGGAAAACATACAGCTTTTATATTACATATTAATACAATTAATAACGTATACATTAGTCAAAACAGTTTTCACAAGTAAAAAAGAAACACAATGCAAAGATAGATCAAGTCTAGAAATGGTACCTATTTACATAAAGTAAAAATAAATAAAAACGAAAAAGAAACTAATCTAATATCAAATTAAAGAAAATGACCCAAATATTGAGATAAAAATAAAATGATAAATAATTATAAAAAATGAAGCAAATTCAAATGAATAGAACAGTTAGTCTATACCAACTTTCCTTACAGAAACCTTATACTGTTTTATTTCTTTATTAAAAATATCAATATAAGAATAACGATTATTGTGTGTTCTGCATGATCTGACTAAAAACCGATTACAAGAATAGTTAGTTCTACAAAAAGTAATTAAAAAAATATCGTTAGAGCGAGCACCCAACCTAGAACATTTAAAAGAAATGCGACTAAGAAGATAGGGAGAGTCCACATAGTAATTAATGACTTTAAACAGAAATAATTGATCTCTATGCTCTCGTCGCAATTCAAGTGAAGTGAGGTAATGGTTCTATAAATCTGTGTTTTAACCTTCTTAGGAATTTGTTCTGTATTTGTTCTAATTGGTCTATGTAAATACTGTAACACGGATGCCTGACAGTAGACGCGAATTCTAAGTTGATGCCGATTAATGAATTATATAAAGTGAAGTAGGTATTAATATTCTTAAAATCTTTACATTGTCGAAATATAAAGCTGAGTATTCTGTAAGCTTTAGCTGTGACATTGTCTATGTGTGACGCGAAAGAAAACTCACTATTAATATGTACCCCTAAGTCTTTCACTTCAATTAACCTATTCAGACTAATATTGTTTAATTTATAATCAAAATTTATCGATTGTTTCTTACAAGAAAAAGTAATAGAGTGGCACTTATCAATATTCAACTTTAATATTTTGTTTTTATTGCAATAATTGTAGAAGTTAGACAAATCCTTTTGAAACAATAAACAATCATTAACAGTTTTTACAAAGGTATAAATTTTAGCATCCTCCGCGTAAAGTAAAGCTTTTTATGAATGGAAACAATTCAATAAACTATTAATAAATATATTAAAAAGCAGTGGGCCAAGGTGTGAACCCTGAGGTATTCCCGATATAATTGGGACGAAACTAGACGTATATCCCTTAACCGCGACTGCTCGAGATCTTTCACGTAAGTATAAAGTAAGCGACCTAAGTAAATCCCCGTGAATACCAATATTTTCGAGCTTACGTATTAATAAAACATGTGAAATTTTGTCAAAGGCTTTCGAGAAAACGGTATACACGGCGCACTATGGATAAATTTAAAGCGGAAATCGGTTAAAAGTGGATTTACTAAACTCGGCATTATAGCTTCCAAACCGGTTTTTTTTTGTACCTGAATAAACGATCCAACAGACCCGACCCCCCACTTCTACTCTATATGAGCGTTATTTGCATGCAATCAGTTGCAATACTGTCATTGTGTAAATCGCATGTCACTATTTTCGACTATATAGATTTTTCGTGTATGTTTTGAAGTGAGTGGTAGTCAACCTGCTGTAAAATTACCTTGGATTATGGAAAAAGACGGTATGTACTCTATTTTGAAGCAGTAATATCTAACAATTTCTTTAATTATCCAGTTGTATAGAATGTAATAGAAAAATATTTTGTAATTTCAATAATAAAAGGTCTAAAAGTTTATGTTTCGCGTTTGGTCAGGTAAAGTTTAATACAAACATTAGAAGTATAGATAGTCTTTTATTGCATAGTGATTAAAATCTCTCCACTTTTTTCCACCATCTTTTTTTAATAATATTTTAGTTCAGGTGGTATTACAACTACGAGTATTAAGCAAGGAACTTATTTTAGGTTGAATGTAACTTTTTTTTGTTACAGGTAAAGTTATTGAATTCACCAAAGAAGCTTTGTATGATATAATGCAATCATCTTTGACACTAATTGCAATAAAAAATTAAAATTGCTGCAGCAGTATTTAATAGAATCTACAAAATGCCCGGAAGAAGAAATATCTATAAGACATAGATCTTTCAAATATTTTAAGAGCGATTTTAAGAAAAGATGAAAAGCGTCCAACTATATTCATTTGCTTTTCATCAAAAAGAATGAGCAGTGGCTGGCGGGATGCTTATCTTTTCCTGTACGGGCTACCCAAAAAACCGGAAGACCGCAAAAGGAATTTTAGGAACTGAGTGAACACAGTAAACTTCGGAAAACCATGGATTTACGAGAGCAAATGCCTGCGCAACAATTGACTTTTGCTGGAAGTGTAAGTCAGCGAGCAACCGGTAATACAGATGTGTCAAATATAATTAAAGAAATAACCGTATTTCTTACAAGAGCCAACAAATATCGCAAATCAATAACTACTACTACCCAGAACCAATTAAGATTGGTTAAGAACTATTCTCCTGATGAGGCTTTATCTATTTTTGTTGAAGGTGGTTTCACAAAAAGGCAATGGGAGATTATACACTGGTCAAATAAAACTATTTACCCTAGTTACTCAAAATTAGACGTAGCAAAAAAAGCTTGTTACCTACTTGAAAATGCCATACGTGGAACTAAAACTAGTGCGGAGGTTCAATTACAAACGTTACTTGATCAAACTACTTCACGCATATGCGAGTATTCAAACCAAATTCAAAGTACCTATAGGCCACTTTTCTGAAGAAACCGCGGAAACCAGGAACAAACATTTCAGACAATATCGTATTAATTATGCACGAAAATGTTCTAGACAGCTGTGCAACAAAGATATATTGAATAGGTTGTTGCTGACCTCTGATCACTTCTCAGTAGCTGTATAAGACGACCACAAAAGAGAACTACACCCTTTTCAAAGGAAACACGTCGTCTTTTGGTGGCAGAACCACAAAGTTCAAACGAAATAAACTCTAGTGACTGTGAATCAGACTAAAACGTTTTATTTATGCGTATAATATACCTATTTTTGTTATTAAAATTATATACCCATATTTTTAATCATTTAAAAGATATTTTTATTTTAATAAAGCCTGAATATAGTTTTGACCAACTTTTTGCTATAATTTACCCATAGTGCGCCATCCACCTGATAACCCTTTTCTAAAGCTTCTAAAACTAAATCTACAAATTCACACAAATTAGAATCTACTGACCGCCCGCTAATGAAGCCATGCTGATTGGGTGTAATAAGTCATTTGACTGCGAGAAATAAGAATCATAAACTATTTTTTCAAAAAGCTTAGGTATAATTGAAAGTTTAGAAATACCTCGGTAGTTAAGGATGCTGTGCTTATCACCATTTTTAAAGATAGGGACAACAATTGACTGTTTTCAGATGAAGGGCACAACGCATTTCCTCAAAGAAATATTAAACAATATTGAGAGAGGTCCTGCTAGTTCCCTTATGTAAAAGAAAACGCTTTAACCAAATAAAAAAATGATCCGGAGCTGCTAGCTATTGAAAAATAAAAACGAAAAATGGAATATCTTGAAAGAAAAGAGGAGAAAAAAGTTTTCCAAATTAAAGATAAAACGCCTCGCTCTCAATGAGAACAACGGAAAAGACGGAAAAAAACTCTGGAATATATAGAAAGAAGAAAACAATAAAGAAATAAAACTGGAGACTATTCAGATCGAAGAAGTCTTAGCCTCAGGAGCTACTGAAGAACCTGATAATAATATTGCCCTTTCACCGATAATAGCAAAATATCATGTTCTCATTTTCATATGTTTGAACGGCGAAGGTAAACTGTGTAGTTAACTCATCTTTGTAACAGAGAACGAACCCATAAACAAAAAAAAATATATGACACACGATTTTATTGACATCTGTCACTCGTCAAAGGAACATATCCGCGGTAAAGTGCATTTTTGAAGTTAAGAATTACATCTCAATTTATCTACAAATCTAGATTATTTTTTGGAAAGTACTGAAATTTATTTCATTACTCTTTTATTTTTTTAGACGAACCTGTGAATATTTATACAAAACAATGAATAATATTTACGCAATTTTCGAAAATCGTGTTGACAATATATGTATGTGCCACTGTCTGTATGGGCATACAATATGAAGGCAATATGTTGGCCAATACCAATCAGTTATATTTTTTCATTTTTTTCTTTTACAGAAATATGCTTCGTCTTAGGCAGAATTTGACACCTGATGAAATAGAAAATGCGTTGAAGGTATTATTTGGTTTCGAAGGTGGAACTAGGTCTGAAGATGAAGAGGAATATTCCGATTGTGAATATGTACTTTGTATGTCGTGGTCTAATAATTATGAACCGAGTGACAATAGGATCTTTCCAGAGTTGAGCCCTCATCTAGTCTCACCACCTAAACGACCATCATCTCCCCTACCAGGGCCGTCAAATGAAAATATTCTACTGCAACACCCACCAGTAATTTTACAACATCAACTATAATTATCTACTTGTTTCTCTACGTTACATAATGAACCTCAAAAGAATTTCGATCCATCCGACATCGAGGACTCCGATGAATCAGATGCAGATGAAGAAGAATTAAAAAAAGTACATTGGTCACAAGATCCCATAATTTTTCTTTTTGATTCTTCTAAAATAGAGTTCGTTCGTAACATAGCCAATAGGACTAGGCTACTTGTATTTTTTGAAAGGTTTTTTGACTCGGAAGTTATTGAACTGATTGTAACGCAAACTAACCTTTATGCATCACAACGTAATGACCAAAATTTTGAAGCGGTATCAACATCCGAAATAAAAGCAGGAATCCCTATCCGGGCAATTAAATTTGGCCAATTCCTTTATCATAACAAGGTTCAAAATATAGTTAATGATAGTGTTAAAAATGTAGGTCGCAACAAAATCGAGATCCAGTTTTCATCGGCATTAGCAGCGAATAACTACATAGCCAACCCCATCTTATGGCAAAATACACGGCAATAATCCCTACCTTTAATGTAACAAGAATGGTTTTAGTTACAGAAGTTACAGTAGAATGGGAAATGAACGAATTTGTATCCTCATTAGAGTCCCCCTCCGGTTGTCGTCAGGTGCTAAAGGCCAGAAGAATGAATCGTAAGAGTGTTAACGATGGTCTTGTTACATGGGTTCCAACACAATCGGTTGTACTTACTTTCCGTGGACAAGTTCTTTTCTCAAAAGTTTACTCATATCATTCCTCAATTCCTGTTGAGACTTATAATTTACCTACAATCCAATGTCTAAAAAAAAGGGCTGAATATACCAATGTCTAAATTGCTGTCATTTTGGACACATAAGAACACAGTGTAGATCTAAGCCTAGGTGTTACAAGTGTTCCCAACCACGCATTGGGGATATGTGTGAAATTTTAAAAGAAAACTCCACATGTTTATACTGTTCACTAAAATATTTTGCAAATAATAAGAATTGTCCTGAATTTAAAAGACAACAGAACCTAAAAACCTTGATGTCACAAGAAAATATTTCATACCTGGAAGCATCATCACGTTTCCTTTCTGTGAGACGCTCTTATGCTGACACTGCTAATGAAATGTTTACCCCTACCCCTATATTCATCGTACAACCCAGTCCTAAACCTCAGCATCCCATCAATAAATCATGCATTAAAACTATTGTCCGGTCACCTCGTTCATCGTGCAAAGGGATTTGATAGACTAGCTTGCCAAGCTATCATTGGGAATTGTTCCTCTTCCTTACCTAATGGATCTGCCTTAAATAATAACTCAGATAACCCTCTATCTTCATCCAAATCTAATCTTTTAGTTTTCAAATCTAGTCTTTTACTTAATTACACTAACAAGCTCTGTTTATTCAGAAAGACTATTTTCTAAGGCCGGTTTAATTTATGAAGAAAAGCGACCGATTTGATCCCAATCGTGCAAAAAAGCTAGTTTTTTGATCTGCCCCTTTTGGATTTTAAATATTACTTAAAAAGCCTAGCTAAATAATATCAATATGAAAGGACTGCTTTTTGGCTAACTTTTTATATAATTGATAATAATTAATACTAAGTGTGGTTTGTTGTTTTCAAAAAAAATAAAGGTTGATTATTTTTAAGTCTATAGTTTTTTGTTCATTAAAAGTTTATTTAAGACAACTATTCGCCGAATGTCGAATAATACTAGCTATTATTCGGTATTCGACGAACAACAAAAAAATGTCGAGATGTCGAATACCGAATAATAGCGAGTATTCGCGGCATCTCTAATTTAAACAGATAGAATTTATAATGAACTCAGACCTTCGTAAAGAATATTGAAGACATTAAGCGTCACTTGCAGTTTAATCATCATTACATGATGAAATCTTTTCCAGTGCGGTACATATTATAACTAAATTGATACCCTGAAATTATAAATGACCATCATGTATTTCTACCCACCGAGTCTCACAAACCTCTTGCAAAGAGGTTCCTTTAAGCTCTTCAACAAATATATATAGCAGTTTTAAGTGATACAAGTGGTGTTATTAGTTATAAATTAGTAACTATGGAGGTCTACTCTTCAAAAACTAAATAGTTTATCAAGCAAATAGAAAAGAATCCAGATAAATTAAATAATGGTAAAATATATCATGTAGAGGAACTTGTTGTTACAGAGCACTCTGTCTTCGGATACAAGTTCAGATAGAACCCGAGACAAATGAAACAGAAAATGTAGTTATCATTGAATTAAGTCCTACCCGGATAATAGAAGGAAGGTGGATATTATTCATGAATTAGATTAGACCTATTAAGTATAATTTAGATAATTTGCAATATTCTGTCAATTATGCATTAAATAAAACTAAAATAGAAGATGTTAAGTATATTTATCAGAGAATTAATATTACTTTAGATCATGTTAAAGAAATATGTAAACATTTAAATATTCAATCAAATATTTGTACTAAACGTGGATTAATTAATGGATTAGGTTCAATTATTAAATTAATTACTGGAAATTAAGATGACAATGATTTAATAAATATTCAATTAATAATTTAGAGACTTTAAGAATAGCTTATAATAAACAGATTTCTATTACTGATAGTTCTTTAGAAGAATATAATAAGCAAATTTTAAATATTACGAATATTCAGATAGAAATAAATAACCAATTAAAAAAATAAAATAAGATAGCCTTATTACTGAGAATATTACAAATTGTGTAGACATTTTATATAGGTATTATCACGGGGTGACGTATGAGTAGAAGCAGACGCATGCTGGAGTAAGCGGTCATACAAAACTAATTATTCGGCTTTGTCAGGTGTGGCCGCAATAATTGCGGAGCGTACTGGAAAAGTACTTCATATCAGGGTTACAAATGAATATTGGGGTTATATGTGCTCACGCTAATAAAAAAGGATTCACGCCACGCGGACATGACTGCCACAAAAATCACTCAGGACAACAGCTAGCATGGAACAATCTATATTAATTGAAGCTTTCAAGGTGTCGATAGCAGAAAGAAATTTAATATAGGGTCAATGTGGGGAAGTCCGTCTGCGGGGCTAGTCCATATGCTTACAATATTTTCTAAACTTCGATAGCCAGGCTGCCTACTTGTTCTGTCGATAAAACAGTAAAGTGTTTCGGTCAAAAATAGATTTTGTAGATGGCGCTAGGTGATTGACAAACGAAAAAAAACGGTAATCAAAGTTTTAGTGTGTTTCAAACTCGAAAGCAGAGTGTAGTGTGGTGGTGTTTAAGAACTTGTAAGTATGAAATTAAGTAAATTACAGCTTTGTTTTACAGCGTGTGTATAGTTTAGTGTATATTTTAGCAATTTTTAATAATTGTATTGAATTAAACTTTAAATAGAATTATAACTTGTGAAAAATATTTATTTATAAAATGCTTAAGTGGCGAAGTCCGTCTATTCCTCGCGGGGTAATACCGTCATATGCCGGATTTGCCCTAAGACATATATCGCAAACCTTTGTGTATTAATTTTTAATACCAAATTGTTTATAACTAACTGTATTACCAATCCAAATACAAGAATTAATTACGTGTTATCCTGTACCTCTGTTAATATAACTTACTTCAACAACGAGTCATTCAATTTCGGTTGTGATTTTTAATTTTCTAAATTTTAAATAAAACTTTAAACAAAATTTTATGGATATAATTTTATATTTTTCCTTGGTTTTGATCATATACGTCTGGTTAAATTTACAAATATTTTTAAGTAGCGATATTTTTCATAACATTTGTTGTTTTTTCAGTATACAATATGCAAGTATGGTTCGAAATTTTAAGAGGAAATCCAACAAAGGTTCGTATTGTAGCGAGAAATTGCAAGAAGCCGTTCGAGCGGTTCAAAATGGAACCATGAGTGGGTACAAAGCTTCAATGTTGTATCAAATTCCACGGATGACAACGACAGAGACCTCAACAGCTTCCAAATACATCGGATAATTATGGAATTTCACACAATAGCCAATTGGACACTAAAATAAACCGAAATTTAAAGACACTACAACCAAAAACATTGTCGGCAATAATAGTCCTAGATAAGTTGAATACAATTATTATAAATAACTACACAACCAATCTCAAACTATGTTTATTGCATAAAATTCCCAGCAGTAATATTACTTTACAATTAAGCCAAATTAACAAAGAGACAATTACATTCGAAGCATTACTTCTCGAAAAAGTAAGGCGAGGTGACTCAACTAAGACTGTTCGGCGTAAAGCGGCACCTGATGCAGAAGTGATTACCCAAGATGACGTAGTGAATATTAAAATGGAAGAGAAACAAAGAAAACTCGAAAAAGAACAGAGCAAGAAGAAAAAGTTTAAAGTAAAATCTATTTCATCTACAAAAAGTAATGATATCGTTAGCTTGTGTGACATTTCAAAATGTGATTCTTAGTTACAGCCGTTTATTGCTAAAAATATTCAAAAATTACCACATTGTTTACAAGAACTAAAACCCAAATCCAATAAAATTAAAATTCTGTCCGATGTAATAATTCACAGTCCGGCACCAGGGCCATCTGGCATTAACAAAGGAGAGCTGACTAACAATACGTCACGAAATAGTTTTGGTACATGCTTTAAAATTCATCCTAATGAACCACTTATTACAAGTCTTAAAGGCAAAGGTATTGGGGAAAAAAGTGAAAAAGAAAATATAATACCAATCACACCTTATCTTGACCCAAATATCCCTACTTTTTTCAAAGAAAAAAAGAAAATGGGTCTTAAGTCCTCAAAAAGTTCAACCATTAGCGTGTCGGGTACATTAAGTAGTCATAGTGATTCTGATTTAATGGATGCTGATTCAAGTGATTATGAGTATAATGATGTTATAGAAACAAGTATAGCCGAAAATTATATTACATCTGAAGACATAGAACTTAAGACTAAAATTGAAAAACTTGATAAGACTGCAAATATTGAAAAGACTGAAACTACTGATTTTATAAAATATAATTTAAGAAACAAAAACAACAAAATTATAGATTTTGATTATCGAATTGACTCTAGGATATAGCAAAGATGACCACGTTTTAGTAAGATATTATACCAAAAACAAATGGACATACTATGTAGGTACCATCGAAAACATACGCACGCAAAATGAAGAAACTTATTATACCATAAAATTTTACAAAACAATTAGAAAACCAAAACTTATATTTAAGCAAACTAGAAAAATTTATCGAGATGTGGTTTCCGAGATATCGATTATAAAAAAAGTTTATCTACTAAAAGATCCTTTAAAATCCAATGATTATTTTTTAAATAATGAAGATGATGTGATTTACTTTTGAAAGTTTTTTTTTTAATTTATTTGAATGGTTTATATAGTTTTTAATTTTTATTAATCACTAAGTGATATTATTGCCACTTAATTTATTTGCAATATAGCTGTCATTGTTCAATTACTATGATAATTTAGCATTTATTTGTTTAAGTTTGATTTTGTTGATTATTTTTATGAATCATATTTAATAGAATAGAAAATAAATAAAATACTCAGTATTTGACTAATGAATAAAAGATGTATGTTTCAAGTATACCATTACAATATGGTTATTATTGCCAAAGTAGTTATTTACTAAAGATGCTGATATATATATGTGTGTGTCGCTTAAAAAGCCTTTTTGTAATCTTATTAAAAGATCCATTAAAATGCAACGATTATTTTTAAGTAATGAAGATGATGCTATATAATTTTGAATTTTTTTTTTTCATTTAACAACTTTTATATATTTTTAATTTTTGTAAGTCACCAAGTTATATTACTGCAACTTAATTAATTTACTTGCAATATAGCTTTTATTGTTCTGTTACTATGAGAATTTAGTTTTTATTTGTTTAAGTTTTATTTGTTTGATTTTGTTTTCATTATTCAGTATTTGCCTAATTAATAAAAGAAAAATATACCTAAAGTATGTTTTAAGTATGCCATTACAATAAGTATTATTACCAAATTTACTTATTTACTAAGGATGCTGAGATATAATATTATATTTACTTTTTTGTAACCTGGTTTATTATTTTAGTACTAATCTCTTAAGATGCTATGAAACTCAATCTTACAAAATGTTTGAAACCCCTGTACCTAAAAATATGGCGGTCTAGCCCCCGAAAATGTTTTTGTACAATAAAATCTTTATGAAGCTTCAGATGTGTGTGGTTAATATAAATATTTCATTAACATTTAAATTCATACAGTCAGAATGTGTACAAATATAAAATAACCGTCAATTTATAGGTAAAATTGTCACTAGATGGACTTTCCCAAAAAGGGCGGGAAAGTCCGTCTACCGACTAAGTTTTAAAAAAATCATGTTTATTTTATTATAATAGATGATATAAACTATGTTTAGAAGACTAACTATATAGGATATAAAATGGTTAATAGTTTTGTTCGGTGATATATGCGATAAAGTGTAAAGGGTATGAAATACAGTTAAGCATACTTCAACTTGCAAAAAAAATAGGCCGGTCTTGCCCTCATTGACCCTATAGCACACTGATTGCTGACAGTGACTCCAGCACTTACAAAAATATTTTAGAAAGTAGGCCTTATCCCGATGTTCCTATACAAAAAATCGAGTGTACGAACTATTTGTTACGCAATTATAATGGTAAAAATTTGGCATTGCAAAAGGATACAGCAATTCCCCTTAGTGAACGTAAATTTTTGATCCGTGATCGCTTAACAAGATTACGCAGGGCTATTCGTTCAGCAACTAAATTAAGGAAAGCTCAAAGTACTTCTTTATCAACTCAAATATCAAATTTACAAAAAGATATTTTAAATAGTCCCCGGCATATAATTGAAGATCACACCTCGTGTGATAGTTATTATTGAACGGATGAAAAAAAAAAAATAGTTCCGTTAATTGCGGCCCTGATGATCAACTAAACATGCTCACCAACACCTTGAAAAGAGCATGAAGTAGGTAAAATGTTTTTTCCTAGCTGATAATGACATTATCATGTGAAACATCTTATACCAAATAACATTCAGCCTGTCCCTGAAACCATGAAGTTACATCAAATAATTTCAGTTGGGCAATATACAAGCTTTTACAGGCAACTGAGTTGCTTTTGCGGTGACCGACGCGGCCTGTGTAACTGCCATTCTCCTAAAACACATATTTTGCTTTACCAAGACCAAAACTCATTAGTTTCAGTAGACTTCGTACGAACCACATTAATAAATAATTATTTATTAATGTGGTTCGAACGAAGTCTACTGAAACTAATGAGTTTTGGTCTTATAAATAATTATTTATTAATGTGGTAGAATTATGCTATCTTTTTGTAATTTTTCGAAAAAAATGCAGTATATCTTTATGCTAATATAAGTTAATTTTGTTTCAATACCTGGTTGTTTTATTTCTGATTGATTATATTTTCTGACGTACAGGAATACTTTGCATCATATTCTGACAGAAAAACTTGAATATTTCTTATATTCATGGTTTAATTTTAATTTAAATAGCATATTTAGCTAGTTAATAATCAGTTCTTTAATACCAGTGTAAATATAAACAATTTCATATAATGCCAAAATTATTTTACCTTGATGAAACATGGGTAAACGCAGGTCACACTGTGGGAAAGTTGTGGCAAGATACTACAATACAATCTACTCGTCAAGCGTTTTTGGAAGGATTGTCCACTGGCGCAAAGAATCCCGTCGGCAAAGGAAAACGTGTGATACTAGTACACATCGGAAACGAGGAAGGTTTTTTGGAGGGCATGGAATGGGTATTTGAAACAACAACAACGGGTGATTACCACGAAAGCATGGACGCTCCTCATTTCGAAGAATAGTTCGGAAAAGTCCTCCAAAAACTAAGAAGCGGCGACGTCATTGTGATAGATAATGCTAGTTATCACTCCAGACGATTAGAAAAAATTCCAACGAGGTCTTGGAGAAAACAAAGTATTCAAGAATGGCTAGACTCAAAAGCAATAACATACATACCCTCGGATACGAAGGCTCATTTGATAGAAAAAGTGAAGCCGATCAAAAACGACTATATAAAATTTGTAATTGACGAGATGGCGAAGGAGAAAGACATTACAGTGGTGAGGTTGCCTCCTTACCACTGTGAGCTTAACCCAATTGAGCTCGTGTGGGCAGATGTGAAAGGCTACGTCGCACGAAACAATACCACCTTTAAATTACCAAAGGTAAAAAAATTATTATTGGATGGTTTAGCCAAAGTGACACCAGAAAAATGGAAAAACTGTGTCCAGCATGTGCTCAAAGAAGAAGAAAAAATGCGTGGAATTGATGCTGCAATAGATAGAACTGCTGACAGATTTATAATTAATGTCACAGGCAGTTCATCTGATTCAGAAAGCTCCACAGACATTGAAGAAGAATTAAGTTATGACGATGAATAACAATATACTTAAATGTATTTTTTTTTAAATAAAGATATTAAATAATATTTTAATTTTATTTTGTATGGTGTTTCTAAAAAAATTAAATTAAATTTAGATTTTAAAAACCCAGAACTTTAACAAGTCCTGTGCATCACTACGTATTTATTGTATTGTAATAATTTAATGCTGAATAAAATATTTTGAATTTGAATTATTAATTTAAGACGTATGATTATTAACTTAGTTTTTTGAAAGCTATCAGTATCCTTCAAATTGGAACACAGTAATGTTTAGGTATACACTTAACACAGTACTGCTTGGCTGCAGAATATTTGATATTCCGGTGGTAGGTTTATCATCCCTGTTTGAAAACCGAAAGGTCAATGCACTTTATTGCCAATCGTTCTGGCGCGGACTATAGATAACTCTCCGCCAAATAGTGACACAGAAGTACTCCCAGCTGAACTAGATCCACTCGCTAGGCCAGCTTTCAATCCCAAGCCTAGTTCATCTCAAAATTCAGATCTTAGAAACTCGTGTCCACAGTGTCTGAAAAAGGATACCCTTTTGCGAAAACTTCGCTATCGACATAAAAAACAAATCGGCTTATTGAAACAAGAAATAGAGAAAACTAAAAAACAAAAAGATGTTATAAGAAAGATGCTTTATAGAATAATGGAAAATAAGAATAAAAACAGAAATACATCGACTGCAAAAAAAAAGATAATTTAGTAAGAAACGTGGATACAAAACAACGTGAAGAGATTAAAAAGAAACTAATATTTGGTGATATTCTTACAAGAAGCGTTGAGGAAGGGTATAAATCCTTAAGAAAAAAAGACAAAAAGGAATTCTCTAATATAATATTGACCGAAAAAGAAAGATTCAAGAAACACAAGCTCTTGACACAAACGAATATATTCAAGGTAAGAAATACAAAAGAAAATAAAACAACTAGGGTTGAAAATTCGGTAAAGCAACTAATTTTGGATTTTTTCAACGATGATGCAGTTGCAGAATTGCAGCTGATAAAAAAGAGTACAAAACTAAAAACAAAGTGAGAAAGCAGAAAAGATACCTAACAGATACTTTACGTAATCTCTACAAACAATTTATGCACAATTCTAGTGCCAAGATAACATATCAAACATTTTGTAAATATCGTACATTTTGGGTTTTATATCCAAAGGAGTCCAACAGAAATACGTACGCCTGCAAAATTCATATTAATATTAACTTTTTGATAAAATGTCTTAACACACATAAGATACTAAAAGAACCTAATGGAACAGCTGTTTTAGAAAGCTTGTGTTGCAATATAAATAGCGGTAATTGTCTGAATCGAACATGTGAAAATTGCAAATTCAAAAAATTAAATTACTCGGAATTCCAGAATGACAGAAAAATTAAATATTATAAGTGGTGTACTTGTTATGAAAGATATTTTATAAAAGATGAAGAAAAAACCAAAATAGTTACGAAAAAAACAATATTATACGACTTTCCACGAATAATTATTACGCAGTTAGAAAGTAATCTTATCGGTTATATGAAACATTGTTATAATATTTCGTCTCAATACAAAAATATTAAAGATCTCAAAAATAATCTCACTCCACACGAAATAGTTCTTCACGTTGATTTTAGTGAGAACTACTGCGTTAAATATAACGAAGAAATTCAGAGTTTTCACTTTGGTGGTAGTAGAATGCAATTATCTCTGCACACATGTGTCATTTATATGATAGACCCGGAACATGAAATACAAAAACAATATAGCTTTTGCACTGTAAGTGAATGTACCCAACATGACGCTGCGGCTGTTTGGGCACATTTAATTCCTACCATTGGATATGTGTTGGAGATTTCAACCCAAATTGACACAATACACTTTGTTTCTGATAGCCCAACAAGTCAATATCGAAATCGTTATATTTTTTTTATGATTAGTCAACTGTGCCGGGATTTTCCTCAACTTAAATCTGTGACCTGGAATTACTTAGAAGCCGGACATGGCAAAGGAGCACCAGATGGAGTTGGTGCAGTTCTCAAATGAACATGTGATCAAGTAGTTCGTTTTGGCAAGGACGTGGACTTCTTAGAAAATTTTCTAGCTTGTGTTGGATCAAGAGTAAAAATTGCGATTCGCACTGTGTCCAAAGTAGACATTAAAATCAGAAGTTTTCCAACTGTCCTAAAGGTAGCTAAAGGTACCATGGTGGTGCACCAAGCTCTTTGGTCATTCGGCACCTCTAAAATTAGTTTAAGAAAACTAAGTTGTTTCGTATGTAACATTGGAGATATTTGCAGTCATGGCATAATAAATAATCATATTGATTATTATGATATTCCTTTATCTCCTCCATTGATCAATACAAACCAATTTCAGGAATTCCTCGATGAAAATACAACACCAGAACTTATCCAAGAAATAAACGACACATGTTTTACAATAACTCCTACTGACCCGTCAATCAAAGATCAATCTTCAATTACCTCTCACTCGCCGAAAATAAAAATACTCTCGGATGTTAAAATTAATGATTGGGAAAATATGAAATTTTATGTTACTAGAAAGATAAATAATCAAAATACATACCAAGCAGACTTTGAGAAATTTATAATGTATAAAAGTGAAGATGAAAAAGAAAATCAAGATAAAAGTGAAAATAAGATCAAAAAAAGAGTGATTGATGACGTCATGAAGACAATATATTTTCTAAAATAAAAAAAACATATGTTAAATAGATAAGCTTAAATTTATTTTTGTTTAAATTAACACTAATTGTAAGTCTTATTTTTAGTTTGTTATAAAAAAAACTTTTTTGATCTCATACTTCCAAAAAATAATAATAATTAATCATTAATACAATTATAGAAACAACTTAAATATGTCTTCGTTTTATCACTTTAAATTTTAATTTTTGTGCAATCATTAATAGGTACATAATATTTTAATATTAAAAATAATTGATTAAGAGTACTTTGTATCATTGCCTTCTTTTCTGTATCACTGCATTCGCACGTCTACTTCTCTCATTTTAAGGCAAAATCATTCATCTCTTTAGTGTTCTCATTACCATCTCATTCGTATTTTTGATATGACTGTAATTTCATAATTATTGATAGAAGACAGGTAGAAACTATAAAAGGTTGATCGAATACATATATAATAATGATATTACATAAAAAAACTGAGTTATTCGAGAATAATTTGAAATTAAGAAATTCCATGGAATTTGCACGAACTACGCGAATCACCCTAATGCACAAGTAATACCTGTAGACAAGTACGATCCAGATGCATACAAAAGATACCAAAAATATATATCAGATGCACATCTTGCCCACACACAAATAAACCCCAAAGACACTAAACAAAGTATTGAGTTGTTTGACAATAAGCTTCCAAGAGCTAATTATGATCTTGAAAAGTCAAACACTGAAAACGTTACCTTGCTGTCTCAGTTATCAAAGTCGAATATCCAGACGTTGAGCTTTGTGGCTAAACAGCTATCCCAAATACCTATATGCTTACAGAATTCCAAGCCCATAGAAAGTCGAACACAAAATTTTTCAAAAATAAATATAATCTCGAACATAATCATCAAAGAAGCATCCAAACCACCACCCCAACTTTTATGCACATTTGAAGAATTATTACTGAGAAAAGTACCACAAGACAAAAAAGATACAACTTTGACAAAAAAGAAACATATTACTAAAGGCGCTGAGGTGATAACTGCAGCCATGGGTAAGAAAATATTAGAAGAAACAAAGACCAGTCAAAATTCAAAGTCAAAAGATTCAATATTAATAAAAGAAGAAAGTCAGCCAGGCCCTTCAGGCAAAAAAGTAAAGTTAAAGAAAATCAAGAAGATAAAAAAGAAAAAGAAAAGAAAAGATATGTTGAAAGAGTTTTAATAAAAGAAGATAATGTGACAATTAGAGAAGACTCAAAAGAAAAAGACAAAGATGAACAACTTTCACTAGAACTAAAAAATAAAGACATAGTATACGAAACTCAAGAAGAGGATCTTGCCATGAAGAAAAGTTACAAATTAAATGATTCAGTAATTGTCAGGTATTTGATCAGAAAAAAATGAAAGTATTATATTGGGTTCATAGAAGAAGTAGAAGAACATGAAGAAACTTACTTTTCTATCAATTTCTTAAAAACTGTGAGACAACATCATCAGCTAGCCTTTATAACGACCAAAAGAAAAGATAGTGATAAAGTTCCCGAGTCATTAATAGTGAAAAAAATAGATATACAAAAGAAAAATAATAGTGAAAAAGATTATTATTTATGTAATGATGAAAATTCAATTTATTTTAACTGATTGTGTACCAAACTGGTATAGATCATAATATGTAGATGTTAGGCTCTCAGCCTGTGTCTTGTTACTTTTTCCCCCATAATATAGCCCGGTTTTTAGTTTTGCTAACAGGATTAAATTAGAAGTTTATGTCAAAAATTAGATAAAAATAATAGGCATGACGACAGTATCAAAAAATGGTCGATTTAATGTTTTTAGGGGAAAAATTATATTAAATAAATTTAAAATACTGGTTTAGTTTTATTTAAAAAATTAAGATTATTAAGATTTTCAATAAAATAAAACATTAAAATACTGCAATCGGCCATTTTGACTGAAACACCAATCACAGCGCGTGACGTCACGCTTAGGTAAACTCACGTCAGCTGTTTTGTTGTTGTAAATATATACGCAATTTATTATGCATTTTGATTGATTTTGTATTCTTTCACGTGTGATTTATCGACTTCAGTCTACTGTAACAATGGAACCAACATTTATCAAAGCAAATAGCTCAAATTTGCCTAGGATTGATGTATTAATGTTGGGCGATTTCCTCTCAACAAATAAGGAATTTTGCTCGTCTGAGTTTAGACACGTGAAAACATCCTTGTAAGTAAATTTTTTATTCATCTATCCTTACCCTAGATACAACTAACTTAGACATGATCAAGAATTACATTATTTCGAACTCATTTGATTTTATTTCAGTTTACTTTTATAGTTTATTTTTACAATAAACTTGTTATTGTTTATTATTGATGTTAGCTTCTACACAGCTTGTACGTTGCTATTTGAGAGGTAATACCATGTTAATACCCGATAAAACGAGTAATTTTCTGTAACTAAAAAGCCCCTACTAATACTAGTTATATTTTTCCTCATAGTAAACACCAAAAATCTGATAAATCACCAAGTCAATGTGTATGTATTCTTTGTAATTTAATAGGGATGTTAACACTAATCACAAATTAATGTTTAGTGTTAATTTTATGATAGTTTTTCTTATTAGAATATCGGAAATCACATTTTTATAATTTAATATAACTTAATAAATTTATTAAAAATGATTTTAAATGCTATATTTATAATCTGTTATCACGTGACTGTAAATACCAATAAGAGCTTATTACGTCACTAACCGCAAAACAAGCTGTTAGAGACTGCATTTTTTAATATAGTTTGCGATCTTACGAATTAATCTGGGAATTACTTAATATTAATACCACGATGGAATCTGGATTCACTAAAGGGAATAGTTCAAACTTACCAAAGATAGATTCTTTGATGGTGGCAAATTTTTTTGCAAGAAACAAAGACTTTTGTGGTTCAGAATTCAGGAACGTGAAAACATCTTTGTAAGTACAGTTTTACGTTTAATACTATTTATCCATGTACGAATACATAAATAACAGTGAAGTACATATGTAATGGATTATTTTCTGCTTTTTATATCAATTTTATCGTGTTTAGAACTTCGCTTAAATCACTGTTTACAAGGTTAGGTTATGTGCTTAAAATAATAAGTTCGTAACAGTTCGTTTGGTTGGTTGTTTCAGATCTTCAAGAGAATCTTATGGCGATGATGCTGTTGGATATGTCCAAATAAAAAGAGACCTAAATGTGTGTACTGTTAAGTGTCGTGTATGCCCTGAACACAAAGTTCGCTCTAAGCCATACGCAGTCACTGTTATTGTGGACGAAAAGAATGGTGTTGTTATTAGTTCAAAATGCCATGATTGTGCGGCATCGGCAGGCGGTTGCAAGCATGCCGTTGCTTTTTTGATGTGGTTGCATCGAAGAAGTGAAGAACCTTCTTGCACACAAGTTGAGTGCTATTGGAAAAAATCAACATTATCCAAAGTTGGTACATCAATAAAATATGTAACGACCTTGGAAATGGGATCAGGAATAGCTTCAACATCTGAAGATACCTGTGTCTATGATAAATTTTTGGAAGAAGCTACAGCCAAAGGTATCAAAAACTGTGAGCTACTAAGATATATGCAAAATATTCCGAAAGATTTTGATACAATATCAATGTACCAGTTAGCTCTAATGTATCGAGATCAAAGTTGTGAAGATTTTCTAAAAAAAATATCTTCATCATTTACTACAGATATTTTAATAAAGGCAGAACAAAATACAAGAGATCAGGCCGAAAGCAACTTATGGCATGAGCTAAGGTTTGCTAGAATAACAGCATCAAAAGCTTATGAAGTTAGTAAATGTCAAACTAGTGATGGTGCATTAGTGGGGCTGATCATGGGTGGCAAAATGCCTGATACACCAGCTATAAAAAGAGGCCGAGTTTTGGAGCAAAAAGTGCTTGAGGTAGTACGGGAAAAGCTTAATAAAGAAATCCAGCGATGCGGCCTTTTCATAAGTAAAAATTTTCCCATGATTGCTGGTTCACCAGATGGAATAGGCCAGGATTTTATCATTGAAATTAAATGCCCATTTAGTGAAGAAACTTATAAAAACTATATATATAATGGAAGGCCAACAAAAAAGTTTTACTCACAAATGCAAATACAAATGTATGTTTGTGGTATAAAAAAATGTTATTTTTGTGTTGCAAATAGTAAATTTCAAAGTAATAATGAAGTTGAAATTATATATGTTGAATACGACAAAGCATATATCAAATCTTTAATGGAAACTTTAGTGATATTTTGGAAAACCCATATCTATCCATTATTGTTTAAAATGTCAGAGATGTAAGTCAATAATAAAATCCAGTATTTTTATTTCAGTTTTTTATTTACCATTAGCAACTAATTAAACCTATATACACTTATTTATTTATTTATTAATGAACTTTGTAAATTTATAAGGCCACAAGCTATAGTGATGACATCATCTAGTTTCCCTAAAAGATAGTTATTTACACAAGCATGAGGTTTCAACATGGTAAATTCTCTAAGACGTCTAATCACCCTTTCTATATGAATTTTGGAAAATCCATGTGTATCCATTGTTATATAAAAGTATAGAATAGAAAATAAAAATGCATAAATTTCATTTGTGTTTTATTTAATAAGAGAATCTTGTATATTAATCAAACCACAAGCTATAGTTATTACATCATCAAGAACTTTAACCAAGTTTAAGTTAAGACAGGCATGAGGTTTTAACATGTTGAATTCACGTAACCGTCTGATCACCCGCTCAACATGAATTCTTAAGCTAGCTATTTGTTTTGTTTCTTTAGCTTCAGCTTTAGTTAACTTGCATCCAGATGCAAGACTGGGAGGCCGTACTAATAGCACACCCATCCTTCGTAAATATACTTCCACATGTTTAAATCCTCTATCTGCCATGACCCACATATTGGGTTGCAAACATTTTGAGAAGTCAGAAGTTTCAACAAGGCATGTGTCTGTTATTCGGCCTCCATAACCATTTGAAATATAATTTATCAAACCATTAGGTGTACAAGATATGAGGTACTTAATGGTATTGGCTTTCTTGTAATCAGACCAGGAAAGAGCTTGATATAAAGCATTTGAAGGCTTTTGTATTTCAATCTCTAAACAGTCTATTATACAAGTCACATTATTGTATTTATGTCTAAAAGCCATTGGTAACATTTTTTTAATCAATTTCTTATCTAATGAAACAATAAAAGGACGCATTACACTTGCTAAAATAGGTATATTTTTAAAAAAAATTTTGCTTGGATAAGTTCTATCAATGCCAAAGTCATCAGCAAGTTCACGGAATGAATTATTTAATTTAATCTTTTTTAGACATAGTAAAATATGGTTAAATGGTATATTTGTCTGTTCTTGAATCAAGTTAACTAAATAATAACAACTTAAAGGAATGCCAATATAAGAACGGGGGTTTTTTTTAATTTTCTTCAAGGTACACTCTAAAGCATTTAAATCTTCTCGACTTTTGTCATCCTCTATCATCTCACTACAATCCGAAGAAGATTCCATTTGAAGAGATTTTACAGATATTGATGATTCTGTTTGAGTTACAGAGGGAGTATAAGAAGTATCACTATCTGATTGTTCTATTTTTTTAACTATTTTACTCAAATATATTCTACTTGATCTTGATGGGTTATTATTAACACCATGATGCTTGATTTTAAATGGAGATGTAGAGACAGAATGTAGAAATGGCTTTGATGGTGATGTCATCTGATTTACCAAACTGACTTTTGTTTGGTTAGCTTTACTTCTGATTTTTTTGCATATGTGTACTTGAATTGATTTATCCAACACTCTTGGTGTTAATTGAGGAACTTCTTCTACATTCTGCTGAACTGTAAAACAAATATTTTGATATTTAAATGTTATAATTATGAACAAAAATCAGAGATTACTAAGTCACAGAAAAATCTATGTAGTTTTGAGTGTACTTACTATGTACCTACATAACATTCAGAATAAAATTAACTTCAATACTATATTCTAACAAATAAGTTAATAATATATACGTAGGTAGGTACCTGAACTACCGGATGCAATTTCTTCAAAACTTGATTGTTCTGTAACTATACATTTTTCTTCAAATTCCTTTTTACACTCTTCAAGAATCATCATTTTTCGTTTCTTAGCTATATAGGGTCGCTCTGTTGTGTCAGATGTTCGTGTTTTCCTGTCTGGTTGGCATATAAATTTATGGGGCATACATCCTGGTTTCATACGTACTTGTGATACTGATCCCATCACATTATACTCCATATAATTTTCCATGTCATTTGGCAACTAAAAAAAGAAAAGTAAACGATTAAAATTGATATTCAGAATGATAGCCAAGTCAAACATAACCTCAGTAAATTAGTTATTCTATAGCCTCAAAATTTCAACTATTTCAAGTGAAAGAAACATTTTAAGTTTAAAACCTATCAATATATGATAACATACTTACATCAAAGTGGTCTTCACAGAAATAAAGTGGCGAATTCGTGACTACGCTGTTCGGGTCCCGCCGCGCGAGCTTTAACCACTTATTTCTAATTATTTTCTTGTTTGGAACATGTACAAACACTTTGTTGGGCGTTCTTATTGATGTGGATTTACACTGCGGTACTGCACACCACTTATAAACTTTGGAATTCATTTTTATCACACGAATTAATTTAATATTATGTTTACCTTCTTCGCTACGCGTAAACACAAATGACATGTTTACCTAGGCGTGACGTCAGAGCCGACGCCATGACACCTGCGAGCTGTTTTCGCACAGTATATAAAAAAATATTAGAAAAATGGCTTTATCTTCGTTAGACTTAAGTTTATTACCGAAATAAGGGTTTTTTCGTAAATAGTAAATGTATAGCCACATTACGGAAGAGAATTTGAAAATCTTTCGTCACGCCTATTGTGAACAATGCAAATTCCTGCGAAGTTATTATAGCCTGTAAGTTCTCGTTGTGATTTGTTATTTTATAAGGTTGGTACTTACTTTATGCCAAAAAAGTAGATGAAAATTATTAAAAAGACTGACCCCCATATTCTTAGTCGTAAACTCGAGATTTCCTCGACTCGACTCAACCTCACTGAGGTGGTTCGGTATTCATAGTTGTCATTTTGTCCCTTACCTCAACTATTCTCCTCGAGTAAGGTGAGGAAAACTCGAGGAGCGAACTGTCAAATGTAAGGTACCTCGCGATCTACCTTAAGGAAACCTCAAGACAATTCTTGACAAAAACAACGCGAGTTATTTCACATTTTATTATATTTTAAAGTTATTTTGGAGTTTAAAATGTCTTTTGAAGAGTTTATTGAGCATATCTACGATTATTATCTATCACGGCGCTATTTACGGGATGTAATCCTATGCAGTTCTATGATGAATGTGAATTTAAAAATAGATTTCTCTTTACCAAAGATATGACGAGATTACTTTACTTTTGCCAATATTACTTCAAAACAATGGTGGTGACAACAGGCGTGGATTGCTAGATTGTAATGATATTTTGTATGATAATTAAGTATACTGTGTAAATCTAATTCAAATAAAATTATGTGCAATCTAATATAATTTCTTTAATAATAATATCTTTAATAATATAATATTCTTTGATAATTTTGGCTTTGCTTCTTCTTTCTTCATCTTATTGCAGAGAAGGAGTTCTTCGGTAGCATCTCTCTCAATTTTTATTTTTAAATATTTCTCTTCTGCAACCTTCACTAACAATGTTTGTTCAGCTATTTTAAGCTTATGTAGCTCTCCATTTCTTTTTTGTTTTATTTTATAATTTTCCCGTCTGATAGAGAAATCTTACTCGATTATTCTGGTCTCTATATTTCTTGATACTGAAATTAAAATAATGATTATAACATATCAACAAAAATGCCCTTTGATATCAAACATAATGAAGGTATAATGCTACAAACTTATGTTCCTGTGCCAAAAATATGAAGTACCTAATGTGATAAATTACACATATGAGATGATCACATTCAGTAGAACTGTTAAAATTTTAGTGTGAACCATTTCAGAAATCTTAAATGCAATTACTCATATTCACAATGAAAAAAAAATACAATTTAAATAAATATTAGCATTACTTAATATTATGTTACACTAGATTACATTACAATACATTATTGAGATCTGATTTTTAAATGTAATCAATTAAAATTAAATAACAGTTTGTAAAACCTAAGTAATTTATTAGAAAAGAATCAAATGTATGAATACTTCTTATATGTTATTTTTTACAAATATGAAATCTTAACAATAAAATTTTATATTTATGAAATCTATAAAGCTTTGTAAATTTACTTCTTATATATGCAAGAAATAAAGGCCTTTTTTTCGTTTTTATTTATTGTTTATAATATAGTAGGTATGAATTTCAAAATTAATTACCTTGTGATGGGGCTGATGTACCAAAATCTGATATCTTGGACTGAAGAATGACGAAACATGTAGCAAACACCTTTTTTGTATATAACACAACGACATAATACACTTATAACATTCTAAAACACTTTTTGCAAAATTTGGTTTGTTTATCTGTCTGAAGTACTTTAAACTAACCCAACTTTGACCTTTGATTGACCAAAAACGTCAAATCAAGATGACAACTACGGATTTTGTGTGTAACTATACACCTCAGACTAACAAAATCCTCCAGATAGTGACGTAATTCATGACGTTTTCCTCGACTCTCCCTCGACTCACACTCATTCGAGGGATTCTGAGATTTCCTCAAGATGATGTTTATGAATACCAATTTCGAGGATCCGTTGAGGCCTTCCTCGAGGATGCCTCAGTCGAGTTTGAGTCGAGGAAGTTTCGAGGTAAGAACTAAGAATATGGGTGTAAGTTTCTACTTTGATTTACTTTTTTTTTAAATGACTGATTTAATTATACAGATAAAAAGAAAGTTTAATTTGGTTTAAAAAATATTGCTCTATGTAGGTAGTCAAATAAGAATATTACCAAAATAAATTGTAAGTATATATACAATAAAATAATTGTGAACGTTAGAAGTTCCTAAAAAGTTTTTATAGACTAAGTTCTCACTGTGATTTATTATTTTCTATGACTGGTAAGTACTTACTATAATTATGTTGTGATTATTTTGTGATTTTATGCCAAAAAAATACGAAATTTATTAAAACAACTAAGTTCCTATTTTTATTTAACATTTTTAAAGATGACTGATGTAATTGTGTGGATAAGAATAAAAGTTGTTTGCTTTAAAAACATTGTTCTACGAGTATGTAGGTAGTGTATTACTTATTTAAATAAAAGTTGATTGGGTCTTAACTATTTATTTTCATTTTTAAATTTCATTGCACAGCAACTATATGAATGTAAGGATGCTAGAAACACATACTCACATCCTTATTTTTGGGAAGCACGGAGCGGAGGTAACTTGCGATATATTATGCACTCACACGTGATGGAGGATTCCACAACTTCCTATGACACACGCCGTTTCGAACCGTTCACCGCCACGATCTGCTCAACCTTGCTCTGCTCTACCCTGTTCTAAAATCCCTATAATTCTAAATACTTAAGTAAAATGTTGAGAACCACAGTATCTTCCTGGGGTAATTCGGTAATACTATTGGTGAAATCAATGAGTTTAGCGATATCAAAGACATGATGGATTATATTTTGTGTTTGGGGATTTTATGATTGAAAAAGAAATATAAACCTTTTGTCAAAGTGCAATAGAATTAGCTTTTAAATGATTTCAGAATTACCCCCAGATAGTTCGTAATTTCCTCAATTCCAAAAAAAATTTACTCAACATTTCTAATGTTTGATTTAAAGGACCCAACTACATATTTAAGAATCTAGTATATTTTTTATCATAAATTTTTTCATTAAGTAATCAGAGATTAAACAATAAAGGCACTAAATATAAACTTACTTTGAATAATTAACCTAAATGTAGACCTCTAGTCATCTCATAGAAATTCCTATCGGAATTACCCCAGTGCACCCTAGTAATTTATAATATTTTATACTGACCTTAAGTTTAAACACAACTTCTTTGAATTCTCACTGTTAATTTCACTATTTATATTTAAAATTCTTTTGACAATACCTTATTCTTATATGTCTTCTGACCAATAATTGTTCGACTTAGTATATCTGTTACAGCAAAGTAAATGCTGCCTGCGACTTCTGATTTGACATGAAAATGATCAATTAATATAACATTCACCTATTAGGGTAAACCTACCCGTTCTTGGCACGCCTCCAATTATTGGCACAGTCACGTTTAACCTAAAAAAAACAAGAACCCTGAGGTCTCAGCAAAATAATGTCTTCGAGAAAAGCATTGATATTTAAAATATAGTGCCACAAACCATGGATGACAAATAATGCCACTAACTTTGTCAATTGTCATCCATGTCTGATTAGTGATGGACGATATACATCGATGTATTAAAAACACTCGATGTAAAGTTATTTGTCATCCATGATGTAAAGTCCCAATACATGGATGCAATCCGATGTTTTATTAATACGTCAACATCGAGTAAGCATCGATGTTTTTTATTCGATGCATCGAATAGACAAACCTGCTAGGATACCTGTACCATTGCTTTCGTTCATCTTGCACTGCCACTGAATGTTATTCGAAGAAATCCAAACTTTCTTAAGCAGACAGAACTTTGAAGTTATATATTACTTTAAAGCTATTATAATTCCTTATCTACCCAATAAGACAAAAGTGTACTCTGGATTTAATTTTTGAAGGAGAATATGAAAAGGAAATTGCAGAATTGCCAAATTTTAAAACATTAACCTGATCATGAATATAACATAGTTCAGTTGCTCTCATTGTACTATTTAAGCGACAAATTTATTTTTGAAATAGAGTAATAAATGTATGCACAAATTATATTAAGTTTTTATAAAAATAATAAAATCTCTATTTTGCCCATACAGTATAATGCTAAATATATAAAAGATTTTACTATATGAATTAGAAACTTTTTCGAAAAATAATGTCTATCCTTACAATTATTCTACTGAAAAAGCTTTAACACTTTCACTGCCACCGATACGCCTAGCGTGTTCAGGCGAATCTCTATCTATATGCCGCGAACACGCATGGCATGTTGAGAGATTTTCAATAATATCTTAAAAACTAGGCCAGATTTTCCATTCAAACTACCAGTACATAATCTTCAAGATGTAAACAATGGAGTTTTCAAATGGCCCGTTAAAAATAACTATTTTTTTTTTTATGAAAAAAAAAGATATTCTGTGATGCCGAGAACACGCCAGGCGTGTTGACTCATTATTGTATTATGTATAACCATAAAGAATATTAAAAACTTAAGTTTAATATGTAATTCAAAAGAAGTTAAAATATTAATTTAAATTGCTATTATTTAAACTTAAAATATTAAGCAACACTATTGCTACCTTTATAGATATAAATATTAATCAGAATTACCATTATTATTACGATCCTCAGACCTCAATTAAGTAAATAATATTGTTATATTTAATTATAATACTTATCAAAAAAATCAAAATGTTAAGAATTAAAATCAAAAAATATTGTAAGGTTTTTGGTGCCATTTTTGAATTTTTGAAATCATTTTAGTACAATAGTGGGTAGGCACTGTCTGTAACAAGAATATAACGCCTTTGAGACGTTTAAAAACCTTAGTCTCTCCCGTGACAATGATTGCTGTAAAGCATTCAAAACGTCGGGAACCAAAAATCAAAATAAATCCGCGAAATAATCCGAAAAGATAGTTTTATTTTAATTATATCTAATTTGTTAAAAAAAAACAATCGATGTATGAAAAGATCGATGTATTTTTTGATATATCGATATAATATCGATGCCACTTTGCGATGCATTGTATCGAAAAAAACATCGATGTTTTTTTTTCAATGTCCATCACTATGCCTGATGCCGTAACAGACACTTGATAGTTGACAGTGACACTTGACAGTGACTTGCGTAGTAAAGAACTAAAGACTAAAGATGCCCGACCTTTTGAATTGAATCGATTTTTTGAATCGTAATGAATCATAGCCCATTGCGTCGATTCGCGATCTGAATTGAATTCATGTGAATCGATCTTTCAAAGATCTTAAAGGATCGTATCATTATATAAAGTAAATAAAACACTGAATTTGTTTTTATGTATTTACTAAGAAAAGTTTGAGAGTTTATATAAACCAATCATTACCATCTATAAATATATTTACAAACTTTTTAAAAATACTAATTTTGACAGCCATTGAAGGTCTAATCTGTTACGATTTTTGTTAGTATCTAATGACCTAGGGCCTAATAATGTAGATATTGCTATTATATGAACTTTTTATATATTTTTAAATCGTCATTTGATTCCTCCGAGAACTTTAGCTTTCGATTCTGATCCTACGTCAGTAACTTCAAAAATGTTAGTAGTATTAGCAGATTCAACTACTTTATCCATACATAATATAATCGTTATTACTATACTTCTTGTCAGTTGTCACACAGTCTTGTTCCGAAATTTCTTCGGTTATATTTTCTATGGGAGTCAGAATGTCGATACTTATCTTTATGGTAGCAATTTCTGTACTAAGAGTGATGGCAGGAGCTATTGGATTTTATTGTAATATTATGGTACTTATATAATCACAAAGTTCTATGAATCGCTGTAACATGTATAACTTTGTTTAATAATAAAAGTAATGAACTTAACAGGTCAAACTATAAGATCGTAATAAAGTAAATAAAAAATGATCTAACCTCTTTAAGTACGATCTTCTTAAGAAGATTGGAAATTAAGCAATATTGTTTATATTCGTTTAATGTTTAAATTATATTTCAACTTTGTTACGCAACCCTAATACACGGTAACTACCTCGCGTCGACCACCAACGTCGCATTCCATTCGTATGAAATTTTATTGTTAAAGACTTTGTTTCGCAACCCTAATACATGGAAACCACCTCGCGAGTCGCGTCGACCACCAATATCGCATTCTTTTCATATTACAACATAATTCTCGTAAAGTGACAGTGTTGTAACATCCGAGTGTACCTTATTCTTAAAGACCTTTTTTCGTTCATTGCATTTGTCACACTTCGACGGTGCAATCACCTTAGGATAATTAGTTTGTAGAAATAGTATTAAAGTATTTTATAAGTAAAGTTTTATTTCATTTGCATCCTCTGACTGTGACTTCTATAATTACTTATAAAATATGATAGTTTAATTTTACAATTAGCGAAATGAAACCATAACAATAACAATAGTTCTGCTAGTTGGCTATTTTACATCTGAAACTGGTCATTCGATTTTTTCATCCGATGCTATGAGAATGCGATCCGATCTGGACGAAAATCGCATTGAAGTGAATAGATTCAAAAAATCGAAGATCGTATTACTTAAGATCGAACTTTTAGGCCGGCCGCACACGTACAGTTTCCTGATTCGGTTTCTTAAATGGTAATTCAGATTCGGCAACCCGAATGCTTGCTTTACATACAAAATATTCAACTAGCGTGTAACTAATGTGTGTCGTACTTTGATTGACCGCCCAATAATAATATACATACTTTATACTGTTCGCAAACCACAATATTTGGATCGCAATCCGATATTTGATAGAGTTGAATCGATCCGCAGTTCGGATCGCATAGATTCGATCTGATCTGAAAATCGATTGAATCGTATGCCCATGATCTGATTTTCGAAACGATCGAATCGTATCGGTACATCACTAGTAGTTCCAGTTCGCCTTCGCTCGGATTTATTTGATTACTCAAATTAAGGGCATGTAATTTTTTTTTTACTTTCAAGTTTCAACAGTTTTTATTAGTTCATTTATCATTTTGTACTTAACTTAACTAACATTTCATTCGTGTTGATTAGTGTTATAGTTAGATTTGTGTTTGGACCAAATCTTTTTCTGATTTCTTCACTAGTGTTACATTGCACTTGATTGTTAAGTGTTTTTATTAGTGTGTGATTATGAGGGAAGAAAAGGTTTTACACAATATTATCTTAGAATATCTATTCAAATCGAGGGTCGGCATTTGTAAATGCTTGCCCTTTTTAAATACTTATAACGTAAAAGTCTCAGATTCAAAGAGATTTTGTAGTATAAGGTACGTTGGGGTAATACCGGACGGATTTTCGAGTAGTTGCAAGTGAGTCATTTGCAAAAAAATTGTACGTAACACAAAATAAACACAAGGGAATTCTAATATTTTGTTACACAATGGATTTATAAAGACTTATTCATATTGACGTTCTTCACTCTTCTTATAACGGGCACTTATTTATCGAGAGATAATTTAAAAACTGTAGATTGTAATGTAGATATTTCTTTTATTAAATTTTCAAAATCCAACGGGTACAATTTAAAAAAAATAGCTTATGAGATAAGATAGTCCACTAACAAAAATACTACTCTGAATGTAAACTCTTAAAACAAATTTAACACAATTAGGTATTAATTAAACGAAAACAAAAATATTTTTACTTATAATAAAGTTAACAACGAGATCATTTTCTAAATTAAAAACTCTAACTTGGACTTTAAACCAGTATTAAAAATATATGTAATGTTAAAAATACATGAAAATAAACACTTCGTTATAAAAATGTGTACCAAACACATTAAAAAATTACTTACAATGACTTTTATAATTATGAAATAAACAGACAGTTGCCAACTCTAAGTTATACAAAAAAAACTTCAAAAATATCTGTAAAAGTATTACAAAAGTGAAAACGAAAAAACTAAACGCTATTTAGATTTGGTTATAACTTATTTTTTTTTCAAAATGTAAGTAATCAAAAAATAAACAATACTATTATAATTGTAAACAATCAGTCAAAATAAGTGTAATCAAAATCATCCTCTAACATAAACTCATTTGAAACAAGTTTTAAATTTATATTTTTTACAACACAGTTAGTGGGGACCGTGTCTTTATCAGTTTTCTTTGGAGTTATAAATTTCAACAAGGGTTTTTTAACAGTTTTTAAAAATCGAATTACGTAATAAGTCAGATCTGTTTTAATTTCGATGCCTTCTATAAATCCAACATAATACACCCATGACTTTCTTTCATAGTATCTAACTAACACACTATCATTTATATTATAAATAAAATCGTCAATTTCTTTGTGTACTTCAGTTTTTTTTCTTTGTGTGTACTTTGGTTCTTTAGTCTCATTTTCTCTTTTGGAATAATCTTTATTTTCTATTTCAGGTTCACAGTCTTTGTTTGTGATTATTATAATATTTTCTTGTTTTACATCTGAAGTAGATGGAGATGGAGTGTCATAAATATTTTTCATATTATGTTCTTTATGTATCTGAATTTTATTTATTTCATGAAGCTTAAATGGACCGTAGTTTTTTAAATCGAAATATCTATAATTTTCTGGGGTATTTTTAATATCAGATAAAATAGTTATTTTATTATTATGGTATTTAACTGGTTTTTTTGTTTTACTATTCACAACATTACTTTTATTTTCTTCTGTGATTATTTCGTTATTTTCATTTACACCATCATCTCCATACTCGTCGTCATATTCATCGTCAGCCTTCCAAATACTATCATCTGATTCAGCGTATGTCACTTCCGAATTTATGCTAGTATCACTGTCATCTGTTAATAATCTCTTCCTAGAGTTTTCAATACGTGTTCTCTTATTAGTTTTCATATCTCTTTGGTCTTTGTTACATTTTCGCTTCTGTTTTTTTAACTTTAGGTTATGCTCTTCCAAACCAAAACAATCACATGAAAGCTTTCTACAGAAACAAGCCAATTTTCTAAATTTTATAACATTCACTCGATCCGTAGTAATAACTTGTTGAATGTCCATAGTATGTGGTACAGGAACCAAGCCCGTTAGATCTACTTCTTTTTTGTTTATTTTAAGTTCTTCTGTTTTATTACTTTTCGATATTTCATTTTTCATTTGTTTTTGCTGTCGCCATTTTTTGCGCTGTTCTTTTTGTTTTGCGTCTGGTAATTGTTTAATTTTTATATAGCTTTTTTTCGTTCTTTCAGCATTCTCTTTTTTTAACTTTTCGTATTTTTCGCGATTTTCTAGTTTTAACTTTTCCCTATATCTTCTTTGACGTTCCGCTGAAGTCATAGGTGCCATTTTTCATTATCTACAGACAAATACAACAACATGAATAATTTAACTCCAAACAAAGCGACAAGAGCACACTTGCGGTAGACCACAGAAAAGATAATAATTAATAACCTTATTATCTAATTCGTGTGGTCGATATTAGAATAAAAAAGAATAGAATAAACAGTCGAGGGTATTTCTCAAAAACTTATCATAATTTATATAACGCATTTTTTTCCTCGCTATAATAAATCGGATTTATTAATCTGCATCTGAAATATTAAAATAAAAAAAGAGTATCAATATGAATAAAACAAATGAATTTGAAACTTATTCATTATAGTTCAGTTTTTAGTTAGAAATAGTTAATCGTATAGTCTATTTTTTCTTACGTGTCTTAAATAGTAAACAAATATGGCGTACAGGTGACCAGAGATAATTCATAGAGATGTGCATGACGAATGAATGACTGAACTTAATGGTTTTTAATTTTTATGCAGTGAACGTAAAGTATTGGGTAGAAATAATACGACAAGTTATTTTAATAATTTTATTAGTCTGATTCCGATGATAAATTACTCGACTCTTCTGATATATGTATTATAAAATTAGGGGTCGGTGTATCTGTTGCAGCATCTATTAAGCCGTCAAGCTGCAACATTTTGTCTTCTTCTTTTTTCACATGTTCAATACAATTTATCCAAGACGCCGTACCAATTTTTTCTTAATCCTTCTCTGACTAGCTCCTTGACTTCAGCCATTTTAAAACTTTTATTATTTTTTCCTACATGTGATTTTAATTGTGCCCATATTAATTCTATTGGATTTAATTCACAATGATACGGCGGAAGGCGCAGAACAATTATATTTTTATGAGCGGCCATTTCATCAATAACTTTTTTATTATAATTGTCTTTATTAAATTTTAATAAAAGTTGTCAAAATGTCACTTGTCTATTTTAAAATCAATGACGTGAAAGTTTTTTTAAGATTTTTTGGCCTTAATATAAACTCATTTTTAAAACTTTAACCTAAAAAAGCAAAAAGCGGTCGGAAGTCCCTCACTCCGTTTTAATAAACTGTGCAATAAGATACGAAATAATAATAATTACAGTAACAAATAAATAATAAGTATAAATTCATTAAAAGCAATTAAAAATCTTCTATATTCTACAGAAGACATTACTATTTTTAAGCCTAATAACAATTTGAACAAAATATCGTACTTTGTAATTTAAAGATATTGTTATTTTTAATAAGTTCAGTTTTCATTCTCGATAATTCATTCTAAATGTACATCTCTATAATTCAAAGACAAAGTAGCG
The DNA here is from genome assembly GCA_905404265.1 of Fabriciana adippe. Classification (NCBI taxonomy): domain Eukaryota; kingdom Metazoa; phylum Arthropoda; class Insecta; order Lepidoptera; family Nymphalidae; genus Fabriciana; species Fabriciana adippe. The sequence continues at coordinate 13,923,559 of FR989989.1, forward strand.
TATCGAAACGTCAAAATGTTGTGTTCATATTTTTTCTGTGGAAGTTGGTTCTGTCAATATTTCAATTTTAGCAAAAATAATGTGTTTAAATCAATAATTAACAGCTTTTATTAGTGTAATTCGTAGCGTGTGTGTTTCTGAAATAGTTATAAACGATAAAACCAAATCTAAAATGTATGATTGTCCGAAAACAAGTGATTTTCGTTCATGGTAGTGTTTGTTTACCAATTAGGACACGTAAGAAAAAATGGACTATAGAGTTTTTTCATCTGATATAATAATGAGATGAAAAAAAATGCGCCATATAAATTATGATAATTAACTGTTTTTGAGAAATACCCTCCAAATGAGGTGCTCCTTTTTTTTAAAATCGGTTCAAAACACTGACTCTTGCAATATGCGCACAGCTTTATATATTTTCTTTTGTGTGACGTTACACAATGTTAACGTCAACAAAATGTAAAACAAATGGCAGCCAAATATTTCACTAGAATGATTTAATTACATTTGTATTATCTCATCAGTATACGAAATCACACGAATATATAACATTTTTGACATATATATTGGTACTTACCTTTAAATCCACGTTAGTTAGAGGAAAATAATTAGCGACAAAAATCACGCACCACAGTCGAAGTCTAAATGACACTAAAAATAATATGGCTGCATTGTCAGCTTCTTAGGTTGACAGTAGCATATTGTGTTGCCACTGCTAAATAAACAAGAAATGCGTTCAAAGTAAATCAAATATCTGTGATTTTGTCGTTACACAGAGGTGTTACACAAAGTACAAAAAAAGTGGACATGTACTTAAAATCAATTCTGATATGTTTTAATTTAACGTTTTATGAAAATTTCCTTTTGATTCGGTAGATCGGTATCTTCGGTAATATATCACGTTCTGAATTTAATAGTATTTCATCTAAATAAACATCTGTTAATGTTTTTGTTGTCGAGAACGTAAGTGAGACAAATAGATTTGTATAAGAAACGAAGAAACACTTCTTTTTTATTTCGCATTCTTTATAATTAAAATAATAATGTAAGAGGTTATAAGTGTTTAATTTGATAAGTTTAAATTATAAATAATGTTTAAAACATAACGCATTCATGAAATCGGCAATTAATTCATAGTATTACGCGATTTTACAGCGAGGACAAGGTGTTATAAGAGAAAGTACAATTATTTTGCAAATGACTCAAGTATGTTGCAAAAACTTAATTTTCTCAATTTTAGTATGCACCACATTAATGAAAAATAGTGCAAATTGATATTGATTAAACTTACTGACATTTTAAATTTAATTTATTTATAAACACTCAATACTTTTTGCCTTGTAAGCCTGTAAAATCAGGGCACATTTTTTATGAGTATAATGACAATTTGGCCATCAAGGGGTAATTTCGGACAATAATTTAAAACTACTTCTATTGCTAGGAGCACGAGTTGCAAAACAAGAATTTATCCTATCTTTTCTGTACTTTAACATGACATCAACAAAATCTATCTAATACTACAAACATAGATGTTCCAAATGATTCCTTTTTTTTTGTTTGGGCTGTCCGATGTTATCCCACGTGTCAAAGTTAGAAGATATTAAGATTCTCAAAGTTTGGTTTTATCCTTAGGATGAATAGTGGAAATATCATGAAACATTAAGTTGACTTTGTAAGTGTGTATTTATAGGTTTTTGTTACGAGTGAGTGACACACTTACTAGTACACGACATACATATTTCTAAAAATAAAACTACATATAAAAATCGGAATACTGTACCTACAGTTAGGAGAGATAAAGGGACGAGGACTGGAACAAAATTGTGTTTATTTAGAAAATTCAAATTCTAAATAATGAAACGAATGTGTAAGGCAGTAAAAAATATTATTTATTAATATAACTGTTGTAACAATCAACAGTTTTATCCTAATTAAACAGAAATATCTATGAAAATGGTCTAAAAAAAACGAAATATAACTATGAAAAAAAACATTATCACTTTTTAGGAAAATTTTACCATCTTAAAGTATAGAAATCACAAAAAAAAAACCAAAGTATAATTATCAAAAAGAAAATAAACATTATCACTTTATAGGAACATTTTACCATCTTAAAGTATAGAAATCACAAAAAAAAAAGCAAAATATAATTATCAAAAAGAAAATAAACATTATCACTTTTCAGGGACATTTTACCATCTTAAAGTATAGAAATCACAAAAAAAAGCAAAATATAATTATCAAAACGAAAATAAACATAATCACTTTTCAGGAACATTTTACCATCTTAAAGTATAGAAATCACAAAAAAAAAATATTATTATCAAAAAGAAAATAAACATTATCACTTTTCAGGAACATTTTACCATCTTAAAGTATAGAAATCACAAAAAAAAGTATTATTATCAAAAAGAAAATAAACATAATCACTTTTCAGGAACATTTTACCATCTTAAAGTATAGAAATCACAAAAAAAAAAAAAAATTATTATCAAAAAGAAAATAAACATTATCACTTTTTAGGTACATTTTACTATCTTAAAATATAGAAATCACAAACACGAAATAAAATAATTATATTAAATGAACATGAACAATATTAAATTTAAAAGAAATCCTCATCATCGTCATTCATAAGGGTATACTCCACAGGATCCTCATTTATCTTTAGTAGTTCTATCACCTTAACTATATTAGAATCAGGTACGTAGTCTTGGTCTTTACGCTTAGGAATAACAAATTTCAGGTCGTTTTTCTTGCCAATAGTTTTATAGAATGTTATGTTGTACATATTTGGGTTCGAATTGATATTACCACCTTCAATGATACCGACGTAAAAAGTCCAACTTCTTTTAAAATATCTAACAAGAACTGTATCCCCTATATTGTATTTGTTCGAGTCATCAATATCATTTTTGGTAGCAACGTCATCTTTATCAATGTTGATAATACAGTTTCCACTGAAATCCTTTTGATATTTTGTTGTTGTTTTTATAGGATAATTAACTTTTTTTGTTTTTTTCTTTGGTTTATTAGGTACGCTTGTATTTTGTGACAATTTTCGCTTTTGGTTTGTACACAAATCAAAATCTTTATCAATTGACTTTAGTTGTAAACTTCCAGGTAAAATTTTGTACAAAGCTTGGTTATCTGGTGTGATTTTTGCAGACGATAAAATACTCACTTTATTATGGTCATTTTTAGATTCAAGTACTGTTTTTTGTTTCCGTTTTATAGTCTTCTGTTTTTATTTTTCCTTTGTTAATTCTATCGTTTTCTGTTTTTCTAGAAAAGATTTTGTAATCACTTCTGCACCTTTCGCGATTCGTTTTAGCTTAACAGGTACATTATTCTTGGAGTTCTGAGAATGTTGCGAAAATTTTTCTAGAAGTAATTGTTCGAAAGTAGCGAGTGGTTGTAGTAATCTATCTCTATGTTCTAAAGTCGGTGAGTCCAAAGTTTCAGAGTAGGCAATGTTATTATTTGGGGTAGAAGTAGAGCCGTTAAGAGATATCATCTTATATATTTCATCTACACATATCTGTATTAGAGATTTCGGTTGTTTAAAATTCACTGGAGCTATGTGTTTTTGCCATCGCGCATACGCTGCTGGATCATATTTTTGCTTTGGTATAATCGCAGGATTAAAAGGGTAAATGCCACCTTTTTTAAAGCCATTTCGGATTACTTGTGGTTTGGTTTCTTGCCACGCTTCAGCAAACATTTTAGCGAAATTTTGTTTTCTTAATTTGGTTCCAACGTTTTGTCGTTGCCATTTTACGAGGCTTTTATCCCAAATCGCTTTAAAAGACTTGAATACAGCCAAGTCTAACGGTTGCAATAGATGTGATGTGTGTGCAGGAAGCTTTAATATGGTGATGTTGTTCTCTACTGCTAAAGCTACTTTGTACTTGTACTTGTACTACTACGTTTGTCATCGACATGACTAACATGTCCATCGTACAGCAATAATACGGGCCTGTCTTCACCCTTTGGTATAATTACTTTTAACATGTAATCATAAAAAAATATTAGTTTCCATCCAACCTCGTTTGCTGGCTGCATATGCAAGATTGAAATCGTATTTTTCAGGACTCTCTAACATCCACTGTTTGTACATGTGTCTGCCTTTAAATACGATCAGGGGGTCCAATTTTTGTCCGGCTGCATTTACAGTAGTCAATACTGTAATGTTCTCTTTAGCAGTTCCACACGTTGTTCGTGTACAAGGCTCCCCTCTGGCACCTACAACTTTAGTTTTTGTGGGATCAAGACAAACTGAAGTTTCATCGAGGTTCCAGATTCGCTTGGGATCCGAAAGCTCTAACTCGTGGAGCGTCTTTTCGAGAATAGTAAAATACTCATTAATAATAAACGGATCAGTCATTTTTTTCTGAGGTATTCTACGGGTTGCGGCTTTTTTATTGACAAATTGTGGCGTTGACGAAAAGAAAGAAACCAATCCGGTCCCGGTCTGTCATCATTGAAGGGGGTCTGTATTTTATTTCTTTTTATAAATTCCTGAGTTACATCAAGGACCTCTTCTCTCGATAAGCCCCACCCCCACTTTTCCAGTGTTCGTAGGCAGTTTGCCAGTTTTGCTTCTAATGCCACTGGGATAGATGTCGGCCTACCAAGGGTATCACTTACTATTCCTGTTTTCTTCAGGATTCTATCACTAAGTGTGGATGTGGGTATACCGTACAGTTTTGAAGCAGCTGCATAGGTGAGCTCCTTATTATTTATTCTCTGCATTGCTAATTGTAGCGATTCTTTTGTATAGGAAGTGGCCCTCGAAGAGATTCGCGAGTATTTACGTGGCATCTGCAAATAAATTATTGATGTAAGTAATATGGCCCCGATGAAAACAGATGTAAACCCTAACATCTCAATAAAAGAAGAGTAATACGAGTGATAATATTGGTAAAAGTATTGGCGAAACCCTCAAACGTAAATCTATGTAACTATAACCAATCTTTTAAAAATGTTGGAGAAACTGACAAACGTTTTTTTTTTATATTTTGACAAATTAAAATGATATCTCGTTAAACTGTATTTTTAGTTTTGCAACAAAAACAATTCAAAACCACAAGAATATTTTGTTTCTTTACATTAGACGACTAAACAGTGACGGCCAAAGATAACGACGCGGAAACGTAAAAGTGATCAGCGCACAAGTTGCGATAGAACAATCGGAATTAAGTTTTATAATTATTAAACCGATTCAAAATTTGACGGTTTGCAATGGATAGATTATTTATAAACGATCGATCGGAAAATAAAACTTTATATTGTAAACGGTTTTTTCTTTTTCACAATTCTTCGACAGTTTTTAATCTCGCGAGTTAGATTATATAATAATGATGTTTACAATAATACAGTCATATAGGTACATTTATATAATAATGTTAATATATATATATATATATATATATATATATATATATATAAATTACTAAATATAATTATACTAGGTATCTAAAAAAATTATGTATAATAAAACTTTGACAATCACTGCCAATTTCGAAACGGTTTAAAACCGGATATTTTATATATCCAGTAGATATTCCTGGATTAGTTCTATCGGGTTATCGCTGCTTAAAACTTAGTATTTAGGCAAAACTATAAAAAAATGATGTATATTTTTGCTAAAATATGCAAATAAGAGTGAAGGTGAAAGACCGGATATACAAATATTTTGTAAAACTTACCTTATTTTCTCTAAAGGCGCACAGTGCACGTCAGACTTGTCGGAGCGATTGGCGGCCACTGCGGGGCGGGGCGGAACATAATAACGTAGCGCGCAATGTGGCTAGCATTAAAAATTATAGCCGAATAAATTGGAAATTTTATTTCTACGTTCTTACCCCAGCGCCGATCTTACCCCAACATACCTTACATTTTTTAACTGAGCATATTATTCGGAATTTTAATAATAGAAAATATTTAGTAATAGAGTGTTGCCTACGCTAAATTTATATAATCTTGATAACATTTTAACTAAAGGCGTTTTTAATGATCAAAATATATCTTACAAATAACAATGTTTTATGTATTTCACCATTTACAGGCAAATGTAACGAAACTAATTCTTCATAAACACATGTAAACATTACACTATCAAATTCCTACTAGTGCTAGATATGACACATTCATTATGATATTCTATTAAATAAACTCCTTGTAAGCAGTGTGCTCAATGGGAATATGTCTCTATTATGGACATAGTTTAAGAAGTAGACAAAAAAGTATAACAATGGGAACTTACTAAAAAGCATATTTATCCAAATAATTTTGATAAGATGAAGGTAATTTTATTGTTCTATTTATTAAATTAGACCATGTATAGCTGTTGATTTTATAAGAATAATATTAATAGAGATTCGGTATTAATAATTATGTTGCAAAAATAAACTCAAAATTAGAAACATTATATACATATCTCACTCTTAATGAAGTAAGGGCCTATTTCAAAAGTGATGATTGTTGGGAAAACACGATTAAAGATTCAACAAACCTGATGGCTAATTCTCTTACATAATTATTCATAACATTATCATATTCAGTCCTCTATTTATAAAAGTATTTATGTGTAATCTCGGGTAATTCAATTACATTATATCAATTTTATACACTTCAAGAAGTTTAAATTTATGTAGAAAAAAATTAAATCAAAAATCACTTTGAAGTTTCACACAAATTGTATATTTAATTTTGAGGTCAATATTTGTTATATCATTGCTTAGCTAACAATACCACATATGTAAGTAAAATTTGACAAGTTTTCAGGAGAGAGGAAAAACAGATTTTTTTTAATGTGCTATGGGCCAAACATGTGTAATGTATTGATAAATATTAAAATATAGGTTTAAATTATGCCGGTATAACTTTAATCAACAGTATTAATTGTTGCTGTAGTAGTAAATAAACAACTTATGTGGTATTAGTATAACAAAATAAAGACTTATGCGTTGTTTTGATATTTATTAAAGTATTATAAAAAAACAAATGAAAGTATTTTCCCAAGCTTATCATAACTATAAGTGCCACGATATAACATGAGAATTTTTGGAAATACTTTCAGCCTATCTATTAATCATTTCAACTAAATTGTCCTTACTACAACAAACTTTTATAAAAAAATCAAGTACTTTCATAAGAACTAATAATTATAGAATTTATCACATACTTGCGTCATTTGTTTCATTTATAACCTAGCTAATTAGTCTTAGGCATTCTAACAAACTGGTTATATTACCTATTATAATTAGATATTAAACTATTTAATCAACAAAAACAGTATTAAAACTTTCAAGAGAAATAACATAAAAATATAGTTTCTATCAAAACTAGGAGTCACAAAAACATTTTAAAATAAAAATTTAAAAAATATTGTGATCTGAATTATTATCATTTAGCCTTAACTCTTTACGGTACAGATTTTTATATTCAGAGTAAAACTAATATTTTTGTGTATTCTTTATTACTTAGGCTTACTTTGAAGTACATTTTGCGGTTTTTCATATGTAGGTTGATGGGGGGGTCAGATATGGGGTGGTTACTATGGGTGACCACTGTGAAGAAAATAGCTAAATATAGTAAGATTTTTTTATTATTATAAAGTACAAATCTAGTAATAAAAATGTGTACATACTAAAAAATGAGTATTACTAAGTATTCTAAGCAAAAAATATTGTTTGTGGTGGTCCTCAAAACAAGATTTGCCCTCTCGGTAGCATAAGGGAACATTGCATATTTTGCAGCTCCAAATTGTTCGCACGGGCTCTTTTTTCGTGCTGCATCTACTGCAACGCCTGGAAGTTCCTCGAACTGGCTGATGATTTGCGACAGCTAGGCGAACAAATCTAGGAACTTCAGGTTTGTGTTTTTTTATGGAGACTAAACTTGGTGAGGGTGGATTGCCTCTTGAGCTGTTTTTCATAAGCGTTTTATTTCTTACATAAGCAGGCGCCAACAAATCTTGATACACGCTACGTCTAAAATCTTTTAGACGAGTTTGTCGAGACATGTGTTAGGATCTTTTTGAATGTCCTTGTACAAAAGAAATGCATTGACTACTGAACAGTCTAAGAAATGAAAGAATATGCGGTGCCACCATTTTTTAGATTTTCTATTAATTGCGTAACTCCCCTTCAGTTGGTCAAACTTATCAACAAAGTTCATATTATCATTGTAATCTTTGATAGCTTCCGGACAGTTAATTTCAACAGCTTCGCAATTTCTTTCGCGTCTGGTAATTTAAACGTTAATCTTAGGGTCATGAAAGTTCGTCAACAAATAAACACACCGCTTATCCTTCCACTTCATATACGACACCATTTCATTATCACTGATACGGTAATCAGATTCACCACGTTGCAGTTTATTGTCTGCTTTTAATTCCGGCAGGTGTTTACGAGAAGCATTGACAGTTCCACAAGCATAAACTTGTTTCTCTCGTAAATCTACTTGTAAAGCATAACTATTGAAATAGTTATCAAAATACATGCGGTGTTGTTTTCCTTCCAGGTCATCACAAAACTTCCTTACCACTTTACCTCCTAAATCAGTTTCCACTCTATCTTCAACTTTTCCAGTATACATCTCAAAGTCAAGACAATATCCAGAGGATGCACACTTAGTCCAAATCTTGGGCATGTACTGCTTGAGAGAACTTCTTCCTTTGAATTTTATCATAGATTCATCTATAGCTATATTCTTTGTAGGGTAGTAGTTTTTTATAAATGAGTTTCTAATTTTATTAATAAATGACCGGATTTTGTACAGCTTATCATAGTTAGGATCTGTTCTACTTGTATTTACAGGTAGTATGTATAAATGCATAAAAAAAGGATTTTTGCGTCACTAAGCAAAGTACGTCTGATTATGCACTAATTACTCGTCCTATACCCAGGCTTGCCAGAAAGTTTTAATTCAAGTCGCCCCATCAAAATATTTTCAACAGTCGCCCAATGAAAGTTTGAAAATACACTAGCAGTACATAACAGACTCGAAATTACCGCGTAATTCGAAATTGATGTTTTTAAATAAAAATGCTGAGGAGCTAAAACAAATTTTTGTATACTCTTTTATAATATTATAGTCAATGCGAAAATCAAGAATATAATAGAATATCAAGAATATATTTAATGTCTTCCTATAAATAATTTTAATTTATTACTTAAAAAGTACAAGGTACCATACAGAATTTTTATGTATTAAATACATTTTTTCATGTTTATCCTTATAATAATTTATATCAATAAGTTTTTATGATAATTAAGTATTTAGTAATAAAAATATAACTTCTAATGACTAGTTATATCGACATACTGGACGAATTAAATTAGAAATATTCCAATAATACTTGTCATACAAATATTCAGTCTCAAGTCAAATTTTCTAAACAAATTACTTATAATTTACTAAACGAATTATACTTGATAATACTAATTCACAGCGTCTAACAAACATAAAGAAACTTTTACGAGTATTAAATAAGATATAGTATTTAATTTCTATATAATATTTAAATATTACTGGAGAGTACTTCTTCTTCTTCACTTGAAGTTTTATATTTATTGTATATGCTCGAATTATATTGAAGCATGTCAGAATTTGGCTCAAATTGTAAACAACATTTACCATCCTCTTCCAAGAGCATTTTTATTCGTATGATAGATGATAATAACTCTAATCCCATTCGGCTTCTAGCTTTAGACTTTGTTGATGTGACTCGTGAGAATACTCGTTCTACTGTCGCATTGCTGATGGGCAAACTATAAACAGTTAATGCAAATCTAGAAAATTCCTCGAATGCAAGTTCACCAGAAGAATTCTTAACAGTTATTAATTTTGCCCAGAATAAATCCCCTCGTTTAGGAATTTCACCAGAAAATACATTAGTAAAGCCTACAGTAAGTAGTTTTCGCCACTGAAACTCAATTTTAGGAATGTCATCTGGAATTAGCTAAATTCCAAAGGCAAATCTTTGAATAGTGGACGGTTTGAAGTCGTGCAGACAAGAGGTGATAAATTTTTAACTTTGCGAAGGATTTCTGTGTTACTGGAAATATGTTTAGATACTTCGACGCATGCAGTAACTAAAAATTCATGACATCTTAACTTTACATTGTGTAAACTGCTTGGAGTGATAATATTGTTCTTCTTGTATTCCTCAGCAACACTTGTAAATTTAAAACCAAAGTCAACTTTATCAAGTGGAAGATAAATAGATTTAAAAGAAAAGTCTACTCCAAGCCTGACATGAGATGGATAAAGTACTCTGCCATACAAACTCAGAGCAAATTCCTCTAACTCCTTTAACAAATAAGCATGGTCAGAATGGTCTTGTTGAAATTTGATGTTCAGTTCTTCGAAATCCACCAAGATTGGATTTATAAAAATAAAATACAAATAATTAGCTGAGTCCTTAAACATTCTCCCTAATTCACGAACAACGTAACGATCTTGATCATCTTTCATTTCTTCAGAATTAATAGGAGCGTCAGAATTAGGATCCTCATCAATTTCATTGATTCTAGAACCACTAACAACATTAGGATAATCAATTACATTATAAGTAGCTGTGGATTGTTGAGTAGTGTCATCATTGAGCAATTGAAACTGTAATTTAATGGCATCCCATTGATCCAGAAGTCTCTTAACGGCACTACTTCTAGCTAACCATCTTGTTGCTGACAATTGTATTAATCTTAAAGGTTCCTTGTCATAATTCATAGTTTTAAAATTTTTTAAATAATTATTCCTCTTAATAGCTGATCTTTTGAACCAATTGTAACATTCTTGGAGCATGTAATCTATATGAGATGGTAATTTAGCAGAAGCATATGAACATGCTAAGTGTAATGAATGGCACAAACACTTAACTAAAATTAAGTTTTCATTTTTTTCTTTCATCAATGTGTATACAGAATGCTTAGATCCACATAAATTTGACCCTCCATCAGTAGCTATTGCAAAACAATTTTTTAAGTCAAGTCCAATATTCTCAAAAAACTTTTTAATATGTTCATATAACGCAACAGCAGTAGTTTCAATCACAAAAACAAGCCCTAAAAATTGTGATATTATTTTATTTTTTCTGCTATTATAGTATCGTATACAAATACACAAATGTTTATCACAACTTACATCAGTCGATTAATCAAGAATTAATAAAAACTTAACATTTTTAATGTCATTGATTTGCTCTTTCAACAAGGATGGTGATATTACGTTCTTTATTAGTGCAGTACATTTAGTTCGATGTAACTTTAATTCATCAAAAGCTTGGTTATTGTGGTTGTTATGATAATAGTTATCGTAGTCATAAACGGCTTTTACTTCTTTTTTTAATAAATCTGTCAAATGATCAATAGTACTAATTGCCGAATGACATGATACGTAAACAGCTAAACGTAATTCAAATTTAGTAATCGTGTGCTTGTCGATCGGTTGAAATTTCTTCGTAATGTTTAGTTGAAGATTGATAGAATTGGCGTTCTTGACATGTTTGTCCCTTTTTTGATGTTTTAACAAATCAGTTTTATGAGCTCTTAAATCAATATTTACATACTTTACACCAAGCTTTTGTCCCGTCACCAGGCTTTTCTGCCAACCAGTTACCAAAAAGTGGATCACTTAACCAACTTTTTTGAAAGGATTTATCGTATTTATTCCGTTTGCTCATACTGCTTCAGAAGAACTCCAACTGGCTCACCAACATATAACCTTTTACAATTCGAAAAGAATATTCAATTTTCCTTGTTTATTTTTTTAATCATAGAACTTAAAACCTGTCATAAGAAAATAATAATTTTATCGTTATTATTTGTAGTGCAAAAAATTATTTTTAAATAAGTAGAAAAAAAATATTATTAACTTAAATGATGTCCCAAGATACAAAAGATAAAATAAAAGATACAGATAAAATATATTGACAAAGGGAAATAAATTAATAATGACTTGGTTTTTACTCAATTTCAAAATTAAAGCAAGATTGTGACATTAAAAAAAAAACAATATTTTTTGTAACGGTTTTTGTACTTTTATCTTGTTGCCAACGTTGAGGATTAAAAAGAGCCTAATTTGGACTTGTCGCCCAAACTTAAAAAAAGGAGCGTATCCATGAAAAAAATCGCCCAATTCGCGACAAATCGCCCCATCTGGCAAGCCTGCCTATACCTATCCCTGACATCTATAGGCAACTAACCCACATGTCTGGGTGAGATACCTATTTTCGATTATTTTTAAGAAATATTTTTTAATCTAGAATATATTACACAATAGTTCCAAATTTAATCTGAATGGCATAAGTAAATATTGAATTAAAATAAACTATGTTTATTTTACGTAGTATCTTACACATATAATTAATATTCATCGTTTTTTAAAACTATAGGCAAGTCTCCCGGACTTACCATATAAATATAGTAATTCTATAGCATACTTGGCTTCATTGCGATTTTAAGAAAGGGCAAATTGTGTATTTCTGTTTCTGTTCCTCTCGTAAAGAAGTGTATAAGAAGGACCCGATCAGATATATTGTAAATGTTCAATTAAATATAGTTCCTCCATGCTTGTTATTGCTCTAAGGGCAGCTGGCTTAAAGGTGTCACTAAGCTTAATTTTTGTGGACGTTGAGGCAAGGGTTGCAGAGGATCATCGAAGTTTAATTTGTACCAAATAGTACCATCTGGTTTATATACTAAAACCTTTAAATCAGTCACAGTAAGGTCATTAGTCTTCTTTCCTGGTTGAATGCTTTTATAAATTAAATCTTTACTAAAATCAGTAAAAAATATATAATCTAGAGTACGACATTCATATGGCATTGGTTTAGATCTAGCTGTCTTTGCTATATTTGCATACTGAGATGGTAAGTAGATTTCTCTCCCTTATAATTTACATTCGATGGCACTGTGCACCGAGTCACATTCCATTTGAGTATGCCCTTTTTCAAGATACTTTTGAGTGATCATAACTTACCTTTCAATTGACAAACGTAAAAGAGCGTTACTCAAGATAGAATTTCGATTCTGGGCACAGCAACCATCGGAAAATAGTATTACGGGGAACAATTTCCTATTGAATATACATTGCAACTGATCTATTGGCAATGCAAAGATTATCCGCGCGCCTCTAGCGGCAAAATTGAGAGGTTATCTAAGAACGACACTTTGCTTTAAAAGTTGAGATTAAGTTTGACATAATCAAATGGATCACGATTATATACAGAAACCTGTTGCTAATAAAAGCAGAAATACGAAATATTGTTGCGTTCCTCAATGTAGTACTTACGGAGATTCGGGAATTAGTTTTCATTTGTTTCCAAAAGACAAAATTATGAAGAAAAAATGGGAGACTGCTTTAAGAATAGGCAAGCCGATTTCACCAGCAATGAGAGTTTGTTCTCATCATTTCCAAGCTTCAAACTATTTTCCAAACAGTAAGTATGATTATGTTTTAATTATTTTATTCTACTTATATTATATTGACACGTATTTTAAAAGTTATTTATTTGGTTTAGGCTAAGATGAGTTTCTCGTCAGATAACGAGATTATGTTTATTGTTCCAGATTCTAAAAGACAGAAGTTGTTTCCTAATATCGTACCGTCTGTATTTATTTTTATTCAAATTTCAGTCATAATTAGATCCATACTCATTAACTATTCTAGGAAGAAATTTTTCAAAATATACATTAACAAGACATAAACAAATTTCCAAAATATGATTTTCATCAAATGGAACTCTTCTTACTGCTAAATCTTTTCCTATTTCTGAATAAACTAAACAATCACATTCTGCAATACCTGACAATAACATACCTAATTGCATTTGAGTATAATGCTGAGTATTTTTTTTATATTTTTATTTTTATCTAAAATAGGAATTACATTTATTTCTATAAGTTCATCTGCAGTTAAACGAGTTCCTTCCTTTAATGTCTTAATCTCAATATTTCTAAGAAAATTTCCTTCTACATCCATAGCAGTACCATCTAGACTTGCAGAAAGCCATGGTAATTCTGGTCGAACTAGCAATCCGGACTCCAAAATCATGCAGCTATAAAGCTCTGCACATAAATCTCTTGCGACTGCCTCACAGCGTAGGCCTCTGATAGTATCTTCATTCCCAAGGAATCTACTGTGAAAAACCTCTTGATATCGTTTATCCCAATCAGCATTTTTATTAGAATAGTAAGTAAACTGGGCTCTCGCTTTGGAGGCTGTTTGTCCAACTTTTCTAGCCTTATGCCTATAAGGAGTACCCTACTCAGCATTGATTATTTCGGTACTTTGGTCTAATGATACAGCTACATGTCTTTTGTAAAATTCAACTTCATTTACTTCACATGTCTTCAACTTTTCTTCAGTCAGTTTTCTTAATACATTCATTACCCGCCACGTATTAAAAGTCAATAGTTTTTCAGGAAATTTTGTCTTGTCTAGACTTCTACAAATTACCCTTTCATCATGATCAACAGGTCCATCACCTCTTTGCAAAAAACTTGTAAAAATAGAATATTCACTATTTGGTGTACCTGAAATAAACAATAATCATTTTTTTAAACTTCATTCTAGTTTATAACTGTACTTTGAATATGCCACTATAAAATGTTTTATCAAATTGATGTTTTCCAGATAGGTGTCGTATACTCTGATGCTTTACAAGTATTTACATTCCATTAATTTCATTCTCCAACGATCTTCCATCTCTTTAGTGACTTCTGGCATTGTTTTGACATAGATGTCCCTTTGTTCTTTCACATGACACATTTCTGACAATGATTTTGCCTCATATTCCTTCAATGCTGTAGTTTTAAGTGTACCCCATTGTTTCTCAATATCTGTACAACTCAAATCCTCCAGATCTGCCTCCTCGATTCTGAAAAAGAGAAAAAATTGCTGATCATTTACAATATCATGGTCAAAAATTTTAGTACTTATATAAGTACTTTACATTATCTATTACCTAGCTGTATAAGTGTTACAGACAGCCAAGGTTAAATACTTTAACATTTATAGTATTCATAGTATGGATTAGGAAAGATACAAATGAATATGAAAGTAACTGATCAATTTACAAACCTGGAGAGATAAAGCATGACAGCTAACATGTGTTTACATTTCTCTGAAGCTCCAGCAGGGCAATCGGAGACTTTTGTGACTTCTTGTTCATTATCACCAACTAATCTATTTCCATATTCTTGAGATACATTTATCCACAGTTTTATAATGGTTGGATGTTTGGAATTTAATCCCGACGTTCGCAGTACCAGTGCTTGAAAATGAATTATGTTATTATTTTTTTCTTTTTTTCCTACAGAAATCACCATTCCACTCCGTAATAATTCTTCTCCAGAACGCATCGGTTTTGTGTGTCCTGCAGACGCTTTAATTGCATCGACTATTGACAACATAATTATTGTCTCGTCCAGCAAGAAACCACATAAATCTGATTTATTTTTAATAAATTAATTTTTCTGTGACTTAAATTGTATTGATAACTGTCAAAGTGACGTTCTTAGACAGCTTCACAATTTTGACACTTGAGGCGCTAGTTAGAATATATATGCAATAATGCAAGATGCAAACACGAAAGCCACAAGTGTACCGTTTGATTCATCAAACCAATAACAAACAGCTTAAGGATTGGACAAATTATACATCGTTAAGTTATGCACACACAGTTTAGTCTTATAATATATAGCGCCAGCCTGAAGATTCGAAGCTAGTTTAATAGCTTGAACATCTTGCGTATATACGTGGCATTCTCCTTTTTTAGCTAAATCTTTATCTCTATTTTTTTCTCTTCTGGCTTTTTCCTTTCTTTCCCTGTGTAGTGCTATTTCCACGTCCGTAACATAGCCTGCTTCATGACCACAACATACATTGCACCGCTCTTTTTTCGACGGTATCCTTGCATAATTAAAAACAACCAGAGTCGGTGCGAGCTCTTCTGCTGCATTTCCAGTAACCAGAACTAAATTAAATTTTCTTTATTATCGCCTGAAGAAGCATATACATTTTTATCGTCCTTTTTTAGCAAGGACACGTCCTAATTTTGGATTTAAAAAATAAACGCGCCCTCGTTGGTATTGAAAATCCTTTGAGGATTTTTCAGTATTCCAATTAGTCCTCTTTCTTTCAAATCAGTTTCAACTTCTGAAAACCATTTTTCAATGTCATCTTGAATAAGATTATCCCTTGCCGTGCATAAATTTTGAGCAGTACGTTCAGCAATCGTAGGGTGTCGTTTCATGAAAGAGGAATACCATTTTTTGCCTGGTCTCTTATTAGTGAAAGGAGTCTCCTGCTTTTTGTCGACTATTATACGTTGAACACTATCTAATAATTACTCTTTGGTTATTGGAATATGTTTATTTGACATATCTATTATCCAATCTTCTAGAATGTTTTCTTCTTCCTTCGACAAAATGGTACTGGGTCCCATTGAACACTACGGGACTATTTCCTGTGATTTTATTATGCTATGTTATTCTAGGCACGTTAATTTTTTTGGCTGCGTCCGATATTTTTGCGCCTTTTCTAACAGCTTCGATAGCCCAGCCCATTTGTTGAGGCGTATATTTTTTTTCAGGCGCCATTTCAAAAATAAAAGGAGAATTTTTGTATCACTTATTTTACTTCAAAGTCCATGACTGGATTTCTATGCAATACCCAATAATGGACACAGGCGTCCATTCCTGGTAGGCATCAGTATTTTTATAACTCTCTACTAGCTTTTAATAAAGAATTTAAAAAGGAGTGAAATTAATTCAAAATCTTAATAAACAATAAAAAAAAAACAAGTTTGGTCATTTGTCCATTATTGCAACTATTCTACTTCAGCGCACCAGTAATAAACATTGACAAAATAACTTCAAACATAACCTCTATAGAGCAAAAGCATAGTACGGCTTTATCTTGATTTCATAGTCGATCCAACCAACAAAATAGATTTTGTTCAAATAAAGCAATAATAAATTAACAGGTAAACTTTCTAGCTACCTCATTATACATTTCCGTAAAAAAAAGCCACTAATATATATTTTTAATAACACGAGCACCAATTTACCTCACGCCATTTTGTGTTATAAAACGGAAGTGAATGAAACGTCAAAATTTGGCAGTTCGACGACTTTTGTCTATGGTACAGTGTTGCCAGTATAATAAAATTAATTCCCGCCCTTTTTCTAGCAGATTTGTTTTTTTTTCGTCCATTTTTGGTTCCTTGTCCGTCATCGGTGCGTTTACCTTAATATCTCTGATTTCTGTGTGTCTCTTGGCAAAGGCCTCCTCCAACTATCTCCATTGTATTCTATCTAGTGCCACTCGTGTCCACAGTGGCCCTAAAGTTAGGCGGATCTCATCCTCTCATCTCCTTATCTGACGTCCTCTTTTACGTTTACCATCTCTGGGGTAACATACCGTCACACGTTTGCTCCACTTCTCCAGGGTACTTAGTAGGTGCCCAGTCCACCTCCATTTTAATTGGTCAACTCGCGCGAGTATGTTGGTAACTTTTGTTTTGGACCTGACGTCTCTCCTCAAAGTTAACTCTTATTAATTCTGGTTGGGTATTCAATGTCGTAATAGTTTCATCATCAACTCTATTAGATTTATTGTTCATTTTAGCAATATTTATGGTGGGTACATCTTTTTGAGCACGATCTGTAACTGGCAATTCTAAGTCGGTAAAAAGTGTTAGTTTGTAATAACTTCTAGAGAATCTTCTGCGAAATGGAAATCTGCTTCTTGTGAAAGGGTTTAGCCGTCCTTCCATAGGCAAACTGCCCCCGATAGGAACCTATATCGTAACCTATGTTATATTGTAGAGGGTACTTACAGTAGCTCATCGAGTAGATATTAGCTCTATATCTTAGTTAATTGAGGAGCTATTTGAAAACAAGTGTCCGGGGACGACTTTTTTTCAAAGTGATATATCTCTGTCGATTTTAAAGCTAGAAAAAAAAACAAAATCCAGTGTTTATGGTACACTTTACAGTTTATTTAATATAAATTTCCATGAGCCAAGCCTAAATAAAAATATTAAAAAAATGCAACTAAATTTTTTTTTTATTTATTTCTATGAGATCGAATTAAATTACCACTTTGAAAAAAATATATAATAATTGTCTATACCTTGCCTAACAGCATGCAAAGTTTCATTAAAATCCATAAGGTGCAACATGTTGAAAAAAAATAATGAAAGTAAGTGGACCACCTGATGACCACCATGTTGATACTGTAAATTCAAGTAATTAATAACGAAATGCTAAAAACGCTTAATAATAAAGCGCTTTAGTGTTTGCAATGTTAAACGCCATAAGCAAACTATAGCATTTTTGATAGTTCTATAGTTTGCTTATGAAGTTTAACATTGAAACGCTTAAACGCTTTAATCACAAAAACACTTTGATTTACAGTGGGCGCTTTCAAATTGTATTAGATTTTAATAATCTTTAACAAAGTATGTAAGTAAGTAAGTAAACAAACAAAGTATATTAACGGTTGGTAGTGTCACTAGCCTATTAAAATATTTTGTCGATCTACTTTTATAGTGACTAGATTATCAAAGTACCCGCGCGTACCTACATGTTCCTACATGATCACAGTGCATAGTCGTGGTACGCTTTCGCTGTTATTATTTGCGCAGTTTTACAAATTCCTAATTCAGGAACGATAGAGGCAGTGGTAGCCCATTGGTAACGCGCTCGCTTGGGAAACCGAGTGAAGCGGGTTCAAATCCCGGGTCTCGCACCTCTGATATTTTCATGTGCGAATCATTTCTAACATGATTACCACTTGCCTTACGGTGAAGGAAAACATCGTGAGGAAACCTGCATGTCTGAGAAAACCTAACAAGTTTTCGAAAGACACGTGAAGTCCGCCAACCCGTACTTGGCCAGCGTGGTGGACTATGGCCTGATTCCCCTCGTATTGAAGGGAGGCCCGGGCCCAGCAGTGGAACGTTAAAAAGGGCTGAATACATACATACATAATTCAGGAACGTATTGTTAGTTCATGTTTAAAAATATATATATAATAAACAGTGAATAAAGCAGTGACCTAAAAATATATCGACTATGTCTGGGAAATGTAATAATTGTGGCTTTATATTGCGGAAGACTGGAAAACGAAAGAAAACATTGCAAACCGAAGATGAAGTGCGTAAATACAATGTTCCTCAAATGAAGCTACTTAAAGTTGGAGATGTTCTGTGTCATAAATGTCGATTAATTCCGTATGCTAAATCACCGGCTACTGACGACACACGCCCAGGACCTTCCCATATTGATATAGAAACAGAACGACCTGATATTTTACAATTTGAATCAGCGGACGAAGAAGAGGATTATTATTATGATGATAATGATGAAGATGATGACTTTTGTACACGTCACAGTTTTGATGAAGACACCATGATACTGCCGTTAAAAAGAGTAATTTCAACTCATAAGTATTGTATTTTGTGTAGCTCAAAATCTAATATTAAAACGATACCAATAGAAGCTCGATATCAAGCTTTTGTTAAACAAAGAATTTTCATTCCGAATGGAGATCGTTGTTGCTCACAATATTTAATAAAAAACAAGTTTTTTGAAGATGAACTGTCACGCTTGCGCGTTCACTCCAATTACAGTGTTTTATCTGCAAAAGAAGTCTCAATATTTTTAGATTTACTTTCAGAAAAAGTTGAAGCTACTCTGTTTAAACAAATAGGTGATTCTACCATGCCTGAAGAAAAACTAAAAGTATATACTGGACTAAGTTGGGAAAACATCATGGAACTGTCGAATCTTTTAACATCATTTAAGTCTTCTTCGCGCAATGTTATTCAAGCATTAGTGATTTTTTTAATGAAATTACGATTAGGTATTTCAAATAAAATGATATCTTCAATATTACAATTGGAAAGAGAGCAACAAGTTTCAGATTATTGCAAGCAAATAATACGCAGTTTCGAAGTAGATATTTTACCACTCCATTTTGGTATCAATTCAGTCTCAAGACAACAGCTAATTCAAAATCATACGACCAATATTTCGAAGGCTTTATTTAACACCACTGATGATCAATTGATAATTATTTGCGATGGCACATATATTTTTCATGAAAAAAGCACTAACAAGGAATACCAACGCAAATCTTACTCTGGACAAAAGAAATCGCATTTATGTAAGCCATTTACTATTTGCGCTACTGATGGATACATAATAGATTTCGCAGGTCCCTATTATGGAACACAAAACGATGCTACAATTATGAAAATCGTATTAGACGATTCTCTTGGTTTGCAAACTCTTTTGCATCAAAACGATCTTATAATTGCAGACCGTGGATTTAGAGACGTTGAGTCATACATAACCAAGAAAGGCTACAAACTGCTAATGCCAGCACTAAAAGGAAAACGAGATCAACTTACAACTTCTGAAGCTAATGAATCTAGGAAAGTGACAAAAGTAAGATGGGTTGTCGAAGCGGTCCACGGCGCAATTTCGCAAAAGTTCCGGCTCTTAGATAATGTTTTAGACAGCAAAATATTACCGAACATAAGGTCTTTTTGTCGCATTGCTGCGTTCCTACAAAATAAATATGGTAAGAGACATATTTCTGACATAGATTTACAAGATAAAATAATTAAAAATATGAAAGACAGACAAACTATGAAAAACACACTTGTCAACGAGGTGCTACTTCACAACTGGGATCGGCGAAAACAACCCTTTCAGCGACTTCTAGCTTTAGAAGTTCAGGACTTCCCTGAGCTTTCTGAAGAGGAATTAAAAATACTTTTTACTGGCACCTACCAGCTTTCACAAGCCATTTCTTATTTAGCTGAACTCATGGGGAAAGATAATAATTTTCATGTACTGTACGTCAAAAATGAACCTAACATTTTAAAAGTGCAAGTACAATCGCGACACATTAATAGCAAAACCTACAGATGTTACATTGACTACAATCCCAATGGAAAAAGCCACGAAGATATTCGGCGTTATTGCTGTAACTGTGCAAATGGAAATCGAACAGTTGGGTGTTGCTCCCACGTAGCGGCAATTATATATTATTTATCAAATGCAAGATATAAATCGCATATAGTTCGCCCAGCAGAAATATTATCCAGTGTTTTTTCTATAAATAACGATCACGTTGTAATCAATGAAAATAGTGACGATGACTAATAAAAGATATTTTTTATTAATATGGATTTAACTATTACTGAGAAAAGATCATTCCATTTTCTTTTGAACATTTCATGCCCAATATTGAAGAATCAAATATGTAATACAATTTAATTAAGTACTATATTATTACTTTCTTAGATTTACGCGAATATTTGACATTTTAAATAAAACTATCTTTTCGGATTATTTCGCGGATTTATTTTGATTTTTGGTTCCCGACGTTTTGAATGCTTTACAGCAATCATGGTCACGGGAGAGACTAAGGTATTAGACATCTCAAAGCGTTATATACTTGTTACAGACAGTGCCTACCCACAAATTTACAAAAATGATTTTGAAAATTCAAAAATGGCACCAGAGTACCTTACAATATTTGTTGATTTAAATTCTAAACATATTAAAAATATTAAAAAGTTTAATAAGTATTATAATTAAATATTATTTGTTTAATTTTAGCTGTTATTATTATAAATATTACAATATTTTAAAAACTTTAAGAATAAATAATGTAATATTATTTAGTGTTGCTATTACTATAATATGTCTAACCACAAAGAAAATCAAAATATTAATTATTTATTAAATACTAATTATTTATTAAATACTAATTATTTATTAAAGTATTATTATTGTTTTATATGTAATTTAGAAATTAACTTTTTTAATTTAGATTTCTAATGTAATTTTAAGATAGAATATTAAGCAACACTATCTTCACAGATAAAATATATATTAATCTGAATCATTGTTATAGCGATCCACACAGTATGAACTAACTACATCTACAGGTCTGTTTTCTTTGTTTTTGCCGTTAGATTTTATTATGTTTATTACAGGATCCCACGATGATGGTAGTACCCAGCCATCTTCCCTATTGAAGTTTGGATGTTTTTTAATTTCAATAGCTTCGCGAATCATCCTGGGGCGATAACGGCTTTCTTTCGCAAGTATTTGTGGATTATCAAAGCGAATGTAGTGGCTTGGGCGATCCTGGCTATGTTTACAGACTGCAGATGTTGTATTGCGACGGTGCTTCACATCAGCTATGTGTTCTTTGACCCGAGTTCTAATGGATCTCTTTGTTTGTCCGATGTAGGAGAGCCCACAATCACAATCAAGTTTGTATACCCCTGCATCTTGGAGAGGGATGTGGCACTTGACTGGTGGTAAAAACTGACTAATTTTCTTTGGCGGCTTGAAGTAAGTTTTGATTGAAGCACGCTTTAAGATGTAGCCAATCTTGTCAGTGACTCCTCTCATGTATGGCAGGACTGCAGGGACTCGCTCGACTGTGGCTGGTTTCACTCGGTCACTGTGACGCAGGCGCGGCACTTGCAGCTTGTTGTCTCGCAGAACTTGCTTGACATGTTGCAGTTCTCCGGCCAGGTGTTGCTCGTCACAGATCCCTTGTGCTCTCTGAAACAAAGATTTTCCCACGGTAGCTAACTGTGAAGGATGGTGGTGAGATTCACCGTTCAGGTACCTATCAGTATGGGTCTTCTTTCTATACACAGTGTGACTCAAGGTGTTATCTGGGTTGCGTTTAACTAAGACATCTAAGAAAGCTAAGGTATTGTCAGATTCTAATTCCATAGTAAATTGTATTTTAGGATTTATAGAATTAAGATGTTCTAAGAATACAGTTATTTTATCAGATGGTAATATTGTGAAAGTGTCATCTACGTACCGCTTGTAGAAACGAGGGGTCACGGGTGATGTGTTCAGAGCAGTCTCCTCGAAGTCCTCCATGAAGATGTCGGCTACAACGGGAGAGACTGGCGAACCCATGGCCACTCCATCCACTTGCCTATAGAATTCATCATTCCACAGTAGATAGCCGGATGTTAGGCAGTGTTTTAAAAGTTCAGTGTATTCTATTGACATATTGTGATCCTGTAGCTTCCTAGATATTATTTTAATACAGTCTTCCACTGGTAGGCTGGTAAATAAAGACTGTACATCAAAGCTAACCATTGTTTCATTGTCCATGAGTTTTAGGTGTTTAACTTCATTGACAAAATGGTAAGAGTCCCTTGTGAACGCTCTTGTTAATCCTCTGAGTGGTGAGAGTACTTTTGCTACTAGTTTGGCCAGTTTGTAAGTCGGTGAGTCGATCTGACTCACAATTGGACGTAGCGGAGCGTTAGGCTTGTGTATTTTCGGGAGTCCATACAACTTAGGCGGTTTTGCACATGATGGAATAAGAGTTTTCACATCTAGATTTAATGTGTCGGAGTGTTCCTTAATTAGCTTTTTAGTAGTATTTAAAACGGTGGTAGTTGGATCCGTTTTAACCTTTGTGTACGTGCTCTCGTCCGACAAAAGATGTTTTATTTTATCATTATAATCTGATGTATCCATCACAACGGTTGCATTTCCTTTGTCCGCGCGTAGAACGATGATGTCTGACCTATTGCGTAGGTTTTTCAACGCTAAATACTCTTGTTTACTGAGATTAGGTTTGGGCTTAGTACAACGACGTAACAAAGACGAAACATCCTGACGTATGGCCTCCATATCCTCAGTTTTCATAACGTTTTGGGCCAAGGCATCTTCAACTGCGCAAATAATGTTTTCATAAGGAATGCGCGTAGGCGTTACAGCAAAATTCAAACCTTTATTTAGTACCTGAATAGTAGGGTCGTCCAACGGTTGTTTTGACAGATTGACAACAGCTTGAGGTCCGCACGAGTGTGAATCTGTGGTAAACGGGCGCGTTCCGTTATTATCTATGTTTTTCTTTTTCTTTTTGATGTTTAATTTTTCAACGAGTTTTTCATATTTTAAAATATGTTTAATTTTGCATTGATTATATTTGGTTGTCTCGCGCTTATTTAAAGTGTCAATGCAATCGTTGAAATCACAGGGTGTCAATACTGTCTTAACAATATCGGACGTCTGTTCAATGTCCCGGTCGTTTCTGCGTAGATCGCGGCGGTTTTGTCGAATCACTGTCCGTAACAACTTAAAACTTGCCTGGTTTACGATCTTAGCGCTTCCTCGTATGTTCTTTTTGGAAGATATTTTTACACACGTTGGAATGAGACGATGATCACGACATCTCTTCAAGAAAGTTAAAGATGTTAATAATCTTGCACGCTTAGTCTTCAGATCTTCTAACCGGCGTATCTTGTTTGCGATTTCCAGTCCGTACTGGTTCACATAATACTTTCTTAGATTTACGCGAATATTTGACATTTTAAATAAAACTATCTTTTCGGATTATTTCGCGGATTTATTTTGATTTTTGGTTCCCGACGTTTCGAATGCTTTACAGCAACCAAGGGAACGGGAACCAAAAATCAAAATAAATCCGCGAAATAATCCGAAAAGATAGTTTTATTTAAAATGTCAAATATTCGCGTAAATCTAAGAAAGTATTATGTGAACCAGTACGGACTGGAAATCGCAAACAAGATACGCCGGTTAGAAGATCTGAAGACTAAGCGTGCAAGATTATTAACATCTTTAACTTTCTTGAAGAGATGTCGTGATCATCGTCTCATTCCAACGTGTGTAAAAATATCTTCCAAAAAGAACATACGAGGAAGCGCTAAGATCGTAAACCAGGCAAGTTTTAAGTTGTTACGGACAGTGATTCGACAAAACCGCCGCGATCTACGCAGAAACGACCGGGACATTGAACAGACGTCCGATATTGTTAAGACAGTATTGACACCCTGTGATTTCAACGATTGCATTGACACTTTAAATAAGCGCGAGACAACCAAATATAATCAATGCAAAATTAAACATATTTTAAAATATGAAAAACTCGTTGAAAAATTAAACATCAAAAAGAAAAAGAAAAACATAGATAATAACGGAACGCGCCCGTTTACCACAGATTCACACTCGTGCGGACCTCAAGCTGTTGTCAATCTGTCAAAACAACCGTTGGACGACCCTACTATTCAGGTACTAAATAAAGGTTTGAATTTTGCTGTAACGCCTACGCGCATTCCTTATGAAAACATTATTTGCGCAGTTGAAGATGCCTTGGCCCAAAACGTTATGAAAACTGAGGATATGGAGGCCATACGTCAGGATGTTTCGTCTTTGTTACGTCGTTGTACTAAGCCCAAACCTAATCTCAGTAAACAAGAGTATTTAGCGTTGAAAAACCTACGCAATAGGTCAGACATCATCGTTCTACGCGCGGACAAAGGAAATGCAACCGTTGTGATGGATACATCAGATTATAATGATAAAATAAAACATCTTTTGTCGGACGAGAGCACGTACACAAAGGTTAAAACGGATCCAACTACCACCGTTTTAAATACTACTAAAAAGCTAATTAAGGAACACTCCGACACATTAAATCTAGATGTGAAAACTCTTATTCCATCATGTGCAAAACCGCCTAAGTTGTATGGACTCCCGAAAATACACAAGCCTAACGCTCCGCTACGTCCAATTGTGAGTCAGATCGACTCACCGACTTACAAACTGGCCAAACTAGTAGCAAAAGTACTCTCACCACTCAGAGGATTAACAAGAGCGTTCACAAGGGACTCTTACCATTTTGTCAATGAAGTTAAACACCTAAAACTCATGGACAATGAAACAATGGTTAGCTTTGATGTACAGTCTTTATTTACCAGCCTACCAGTGGAAGACTGTATTAAAATAATATCTAGGAAGCTACAGGATCACAATATGTCAATAGAATACACTGAACTTTTAAAACACTGCCTAACATCCGGCTATCTACTGTGGAATGATGAATTCTATAGGCAAGTGGATGGAGTGGCCATGGGTTCGCCAGTCTCTCCCGTTGTAGCCGACATCTTCATGGAGGACTTCGAGGAGACTGCTCTGAACACATCACCCGTGACCCCTCGTTTCTACAAGCGGTACGTAGATGACACTTTCACAATATTACCATCTGATAAAATAACTGTATTCTTAGAACATCTTAATTCTATAAATCCTAAAATACAATTTACTATGGAATTAGAATCTGACAATACCTTAGCTTTCTTAGATGTCTTAGTTAAACGCAACCCAGATAACACCTTGAGTCACACTGTGTATAGAAAGAAGACCCATACTGATAGGTACCTGAACGGTGAATCTCACCACCATCCTTCACAGTTAGCTACCGTGGGAAAATCTTTGTTTCAGAGAGCACAAGGGATCTGTGACGAGCAACACCTGGCCGGAGAACTGCAACATGTCAAGCAAGTTCTGCGAGACAACAAGCTGCAAGTGCCGCGCCTGCGTCACAGTGACCGAGTGAAACCAGCCACAGTCGAGCGAGTCCCTGCAGTCCTGCCATACATGAGAGGAGTCACTGACAAGATTGGCTACATCTTAAAGCGTGCTTCAATCAAAACTTACTTCAAGCCGCCAAAGAAAATTAGTCAGTTTTTACCACCAGTCAAGTGCCACATCCCTCTCCAAGATGCAGGGGTATACAAACTTGATTGTGATTGTGGGCTCTCCTACATCGGACAAACAAAGAGATCCATTAGAACTCGGGTCAAAGAACACATAGCTGATGTGAAGCACTGTCGCAATACAACATCTGCAGTCTGTAAACATAGCCAGGATCGCCCAAGCCACTACATTCGCTTTGATAATCCACAAATACTTGCGAAAGAAAGCCGTTATCGCCCCAGGATGATTCGCGAAGCTATTGAAATTAAAAAACATCCAAACTTCAATAGGGAAGATGGCTGGGTACTACCATCATCGTGGGATCCTGTAATAAACATAATAAAATCTAACGGCAAAAACAAAGAAAACAGACCTGTAGATGTAGTTAGTTCATACTGTGTGGATCGCTATAACAATGATTCAGATTAATATATATTTTATCTGTGAAGATAGTGTTGCTTAATATTCTATCTTAAAATTACATTAGAAATCTAAATTAAAAAAGTTAATTTCTAAATTACATATAAAACAATAATAATACTTTAATAAATAATTAGTATTTAATAAATAATTAGTATTTAATATGTGGGGTAAACCTTCTTTAGTTGTATAACCTCGGATTGGATCTACACCCTGGGTTGTAGGAATTTTAGGTCGCTGGTATTTAAAAGCTATACGCGATACTTAGATTACCTTGGCGGCACGTGTTAAGATGAAAAATACCAGAAAATAATAAATATATATTGAATTATATCTAAACTCACCCCTTTGGCTGCGTTTATCTATATAGTGCGCACTAACACTGACTCAACTAAAATTATCCATGGTTTTCTAATTTTTTAAAGTCCACATAAAGTTTTTCACAACATCGTAACTTTGTAACGGCGGCCATTGTGTCCATGCTTTCTTCTAGCCAATTAACACACGCGAGCGTGGCGGATAACCAATCCCCGTTAAGTAGTGGGAGGGAAATAGATATATTATATACAATATAAAATAAATGAGACAAGTGTATAATGTGTGTTGCATTAAAATAATAATAATGGTAACAAAACTAAACATCCTCCCCCCGAGAAAGGCTGGATTAGCCTTTATCAAAACCAAACAGTATGATCAGAGAATAAAAAAAAATAAAAAATAATAAAAAAATAATAATAATAAACCAATTATATTAACTTAATTTAGTTACTATGAATAAGCTATTCTATTTATTCATTTAATCAAGAGGCAATCTACAAATCTTAACAACTGGTCGAGTCAGAATACCTGAAGCAGTTCTTAATTTAACTACTCGAATTACATTATCTTTCCCAGGCAATAATTCTAAAATTCTAGCCATCTTCCATCTTAATGGAGGCAGATTGTCCTCTTTTATTAACACCAGATCCCCTACTTTAGGAGGATCAGTAACTAAGGTCCATTTGTGACGCATCTGAAGTGTGTGAAGATATTGTTCACTCCACTTGATCCAAAACCGTTGAGAAATTGCATGTACTAATTGATATCGTCCCAGTCGAGAATTAGGAATCTGGTCCCATTTATACTCTGGTACGGAAAACAAAGGTCGACCTATTAAAAAATGGGCAGGGGTTAACACCTCAAATTCTTCTGGGTCGTGAGATAAAGGAGACAAAGGTCTCGAGTTCAACACTGCTTCTATGCGGGTAAAAACTGTGGAGAGCTCCTCATAAGTGAGAACCTGTTCTCCAATAACACGCTTTAACAAAGTCTTAGCCGATTTTACAACCGCTTCGAATAATCCTCCAAAATGAGAAGCTGCAGGTGGATTAAATTTCCAAGTAATACCCTGAGCCCCGGCCTTATCTGCTAGCGCTTCTTGGACGTTCCGATCACGTAAATATTTCTGAATTTCGTTTAAATGTCTACTACTACCAATATAATTGGTTCCACAGTCCGATCGAACTACACTGGGCAAACCACGTCTAGAAGTAAATCTGGAGAGCGCCGCTAAAAACGCTTCCGTCGATAGATCACCTACGACTTCTAAATGAACTGCTTTAGTAGCAGAGCAAATAAAAACACACAAATAAACTTTAAAAGATTTTGCCTGTCGGAGCCGAGAGGCTTTTATGAGAAAAGGTCCGGAAAAATCAGTTTGCACCGTATGGAAAACGCCAGTAGCATTCACCCTATCCGCTGGCAAGTCTGACATAACAGGCTCAACTGGCTTGGCCTTAGTCCTAAAACATGAAATGCATTTAAACAAATGACTTCGAATAACCTGACGTGCAGAAATAATCCAAAATTTAGTTTGCAATATAGCCTGAAGGGCAGTTGTCCCAGCATGACAATGTAATTTGTGATAATAAATCACGATTAATGAGGTAAGAGCATGCGATTTAGGCAATAACAATGGATGCTTAGAGTTAAAGGTTAAATTAGATCTCTCGAGACGACCGCCGACTCGAAGCAAGCCAACCTCATCAAAAAATGGCTTCAACCTTCTTAATGAAACTGAACAAACTTTATTTTTCTTTAATAAATCAATATCTTTCGAAAAGGCTTGAGCTTGAACAATTTGCACCAGTCTTTCCAAAGCGTGATTACGCTCTTTCACTGATAAAGGACCGAAAATTTTATGTTTAAGGTTAAGAGTGTTATGACAAAACCGTAAACAATAAGCAACTACGGAAATTAAAGTTGATAACGAACTATATTTCTCTATAAATGACGTATCCACCACAGCAATCGACGAAACAACTTTAGAAGATTGCTTTCGTAACCCTGGCAATGGTTCTGCCATTTTAACCATATTACATGGCCAAGAATCCAGGCTTGATTTCAACCAATTTGGCCCCCACCAAAGGTTATGCGACAGGAGCTCTTTCCCTGTACAACCACGGCTTGCAACATCCGCTGGATTTAGCTCTGAAGGAACATATCGCCAATTTAATTTTAAATTACTATTGTTAATCTGCAAAACACGATTTCCTTCAAATGTCTGCAACATATGAGGTGGATATTTCAACCATGAAAGCACAATAGTACTGTCAGACCAACAGAATATGTCGTCGACAGAAATTTTATCTTGTATAGCTTCTATCACGTATGCAACTAGTTTAACCAGCAAAGCCGCACCGGATAATTCCAATTTGGGAATAGTCAATTTAGATTTAATAGGTGCCACCTTAGATTTGGCCATCACTAGACTTATCTTAACTTGACCACACTTATCTACCACCCGTAAGTAGACTGAAACTCCATACGCTTTCCCTGAAGCATCAGCAAACCCATGAAGCGAACAATTAACTATTTCATCTGCTAGGATAAAACGATCTATTCTAATAGATTCCAAAAATGTTAAATTTTTGAAAATAGTTTCCCACTGATTCAAAATTTCTGGCGGTGGACATTCATCCCACGCCAGCCTTAACATCCAAAGCTGTTGAAGCAAAATTTTTCCTTGTAAAATAACCGGAGTGATCCAGCCCATAGGATCAAACATCCGGGCAAGAGTAGACAGTATAGATCTTTTAGTCCAAACCTTATCAGGACTCAAATGAGTATTATAGGTGAAGTTATCCGTTACAGGATTCCATTGTATTCCCAGGATTTTAAAGTAACCCGGTCCATCCGTCTCAAATACGTGAGGTTTTTCATGATATTCAGCCGGTATATCTTCAAGTAACCGTTTATCATTGGACACCCATTTGCGTAATTCAAACCCGCCTGACGCAAGTATATCTATCAATTCTTGTTTCAATTGTCGTGCATCTGATAAGCTGGAAGCACCACTTAAAATATCATCCATGTAAACCGAATTCCGGAGAACATTAGCCGCATTTTCATACTGACAGGTATCCAGGGGAGATCCACTGTTGACTGTTACATCATCAGCCAGTTGGTGCAACGTGCGTATAGCCAAATACGGACTACATTTCATTCCATATGTAACAGTTCGAAGTTCGTAAAGTTGTACTGGCAATTCCGCTGATTCGCGCCAAAAAATTAATTGAAACTTTCTATCCTCCTCCTGAATGTTTATCATTCTATACATCATCCGAATATCCGTAGAGAAAGCAATCTTAGGTAACCTAAACCGGGAAATCACCTGCATAACATCCTGCTGCAACTTTGGTCCAGCGTGCAAACAATCGTTAAGCGAATAACCCGATGAAGTAATACAACTAGCATCAAACACGACCCTAATTTTCTCGGAACCTGATTTAAATATGCCATGATGCGGAATCACATAATACGGTTCTTGAGGATCTCCAACATAAGGTGCCATGTGCCCCATATCTTCGTATTCCCTCATGAACTCTACGTATTTTTCTTTTAATCTTGCATCAGATTGTAGACGTTTTTCCATAGAAAAGAATCTCTTCAAAGCTTGTGTCCGGGAATCACCTAACACCGGCCCTTCAGAGAGAAATGGCAAACGCACTTGGTAGCGTCCTGACTGTTCGCGTTTATAAGATTTTTTAAAAATAGCCTCACATTCTTCATCCTTAGGATTTACAATCTGCGAAGGAACCTCCTCAATTTCCCAAAATTTTTCCAAAATAGAATTAGTATTAACAAGAAAAGACTGTGTTTTATTCAAAGTATTTTCTAAATTATAATTGTAAGGACCCTGTAAAATATATCCAAAAACAGTATTCATAGCATATGGTAATCCTTTGGTACGGATAATGTCACCACCTAACAGAATATCCCCTAAGACATCTGCACCTATAAGAATATCAATCTTACCACTTCTATAAAATTGTTTATCTGCCAATTGCAGTCCTTTATAACAGTTAATTAATGAACTTGGTAACGAATAAGCAGGAAGCTTATCTGAAACTTTATTTAAAACTAATCCTGTAGTGGAAATCAATGGTTCAGGTGTATGCTGTGGCACCATTCTCAAAGTCACCTGACCTCTACATCCAGACAATTCATTACCTCCAATACCCTTGATCTCAATACAACCAGACCCACGAACACACAACCCTAACCGAGATGCACATTTCTCAGTAATAAAAGTGGATTGACTACCGCCATCTATCAAAGCCCTGGCCTCTTGAAAATTACCATATTTATCTGCCACACGAATAACTGCCGTGGACAACAAAACAACGCATCTAGTATTATCCGCAGCAGCATGTAAAACATTAGACACAGAGTTTAACTCTTTATCAGGAGATAATAAATTTGTCTCCGGCAAGCCCGTCTTTGCCTGAGACACAATACCTACAGTAGGACCGTCCACTACTGCCCCATTTTCAACCTGGGTTTCCAAATGAATTAACGAATGATGTCTATTAGAATTACATTTAGTACATGTCAATTTAACCCTGCAATCATGAATACTATGGTTATTTAAGCAACGGAAACATAATTTATTTCCAATAATAAACCTTTTCCGGGTCATTGGATTCATTTTAATAAATTTCTCACACTTATTAAGATAATGAGAACCATTACAACATAAACATTTTATTACCTGCTTCTGAGAAATACTATGAGAATAAGAAACATGTACTTTATGTGAAGTACCTCTATGACCCTCTGTAGTCTCCAAAATTTGTACTTCTTTTGTTAAAAATGAAATAAAGTTATCAAAAGTAGGTAGCTCCGAAGTCCCTCCATACTTGTCTTCAAATTGTCTTTTTAAGGATAAATCAATTTTATTTAAATTAATATACAACAATAAATATGACCATTCTCCAATAGGAAATTTTAATTTTTCTAATCCTTTAGAAGTCTCTAATAAAATATTTAAAAAAGATTTAAGTGAATTTAAATTTTTACCAATATGATTTATTGACAATAAAGTATGAAGTAATTTATCAGCTTGGAATCTCTTATTTCCATACCTATTTTTTAATATGTCAAGCAATACTGAATAATTTTCACCTGTTATGGACAAATGTTGAACTAATGACCTTGCCTCCCCTTTCAAAGATCCATATAAATAATACATTTTTTGAGACTCAGATATATTATCATCACTACCAATCATAGATTCAAAAAGGTCAATGAAATGGACATATTCCTCAATTTTACCAGTAAACACAGGTAATTGCACACTTGGCAACATAATATTTGACCTAGCTTTATGAGCTTGGGTTGAAGATATATTTGCTTTAGGTAGATCACTAGTTTGGAACAACTCAGCATACTTAGCTTTAGAAATATAGTAAATATCATTAATATATTTAAATTTTTCCATGTGTTCTTCCGGACTTAAATCTAAGCCTGAATCTGATGCCAACTGTATATGCAATTCTTGAAATTCTTGAAATACCGATTCTAAATCCAAACATCTGGTTTTAAATAGTAAGGCATTCTCATTAGAATCCAACGCCGTATGGGAAAGAGAATGTATGGCTTCTATATTTGTAATGGTTATATCATAACGCAATTTAGACATTAACCTTTTACCGCCCATCTTTAAAAACTACGTTTTAAAAAATGTAAATAATAAGAATAACTTTATAAACTGCCTATGTATGTCTGTCTCAACACAACAAAATTATACCCAAACACTATAATCGTTAAAAGTAGTCAATATTATCCGATTATTGAACAATACCTTTAACCCAATTTATAGGTAAATATATAAAACTACAACTTATTACAAGAATGCTTACTTTTGTTACCATCTGAACCTCAAGACATGTAACAACGTGCGCGTGTAATAGTATGATGCAATAATGTTGGTATAGACTACATAGACTTATAACTTTATAGCGGGACTTTTATAAACTTAAACACAATATATGTAATATAAATATATTGGTGAATATTACGTGTAGTGTAAATTATGCACTTTAATTCGATAAACCAATCCCACAAAGGAGTATTCTTTGTAAGGCTGCCAAAGCAAACTAAGTAGGTATATATTTAAAACTTCGAATGAACGTCCGACTCGAAGGAACAAAAAGTATGTGGGGTAAACCTTCTTTAGTTGTATAACCTCGGATTGGATCTACACCCTGGGTTGTAGGAATTTTAGGTCGCTGGTATTTAAAAGCTATACGCGATACTTAGATTACCTTGGCGGCACGTGTTAAGATGAAAAATACCAGAAAATAATAAATATATATTGAATTATATCTAAACTCACCCCTTTGGCTGCGTTTATCTATATAGTGCGCACTAACACTGACTCAACTAAAATTATCCATGGTTTTCTAATTTTTTAAAGTCCACATAAAGTTTTTCACAACATCGTAACTTTGTAACGGCGGCCATTGTGTCCATGCTTTCTTCTAGCCAATTAACACACGCGAGCGTGGCGGATAACCAATCCCCGTTAAGTAGTGGGAGGGAAATAGATATATTATATACAATATAAAATAAATGAGACAAGTGTATAATGTGTGTTGCATTAAAATAATAATAATGGTAACAAAACTAAACATAATAAATAATTAGTATTTAATAAATAATTAATATTTTGATTTTCTTTGTGGTTAGACATATTATAGTAATAGCAACACTAAATAATATTACATTATTTATTCTTAAAGTTTTTAAAATATTGTAATATTTATAATAATAACAGCTAAAATTAAACAAATAATATTTAATTATAATACTTATTAAACTTTTTAATATTTTTAATATGTTTAGAATTTAAATCAACAAATATTGTAAGGTACTCTGGTGCCATTTTTGAATTTTCAAAATCATTTTTGTAAATTTGTGGGTAGGCACTGTCTGTAACAAGTATATAACGCTTTGAGATGTCTAATACCTTAGTCTCTCCCGTGACCATGATTGCTGTAAAGCATTCGAAACGTCGGGAACCAAAAATCAAAATAAATCCGCGAAATAATCCGAAAAGATAGTTTTATTTAAAATACTATATTATTGAAAAATTAAAGGTTAAAAGCGTCAACAAGGTGGTCACAAGGTGGTCCACTTACTTTCATTATTTTTTTTTCAACATGTTGCACCTTATGGATTTTAATGAAACTTTGCATGCTGTTAGGCAAGGTATAGACAATTATTATATATTTTTTTCAAAGTGGTAATTCAATTCGATCTCATAGAAATAAATAAAAAAAAATTTAGTTGCATTTTTTTAATATTTTTATTTAGGCTTGGCTCATGGAAATTTATATAAAATAAACTGTAAAGTGTACCATAAACACTGGATTTTGTTTTTTTTTTCTAGCTTTAAAATCGACAGAGATATATCACTTTGAAAAAAAGTCGTCCCCGGACACTTGTTTTCAAATAGCTCCTCAATTAACTAAGATATAGAGCTAATATCTACTCGATGAGCTACTGTAAGTACCCTCTACAATATAACATAGGTTACGATATAGGTTCCTATCGGGGGCAGTTTGCCTATGGAAGGACGGCTAAACCCTTTAAACAGGTTAAAATTCAATCGTTTCTGCAGACGACCACCTTTGCGATGATTCTTTGAAACAAACAGTGGAACAATTTAATGTATTGTACAGTTTGTGCAAGAGTTGAAAATTTTTATCTCGCTCATCAACTTTTTTGCAAGTTTTTAGCTCTTCCGTTTTTGTAGGGCCAATTATATCAACAAATTTTAAAATGTGATGTGATGTTTTCCGACACCAGTGGTCCAACGTTATCTTGTTGAGACGGCTTATTCACGCCTTAGGCATGAATTACATTTGCGGTAGTCGATAGCATCTGGGTTAAATGGGAACAACCCGAAGGTTTAAACCCATTTACTAAAGTATCAAGTTTTACAGCTTTCTTAACCTTCCTAAAGCCTGGTAAATACAATAACACCGTGAGCCTGGTTAGGAGGAGCCAAAATAAGATGCTACATTTTAAGGTCTTCTAAAAAACAACGACATAATATTGGTATATGGGTAATTCTACGTTAAGAGGTCTTTTGATATTAGGCAGGGCGGCACGATAAAAATATTTAAAATTGATTTCTTTTTCTACATTATATTATGTAACCAGGTATTTTGAATGCTGTAGATGAATGGCCAGTCAATTAATTTACTTTTATGAGTATTTTAAGGGACCAGGGAAGATAATCTGTACAGGGTAGAGACATGACGGCCAGGGCAGGATACCTTACTTTACAGGGGAAAGATGAATTGAGAAAAAAACTCAATTTCGTAAGAATCAACTTTAATTATTCACTAATTTGTGGTAGTTTATAACTAATACAGAAATTCAGACTTGAAGTTTCATACAGTCTTTTTTAAGTAACCTAAATTAGGAATTAAACTTAGAAAACAAAAATACTTAATATCTGCTTACAAAAATCACAAAAGTAACATCTTTTTCTAAAGTAAAATAAACTTAACTTAAATATTTTCTTTAATAAAACTTTTAAGTGAGAATATGAGAATCAACGCTGTGATAAAAAAAAAATACTTAAACAAGAACTTCGAAAAAAATAAACATTAAAAATAAAACAATTGAGATCACGCCTGTTCAAAGACGTTAATACTTTTGTCAAAAGTGTAAAAAATCCTCTGCCCTTTCATATTTAAATTTGGGGCTGGTAAGTTTTTAATAATCTGGTCGCATGTCACGAAACAAATATCATTGTCATCAATTCTGAAGCTTTTTCCAGTATTCTCAGAGACTTTGCAGAAATTAACTTCGACTTCATCATCTTCTTTAACCCCTGTGCACATCGCTACGTAACGATATTCTTTTTCTTTATGCAACAGTCTCACCAAGACAAAATCGCCATTATTAAATTTATTTTTCAACCCAGATGTTGAGGGTTGTTTGTTCACAAACTGGTATGTCTCCTTGGAAACTGGCTGAGAACAAGACGAAGATACTCTGAGCTGCTTTGACTTTCTATATTTCATTAGTGGTTCTTCGTCAGATTCACTTTCAGGCCCATACACATTATCAACATTTAGGCGCGATTTTGTATTCATGCTAGGAAAATCCAAAGTGCCAAGCACAAAATGATTGCATACTTCAAGATCACAGAAACAGCTTAAGCTCTTCATTGTTAAGTGATTGGGCAAAAGTATACTTCCTGTAATTTGATGGACCTTCATAGTGCCAGAGAAACCTTTTAAATTTTTGGTATTTTCAAGTTCCTTTTCTTTCTTTGATATGTCTTGGTCATCAATGGTCAACACTTTTATATTGGGACAATTTTTCTGGAGGGCGTTCGTTAAATCTTCCAGCGACGAAATGTCGTTTCCAGCTCCAACAAGTTTATCCGCAGTTCTTTTGCACGTCGCACCTACTCCATCAGGCGCGCCCTTGCCATGACCGGCTTCGTGGTAATTCCACGAGAATTTTATGAGATTTGGGTAAAAATCTTGTAATTTAGTTGCCAATGTGTGAAACATTATTTTATTACGGTATTGTGTGACCGGTCCATCACTTAGGAAATGCAAGTTTTCGATTTGTGCGGGAAGACTGTCGAGTATAGGCTGCAAATGTGCCCAAATTGCTGGTGGTGAATGTGATAAATTTTTCGATAAAGTGCAATAACAGGAACATTGTGACTCTCCATTATTTCCTTTGGTGTACACCACGACCGTATGGATGCTTATCTGCTCTCTCGAGCCTCCAAAATGGAAGGATTGCACTTCTTCAGCATATTTGGTTTGATAATTTTCACTAAAGTCAACATGAATAATAGCATCTCGCTCTGTCAATGTTTCCTTTTTTAATTTCATAGCCATATATTGATGTACAATATTGAACTCGTGTAGAAGTAAGATTTCGGTGTTACTTTCCAATTGTAAAATTAAATCTCGGGGGTATATTTGTATTGTGCTTTTTACGCACTTCATAATTTTTCGCGTCTTTTTAGTTTTTACATCCGCATAATCTTGAGGTACAGATTGCCACTTTTTATAGAGTAGTGGAAATGAATTATCAAATTCTTTGTAGCAAAGTGTTTTATTTTTACAGGTCTCACAATTTCTCGAAAGACAATCTTCATTATATCTGTTGCAACAAATCGTATTTAAAAGATCCACGTAGTTTAACACTGATATTATCTTTGCTTGGTGTAGACAATTCAAAATTAAATCAATGTTGCTGTGCTTTACACACAAGCAAGTGTTACGTTTGTCGTACCGTGACTGGACGACCCAAAACGGGCGAAACTTGCAGAAAAGCGCATAGGAAATTTTAATGTCGTTTTTTTTTATAAAAAGCTTGTATAAGTTTATTAAAGTGTCCAACATAACTCTCTTCTGTTTTCTTACCCCTTGTTTTGTTACAACGTCTTTTTTACCAGCACAAACTCTACTGTTTGAATCTTCTTCCATGAAAATTTCTATAGTTTTTCTCAAAATTATCGATTTTTTTCTTGTGCTTCGTTTTGCTTCTATTAAAGTTAATTTAGTTTTTCTTTTCTGAATAGGTTTTAATATCTTGTCTTCTTCTAAAACTCTATATTTTGAAACCAGTTTTCCACTTATCATTCTCTGAAACAGTCTTTGCTCTTTTTGAGTCGTAAGATCCGAAAAATTATCTCTTAATTGTTGAGAAAGAACTTCTCCACATAATATTTTTTTCTTGACAGTATCTCTCGATTTTGGTGAATCAAGTAATGCGCTTACCCTTGTACCTGAACTTTTCTCTATCTCCATATTATTTTGTCCTTTGGATCTCTGAAGTCTTTTTTTATAACATTGTATTGTTGATTTAAGCTGAGCGATTTGAGCTACCTGTTTTTTTATTAATATATTTCTTGCTCGCCTTGCCTGGATCGATCTTCGTTGTCCAGCTTGCGCTCGTTGATTAATATTTTCATTAGGAGGAACTTCGTTGTCTGAAGTAGGTATGGTAGCAGGAGCATTTCCAATATGTTGAAGAGCTAAACGTCGTCTCCGCTGTTTTGCCTTTTCTCTCCATATCTTTCTGGCTTTTCGTTGTTCTCTGGGTGTCACTTGGTTTACGGTCTTAATAGTTCCCTTCTCTTTTTTTCTTTCATATTTCTTCTTTTCCTTTTCCATCTGTTGAGAATACTTTTCGGGATCATTTTTTATGCGTTGGTATCTCAATCGTTCTGCCAGACGCTTCTTTTCAAGATGTTCTTCACGAGTTAGTTTCTTTCGAGGAGGCATGATCTAAAGAAATAAAAAAGCTTATTCAAACATTTTAGAAATAAATTTAAATAATTGCTACGTAGTGAAAGGCTAACGTAAAACAAAATTCATATACTAATAAAAATATATGAATACTAAGAAAGCAGTAATATCTCACTTCCTTATCTACCCTAGATGTAAAGTCTCTACCCTGGCATCTCATGAAGCAGGGGAAATACGGCAGGAAAGAGACGTTTTCACGAAAAAACTAAGATTAATCAGGATAAAATATGTTGTAACGAAAAAAACAAATTAACACGGTAAACTAAGCTTAAATTAAAGTAAATAAATAATACAAATAGACTTTAAATGTAAATAAGAAATGAATAAAACTTACCAGTGGAGATACTGCAATCACTGACACGTCCGTGTGACCGAGTGGCGTGATCGAATTATCTGCCAATGAGAGCGCGTGGATGGCGCTCGCGGCATTTATTACTAACTTAACTTTAAAACAAATGCTCTGCCTAATGAAATTTGAAGCGTCAACGTATTTTGGCAGCATTTATAACGGACGAAAAATAGCTAGGGGAGGAGACTTAATATATGAGGGACAAAAACTGATATTTTTTTTTTAAATAGAAAATTAAAGTAATTTGAGAGTTTTTTTATACATTCATTATTGTTAATTGTACTGTTTTTTGTAATAAATAACGCTTAGATTTTGAATGAATTAGTAATATGTTAAATTTGGAGGAGTTTGTTACAGAATAGTAAAGAGACAGGCCAGGGTAGATACTTTTTTCTAGGTAAACATGAAATTATAGCTAAACTAAGCTAATTCAGATACTGTAATTCATTGGTAAAAAAGTATGCGTTATTTATTATTAAATATGACTGAGGATTTCCGCGAATTTTCAAATTATGTATCATTTTTTCATGTAGCCGTCGCTATCGATCGTCGCTATAGTTCTACGTTAAGAGGTACTATTACCTCTTAACGTAGAACTACCCATATATTTATTAAAAATACTATATAGGCTTAATTAAAATTAAACAATCATAATTTAACGCAGAATGTTTAAGTACAAGACCACATATCTAAAAACATAACATTTTTCTGTTTTATAAAAATATAAAATTTTTCTTTGGAAATATTGACTTATCCTAATCAAAACATAATGATTTGAATTAATAAATTCAATCTAATGGCACATAATAGGAACATTCGTTATATATGTTGAAATATTAGAATTATTCTTCTTCGATTTCAATTTGAGATCGTGAATGATGACAAGTGGCAAGGGGGCTCAGTTAAGTTTTGGGCAGGATTCTGTTACGAAGCGAAAACCGAGCTTATATTCATAGAAAATGGCGGCCCTTACAGCCGCTAGGTATATAACGGAGGTTTTAGAAGATCATGTGATGCCTTTTACTGGGTTCATTGGAGAAGATTTTCTGCTTCTACAAGATAATGCTCGCCCAAACACTGCTACATCAGTAAGGCAGTATCTGCAAGAGGTCGGAGTGTCTACTATTGCCTGGCCAGCGCGAAGCCCTGACCTCAATCCTGTAGAGCATGTATGGGACCATCTCAAAAGAAAAGTTAAAAGTCGCGTAGTAGTCCCGAGCAACATTCAAGAATTAAAAAGCGCCTTATTGGAAGAATGGGAGTCTATTACAAAAGATTATCTAAAAAAGTGTGTCAAATCTCTGAAAAACCGATTGAAAGCTGTAATTAAAAATAGAGGTGGTAATACTCATAATTAAAAATCATCAAAACCAATCGAAATCTTTTAATTTTCCCATTAATTTGCGGCTTACATTTTTATACTAAACTTGCGAAAAATCATTAAAATTGATTTTCCTCTATTTTCAAGCGATAATTTTTATTTAAATTATTCAACGATTACTGATTTAGGTATCTAGGGTATACAGCTACCCATATATAATAACAAAATTAATAAAAAAATATCATATCTTAAGTTTGTCCATTTTCTCTAGGTGGCTCGATTTTTTTGCACGCCAGTGTATATTTGTTTTTGATATATACAAGAAAAGAGAATGCCTTTTCAAAGAGGTATGTGGATGAGAAAAGCAGTAAATGTTTCAGTGCTTCTTCTGATATTTCTCTAAAAACATTTTTTAAATTCACCCAAAAATTTGGTAAAGAAAATTCTTTGAAATTTCGTTTTAAAGCTGAATCACATGATACTTCTATTAATTGATTTTCCTGTACCGTTGTCAGAGCAATTCTCAAAATAATGCTGAATAATTTTTATTTTGACTTTAAAAAAGAAAATTACAGTACCCTACTTGTTAATGTTTCCAATTAATAAAGACTAAATAGAGAAAATAAAGAAATTTAATATTTCTTGAAAAAAAATTTAAGTTTTGAAGGCAATGGTCTAAAAATGTTCTTATTACTTTACCGAATTAAATTCGTTAAAAATGAAAACACGTAAAAGATTGCAAACCTTTTTAATAAATTTTAAATATTTTAAATGGAAACACAGGCAGAGAACACAAAATTTTAAATATAAGATCAATACTTTAGAAGAAATAGACCACATTTTGTCCATTTCGTTACCTTTGGAATACCTGCTTGGAAAACATTTTAAATTATTAAGTTCACAGGCAGAATCTCAGTCCTTTTTTAATTAAAATTACAAAATAAATCAACAATCTAGTTATTATAATTTAGTAGTAATTAGTTGTTATAATTTAAGCAAATGACTCTCCAAGGCGTAAACGATCAAGCATTTCTATTTTCACTTTAAGCGGTAACACAGATTTTTTTCGTGTCGAAATTCCTTTCTCATTTTTTTGTAATTGACATTATAAATTAGAAAAAGAGCGGTAGAGACGTGTTACTCGATCACAATTTTTGTAACGAATGTGAAAGACGAAACAATAAAACACGCAAAGCGGCTTTTACCATAGAACGGAACAGCAACATTTAAAAATATACTTTATTCATTGAGTAATAAGGTTGCTTTCATTCTGTTTGTTTACATTCTCAAAAACACCGATCGCGGCGAAGGCGGCTTATGTCAAAGTCCTCGGCGATATCATTTAACAACATACTTTAGGCAAAGTTGTAATAAGATCTATTTTACTTTTTGTATTAGTCCATTTGACGGCATTTACAAAGGATATTGGGTTGGATACCTATTGGAATCCTTTTATTATTATGTATGTACTTATTAGATCCGCGAATAAAGAAATTTTTAGCCGCGAATATAGGAATAGGGTCGCATTTTTTTAATCCGCGAATAGTGAAAACGCGAATGAAGTAAGCGCGAATAAGGAGCTTTTACTGTATTTATGGAAAGATCTTCAGGGAAATGCATAAATATGTTTTCTTTTAGGTGACCATTAAGAAAAGCTGTTTTCACATCTAGATGAGTGATGTCCAAGCCTAACTGGACACTCATAGCAAACAACAAACGCAGCGTTGAATGCCTAATCACTGGACTGAAGGTCTCTTGGTAATCAATACCAGCCTTTTGGGTAAAACCCTTGGCCACAAGCGTGCACGATATCTCACTTTATTGTCTGTGTCAAACTTTTTTATAAACACCCACTTACACTGCACTACACTCGCGTTACTGGGAGTATCGACAACTTCCCACACTTGATTGTCTTGGAATGATTGCAGCTCCTCTGCCATGGCCTCCAACCACATCAATCACTCTGGCCCACTGATGGCCTCTGCATATGTCAGTCCATCTTCTCCTGCTGTAGCCCACATGTTAGCAAAGCCATATCTATCTGGCTTTCTCCTCGGTCGCTTCTCTGCTCCTTCTTGAACTGGTGTAGTAGATATATCTGAAGCTTTTTCTGTATTCTGTGAAGCTGAGCCTTTTCCACAAGCTTCTGGCTCTATGTTTTCTTCTTCAACATCCAAGTAATCTGACTCAGAAGAACTTGACTTATTCAGGGGTTGAAGTTTCATCACAAATTCCTCTACTCACTCTTGAATAATATCATCCCTACTTGTAGAAACTTGGTTCTTTACTGGGTCAACCTTTATAACCTGTATGTTTGTATGTATATACGTATATATGCTTGTCCGCGATTGTCTCAAAAACTACTGATGCTATTTGGATGGGGTTTTCACCATTGGGTAGCACATTTATTCAACGTATAAGCTTTTGTCCGATTTTGAATGATTTTTTGTGTTTAAGTGGGTCGTAGATGGCTTAGATTAACAATTAGACCCAGTAAGTAGGTGGCACTTTAATCGCGTTCTAGGGTTATATTCTATTTTACGATTTTTTGTTGTGGTTTTGAGTGTGGTTTCCTGAATTCCTATTAGGAAGTAACATATTATTATAAGGAAATAACATAGACCAAGTTCGTTCAATTCAATTGTATTAAGCACAAATACACGGAAGAAATAGTTCACACAATACACGTATAATAGTCCAAAAGCACACAGAATAGAAGGGGTACAGGCAGGAAGGATACTAGTGAAGATTAAGATGATAGATAATTAACATAGAACAATTAACGAGTACGTATAGCAGTGCGTCGTAATCACAAGCGACACGGGTTTCGCGTTGGAATAGCATTTACTGAGTGGTGCGTGGATCGCGGCGCTCGCGCATCGCGCGGGTCACCTTCAAGTACGAGAGAACGCGTATTACCAAACGCCAATATTAAAAATATTATATTTTAATGTAATAATTTAATTAAAAAGAAAGAAAATTTAATTAAAACGGTTATGGGACTATTGACCATTTCACTACTTTGGTCCTTTACACGTTTATATTTATTATAGTCTAATATTATTGTTGGCTTTTTGTCTATGCGATCACTCACTTCTGAGTCATGATGAATAGTAAGAAATGATACTAAGAAGATTCACAGATTTTTTTGTTCGGTATATAATTTACAAGAGTAGAGTCCTTGGCGAAGGCAAAATATGATGAAAAAATTGGTCTTCCTTTTATATTTACTGTTTCTGGCGGTGATTCGGGCTTGTTTTTGCGTATTGTTCCTACTAGTGTAATCTGGTTCTCCAGTAGTTTTTGTCCCAGTGGATGAGACGTGAAAAAGTTATCGGCTGTAAGATTATCGCCCTATAGACCCACTGTCAAATCAATTATGGCATACCTTGATTTCTTTCAGGAATACTTCCAGTTTCCTTGCCTTTATAAGGTTGAATATTCCAAGCGTAACTCTTTGCAGAATCACAAAGTACCCAAAAGTTTAATTTGTCGAAATGGGCACCTTCCTTTGGATGCTTCCAGCTGTTCATCTACTGTAACATTTTTGTAGGGATTGTAAAGCTTCGGTAGTATCTTGACCCACCGATCCTACAACTCACGTATCGGAGTTGATTTGTCTAACAAACGCTGTACGTTTCGAGTTTCTCTGTTGTCGAACCTAATAACTCTTGATA
Source organism: Fabriciana adippe (assembly GCA_905404265.1). Lineage (NCBI taxonomy): Eukaryota > Metazoa > Arthropoda > Insecta > Lepidoptera > Nymphalidae > Fabriciana > Fabriciana adippe. The sequence goes on from FR989989.1 coordinate 13,967,526, forward strand.
TTTTCTTGAAAGTCTTCAATGACATAGTTGCTGCGAATATGTCTTTCTTTTCAAGAATCTCATAAACATTCAGAACTTTCGTTATTTAATCCAAATACACCAGCCAACAAAATTAATCTAATGATTGCTAACAATTTAGTACTCTCACATGACACAGCGGCCGTGAGTTTAAAACCTCATCGATTTGTACAAACAAATTGGTAAGTTCTTCGAACGTTAACACTTGATTGCCAATAATACAATAAAGATGTGACTTTGCTGCTTTGATCTGGATCTTCCAAGCCCCGTCGAAGTGTGGAGTGAAGGGGGGATTAAAATCGAATTTAATATGTTCAGCTTGCAAAGTCTTCTTCAATAATGAAAGATAATTGCTGGCACCGATATAGTTTGTATCACAGTCCACATGAATAACGTTCCTTTAAGCTAACTCTTGAGTCTTGGTAGCGCTGCCAATTGGCGGGTAATTTACCCGAGTAGCAGATAATTTTAGGCGATTTTTTGATGGCGGGTTATTTTTGTCGGGTATTTGCATTGAGCGTGGTAAAAGCGAGTGTTTTAGTTTGGCTGGCAACATTATCATAATAGTAATTTAAAAAGCACTAACACAGCGGCTATTCTGTTATTAGCGTTATTAGCTTGTATTAATCATATCCTGGACTGAAATTTTTAGGCAACCTATATGCTATATATTTATTGACATATTATAATGATTGAATATGAAATACGTTTTATCCAATAACCAGCTCGGTGAAGGTCGTTTTATATCGGGATCTTAGACTAATATACGTATTGCCATTGAAAACAGGTCCTGTGTTTTTTAATTTTTGTAAAATCAGTTCATGAATTTCTTGTTTTCTTGCTTCATCATTAGCAAGATGAATCATTTTTAGTTTGTGTTCATCTTCTATGAACTGATGTTGCTTTAGGGTAGTCTCTATTTGCAATTGTACCAGTTCCAATCGGCAGTGTAATTACGAATCTCGCGACAGGCTTGCGACAGTTGTAAATCGCGCGATCGCTGCTGTCAAACGTCACTTTTGTATTACGTAACAGCGGCTAGAGAGCAGACTAGACCTTGCAAAAACAACATTTTATTAACCCTTTTAGTTTGCAGTCTGTTTCTCTGCTGAGTTAAAATCTTTGCGGCTTTTGTAAAAGTCTTTCAGATGGAACAGAGCTAGCCACCAAAGTTAAAAATTTAAACGCTACATGATATAATTTTGGGAACTGTATCTACCTTATAGTCTAACCACACTTCTAAAGGGTTTTCATTAAATTGCCTAACTGGAGCCCTCAAATTAACCGACAATTCATCTGAAAGACTTTCGTCTGTTTTATTTGTCTTCCAATTCCGCCAACCATAAATAAAAAAATGGAGTGTGCTTTTAATTTCTCACGATATTTGCATGGTGTAGATTCTACACCATATTCATTGTTCAATCAATTAAGTACTTCTTGATGTGAATATTGAGACTTTTACACTTCAAAAAAAAAAATTATCTACAATGCAATTGACAAAGCATTTTATTCTATCTTTTATTTCTTTTTCATATGGGTCTGATTTCAAAAATGACAATGTTATATTTTGGATATCTTTAAAACAAAAGGGTTATATTGCCTGATAACACAGCTAGGTTTTGGATTCATTATATTCTTTAGCTCAGATAAATGCTTCGTTTGATATATTTTTATTGTCACATAAATTTACATTATTTACAGGATTTAGATATTCTCAAACCTTTATTAAGACCCAACCGCATACATAACTTCTTTGTTGTGAACCTTCATCATTTTGATCACTTTTTATAGAGTGTAAGGGGTTTTCTATATTTATTATGTGTTGGGATTGAGGGGCTACATCTTCTTATTTATGTTTAATAAAAAAATTGTATTAACATAAACTTAAATTATTATCTTGTTTACAATTGTACCCTAAAGAATTTGATGTGCTAAAATTATTTAAAAGAACTGTTTTGAATGCACCTTCAAATCCAACACAATTAGGATTAACATTCCTAACATCAGTAGGTAATTTTTATATTTACGAAGAAATTTTCAACTGGGTCTTGATTAAAATTACGCGTACGCATCAATTTACAGAAATATTTTTTATTCAATATTTCCCAAAATGTCTGGAAGCCCTCTATGGTTTTAATAGAAATTTTAACACTAGGTACAGATTTTTCAACAAGTAAACCATTAGGTTTTCTAGTAAAAATTTAATACTCTCTAACATTTTAATTAATAGGTAATAATAATTAATACTATCTTTCCATAACTTATGATGAGGAGAATTAATGCTAATAGGACCTTTATAAATTTTGCCTTTAGGTATATTATAAAATGATACATTCAATGAATCAAATAGTTTGTCTAACATTAAAACAAATTGACGACATTTTTCTGGAATATCACCGCGTCCTGTTAAATGTTCCGCTGCAGAAGCAAAGAATGGCTGAAAATTTTAGCTACGAGATTTACTTTTATTTTCCGCATTTTATTTACATATATATGTTTCTCTGTAATATTGTGTAAAAAACGGAGTTCACCAAATGGTTTATCAACTTCGTAAATCATTTTAAAACACACAGACACACACACACACGCGCGCGCGCGCACTCACACAAACACACACACACACACACACGCACGCACGCACGCACGCACGTACACACACACACACACACACTCACATACATAAGACAAGCATATAACTATTCACAAAGACCATGGGCATAACATATGATGCATTTGTTTTGTTTGTATATTTTTTCTTTTTTTTTCTGTTAAGACTATCGTTGTCATTTTCTTTTTTTTCATTGTTAAATTAAGTCTACCACTCTTTATGTTTACATGAATAATTTAAATCCAATTTATGGCCTCTGTCAAGTTCTGTTCATCTGTGTATTTGTTATGTAAAGGTTTGGCTGTGGATTTTGTATAAATAAATAAATAAATATATAAATCTCATTTAATAAGTTTTGTTGTATTTTCGCTTTCATCAAAGTATATCATATCATTTACTTTAAATGATTTGTTTCTACATTCCTGGCCTTATCTTAACCAATTAAAATTTCTTTAAAATTTTCAACTTTTCATATTATTTGTAAAATAGTAAGCAACTAGTTGTTTACAGTTGACATTAATATCTTTTACCATAAACACTAATGCACGATCAGCAATCTTATTTGTTTTCATATTTCCATAATTTTCAAAACCAATTATGTCATTATTTTGGGGGCTGTAGTGAAGTAATTTATATAAATAAAAAATATATAAAAATAATATAAAGTAAAAATAATTTAGGTACCTGAGATGATCGAGAAAATCCAATCATGTTTTTATTATGTTTTGCTGATTTACTGTGCTCGTTAATTGACGCAAGTCTTAGCAAAACTTTTGAATTGCAGACTTTGCAAAATGCACTATAATTATCGTCAGTAGTAGGAATACCAGAGTTTTGGCTCCACCTTGGCCTAAAAAAAGGGTTGTTCGTCCACAATTCCAAGTCTGTCCTACTATTTCTAGTCCTAGTGTTCTACGAAAGCTATCCATGATTCTTATGGTCTTACTTCAATCTATTATTCTTCTCTCACCATTTTTGGAAAATACTTTTAAACAATATTACTATCAACCTTGGTTCTCTGACGAAGATACTACAGAAAAAGTAGTGATTGATTCTCCAAAAGAAAAATGTGAGGAACGACCTCAAAAGAAAACGGGAGGAAGATAATTTTAATGATTTTTTTTACATTTAATCATAAAAAAAAAGTGCTGAAATGTTCATCTGTCTCACATACGAAACCAAACGGCACTACAGCATGTATGATATATCCACAAATGTTGATGATTCATTATCTTCAACTCATTTAATAAAGATCGAAATCTATGAGTTAAAAGCAATAGACAAAGTACCTAATGAAGAAATTTGGAAACATGCAAAAACAAGGGTCAAATATTACACCAATGAAACCAGCTCAAGTTATTGCAACATAAAAAATCTATATATAATATAAGCAAAGAAATATCTTCAAGAGAGTCATGCAAAAAGAAGTCGTTCAACAATAGTGACAAATGAAACAATTAGCATAATTATAATTAGGTATTTAAGTGGTAATTAGAAACAAAGAACATTCAAGCAATTAGGACTCCAGGAATTATCTATAATTATCAAAATATTTAATTGCAGTTATAATGACTTTGTTGTTGAAGAAGGCCCTTAGTAAATACATTTGTTTACCTGACTGCGAAGTATAAGAAGTCATGTAACTTGGAATGAACCACTCATTTATTCATGCTCTGTTGATATTACGTATATATTAACGAAAATGGAACGTGTTATGAGTGCTTTCTTTGTTAACACTGAAGACTTGGAAATGTTTGGATTCAGTGAATTGAAGAAATCTGTGAAGACGTAGATTTAGTTAAACTCTGTGATGAAATTGAAGCAAATCAAAAATCTTACTTGTTCGATCCATCATATGATGATGAGTTGTATAAAATATGTGCTATGGTTGAAAAAAAATAGGTAAGAAAATAAAAAATAATTTTATAAGACTTTATTTCCATTTCATGTTGTATAAATTTAACGTATCCATGTCTTCCTTGCAGTAAACGATCATCATTTGACTTTAAGGACTTCGAAAAAGAAGTGCTGAAGCTGGCGATGAAAGCGCTGCAAAAAGGTCCCGAAACAAAGAAGATACACAGACTTCTTCAACCGTAGACAAGGTACATTGTGATAAATGTAATACATTTGTTAATCGAAGATATTTTGCTTATTATGTTAAAAGCAATATTCACAAAAGTAATATTTTAAAATTCTTTAGAAAATGTGTCGGTGATAGAATCAGCTTTTGGACAACGCATTATATCTTATAAAGTCAAAAGTAACGAACAATCGGACTTAGTCTTTCAAACGCCGGAAACTTAAATACATAGGTGGCCATATTATTAGGGACATAACTGAGATTTTTGAATTTTCTACTTTAATTGGATATCTGTAAGAAATGATCAGTGGTAGGGTTCTTATATATTTTTTATTTGTATCTGTATTCTATTGGTATCATAAAAAACTACAAAAAATATACACAAAACTGTTTTATATTATTCTTATGAGTAATACTAGCGACTCACCCTCGCTTCGCTTCGGGTTCGTCTCTAGACAAAAACAACTCTATCCCACGGGAACCGTACATTTTTCCGGGATGATATATAGCCTAAAGCCTTCCCCGATAAATGGACTATCCAAGACAAAAAGAATTTTTCAATTCCATCCAGTAGTTCCTGAGATTAGCGCGTTCAACCAAACAAACAAACAATCAAACAAACTCTTTAGCTTTATAATATTAAGTATAGATTAATAGTGATAAAAATTAATTAAATAAACTTTAATATTTAGTGATGCCACCCTTTGCTGCAATAAGAGCTTCTATGCGTCGGGGCATGCTCTCAATACATGTTTTTGCATGTTCTTGGAGTGTAGAGTTGTGATGCCATTCTTTGACTTTCCATTCAATCAACTGGCACTTGGTGGTAATCACATTTTTCGCGATTGCCCGTTTGGTGAGTTCCCACATGTTTTCTATGGGATTCATGTCTGGTGAATTCCCTGGCCAAGGCAAAACAGTGACATTTTTTTCAGCCAAAAATGCAGTAATACTTCTAGCTTTGTGGCATGGTGCCGAGTCATGCATAAAAATGTAGTGGTCATCATCAAGGAACCATTCATTGACTTGCGGCAGTAACCGGGTTTCGAGTACTCGCTTATATTGGTCTTGTTTCATTGTCCCTTCTACGAAGTAGAGGCGCCCCATGCCTTTAACTGAGATGACAGACCACACCATGACACTAACCGGGTGTTTAACCCTCTCTACAAGGCAATCAGCCTGGAATTGTTCTCCAGGGCGTCGTCTTACAAAAGAACTTTTGTCAATCAAAATTTGAAATGTTGATTCGTCAGAAAAGCATACCTGTAAGTTAATATTATGAATAATAGAAAATCGTTATTGACCAATTGCACTATTCCAAAAAGTAATACTTACTCGACTTCAGTCTGCAACAGTCATATTTCGATGTTGTCTAGCCCATTGCAGTCGTTTCTTTTTCATACCGTTGATTAGGTGTGGTTTTTTGGTAGGCCGCCGACCCATCAGATTCTCTTCGACCAACCGCCTCCGTATCGTCCTTTGCGAAACCTTTACACCCTCGTCGTTTATCATCATAGTTAAATGGGCAACGCTCTTTTTACGATTTTCGAGGCAGATGTCCCTGATTTTTCGATCGGTACGAGATGTGGTGATCTTTTTCCTGCCACATTTGCCAACACGATTTGCCTCAAGAGGTGTTTTACGGTCCATTTTAATTTTTATTCGATTAACGACAGACTTTGAAACTCCAGCAATAGCTGCTATGTCTCTCTGGAAATGTGGGGAGTGCAGTAACAAAGTTTGTATCTCTCTATATTGTCTTGGAGACGCGTCCGAAGCCTTACCCATTCTAAAAAATCGAAAATTTTAGCTTAACCATTAATAAAATGTAAATTCATGGACAAAACATAGCAAAAGTATTGTTATAAGAAGCATTACTTACCTTTTGAATATTTTAAACACAAAAGTCGGTTAAAAACTAAGAAAAACTAATAGACAATACAAATAAACGACAATACTGCGAACCGCGCTTTTTAACGATCAATGACTAAATGAGTAGAAACGTCACACACTTCACACATGACGTACTGTTATGGGATTTTAATTAAAGCACTTTTTAAAAAAATGATTTTGATTTATTGCAATAAATTACAATTTAATTATGGGCAAGTGTCGCCGAACGCGGTTGGAATAGAACTAATTAAAGAGACAAAAGGTGTAACCTTATTAATGTAATTGTGCTGACTATGCAGCGTCTCTTGCAATTTACCTAACATAAAATATATATATAACAGCCCCCCAAGTTAAAATTAAACTTTACCCAAAAGTGAAGTTTTATTTGACTTTAGTTACGTTGTCCTAATTCGGGCCGGCTGGATTTTTGGGGACTCAATTGCATCTAATTCAATATTATCAACTTGAACATCATTACTAGAATTTATTTTAAGAACTTGCCGACATTTGCCCTTACAATATTTAATTATTAAAAATAAAATTAGAAATATAATAATAATTGAAATTAAAATAGTAGTATATGAGTAGTATTGACCGTATAAAGTAATATGTGGCTTTTCTATTATCTTATCTAGATTATTCACAATTTGGCTCGTGACCTTGTCGTGCTCATATGAAATTGAATCGAGATTTATATTTTTCAAAGTTAAATTAGGGATACTACTCTCATGGGTTTGAAGAACATTTAAATCACAACATTTATCATTTAATAAATTGAATATAGAATTAAAAAATTGAATTTCAATTTTTTTAATTGATTTAGGAATGAACATTAAGTCTTTATAATAAGCAATACAATCAATAGGAAGATTAAAGAATCCAATGCCAAAAATACTTAACTCACTGTCAACAGATTTTTCACAAGAAATAGATAGTTTAGATTTCTCTGAAATAATATAAATCCACTTATTATTATTTAATCTTTGCCAAATTTCAACATGACCTTGAAAAAATTTAATTTCACATAGATTTGGAACAGAGTTCAAGGATTTAGAAATTATTTCAGATTCACAAATTGGATTTACAGAGCTAGAGTAAACATTAAGTAAATTACAAATAAAGAACATATCGTATAAAGTTTTGCAGTTATCTAAATTATCTAACTTACAATATAAAGATCTATCTCTAGTTATGCCTATATATTTTGTCGATGGAATAATAGTTGTATAAGTTTTATTTTTAAATTCGTTTATAACTGGAAATGGAATACAGTTATATAAACTAAATTCGTTGGAGGTCACAAGGGGGACCTTAAGAACAAACACAATTTTATATTGACTATAAAAACTAGCTAATTCGGATATATTTAATAACATATACATGTTGTCCAATGAAAGATTTACAGGAAAATGTCTGTAGTTAGGTAAAAATCGATAATTGTTCACCAATTCGGAAAACAACTGTTTCGGGGTAATAATTGAAGGATGTAAAATATTAGATTTACTAAACATTATTCCATTAATTATGTCCTCTAATTTAAATGATAAAGTAAGTAAACTACTCTCTAACATATTTAGCATTTCATTAAAATTAGATTTTATAATTAAATTATCGGTTAACAAGGTTAAATTCCTTATATTATTAGATATGCTTTCAACAGCGCTATTTAATCTTTGTTCATTATTATTAATGTCATTTATAGTATTTTTATAAGAAGAAAGTGTAGATGTAGTTACCAAGATATTTTCTTTCATTAATTCCGATAATTTTAATTGATCATTCTCTACTGATTTAATGGCGCTGTTATACATAATTGCATCATTTTCATCCATAGTTCCAAATAAATGTTTAAATGCGGTGCCTATGTCACCGAACCAAGCGGATCTTTTGGATCTCGGCTCAATGAGATGAGAAATAGATTCAAAGTCTCTAATTATGTCGTAGTATCGAACAGATAATGGCTGTAACATATTATGACATTCGAGCTCAGTGAAAGCGCTACTTTGTTTACATAGATATCGCGAGGTGCCTATTACACCGTTCAAGTTTTCTATATGAGATTTAATAAATGAAATATCAGTCGGAATTACTACACTAAGATATCCATCTATAATTTTTAAGGAACCAATGGGGTCGAAATGTATACCAGGACTTTTCCTGACAGGCTGGATGAAGTTTCCTCTTACTAAAGATGCGAAGCTGAAATAGAATATTTAGAAATAATAAAATAGATAGCTAAAATAAAACTACTTTTATTGGTCGCTATTGCGACGTGCAAGCTTTACTTCATCAAAATGATGAGTTACATGACGTCTGTTAATTAAAAGAGTTAATGTATTTCTCCCATTAACTTTAACAACTTTATAAGGTCCTTTCCAAATTGGAGATAATGCTTTACGGAGTCTTAGGTGATTTTTTAAGAATACATAATCACCAACTTTGTAGCTAACAGGTTTTGAACGTGAATCGTAATACGTTTTTGACGACTCTTTTGATTTTTGAATATTTTCTACTGCTTTAGCGCGAGTGAATTGGAAATGGTGTTTAAGCATCCGTACATAACCGGAATATGTAGCATTAGGAGAAGAGGGCTCATAAATGGAATTTGGAAGATATGGTTTATTACCAAAGAGAAGTTCGTGAGGAGAGTAATTAGTAGTGGAGTGTACAGCAGTGTTATACGCTAACATGGCAGTATAAACATATCGCGGCCAGTTAGTTTGAGATTCATCTACATAGGATTTTAAATATTCTTTTAAAGTGGAATGGCTCCGTTCTAAGGCTCCTTGTGTTTGAGGATGATAGGGAGAAGACCAAGGAGAAAGTGAAGGTTGGATGATATTTTGATTCAACATTTTATCTATTTGTGTTGCGACTTCATGTTTGTGGACCTCGGGAAATCTATATGACTTGACATTGATTGGTTGATCAGTGGTAGTACGGATTTGATGTTCAATAGCATCGGTTGAAGAAAGCTGATCACCAGGAAGATGGAAGATATCTGAATATTTACTACATATATCGCGTAAGGCTTCGGATTCTTCACGGTTTAAATGTGAAGTTCTTAAAAGTTTTAGGACTTCTTGCGTTCTGTTCAGACAATTTTGTTTATTTTGATTTGTCTGTTTATTATTTTTAACTGCACTATCCTGGTAATTTTCAATGGGATGTAAAGTAAGTTGGAGATTAGAATTTAATTCTGTAGCTTTTTCAGAAGTATTTAGTATTATAAGATTTATTCTATTATTATCTTTAACTTTTACCACACAATTAGCTATCAAGAGGGAGTCTGTGAGATGTTCATCAAGAAGGAGACCTTCTTTTATTTCAGGGTTACGCACTGAACATTCTACTATGATTTCTGAACGAGCTGGAATGTGATAAATAGGATCATTGAAAATGAGTTTAATTTTGTTTTTGTCAATGTTAAGAGTTTTAAGGTTATAGTTAATATTAGATTGATAATGGGTAAGTAAATTATTACCAATTATTCCATCATAAGTCAAATTTATTTTATCGACAACGTGAAAATTGAATGGAATTGATTCTTTGCCAAAGATAAGCATAATATCAATATCACCTATAGTAGGGACGGCTTCTTTATTATTATCTATACCTTTTAGTTTTAATATATTGTCTTTTCTTAGTTTCAAGTGCGGAGAATGTAATGAGGTCTTTTTAATAAGACTGATGGAAGAGCCGGTATCGACAAGAAAGGTAAGTGGTTTATCAGATACAGAAGTTTTAAGAAGGACATGAGGTAAGGACATCTTTGAGGGATCACATGTTATTTCATATATTTTTTCATTTTTTGTAACCATTTCAGGGACTGCATCAACATTTCCAGAATCTTTTTTGGCAATGTTTTTATTTTGTTTAATACAGAGTTTCATCTGAGGATGCTTTAGAGCATTTTGAAATTTGGAATTAATAGGTTGTTTTTTTTCATCAACACTAAAAGAATCGTGGGAATTGACGCATGTGGAAGATTTATAAATGGTGTCATTGGAATCATTGGGACATTTGTTACTGGACTCTACGAGACACCGTCGGGAGTCCTTTAATTGTTTAAATGATTGAGAATCATAATTTTGAGGGTCATAACTTTGAAAATCATGATTTTGGAAATTATAATCTTGAGAATCATAATTTTGAGAGTCATATTCTTGAGAATATTCAGGTACTTCAACCTGTTCGTCATTGTCATTTATGAAATGGACGCGAGTGGATTGACCATTAAAAGGTTTTTTGTTAAAATTATTTTGAGATTGTTGTTGAAATTGATTTGGGATTTGGCGTTGAGGTTGGTTAGTTGGGAATCGAGAGGGTTTACCTCCATTATTAAAATTTCCATGATTAAATTGACGCTTTTTACAATTCTCTATTGTATGACCTTGATTTTTACAATAACGGCATATTGGTATTAAAAATTGTTTGGGATGTCCATTACTAATATTATGTATAACTGGTCTAAAACTACTTGATCCTTGAGGAGGACGCTGTGGAGTTGAATGATTTTGGACATTTCGCCTATGTAAAAGTTTTTGAATTTTTTCTTCTGATGTTGCGAAATTGATAGCACTATTAAGATTCACTGGATTTTTACCTCGAACAAGGTTAGAAATGTTAGGTTTAAGGCCAAGTAAGAATGTGTGAAGCGCTAAGTCTTCCATTGCTGCTAAGCGACCAGGTAATTCTAATTTCTTTTTATTTGACAGGGTAACTTCAGTGAGCAATTTAGATAAGCAGGTTTCTAAGCGAAGAGAAAATTGAGTAACCGATTCATTAGATAACTGATGGCATTCTTGAAGGTCCAAAAGCAAATGAGCATAGTGTTTAGTTTCGCCAAATTGACTAGTGAGAAATTCGCTCAGTTGTTTCCAGTCCTCAAACTCTTTTATAGAGCATGCTGCTTCCGCTTTACCTTCTAATTGTGAAAGTATATATGTAAGTAAAATTGGCTTTTGAGTGTCTGTCGCTAAATCATATGCACTTTGGCATAATGAAATAAAAGAATTTAATTTTTCCCGTGAGCCATCAAAGGGTTTGATAAATTTAAATAATGTTCCAATAGCAAGGGATTCGCTTTTCTGTTCTGCTTTGACTGACATTTTACTTATTTATTGAATTAAGCAAAAGAATTAAAATAAAATATTGAACAATAAAAGAATTAAGTTAATATTGATTCGAAACGGTGTAATAGTATGACATAAATTTTAAAAAGTTATTGGATACTTAATAGTATTGTGTGATTACAGTAGTCACACCTGCGTTCTCACGTCGAGTCTAGTAATGTGATATGAGCTTTAGTTGCAAATAACGTTATATGTAAATGTTTTAACTCACAGTCCGACGAATATCACGAACATGATGCTTAGCTATTTCAGGGACGAATATTTATACTTCGAGATGAATTTCTTAAAATGGACTCGGAGATATCTTCTTTTCACGACACAGAGTTTATATTATTCTTCACGATACAGAGTTCATATAAAATTTCAGGATACAGAGGTTGCTTCTTCACGACACAGAGTTTATATTCTTCTTCACGATACAGAGTTCATATAAAATTTCAGGAAACAGAGGTTGCTTCTTCACGACACAGAGTTTATATTCTTCTTCACGATACAGAGTTCATATAAAATTTCAGGAATCAGAGGTTGCTTCTTCACGACACAGAGTTTATATTCTTCTTCACGATACAGAGTTCATATAAAATTTCAGGAAACAGAGTTTGCTTCTTCACGACACAGAGTTTATATTCTTTTCACGACACAGAGTTCTTATAAAATTTCAGGATACAGAGGTTTCTTATTCACGACACAGAGTTCATATTCTTATTCACGACACAGAGTTCTTATTCTTATCCACGACACAGAGTTCATGTAAAATTTCAGGATACAGAGGTGAGTTCTGCGAAATCGACGACACTGCTCGAAATTGAAAATTATGACGGAGACGACCGAGGATAATTCTTATCCCACCGCTGCCACCAAATTTGTTATGGGATTTTAATTAAAGCACTTTTTAAAAAAATGATTTTGATTTATTGCAATTAATTACAATTTAATTATGGGCAAGTGTCGCCGAACGCGGTTGGAATAGAACTAATTAAAGAGACAAAAGGTGTAACCTTATTAATGTAATTGTGCTGACTATGCAGCGTCTCTTGCAATTTACCTAACATAAAATATATATAACAGTACGTATCCTAAGTTGCCAGTTGCCAAAAACAATAATATGATACCAGTAGCAATATGAAATAAAATAACCCTCTAAAAATAACATAATTTATTCAAACAAATATTATAAATTCTAAATTACATAAATACGAGCACTGTCCCTAATAATTTGGCCACCTACTGTACTATATTTGGAAACAACACCGGATCTGTTTTTTTAATCAATGCGGGCATTAAACAACATACCACGGTAAAAATAAATTTTGTCCTACATGTAGACTTTGTTCAACAAACTAAAAACATCTTTAATTCATTTGATTTTCAAACAATTTCATAATTTCTCAGGCAGATGATTTAAATGTTTTCAGGACATCACTATGTGAAACATTGACAAACAAAATAAGCTCTTTTGAAAAAAAGAATAGCGGATGGAGTCTGACGAAAATTAATCACATAGAATTGAACATAAACAAATTTAGCCCTCTACGAAGTTCTTCCTATATTGATTTACCAAAGGATATCAAAGTAAAAAAAGCAATAATAAATGTACAAAACTGATAATTAATTTATGTTTCAAATGGGCTTTGTTATCTGCATTATATCCTGTAAACAAACATACAGAACGGTCATCATCTTACAGCGCTCATTTAAGTAAACTCAAATGTCATGGGGTATCAAAGTAAATGACATATCTAAAATTGAAAATCAAAACAATATTAGTGTTAATATGTTTGGATTAGAATTTGATACTAAAAGTAAAAAACATTGTGTTATAGGTCCTTTTTTTTATTAACACTAAATTAACAAGATGTTAATATAAAGAGATTAAATTCTTAGAAAAGGTAATAAACTTATACAAAACTAAAGAAACAGAGTAAATATCTTAAAAGGAGTTAGATATAGGAATCGGTCAATTTCGGGACTGTTGGAGTATTTATATGGGTTTGGAATAGGAGGAGATAATTAGTGGTGAGAATTACTTTATTTACATAACAAACTTGTTAACACTAATTAAGGGCTAAAGGTTGTTAAGATAATGATTATTTATTAATGATCTAAACTCGATGTGGAAGTATACAGTAAATAAGAGATTTATATAATATATGTGAATACTTGTCTAATAATAGGTATAAGTAAGTGTATATATAACACCTCCCCTATTAGAATAAAGATCGAGCCTTAGGTGTGCGTGATCTTGCAGTTGTAGGTGAATTTTCCTCTGCATTTTCATCTTTTGATAATGTGCTTGAGTTGGTTGTTGCTAGCGGGATGCTCTGGTGCTGACGAGAGTTGTCGAAACAATTGTTAAATATTTGGATACAGCCTGCTTTGGGCTGAAGATATCGTTGGTTTCGTTTTCGAGTCCTGAAATAATGCCATGGGCAGCATTTGTAAAGTAGAAAAATGAGCATTGATGAGCCCAGCGGCGAAAAAGAATTTAGGACTGGAGAAGTTACTATTGAAGGAGTTCTGTTGTTCCTTCAGAAGTTGTTCTTGGACTTTAATTTGTTCTTTAATAATATATACGGAATCTAAGGCAACGTTTTTCACCATTGTAAGGTGTAACTTAGGTGGAATTGGTTGTTTCAACGTTTCAGGAGACAGGCATCTTCAATGTTCACTGTGATGATCGGGTGAATTTGGTTCGTCATCGTATCCTCTTCTGCGTTGAGTGTCACAAAAGCGGTGTAAAATTTGCATCCTGAGCTCAGGGAAATTATTCTAGAGCCGAAAATTTCCTGATGTTCTATTTTGTTCCCGCATTCAATTACGCTTGGTGTCTTGAATCTTAGCAGAAATATTCAATGGCTATTTCCGATGGATTGAAAGGTGTCCACATGTGCTGAGAAGGTTGTCAGTTCACAATTACTTGGCGGTTCCTTGCTGGACGATTGTAGTATCGGAATCTCGCATATTGATCTGGCATTGTAGTCGTATACTGGTAGGTTTTTGCAAACTCTTGTTTTTGTTGTGAACATCTTGCAACTTTTCAAGAAGCTCATTGTGACGCAACGTTGCCGCGTAGTAGAAGTGGCAAGGTATTTATGCTCAGGGAATAGGGTTGAGTAGTAGGAGGAATTGTAATGTTTAATAGAAATAGAGTACATGTGATATAAATAAAAAATTTCGTTTTTAACTAAAGGGAATTCAAATATACATATATACTAGTTTATCGAGGTATATATAAGATGTAGGTGTTGTAGATTCTAAAATTTTATGAATGTTTCTTAACGTTATAGGTGCGACTAAATTGTTATTTATTCTAAGATGGTTTGTTGCTAAAAGTTCTTTATAAAGTTTAATAGTCGAAATAATAGAAGGGTGAATTGCTCCTGATTTTATAAACAATATGCTTGAAATTATTTCGTCTAATTCTTTCTCTAAAGAAAGAACTGATTCAAGAATTTGAATTGAAACAGTTGATATTTCTTCAGAAACTTTCAAGGCAAAAATTATTTTACTTGTAGTATTTAAATAAGAGTTAATCCTATTCAGGTTATCATTCATAGAATATTCATCGTAAGAAATTCGCGAAATACTCGTAGTGTCATAGAAATTAAAAATGGTAAAGTAAATGATCTGTAGTCGTTGGGTTAATACTTGCTTATGGTCTAATTGTTGCTTTTCTAACAATTCAATGCATTGATTATAGTATTGTGCATCTTCCGCATCGGGAGTACCTATTAACCATTTCAAAACCGTACCAAGGCCATCTATTAATTCGCGTTTGACGCGATTATGGTTATTCGTATAGTAGCTGAGTTCATTCAATCTAGTATCTATTTTATCTAAACTGACTTTGGTGAAGGATTTCGCTGTATAAATGCTAGGGTTAATATATTTACTACTAGAGTTTATGACGGTTTCGTAATTACTGATCAATCGTTTCAAGGAGTGACGTGAGAGAAAAAGTGGTTCTAAGTTTCTGAATATTACTAGTTTCCAAGAGCTTTCTGAGATGAGGATGTCTCCTAGGGGTTGGCAGAATAGGCCCGACTTAGATGGTAGTTCGTTTATAGCCATAAGTGTACTTCCATCAACGTTTATTATTGTGAAGTACCAGGAAGGGATAAGAAATTTGACTTAGTGCTTACGCATTCTTATTGATATAGAGATTTTTAAAGAATTTTGTATAAAAGTATGTATAATATAAATTTGAGTATAGATAAAATGATAAAACTAAAATAAGGGTTATTCATGATTTTAGTGAATTTATCATTTAAAAGTTGTGGTTTGTAAGATGTGCGATTTTGTAAAATAGGGTTCGCCATATACATTTAAAAAAAAACCTGTTAGCTTTTTTTGCTGTAAGGAATTCGCAGATGTTAGTTGCTGCTCTGGCTTCTTTATTTGATATGAATGGTTCAACATCTACAGAATCGGTATGATCAACATCATTTTGGTTAACATTATCGTCGTCGTCATTTTGATTAACTGTGTCAAGGATTTCAGCGTCAGTTAATGTTCCAGTAGTAGCTATTCCTTCATCACATGTTACATAATCTTTAAATTGAACTTCTACATTCTGCAGTTTATTCCAATCTTCTTCTAAGTCCATATCCGGCTCAAGAGCTTCTTCTGAAGCTTCTTGTACCATCGAAAATCCACAGCTTTTGAAGCAGTTTGAAATTGTAGTTTCTGATACACTTCTCCAAGCTTTGTCTGCCATCCTAATTGCATGCAAAACGTTAATAGGCGAAGCAAACTGTTGTTCCATATCACTTATCATTTTCCTCACAACTTCCTTTCTGTAACAGGTTTTAAAGTTTTTTATTATTCCTTGATCTAAAGGCTGTAGCTTAGATGTTGTGTTGGGTGGTAAAAATTTAACTTTCACAGCTTTCAATGGCGGAATTAGGTTGTGAGCTGTACAGTTGTCAATGAAAAGTAATATTTTTCGTTTCTCTTTAATCATTTTCTTGTCAACTTTAATGAGTCATCCTTTAAATATTTCTGCTGTCATCCAGGCTTTCTTATTAGCATCATAGTCCAGTGGTAGAGATTTACAACCGGAAAAACAACGAGGTTTTTTAGCCTTTCCTATAACTAATGGTTTAAGTTTTTCCGTACCTGTCATATTTGTTGCTAGCAATATTGTTAATCGTTCTTTACTGTGCTTATCACCATGACACTTTTCATTTTTAAAAATAAGCGTTTTATCAGGTAAGCACTTGAAAAAAAGTCCAGTCTCGTCGGCATTAAAGACGTCTTTTGTTTCATAATTCTTTAGTAAACTCAGCAACTCATTTTTCCATTCATCACATATTTCGTTATTCACACTTGCATTTTCACCACAAACCTTCTTAAACACAAGGTCATGACGCTTCTTAAAATGTATCAACCAATCATTGCTGGCTTGAAATGAACTGCGTCCCAGTGATTTTGAGAATTCTTCGGCTTTTTCGCGTAATATAGGTCCTGATACACTTATGTTTTTATCACGACACTGTTTGAACCAGGTGATTAAGCATTCTTCTACATCAGGAAATTCGGCTTGTCGTTGTCGTTTGCAAGACAAATTGCTGCTTGACTCATATCTTTACAATATTTCGGCTTCTTTTTTAATGATCGTAGATAAGGTGCTTGCTGGCAATTTGAATTGAGCTGCCACGTCTTTCTTCTTCATGCCACTTTTTACCGCATTGATAACGTCGAATTTTTCACGTAAAGTTAAAGTTGTTAACTTCCTTTTAAGACTTATGTTGTTGCTAGTTAGCGGCCAAATAAGTACTGACCGAAAAAACAAATTTATGTTTGTTCATTACCTTACGGTACACAGCTGTGTTCCCTAGAAAGTTTAATGAATAGATTCACATTGCACATGTGCCATGTTGCCAGAAACAATAGAATAAAGGCACCGGACATTCCTTTTCGATTTTATTGCTTCGAGTTCGGGGAATTCCAAGTAAGACGTCATTTTATGATGATACATATTAACTTCGACTTACAGAGTCTGATTTTTGAAATTCGAGTTATCGAGTGTAAATATGTACTAAAGGCATTTTAGTACATATTTACGCAGGGAAGTAACATTTTGTTCGACTTACAAAGTCTAAATAATTCGAGATACCGATTATTGGGGGGTTTAGCGGAAGGGAACGGCATTTTTTTTCGACTAATTGAGGATTTCGACTTCACAAGGTTCGAGTTATAGAGATTCCACTGTATATACATTATTCGTTCTAATATTCATTAGAACTAGGTATCAAGTTGATTATTACAATCTTGTAAAGGTCTTAAGCGATTGCCGTGAACTAATTGGTTTCTACCTGATTTCCTTATAATATAATTTTCGTTAAATCCTTTTCTTGCAATTTCATAAGGTCATTCCCATTTACTGTCTAGATTATTAGGATTTGGGACGCGGAGTATGACTTTATCGCCTAATTGAAAATCAGCTATGTTTCTGATATGGATGTGTATGTATAGGTATTACGTAATCTAGCTGGCCCTGATTTTCCTGATGAATATTTACAGACTATTTGGATCAGTAGACTACCTTTACATGTTTAAACTATCTTAGCCGCACAAGTATCATCATAGACGAGGTAAAAAAAACGTAAACAAAAAGGGTCTTAGTCAAAAATAAACAAGTATAAAAAGAATGTGTATGTATAGGTATATTTGTGTGTGCCTACATATGTTTCGTTATAATTACCATTATCGAATGGGATGGCATTAATAATAGGGGTAGTAATTATCTTATCCACTTTCTTTGCATTTATATAAGTGATAGAAAACGAATTGTTTACGATGTTGACTAATGCTTGAGGAATAACAACACCATTAGTTAGAAATTGTTTTTCGATAATTGCTGTGCCTGAGTTAATGTTATTAGCTTTACATGTAATGATGGTTTCTGATCGGTTAGCAAGGAATTGTTTATCTGAACTGTAATTAGAGATAGGCTCATTAAGATAATGGAGATTGTAAGTTTTATCGCGGATGCGCATTGTCTTCGATTTTACGTAAATATTGGCGTTAAAATGTGTCATGAAGTCGTTACTTTAAATACCATCTGCTTTGATATTGAGGTCAGCAACATGGAATTTGAACGGGGAAAAGTTATCTAGGGTGATCGCAACGGAACCAAAACTAGTGGTTGATGATTGCGTACTAGAAATGCCTATGATTAATACTACGTCTGCAGTGTCTAATGGAGTCGTATCTATTTTATCCCGTCTAATTACTGAAATTCCTGCACCAGTATCGATGAGAAGGGTGTCAGGCTCACATTCAACTTAAAGGTGCAGTGTAGTAATTTTTCAGGAGGGACGTCGTTTAGGGACGATATTGAGCAGGATTGAATAAGCTTTGGATTCGAGGAAATAGGATTTTGAGGTTTAGAGTTGGATTTAGGTTTAGATTTTGAGTTAAATTTAGGTTTCGATTTAGGAGATTTGGAAGATTTGGTATAGGTTGAGAATTAATTAGAGATAGTAGATTTAATGGAATTAGTAAACTTTGTAGAGTTAGTAATAATTTCGGTATTGAGAATCTGGGGCTGCTTACCCTGTTCGTTAGTTACCGATTTTGATTGAAATTCAGTCTGTAGACGCATCTTTGAACCGTCACCGATAGACTGGTGAAGCGTCAATGATTTCCTTAAGGGCGGTTGGGTTGTGTCCCTGATGGACTGGATTTGGGTAACTGTGACTAAGGTTTCGTTTAGGTGAAGCGAGTTTCTTTACTATTGGATTTGGGAGTGTTCTAATCAGATTCGGTGTCGGAGTCTGAATCGTTGAGCAGGAGGCTGAACCAATTTCCAACGGGCTGCTCGCCTCACTGGTTGCCTCGTAGTTTAAATCATTGACACGGTATGCTGATGAAGGAGCTGGTAAGGCACGCTGTATCGGAGTGCGCATTTGCGTTGGTGGAGCTGGTAGCGATCTTTGTATCCCAGATTGGTTATTTCGAATACTATTATTGTAAGCTCTTTTCCGACATTCCGAAATAAGATGTCCGGGATTATTGCAATAATTGCATATTTTATGAGGTGTGTGTGTGATATTAGGTTTAGTGTTTTTATTAGGTTTAGTGTGTTTGTTTAGGTAAACAGTAAATTCCATCCACACCATCTCGATGTCCAGCGTTCCACAACAGTGCGATTCTTAAGACATTTTCTGCCCCGCACAACCACTCTGTGGAACCAGCTATCGCCGGCGGTCTTTCCGAACCGTTACGACCTGGCGACCTTCAAGAAGAGAGCGTACTCTTTCCTGAAAGGCCGGCAACGCATTTGCAAGCCTTGCGGTGTTGCAGATGTCCATGGGCGGCGGTAATCACTTTCCATCAGGTGAGCCTCCTGCTCGTTTGCCCCCTTAGTCCTATAAAAAAAAAAAGGTTTAGTGTAATTTATGCGATTAGTGTCGCTTAGTTTAGTTGGTTTATGGTTAAATAAAAGTTGCCTTGAGGCATTCATTGACCTAATCTTGTCTTCCTCTACAGCGAAACGTCCTGCTTCGGTAAGATTTAGGAAACCACGCGTCCTAAGCATTGTTCCTATTTCGCTAAATAGACCGTTTATGAAGACGCTTAAGGCGGTCTCTTCCGTACTTGCTATGCGGCCTGGTAAGGTACCATCCTTAATTTCGGTGCTCAACTTTTCTATTATTTTACTCCTATAAAGGTCTACCCTATGATAATAATCTGTTAGGCTTTCTCCTTGTTTTTGAAACATGGATTTGGAGTGATATAGTTTTAACATTTGAACATTTTTCTATGACTTAAGGTCGTCCCAAAAAGCATATCGCCTACAATGTATATCTAGAGCACCCACTCCTGTTATATTGTGGAAGGCATAGATGAGAAGTATTTGTTGTTTTTCAACGTCTATCGCTAGTTGAAACACGGAATCACATGATCTGACAAATCGGTAAACTTCTTGTGTTTTAGAGGTGTCGAACGTGGGGATGAGTTTAATTAAGGTGTTTATAGCGAGAGACATGTTTGAATTGTGCGTGTGTAGTGAATTTGGTGATTGAGAAATTGAACAAGGTTCGTGTTTGATGGATTTGAACATGTATAAATTAAAAAAATACTCAAAATGTACAAAAATAATAATAAACAGGGAAAGGTATGAGCAGACAAATTTAGCCACTTAGCACAATAACGTCAAAAACAGGATCATCGCAAGTCCCGCGAACACTTTCAAAAACCTACAACTACCGTGTTATATGCTTGATATACACGTTTATGTTCGTCTTTTTGCGAGTTTATCCTACAGACTGCGCCAAATTTGTTATGTGGCGAGAATTACTTTATTTACATAACAAATTTGTTAACATTAATTGAGGACTAAAGGTTGTTAAGATAATGATTATTTACTAATGATCTAAACACGATGTGGAAGTACACAGTAAATAAGAGATTTATATAATATATGTAAGTACATGTCTAATAATAGGTATAGGTAAATGCATATATAACCAAGCGATTTATTTTATATAATAATGTTCACACGTTCGCGTGAGGTCATTATAAATTGCAAGATTGTACTAACATAATGTATAATTGTGTGCGACACCATGCTTTTGTAAAAATTGTTTATTTTGTTTATTTTATGTTATTAATAAATTTATCAAAACTATAATAATAATACAGTAAAATTACTTTAGATATAATTTTACTATAAGTTATTATGTTAAGCTTAAGTTTAAGAATACGTATGTATGTTATTTTTAATATGTGTACATATATTTTAGTTGAATATAGAATGTGTACCTACCATAAAAATATTCACCAAACCTCTCAGAGACTACACGTATCAAAATGTTTCAATTTGTTCATCCTTTTATTACAATAGTTGCTGGACCAAGTGGTTGTGGAAAATCAATGTAGTAAAATAATTTAAATTGAGTCATGGATTTAGATAGCTCCGATAAATAAAATATATTTCATATTTATTAGCAAGATTATTTGAAGCAGAACAAAACAAACGAAAACTTAAGCGGAGAAATATGGGTTAAAAATATTTGGCAAAATCGACTTAAACATGGGAAGTTTCATACTATTTTCGAGGACTTGAAGAGATATCCCAAAAAATTTTATGAGTATTATCGTATGGAATATTATTTGATTTGTGAAATTGACAGATTTGTTAACAGTACATTTAATAAAAAAAGACAACAAATTATCGTTCTGCCATTACATCCGAAGAAAGGTTAACGGTAACTTTAAGGTAACTAAAAAACAATATTTTAAAATAATTATTATGTTTACGTTTATTCATTATAAGGTTTGTTTATTATGAAGTATGACTTTTAAAGATTACCTAATCAAATGTCTGAATCTAAATAATATAGTACAGATTTGATGATGAATAATTTGTGATTATTAAGTATGTATGACTTGAGAGAGCGCAACTGTGCTAACTTTAAGAATAAGCTCCGCAAAAAATTTTAAATAAATAAAATATAACCAGAAAAGTGCTGTGAATTGCAGTGCTAATTAAAAAGTGGTTAACAAGGAATGAGTACGATTGTTAAGGCAGTGGTTAAAACCTTATAAAAATATATTTAGTGCTTAAAATTGTGGTTGTGCTAATCGTAAGGAAATTCAGTTATACACAATGGAACTAAAAAGATCTCACAAGGAATTTATTATAGAAGGCAATATAACTTTTTAAATTATCGCGTTCCATATTTATATAATAACTATATTTATTCGACATACAAAATGCCTCTTCGATTTCACAACCAGCCGTAAAATTTGTCGGTAACATACCAGCTAGTACTACTTTA
This sequence comes from Fabriciana adippe, assembly GCA_905404265.1. NCBI lineage: Eukaryota > Metazoa > Arthropoda > Insecta > Lepidoptera > Nymphalidae > Fabriciana > Fabriciana adippe. The sequence continues at coordinate 13,990,053 of FR989989.1, forward strand.
CGGTGTTTTATAAACCTCTCAATCAATTGTTGAATAGTATGGTCGAGAAATGGGTTGAATAAATTTCTTTTGTAATACGTGGATATATCCGAGGCAGGAATGTTAAAGCGATTCAACTGCCTTCCGACGATACGTGGCATTAGCAGTATATCACCATTTTCTACGAGCAACACATTTGCTTCTTCATAGAGATGGAGGTACTCTTCGTCAACTTTATCTCTCAAAGTTGCAAAGCATTAATAACATCATCCACGTGACTGAATAATGTTATGAGGTCTGTTTTAATTGTCTGCAGTTGTTTTGATAGCGACAATGTGTCGCTCGTGACTTTTTGAAGAATCACTAGGCACATAACAAAATTCGAAGATCGAAGTGTGTTAAGCATTTGGACGGCTTGTTGCGATGTTTCTTTATTGTGGCTAGATTGGAGATCTTCGAGAGCATGCACAATAGCTGAATAAATTTTCTTGAATCTCATAACGGCTTCATGCTTCTAAACCCACCGTGTTTCGCACATCGCAAGCAGGATTTTTTGGTGATCAGCCGGTAACAGATCCCATTTTTTTTGTTTCAGAACGGCAGTGCGTTGAGCCGAATGTCTAAAGTAGGATCCAACAGACTGCACGATCCCAACGCAATTTCGCATATCTACTTGTGAACATGAGTCAGCAATAGCAAGGTTGAGAGAGTGTGCACTACAATGTACATAAAGAGTAAGAGGACATTCTTAACGAATGTACGCTTGGGCACCGCCAAAATGCCCACTTGACCAACCATATAAGAACATTATTAAGTCCATGCTTTTTCAGAGCTGTAATTATGAGATTTGTAAGACCGGATCCTGTCACGTCAACAGTTGGAATATACTCTAAGAACATCTCCTTAACTTTATGTTGTTTAACATCTTTTAAATCAACATATCGCAAACACAGCGAGCGAGACTTGCTCAATACGGGCATTGTCAGTCGTCTCGTTAGCAAGAATCGTAAAAAAATTGACTTCCTTTACTTCACCGATGGTCTTATGTTGAATAATTTCACCACAGATGTCAATTATTTCATTTTCGATTAAAGACATAGAATCAATAAAGAAGTTAACATTTTGGTAAAAAACTATGAACTAAGACATTTGTGACACATATCAATTTTGAGTTCGCCACACAATGATTTATTGCACTTGTAACAATATGGCACAATTTTTTCTTATTTTTGCGATAGGATGACCTGCAGCTTCTCTTTCAACGGTCTCAATCGGTGTCAAATTTGATCTACTACTTCCTGGCATATTCAAAATTTGTTTAATCGAAACGCGCAGGTCAGTTTAAAGTGTGGTCATAAGTACTCTTTTTTTGCGTATGTGGCTCGACTAATTTATGATGCAAATTTTTCAAGTAATTATGTCTCGATAAAGATTTTTCATTTGCCTCCATATTGTTGGTTACGTATATAATGTAACTATTAATGAATGTTGTATTGAGCATTCCGTAAAAATTACGTAAAGGCCAGCGCCGAGTTTTTCGGCTCCGAGAAGCAAGGGAGCATATTTGGTCCAAGGTATTAACTCCACTTTTGGTTTGGTTATAAAATTGAACCATTTTTGGCTTTTTAGAAGTCTCGTCCATCGTTCCTTCTTTATCGCAAGTTGAAAGTAAAAATATTACTTATTCGGGTTTAGATTCGTACGAAAGCAATGTGACTTCATTGTCATAGCAGAAAATAGCAGTACCAGTTCTACATGTGCACTCGTTTTGCAACTCTGTCGGTATTTCTTTTATGTTTGCTCTTAGAGTGCCAACCAAAGTCAGCTTGTACGGTTCTTGTAATAAGCTTTTGGCTAATGGCACTGAGGTGAACCAATTGTCCATAGTTACGTTCCTATTAGTGCCATGAATTTTTTCGAATTCGCGTCGTCGATTCGACAAAGCTTAGTGTTCTAGGATTAAAACACTTTTGCTCTCTGAATGCCATCTCGTCAGCTATTAAAGCACAAATCATATTTTTATGCGATTGATGTCTTTTAGCCTTCAATATCTTAAATGCATCCTCTGTCAGACCTGGTGAACCATCAATACTTGGATACCATTTTGATATTGTTTTTGGATGAGGAAAGCAACTTTCAAACTTAGTTCTAACATAATTATATGTCTTTAGTGAATAGAAATGTAGTATTAAACAAAACTTCCTGAATTCTGAAGCATATTTTGTAACAGGTCTGTGGACACCTCCTTTCACTTTTTTTTTCATATTCAACACATAACTTCTTAAAATATTGTACATATCGTTATCAATATATTGCTCTTTCTTTAGCGTTCCGATAATTTGTTTTAAAGATAGATGCAATCTTCTTTTTCAGCCGTTGGTTTTTTTGCCTAAGAGATTTAATTTTTAAGCGATGATTCTTTTCGAGCAATATTTTCCGTCGCAAATTACGTCGTAGCTTTACTTTCTTTGGAGTGTCGAAAATAGAATCAAGATCTGAATAGGATTTTTCCTCATCTATTTTAGTTTTATGTTGCACCTCTGTTTTGTCACTGATTTTTTCGTCGGGCATATCATTGATAGGTACCATGTCAATACCATTGATAATTAACGTTTCAGAAGATTCTGTACCGAAGCACACATCATTGTATATACCGGAAAGTCCAGCTTCGTTAGAATTAGATTTCTGAAAATAAAACCATTCATGTACATAGTTTTCGTGGGTACCACGATTTTAGCTTTAACGCGAAAGGCGAAACGTGAATACTAAAAAACTCTACTATTATTATACAATATGTAACAAAAACCCTGTGGTTCCTGTGAGCTATGTTATAAAGATCGATATTCAAACATAGAAAAACAACTTATTTGTAAAAACTCTTAAATTTAATTAATCAAATTAAACATTAAATCATTGTTATTTGTAAAGTGATAATAATTTCTCATCTCTGCAATTCTACATGGAGAGATAGGTACAAGTCGTATCAAATTAGTCGCGCGCGCCGGCATGGGCCTGGCAGCCGCTCGTGCCCTAAAGTACCTACACTAAGGTCGTGAACTCGTCACGTATCATCAGGGGCCTTACCATCACCTATTTTAAAACATTCTTACTTCAAGACTGTTTTGTTTCAAGATTACAATATTCTTACTTTTATTCGTACCATGACCTTTAGAAAGCAAACTTGTTTTAAAATTGCTTAGTGATGCGACAGAACGAATGATTTGTCTATTCCCTCCTATAAAAGAAAAGAAATAGTGTTATATAAGTTGTATAGCGTTATCCTTGTCACACGTTAGTAGTTCTTCATTACGATCAGCACTTACCAAGAATGAAATTAAAGCCAAAAGTTGTATAACTTTTAAGTACAATAGTTAATTTACAAAGATAAATATATTTTTTTGTAACTTTTACATAAAATCCAACAATTATTTTATTATTACTTTTGAAAAATAACAAAAACAATTTAAGAAAATATGAAATAAACTGTAGCGAATTTTTGATATAGGATTCGGAACAAATTATTTACTTGACAACCGACCGTTTATTTGTTTACTTGCTTCACTACGAGGGAAATACAAAATTTGTTGCATACAATTATCACAGTGCACCAAATTACTTTATTTTACTTTACTTTTTCAACATGCAGGGAAAGTAAGGCCAATTTTAACATATTTTTGGTTAACTAAATTTTAAAACAAAGACTTATTTTGATAAACAATTTTAACGATTTAAATATTATTTAAAGTTTTTTTATTCACGTTTTTCCAGCAAAAGAGTTAATAGAGTTTCTGGGCAGCAGTTGGAAGTATTGTGGGAGTTTTTAAATACAAATAGACACATCGCGACGTCATGCAATCGGGTCATACACAAAATATGAATTTAAAAAAAATAAAAAATAAAACTTAGTTATTGATTTGGTGATTTTTTATTTATTTAAACGTAATCGCTAACAGTCTTACAAAAATATTAACATAGGTCAGTTTTCATTACTTTCGGAAAAAAATCACATTTGTCATTATTGTACGTTTACAGATGAGATCACTTGTCTACAGAAACTAACAAAATACGCATTTTAGCGTCTTATACAAAAAAATACTCATTATACGATATACATTATACGTTCATAATAATCATAATTTATTTTCTTTCTTATTTCTTTAATTAATTAAAACAAAAAAAAATATTTAGGAACTGGTAAAAAATATTTTAAAATTTGTCTACAGAAATGATATATTTTCTGTAGGCTAAAATTAAAATAAAGCGTCATCATCAGAATTGAGACCAGAGTCATTCCACATTTTGCGCAAGGATTTTTTTGTGTTAAATATTTCCAGGGAGGAATCAGAGTCTTCCGTTCCATCTTCAGCCCAGATCAATCGAGCTCTTTTAGTTGGCCTGAAATTTTGTACGTTCGCTTTAATGTTTTCCTCAGATGTCAATCTGTCGCTTAAACCCGGTGAAATTGACACAGTCGTAGCATCTGGGATGCCTGGGACTTCTGGACTATTTGATGCTTCTGGGGTTCCTGAAGTTTGTGACATATTAAGAGCGTTTGCAGTATTTGGAGCTTCTAGAATATTTAAGACATCTAAAGTGTCGAGATGCTCATAGTTGACATCTATTTGTCCCAGTTAAAAATGAGGACATTTCTCGTGTGGGTCACAAATCAAATAGCTTAATCGTCTAGCGTGTATAACAGAAGGTTCGTTAATGTTCCACGTTAATTGATGAATGTTACGAGTACCCTTAAAGGTTCGTAATACACTTCGGTCTAAAATTTGTTGAACTTTAGGTATTATAAAGTCTTTGATCCTATAAACATTTTATTTATACGTTTTGTATTCGCATATAAATATGATATCAATTCATCAAGTCTTGAAACATCGTTGCCTTTTGCAACATGCATATCAGTAAGACGTTTAATACACCCGCCTACGCAATTAGGTGCACCTTTACCGTGCTCTTTTTCACTGTAATGCCATGTGATTGTGTCAACACCAAACTCTTTACTAATAATGGTAGCGATTAAATTGAATAAAGACTTGTTACGATATTGAGTTGATGGGCTATCACTTAATATATGTAAATGTTTTTAACTGGGAGACAACTTCTTTATTTTTGTTATTATAGCTTGTAAATGAACACAAATTAAGACAGGGTCGTGTCTGAGATTGTCAGAAATAGTACAAAAAAATGTTGTTCTTATAAAATTATTTGAAGGTTCTAGTTGAGTACTATAGTAAATAGATGTATGTAGAGATAGTTGTATTTTCGAACCACCAAAATGAGCCGATTGAACTTCTTCTTTATATTTACAATTGTAATTTTCAGCAAAATCAATGTGAAGTAGACCATCAATAGGGGAAATATTATTTTTTACAAACTGGATAGCCTTTATTTGACGTATCATGCATGCGACATGTTTCATAAAGAAAGGTAAAGCTGAATTTAACTTATTAAATAGAATTCTGTAGGTAGTTTGGACCTTTTCTTTAACGGTTTTTTTTTTATTTTTTACATTGTCTAGGATTACCTTTAATGACAACAGTGACATCTTTAGTGACCCACCTTTCATACGTAACGGAGTCATGATCATAAAAATTAGTAGAAGTAATATCTTTATTCTTACATGAAGGACATTTGCGTTCTAAACAAGGGACATTTAAAATATTGTTACAGTATAAGGGCTTAATCAAATCAGTTGTCGATTTAAAAGGAATTAATTTTGCATGATAAAGTGCTTGAACTAGAAAGTTTGTATTAGTGTGTATAACACATAAACAAGTATTTCTAGTTTCAGATTTTGGAAATAGAACCCAAAACGGCCGGTATCTCTCTTCTGATATCTTTCTTTATCTTTTCTCCTTCTCTCTTCTAAATCTGCTTCAGTCATTTTTGCCCGAGCGCGACAAATGCTATTTTGTTTTTGTTCACGCCTTCGTTTTACCTTTTCGTTTTCAGGTAGTTGCGCTGTCGACCTACTTTTTGGTGCCATCCTAAAAGGAAATAAATTTAATTTCATACATGCTCCCAAAGATTTTTGTTGATGCTCGATAAATCTAATAGACGGAATATGTAGGTGCGATTAAATGATTGAATTAGCAAATGGTAGAAGGGATTAATGAATGATTCACTGGACTATAAAAATATATATACCAATACATAAATATAAAGCAATAAGTATTTCTAGTGAAAATAAACGGATCGACGAACGGAAGAATCATCCAAAATCAAACAATAAAAAAATCGATTAAGTTTTGATAGAAGATGTGTCAAATTTAAAAGATGTTAATAAATGTTAAAAATCAACTGTTTACTATTCAACCGTGCGCTTATGTATAGAAGAATTAGTATCTACAGGAGAGACGTATGGGTCTGTAGAAAAGATAAACATCCCTTCTGTAGACATTGACTCTTCGAAGACAAGTATGTCTACAGAAAAGATTCCTACAGAAGAGTTATACATATGGTTAATAATCGGTACAGGGAAGAATTTTGAGGTTACAAATTCAACAACTTAGCATTTGCATCCTGCTCCCCAAAATATACAAGGCCACTATAATTAAATATTTTTAGTTAATGTACTTACTTTTAAGCACGTCCCCAAGGAAAGACGCATCGAGGTTTTGACAAAAACTTGTGTACTTCCTTAAAAATATGTTTTTATAATAATTAGCACGCGCCGTTACAAGACTTACAAGCAATGAGTGACAAATATAACAATGTTGCCAAGTTAAAAAATAAAAACCCAAATACGTTTCTCTAAACGCAGATTCGCGGTTAGTTTTTTGCGTCTACAAAAATGACCATGAAATTGATAACACCATGTTTATTTATTTTATTTCAATAATAAAACCCATGATTTTTTTTATTATTATTAAATATGAAGTCATCTAAATGTAGAATATTGTGTTAAGACTATTAATGAAATAATGTAATGATAAATATTTTTAATTGCCCCTTAAAGTCCAGTACTTCGTATCCGAACTGTCTACAGAAGGAAACATTTTCTATTATACAATGAATAATTATAAATTTAACGCAGTTAAAATCACTTATTTTTAGCATAAAATAATATATAAATAAGAACTTCAAATAATAACGTCAATTCAAACTCGCATTGTTTTGATTGAATAGATTTTACAACGAGTGAACACTTTTTTTTCAATTTTTGTGTATGACCCAATTTCGCTCCTACAAGCGAAGGAGCTTTCAAAAAAAAAGTGGACAGAGATTGCGGAAATACTTAATTCGCAGGGCGAAGGAGTGCACAAAGATTGGGAGAGCTTGGTCTAAAGTATGTAATTGATGTATATTTTTACAAATGACTTAAACTTTACTTTAATTTTAAATTGGCAACATGTTTTTAGTACTGGATAGACTATAAGGGAAAAGTCAAAGCCAAAGTTACAAGTATACGGTCTAGTTGTAGACAGACTGGAAGCGGACCGCCTTTTAAGGGCTTGAGTGAAATAGAAAAGAAGTTTCTCCAAATTTTAGGTGAAGATTTCGGTCAGGGCTTACCGGGTATTCAGGTTGACCCTTTTGTAAGAAAAAGATTAACTACACATTTATTTTTATTTAAATAAATAAATATATAATTTTTATGTCAATTTTTAGCCTCCAGTAGTTGTCGAAGAGACAGATTCCCCAATATCAGAGTCTATTTTAAACAACTTAGAGATACCTCAAGCTCTATCTGCTCCTTCTCCCCCAACCGTGACGCTTACACCTGACATTACTGGTGTAAATCCTACAACTCCATCCATCACGCGGTTCCCACGACGCCGTTATAGAAGACGCGAGACGCCTATGGGCCAAGAGGCGGCAAGACGCGCCCTTGTTCGATCCTCACAACTACGTGCTAACGCTGTGAGGGTCGCCGAGACAATGGAGAAGATGACGGATGTACTTATAGACCTTAAAAATACTGCCGTAAGAATTGAAAGGTATAATATAAAGTCTTTTATTTACGAGTGAAAGATATGTATATTATTTTTAAATAAATAGAATAAAAAATATTGTTGGTTTAAATTTGAGCAAAAGAATAAAAATAAAAATTACATATTAAAAAAATGTTTAATAAGTAATAAATAATAAAAAAAACTTTTCAGGTTATTGCATGCCGCCTTTCCCACAACCTCTGCACAAGGCAACGTCGTGTAGCCAATCCTAGCGCCAATGAAGCGTTGTTATTACTAACTTCATACAGAATATCTTGTTGAAATTGGGCTTCTTGCAAATTTTCGTTGCTTAGTTGCTGAATAGAAATGTTGGCCCTATTGCAAATGTTGTGTAATATTACACATGCATTTACAATAGAGCCAGCTACTTGTGGCGAGTAATGTAGTACTCTGTCAGCAATTAAGGAACGAAAACGTGCTTTAAGAAGCCCAATAGGTACGCTCAATCGTATTTCTGGCACGGACATGCACATTGGTGTAATGCGCTTCGGGTGAGTCAGGTGGTGCTTCCAGAATCGGTGTCATCATGCTCTTTTTTAACGGGTATCCAGAATCACCTGATGAAGAAAATGTAGTATAATGTTACGCGCCGTTAGTTCAATCGAAGACATCAAGCGTAGAACCTCTGTGGTGTTCGTCTACGCAAGTACCAGGCAGGCAGGAAAAGTATGACGACGAATAAATTTAACGTTTGGGCGGGACGTATGATTTTCTGTTGTGTGTATAAATTTTATTAATTACTGACAATAAAAAGATTAAAACAGGAAAAGTGTTTCAATGTTTTACAATAAATATTAATTTACAAAACTTTCTGACAAAATTCAAAAAAACGTATTACATACAAGAAACCAAATACTTTTTGAGTTACTTAATATTTCTAGGTGAGCCTTTAATGGATGATTATTCCATATGAAAGAGTCATGAATTGCACCACCATGACTAGCATCTACACTTATTATTTGCATGTCCGCGTCACATATCTGAAAAATGTTTATGTTATGTTTATTTAATTAGAAATTAATAAATCACTTGTATTCTAAATAGTATTATTTTTACTGATAGTATAAACTTACCAATTGAACATTCAAGGAATGGTAATGCTTGCGACAATAATAACGCTCCTCATGTTGTACTAGACGTACAATAGCTATGTGGGTGCAATCTATACATCCTAGAACACCAGGAATACCATATTTATTGTAAAATCTACAATAAATCAATTATTTTTAATTAATATTACCTAGATGTATACCTATACGTACCTACGTATAGTCATATAAAAATAAAAAGACATATTCCGATTTAATTTTGTTGCGCTCTTGATTGGTGATTGGGAATTTTATATATTTTTAACGCATTTGTGACTTATTTAAACACTCAGTAATCTGTGCGATGACTGAGGACACTGTCTGCTGAGCCACATGATGACCCTCGTTAATGCCTATAGGACGTTGGTATGATCCAGTGGCATAAAATGACAATGCAATCAATACCTAGAAAAAGTAAATAACTAAGTATATGTATCTATGTACTATATTTAAAAGTGTTCAACGGCATTTAACTGTAAACCGGTTAAGAGCGCCTTGTTTATGTAAGTTCCAGTCCTAGTGTGTTATTCGTAATATAGAAAAGAATATCAACCTTAGTCTCTATAGACAAGTCTGTAGATTTTTTAGGGCTTTTCATAAGCGGCCTCAATTCATCGTACAGTTTGCGGGTTAAGTCTTTGGTAAAACGGTAGCGCCTAACAAATTCCATTTCATTTATAAGGAATAGGTCGTAATTTTTACGTAGCACACGTAGCCTTTTTCGTAAAATTTGAATTGCATTAACTTTCAAAAATTCGAAAATTTGATATTCATTAGCCATCTAGGAATAAACGAGACAATAATTACTCAAATACTAAAATCACTACATATACATATGTATATCATTCATTTAAAAGAATGTTTCAGGCTTATAAGAACCTTGCTTTTAAGACGTCATGGTACGAAAACACAAAGTAAGATTATAGTATTTATGCTGTAAGAGTTCATGGTAAGGCCCCTGATTATAACTCAGCTGTTTGCTATTTGACACTTTAGCCAATATTTTTGTTTAACACTTTTGCCCCACTCCAATTATTAAATAAGTATGTAAGATTGAGTAGGTTGGTGCTCTACTTAATCGTAAATCATTAATTTATTATAACACAACTCAACAACTTTACGATTACGAAGATATTGTTCAATATACCCGTCTTGTACCTCTAGGCATTTATCAAAACGTTTCATGTTATTTGTAGAAACAACTCGTAGAATAGATGTATCGGACTTTAATTGATTAAACGCTGCGACTATTCTCAAACGCATTTCGGCCTCGGTATCGCACGTTTTTTTTTAAAACTGACTCTTTGACAGTACCCAAGAGAAAACAATCCAAAGGTGTGAGATTAGGTGACATCGCCAATCCACCTTTCCCCGTATTCCGTACTCAAATATGCTCAGAGGGCGCGAGAAATGGGTGGCGCGCCGTCATGTTGAAACCACGAACGGCGCATGAGATCAAGGTTATGCTCATCAAGCTCCTCGGTCATCTCTTCTCGCAGGAAGCGTAGGTAGTTCCCACCGTTCATTGTTTGGGTTAGAAAACAGGGTCCAGTTATTTTGTCCCCTATTATTCTCGCCCAAACATTAATTATCCATCGGTGTCGAAAGTGACTTGGTTTAGAAGCATGCGGATTTATGGCTGAGCATACGTGTTCATTGTGAGAATTAAATACAACTGAAGGCTTAGACTAGTGGCATAAACGCTAGTAGAATAGAGTAATCAATGTATGGGACTGACATATGTTTATGACTTCAAATTTGACTCAACGTATCGCATTGGCAGCCAAATGTTGATCTAATCTCTTCGATGAAGTGAAACGTCAAGGTAGTACATTAATCTCCATAGAAATTGAAGACAAGTGGCACTTTTGACAAACGAATTCGGCTGCTAGCGTACGACACCTATCGAACGCCAATACCTTAGAGATAACGCTACAAAATGGCGAATCACTGAATAATATGTTAAATAATATATGTTAAATAAAATGTAAAATAACTTTTAGACTTGGTAAAAAAAAACTAAACTTATTACTTATAAAAAATTATATTCATTACAGTGGGATGAATGTACTTAAATTAAATAAAAGCTATTATGACTAATTGTTGCCATGGTAACCGTGGTCATTATCTGACAAATATATATTATTGTATTTATTGCTATTGTAGCAAAGACTGCTAGGCGAAATCGTATCGCTTTTGAATTTCCTTTGCACTGACGATCATAAATTCGCGACAACGTTTATAAAACTCCTGGCGTCTAGATCTAGCCTCCTCATAATTTCCGGGCTGGTAATGTTTTTCATGACTTTTATTTCGAGATATATTTCAGAGTTGTTCAACCATTCCTCATTGAAGTCAACATTAACAGCGGATAAATCAGTCCTGTTAACGTAGTTTCGCTTCAAGAAACAGAATAAAATGTTCTTGTACACTTCCCGTATTTTTTCGTTGAGATTTAGAATAACAACTTTTTCAGATTGGAACAGTTTATTGAATCCTTGTGAACTTCGGTAGTACCCATGACAAGAAGATGTAATACATTTTTATAAACGGATTATTTAAACTGTTAAATGTCAATTCTGTTGACACAAGTCTTTCGTGAAGCCAACAATCAGTAAAAAATGACAACGACTGTGCCTGAGATGGATGCAATATTTTGCTTTAATATGTTTGATTTCGGATAATAATTCTATGTCACGCAGATTACATTTAGCTTTAAATTCATTCTTCCCGGGCTGTAGCCATCCTTTAAATAAATCTAGTTCCTCCCAATCAGACCTATATTTTTGAGACGCAGGTAGTACGTATCTGCTTTTCAAAGTATTCTTTGGAGTACTGGGTCCAGCGCCTTCGTCTGATATTTTGAATAAGATTTAATTGATTGCACGTACATTAGTATATAGTTAGTCACAGTCTCAGTTGTAAAAACACATACGTCACACATCTTTAACTTGAGAATTCCCTGATTACAAGTAAGATGTATTTAATATTGACTTATCAAAATATGCCGTATATGCAACGATCTATTAAGCTTAGTAATCGGGGGAAGTCCCGTGATCGGTACCTACATATTAAGCGGAGTTGGTCTTATGGATTTATCGACTACAGACCTAAAATAAAATATCATATATTATCATCTAAGTCAACGATGTGAGACAGTTCATTCCCTAAAATATTATTTCTGTTTATTAGACGATGTTTCCAAAGACAGTTACAAACTCGGATTTTCATACTTTTGAATAAAAGACAGCTAGGTTTTAAGAAGTAGTACGTTAGCCGTACGACTTTCGTATTGCGATAGTACGGAAAAGAAACTCTGACAAAGTTGTACAAATACTATTTAAATAGTACATCTGACAGCATTGGGGCGGCTGAGTAAAAGGGGTAGATGGTTATGCGGTAGGTAGGTAGGTATGCAGCGCGGTGCTTTGAGTAAATTTCGATGATAATACAGAATGTACCAACATTTTTTTAATGTGTCCATTTTATTAACTATCTTAACTATAAACAATAACTGACTAGTACTTGATATTTTTAAATAAGATTTTCATTATTCCCTCCCGGACAAATTCTAAGAAATCCGTGCGAATTTCCGAGAATTCAATTGTTATCTAGCACACCGGTGTGCTCGCGGTCCTTGAGGTGTTGGTACGCCTATATTAGGTTTTATTTATATTTTCGGATTATGTATACGTACCTATATGGAACAACAGGGTTTTTGTTACATATTGTATATGATTAGCATATTTTTAAACCACACAAGTTAACACACAATTTTTCAATTTTATTTTATAATTACCTCTCCTATCTCAATATTATCAGAATCCTCACTTTCGCTGGACTATATTGGTGATAAAAATAATGCCTGTAAGAAGAAAAAAATATATTAAACGAACAATAATTAAAAGAAAACATGAACAATTTTATTAGTTTTAGGAAAATTCAGCTTCCTTGGTACTGCTTCCTTTGTAAATATTCGGCGCCCTGTATTGTTGACAGTGTACATGTCCTTGCTGTGGAAGTGATCGGAACGTACTACAGTAGTATTTGTTGGTTTCGATGTGGCATCTCCGCGGCTTTTTTGAATGCGATCTATCCATCGGTTCCTGATAGCAGGGTTATTGGATATCCTAAAATAGAAGATGTTATTTTTATCAGTGTATTTTACTTATCAAATAATTATGTTTAATAAGTATTAATAAGAAGCTTTTAAAAATATCGTAGAATAATAATTATTGAACCCAATACAAAAATAATCCTTAAAATCGGTTCATAAATAAAAAAGTTATACGCGAATATTTATTATTATAAAAAGTACAGACGAATTGATAAACTCCACCTTTTTTTAAAAAGGTTAAAGTAAGTATAACAACTAAATTAATATAACGTAACCACCCATAAAAAATTGCGTTAAGTTGGGAGTATGAACAAAAAGAAAATTATATTTTTCTTTACATCACCCCACCCCACCAGAGTAGGAAAGGCATATGAAAAAAATAAAAATTAAATAAAAAATAAATCCTCACACTATTCACGGTTTTTCAAGTATAGGGGCTGGAGTTAATTTTGAGATATGGAAAAAGTTATACTCTGATTTCTTATGGTCAGTGTTTATCCTGTAAATAGAGTTCGATATTTTTTCTACCATTTTGTAGGGTCCGATTCTTAATTCGTCGAGCTTTTTTCTATTCAGAGGGCTTAGCCATGTTGCCTATCTACAATCGTTAACGATTTAAAAAAATTAAGGAAATGTATGGGCATTACATATTTTAAACGTTATGTCACGTGGTCAAAACAATCGAATTGAAAATTCGTAGCCAAGTTTACAAGGTACATAATTCGTTCTAAGGATAGAAATGAACTGAGCGATTCTACAATGTGGATCGCAAGATCTCATACAAAATGGTAGCCAAGTTGCACGTTTGACAAGCACTTGAGAATTCGAATCTAAGTTCTTGAACGCTATCTAAACGAACGGCGAGACCCTCGAGAAAACGCTAAAAAAATGGCATCTTTAGAATCAGCTGCTCTAGACAGAAAGAAGTATTTTGTTAAGTCGCGTTGATTTTGGAAAATCTTTTATTTTTAAAATTTAAGATTCCTTTACTGCGATTTAATTACTAAGTATTTAAAGTTACAGCAAGTTTAATTATTATTCTACTGGTCAACTGTGTTAATAACATATAAAATGTGTAGTTTATATTTCAATACCTCTAATTTATAGGTATAAAAAGAAAATATACATATAGTGAAAAAATAGGTATATTATTGGAACTAAAGGTTGAATAAACATTATGGATATTAGAACTTTACTTTTGTTTAAAACCGAAATAAATATTGTTTTGTTTTCTGTACAAAGAAATTATACTAACTTTATTTACAAAATGGTTTAGTTAAGTATTAATTATTTTGTTTTTTAATTTATATGACGAAGGAGGATTTAGTTACCTTTTTCTGCTAGAATGTGAAACCTTATTGTTTAAAGTCACTATGTTATTTAGTTTGCTTTTTATTGCTTTTAAAGTTATTTTGGATTTAGAGCAGATATTTAGTCTCGAGCGGGGTCGAGACGCCATCATGACATTCTTTGTGAGATATTCATTGGAAATACGTGGTTAAGTAACGTTGGTTGATCATGGTAGATCGTAGAGTTATACTTTGATATTGAATGTGGAAATCTGATTGGTGACTATGAACCCGCTGCTCCGCTAAATTATTAGAATTACCGTTTCAAGTTTATAACATTGTGATTTCCCTCATTAAATTGTAATAAAGTATTGAGAAGTCTTTATTATTTGAGCCCTGATAACGCCACAAGATTTGTAACCACTAAAGATGATGATTGTAGTATATGGATAACGCGTCATATATTTCATTACCTTTAATTCTTAGAACAAAAATATATAGTGGAATGGAAAAATATACATATAATTGAAGCCTAAGGTTATATAAATATAACATATAAATAGTATAAGTTTATATAACATATGGATAGTATACGGTTCTTAGCGACAGGAGATTCTTATACCAGTTTGCAGTATCTCTTTCGCATTTCCAAACAATCTATTTCGAAGATTGTTCCTGAAGTTTGCAATGCCATCATCGAACATTTAAAGGATCATGTAAAGGTAAGTAAAAAAAAATACCAATATCTTGTCAATTTAGTCCAATCACTTTAATAGAACTTTAAAATAACCATAAAAAGAAAGAAAGGTGAAATTAATTTTAATTAGTGGCTCGCATTATGTTTTAGTATAATTAGGAGGGAGAGGAGGAATGTCTGATAGATTTTGAAAAGTCATCGGAGGAGAAGGGGGAGGAGGAATGTCTGATGAATTTTGAGAAGTCATCGGAGGGGAAGGGGGACGTGGAATCTCTGATTGAATTGGAGAAGTCATTGGAACGGTGGTAATAGATGGTTGAGGAGTTAGTGGTGAGGGGGACGTCGGATCGTTATAAGATGAAGCATGAGAGCTAGGACGTTGCAAAGAACCAGCATAGCTTGTATAATAGCCATATTGTTGATAAGCTCCTGTGTCGGCTTGAAATATTATTCCGCATATATCTTTTTTTACGTGCGCCAGAGTTACTGGATCATATTTTCTCAATTCGTTGGCTATGTATTGTCCAAATGCCGAGTATGAGTCACAAGGCGGTGGGGTTGGCTATGGTTCAGTGCACTGCTGGAGAATCCTGAAAGCTTCAGAAAGAGTTTCGTCCGATAAATCGTCTGTGTCTTTCGCTGGTCTTCTTTTGCTTCGTTTTCTGGATCTCTGGTCTTGTGTTCCAACTCTAGATTGTGTGTTATTGTTGCCATCTTGTTGTTGTTGCTTATTTTCCATAACTTGAATGTTGTTGTTGTCAAGTGAAGGGTCTTGAGCGACTTGAGTTGCGCTTACTGTTTCATCGTTAGTAACGGTTTCATTCTGTAAAATAATGTATACTTTTTATATCTGTTTTAGGTGTCAGGTACAGAACAAGAGTGGCTTGCAATTTCAAACGGTTTCCTAAATAAATGGAATTTGCCACATGCTGTGGCAGCGATGGATGGAAAGCATGTTGTTTTACAGTCTCCCATAAACAGTGGCAATGACTTCGATAATTATAAATCATTTTCAAGTATAGTTTTGTTTGCCTTAGTAGATGATAATTACAAGTTTTTATATGTAAACGTTGGGAGGAAAGGACGGATTTCGAATGAAGATGTATTTAAAAATACAAAATTATACCAAAAACTTGAAAAAAAGAGAACTTAACATCCCATCACCCACAATTTTGCAAATACCGTACTATCCCAAAGTACCATTTTATATATTAGGTGACAAAGCTTTTCAGCTAAATGAATACACTATGAGACCTTACGAGGGTAATCCAGAAAGAGGTTCAAAGGAAAGAGTTTTTAATTATAGACTCTCCAGAGCACGAAGACTTGTAGAAAATGCTTTCGGAGTGTTAAGTTCTGTCTATAGAGTTTTGCGTAAACCAATTTTATTGGAACCCGAACAAGTAACAAAAGTAGTCTTAGCATCAATACATTTGTACAACTATTTACGGAGAACATCTTGTAATAGCTTTGCAGCTCCCGTTTTTTGTGATGCGGTGGGAAATGACGGCGAAATCGTAGAAGGAAGTTGGCGAAATGAATCAGAACCAACATCATTATTACCAGTTCAACAAATACCACGACGTGGAGGTAATAATGCTAAAGAGATACGTGACCACCTAGCAAGACATTTTATTACGAATGGGACTGTCTCATGGCAAGATGACTATCAATAAAAACTATAATGAGTACTTACATTCTCCATAGTATCCCGCGTGGTACTTGGCTCGTTCCTATCAGACATAAATGCAAAAGCATTATATGCAAACCAGCTAGATCTGTAAACCTCATCACGACCTGGAAAATAAAAGTTACAAGTTTTTATAATACATAAATGGTTCTTAGTAGTAAAAGTGGAAGCAATTAATAAATATATATATCTTACCTGATCCTGTTAAACGACTTTTCTTTTCTCGTGATTTTTCCCGCCGGAAGCATCCCATTAATGACCCCATTTTCTTTTTTAAATCAGGAACCGGTACATTCATCTCGCGGCTAATATTTAACCAGGCGTCTTCCCTAAGTCCTCTATTTGTATAATTAGGATCACTTGCATTCCATAGCCAGGTGTTTACACCATAGAGAGATATTAATTTCAAACACTGATCTTTATTCATATTTTACTCTTATTATATTCGAGCAAGGCACGAAACAATATACGCGAGCGTTCAGACTGCGCGCGGCAAACGACTGAGGCGCCTTTGAGCAAAACAAAAAACCGACACTGAATTGGCTCGGGCGCTCGGACGCTCGCCCGCGGCAGCGCGCGCGCTTGCCTCGGCCGAGGCACGTCCACACTAACCGAGCTGCTCCGCGCGGCAAATGCCTCGCGAGGCTGCTCGCTCTGTGTGGACGCGCCTAATGGCAAACAAGTCCATAGATAGTGACTATCTTGAGTCACAAATGCAGTTTCGTATCTGTCTGTGACACGCAGAGGTGTTGACCAAAATGCCGAATTAAGGTCCAGTGTTGAGAAAATCTGGCAGTCTCTTGTTTTTACTGTTAGGTCCTCAATAAGTGGAAACGGCTGTGATTGAGAAACAATTTTTTTTTTAAGTCTAGAAAATCTATGCACAATTGTGATTTTTTATTTTCATCCCTTTTATAAGCTAGTGTAACTGAGCTGCAAATGGACTATATGATTCTTCTATTATATTTTTTTCCAATAATTTTGCAATCTGATTTTCAATCTCCTTTTTGTCTTCAATTGTGCAACCATATGGCCTTTTACTATAATATTTTTCTACGAAAAGATCAATGTGAGCTTCATAATCTGTCACCTTTCCGATGTCATATTTGTCCTTTGCAAATATGGATTTGTTGTTCAATATTAAGTCATCAATTACTGCCTGTTTTTTATGGCGAACACTGGACAGTCGCATCCTATACAATCGTCACTTATAAACAATATTGAAAAACTAAACATACATGCGTCAAATATGCCGCTGACGTGCAACTTCGCCACAAATTTAAAAATTTACATGCGGGCAGATAAGTTTGAAAAGGAATCTGAATCACGTAAGGTCACCATTTTGTTAGCGTACATCGGAAGCGAGGCGTTAAAAATATTTTACTTATTTAACGTCGACATCGATATCATCTCTTTCGAAGAACTCCTAAAGAAATTTGAGGGATTTTTTCTACCTAAGGTAAACCTAACAATGGAAAGGCACAAACTCTTCAATAGAAAGCAAGGTCAGGACGAAGACATTGCGTCCTACGCTACAGATATCAAAAATATCAGCCTGGTATTATCAAGCCCACATTGTCCTAAAACTTGATGCCATACCCTCCATAGATCCCTGTAAGTAAATCCCATTTCGTCTTGTTGATAAACTAAAAAGACAATTAGAGTCCCTAGAAAGAAAAAATATAATAAAAAAGTAGAGGAACCTACAGAATGGGTTAATTCATTAGTACTTACTTAAAAGAAAGATGGGAAACTTAGATTATGTATTGATCCTAAAAAATTAAATAATGCTCTCATGAGACCTCATTTTCCTTTACCTACTATTGATGAGATTAGATCCACACTAAATGGTGCCAAGAATTTTAGTACTTTAGATGCTAATAAAGGTTTTTGGATGAAGTTGCCTGATGAAGTATCCTCAAAACTTTGTACTTTAACACTCCTCAGAGAAGATATCGTTTCTTAAGGCTACCTTTTGGTATTAATGCAGCCAGTGAAATCTTTCACAGTGAAATAGTTAAAAGATTTAGTGACTTGGAAGGAGTAAAAATAATGATAGATGACATTTTAATATATGCTCCTGACAAAGAAACCCATGACAAACGTCTAAAAAAAGTTCTAAAAAGAGCTAGAGAGGTCAACATTAAATTCATTAAAGAAAAGTCAGTAATTTGTAAAGCAGAAGTCCGTTACTTAGGTCATTTTTTCAGTCAAAAAGGTGTAAAAGTCGATTTGCCATATGTCTAGTACACGAATAACATATGAACTTATTACTATTGTAACATAAAATCTAAAAGGATAGATAGATACCCTGAGGACCTAATTCAGATTTCTTTGTGTTCGTACTTCCCCTGAATTTCTCCTGATAATATCCAGCCAAATTCCGTGTTCTGAGCAATAAGAGAATTCGTAGTACACTTGAAAAGTACTTGTTTGAGGACCTTGCTATACACAGAGAACTTAACGAGATATCTATTTTTCCCGGTATATCCCAAGAAAAGTATGCTAAATTGTACTATTTTAGTGAGCTAAAATAGTACAATTTAGCTCACTAAAATAAGTCCATGAAGGAAATTTTATATTTTGTGCAGGTTGAATCCATGTCAACCTTTTCTGAACACGAGCCTTAACTAACACAGTAAAATTAGGATTGTGTGTTGATTGTAATTTTAAATAAACAATATACTTTGATTTTAATGCACAATCCTTACTGTCTTCTCCTAGCTTTAGTGAAGTATTTTAGTATGTGTACTTTTTTACACCCAAACGCTGTACCGCTGACTCGTAAAATATGAAGCTTGAGAACATTGATCAAGCAAAGTTCGCAGAGTTATCTAACCGGTATCAGACCTGACCTCTCTTTTCCTGATAGATGCTCTTTGAGATACTGGAGGCGTAGGTTATTTTCCATATTATCGTTGTTGTTTATTAGAGATATAAAAAGATCTCTGAAGCTGACCCCCTCCAAATATTGACCTGAGAATGTTTGCAATATGATTTTTGGTAATTTAACATTAGTAGTGTTGAAACGTTTTGAACTAGTCAAATCGGAACAAGTTTGTGACTTTTTGTTTATATTCAACCTAGCAAGTACTTCTTTTAATTCGGTCTTACACTCAAAATAAATATCTTCAGTTGTGTCATATACTTCTGTTGTACAATATGGAGACTTATTGTAATCATCCTTTTTTACTTCACTTAAAATTAGCCTGTGAATATCTACGAATGCGTTCCAATGTTTTTCTAAAGATTCCCATTGTACTTCAACGTAATTTTTAGAAATTCGCTCTTTAGGCGATTTTTTAAAATCAGCCCTTGCTTCTGCTGTAGTGTTACTAGTTTCACTATTTTCACCTATGTTTGCCGATTCTATTGATTTGGTCATACAATAAGTCAATGGCATAATAAGGCTACTTGTAACATAATTTTGAGCTGATATCTCTTAGGTTACGCACTCTATTGGACGTAAGATATTCATTACTTCCTTTATTACCGCCATGTCAACAGCCATAAGCATAGAAGGGCCTTTAGGGTTTTGTTACAACACGGCTCCTACGTGTTCACTTAATTCCGCAAAGCGCTCCAGCATATAAAATGTCGAATTCCAGTGGGTTACAAGTTACAACATCCTGAATTAGTTTTTTAGACAAGAAAAATAGTTTAGACTCGTTTTCGTAATGTTGCCCGCCTTGTACTATAAAACTAAGAAAACAATTAAAAGTGAATTAGACCAAAATATTATAGATAGTATATCTCTCACAGCAGATTTATGGACTTCGAGAGCCAATGAATCATATTTGGTCGTGACCGGTTATTTTATTACTGAGGATTTTCAGTTAAAGTCAATTTTACTCAATTGTTCTCATTTCGAAGACTCCCATAGTAGTGAAAACATCGAGACTTCTTATGGATATAGTGAATAAATGGGACTTGTCGAGAAAAAACAATTTTATAACGACCGACAACGCAGCTAACATGGTGAAAACCATCCTTAACCTTGACTGGAAACATTATGGATGTTTCGGGCATACTTTAAATTTAGTTATGCAAAATGGTTCAACAACCGATGCACATACACTGTAAGTTAAGAAGATTGTTTTCAAAGCCAGCATCACTGCGTTAGAAAAACTACATAAGTAGAGGTGGGTCGGTATGCGCTATCGTAATACCGTAACTATTTATCGGTTTTGATACCAATACCGGGTTTTAAAACTATTTATTTTAATAACTATTTATTTGCGATACTAAGATAGGGCTCGGTTTTTGAACGTTTTCGCGGTATTAAAATAACTGTTATATGCTTTAGTACTATTTACTTTAAATATAATTCTTTTTGTTTTATTTTTAAGGCAATAAACTTTCCTTCGTACTTTATCCAAGCTTAGAACTGGCTACAAATTAGTTTAATAATTGAAAGTTGAAACTATAGTTGTAGGCGTATTTATAAATTCATTAATCATTTCGAAATACATACATATATTTACATATTATACATTATCTATACATGTAATAAAATTCTAACTAAGCCTAATCTGTACAATAAATATTTTTTGGAAAATCTTATTGAAATAGACATTATTATCGATGCAGAGGCCGAATCTATAGGTTTTAGAATTTTTGTCTGTCTGTCTGTCTGTTACCGCATCACAGAAAAACCTCTGGAGGGATTTTGATGATATGATGATAGCTAGATATCCGGGTTAACATTTAGGATACTTTTACCGCGGGAGATTACCTCATTCCCACGGGAGTACACGTTATAACACAACCCAAAAAATATTTATGATCAGAATTTCTTGAAACTTGGTATTAATGCTCTTCAATACAATTAAATAAATACGTGTTTTAGCGTTTTTTGAAATTAATCTCATAAGGGGATAAAATAAGGGATGAAAATTTGTATGAAACCTACCTTTTTAAAGTTGTTTTGTTGTAGTTTTAGCGCGAGCGAAGCCGCGGGTTTTGCTAGTTCACTATATACAGTCATATTTACATCAATTGACATAAGAAGCTATCTATAAATTTACACTGTATTTACAACTGTCTTTATTTACACTTTAAATTAGCTAGTCTTTCAATTATTGTTATTCACTTAAATTTATGTTTAAAAAAGTTATTTGCTCAACTTTTGAACCCGTAAGTCTTGTGCGGCGATCACTAATTATCAGTCCAGTTTTACTAAATACGCGTTCACAGGGTACCGATGTGGCCATAATATTACCATATTTTTTTATTAATTTACATAGATATGGATATGTATATTTATGATTGCGCCACCATTCCATGGGGCAGTTCCAAGATCCATCGCCACGGAATACTGGCAGAATATCCTCATTTAAATAACTGTTTATTTCATTTATCGCCTTAGATAAAGGGGTGCCCACATTCTGCTGCTGGCTTACAATGTCTTGTAAAAGAGCCCAAGGCGAAAATTTATCTAATTTTGGTATTGTAGTACTGGTTGATGGTTGTGCATTGCCAGTACTATATTGCAAGTCTTGTGCTATGGCATCCACAAGCATGTCCTGCACTCGTTTTCGGGCATTTTTTGCTTCGTTCACGTCAGCAAAAACTGCCATTTTATACCTAGGGTCTAAAAAAGTGCAGACGGAAAAAGTGCCGCTCCTTTCTACATTGTTAAATCTTGTAAGTAAACCTGTTCGCAGCTGGAATATTATATTTTTCGAAGGCTCACTGAAATTTTCGGCTAGAAGTTGATCACACGCTGAAACAAGGCACCTCGTCATAACTATAACTGAGCTTGCTGTCATGTAATTTTGTCCACTCATGGAAGATGTGGTTTCATCAAATGGCTTGAGTATTTTACATACCTCAGCACACAGTGTCCATTCCTCATTTGTTAGTATTGGCAAGTCTTGGCGCAATGTGGCTATTGTGGTGCGTATGTATGTCTCTAGATCTACAAATCGTTGCAGCATGTAAAAGGCTGAATTCCAGCGCGTGGGTACCTCCTGCTTTAGGCGCTTTGGAATACAGTTAGCGTCTTCATTTGTCTGAGCCTTCAGAAGCTTTGCCTGTGCCGTCGAACTCGTTTTAAAATGACGCACAATTTTTTTTACTTTATCTAAAATAAAATTTAAATTTTTTAATGTCTCTTGGACTATTAAATTCAAGGAATGCGCGTAGCAACCATAATGTTTCCATTCCATATCACGAACTGCTTTAGTAATATTTGGCGCGTTATCTGTGACGACAAAATTAATTTTATTTTGTAAATGCCATTCAGCCGCCATTTCACGTAGTGCAGCCTGAATATGTTCGCTGGTGTGTGCCTGTGGAAAACTCTTGCATTCAAGTAAAACTGATTTTATAGTAAAATCATCGGTAACATAGTGCCCAGTCATAGCCAAGTAAGAGTCGTTGGCACGTGAAGTCCATAAATCCCCTGTGAGACAAACATGTTCTACAGCAGATTTAGTGAATTCTAATTTGACACTTTCTTTCGTTTTGTCGTATAGCGCTGGAATCATAATACTAGATATGGTTTTCCTAGAAGGTAGTGTATAGCCTGGAATCCAGCTGGCGAACCTCTTAAAATCGTTTTCCTCAACCAGCGAGAAAGGTTGATAACCCTTAATGAAGAGACGAAGCAAGTCGTTGTCTATTTTTTGTTTGAGCTCTTTGGAAATCTTTTTAGCACTACCATATCTATCCATAGTTTGCTGGTGTTTACCAATTACTGATGCGCTTGAGGTGCTAGCACTAATAGAATCTACTTGTGAGTTTACTGTTATTGCCGTTGTAGTTGTTGTAGGTTGTATTGGTAGGCAAAGAGGGACATTCCCTGTTGCAGCTGATGTAAAGCAAGCTGGGTCGTCCGCAGGCCTTTCAGCATTTTGGCGCATCTGAGCAGCCAGAACGCGGCGGTAAGCGTCAGGATGTTTTTTTTTTAAATGGGATTTTAAATTTCCCGTTGATGCTTTATAACTATATAAATCCAAACATTGTTTACATTTTGCTTTTTTGTCCAAATTATTAGTTTTTTCAAAAAAATCCCACAACACGCTACTATTTACACGAGACATTGTTTTTATTTATATTTAACACTTAATTACTATAAAAACACTATAAACTTATTATTACTATAAATCTTTACTAATTATTATAAAAAAAACTATATCAATAACTATTTATACTAACTATAATTATTCCTAAATACTACTTAGATAATGAAAAAAACCTAAACTAGCAATTAAATTTCGCGCGCGAGTATTATTATACATACATTCGTCAACGTGAAACATTTAAGACTAAAACAAAAAGAAAAAGAAATTCCAACACCCCAACAGGTGCCCCTTGACCTAATAATATATTTTCAATAAATGCATTTATTGCGCTAGGAATAAATGTCAAATCCCTTTTTAGCGATTAAAAACAGCTAAGTAGGTACTTCACTTAAGTTGTTGTACCAATCCAGGATTGAATTTCGTAGTATAATTTCTAATATAATTTCTTAGTATTTAGCCGTTGTTTTAATGTGAAACGTCTATTTTTTAAGCAAGTCGCTTTTAGTGTTAAAGATTGGAATTCTAGTTCTAGTTCTAATTGTGTTAATACTATACTGACACTGAATAGGTAGTATATATTAAGTTATTTTGATTAATATTGGACAACAATTGTGTTAAAATATTTATTATTTAAACAAAGGATTAAAAACAGTACTAATCTTTGAAGATGCAACGGAAAGAATATCATAATATATTATGTATGTGTATATAACTTTTCAGACAATAACAAGTAACAACAATTACTATGGCAACTTAACGCAAGACGCTTATTACTATGTTGTGATTTAAAAGACGTTTCACGTCAAGAAAATCATAAAACGGCAAATGTGGCATAAGTTTGGATAAATTATATAATTTATTTTCCATGGAATATAGTAATTATAATAATTTTTGGGGGTCTGAATTCAACCCTGCACCGATCTCCGAGTCCAACCTCTTTCGTACTTCGCATTATTTCGGCAACACTCGGCCCGTCCATCGTGCGTCGTCACTTTCTTTCGGCCGTCGCGTCGTCGCCTCGCGATATCCGATGCCGTAAGCCGCGTAGTGCGTACTAATAGTTAATACTAGAGATGGGTTAATACCGATATTTCTCAGGATTAGGTAATACTAATATATTCGTCGGGCAATATTATAATATTGTAACTAATATTTTAATATTAGTGATATTTATCTCAGGTATGTCACTCAGTATCGTATTCCTGTTCAATAATACTTATATTAGGTTTGTTACTAAGTATTTAAAATTGGAACTAATAATATAGAAATATCATGTAATATTCGTAATAATTTTTATTTGTCATCTATGGTAATAATTGAATGTAGGTACACTATGATCGTATTAACAAGTAATAAGGTTAGTTTTTGCTTGACATTCCCTTGACGAATCCGAGAATCCTAACTGACAATGAATCCGAACGATATTATCCGACTTATTTTGAATGGTTATCACAAAGATTATGTGAATATGAAATATTAGCATATTAGAATTTGTCAGATTACTAATACACAGATCCTTCAATATTACTAATCTCTTAGCGAATACTAATATATTAGTCACACCACTAGTTAGTACCAACTACCGAGTATCAACCAAACGTTCCGTTGCCGGAATAACTAGTTTTTATCAGTAAATAGTTATTGTGATACCTGATACCGTATTTAAGGTATCGCATCAATAAATAGTTACTAAAACTATTTACAGTTTTTCACGCCCACCACTATACATAAGGCTCAAACAGACGACCATCCTAATAGCGTACCTGAGCGATTAATTCAGGAAATGCCTAAGCTCTGGAAGTCTTGCTTTCTAATGCTACAGCGTTTTATAGAACTGGAGCAACAAATCATGTCTACAGGTGCAATAATTAAAAAAGATTTACCCTGTATAAATAACGAAGAGTGGTTGTTCCTAGGTAAGGTAAAAATATTAAAACCGTTTAATGATGCAATCGAATCAAGGAGCGACGAAAAAAACATGACTGCCAGCTTAATCATAGTAATGATCCGGTGCATGTGATAAACTGTTAGAGGAAGATTTTTTCGGAAGCTTCCAAGACTTTAATATTTAATTTAAGAACAGGCTCAATAACCAGATCTCCCAATGTAGAAAGAATCGGTACATTTTCAGTGTGCACATTCCTTGTCCCAAGGTATAAATCGTCAGTGTTTGCTGATACAAACGAAGCCAAAAATACAAAAAGACGCTTTTAGTGGCTACGATAGCTGAGGAAAATGCACAATAGTCGTCACTACCCGTTCCAACTGAAGTCAAAGTTACTGAAAAATTTTCACCGTGGGCCATATTAAATGAAATTGTGGGGCAAAAATAAAGCGTCGGGACTCCTTTGTCAAAAGCTATTAAAGAAATTGATATGTACCTAAATGATGACAACTTACCCGTTTTTACCGGTAATACATGGAATTGCCCTCTCGAGTGGTTGCGCAAACATAGATTTACTTATCCATATTTAGGGAAATTATTTAACAAATACGGCAATATTATGGCCACATCCGTTCCCTGCGAAATGATAATTAGCAAAACGAGTTTAATAATAAATGATCGCCGGGCCCGGCTTAAATTATACAAGGTGCAACAACTCACCTTCTTAACTGTAAATTTGGATGCTAATAGATTTAATGTGTAAATTTCAATTTCGAACATTTACTCCAACTAACAGACAATGGTTGTATATTAGCCACATTCCTTTAGTAAATATTTTAGATATAAATATTATTGAAAACAACCAATTTATACACTCAGCCCCTAACAATATCATAAACGTTACAAATAAATAAGTGTTATTTACTTACCGGAATTTTCCTAGACACAATTCCAATCTTTCTGAATATAACACGGGTAAAGTGCTAAACATACAAGTCTTTGCGACTGTTTTAATTTTGACGTTCAATGACAGCCGAACGTAATATTATTTTTTATCAGTAACGACAACTTAGCAAAGTTAAACATGTGTTTTAATAAATAAAATAAAATAATCATACAGTGCGTTCACATTTTACTATTAAAAAAAAACAAACTTGATACGGATGTGTCATGTATTCTATCATTGTTTTATTAAGGATTAAATATTCCTGCTAAGTAAAAAAGACCTATTAAAGCCTTTAACTCCCTCAATGATACTAGTTTTGCAAATGATGGTGAAGTTGACGATATGTTACTCTCTTCACCATCTTCATCGCTCCGGTACTCTTTATATTTTTTACGCTGTTTTTCGATTTCCGCATATGTTTATATACAATTTTATGAAGTATTTCGTCATTAAGAAAAAGAAACCAACCTTCTACTGGCTTTATTATGTTTTGCTGCACCTTTGTTACCAGCTAAATGAATAATAATGTAGCGCTATTGGGTTTTTTACACTCCACTTAAATCTTTTGTTTTTGCCTCTTCCGTAAATAACTCTTGGTGCGATCCAAACCTTTAGTTCTCCTTATCTTCTCAAATCCTGAGATATATTTTGTAAGGTCATATCATCATCGCTACTAAAACTCTCTACAACTACATTTGCTTGAGCAGCCACATCCGCTTGACGATAATCTTGTATAACACCACGATTAATTACATGGGGAGTCCCGCAGGGATCAGTTTTGGGATCTCTTTTGTTTCTTATTTATATAAATAATATGATGTCCTCCTGACCGATTCTGGCCACGGCGGCCAATCTCACTGAGACTAGCCAACTGCGCAGGAGATATTATAGTGCACAAGTATACGCGCAGACACAAGTGCACTCTCTATTCCTGTCACTCTCATACTCCGGTGGGACGACTATTCTACACGACCGGTGAGAGTTAAGGCGCAGTACCGACGGCGTTACGTGCTCTCCGAGGCACGGGGGTGAAACACCGCCAACTTCCCAACTCCAGGCTGCTACTGAGGCTTACTAGACAGAAAGACTCAATAACTAAACTTGGCCCGACCCGGGACTCGAACCCAGGACCTCCGGGTGTGCAGCCGTACATGCTAGCCACTACACCACCGAGGCAGTTAATACATACAACGATAATAATATACAAGAAATCGGTCTAAATGGAGATGTTACCCTCTACGCTGACGATACCAGTCTGTTTTACATTGGTGATTCTATCGATACTATTAGAGAAAAAGCACAGAATAACCTTAATATACTCAACGAATAGTTTCAATATAATTTATTAACAATCAATACTAAAAAACACTAACTATATTATATTTTCAGCTAAATATAAAAGAATTAATAATTACCAACCTCTTAAAATAAATAATGAAATAATTAATAAGCTAAAAGTGAAATATATCCTGGCCCTTGATAGTCATCTAGTCTTGATAGATAGATCTAGTCTTGATAGTCCTAACCCTTGATAGTCATCTTACATGGAAGCCGCACCTAGAAAAGTTACGTGGAAAGTTATTATCTCTCATGGGATCCGTTCGAAATTTTATTAGATGTCTTCCGAAACAAGTCAAATAATATATAATATACAATACATTAGCGAAACCTCATATTGATTACCTTATCGATGTCTGGGGTTCAGCCGCTAAATATAATGTAAAACCAATTCAAGTTGCTCAGAATAAACTAATTAAAATTTTATTTCAATATGATTTTTTAACATCATCAGAGAAAATCTATAAAGATGCGAATATATCGAGCGTGACGCAAACATATAATACGTATAATACGTGTATGCTAATAATAAAAGTGCTGAGCGGAGATGTACATTCTAACCTAAAATTCACTAAGAAACAACAAATTCAAAAGCATTTCCTAAGAAATGCAAACAACTTAGTCTTATATGCCCCGAGAACTAACTACGGCAAAAGGAATCTAATGTTTGAAGGAGCACAGTTATATAATAAATTACCAACAGATATAAAGGAATCAAAAACAATTACAACATTTAAAAAAATGCTTAAATATTATATTTAAAAAAATATGTAGTAAAACGTAGTCTTTGCCATTTCCATGATTTCTTTATTCTTAGTGCTTTGTTATGAACTAACTTGTTAACTTGTTTGTCGCTTTAAATATTATTTTTAAAGATAACCCGCATTTAGTGAATGTTATAATATTTAATGTGTTTTATCATGTAAGTTAATTTGTTAACCTTAATGAGAAATAAAGATTCTAAAACAGAATAATGTGATGGAATCCAGGGAAATGAATTAATGTGTTCCTTGACAAAAAGTTTATCTTCTTCAGATGTGGCTTTTTTTATATGCTTACCTTGTTTGCTGGGCAAAAGAGTATTTGAGACATTATTCTTTGTCTTGTGAATATTATATATTGGTTTCTGGCTAATTACTAAAGTATGTCAGAAAAATGTCTTACATACTTTTATTTTCACACTGTTAACAGTGAAAAAAAAAATTGATAACTATTTTTTTTCTTCGAATTTTCATAATTTTTGCCTTTGCGCCTCCTATCAGGTTGTAAACAACTTGTATTATTCAACAAAAACTTTACATTTTCAGTTAGACAGCCATTTAAGAATGCAGTTGTTACATCTAGATGGGTGACTTTGAAATTTAATTTAACACTTATTGCAAATAACAACCTCAGAGTTGAGTATCTAAGAACAGGAGAGTAGGTATCACTATAGTCTATACCTTTTTTTTGAGTGAAGCCTTTTGCAACTAAACGAGCTCTGAATCGCACTTTGTTGTCACTTTCATGTTTCACTTTAAATACCCACCTGCACTCAACCACTCTGTCTGCCTCTTTTTCATCCACCAGTTCCCAAGCCTGGCTTTCTTTAAAAGCTTTGGGTTCCTGCTCCATTGCTTGTTTCCACATTTCTTTATTTGGCCCTTTCATCGCCTCCTCATATGTCCAATCATCATTCCAAGATTTCTGCTTGTCAGCTATACTAAGATTTGAGAAACCATACCTCTCTACTAGTTTTCTTGTGCGTCTGCATGGTAACTCTTCTTCTGCACTTAATTCACAATCTTCTTCTTCACCTAACATATGGTATGAGTCTTCTGATGTTAAGGACAAACTGGAAGACTCCGGAACATAGGTGAGATCATTCAAGTCTGAAGCACTACTACTTTCCTTTTGTGTTTCTTCCTTCACTAATTAAGAATCCTGTATATCAGTCTTATATTCCTGCACTATTATCTGAGCATTATCTGGGGTTTCTTCTATTTCCATAATAGTCACATCCCGGCTCATAGTAACTTGTTTAGTTTCTAAGTTGTATAATCTGTACCCTTTTACATTGTCTGGGTAACCAACTAAGATACACTTGACAGCCTTTTTGTCCCATTTAAGCCCCATTTTTTTCCTACAGTAAATAACTCAACATGCGCACATTTTACGGCAGCTTTAAAGACAGCTGTTGTGACAGGTCTAACCTCGCTACATAGCCGTGAATTTAACTGTCAAATAGACAAAAATAATTTGCTGACCAATTTTCATAATCTTGTGCTTAGTTCAGACATGACTGAAAAGGATGACCCTAAAGAAAAGGAGCTTGCTTCAACCTCTTCAGTAAATGATGACTTTGAAGTACCAGTTTTGAGCCTGCCAGAAGAAGATATTTTTGAATTTGAAGATAATTTAGCTAAGTTATCTGAACAGCCAGTTGTATATATATGTAAGTGGATATTTGGTATCCAAAGTTCTTAAGAACAATAAATGTGAAAAATGCCGTGAAGCTTTGACTGAAGTGGATCCTGAGAAGTTCTCTGATTCTACATACAAATATATTAGCTTGAGAGAATGGGGACAGAACAAAAAATCGCTCACATACCCCTCAAAAAAATTATGTGTCTTAATACAAACCGCAAGAAATAAAATGGAGAGTGAAGTCTGTCCATTACTTTACAGACAATATCTGTCAACTAGCTGTAACAATATTAACAACACAATGTGACAATGCATTGTTTAACTGTCTATTACACAAGACTTACATTTTTGAGGTCATATACATTACATTGGGGCAGTTCTTAATAAGGCGCCAGTGCCAAAGACTAAATCAGGGGGTGGCGAGTCAAGAAGAAGACTTGGGTAATGCTGTTAAAAAAGCTCACAGCAGGCCAAGGCCAAATAACAAATTTGTTAATATTGATACCGTAAAAAAAGAAAGCTATGGTACGAGGGGCGTTCAATGTATCGGTATCGGGTGATTTGATATTATTGTGGGTAATTAAAATATGTATATCATTAGCTAACAACATTATCTGAGGGTATTCTTATAAAATTTCATGTTGATAACTTCATTAGTTTATTTGCGATCTGGAGGTCGCCAGACATTTAACACCTTTGTCTCTTCCTTGACCATGATTGCTGTAAAGCAATCGAAACGTCGGGAACCAAAAATCAAAATAAATCCGCGAAAAAATCCGAAAAGATAGTTTTATTTAAATGTCAAATATTCGCGTAAATCTAAGAAAGTATTAAGTCTAAAGGTATATCGTAAGTGCATATAGAGTTCAACTTTCTCAGTAGGATCGCCTTTAAGTATCTTCGCTAATAATGCTCGCATTTTAGCTATGAAAAAATCTGTATGTACATTTTCTGGACTTTTGGAAAACAACTTGTTATAAATACAAAAATGTGTGGGTCGTGTTCGCAAAAAGCACTTTTTATTTTTAATAATGCTTGCGATCATGTGCTCGTTGACCTTTTCACCCCTTGCCACCACACAGCAGCCAATTCTTATAAAAACAATGAAAATCCCCGGAGTGCGTTGTCATCGGAGATATTTACGCAATCTTTACAAGTAGCATCTATGAAGTTTTTTCACGATTCTTCTGGACGTCGGCCATAACGCGTCGCGCACTTGGCGAAATTTCTATTCACAATAAACGCAGAGCTCGACACATGTAACTCCGACGCATTTTCGTGAAGCGTATACGGCGTAGATGACCTTACGTCTCGTAACTACTGTTGGCAGAACTCATGTTGAGATTGCTGGAGTGTGGATATCAAATCGGCAAGAGTTTCTTGTGAAATAGTCACGTTGCGGGCGACGGCGCAATCATCCGCGGGTACTTAACTCGCCTTATTCACTCGAGTTAGCGGCATTTTGACTAACTTATACCTACACACATTGGGCAGCCACTTACAGCACGGGTAGGTGCCGTTGGGGTTCACTAAAACTCACTGTTACTAATATAAGTTTACTCGTAAAGTTATTGTTAACTGCCTCGGTGGTGTAGTGGCTAACATGTACGGCTGCACACCCGGAGGTCCTGGGTTCGAGTTCCGGGTCGAGTCAAGTTTAGTTATTGAGTCTTTCTGTTTAGAAAGTGTCAGTAACAGTCCGGAGTTGGGAAGTTGGCGGTGTTTTACCCCCATGCCTTAGAGAGCACGTAAAGCCATCGGTCCTGCGCCTTAACTCTCACTGGTCGTGCTTAGTAGTCATCCCACCGGAGTATTAAAGTGATAGGAATAGAGAGTGCACTTGTGTCTGCACGTACACTTGTGCACTATAAGAGTCATGTGGGTCAAGTGTGCGCATTTAAACTTTGACGCTTCAAAAACTCGAAAATTATTTGTAGAATGAAACAAAACTGTGTTAATTAGTAAGACTGTTTATTTGTAATCAACTTAGACACAACAATAGTATTGTCAGTAGCTTATATTTTAAGAAACTATAGAAAACAAAGACCGTTTCATACGCGTACACTTACCCCAGTATAGGGGTATATGTGCGCAGCACTGAGGGTAAGTGTACGCAACAAAAAAAAAATATATTGAGCTATATATTTTTAGAACATAAACGATATACATATAAGTATTATATAATTATTAAAATTTTCATCATAAGTACTTGAAGTAATCAACATAATTATCATCATAAATCAAAATATGAGATCAACTTGAACTTAGAAATCCTTAATTACTTCGTCATACATGTATGACAAATAAAAGTGCCGTGTTCGAAGCTGGTGCACTGTTCGTGCCACCAGGCTTCACAAAGTCCACATTCAATCCAGTCTTCAGTCGGTGGCTCAGAATACTTTTCGCCACATAAGGGGCAGTAATACTCATTTTCGTCATTCTTTGGTTTCTTAGGAGTCTTATTTTTAACAGTTTTTTTTTTGCAGTCTCAGATGATTTTGTAGTAGTTTTCTTAGTTTTTAGTCTTTCTTTTAAATCTAGTCGTATTTTATTTTTAGCTATTTTCTCTTCTTCTTCTTTTTTCTTAGTTTCTAATTCAGATTTAAAGGGACTATCAGTAGCAATTATTGAGTTTTTGCCTTTTCGTCGTCGATTTTGTGATTTTGCTTTCGGTAGAGCTTGTATAGACGACAATGGTATGAATTCTTTGCTGGTTGAAGCTACATATGAAGCATCATCTGAATCAGAAGCCATTCCAATACTACCTTCGAGTGCATTGTTAAGCAAATAACCTTTGATTCTCTTCCGGGGAAAAATAAATGCTGGAGGAACATAGTTTCCAGTTGCACTCATTGCGCAAACTAATGTAATCGTTTGGCCTCTTTCAGCAGAAACGATTTTTCCCACCAGCTTTTTTCCTTTCACCGATATCACTTTTGATATTTTCTTTGGTACAGTATTCACTCCACTTTCATCAATATTATATATTCGGCTGGGTACAAATTTGTGTTTGTTGTAAAGGCTCTATAAACTCTTTGTACTTGAGTTTTATTGAATCCCATGGCTCTGGCAATACTAGTTGGGACTGGCTGTCGCAATTTCAATTCAGGAAACCTTTTGAGAAATCCATATACCCAGTCTCGGCCGGCTAATTTTGAGGGTGTTGAATCTATGCGTAATTTTATTTACTTCAGCATACTCATAAATCTACTTCTGGAGGTTCTGCATAGTGAGACCATAATAAAGATCATCACATTGTTTAATATATTTGTATATATCAGTCTCCTGATCATTGGTGAATGTCAAAGAAAATCTTCCCATGCTGGTTGCTGTCTTCCCAGCTTTTAAACGTTTTCGCAGAGTACTTTCCTTAAGTCCGACTTGAGATGCAGTTTTTCTTTTACTGGCACCCTTTGAAATTAATAATTTGGCGGCTTCCAGCTGTTCATCTGTGACGTTGCATCTATCCGGAGCTTTCCTCAGATAATCTCGAGGCATTTTGAATTTATATTCGTACTCTGAAACAAAACATAGCATCACATGTACAAAGATATGCAAGCGGGGTACACGACAGGCTTCTGCGCAAACTTAACCCAAACCATAGAAATAGAATTGCATGAATGTCGTTGATTATTACGTCATCATAACAACTTAAACACTGGCAAATAACAAACTAGATATTATGTTGCACTCGATAGCAAATAGCATATTTTCAAAAGGTTTACATGACTACAAAAGATTACGCGTTAAATGTGACAAAATATCGTAAATATTTTAGCAAAAAACTTCATTTACCTGCCAAATTAAAATGGCGTGCGAGCAACCGCTGTGATACGAGCGCTTCGCAGGACGTCCCGCGGGGTACAGGAGAGGGGGGTTGCCGTTCCTTAGCTCTAAATAGTTTTCGAGATATTTTGAATGCGCACACTTTACCCACATAGCTCAATATCTACTGCGCAGTTGGCTAATCTCAGTGAGATTGGCCGCCGTGGTCAACCGGCAAAACTGAAATCGGTCAGGAGATCCTAATGTCAGTACTTCAACTAAAATGAGAAACAATATTATAATAGAAAGAGTTTTAAGCAGCCAAAACACATTACGAACAAGCGCAAGCGCGGGAATTCCTTACCGCCCGGCGAAACGATTCGAACCGCACTCTCAACTGGTGCCTCTAGCGGTCGGTCGGCGGTCGACATAACATTCCACAGATAATACATTACATACTCTTAATGATGGTACCACGCGGTACACGCTATAGTTTTTATTTGTTTTTTTTTTTTACTTTTTTATCAATTAAAATTTTATTTACACCTCGAATGATTCTTTATATTTCTTTTTCTGTTTATTTTATGGTATTTTTTTCAGTACCTATTAAACCTCTCTTCTGGCATATTTACATTGATAAATATTATCTGTTCAATCTTGCCATGCGGGATGTATACCTTTTTTAGATTCGGATACACATTTTGGCGCTTTTTCCACCGTTCCCGAGGGCAAGTTAAATTACCCACCAGGTCTTTCCGTAGCAGTAACTCATCGGAAAGATACTTGTCAACTTCCTTTATTGTAGTAGAACCCGAGGCGCCATTTTAGTTTCTGTTCTGGCGAACATTCCTGCTACCATCTTTCGAACCCTTTCATTTTTGTGGCCTTTTTTGGGCCGGAAAAGCCTTGCCTTTTAAACCGTGGGCCTTATAAGTAGGTAGAGTAAATGTTCCACTTTGTTCAATGGATTTAAACCGTTATTCTAAATTTTGTTTTAGAAGAAGGACCGTGTCATTAGCTACTGGCAACAGATCTGTTTTTTCTATAAGTTACTGACAAGCTTCTTTCAAGCATCTTATTACAATGATACCTGAGCTCCCAGTTACATATTTTTGTCCGCATGGAGGTTATGGTTTCGATGGGTCATAAAATCTGACAGAGCTGTTTATATAATATCCAATCTTCCAGAAAGATTGTCGATAAACTTCGATTTACAAAATATAAAGTTGCTCGGATCGCCTCTTCTAGTTCTACAAAACGATGAAGCATGAAATAGGTTGAATTCCATCGGGTTACAACCGCTTATATAAGACGTTTCAGTTGCTGACTTTGTTGAGTTTGATATTTTTGCAGTCTTTCTGAAAACACTGCTTTTTTGACGTATAGTTGAAGCGCTCTCTCCACCAATAAATTTAGGCTGTGCGCATATCAGCCAAAATATTTCCATGACAATTTTTTTTTCACTGCTTGTCTGCCTGAGCCTGTATTGAGTCGAACAACTTTGTATAGACCTCTTGCATTCTGGAATTTGAAACAGTCTTCCGTGTTTAAATACCAACGATGCCAGTCTAAAAGAAAAATATTAATGGAACACTATGATATAACTAGTTGGCGCGCTAGATATATCGAATAAATGTAAAAAAATTGAACTGTCGAAAAAAGACCGATGCCGAAAGTTTTTGGCGAAGTGAAGAAGAGCCAGGACTGTTCAGATTTTGCTAGAAGAAGATGAGTAATCGCTCATGCTGGTTCTGAAAATGGTTTTATGGATAATGTCGTACTAATCTTTAAATCATAATCGAATCGGATGACGGAAAAATTGATACCAAATATGCTGGGGGTGCTGTGATAAAGAGGACTGCCGATTGTGCTGTGTCTCAGGCTCAGGACATAAGAGATCTGAATGATTTTTTTACCGCTATGAATTAAAATTATAAACTATTTCGGAATATGACATATTTTAAAAGGACTTACTATTCCCACAAAATGTAAAAGCATTTTCCGAATTCACGCATGAAAATGCACCAAATAGTTTAGAATTTAAATTCTCCTATGATGGCTATTCGAAAACTTAGTTGTACGGATAAGACTTGTTTGTACAAAGTAATTTGCTACAATCATAAGAAATAAAAAAAAATTTCAATCAGATTACAATAGGTTATGGGCCCAGACCCGCCATTTGTAAGTGAAACACGTGAAGATTTTAAAATTGAATTGGTGGAGGCAGATTCGTAAAGTTGCAGACAGGTTAAAATTAAAACCAGGAAGTATCATGGAACTTCATGGTACTGCTGGGGTAACCGGGGTTTTTACCGGTGTTACAGTCGTGCGATTAATGGGTGCAGAAAACTGGTTTTTATGGAAATTCCGAACCAGGGTATTACTGAATGGCTTAGGAATCTTCGGGGTCGTCGATGGAACTGTCGCCAAGGACAATGGCAGCTTAAAACCAAATGAAAGGGAGACAATGGACGCAAAAGTTCAGACATACATCGTAACAAGAGTCTCGGAAAAGGTGGTGCAATATCTACTCGCGTGTGATGCCGCTGCTGCTATGAGAATCAAGTTATCCAGTATTTATGAATTGAAGAACTCAACTAGCATACACTTAGTTCATGATAAAATCATGAAGTACAAATATGAAGATGGAGGTATGGCTTATTTATTTAGTAAAATAGAGCAAATGGCTAACTAAATAAAACAGTTTGGAGAAAATATATCACAATATAAAATGATAATCACTAAAGTGCTTATGACATTGCTAATACATGCTAATGCAAGTCCAGTTCCAAATTAAGGGTTGAACGGCTGGTACCTCGTCACACAACTAGTTTCAATTCGTTTTTGGTGAGAGTGCCTACGCATCATCTATCAACCTTCATGAAGGAGGACTTCTGGCCGCAGGGCGTCGTATTTCGGAAGTTCCGGGGTCGTTTGCCCGCTGACACGTCTACGTCGACACTTCGTGTTAAATAGTTTATATATTAATATGTTAGTTTTTAACGTATATATTTTATGGGCCTCTGTTTACATATTTAAGATCTTTTTGTAAATATTGCCTGAAATAAATGATTAAAAATAAATAAATAAAAATAAATAAAAAAATAATACAAGTATTTCATATCAGCTGCGGAAAGTGTACCTCAGGATTCGCAGTAGTCTTGTGCTTATTCGGACAATGTTGAGTGCGCACTCTACTCGTACAGTTCGAAAAGTGTACTAGTACACCTTAATAGTACTATTAGTACACAGGCTTTTGGACTTTGGAGCCAGTAATAAACAGTATATAGAAGTCACAGTAGTATCGTGATATTGTTGAATTATTTTTTATTTTACTTTAAAGCCAAGTTTTTGTCATAGTGAGCACAAATAGATACAAATAGATTCGACTATGAAGCAATAAACCTGATAGAATATATTATGTACATAGTTTGATTTTCCTTCATACTTTAACAGGCTTAGGACTGTCATTCTGTTTATAATTAATATGAATGGCGTATTTAAAAATCAAAAAATATGTACATTGATTATATTTTTTTTTTCTTTTAATTAAATTTTTTTTCTTATATTATATTTTTTTTTCTTATATTATATATCGGTACCTACGCTACTTTGCAGTAAGTTCGTTCCATATTGTTTTTATAGTGGTTTTTCGTTTTATTTTAAGTATTTCTTGTTTTGAATATTAACGGTTGTTTGTGATTGCTCGAATTTTGATAATTAATTGAATTATTGTTAAAATAAAGTCTATTTTGAAATAAAGTAATTTTAGGTTGTTTAAAATTGTTTTTTTATTTGTTTTTCGCTTCTGATTGCCAAAATCAGAAGTGGGATTCAACTTACTTGCTCACAATTATTAGCCTTGATATCTACACAAACAACCGTTGATTTCAAATAAGAATGCCACGTAAAAGGCTAGCTAGGACGCTGCCTCGCCTGGGGCTCGTCATAGTGAATCGCGACAGGACCGTAGGCATGAGTCACGATCTCGCCGCGATAAAACTCGTTCACGGTCTCGCCATACTAGAAATCGTTCGCGTTCACGTCGTGATAGGACTCGCTCGCGTTCACGTAACGACAGAACTCATTCACGATCACGTCGCAGTCGCTCACGTGAGGGTGACAATCATAATTCGCGTGAAAGATCTAGGTTACGTATAGCTAATTCACATCGTCGTCGTAGTAGATCTCGATCCCACTCTCATGATATTTCTGTGAAGAGTGTGTTAGGCACTATTATGACGCGATTGAATGCTATTGAGGAAAACACCGCTAGTGGATCGCGT
This sequence comes from Fabriciana adippe, assembly GCA_905404265.1. Classification (NCBI taxonomy): domain Eukaryota; kingdom Metazoa; phylum Arthropoda; class Insecta; order Lepidoptera; family Nymphalidae; genus Fabriciana; species Fabriciana adippe. The sequence goes on from FR989989.1 coordinate 14,028,531, forward strand.
GTTACGCCGTCAATTCGTGACACCACACCTCCGTTAGATAAAAATAATGTCTCCACAACCCAGGCGCTTGTTGATGCATTAGGAGTATTAACAAAAAACAAATCTAATAACTATTACGTTTCAAATTTTGATCCAGCTATAAACAATTTTGAATTGTGGTGTAACGAAGTGGACAGGGCTAAGCATGCGAATCATTGGGATGATCTTGAGTGTTTCTCACGTGTGGCTCACTGTTTAAAAGGTGACGCAAAAACCTGGTTAAATGAGTGGGCTACAAATGATCGCTCATGGTCCAATTTCGTTAAGGAATTTAAGTCATTGTGTCCGCAAAAGATTAATTATGCCCAAACTCTTCATGAGGTTATAAACACTACGTCCGACAAGTTTTCTTCATACGCGGAGTATGCGCGTCGTTCATTATTAAGATTACGTTTAGTCAAAGGGTTAAGCGAAGAACTTATGGTTCAAATAGTAGTTCACGGTATTAGTGATGTACAGGTACGCGCAGCAGCTATCAATGCTGACCTAACTTCAGAAAACCTAGTTTCCTTTTTGGCCACTTATGTAAAGCCTTTTCGTAAATTTGATAATTGTAACCCTAATAAATCTGTCTCATCCAGTAGTACGACTAAAAGGCGTAATTTTAACGGCTCTAGTAAATCCGAAAACAAATGTTTTAATTGCGGTCAAACAGGGCATTATAAAGATAAGTGCCCGAAAAAGCGTTATGTAAATGATAAGGCCGATAGTAGTAATAATGCTAAACCCATCTGTTCTTTCTGTAAGAAGGTAGGGCATAAAGAGATTAACTGTTTCGCTAAGGCTCGAACTGAGTCTCAAAGTAACAATAGCAATCAACGTAAAGTGAACTTATGTAGTGAACTTTCAATCGCAAAGGATAACAAGGATATAAGTACAGCCGTGATACAGGGTATACCGGTTGATGTTCTCATAGATAGTGGTGCACTGAATGTATCCTTGATATCCTCTGCGGTAGTAAATTACTTTTCCGGGTCGCGTAAGCAAATTAAATGCTCTTTAAAAGGAATAAGCGATAAAGAGATTGTTACTCGCGAATACATCACTTTAACTGTTGAATTTAGTAATATCGCGCTTGAAGTAGATTTTGTTGTGGTACCCGCGTCGTGTATGAATACGCCTATTATCATAGGGACTGATGTACTAAATCGCGATGGCGTCACGTTTATTCGCACAAAACATGGACAGTACCTGACTCATACACCGGATAGGGTATTAAATGTAAATGCCGTGAGTTTTAATGAACCTAACAAAATAAATACGCCTCTCAAAGATGAGGAACTAGTTAAGTTGATGACTGTGATAGATGAGTTCTCTTCGTTTTTAATATCCGGTACCGCCACCACTACAGTGAAAACTGGCAAAATGCACATCAGACTGACAAGTGACATACCTGTGGCATACCATCCGTATCGTTTGTCATACCAAGAGAAACTTAAGGTTCGCGAGATATGGCAGGATCTATTAGATAAAAAGATTATTAGGGAGTCAAATTCCGAGTACGCAAGCCCGGTCATTTTGGTCAAGAAAAAGGATGGCTCAGACAGAATGTGCGTAGATTTTCGTGCACTAAATCGTATTACTGTCAAGGATAGATACCCTCTACCCTTGATTGATGACCACATTGATCGGCTTGGGTGCTCGAAATTTTTCACATCTTTAGACATGGCGTCAGGCTTCCACCAAATTCCTATTGATGAGGAATCGATCCATAGGACAGGCTTTGTAACCACGGAAGCTCACTATGAATATTTAAAAATGCCGTATGGCTTATGTAATTCTCCCACTGTGTATCAGCGCATCATCAATAATACTTTGCGTAAATTTATAGAAGCAGGGAGTGTCCTGGTGTATATTGATGATGTGCTGATACTGAGTTTAACAATCGATGATGGCATCATTTTGTTAAGCGATGTCTTGAAGACTTTGACGGAGGCCGGGTTTTCAATTAACGTGCGCAAGTGTTCGTTTCTCACTACCAACGTAGAATACCTGGGTCGTGTGATTAGTCACGGTCAGGTTCGGCCGAGTCCACACAAAATTGAGGCACTAATTAATTCGCCTATCCCTTGTAATGTCAGACAAGTACGCCAGTTCTTAGGCCTTGCGGGTTACTTTCGGCGTTATATCGAAGGTTACGCGACAAAAACCGCATGTATCTCGCGTCTCACAAAGAAAGACGTAAAATTTGAATGGGGACCTGATCAAGATCAAGTCCGACAATATCTTATAAAACGATTAACCAGCGAGCCCATACTTGCGATTTTTGATCCGAGCCTTCCCACAGAGCTGCACACCGACGCCAGTAGTGCAGGATATGGTGCTGTACTTATGCAAAGACACGTCGACGGTGGTAAACGGGTGCTAGCCTATTTTAGTAAAGTTACTCAGGGGGCGGAGGCAAAATACCATTCGTACGAACTTGAAACGTTGGCGGTCGTCAAGGCATTGCAACACTTCCGTCATTATTTAATTGGGATAACTTTTAAAATCGTGACCGATTGTAATGCTTTGAAGGCCACCGAACGCAAAAAAGATCTTCTTCCACGGGTTGCACGCTGGTGGATTTATCTGCAGGATTTCAATTTTGAGATTGAATATCGAAAGGGCGTGATGATGGGTCACGCGGATTATCTAAGCAGAAACCCACCAGCGTTGCAAGTCAATAACATTTGTAGACCATTGAATTGGGCACGAATGGCTCAGTCGGCTGATTCTGAGACTGCAGATCTCATCCAAAAACTGAGGGATGGTCTCTTGGACTCTAATCGGTACGTATGTCAGAACGATGTGCTCTACTATCGCTACTCACGTGTTGGTGAGGAGTCGCGCTTACTATGTTATGTCCCTAAAGGGCACCGGCTCAGTTTATTGCGAGTTTTTCACGACGAGCATGAGCACATCGGGGCTGATAAAACTTATGACCTTATTCTAAAACATTTTTGGTTCCCTGGTCTGAAACAATTTGTCAGAAAATATACTTCCCACTGTCTAATTTGCATCTCCAAGAAACGTGTTCCAAGAGCTCCTCGTCAGCCTATTACGTCATGGGAAAAGTCAGACATTCCCTTCAACACGGTTCATGTTGATGTATTAGGTCCTTTACCTGAGTCCAACGGATATAAATTATATTTGTTTTGGTTGACTCTTTTACAAAATTTTGTTTACTCTATCCTATATACAGACAAGATGCAAGCGAATTGAAACGAGTTTTCAATAGCGCTATGTCTTTATTTGGGACACCCAAACTGATAGTTTGTGACCGTGGTCGCATGTTTGAGGCATCCGCTTTTACCAGTTGGATATCTGAAATGGGTTGCGAAATCCATTACATAACGCCCGAGATGCACCACTCCAATGGGCAAGTCGAGCGTTATGTAAGAACCGTCCTTAATATGATTCGTGTCGAGAGTAATAGTAAAAATTGCATCTGGTCTGATAGTTTATGTAAAATTCAGTTAGTTTTAAATATTACAAAACAAAAAACCACTCAGTACTCAGCTTTGTACCTGTTAATCGGTACAAATGCGACCACTCCTGTGTTTCGTGCACTGATCCGTGATGTTGCCGTTGAAAACTCAAGTCCAAATCGAGAAGCCATGAGGGAACTTAGCAGGAGATCAGCTAAAGAATCTCTTGACAAGAATCAAGATAGCCAAGACGTACGAGTAAATCGTCAAAGACACCCGCCAAGAGTTTTCCAGGTTAACGATCAGGTGTTCGTCATAAAGTATTCACAGTCCGCTGGGAAGCTTGACCCTGGTATGAGGGGTCCATACCGCGTAACTAAAGTGTTACCAAGTGATCGTTACGAGCTAAAGTTGTTAAGTGGAGCTAGAGGCAAGACAACTCAGGCCGCAGCTCAGTACATGGTACCCTGGAAAACACGTATGTTGTGTGAGCATACGTGTGACAGTAAGGCGGGTGCTTGCCTCACTGATCGGAACTGGTGGCTGATGCAGACCGGATGCAGTGCGCTCCCAAGGCTAGCGACCTGGGGTGCCTGGTTTCGGAAGTCGTGTTCTCTGAATGCGCATCGGGTGTTGTCCCGGAAGTCGTGTTCTCTGAACGCGCATCGGGTGTTGTCCCGGAAGTCGTGTTCTCTGAATGCGCATCGGGTGTTGTCCCGGAAGTCGTGTTCTCTGAACACGCATCAGGTGTTGTCCTGGCAGGCGCAGTCCTGGTTAACACGTTTTCTTTTAACGTGTGAACTTGTACATGTACAAGTTCAAGTATGAGTATGAGTGAGTTTTGATGTATGAAGATGTATGAATACTTCTGAAAGCGAAGTGCTTTAATTTGGGTTGAGAAAGTGTATTTTTGTATGAGGGCCTTGTATGCGTGATGAATGACAGAATAGGCAAAGATGTATGTCGCCACGTATGATTAACCTCTCATTCCTCATGCAGATTGCAACGACGACAACTCTGACGATGTGGCTGAGCCTTCAGATGCTTCTGCTAGTTCTACTGGTGCTTCTAGTACGGACGAGACCAAATCAGACGATAACGGCGATCAAATTCGAGCGCTCGATAGAGTGCAGGTCATTTGCTGCTCAGTCGTTGGACTGTAAGGGTATCGGTACCTACGCTACTTTGCAGTAAGTTCGTTCCATATTGTTTTTATAGTGGTTTTTCGTTTTATTTTAAGTATTTCTTGTTTTGAATATTAACGGTTGTTTGTGATTGCTCGAATTTTGATAATTAATTGAATTATTGTTAAAATAAAGTCTATTTTGAAATAAAGTAATTTTAGGTTGTTTAAAATTGTTTTTTTTTATTTGTTTTTCGCTTCTGATTGCCAAAAATATTATATTAATTATTATATTTTTTTTCTTTTTTAACCAGTTTAAAGATGTGTGCAATCATTTATTTATTTACATATTTAGTTCCGTGCAGAAATAGGACTTCAGACACTTTCGACGGCTTTAATAATTTTCGTCTGTCGTTAATTAATAGACCCGCTCCCGAAAAGACTCTTTCGCAGGAAACTGACGTGGCCTGAATACATAATCTTTTTAACACTAACTGAAATAAATGTGGGTATATATCTTTCCGTGTGTGCCACAACTTAAGAGGATCATCCTTTCGATTTAAATATTCCTCTTCTAGATATTTGTCCAGCTCCCGGATCCCTGCGGCAGTCGGGTTTGACGGACGAGTTACTTGGGCACATTCTGCATCAAAATCATCCCAAATACTTGGTTCGCCTTCCTTCCGGGGTGGTTCTACTACTAGCAGAGCTGGCTCATCATTATTTTGTGGTTGTATTTTAGCTATTCTGCGCCTTAATCCTCCCAATGCTCGTTCATAGGCTTCAGGAGTTCTGAATCCCCTTTTTTTAAATCTAGGGTCGAGTAGGCAGGAATCGGAGTATAACACGTTCGATTCTAAATCATGGAATCTTTGAAATAATTGAGTTTGTAATTTATCCAATAAATTTCTTATTCTTTCGTCGCTTTGACTCGATATCTCTTTCGCAACATGTTTGTACATTAGGTTTGTAAATATTAATACTTTGGAGAGGCTCACATGCTTTTCCGTACTAATCTCTTTAGTGATTTCGTAAAATGGTTTTAATATTGGGACAACCTTTTCAATAATGTCCCAGTCTGTATTTTGGAGGCTGTCGGGGGGCGACAATGGGTTATTATTGATATCTATAGGGGCTGGTTAATGAATCCTCGGAGCACTTAATTTAACGCACACGTTTATTTTACGTCCGCCACCATACAGGATGCTTTAAGTAAGAAAAATATTGCCAGTGACAAAAAAATAATAATTATTACAAATGATAACAAAATTGTTGCCAGCTATTGTTAAAAATAATATTGCTAAAAATGTACCTACATGTTGGAAATGCCAACATACTGCCTGTCTGAGAAAAAGATTTCTTAAAAATATTATACTTAACCATAGTGGCAAGAAACAACAACCTTAAGAAAATTCTCATGAGTTGAAACTGACAAATACAAAATTAAATTTAAATAATAATTAAAGTACTTGTACAAAGCTTCTACAACAGAATTAAACTTCTTAAATTAATGAGCTTTAAAGGAAAAAAAAATGTAAATTATATATTCCTATTATCAAAAACAATATAAATGAAATTGGCAACCTTATGCTTAAGGACTGCTAAAGAATGTAATGATGAAGCATTTACATTAAGTATATAATTAATAAACTTTAAATTTTATTACTTAAATCTAAATGTTGAATTATTTGGGTGGTTTCCTATTGTGAAAAATAATAAACTCGTTTGTAATTACGACACGTATATTCCATCTCAAGAAGCAGGAGCGACACAGACAATATTCTTATATAGCCACAGACATAAAAAAAATAAAATATAGAATAAAAGTTAACTCTATGGAACAATGCACACTTCTCTATAGATAAATATTTGTTGTCTTTTAACACCCCCCCTCAACAAATATTTATTTACATTTTACAAATTACAATTTAGCAGAACACAGTGTTATTATATATATATAAGTATTTACCTACTTTAACAATTCATTCCTAAGTTTTTCAAACATTGTTTTACCCAATGGTTTAGTGAAAATGTCTGCAATGTTTTCAGAAGTATTTATATATTTCAATGAAATTAACCCTTTATTCACTTGTTCAACTATGTACTTGTATCTTATATCAATATGTTTCAATCTTTTGATATTTTCTGAATTATAGGCTAACTTAATTACAGATTGATTATCTTCATAAATTGTTATGTTATTACATTTAATATTAAACTCAGTTAATAGATTTTTCAACCAATTTGCTTCAACAATACATAAACTCAAAGCAATATACTCAGATTCAGTTGAAGAAAGACTTACACAAATTTGCTTCTTGCTATACCACAAGATTGTACATCCAAATAATTTAAATATATATCCTGATGTAGATTTCCTGTCATGCATGTCACCAGCCCAGTCTGCATCAACATATCCTTCTACTAATGCACTACTACAGTTGTAAACTAAGGAAAGTTGTAATGTACCTTTGATATATCTTAATATTCTTTTCAGACACTTGTATAACATCTGACTGGCACAATGCTGAAACCTACTCAAGAAACTGACTGCAACACATATATCTGGTCTTGTACCGCAAGCTGCATATAATAAAGAGCCTATCAATTGCCTACATTTTGTTTCTATTTCACTACTTTCAGACCGTTCTCTCTGTAAGATTTGAAAATTAAAATTTTGATCTATGGGGGTGGAAACAGGATTACAATTTAACATTTGATAATTTTTTAATATTGAAATTAAATATTTTTCTTGATTAAGAGTTGTTATACCGTCTTTCTGTTTAATTTTTATGCCTAAGTATGTTGACACTAAACCTAGATCTTTCATTTTAAAATTTTGGCTTAATCGAACCTTAAAACACTGTATTTCCTGTTGATCTGATCCAAAATATAGAATATCATCTACATACAATAAAACATACATATATTTACCTTCCTCTCTTTTAAAATATAGACATGAATCATTTTTGGATCTTGTAAATCCCAGTTTTGTAATGAAATTGTCAAACTTCTCATTCCAATATTTTGGAGCTTTCTTTAATCCATACAGAGATTTGTTAAGTTTACATATCTCTCCTGTATGTAATTTAATGTACACTATTTCTTTTATATCCCCATGTAGAAAAGCACTCACTACATCCATTTGATAAACTGATTGTTTCAACTTGTTTGCCAAAGCCATAAAAAGCCTAAATGTTCCTAACTTTGCAACAGGTGAGTACACATCTGAGATACCATCTCTTTGTTCAAAGCCACGTGCTACTAACCTAGCCTTATATAATTTCCCCTCATCAGTATCTTTAATTTTGAAAACCCATTTGGTAGATATAATATTTGTTCCTTTTGGTATTTTACTCACCACTGTAAAAGTATTATTGGCATTTAATGTGTCCATTTCTCTATTAATTGCTTCTTTCCATTTATCTTTATCATCCTTTGTCATGGCCTCCTCATATGTTAATGGTTCATTATATGTTACAAAACCTGTTTCATATTGATCGAGCCACTGTGGTGTTACCTTCCTCCTGGATGGCCTATTAATTTCTTGTTCCTTCTGGACACTTTCTTCTATTTCATGACTGCTCTGTAGGCACCCTGGTTCGTCTAAATACTTTTTATCACTTGGAAGACATTCTGTTTCCTTCTGTATTATTTCTTCTTGATTTTCTTGTTCTTCTATCATAAGATCATGCATGCTCATGGTATCCTCTTCATAAAAGCTATGATATTCGTTGTCTTGCCTTGTTTCATGTTCTTCTTCTAGATATTCTACAGGCCATTCAGTTTCTTCTGGTATATGCTCTTTTGATGTGTTATAATATTCTTTTTGTTGTATAAATATAACCTCTCTTTTAATTAAAACCTCATTTTTATCTGGAAAATAAACTCTATAGCCCTTTGTGTTTTCTCCATAACCTACAAAATATCCTATTTCAGATTTGGAATCCCATTTGAGACGCTTTTGTTGTGGAACATGAACAGAAACTTTCGACCCAAATACTTTTAATTGTTTAATGTCAAATATGCCTTTATTAAACCATAATTCATATGGTGTTACATCTTTGACCCTACTCTTACTTGTTCTATTTAAAACATACACAGCTGTGTTGACAGCTTCAGCCCATAAATTTTTATTCAAACTTGAGCTTAACAGCATAGTTCTAGCTGCCTCAGTTACTGTCCTTACTTCTCTTTCTGCACACCCGTTTTGTTCTGGAGTATACGCACAGCTTGTTTGGTGTATTATACCCATTTTATCCATAATGAATTGCATCTGTTGATTAATAAATTCCTTACCATTGTCAGATCTAATTATTTTTACTTTGTGACCTAAGTTATTTGTTATATACATTAGAAATTTATTTATATGTTTCACAGTATCCGATTTATTAGACAAGAAATAAACTGTTCTAAAACGAGAGTAATCATCCTTTATCAACAAATAGTAATATGCGCCACCTAATGAACTAACTTCCATGGGTCCACACAGATCCATATGTAAAATTTCACCGGGCTGTTGACCTCTGACCTCACTCAAAGGAAATGGTTGCTTATGTAACTTACCTTTTAAGCAATCTTCACAGGTAGACTTACCACTATTAGGTGACACACTAATCTTACTCCTTTTCAAAACATTTTTAACCTGTTCAATGTCTTGATGACCCATTTTACTATGCCACTCTAACAAATTATCACTGACTTTACCTACGCATGCAATTTCATTCTCCTTGTACCTAAATTTCATTATGTACAACCTATCCTTTCTATGAGCTATTGCACAGATTTGCTGTTTATTATTTTTCCTGAAAATACATTTCTCTTTGTTCATTTCTAATACATAACCCTTATCTGTAGCTGAACTGACCGAGAATAAATTTAATTTCATATCCGGCACATATAAAGCACCATTAAGACTTGTTTCAGTCCATTCGGTACCATTATATGCCTGTAAATGTATTATACCTACACCTTTAGCATGGATGACTGTACCGTCTCCTATTATTATTTGTTTTGGCAATGGAAAACTTTCATAATCTGTAAAACACTTAACTCCTCGCGGACCGCGAGCACACCGGTGTGCTAGATAACAATTGAATTCTCGGAAATTCGCACGGATTTCTTAGAATTTGTCCGGGAGGGATTAATATTATGACACATATGTTCTGAAGCACCACTATCCATAATCCATGTATTCCTACCTTGACATGTTTGTGCATTCAGGACTGGTAACATACTTACATGAAATGCATTACTACTTTTGTCTTTATCATTATATGATGGTAGCCTAGAATTTTTAGACTTATGTTTAAACCAACATTCACTAGTACTATGATTTGACTTTTTACAAAAATTACAAAACTTATTTTTCTTTGAAGTAAATTGACCTTTACCACATTCAAATTTATAATGACCTTCTAAACCACACTTGAAACACTTACGTCCCTTCTTTACTGCTTTAAATGCCTCTGAAGTTGAGCTCGCTCCATCCTTCATCCGCAGTTCCTCGACCAATAGCCTAGAAGATAATTCTTCATAGGTCTGCTTTTCTGCCGGAACAGATTCCCATGCAGATACAAAGTGTTTATATGACGTTGGAAGTGATGAAGTTATTTTAGTGATTACCATGCTTGTAGTGATCTTAACACCTAGAGACTCTAAGGTAGCTAAAGTCTCCTCGAATCTTCCCAGGAAATTTGCTACAGTATCATTTTCATTGAATCTCAAGTTATAGAACTTTTCCTGAGCTATGTGTATTGACAAATTGCCTTTTTGTTCAAACACAGTATGCAATCTGTCCCATATCTGCTTTGCTGTAGTACAACTTAGCACTTGTGATATTGTTTTTTCTGCTAACCTGCCTACGATGATGTTTTGCGCCTTTGCATCGTTGTCTGCCCATGCTGCAAACTCTTCTTTGGCCTCTACCGGCCTCGGACTGGAACCGTCCACGATGCCCAAGACACCTGCCGCCCTTAGAAGAACCTTGACCCGGAACTTCCACGCCGCCCATTGCGCTGGGTCACGAAGTTTTATATCGTTGATGGCGTTAATATTGATTGCCTCCATGTTGTGCACGCTTGACCACGTGGCACGCGTCTTTACTTTGATGCTTTAACCACACCTTATTTTTCAGCATTAGGAAACCAAATACATCTGCAATAGGGTGACTGGGCCCATAACCTGTTGAATTATTTGGGTGGTTTCCTATTGTGAAAAATAATAAACTCGTTTGTAATTACGACACGTATATTCCATCTCAAGAAGCAGGAGCGACACAGACAATATTCTTATATAGCCACAGACATAAAAAAAATAAAATATAGAATAAAAGTTAACTCTATGGAACAATGCACACTTCTCTATAGATAAATATTTGTTGTCTTTTAACACTAAACAATGTTAACTATATTATAATAATCAAATAAACACAATTACAAAGCTAATATTTAACTTATTTGTTATTGTAAAAAAAAACAATAATAATTGGTGATACAAAGTGATGTAGTATGATGCTACATACAATAATAAAACTTATTCTAATTACTATCTATAGGTAAAACGCAAACTTTGACAATTGATCGTTTATGGGTGTGACCATTTGCAGTTTTAACCTCAACAACTCTAACCTTATCATCTGTACCAGGGAAAACTTTGGTAATCCTGGCCATAGGCCAACACATAGGGGGAGTGTTATCCTCTTTAAGTATAACTATTGAACCTACTTTTACATTAGGATAAGCATTTCTCCACTTTTGACGTGTTTGTAAAATATTTAAATAGTGCTTACTCCAGACCTTCCAAAATGATTTTTTTATATTACTACATACTTTCCAAAGTTTTAAATTATTTCTAATAGGTACATCTGGTTCTGGATAAGTATTAAGTGCAGAGCCTATGAGAAAATGTCCAGGTATAAGACAAAAAAAATCATTTACGTCGTTAGATAATGGTATAAGTGGTCTACTATTTAATATGGACTCTATTTGACATAATACAGTATTTAATTCCTCATAAGTGAGCAAACTCTTCTGAACAACTCGCTTCAAGTGGAATTTCATACTTTTTACTCCAGCTTCAGCTAGCCCTGCAAAAATGGGTGAATAACAAGGAAGAAACTTAAAGTTTATACTATTTTGTGCTGAAAAGTTATGAATTTCCATTTGATGCGATTTGGAATTTTGCAATTTATACAATTCATTCAACTGGCTACTTGCACACTTGAAGGTTGACGCATTATCACTATAGATATCGGTGGGTAGACCCCTACGTGATATAAACCTTTTTAAACAACCCAAAAAGGTTTCAGTTTTGAGATCAGAAGCTAACTCTAAATGTATTGCTTTGGTTACAAAACATACAAAGATACATACATAAGCCTTTGTTTCTAAAGCTTTTCTTATTCTTGATTGTTTAATCAAAATTGGTCCAGCAAAATCTAAACCTATTTTTTGAAAAGGCCTACATGCATTTACCCTATCCGGTGGCAGATTGCCCATCAGTTGCTTAGACGTATCAGCTTTTAATTTAAAACAAATGATACACTTCTATATTACTTTTTTAACTTGTTGTATACCATTTACTATCCAAAACCTTTGGTTTATTGCTGACAGAACGAGTCTTTGCCCTGCATGGAGATGCCTCTCATGCTCTCTCTGAATAATTAATTTTGTAATGCGAGAATCTCCAGGTAAGATTATGGGGTGTTTTTGAAAATAAGGAATGCTGGCGTTCTCCAAACGACCGCCGACCCTGACTAGACCTCTGTCATCAATAAATGGGTGCAATGGTTTTAAATTGCCCTTTACAATTTTATTTTTACATTTTAAACTATGAATATCATCTTTCATGTATTTTTGCTGCTCATATTTTACAATCATTAACAATGAATTATTTAATTCCTTACTAGAAATAAATTGTAACTTATTTTTCGTACCCTTGGTACTAGCATTCTGAACAAAACGCAAAACATATGCTAATATACGTTGCATTTTATTAATGTCGGAATATTTATCAAGAAAATCTAAACATAGTAATTGTTCATTAGAAGTTGTGCAGACCATAGCACAAGAAAGTGCAGAGCCAGACTTGACCTCAGGTAGATCATCAGGAATAGGTAAATTAATTAAGTCACCAGCCTTATATTCACTATTATAAAGAATACCTGCACCTTTCCACCATAATGGATGATCCGCCAACTCATGAGGTAGAATACCTCTGCTTAGGCAGTCTGCTGGCATGTCTGCTGAATTTATGTAGGCCCAAGAGTAGTGATGTGTAAGTTCTGAAATAACTTTAACCCTATTTGCTACATATGCATTCAAAATGGTAATGTTAGTTTTTATCCATGCCAATACTATTTGTGAATCTGAGTATAAAATAACATTATCGATTTTTACCTTAAGTTGCAATGTGTTATAGACTCTAGTAACAAGCTTTGATAGCAATAATGCGGCATTAAGCTCAAGCCTAGGAATGGTGAGACCTTTTCTTAGCGGATTCACACGCGATTTTGAGCAAAGTAAGGAAGCTTTTATCCCTTTAACTGGTAGAGGGAATGAGCCTAGATAATGAAATAAAACTTCACTACTTTGAATCATATATTTTTTTTACTTTTTTTTTAACATTTTATTTTATTTTTTATTTATTTATTAGATAGAAAAAAACATGATGGCAACATATAAACCACCATCAGTCTAGCCTTACCAATTTATGTATCTGTTTGATGGTAATTTTTGAAGCAAGGCACTGCACACAATGGCACTTGACACCTATGACATTGTATCCTGGATCGTTGATTATTGTGTGCACTACTACACAAGCGACACCTTCTATAGGTGGGTAATTCTACAGGCCAATGAGCTCCAAGCTCAGAAAAACGAATTTCTCGAGGCACTCCAAATAGTTTCTTTTGCCTTGATTCACTTTCTTCCGATTGTACAGACTTACTTTTTTTGGACGCGAACTTTGGCATGGTGGCAAAGGGTCTCTTCCGGAATGTTGCGTTTGCTACTAATTCTCGAGACAATGTCAGCCTAAATTCCTTTTGAAACAATACGGTGTGGTTACGTCTGTTAGAAGCATACAATATATACGCGTTTGTTATAGCAGCATCAATAAGGAAATAGAAGATGCGTTTCCACCACTTCGAGCTTTTTCTTCCGACTAAGTACGGGGTTCTCTTTTGGTCAAACCGGTCCACTCCTCCCATACGCTTTGTGTATTCTGTAATTGTCAGCGGACAAGGAAATGATTTTTTAGATCCATCATTTTGAGTTCTTTCACAAGATGTTTTCTGCTTTGGATGAAATGCAGTGCTTAAAACGCTTACTAATTTGTTATCTTTCCAGATAATAAAGCCAACATTATTTTTTACCCTCCATTTCCATTCTCCTCTTTTCAGCTTTTTTGTTTTTTGGTTTGCATTTTTTACAGCCTTTGCTATCTTTTCATCAATTTCTTTATTACCAGTCGCTTTGGGCTTTTTTACAATTAGTGGCATATCTTGGCGGTCATTTCTGACTGTAGCAGTTGCATATATACCATTATTGTATAATGTTTGTAGTAAAGCTGGACTAGAAAAAAAGTTATCAAATGCTATATGACCCATATAGGTGTAATTTATGAGTGACTGGCATAATGTCATGACAACTTTACTGCCTAATCCTGTTTCGACGTTTTCGGTTTTTCCAACATACACCTGAAACTGATACAAGTATCCTGTGTGGCTGTCAGCTCTAGCCCAAACCTTGAAGCCCCGTTTTATGGGCTTCATGGGCATGTATTGCTTTAGAGTAGATCGCCCCTTGAACTTTATCATACACTCGTCAATTGACTGAGAATATGTGTTTTTGGCATTTGTCTGACATTTTACGTTGATGTAATCTAGCAGCGGCCTTATTTTATACAGTTTGTCGTAGTTATCATCGTTCCTGTTCGGCATATTGGCATTGTCATTGAGATGTAAATATTTCATAAGTTTTTGAAACCGCTTCAATGTCATTGTCTCAGCAATTTCAACAACATGCAGTAATGGGTCACTGGACCAATAATCTTCTATACAGGGTAATTTGTAAATGCCCATTTGAATCATCATGCCCAGTAAAGCTTTGATCTCTGTTACTGACGTCTGTTCCCAATTTTGGTCATTGCATTGTGATGCATATAGGTTAGATTGGGTTACAATCATATCGATAGCTTCAGAGTCAAAAAACATTTCAAAAAATACGAGTGGCCTAGTCCTATTGGCTATGTTCCGAACTGGTTGTAATTGAATAGAATCAAAAAGAAAAACTACGGGATTCTGTGACCAGGCCACTTTTTTCCATTCGTCTTCATCTGCATTAGATCCGTCTGAGTCCTCAATTTCTGATGGATCAAAATCTTCTTGAAGTTCAAGTTCTATATGTGAAAGACTGTGTCGTGAACTTCTTGGTGGGGGTGGCTGCATAACATTTTCATTTGAGGGCCCTGGTTGAGGTGATGATGTTGGTCGAGGGCTTAGTTCTGGGAAGATCGTAGTGTTGATTGGGTCATAGTTATTTGACGACAGCATACCAGATAAATCTTCCACATCGGAATCCTCCGCTTCATCTTCAGATCTCGCTCCATCACTGAAACCAAATAATTCTTCTAACGCACTTTCTATTTCATCATGTCTCAGATTCACCCCACGACGATCCATATTCCTATAAAATACACAAAAAAATATAAATATGTAAAACAATAGGTAAGTACTAAACTGGTATTGGCAAACATGTTGCCGTCGTACCCTTACGGTATACAGACAGTGGCATATATATTGCCGACATGATTTTTGAAAATTACGTAAATAATATTTATTGTTTTCCAAAAATATTCAATGATTCGTCAAGAATAATAAACAACTCATAGAATAAATGTAATTACTTACAAAAAGGTACTCCAGATTTCGAGATAAATCGAGATGTAACTGAAAACCACAAAATACGTACTTCGTCACGAGTCTTTCTCTGACAAGTGACAGATGTCAATGAGGTCGCATGTCATATTTTTTTATTTATTTAGTGCTTCGTTCTCTGTTGCAAAAGTCAAATAACCACAATCTGTTCGTCTGTACTGTCGAAAATGTGAAAATGAGAACATGATGGCATATAAATTGCCATTGTCATTCAAAGGGTTATATTACCAATTTCATCCACAACACGCAGATAGACACAGCAACAACGAGCAATAGCACTAGCATCAGCGAAGCCTATAATTTGAATAGAACGTGCATTGTGGGAGCCTATGTAGCGTGGTATTGGTATTGGTGACATTACACATAAGCTATTGTAAAATTCACACCATACTTTGAGCAGCTCACCACGAACCTGCTCGTCCCAACCTATGTTGGCTTGCCATAGCTTTTGCATTATGATCTTAGCACTCACAACAACCGGTCCAGCCAAACCAAGCGGATCATAGAATTTTGCAATAAAGCTTAAAATCTCACGTTTAGTAGTTGTACGGGCCAATATATAATTTTGTTCGCATAAGCACATTACGCCATATTACGTAGAGTCTATATACTCGTATATATATATTTCAATGAATAAGTCCGGGTCGTAGTCGTCGCCGTACGCGCTCACGGGTCGTTCTATCAATAATATCATTCTATCAATAAAATCATTCTATCATTAAATTACGGCTAATATACTATTAAGTTTATCGTGGACTATCATTTATTAACCAACAAATTCTATCAATATAAATCACTATCAACCAAAGACTGTAGGGGTTTTCGTCTCAGCCCGTACATCTTTGTGGTCCTTCGAGTAATTCAAGTGGACAATTCGCGTGGACCTCGCGTGTGTTCATAGTGAGTTTTATTAGTTCCGTGTATCACATGGGAGGACATACGTATCAGGAGACGAATAACGTGAATTAACAACAGTTCCGGCACGTGGATTTATAACCATTGCCTATCACTTTGGAGTTGGTGGGTATAAACGGCTCACCAACACAACGCAACGCAACGTGGGCAGCTATCCAGATTAATCAAGTAAGATCTTTCCATATTTGTATCACTATCATCACTATCAGCATGTCGAGTTTGGAAGATATATTAGCTAATCAACAACAGCTATTTGAGGCAATCGAGCAAGTTTACACGAACTTTAAAAAGGATAGTGCCGACCGAAAGACGCCTGATTACATCAGGCGGAGGTTAGATACCTTAGATAAGTACTGGCAGGAACTACAATCAAACCATGTTCTATTAGGCGAAATCGAATACGCCAAGTCTCATTCCTATTTTACGAGCAATCAATTTGAGATTATAAAACAAAGGTACGATAATATTAGGTTAGCAATTTCTAACTATCAAAATAAGGAAGAGCATCCCGCAAAACTTATTCAAAAATCAGCTAGTCCATTAACTATACCCGGTCCGTCTCGTCAGTTGTCATCTCAGTCTCAGGGGACGAGCAGCAAGACTGACGAAATGTTACGTAAGCAGAGCAGCAATTTTAAAGCATTTGAGCACACAGTATCAAATATTGATTTACAATCGGTATCAGAGAAATGGGAGTTCGATCATTTATTACAAGCAGTACAATCGCGTTGGTCCTTAATTGACACTTTACACTGGGAATTAGATAGCGAAATTGGGAATAGAAATCCAGAGTACGAATCATTATTTTTTAAATACGAAAAAACGTATAATGACATAGTAAAATCTATAAATCGAAAGCTGTGGTCCGTATCACATAGGGACCAGTTGACGCCGCACGTAGAGATACCAACTTTCAGCGGTAGTTACCATCAGTGGAGCTCATTTAAAGACTTATTCACCGAAACGATTCATAGAAGTCCGTCATTATCTAATGCACAAAAGATGCAATTTCTAAAAACAAAGGTAAAGGGCGAAGCAGAAAGGCTCATACAACACTTGCCTATTACCTCTGATAACTATACAATTAGTTGGGATATCTTAAATAACAGGTATAACAATAAGCGCTTAATTTTCCGTTCGCACATTGATATATTGTTAAACATCCCGGTAGTACAACAAACTTCATTAAATCATATTAAGCGTATTCACGATACAACTTTAGAGACATTAAACGCTATAAAGAACTTGGGTGTCAGCGTGGAATCCTGGGACCCGCTACTTGTTCACATTCTTTCTCAAAAATTGGATACAGAAACATACCATGACTACCTATCAGCCGTAAAACAACCAAGGGAAATACCTAATTTGCAGGAATTTTTATCATTTTTAGAGAGTAAATTTACTAGTTTAGAGTCAGCTCGTAAGAAACCAGAATATCATAATATGAACAAAATGCATAAGACAAATAATTTTGCGCCGCAACAATTTAATAAATATAATAAAAGTTTTAACAAGCAAGCATTTCCGGCACATACTAGGCTAATTTCGCAACAAGCTAATATCAAAAACAACAGTTCATGGAAATTTTTTAAGTGCGGAATATACAAAACCAACGAACATTCATTATTTTATTGTCGCCAATTTTTAAATATGACACCGCAGCTAAAACGACGAACTGTATCAAAACTTAATGTATGCGAAAACTGTCTTTATTCGCATAACGGCAAACCATGTATTTCCGAAAAACGATGTATTAAATGTAACGAAACGCATAATACGATTTTACACGAATCATTTACGCAATCAGGTCAACCAAATAGTTTAGAGCCCTCTCAGCAAATTCAAAGCAACTCGCACGTGTCGTTGCAACACGGCATGCCTGAAGTACTTTTAGCTACAGCCATCATTAAAGTACAAAAATATGATGGGACCTTTGTTAACATGCGAGCCCTTATAGACCAGGGCTCCCAAACTTCGCTTATCACCGAAAATGCAGCCCAAGTACTCGGTCAACCTAGATCGAGATGTCAGGGGGTGATATCAGGGGTAGGTGCGAAAGAGAGCAACTGTAAGGGCGTCATATCTATTAAATGTGTATCGAAGAATAGCCCTTTTGAATTTAAGACCGAAGTTTATATCATGAAAAGCCTTATCAAGAATCTACCCAATTATACATTTTCTAAACCATCGTGGCATTTATTAGAGAACATTACTTTAGCAGACCCCGAGTTCTACGTTAGTCGTCCGATTGACCTACTTCTAGGTGCGGATATTTATTCGTTAATTTTATTAAAAGGAATTCGTAAGGCCGATAATCATATACCCATAGCACAAAATACACGTTTGGGCTGGATATTAACGGGAAACGTTAAAACTTTACAGTGTAACGTAATTATTAACAACCTAGAGGAAATACAAAAATTCTGGGAAATTGAAGATATCAGTTTAGAATCAAATTTATCATTCGAAGATCAACAATGTGTGGAATACTATAAGTCAACCACGACACGACGTAAAGATGGGCGATATCAAGTTCGTTTACCCATGACGCAAAACTTTCAAGACAAGCTAGGAGAGTCGAAAATCAAGGCTGTAGCACAGTTTAAGTCATTAGAGAAAAGATGGAACAAACATACAAACATAGCAAAACAATACAAAGTATTTATGAATGAGTATCGTGCGCTCGGTCACATGATACCCGCGCGCGGTAACTCGAGTCCGGAATATTTCAACACGCATCATTGTGTACAATCTGATGACTCGATAAATTCTAAGTTTAGAGTTGTATTTAATGCCTCAAGTAAAACAACATCAGGGTACAGTTTAAATGACGTCATGCAATGTGGTCCAAATTTACAACAAGATTTACAATCACTTATTATAAGGTGGAGACAGTATCAAATAGCCTTTACCGCAGACATTGAAAAAATGTTCCGGCAAATTTGGCTCCATCCAGAAGACCAACAATTATTAAAAATAGTTTGGCGTGATTCAGCATCAGAACGTATCAAAGAATATCAGCTTAGTACGGTCACATACGGCACAAAAGCGGCTCCTTTCTTAGCTATGATGACGCTCAAACAACTTGCTAAGGACGAGAGTACAAACTATGGAAATAGTCAAGCTATAGATGCTTTAAATAATTCATTTTTCATGGACGACCTTGTCTACGGGTGTCACAATATCAAGTCAGCAAAAAAGCTACAGCTAGACATTATTAATTTATTAAAGTCGGGAGGTTTTCATCTACGAAAATGGAAGTCAAACGACCAAGAGTTATTACAAGACGTTGAAGTAGACCAAGCCTATCAAGATCCATTTAGCTTCAAGCACGCGGAGCATACCAAAACGTTGGGGCTAGCCTGGAACTCACAGGAAGATATTTTCACATTCTGTTCAGGATTAGAACCAACTGATTTAACAACTAAAGTCACGAAACGAAGCCTTCTTTCAGACATATCAAAATTATTTGACCCACTAGGTTGGCTTTGCCCACTATCAACGAAATTAAAAATCCTTTTTCAACAAGTATGGGCAGCAGATATAGGGTGGGATGAACAAGTACCAGATCATATCTGCAAGGAATGGATTAAGGTTCGAAATGACATGCATAATATCAATACCTTGAAATTACAACGATGGCTACATACCCACGAGAGTGACAATATTGAGTTACATGGATTCAGTGACTCGTCTTTGAAAGCGTATGCATGTGTTATTTACTGTCGTATAAACAAGGATAACAAATCAACCATTGTTTTATTAGCGAGCAAAGCAAGGCTCGTTCCTACCAGCAAATCCGTGACATTACCCAGGCTAGAATTGAGCGGAGCACTACTCCTATCACGACTTATGAAAAAGGTCGAACAATGTTTGCAAGGCCATAATATTAAGGTTTATGGCTGGATTGACTCAACGGTGGTGTTGGGTTGGCTTAATGGTGGTGCTGCCAGATGGAAAACATTCGTGGCCAATAGAGTCAGTGAGATTACTCAAACCATGCCCTCGAACTGCTGGCGATACGTAAAGTCAGAAGAAAACCCTGCGGATTGCGCTAGTCGTGGTTTGACGGCTACTCAGTTGAAGGAGCATCATCTGTGGTGGCAGGGTCCAACTTGGCTAGCAGTTTTTAAAGAGGATGATAATAAGATTATGTATTCAACGGACCAAGAACTTAAATTATCAAAACAAGTTATTTTGGTTACGCAAAAATGTGACGATATCATAGAAAAAGGTTTATCAAATTGTAATTCATTTAATAAATTAGTTCGAATAATAGCATGGGTACGGCGATTTATTTATATCAAGAAAAAACAATACGGTAGTTTTTTGTCCGTAGAAGAACTCAAACAAGCAACTTCGTTAATTATTAAGAAAATTCAACAAATAGAGTATTATCAAGAAATATCAGATTTACGAAGCGGTAATAAGATAAATAGCAGAAGTAAAATTTGTGAGTTAAATCCATATTTAGATAAATATGAGATACTTAGAGTCGGAGGTAGGTTAAGAAACGCGAACTTAGACCCGGATATGAAAAATCCTATTATTATACCTGGCAAACATCGTATTGCGGAGTTACTAATTGATCAATCACATAAGCTAACTCATCATGGAGGTCCTCGATTAACATCAGCATATTTACGACGGAAATATTGGGTTGTAGGTGGCAACAGAGCTACCAAGAAGAGACTACGCCTTTGTATCCAGTGCAGGAAGCAAGAACCTAGCAAACACTATCAGATTATGTGTGACCTTCCTAGTGCTAGAACAAATCCTTCTAGACCTTTCTATCATGTAGCTGTGGATTATACCGGTCACTTATATTTAAAGGCAAACTCAGGCCGTGGTATTAAAACTACAAAGGGGTATGTAGCAGTATTTACGTGCATGGCAACCAAGGCTATACACCTAGAGCTGGTATCAGACTTGACGAGTACAGCATTTATAGCAGCCTTACGGCGAATGTCAGCTCGCCGTGGTACCCCGCGTCATATTTACAGTGACAATGGTACCAATTTTATCGGAGCAAACAAGTTATTACAACAGGAATATGAAGATCTAATGAAAATATTTACCCCAGAGTTCCATTCAGAAGTTGCCGACATGGGAATCGAATGGCATTTCAATGCCCCTTCTTGGCCGTCAGCGAATGGTCTTTGTGAAGCAGCCGTTAAGAGCCTGAAATTCTATCTGAAGAGAGTAGTTGGGGAACAAAGGCTTACATATGAGGAATTCACTACTCTCCTGGCTCAACTAGAAGCGTGCTTAAATTCTAGACCATTGTGTCCGCTCACTGAGGACCCTGAAGATTTAAATTATTTAACTCCATCGCATTTTTTATCAAGTTTGCCAATACTATCAATTTATGAAACTGAATGGGACCTAAGGACTAGGTGGCATCTCAAACAAAAAATATTCCAGGACATCTGGAAGAGATGGCAGCAAGAGTACCTCACCAACCTATCAGCGCGAAGCAAGTGGCGACAACCACAAGAAAATATCAAATTAAATGACATCGTCATCATAAATGACGCGAATCTTCCCCCGGGAAAATGGGCGTTAGGACGAGTAGTGGCGTTACATCCCGGAAAGGATGGTCATGTACGAGTAGTAACATTAAAAACAAAAAATGGACTTATGAAGAGGCCTGTTATAAAATTGTCAATTCTGCCCGTACAACAAGAAAAACCAGTAGTGGAAGATAAAAAATGTATACGTGAAAGAAATCCGAGATATATCAAGAAAAAACTCAACTTTGCGACGGTTGCTACTTCTATAATATTATTTTTTATGACTTTAATGACAAACGTCTATGGGCTATATAATAATACGTCTTTACAAAATAATTGCGGTCTGTTCTTTGATAAAATTGCAAACATGCATTTAATTCAAGATGATTGGCGACTGGTCGTCTATTACGATATCAATCCATACTGGGAAGGCACTAAGGCGGCAAATAAATATATACAATACTTACAAAACATATGTGCAACGATAAAAGATCATTCACCTTGCGACGGTGTTATGTATCAATTAAATCACCAGTATTCCGACCTACAACAATACAATAGCAAGTGGCTAGATCAGCAATTTGACGTAAACACGCGTCAGCGCCGGCGGCGCCGAGGTCTTATTAACGGTATAGGTAATATAGCAAATTCATTGTTTGGAATATTGGATAGTAATTTTGCAAATAAATACGAACAAGACATTGGTTTAATAAGAAATAATGAAAAACATCTGATTAAGCTATGGAAAAATCAAACGTCGATCATTGAAGCGGAATTTAACCTCATTAAAAGGGCTGAATTTATCATGAACAAGTATCACAAAACAATTAACAAAAAGCTTATGGAGCTAAATTCCTCTGTGAATATTCTTAGGTCTGAGCTTCAAAATAATTCATATATTACAGATTTTACTTTATCAGCAATGATCACAAATAATATGCTACATGATCTTAGGAACATTCAAGATTATCTCCTGGACACTATCACCGACGTATTCCACGGAAAATTCAGTGTACATCTTCTCCACCCCGAGCAATTACAACAAGAATTGAGTGTCATATCTACAAATCTGCCCAGAGATCTATGCTTACCAACTGACCACGCGGACCTATCTAAATTATACAAAATATTAAAGGTTAAAGCACACCTATCAAAAGAGTTCCTCCTATTTGAAATTCGTATTCCCTTAATCACAAGAGATTCTTTCGAAATATTCAAAGTTATATCTATTCCAAAACAGGCAGGAAACAACATGGTCAGCATTTTACCTTTAAGTGAAATGTTGGCTTTAAACTTAAACAAGGATTTGTTTTTATCTTTAACGGAAACCGATTTAAATTTATGTATTGAACAAGATATTGATACTGTGTTGTGTTCTGTAAAGAAACCGATTTACCATATGAGGAATGACCAAAGTTTGTGTGAGAAGGAACAGAATTCCAATACATGTAAAACTATTATTAGTCCCTGCAAAAATAGTTTTACTCAAACGAACAAACTTAATACATATTTTTATTTCTGCTGTAATAAATGCTACATCCGATTACTATGCATGAATCATGTTACCGCTATACAATTAAATAATACTGGACTGCTGACAGTGGATCCGGGCTGTCATATAAAATCAGCTGATTTCTCTTTTTATTCTCAAAATCAATATTTTAGTAAAATGAACACGAAACTCGATTTTAAATTACCAGAAATTGCACCGATTAACTACTTGATTAATATTTCGATACCCGATTCGCCATCCAGTACTAGTTTAGAAACTGTAATCAATCAGAAACAGCTACTTGCAATCCAAGAGCAATTGGATACCATAAAAAGAAGCGAACCAAGTATAGAAGGAGTATCATACCATCATATTCACCATTACACCGTGACCTACTTAGTTGTGGCGGTAGCCGCAGCAGTATCAGCGGTATATGGATGGCGGCGCGTCAAACGCGCGCGTCGTCCACTAGCGCCTTGCGTTCGAGTAAACAAGTCGTCAGGTGATAGTGAAGTGAACAGTGTAAAGTTAAAAGGTGAAGTGAGTGACAAAACTATTAGTGAGCGTAGGTTCCGGCAAAATAGGGGCACTTCGCCAGTGCTTCAATCAGTTTTCTCCATTACGGACACCGGTGTTTAGTTTAAGATTTAATTGTTATGTATCATATAAGAATAAGTAAAATGCCCATCATCTTGTATTAGACTAAGTGCACCTCATCAACTTTCCTTTCTTTCGGCCCGGGAGCATGTACGGGCCAATATATAATTTTGTTCGCATAAGCACATTACGCCATATTACGTAGAGTCTATATACTCGTATATATATATATTTCAATGAATAAGTCCGGGTCGTAGTCGTCGCCGTACGCGCTCACGGGTCGTTCTATCAATAATATCATTCTATCAATAAAATCATTCTATCATTAAATTACGGCTAATATACTATTAAGTTTATCGTGGACTATCATTTATTAACCAACAAATTCTATCAATATAAATCACTATCAACCAAAGACTGTAGGGGTTTTCGTCTCAGCCCGTACATCTTTAATTTTTACATCTGTTACAAATATGTATAATCGATCCTAAACAACAATAGAACGTCAACTAGTTCTTTTTGGACTACAGGCCCATTTAATAACATATCATTCAGTGAAACTTTATTACCTGTTTTCATGGAACCATCGAAAACTACTCTACACTTAGTTGTTTTCTTGTCCAATCTTATGACAGGATGATGAGGTAAGAAATACACAGGATCTTTGTAAAGATCATACTGACTAATATCTATGATAGTGCCATGACCTTGTTGTATGTAGTCATCAATAAATTCTTTATAAAGTTTGTATAAAACATTATCTTTATGAAGACGAATTTCTAAATTTTTAAATCTTTTTAATGCTAAATTAAATGAATTCCCAAGCTCTTCATTAATACACTCTAAAGGCAATTTAAGCGGTAAGGCAACTTGAAATTTGTTTCTATTATTATCTAAGCTTACAGTTTCACAAAATATTTTCTCACAGGCATCATGCTCTGACAAATTTTCAGCAAAATATTGAGGAATACTTTCAGTTGTCCAAAATTGTGATAGCGTATCATTCAGCGTTGTGTCACATGCTTTGCAAAATAAAGATGTTACCTGATTTGCATTTTGTATACTATTAGGAAAAGATTCAGCTAGGACACAACCAAACTGTGTATGTAGCACTGGCACGGAGTAAGTGTTGCTGTTGGATACATCTGGTGAGGTTGGATGTTCAGGCGGCAGTAGCACCTGAAAAAATACATCGGCACCTAATAGTATGTGTATCACACTTGGAACATTAAATTGTTTATCAGCCAATTGGATATTTGGAGGCAATGCTAGGTTTTCTAAAGGGATTTTAGTTTGTGGTAATTTAGAAGTTATTTTGTCTAATATGAAACAAGTGACATGAATATTAAAATTATTATTTAATGAGAATAACTGCAAATTAACATATCGTGTAATATTACTGATGGTGTTACCAATACCTACTACTGGAGTGTTTATTTTCTTAGGCTGTAATCTCAATAATTCAATTAATTCATTTGTTACAAATGAAACTTGGGAGCCACTATCAAGAAGAGCTTTGACATGCACTTCGGTACCATTGCTCGCTATGAGTTTGACACAAGCTGTAGGCAAAAGTACTTGCATGGTTCTCGACTCCAGGAATAAAGTCACTGGAGACTGTGCTTTCTCCTGGTGAAGCAATGTATTATGCTTTTGTTTGCATATTTCACATTTAAAGAAATATCTGCACTTTTTATGGTGATTGTTTAAACAAATTTGACACATACTGTTTTCTGTCACAAACTTAACACGTTCAGCAGCAGTCATGAGTTTAAATTTTGGACAAAAGTATAATTTATGAGGCAACTTACATAGTATGCAGACTTGTGGCGGCGGCGCTGACTTCTTCGAGTTCACTCCTGCATCGCGTCTGACAATTGCCATATAAGCCAAAGCCTTGGGGGCGAGCGACAAGACTGGCTTCTCTGCATTTTCAAGAGCTAAGGCTCTTTTTTCTAGAAATTCAATTAAACTATTGACAGTTGGTTCCGTCTCCCTTAATAGTTGAAATTCCCTATTACATAAAGCATCTAGCTTTCTGGTCAGAATGCATAGTACTACAGGATCCCACTGAGCAATATTATAATTTAAATTTTGTAATGCAGCAAGCTGCTGTTTTATAATGGACACAAATGACCGTATATTGATAGCTGTCGACTTACTTATAGGCGTTAAATCTAATAATGAATTAGTTCGTTAGTTATTTTATATAGATCATCGTAACGAGACTTTAGTAATTTACAAGCTTCAAGATAACTATCACCTACTATAGGTAGATTTTTAATTAAATCTAAAGGTTCATCACGTAAAAAACTTCGTAGGTATATTAACTTTTGAACATTTTCTAATACAGAATTATTATGAACTAATGCATTAAACAAATCGATAAACGGTCTGTATTCTGAGTACTTACCAGCAAAAGGTGGTACATTAATTTCAGGGAGTTTCTGATGTTGTCTAGAAAGCAAGTGCGCCTGCGATGGCAATGGCTGTTTATCAAAATCGACAAGAAGTTTAATTTTAGCGAGGGTGTCCAAGAACCTAGACTCCACGGCGTCTAAGTCATCTGAATCAGGATCAATAGCGCAAATTTCTAAATTTACATTCTCATATCGCTCGAAGGCAGATCTGAGACGCTCTTCCTTGACAAGTAACTGCACTTTGGGAATAGAAGCGTCAGCATCTAAACCGTTAAAATAATTAAAGTGCTTAGTGATCACCGCCTTTAAGGCTGCTCGCTTTCTAGACAAAGCCATTATTGGGGCTTTGGTATCGCAGTCATCAGAATCGGACATTTTTGACACTATCACTTACTAATATTAACTATAGTTTTTCTTAAATATTAATTAATGTTAAGATAACAATACAAATATAGATTGTAGATGAAACACATAACAATACAAATATAGATTGTAGATGAAACACTATAATATAAATTATTGCTAAGAAACTACTATTCACGTTAAACAAAATGGCGGAATGGCTTGGCTTGCTGCCTCGTGTTTGACAAAACTCGTGCGACGCGAAGTTTTGGCGCCGCGCACGCTGATTGGCTGCAGAGCTAGTGCCACGAAGTTGTAGAAGGGCGCGTAGATTTGAATGCATCCAATGGCTGAGCGCGTTGGCTGTACAGGCGGTACAACAGCGCTACCTGCGGTGTAAAATGGCAACACATCCACTGACGGCACCAATGACTGGGCGACACGTTGTTTCCGGTGAGTTCACTGGCGCTCCCTTGTGGCGAGTAGCGAAGTTACGATTGCACCGGAACCGGATGCAACCGTATAAGATGGCCGCGTCACCTTATGATGTACGCACACTAATGTAAATGTGGTAAGCGTAGGTAAGCGGCGATTATATAGATGCAATGCCGTGCTCGCATTTACATAAACACAAGCATATTATGACGGCTTTGTTCGTTGCACTTCTTGTTTTTTATTCCTGTTGATGATGACGGGATATGATGTGCTTGTCGGCGGCTATGCGTTGGCGTCACACGCGGCAGGTACTTTGCCACACGCGATCTACTGCACAACTGTATTTGCTCGCACGAAAGTCACTCGCGAGGCCCTTATCGAAGGACCATGTCGGGGGGCGACAATGGGTTATTATTTGTATCTATAGGGGCTGGTTAATGAAACCTCGGAGCACTTAATTTAACGCACACGTTTATTTTACGTCCGCCACCATACAGGATGCTTTAAGTAAGAAAAATATTGCCAGTGACAAAAAAATAATAATTATTACAAATGATAACAAAATTGTTGCCAGCTATTGTTAAAAATAATATTGCTAAAAATGTACATGTTGGAAATGCCAACAGAGGCTGAGGTCACTTCTTATTAGAGCCAACGTGCTTATAATGGCATCTTTGATTTTAACGATCCTCTGTAACATTTCGTAACAGGAATTCCAACGAGTAGGGCATTCCTGCTTTAATTTTAATAATGGTAAATCCTTTTGTTTAAGAGTTGCTTCCAGCTTGACTTGGGCTGTGTAGCTGCGTTTAAAATATTCTACAATGTCTTTCACTTTTATAAGTACATCTGAAATGGATTTTATTGCGTTTTGTACACTTAGATTCAAGCTGTGAGCAAAACAACTCACAGGACGCCACTCGCCCAATCTTATGGCCGCTTGGATGTTAGCGGCATTGTCACTAACAACACACGTGACCTTGTGAGTGATTTGCCAGTCTTGCATCATCTGGCGTAAAAAGGTTACTAAATTTTCACTAGTGTGTCTATCATTATAGTTTAAACAGCCCAATAGAACAGACTGCATCTCCGTATTAGGCATTAGCATCTATACAATGCGCTGTTATTGCAATATAATTTTGCGTAGTGCTGGATGTCCAAGCATCAGTGCACAAACACACTGCGAAAGATTCTTTTATTTTCTGCAGAGCAATATTAAATACTTCTGTGTAACATTTTGGTATAAGTGTATTTGTTAATGTTTTTCTTGTGGGAAGATTGTATCCGGGACATGTAGACACCATTTCTAAGAGTTTCCTAAGTTCTGGTTCGTCTACTATTCTAAAGGAATGGTGACCTTTGGTCACCATGGCAACAACCTGCCTGTCTATTTGCTAAATTTTACGTGCAGGTGGAGGTTTACGAATAAAGTTTGTTATTAAACCACTAGATGATGGTATTGCCAATGGTTGAGTGCCTGTAGCTGAAGTGGATGGTTGAGTTGGAATTTCGGAATTTTGAAGGGTTATGGATACTGGTTGTCGTTCTACATTAAGTGATATAGTCGGAAGTTTATTTGTTAAATGTCTTTTTAATGTACCTAGGGAGCCATTTTTTGTACTAAGCTTGGTTAAACAATAATTACATATTGCTTCATCTATTCCTTCTTTGTAGTGTAACCAAAGTAAGCTACGCTTAGCTCTTACAGGTGGCATTTTTAGAAGAGTTAGTAAGGCATAAACAAAACGATAAACAAAGTAGTTGATGATAGTTTAACACATAACATATGCAACAAGCACAGTATCTCATACGCACAAAATAATGTAAAAAATAAAGATTATCACAATATCACTTTAAATAAAAAATAAGCCATGCGCATAAAATTATCAAAAAGCAAAAAGAAAGCGTCTATCACCGCAACAGAAAAGAGAAAACACAGTAACTAACTGATTACTGAACACAATTTGTAATTTTGTACCAAACCCGCGAGAAGTAAACAGTACATGTAAGTTCAAAGTTGTGACTCGTACCACAGATATGATGTATCTATATCTATCGTATGATATAATATTACACAGATCATGTAATACTATGCTAGTATAATACTTTCTTAGATTTACGCAAATATTTGACATTTAAATAAAACTATCTTTTCGGACTTTTTCGCGGATTTATTTTGATTTTTGGTTCCCGACGTTTCGATTGCTTTACAGCAATCATGGTCACGGGAGAGACTAAGGTGTTAAATGTCTCAAAGGTATTATATAGTTGTTACAGACAACCTACACACAAAATAACAAAATGAATTCAAAATTTTGAAAAAATTTTTCATTTGTAAATGTATTTCTTAATTAATTTTAATTTTCTAAAGTACACAGAGAACAATAATGTGGCTTAAATAATTAATATTTTAATTTTCTTGCTAGTTATAAATATAATAATGGCAACACTAAATATAGATTACTAATTAATAAAGTTTTCTAAAAAATTGTAATAATTATAATAGTAACAGCTAAAATTATATAAATAATATTCCATAATTCAAGTATAAAATTAAATAAAATGATAAAAATGTTTAAAATAAAATTAATAAATATTGTAAGGTACTTTGGTGCCAATTTTCAAATTAACATTTAAAAATATTTTAACTTTAAATAATAGGAATCTAAATTAATATTTTAACTTTTTAAATTAGGTACATATAAAACAATAATATTGCTTAAATAAATAATTAATATTTTTAGTTTTCTTTATGATTATACATATAATAATAATAGCAACACTAATTAATAATATTATTAATTAATAAAGTTTTTTTTAATTGTAATATTTTTATAATAATAACTGAAATTAAATAAAAAATATTGCCATATTTAATTATAATGCCTATTAAAAAAAATGTTTAAAATAAAATTTTTAGTGGTTTTCTGGTGGATCAGGATACCACATTTGGTGGTTTCGTAAAAATAAATTTCGCAATACTGAACACTGTGAATATGACATATTAGCATATCAGAATTTGTCAGATTCTATATACAAATATTAATTCACAGATCCTTAAATATTACTAATCTTTTAGCGCATACTAATATATCAGTCACAACTTTAGTCCCTTTTACACTGTACAAGTACCTGTGTATTAGTACAGTAGTACACTGTACAAGTACAGTGTACTACTGTACTAATAGTCCGAATAGGTCCGAATAACGATCGGCATCTGGTAACATTTCGTTTAGTACAGTGTTAAGTAACGTCACCTAATAGTACCTAGTACATGTACTACTCAAGACTAATTCGCAGATACTAAGTAACTTACAGGCAAGTTTACTCATAGACAAACAGCGTATGCAAGGACAAAAAGAACCGGTTGCCTTGACAGTCAAGAAAACCATTAAGGGCCGGTTGATTCAAACCATTTGCTATCGTAACTTACGTTCGTTAAAATTTAACAAACACATATGAACTTAAACGTCTGTTAACTTGCTAGTGTTGCTTCATTATGAAAAAATGAGTTAGACACTGTTAATCGGGTTGCCAGTTTGCGTAACGCTATTTTGGCCTAATGTGTTATGGGATTTTTTTAGTAATAACAACATTGATAAAAACAATGTCATTTGAAACATTCTGTCAAGTTTGATATCGGATCTTTGATGTTTATTGTTTTGTACGAAAGGCACAGTCGGTACTCTACTTTTTAACTTTAGTGTTTTATATAAATAATGAAAACCTTTTCGCCAAAGTAAGTATAAAGCTATTATTTTATTATTATATTGCATCAATTACATATGTGCAAAGTATATTATATTTAGAGATATAGTTAGAAGTGTATGTATTTACGTGACTCATTGACTTTCAGAGAACGTTCGGTAAATTTTGGAAAAGAAGAGAAGGACAGATTTAGAAATTTAATAGAAAAACATAAACACATATGATTTAATAAAAAGACAGACAGTACTAACAATTTGCAAAAAAAGAGGGCATGGAGTGCGATTCATGCAGAATTTAATGCCCAGTGAGTACTATAGAACGATACGACAAAAAACAGAAAAAGAGAGTGCTTGTACCCTGTCCTAATGTAATAAAAGTGTATAACACACATATGGGCGGCGTTGACATCTCCGACATGTTGATTGCTTTGTACAGAATTCGCATGAAAACAAGGCGTTGGTACATGTCAATATTTGCCCAACTATTAGTAGGGACTTTCTGATAGCAGTCTAGATATACATACACTAATTCAATCTGACTAACATGGATGTAGATGATTTTGCTTCTTTTAGGTTATCATTAGTGGATACATTATTTATTAAAGGAAGAAACAGTCTCGACATATTAATAAAACAAAATACTATGTTTACGCGTTAGCAGAAAAATCTCAGTGGGTAAAGATTCAATAAAGTTACACTGTAGTTGCAAAAATGGTGCACGAATCATCGGTACCTGTGTTCACGTGATAACGATAATATGGTTTTTTAGGTAAGTTATCATCACGATAATATTATAACTCCACCATCAAAAAACTTAGAGAACATATTTATACGATTTGATAGTTCAGATGAAGAAAATGCTGTAAAATAATTTTCATTTTTAAACTTCCTGTATGCTAAGGTGCATTCGATGAGCGTCGTTAAAAATATTTTTCTGTTAATACATACTCCTCTAAAATAAAACACTGCTGCGGTACGGTCGGCGCGTACGATAGGCCCTGACTGGCGATCTAGAATTAAATACGGTTACAGTATATCGGTCTCAGTTTCTGTATATTGATTTTTTTCTTAACTGTCTTGTAACCAGTAATTGACCGCCTGGTTAATTACTGACGCACTAAACATTATTTTAGCTCTAGTGTTTAACAAAACGAAAATTGATTAATTTTAGAATATCGGTTCTTACACGCGAACATTCCTATTTCAGGTAATAGGTATGCAAAATACTACCAAAAAAAATATTTTCAATTATACAGAGCTAGAGCTTAGATCTAGCGCTGCGGGAAATTGTAAAAATGCGTATGATGGGGTAAAAATTACACTCCGAAAACGCAATAGTCAAATTCAACTAATGAAATGCCTGGAAATATTGGTTATAATCTAGGAAACATGCTTGTTGGTGTCGAGCCTCTTGAGGTTTTAGGGAATCAACCATTGCGTTGTTGGAAAAGTAAGTATAAAAATAGTAATATATGAAAACATACATTACTATTTTTATACTTACTTTTTCAACATATAATATATTAAAACATCGATATCATCGACAATACATATAGACATAGATATGTCAATGTCCAGCTGGTCTTTGATGAGAGTTCAAATATGTCAAAAACAGTTTATAGGTAGTATTTGTAAATAAGCATATTTTATATTATAAAACTATTGAAATACATATACTACAACCAACTGAAAACATAAAATTATATTAATTTTTCTATAGTTATTTACCCTCATCGGGCACTTAATCAGTAAGTAATAGTTAAAATTCATGTAAAATAACGGGGACTTATTTTCGGAATTTTATACATCAAGATTCGTTGGACCAAAAAACTTATTTTATAACGTGGTTATACAGTTATTAGTATCTCAATAGTGACAAGGAATACTAACAACCACAGCGTTTCCTATTGCTTTGACACCTCGTAATACTACAGCAGGATTTCAATGCACTGGAACTTATTCCCTAAACCGGGACATTTTTGATGATGTCGATTTCGGGTCTTTATATGTAAGTGACTGGCTTCAACCCAAACCTACACAATCGCACTTGTAATGCTATCTACTGATAATGTCGCTTCAGTTGGCGAAACAACTCCTCGACAACATTCCAAAGTAATAGAAGAAATTAACGTTAATACGATACCCGAGGAAAATGAAGCCGATGAAGAAAATGTTTCAGCTTATGAAGATCCTTTAGCTATTTCACACTCATACTCGCCTGGACTTATTCCTTGATCACGTACAAGACCCCTTGAAGAAATTACTCATTCACAGTCATTACCATATGATCCTATGCTTGTGATACTATCCTTCACAGTACCTTAAATATGTTTCGTGGATAATGTACGCGCGCTGCCAACGCCAACATCATATCATCTATCTATGCCTTCGACTTCAAAGTCCACAAGCCCTATCAAATATTTTCATCAGAAAGCACCGCCACGCAAAATATCTAACCGAGGCAGAAAGAAAAAATACTCTAGCGTCTACACAGACACCTCCGAAAAAGAGGCGATAAGATAAGCGTCTGAAGAAATAGAAAAAAAAAAGGTAAGTAAAAAAGTAAAGAAAAATCTAAGCTGTTTAGAAGGCAAACAAAAGAAAATTAAGAGTATTGTCTCATAAAACACACTCAAAAATTTTGTAGAATTTTTACTCGTTCAATTACTTATTATTTGTACTCTTCGTTCAATCGGTCGATGTTATTAGTCAATCTTATTTACATGTGAAGTGATAATACTCGCAACGTTACCGTAATTAAAAGCGAAAGTGAATATAATGAGGTACTTAATTAAAGTGAAAAAACTAAGATTTATTATTATAAATAATGATCAGTTTTCACGTAAGTAGCTATGTATTTTATTTTTTAATATTCTGTTTAACGTTTGCGCTCTGCCAATACATTCAAAAATAATCAATTTTGATATTTTTAAATATTATGGTATTGAAAGTAATTCTTGTTTATAAATTTTCAGAATTCGGAAAGTTCAATCAAAAACTAAAATTTGAAAAGAAAGCATTTCGATATTGTGAGTATACAAACAGATTCTTCTATGCCATCTGGTGATACAAATGATAGTATATGTACTATGGAGCAGTCTAAATGTCTAAAAGTCTAAAGCAAATATTGACGGAATGGGAAATCCGGGATAAAATTATTTGCATCACGACAGATAATGTGGCCAACGTAATAAAAATGGTTGGACTGTTACGAATACGTAGCATGCCTTGTTTTCACACACTGTAAATTTGGTTATAGATGATTCCTTGACAATTCTTGAAATAACTAACTTGATAGAGAAATGTAAAAAATTGTTAAATATATCAAAAAATCTAATATTGTCACGCTGACACTTCGCAAAGAACAAAGAGAAAGAAATCCAGATGTAGATACCATTACAGTTAATACAGGAAATTCCAACACGCTGGAATAGCGTTTATTAAATTATAAAAAAAAAATTAATTGACAGTATAACCGACGCCCAAAAAAAGCTACCCCAAGCACCTCATATTATTAGCACAGAAGAAAAAAAATTAAACGATTTGGTGTTTTGCTAGATGTATTTAAGCAAGCCTATCTATTATTCATGGGCTATTCGACAATATTCAAAGTTTGGGCCCCAGAATCTCTACAAAAGTTGGTGAAATATTTTTACAAAAACTGAAAAAAGTATGAACGATCTCTTATTAGATTAAGAATCTCGAAGTGTCATATAAAATTGCGTGACATTCGCCACAGATGTGTGTCTACATTCCTGTAATTCACTAAATAAATGAGAATAATGTTTTCTTTCACTGAGTCTTCAGAAAATTTTTTAATTGGTCATAGGATGTAAAGTCTTTTATTGAGGCTGCTATTTCAGCCTTGCCTTGTAATTGGCTCAAAATGTATTTAAATAAAATATATTTCTGCAAATAGGATGCAAGTTTGTAAGCATTATTACAATTTGTTAAAAATGAATTAATTGTGTCCCTAGATCCGTCATAGGGTTTTACTATTTTTAAAAGAATATTTAAATCAATTTCATTTATATTATATTTTTTTTTTTAAATCTTTATTTTAAAAGGGTTTGGTCACAAAGTGATCATGCCACCCCTATAGGTATAACTAAAAGTAATTAATGAAAACTTACAATCAACCTTAAAATAACAAAAATTAAATATTTCTATTTCTTAATCCGACTTCTACTACTTTATACAACATTCTTGACTGATCCGAGACAGGATAGGCTAGAATGCTGTTAAAAGCTCCTATGTCTAATAAATTTATATTAAATCTTAACAAAAACATTTTTCTTTCCGCTTCATTTCGGACACATTCAGCTAATATATGATGTACATCCTCAATTTTGTTACATTCTGTACAAGCAGATGACACCGCCTTGCCAATTAAGGAGGCAAAGCTATTCAGTGGAATGTGACCGGAGCGAAGCCTGAAGGCTGTTATAATTTCGGACCTATTCATATTGGCATCGATAAACCAAGGTTTACGACACAAATTTGGCTGTATCGTCTTGTACCATATCCCTTTTGTCACAGATCTCTCGTCAAAGTATTCTTTCCATTGTCTGTGACAATTTTGTTTAACAAGACTTAAGACCTCTGTATAGTTAGACAAACACGCAAAAGGAACACCGTCCACAGAGGCTTCCTTCGCCAAACAATCAGCTATTTCATTGCCTTCTATGCCAATATGAGAAGGTATCCATTGTAAAGACACTCTTTTATTACATGATGTATATTTACATATATTTTTTAAAATCTCATAGGCGATAGGTAGTCCCCTGAAACTAGGATTAGTACACCTTATTAAATGTTGAAGAGCGCTTTTTGAGTCCGTTAGAATTACAAAATAATTTAAATTAATGCTACTAATATAAGACAAAGCTTCTGTGATAGCAATCAGTTCAGCATGCATAATAGAAATATTACAATTTATTTGCAGTTTCAGAGAGCTTTTACTCTGTGGATCAAAAAATGCTACTCCAATTTCATTTTTATCTTTTGACCCATCAGTAAACAAATAATAATAATTGGGGTATAATCTTTGAATTGCTTCATTACAGACTGTCGCGGCTAACCCCATCTAGCTTGTATATAATATGGAACTTGAAGTAGTTGCCACCGTTGGCCGTTGTGTGGCGCTGCGGCGATTTTCCCGGTGTTTAGTTTTTATGTGTAACATCATAGACAAGTCATAGACATTAATTAGATAGTGACAAGTGAAAATTCAAATCTTTTCATTCTCTTTGTTAACTCGTAACGCTCCGAACATATTTTATATATACGAAATTTTAAAGAACCATTGTAAGAAACGAAATTAAACGTAATTTGAGATAGTCTACGTTTTATTTAAAGACCGCCGTAGTTTTTGGCTGATCGTTGCTGAACCATAATTTGGTCTTCGAGACGGATTTACCAAGAAATTGGACTTCGTGCCGACTGGTCCTCGTCAAGGAAAATCGACGCAGCTACTTCTTCAGTCAACGGTCAGGTCTTATTTCCTTTCTACTCCTTTCCCTTAAACGTTTGAATTAAAAATCGTATCATTTACATTTCAGGCTAGTGACGTTTCTTTGCGATTCTTCATATAACCGTGAGTACCTTACATTATTCTTACACGTAGACCTCTAAGATGTCCACTGAAGATAAATTATCAGTGCTTTCGGCAGCTTCCCCTTCGGGAAAACGACCAAAAGATATTTCTGAACTCAAAAAACAGCGAGGTAATTTAAAAGGTCGGTTAACACAATTTAAAAAATATTTAGATTTGTTGCCTTGTAATTCTATATCTCAAGTTCAAGTTAAAGAAGTTAAATTTAGAATGCAAGCAGCTCAAGATCATTTTAATACTTTTAACGACATTCAAAATCAAATTGAGCTCATTTTACCCGAGTCGGAATATGCAGCGAACTTTGAGTATGTAGAATCTTTCGAATCATTATATTTTAACGTTTTAGCTACAGCTGAAAGTATAGTCGAAAATACCGTCGAAAGTCTAAAATGTAACGGTAAATCGTCAGCGCAATCGAATGTTAAACTGCCGGACATAAAATTACCCTCCTTTGATGGTTCATTTGATCAGTGGTTAGAATATAGGAATTCGTATATTACTATGATACACAATCGTTCAGACTTAGACGAAATCCAGAAATTTCATTATTTAAAGGCTTCACTAAGCGGTTGTGCGTTACAAGTTATAAGCGCTTTAGAATTTACAGCGAGTAATTACGTGCATGCCTGGGATCTACTTCATAGTAGATTTCATAATACGCGACTTCTTATACAGAACCACTTGAAATCATTATTTTCTATCACTCCGCTTAAACAGGAATCCCACTTGCAGATTCGTAGGTTAATAGATACTACACTCAGAAACCTTCGTGCTTTAAAATCATTAAACGAACCTACTGAACACTGGGATACAATAATTATATACTTAGTTGTATCTAAATTAGACGCATCTACTGAGCGGGAATGGGAGAATTTTAAGGGATCACTTTTAACTGATTCGAACAAACGACTAAAATTAGATGATTTATTGTCATTCTTAAGAAACAAATCGAATACTCTGGAGATGATTAGTTCTAGTCAAAATAAGTTGCCTCAATGTAAGCCTCACGTTATAAGCGAAAATAAGCATTACCAACCAAAAGACCATGTCATAGGACATACCTACACGTCTACTAATTCTAATAAAAATAATAATTCTAAGAAGTCATTTAGTTCTAATAAACGCATTTCTCCAGACAATAATAGTTGTGTTTTATGCAATGGTAATCATCTACTTTATACGTGCTATAAATTTTTAAATTTGTCTATTAAAGATAGGCTAAAATTCGTTGAAGATAACAAACTATGCAGTAATTGTTTACGTTGTTCAGGTCATTCTGCAACGGAATGTATGTTCGGACCGTGTAAGCAATGTCGGAACAAACATAATACGTTATTACATGTTAATAATAATTTAAATAAATTCGAATATACGCAAAGCGTGCGATCAGCTGATTTCGGCGAGACTCATGAAGCGGCCGGCCCGTCGACCGCGCTTCACAGTTTATCTACTAGCCACGCGCTGCCGCGAAATGCATTACAACCGGTTTTGCTATGCACTGCGTTGGTAGATATAATAGATCGGAATAATCAAATATTTACAGCTCGTGCGCTATTGGATAACGGCAGTCAACATAGTTTTATTTCAGAAAAAATATTTAAACGTTTGAATACGAAACCTATACAGTCCACTATACGTATATCGGGCGTTGGTATGTCTACAACGCAATCGAATAAATCGTGCGAAATAATTATACGTTCTAAGATAAACGATTATAGTACAAAGGTGCGGTGCTACATTTTGCAGCACATTACGTCTAGTTTGCCTACGACAAATATTGATAATAAATTTATACGTATTCCTAATAATATTCGTCTTGCGGATCCATCATTTAATATTTCCTCGGCTATCGATTTACTAATCGGTGCTGATTTATTCTGGGAATTATTATTAAACGATAATAGAATTCGATTAGAAAGGGGACCTTACCTCCAAAATTCTAAATTAGGATGGTTATTGTGTGGGCCGCTTTATACGTCGCAATTAAAAGATAGTGAAACCGATCAAGTTTATTGTAATTTTAATCAAACTTTAGACGACAATTTAAAACGTTTCTGGGAGTTAGAAAACGTATCTCAGTCCTGTAATATACTTACTGCTGATGAGCGTATATGCGAGGATCTATTTAAAAATACGACTAAACGAGACATCGATGGTAGGTTCACAGTACGCATTCCTTTGAAACAATCACCAGATGTTTTAGGTGATTCGTATAATTTAGCAAAAAATAGGTTTTTTACATTAGAACGTAAACTTGAGCGCACACCAGAATATAAACGTCTGTATCGTGACTTTATAAACGAATATGAGTCGTTAGGCCATATGACACGTGTGAATAAGGTTGAATATCCTAACTTTTTCTTGCCGCATCACGGTGTTTTTAAAGAGCACAGTTCAACCACTAAACTTCGTGTGGTCTTCGACGCAAGTGCTACAACTACTTCTTCTAAGTCACTTAACGACATTCAGTACCCGGGACCTGCTCTTCAAAATGACATTTTTTCTATACTTTTACGATTTAGGCGTTATAAATACGTAGCCTGTGCGGACGTAGAAAAAATGTTTCGTCAAGTCCTTGTTCAGCAGGATCAAAGGTCACTGCAGTATATCGTTTGGCGTGACAATCCTACAGATCCGTTAGGTATATATCAACTTAACACCGTAACTTATGGTACGGCGTCAGCGCCGTATTTAAGTATGCGTTGTATACGTCAGCTCGCATACGATTGTGATGACGCCGTCACAGCTCGGGTAATAACCGAAGATTTATTCGTTGACGATTTGGTTACTGGCAGTGATGATCGTCATGAGCTAATATCCATCTGTGAAAAGGTTTCAGCGGTTTTACGTTCGGGATGTTTTGTACTACGTAAATGGATATTTAACTCGGAACTCGCTCATACTCAAGCAACACAGCAGTTTAACGGTGAACACACGCAAAATAAAACCTTAGGTATTGGTTGGTATAGCGAGAGTGACTACCTACATTACACTACACAAATAGACGAGTATGACGATATACCTAGGTTGACTAAACGAGTAATGTTATCAATAATATCACAGATCTACGATCCGTTGGGTTTATTATCGCCCACCGTTATTATATCTAAAATTTTACTTCAAAAATTATGGCTGAGTAAGCTCGATTGGGATACGCCAGTACCTCGCGATATCGAACTTATTTGGAATAAATTTATGTTAGTTTTAAAACGATTAAATGAATTAAAAATTCCTCGTTACGTAATGAGCGGCTACACGCAATACAAAGAACTCCACATATTTACCGACGCGTCACAGAGTGCATACGGCGCTTGTGCCTATGTACGTACCTATAACCATGATTCCGAAATCGTCGTAAAATTATTATGCGCAAAAAGTAAAGTTGCCCCCTTAAAGTCCATATCTATCCCGAGGTTAGAACTTTGTGGTGCTTTAATAGGCGCAAGACTTTATAAAAAAATAATCGACGTTATTCGTTTAACATTCTCAAAGGTCATCTTTTGGACTGACTCGACCATCGTCATCGGTTGGGTTAAGATGTCGCCACATCTCTTAAAGCCGTTCGTACAAAATCGCGTAACCGAGTTAAATGAGCTGACAGGTGATTCCGAGTGGTTACATGTATCGAGCGAAAATAACCCAGCTGATATATTGTCTAGAGGATTAGCCTTTGATTCGTTGATTAACTGTGAGCTTTGGTGGAACGGTCCGTCTTACTTGCAATGTCATAATAATTTTGATTCGTTAAATAATAATAATATAATTAATTTAGAAAATTTGCCTGACTTAAAATCTAATGTAGTACATAATTTTAGCAGTCTCGATAACTTAGATTTTATTCAATTTAATAAATACTCGTCTTTCACAAAACTTAAACGCGTATGGGCCTACGTTCTTCGATTCATAAACAACGTACGAGGGGGCGGGGCTAATAGACGCAAAACAAAGCAAACCAGTTTGTTATCGGTGTCTGAACTAGAAGAAGCGCAGTATACGTTGATTCGTTTTGCACAAATGCAATCCTTTCCGACTATTTATAATAACTTGCTGAATGGAGGAAGTTACACAGGTAATAATAAAGAATTAAATCGTGTATCTGGATTAAACGTGTTTTTAGACGATAAAAAATTAATTCGAGTTGGTGGTCGACTTCGAAACGCGTCTAATTTCGATTTTAATAAAAGGCATCCGTTTTTAATGTGCAGTCGACACTGGATGTCTAATTTGTTAGTGAATCATGAACACAAGAGGCTACTTCATGCAGGACCTCAACTTATTTTATATACCCTGCGCGAGACCTGGTGGATATTAAGTGCAAGAGGTCTTGTGAGAAAAATCGTGCGTCAATGTGTTACGTGTTCTCGTTTTACCAGTAAGATAGCTAAACCTATAATGGGAAATTTACCATCTGAACGTCTGGATGCGGGATTTCCGTTTGAGCGGACCGGCGTTGATTATGCTGGACCTATTATGATTATGAACCGTAAAGGAAGAGGTGCTAGGCAAATTAAATCGTATATTTGTTTATTTGTCTGTTTCATAACTAAGGCTATACATATCGAACTAGTCACGAGCCTTTCGACGGACGACTATATTTTTAGCTTTAAAACGTTTCATTGGTAGACGCGGAAAACCAGTAGCTCTTTATTCTGACAACGGTAGAAATTTTGTTGGTGCTGAAAAGGAAATTCGAAATTTAATTCATGACAATTCACAACAAATAAACGATTACGCCTCATGTGAGGGTATTGATTTTAATTTTATTCCACCGTATGCGCCGCATTTTGGAGGTCTGTGGGAGAGTGGTGTAAGGTCTTGTAAACATCATCTTAAACGTATTGTTGGTAACGCCAAATTAACATACGAAGAAATGAATACGGTTTTAATTCAAATCGAATCCGTTTTAAACTCTCGTCCACTGTCCCCCTTATCCACCGATCCTAACGACCTCACTCCCCTCACTCCTGGTCACTTCCTCACAGGCCGACCGTTAACTTCGCTGCCATGCGAGACCATTTCTGATGCTACAGGTCTGACGATGAACCGGTACCGCCGCGTGGAGCAGCTGCGGCAGCAGTTCTGGCGGAGGTGGTCCAGAGAATACATTGGAGAACTTCAACAGAGAACTAAGTGGAAAACTCATCATGACGATATAGCCCTTGATCGTCTCGTCCTCATCAAAGATGAAAATTTACCACCGCTTAAATGGCGTTTGGGACGTATAACTCGCATATACCCGGGGACTGATGGTGTCACACGTGTTGCCGACATCCGTACCGCAACCGGAACGACGAGGAGGGCGTTTTCGAAAATTTGCCCTTTGCCCCTGCAGCCATCCAACGATGAAGCCTGATGTTGGAAGCCGGTGTTTCCAAGGCGGGGGGTATGTCGCGGCTAACCCCATCTAGCTTGTATATAATATGGAACTTGAAGTAGTTGCCACCGTCGGCCGTTGTGTGGCGCTGCGGCGATTTTCCCGGTGTTTAGTTTTTATGTGTAACATAGATACAGATACAGATCACATAGACAAGTCATAGACATTAATTAGATAGTGACAAGTGAAAATTCAAATCTTTTCATTCTCTTTGTTAACTCGTAACGCTCCGAACATATTTTATATATACGAAATTTTAAAGAACCATTGTAAGAAACGAAATTAAACGTAATTTGAGATAGTCTACGTTTTATTTAAAGACCGCCGTAGTTTTTGGCTGATCGTTGCTGAACCACAGACTAATTTAAGATTAAAAACGTTATATGTTCTTTTTGACTTATTAATTATATCTAACTTAGGTTGTATAGCTCTTGAAAAATCCACGTTGCCAATCCATGTATCGAAACTAAATATATCTAATTCTTTACTACATTGAATGGGGCTAGAACTAAGAAAATTATGGACCTGAGTTAACAAAGGCTTTTTCTTTTTAGTCCAGTAAGGTTTGTGATTTAGCGTTTTGAGTTCATGAATTAATTCAATTATTTTATTATTTTCGAATGACCTGCACTTTAGCCAAAATTTTCCTCCTAAATAGTATCTACGAAAGGTTAATGGCTCAAGATGGAGTTCCGATTCCATTACATGTATAGCTGTACTCTTTACAAACCCCCCAATGATTCGCATACAACAGTTTTGAACGATATCTATTTTTCTTAAATGTGTGTTTGCGCTATTATCGTATAGAAAGCATGCATAATCCAGCTTACTACGAATAAGTGAAAGATAAAGCCGTCTCAAATGGGTTGGATGAATTCCCCATTGCGAACTTGCCAATACTTTAAAAACATTAACATATTTTAGACATTTGTTTTTAAGTTCATTTAAATGTTTTGACCATCTCATAGATCGATCTAACCACAAGCCTAGATATTTATATGTGTCGACTACGGGTAATGATACTCCATCAATTTTTAAATCTATATTATCTCGTTTACTGCCGGATTTAAAAATAACTACTTTACTTTTGGTGCTTGAAATATTTAAACCTATATTGATTAAAAGACTGGATACTAAATTTAATGCAGCTTGTAATGTTTCAGTACCTCGCTGTACATTATCACAGATTGAGTATAAGACGAAGTCATCAGCATATTGCGAGATAAATACACTGTTTACGAGTTTACATATATTTGAAGTAACCACATTAAATAACAATGGTGAAAGAGGATCACCTTGGGCTAAACCTCGGCCTGAGCTTCTACAAATATTATGATTCTCAATTTGAATTGATAAATATCTCTCTCTAAGAAAATTTTCTAAGTATAAGCAAATTTTAGAACCCACTCCTAAATTATCCATAATATGTAACAGACTGTTAACATCAACATTATTATAAGCGTTGTCAATATCAATAAAGCAACATAATGAACTACGCCTATCTGAAAGACCTGATTGTATTCTAGAAACGAGTATGGTGAGATTTTCTAGTGTAGAATGACATTTTCGAAATCCCGTGACATTATTGGATAACACATGATTTCTTTCAATAAACCATTCTAATCTATTGAGTAAAATGCTATGAAAGACCTTACATAAGCATGACATCATGGAAATCGGTCTAAAAGATGAAATGTCTTGTGTATCACGCCCCTGTTTTGGGATCGGTAAAATAATAATATCTCGCCATTGTCGAGGTACAAAAGAGTTTGTAAGAAACTTGTTATAAATATCTGCTAACAATAGTTTACCACTATGAGGCAAATATTTTATCATTGAGTAAGATATGTTATCAAATCCTGGAGATGTGTCCTTAGTTTTAATGCATTTTTCAACCTCTAATAGCGTAATAAGTATCTCTAAATTCGTATTTGTTGATGTAAAAGATTGTTTATCAGGAACTGTAAAATCAGGTGCTAAGTTTCGCAATAGTTCATTAGCTTTACCTTCATCAAT
The DNA here is from genome assembly GCA_905404265.1 of Fabriciana adippe. NCBI lineage: Eukaryota > Metazoa > Arthropoda > Insecta > Lepidoptera > Nymphalidae > Fabriciana > Fabriciana adippe. The sequence continues at coordinate 14,072,467 of FR989989.1, forward strand.
ATATTTCCTTGTACGTTTGTAGCCTTTTACCCATTGCATCTTTTTCCATACTTCACCTAGAGACATAGACTCGTCGACAGATGAGCACATGTTCTGCCACGAATGTGAACGAGCATTACGCATCCTACATTGTGATAGACGTATCTTATCCTGTAGCTTGGTTAGATTATCAGGTGTAGGGTTACGTCGGAATTTTGCGAGTACTAAACGTCGTTCTGCTACAGACTTGGAAAGGTTTTGATTCCAGTAAGGCCTCGGTGTAAACTTACTACATGGATTATTACACGTCATGATGTAGGGAATATAGATATCGGCCGCCAAATACATGGTTTCTACAAAACTATCGTATAGGTGTTGCAAATCATTAGACACATTAAAATCTAAAAATAACCGTTCTAGTAATTCAGTGTAAGATTGCCAATCTGCTTTTTTGAAATTTCTATGAGCTATATTTTCTAAATTCGAAATAAAATAAGTAGAAATTTTAATTATGCAGTGATCGCTGCCTAGAGTTTCATTTAAGACTTTCCAGTCAAATTTAAGAGCTATATCCAACGATACCAATGACATATCTGGAGAGGACTGCCGTAAAATACTATTTACCAATTGAATTCGCGTAGAATCCCCATTATTTAGTATTATAAAATTTTTATCTATTAAAGCATCTATAATTTGATTTCCCCTAGTATCGTTTCTATTTGACCAATTTGTGTGGTGCCCGTTAAAATCACCCAATAATAGCGTTTTTTATTAAAACTAGAGAAAAGATATTCCCAATCAGCTTGACATGTGTCAGCAGACGGAGGACAATAGAGAGAGATTATATTTTCAATGTCACTGCAATTGTATAGCTTAACTACCAAAATTTCTATACCTGAATTACGATGCTGAAATTCGAATATTTGAGATTTTATTGATTTGTGCGTTAACACAGCAACCCCTCCATGTGAATCTGACCTGTCTTTTCTGTAAATATTAAAATCTGTTATTCTTAAATCACTATTAGGTTCTAACCATGTTTCAGATAGTACTGCAACGTGGATTTTTTCCTGAAGCAAGATATTTTCTAACGCAATTAATTTAGACCTTAAACTCTGACAATTCCACTGAATTATATTAAGTTTGACAATATTTTTTTTATACTTATCCATAATCATTGACATTCAAATACTCAATAAAAGCTCTAAAGATTGGCCAATCTTCTAAATTATCCACTACTGACAATAAAAACCACTCGATACAACATTTAATAACACCAATAATCTTCGCTTTTATCGTGACCCTCATAAATATTATTTCTTTCAGTCTCCTTAACAATTGAACCACGTCAAAGTCTCTCTTGTCTTCATTTGGTAAAGCTTGTTTCTCTTCAAAATTTGCATGATTACTGTCTTCGGTAAATTGTGTATCTCTATAATCCGCGCATCTACGTGATCTCATTGTATAATTAATATTCTTGGCCTGTTTATTTTTGCCTGTGCTTTTCTTTTTAGTGACATCAGAAAAAGAAACAGTGTTTCGAGATTCATATGGTACGTCACATGTATTCATCGACGTCTTATTTAAGGCGGGAAATTCCTCGTCAACAATTCTTTCCTCCTGTTCTCTGTTCTTTTCCTGGATTGGTTCATCCGGCTGTACATACATTTCAAGAGCTTTACGATACGTACAATTAAATTCAGCCATTAAATACCTTAGCTTTTTTTCTTTTAAGAATACAGGGCACACTTTTTTAGATAAAGCCATATGTTTTCCTGAACAATTAATACAGTTGAATTCTTCCGTCTCACAATTCGCGTGATTTTTGCCACATTTAGGGCACACTATTTTTGAAGAAGGGCATTTTTTGATTGTGTGACCATACTTCCAACAACGGGAACACTGCGAAACGGGGAATACATATTTCTCTACTTTTATCCTCATATCGTCGACATTCACATATGCTGGGACAAAAGATCCTTTAAAACACAGTCGCACAGTTTCACATGGTATCCAACCGTATTCGTTCAAATTTCGACGGTTAAGACGGGACACAGCAACTAATTGAGCAGTGTGAGGGCAAGTAATTTTATTCAAAATTTCATCATTAGTTATTTCTAAGTCAATATCCTTTATAATCCCATATGAATAACTTTTTTCTAAAGCTTTTTGAATTCGCCAATTCATATCTATAAACTTTTCTAACTTCTCCGCACTTACTTCACTAGTCAAATCTACTCTAACTTTATAGGGGTTTAGGTATTTAACTCTTATTATATTCGTAATATTCTGTTCTTTAAATATCTTAGCTAAGGAAAACTGTTTTGGTAATTTCTCATTACATGTTATATAAATTTCTACTTTTTCGCCGTCCTTTAATCTTTTATCTCTTGCCCAACAGTGGACCATTCTCCTTCACTATCCTCTCTCAATCTCTTACTCATCCGATCATTTCCCTGCAGTTGTTCCATTCCCGTCATATCGGTATCACTTAATGATTCCACGCTTGACATTATTATTGCGTAGTGATAAAGATAATAATTGTTGTTGTAATAGATGTAGGTAGTTAACGCGCCACGCAGGTAAGCAGGCGGTCGAGGAGCGAACCTCGACCGCCGGTAAACAAAAGACCGCGCGCTTGCAAATTGTAAACAAGTAATTAGTATAAGCGACACGACTTTCTCGTACGAGTGCCGCGACGAGACTCTTATATTATATTTCTTTTCCGTTTTAGAGACGGCGGGTGAAGGCAAATCGGAATATCAACCTTTTTCGCCATTTTTTATATTATTTTTTATACTTGATCTGGATAATTTGTTACAAATTACTTTATTATTCTATTGTAAATATTACAAAAATATAAACTTGTAACACTGCTATCTGTTATCATACATCGTTCCTAGTACATTGGTTCATTAAGTTGTTACTAGATGGCGTTAGCAGTAGATTAAAACGCACTAGCGTTACGTCCTCTTGAATTGTATATATAGCAGTAATGCAACTATTTCTGTATCGACTCTTAGGGACCTTAGAGGCGGTAAAATAGTGCTTCCACACCTTCTGGGACATTATTTGAAAGCTTCTTAAGTACTTGACACACTTCCTAGCAATGAACGTCGTCTGCAACTTCAACCTGGTCTGGTGGGATAGTCTGCTGACGTCGTTGTTAGAAGCGCACCCCACCAGTTTACCCTTGTGACGTGCTTGCGTACCTCGAATAAAGTATCTACGAGGAGTTCGGAGTTCTTATTCCCATCAAGGGTCACAACTAACTACAACTCCTTATTGCAATTTGGCGCTCGAACTAGTGGCCTCGTTCAACACACCAAACAAGCTGCGAGAGAACCCATAGCAAGACCGATTAAATGAGTGAAGAGGGGCTTATCGAATCTCCGCATAATACAATCGGACGACGCAATTCAGGAAAACCGACGTTCGTTACAACCAAAAGCGGACGTGTGACAAGCATCCGTAGGAAGAAGAAAGTAGATACGATGGCGACATTTTCGGAGAAACAATTTGAACGACTCTTATCAACACTAACTTCATCGGGGAAGGGTTCTCGATCTGGCTCATTTACGACATGTAATTATACGTACGACGGTCGTAAAAGCGCCGAGACGGTTGAAGCTTTCCTCGCTGCAGTCAACATATTTAAACGCGCAGAGAATGTTCCTGACAAGAATGCTTTAGAGGAATTGCCATTAATCCTCAAAGATGAAGCAGGAATCTGGTGGCATGGAGTAAAAAGCGACGTTTCTACCTGGGCGGATTTCCAGAGAAGAATCCGGGATAGTTTTGCACCCAAAAGAGAGGCTTACTTGGTCTATACAGATATTACTCAAGTCAAGCAAGGGACTAATGATTCCACAGAATCCTTTATTAGGCAAAAGCGATTGCTCTTTTCTCAACTCCCACCTTCCATTCATGACGAGACACAACAGTTAGACATGATATACGGATTGCTGTGTTTACAAGTTCGTGAATCCTTTTCACGAAATCCAAATCCACGTGAAAGTATCAACAACATTGCTCAGTTATTAAAAGCTGCACGTGTGGCTGAGCAGCTACGCTAAGAGAAGGGCAAAAATGAGGAGATGTGTGAAGTGAGTACCTCAAATGAAAATATTCCTACGCGTGAAGCCTCAACTACAAGGAAGAGGTGCAAGTTTTGTAGGAACTTAGGACATACTGCTGAAGTTTGTAAGAAAAAGATCTTGAGAGTAGATCAACCAAAGACTCTGAAATTCATGACACAAGAATAGCGGACGTGATCACTCAAGCCTCTTCACCTTCTACGCCTAAGTTTAGCTGCTATGGATGCGGTGCGCCAGGTGTCGTACGAAGCAACTGCACGAACTGTCATCAGACAAAGACACGACCTGAACATGTTGTTAGATTTTGCGCCGTGAACACCACTACAAACGCCAGAGACAGGCCAGTAATCTTCATCGAGATAGATGGTATTACTGGAGCTGCGTTTGTTGACAGTTGCGCTAAGAGCAGCATAGCATCCTATGAATTGTATTGCAATCTGAAACTTTGCAATAAAAATAAACAAAACAATCAATAATAAAAAAATATACAGAATTAATCAGAAAAATAATAAATCAGTATAAATATTCATAAAGTATAATAACTTCTTTTGTTTCAATAAAATATTCGTCAGAATAACATTTATGCTATAAGAGTTTGAGATAGTCTCAGTATTTAATTTCATATATTATAATGTCTTTAACATGCAACTTTCAAATCACTCACGTGTGGGCTACAAGTAACACGAACACGACGTGGGTGGCGTCGAGCTGCATTCTTGTAGATAAGGCCAGACCTTGTATACCCGACAGCTTAGTGGTCACAGGTTCAAATCTGGCGTCGTTCCGGACCGGAGACTAACAAGGCACACGTACTACTCGTATGTCCTCTGCTAGTAGACGTAGGCGTCTCATTCTCTGTCTCATTCTCTAGTGGACGACCTGAATTTTCACTAACACTTTTTGTAAAAAGCTGTAGCTTTTCATAGCTTTTCACTTATTTATGGTGGTTCCCCACTTTAATTAGGAGTTACGCGGAGCCGAGAGTTCGCGGTCACTTAAGGCACAAGAATTTTTGTTAACCCTGGGGTATCCGGGATTATTATTATCCTACCGCTGCCACCAATTGTTATGGGTCCCTGGATAAGACTTTTTTAAAAAAGATTTATTTATCACTGAAAACACTTTAATAACTTTATTAATTAATACAATATTTATGGGATTTGAGGAGCTAGTGCTTTCGACCGACGATACTCTCCAACTGACTCTTTTAATTACAGGACATATATATATAGACTACAAATGACGATAGCTAGCAGCCTCGGATCTTCAATTTTTTCGAGGCGGGGCAAAAACTGAATAATGCCGCCCCCGCCCGCCTATATCATTTTTACCTTTATCATCATCATCATTTCTGCTATCAGATGGGCATCTGGACTAACGGACATAGGCCTCCCGAAAAGAATGCCATAAAAACCTATCCAGCGTTGCTCTTTCTGTGTTAAGTTTCTGTCTATTTATCTATACTAATATTATAAAGAGGCAGAGTTTGTTTATTTGTTTGAATGCGCTAATCTCAAGACTCCAATTTGAAAAATCTTTTTGCATTAGATAGCCTGTTCATTAAGGAAGGCTAGAGGCTATATATCATCATGCTACTACCCAAGGCAGCGGAGCAGTAAATATAAATGTCAACAAATCGGGCAGACTTCCCCCGGGAAAGAAGTATATGTTTTTTTTTGTACTTTGGACGCGGGCGAAGCCATGGGTTCTGCTAGTTCACAAAAATACGTACGTACATGGACATGTAGGACATATTTCATATTTATAATAGCACAGGATAGGGTCTGAAATAAATCGTAATATTAAAATAAAAATCAATTTAGTATATTATTGTATTGCAAATTGAAATTACAATTTTACTTTTCGAGCCTTTTGTTCTGCAAACAAATCAATGGCCTTTTCATAATTAATATCATGTGCAATTTGATTTTCTATCACTAAGATTGCGAGACCTAATAAACGTTCCTGGCTCATAGAGGATCGCAAATAATTTTTAATAAGTTTTAGTTTGCTAAAACTTTGCTCGCAAGTTGCGGATGTAGTAGGAAGCGTACAGTAAATTCGCAGAGTAATACAAATTTTCTTTTTCTATATCAACAAATAAAAGTGGAGCTTGCTCTTTAAAAACGTAGAGTTCTTGGCAGAATTCAACGGCGTTTAAATCTCGCTCGTATTTTCGAGCCAGCTCTGCTCTATGCTTTTGCAGTTCTTCAGTTGACATATTCAAAATTTCAGTACCATTGAGAAATGCAAAATTCAAATTCAGCATGATAGAGCACAGTCAAACCTCTTTTTAATTTCTGTTATGATTAGATCAAATACCATCATTATTTCTTTGGAAAAGAGCTAAGCAGGTTGAGGTATTCGTAATTCGTCCTCACACATCTCATCAAATTATATTTTGCATTTTGGAATTCTTTCATTTGGCAGAATAGGCTCAGCGTCAATTTTTTCAGCAACTTCTCTAGCCTCTTTTATCCAATATTCAATTGAATTTTGTCTCATTTTTTCCAAAGTTTTGAGCAGGCCATCCATTAAAGCGACGGATCGTGCAAGGGTTATATCTTCTTTTTGAATTTCAATATTTACTCGATTGATTTCGCGGAGAATATTTGCCCAAATCGTCAAATTCAGAATAAATTTAAAATTCTTTATAGCAATCAAGAGATGACCTGCCTCGTATTTAGTTTCCGGAGCATGAAAAGTTTGCTTAACTTCTTCCAAGGCTTCCACTACTTTTGGCAAATTGTTTAACAGGGCATTCACAGCAACATGTTTTGCCGACCATCTCGTCTGGCTGCTTCCTTTTAAATTGATTTTAAGATATTTTTTCATAATTTCCTACCGAACAGTAGAGCCAACAAAAAAGCAATATACTTTTTGAATTAGTCCAAATAGGTTTATAGCTTCCTGGCATGATGAGGCAGAATGGCCACCTACAAGATTTAAGGAGTGAGCCAAGCACGGTACAAACTAGGCCAACTCATTCCTTTCTGCAATCCTGGTTTGTACACCTTTATAGATGCCATATTAGACCCATTATCATAAGATTGGCCACGACATTGTCCAATATCTAAATTATCAACTGTTAGTTTTTCTATAATCTGTTGACAAATGAATTCTCCTGTCTTTCCGGCAACTTCTATGAAATCAATAAAACTTTCTTTTATTTCACACACATCACCAGTTGTTTTTACATATCGAATTACCTGGCTCATTTGTTCTATATGGGACACATCTGGAATGCAATCGAACATTATCGTGTAGTATTTAGCTTCTTTGATGTCATTTAAAATGCTATTTCTAACTGTTTTTGCCATTATGTCAATAATTTCATTCTGTATTGTCTTTGATAAATATGATACTTGTCTCTTTTTTAAATGTTCTAATTGAAATTTAAGAGTTGAATTATGTTTGGCGAGCAGTGAAATTAAATTCAAAAAGTTTCAAGAAATGATAATATTATTTAGTGTCACTGTCATTATAATATGTATTACCACAAAGAAAATTAAAAATTATAAATATTAATTATTTTTTAATTAAATAATATTATTGTTTTATATGTTATTTAAAAAAAGTTAAAATTTTAATTTAGATTCCTATTATTTAAAGTTAAAATATTAAGCAACACTATTGCTACCATTATAGATAAAAAATATTAACTTGAATTACTATTATTGCGATCTACACAGTATGAACTAACTACATCTAATGGTCTGTTATGTTTTATTTTGTTTTTTAAAGGTAATTTTATAGGAACAGTGGAGCTTCTTTTCTTGCTGAATTTGATCCATTTTTAGCTGAACTTAAAATCATTTGAGCATTCAGAAAGTGGAAGTACAACATATTTATCAAAAATAATCTATGAATAAATAAATAAATATGTTGGGACATTAGCACACAGCACCATCTAGTTCCAAGGTAAGCTACGAGGCCTGTGTTATGGATACCAGATAGTTGATACACTACATATATATAACTTTAAATACATACATATAAATATAAACACCCGACTCGAACCCACGACCGCTACCACACCAAGTAGGGTCACTACACACTGAGCCAAACGTGCCGTCAGACATCATATTATTAAGAATTATGAAGAAATCATATCATTAATACATAATCAAGTATTGAAACAAATTTCTACTGAAGTGCGAAATGCTAAATACCTTGGAATTATTGTAGATTCTACGCTTGACAGCGCCAACGTCAATCAACTTATTATTATTCTTAGATATGTACGTAACAATGGAGAAATAGTAGAGCAGTTTTTAGGATTTGCACCAAATGCAGATCATAAAATTAAAGATATTGAGGATGCTATTTTAAATTTTTTGTCACAGAATGATCTCGACGTGATGAACTGTCGTATTCAGTCTTACGACAACGTAAATAATATGCCTGGTAATATTCAGGTGTTCAGGCACGAATTCTCGACTCACGAAAAATTTGTACTTAAAGTCTACTAATATTTTTTTGTTTTTCACTTCTGAGTGTTATTTTTTGAAGAAAATGGGTAAAACTAATGAATATTCCCAAGCGATCAGGGGCATAATAATCGGTTTCTTTAAAGCCCGTAAAAATAATCGTGAGATTTTAAGACTACGAAAGATACCAAGGCAAACTGTTGACTACATCGTTAAGAAATTTGCGACTGAAGGAAGAATTTGCAACAAACTTCGTTCAGGCAGGCTGAGAGCCACAACTTCGAGTGAAGATTTGAGTATAGTTATTAATAGCAAAATAATTACTAATCTTACTAATATAATAAATGTAAAAGTTCAGATGTATGTTTGGATGTTTGTTACTCAATCACGTCAGAACGGCTGAACAGATCTGGATGAAATATGGCACAAAGATAGATTATAGTCTGGAATATCACATAGGCTACTTTTTATCCCGGAAAAATGTTCGGTTTCCGTGGGATAAATTTGTAGAATAACATGAAGCCAAAGAGCTTTTTTGTAGATTGAACGCGGTTATATCATTTTTTAAGAGTATTGCACCAACTGTAGAGAAGTTCAGTGATGAAGAAGTTATCGAATTCCAATATCAAGTAATATCGAAACTAAGGAATTTAAAACAAAAAAATCTAAACAGAAACACAACAGCATTTCAAATTATCCACCTGCAACAACCCATCCAACCTCAGCCAATTTACGATACTCAAACCTATGGATATTCTACTGCAGCTGGACCTTCTAATGCGAGGAGCCAATTTATTTTACTACTTATAGTTCCGAACTAGAATTTGACTCTTACACTCAAATTGCGACAAGTCCATCCTGTGTGAGTGACGACGTCGACGTTGCAGAAAACAATCAAAATGAAGTAAATAAAAATAATTTATATATTTCAGAGAGCGGTGGCAAAAGGAAATTAAACTGCAGCTATAGAGGACGAAGAAGTTGTTGAAAATAATGTTGTTGAAAATAATGATTTAGAGCAGCCTCTCCCTACACCAAAACCAGTGCGCCGTCGTCCAGCTACCGACACAGCGGAACGGCAAATGTCGTCTGCATTTGGACAGTTAACCAATATTTCAAGCAAAAGACAGAGGGAATATCCACCACCACCACCAAATGAAGACGACGACTGCGAACTTTATGGAAAATTACTAGCGAAAAAACTGCGTGAACTTTCACCGGATGAGAGGAAACTATTTATGTATAATATAGACACATTGTTTATAAATAAAATTAAAGAGAGGCTCTTTAAGCGACAAACCCCATGTTCATCTCCCCACTCAGCCCCTTATCAGTCATATTCTGTGCCATTACCAAAAACTTCACCAATTTCAATACGACCATCAACTTCCCAAACATCATATTCCGAATGAAGTGTGAAATGTTTATATATTAAGTATAGTATAATATAGCATAGTAAAGTATAGTATAGTATAGCATTAAGTCTAATGTAAGCTCTACCTTATATAAAGCGCTCATATATCATCCATATATGGTCGACCACCCATTAAGCTAAGTTTTCATTATAATTATACTTAAGATATTTTGATTATTAAATATGTCTCCAACCGAAGAAGACGTTTATCTTTAAAACCTCCAAAACACACCACATTTGATGGCAACCCTGCTGAAGAGACCTGCTTTTCTGCGCTTTGTTTCTACATAAATCCAAATATGTGTCAAATCAAAAAAAGTCATCGCGTCAAAAGAAAATATATATAATATAATAAGAAAATATAGATAATATGAAAATATAGATAATAAGAAAATATGGACAAAATGCTGCTGGATCAGCTGCCAACCAATCTTACATGGAGAAGTTAATTCACTGGCGCTACAACGAGCTGCGAGTATGATTCGACGCGGTCGTGCTCAAAAATCATCGAACGAAGGAGGCGACTAAAAGTAAAGTGTGTAAGTGCGTCCCTAAACTGTGATCCACGTAAGTGTTTAAACTATGCATTAATAATAATTGCAATATTCGGTGCGAGTGTACGCGAATATGATACGCGCCGCCCGAAAAGGAAAGATGTGACATTCCATTCCCGCTCAAATTACGCGATGTACTTAAGTATTTTATTGTTTGTAATGTTACAATGCGCTATTTTAAGATTCGATGTTTGTTATAATTATTAAGATTTAGTATGACAGAAAAATTATGTTTAATATATAACTCTTTAATCGATATAAAGAAATACTTAATAAAGTCTGGTAAAAAAAGGTTTACTGGAAATATTATAGAAAATAAATTAAATGAGTGTGAAAAACTTATATCAAGTAGCAATTTAATTTTAGAAAATATAAAGTATAGTAAAAAGTCGGATATAATTAATAAAGCTATTGAGATATATGAAAATATTAATGTTACATATTTAGAGATAAAAAAATTGTGTATTAAGTCAGAAAGTTATTCCACAAAAATGGATTTCGATTTAAAAACGGCTTGTAGTTTGTTGCCGGTTATGGACGGTGTAGAGGAGACTACGAAAAAATTAATTGATGGTATCGAAATGTATGCGGATATGCTTAAAGATTCAGATTTTCCTTTATTAATTAAATTTATTTTAAAAAGTAGACTTTCCGAAAACGCTAAAATGCGCATGTTGACAGACTATACTTCTGTTAAAGATATTGTTAAGGATATGAAAATTCATCTTTTAACGAAAAAATCATTTACGGCTATTCAAGCACGTCTTCAACAGACTACTCAAGGTTGGAGGTCAGTTGAGGAATATGGCAGTGAAATCGAAAAGCTTTTCACAGAATTAACAATATCTCAAGCAGACGGAAATACTTCTAATTATAGTGTTCTTAAGCCCTTGAACGAAAAGTCAGCAATTAAACAGTTTTCGGATGGTTTAAAAAATAGTAAATTAAGTACAATAATTGCAGCTAGAAACTACTCTTCTCTTAAAGACGCAATCCAAGCGGCAAAGGACGAGGAAATTTTCTTGCCCTCGACCTCAACGAACTCTGAAATCATGCACATACGGAGATCCTCGGCTCGGGGTAAAAGAGGTTTTCAAGGTAGGTACAATAATTTTTATAATAGGTATCCTACAACAACAAGAGGACATAATCGACGTGGTTATTATAATAATAAATCATTTTCACGTGATAAGTATTATAACCGTGGAAATCAACAACATCATCAACATTCAAATCGCGGTCAATTTTCTAGGGATACTAAACGTAGTAATCGTAATGTATTCCAATAAATACAAATAATACTGTCAGCGAGCCTATAAAAAAAGATGACGTAGATCAGTTTTTTCGGATTTAAGGATTATATTTTTACTTTAAATAATAAACAAAAAATAGTTCTTTTTGAAATAAATAAATATAAATATTATTTTTTACTAGATACTGGTGCTTCGTTATCTGTTATAAGAAACGAAGTTCTACAAAAAAATACTACAATTTATAAAAGTGAGACTATAGTAAATGGAATAGGAGGTCAAGTAAAATCTCGAGGTCATGTGTATCTAACATTAAAAACAAAAGATGGTGAATCTTTTCATCATAAATTTTATGTTTTCACCAATCTATCGTTAAAAGTAGATGGCATTATTGGATTAGATTTCTTGAATAATTTTAGATGCGATATATTTTTAAATTCTAATACTTTAAGTCTTCACTCTAATAGAAAACAATGTCTTATGCCAATTTATGAAATACCGGATTATACTACGGATTATTTGTCTATCCCGGCTCGGAGTGAGTCAATACACTATGTAGCTGTAGAATCAGGTTTGGAAGATGATTGTGTGGTTTGCGCGAAAGAATTAAGTAAAGAGTTGTTTTTAGGAAGTACGATTGTAAGAATAAAGGATGGCAAGATACCAATTAAAATTTTGAATACTAGTGAAAAAGACATAAAATTACCTAGATTCATCCCTGAGGTTCATTCATTAAATCATTATAATATTTGTAATTTTAATAAAACTGTAGCAAACGCTAAAAGAGCCGATACTCTATCATCAATCTTAAAATTAGATCATTTAAATCCAGAAGAAAATAAATCTATTAGTACTATTTGTCGGAAATATGCAGATATTTTTCATTTACCAGGTGACCAACTGACAACGACAGACATTTATGAACAGAGAATTACATTAAAGCCCCATACTAGTCCAGTCTATATAAAGCCATACAGGATTCCTCAATCCCTGAAACCTGAAGTTCAAAAGCAAATTGAAAGCATGCTAAAAGATGATATAATAGAGGAATCTAAGAGTGAATGGTCTAGTCCAATATTATTAGTTCCTAAAAAAAGTGACAAAACAGGAGAAAAAAAGTGGCGTTTAGTTGTAGACTATCGAAAATTAAATGAAAACATTCAAGATGATAAATTTCCACTTCCTAACATCACTGAAATATTAGATTCACTTTCAGGTTCCATATATTTTTCCCATCTTGATTTAAGTTCTGGATATTATCAAATTCCGCTTAACCCAGAAAATCGTAAATACACTGCATTTTGTACTAATTTAGGCCAATACCAAATGAAACGACTACCTATGGGTCTCAAAATTTCACCAAGTGCATTTAGTAGAGTTATGTCTGTAGCTATGTCTGGGCTTACATTTGAAAAGTGTTTCATATACCTAGACGATTTAATTGTTTTCGGCAGAAATTTAGAAATGCATAACAAACATTTGATTGATGTCTTTGAGAGACTTAGAAAAGTTAATTTAAAATTAAATCCAAGTAAATGCCAATTTTTAAAAAAAGAAATTTTATATCTTGGTCACGTAATTTCATCAGAAGGCATATTACCAGACCCTGAAAAAGTTTCAGTGTTGCAAAATTATCCCATTCCTAAAAATGCTGATGAAGTACGACGATTTGTTGCATTTTGTAATTATTATAGGAAATTTATACCCTCTTTTGCTAATATAACAATTCCTCTCAATAAACTTACTAGGAAAAATTCAACATTTTTTTGGAGTAAGGAATGTCAAAATTCATTTAATATTCTTAAAGAAGCTATGATCTCTCCCCCTATCCTTCAATATCCAGACTTTTCTCCGGAAAATGAGTTTATTCTTCAAACAGATGCATCGGGAATCGCTATTGGTGCAGTTTTGACTAATAAAGATTTGAAACCTATTGCGTACGCGAGCAGACCTTTAAATGCATCAGAAATAAATTATCCAACAATAGAAAAGGAGCTTTTGGCTATAGTTTGGAGTGTAAAATACTTTAGACCGTACTTGTATGGTAGGCATTTTACTATTAAAACTGATCATAAACCATTAGTATATTTATTTGGAATGAAAGATCCTTCTAGTCGGTTAATGAAATTTAGGTTAACGTTAGAAGAGTATGATTTTAAAATCGAATATGTAAAAGGTAAAGAAAACGTAGGAGCAGATGCTTTGTCAAGAATATATATTACATCTAATGACTTAAAAGGTATGAATGAGCAAGTTATGGCTGTGTTAATAAGAAAGCAAACAAAGGAAATGGAAGAGGTAGATGAGAGTATCATGGAAAAGGGTGTACCCTTCCTTAATAACTCTGGAGACGAAAGGCCTGATCAACCAAGAGTTGTAGAGTTATTAAGAAAGCCGTGTGGTTCAGTAGAAATGAAATTGATACAGGGTTATGAATTAGATAAGTTACGAAAGTGAAACAGAATAAGTGATGAGTATGAATGTTTTTCTTATTATCCTAGTAAAAAGATAATTTACATTAATCTCAACTTTAAGGCGCAATTCTCGCGAGTCGAATTTGTGACCATGTTGAGTAATTTCTGTAAAAAATTAAGTATTGCAGAAATATGCATAATAAAAGATAAAAATAATGAAAGATTTATTAACGATTTAAATGATGAAATAAAGTCGACTAAGAAGTGGTCCGGACCACGAATTTGCATTTTAAAAAGTGTAACTAGGATAGATAACGATGAAGAAAAATCATTCATATTAAATGATTTTCATTTACTACCAACCAGTGGCCATACTGGTGTTCGTAGAATGGTAAACAATATTAAAAGACGATTTTACTGGCCAGGCCTTGAAGCTGATGTAAGAGAATTTGTTAGAAAATGTTCGAAATGCCAGAAATCTAAACATTGTAAATATGTTAAAGAACCTATGACTCTATCGACAACTGCGTCATACGCGTTTGAAAAAATATTTATGGATATAGTGGGCCCGCTACCAAAAGATTATGACGACAATGTATATATTTTAACAATTCAATGTGAGTTAAGCAAGTTTATAGAAGCTTATCCACTAAAAAATAAGGAATCCATAAGCGTAGCTAGAGCATTAGTAAATAATTTTATATTAAGATTCGGCATACCCAAAATAATAGCATCAGACAGAGGAACAGAGTTCACGTCTTCCATCATAACCCAGGTATGTAAACTATTAAATATAGATAATATTACCTCAACAGCATACCATCATCAATCCATTGGGGCATTGGAGAATGCTCATAAAAATTTAGGTTCATTCTTACGAATTCACTGCGACAAAGATAAACAATCTTGGTCTTATTGGCTACCGTACTGGTGTTTTAGTTTTAATACCACTGTCCATACCGAAACAAAATACCCACCGTTTGAACTTGTATTTGGTAGGCAATGCAATATTCCCAATAGATTATCCAATACAATAGAACCTATGTATAATCCAGAAAATTATTGTAGTGAATTAAAATATAAGTTGCAAGTTGCTTTTAAGGATGCCCGAAATAATTTATTAAAAAGTAAATGTAATCGTAAAGTAAAATATGATAAATATGTTAACCCTATTACTTACAATAAGGATGATTTAATTTTAGTGAAATCAGAAACAGGTGGTAAGTTGGATGAACTGTTCAATGGACCATTTGTTGTATTAGAAGATATGGGACCAAATGTAAAAATAAGTAAGGATAAGAAAATAGATATAGTGCATAAGAATCGAACAAAACGATTTATTAAGTAGTATGTAATATTAAAAAAAAAATGTATTAAAATATTTTTTTTTTCTTTCACCCCCGGAGGTGAAGTGTGAAATGTTTATATATTAAGTATAGTATAATATAGCATAGTAAAGTATAGTATAGTATAGCATTAAGTCTAATGTAAGCTCTACCTTATATAAAGCGCTCATATATCATCCATATATGGTCGACCACCCATTAAGCTAAGTTTTCATTATAATTATACTTAAGATATTTTGATTATTAAATATGTCTCCAACCGAAGAAGACGTTTATCTTTAAAACCTCCAAAACACACCACATTTGAGAACCTTTGGCAAATAATTCACCATCGGCTCCATACCAACCGTCATCTTCCGAAACCTCGTATTCTGAACGTTTGCCAAATACTTTAGTTTTAGGTTCAAACCAGCCATCAAGCGCCCAAACGTCACAGTATTTACCATTGGTAATCAATTCACCCCAACCATTCACTTTTCAAAATCACGTTTATTTCAACCAATCGGGCTCGTCAAATTCTATTCCTACCATTCAAATAATATCCAATGAGTTGATTTCCCAAAGAACAGAAATATCCAATGAGTTGATTTCCCAAAGAACAGAAACAAACCGTGTAAATGAAGCTTTAATTAAAGCCTATGAAGACTTTGATTGTGAAAATTGAGTTATTACGATACGACCACTTTTATAAGTTTTTTCTAATTACAAGAATCATGAAAAATAAAGCCAAGTAAAACATAATCTTGAGTAGATCTTTAAAATGTCCAGTCCTAAAGATAGTTTAATCGGCTTAATTTTTCATGAATTAATTTTTCATTTCAAATTATTGATAATAAAATTAAAAATTCATAAAAACAACTCACCTTTATTTCATTTCTTAGAACATCATTAATTGCTTTGCAGACTTCAGGTATAATTTTTGAAATTGCTTGGGGAGACACTTTAAATAAATAGTGTAAACTTTTATAACTGTCACCACTTGCGATAAACCTTAATGTTATTGCTAGACGATATTTCGCTGGTATAGCTTCCCTAAAGTCCGTATCTTGTTTCGAAATCAGAGGAGAAATTTTGTCTAGCAAATGCTCAAAATCTGTGAAACTCATGCGGCAGAAGTTATGAAACCTCCCCTGATGGTTCGTAAAGCTCATTAAATTTTTCTTCTTTAAATTGTCTGAAACGAATAAAAACTTTTAAGTAAAATTAAATAACACGGCAAATTAAAGCCCAAATAATAGGTCTAAAGCAGTACCTTGTACGATTTCTATGTATTTTAATCATCCACCATCATCTTTGCTTTCTTCTTTTTTTTCTTTTTTCTTTCTCTTGCTTTAATTTATAATAAAAATATGTCAACCCGAAAGTAATAGCTGTCACAAGCTCATCGTCCGCCATATTTGCCTATTCGGAATGTTATGAACGTTCGCCAAGCATGTGGATGGCTGTTTGTGTTGGGTGATTGTGGTTGGTGTTTGGGACTTAGTTTGCTGTTTGCGGTGTTTGTGACAAACAGCCAGCGTGTGGATGCGCCTTAACAGTTGTATGAATTGAGCGAATGTGCCACAGTGGATGAAATGCTCGTCAAATTTCGAGGAAGAAGTCACATGATATCATACATGCCAAAAAAGCTTGGTAAATATGGATTGATAATACGAGCACTATGTGATGCCAATAACTATTATTTTTAAAATCGGTATATTTACTCTAGAAAAGACTTGGATGGTACTGGATTGACAGCACAAGAAAAAAAAAATCTAGTTTCAACTCAGTGTGTCCTACGCTTCACAAAACCCATTCAAGAAACCAAGCGTTACGTGACGGCTGACAATTGGTTTTCATCTATAGAGCTCGTAGACGAACTATCATGATGGAAGCTGACGTATGTAGGGACACTGAAAAAGAACAAGAGGGAAATCCCGATTGTATTTCAGCCAAAGAAGGATCGAGAAATAAACTCCACTTTATTTGATTTACGAGCACAAAAACGTTATGCTCATACGTGCCAAAGAAGAATAGAGCTGTGATGCTTGTATCTTTTATGCATCATAGTGTGGTCACTACGGTAGATAAAAATACAAAAAACCTGAAATTATTATGTAACTATAATTATAACTCAACTAAAGGGGGCTTCGATGAGGCTGACAAAAAATGCTCGATTTACTCCAGTAGCCGTCGAACAAGTGTTGCTACTGTTTTCAGAAAGACCAACAACAATCATCTAACAGTGTATCTACAGACAATAAGGAGACTCGATCGACATAGTCAAATAATAATTCATATCGCCCACCAAAACCTGGTAAAACAAAAAGAAAAGATGAAAGCATAGCAAATGATGTATTGGAATCGATGCGAGATCACTTCAAACGTCCTCGTCCAATTATAACAGAAGATCGCTGTGATCGCAAGATGCAAGATGATGGAGCAACGTGCCATACGTCAAATGTCACTTTACCGGTGGTCAAAGAAATGTTTCCTAACAAATTGATTTCTCGCAGAGGTGATATTCCATGGCCTCCAAGAAGCCCGGACCTTGCGATTACCTGAAAAGTCAAGTGTACCTTAATAAACCGACGACCATATCCCAATTAAAAGAAAATATCAACGAGGAGATATCCGCGGTCCCTCGCAGCATGCGTCAGCGAGTTTTCCAACGTGTGCGTAATTGATTGCAGGAGTGCCAACGACAAAAAGGTGCACATCTCGACGATGTAATTTTTAAAAAATAAATTTCAATAAACGTTTATTACGTTAAATAAATGATTAACAAAATAACATTTGTAGTTTTATTTCTATTCATGTTTCAAATGTAAAGAAATGTATGGCTCACCATTTATTTGGCAAGACGACGCGCATAAAGATACCTTGTTCTGCAAAACAAGTCGTCTTGGAATGGCTGTAGAAATTTTCAATGCAATTGATTCTAATACGAGAGAAAAATATTTACATTGGAAAAACTGTACCTAAGTACTGACGGTGCGCGGGCTATGTGCGGGAAGAGTAAAAGTTGGTAACAAAAGTTTTTGAACATAGTCCTTGTGCTTTGTGGACACACTGTAGCCTTCATAGAGAAGCACTGGTTTCAAAAGAATTACCTGAGGACTTCAAAACTACTAAATACTGCTGTGAAAATTGTAAATTATATTAAATCAAGACCTAAAACAAGTTTATTTCAAAAGCTGTGTAAAGAGATGGTTAGTCTGCATACATCTCTTCTTCTGCATACAGAGGTACGACTACGTTGGCTATCTAGAAGTAAAGTACAAACACGATTAGTGGAATTACTCAACGAAATTGCAATTTACTTGGGAGGAGGATTTTTTATCTTTTTAACACTTTATATTATGCACGCTCGCAAGAGGTACAATTATGACTTCGTAATAATAGTAGTCCTAGGCGATTTGTAACCTAATTTCAAATGGCATCTTTGTTTGGAAGTGTAGTGCTTGTATCTATTAAGTAGATATAAAACATTGTCTTATGTACCCCAGAGTAACCGTCAAGGTCACCCGACCGGACAGTCTGTCGTTAGACGCGGTGCGATTGGGACGTGCACTTGCGCTTGGATGTGGGTGTAGTGGTGAGCCTTTGATAAACCTAGTGAGGTTTCCCTGTTGTGGTGGTGATCAGTACAAAAGCTGCTTATAATCGAGCCGCTATTATGCAAAATGCAGTGTCTGCTTTTACTAAAACCAGAATTTGCCCACTGAATGCTAATATTTTTACAGATGCAGATTTTGCATCGTCACAGACAGAAATACCATTTGTACCAACGACAAATAATATTTCTCTGGATTCAACGCGCCGAAGAAAAACCGGATTTTTCACTGAATCTCCGTATGCTGAAAAGCTACGCCATCAGTTATTAAAATAAAATTTAAATGCAAATGTGAAAGTATGGGTAAAAAGACGAATAAAGAAAACATTCAAGAGGATTCGAAGTGTTTTGTTTGTGGCGAAAACTATAGTCATGAATCAAATTTAGTTCACAGATGAATGGTACCAATGCACTGCTTGTCTTAAATGGGCTCATGAAAATTGCATTGGTTGGTATGTTCTGAGGAAAAATTATTATTCCTTGTATGCAAAAACTGCGAATAATTTGAATATCTTGTTTTATTGTTAGTAACTGTATTCAACTCTTTATTATAAAATGCCTATGCGGTTTGACCCATAGATATGAGGTGAGTTCGGATTTATAATTTTCGATTAAAATTGTTTTAGTTTGTAGATCTACAATATTTTCATGCCAAAGTTATGCCAAGGTATACCCCCATCTTCCTCTAATATTAAAGTTTTATTTACGCAACTGTCACCTTAAGGCTGGAAACAGTGCTCGACCGACGGTCAGCGCTGACCGTCGGTCGGCGTATCTATGCAAGTCTATGAATGTGCACACAGCACACAGCGTACGCGCGTGATTTGGTTCGCGCATATGGTCGGTCGAGCCGTCGGTCCGGCTCGTCGGTCGCGCGTACGTCGGTGACCGACGAGCTATAAGATTGTATGGATGTTCAGTGCTTCTCTGACGGAGCGACCGACCGTACGCGCTTACGTACACTCAAAGCAAAAATAAATATCGATACAGAGCGCCTTATTACTGAAGTGCGGTTTCGTCCGGCAATATGGGATTTATCGTCTGTATTTTATAAAGACCGTGATGCTAAACTAAGTGCTTGGCAAGAAGTTTGTGAAGAATTAATTCCGGATTTCGACGGTAAGTCTGACAGTGAGAAAAAGGATATACGTCAGTAAATAAAACATCATTATTGTTGTAAAATAACATTTAATTAAAAAATACAAACATCTTGCCACGGTAGTAGTAGGAATACCAGAGTTCAGGCCCATCCTTGGCCTAAAAAAAAAACAAAGGGGTTGTTCATTCCACGTCTGTCCTACTAGTTCTACTAGTCCTAGTGTTCTACGAAAGCTATCCAATTTTCCTATGGTCTTACTTCAATCTATTACCCCATACACTCATTAAGTGCTATTACTTAATCATTATCACCATCCCTGCCATCTGGTGGGTACATAGAATTCATATAAATCTAAATAGATAAGGTGCTCCCTAAAACAGTTGATCCCTCAAAAAAAAACTACACTTTACTAGCATTTCTTTATTACAATATCAATTAAAATAGTATTTAAACATATCACACAATAACAAATCATTCGCTATGGTATCACTTTCTTGAAACACATGTGTAAAATCAAATATTCTTTTATTATTGAATTTGTAATACAGATACACTCGCCACATACTGCAGTCAAATCATTTTGTAACCTTTTATTATTAAAGTCCCATTGTGGACAGTTCCTGTTCAAAAATGTTTTGTGAAACCCGGTTGGTGATCTGCCAAAGGAATCAAAATACTGTCCAACTTTATTATTATCGATGTGTATGGCTACCCAGTGGAACCCTGATTGTGTATCAACATCCAAATTGCTTACTAAAAACACATGCGCTTCTATATAAATCGCTAACTTATTTGCTGCATATGCATTATGTTTTAGACATTCCTGTATTTCTAGGGTATTCATATTTTCTATTGTGGTGTCAAACCTAAAGTTGTGTTACTATGCCAAGAATACTCATGGGAATGTCCAACTAGTTATTATGCTTATTACTTATATTATAAAGTAGGTTTCAATAAATACAACACTTGGTTTATTGATGATTTATTTCTTACATGTAAATATATTTTATTTAACATCCAAACGAAACTTTAACTACTATAATCTACGATCACATTGCGGTTTTTATCTCTCATTTGCGGAAAATACTTTTAAACAACATTACTATCAATCTTTGTTCTCTGATGAAGATACTACAGAAAATGTAGTGATTGATTCTCCAAAAGAAAAACGTGAGGAACCACCTCTCAAAAGAAAACAGGAGGAAGATAATTTTAATGGTCTTTTTACATTTAATCATAAAAAGAAAAAAGTGCTCAAAAGTTCATCTGTCTCACATACGAAACCAAACGGCACTACAGCATATATGACAACAAATGTTGATGATTCATTATCATCAACTCATTTAATAAAGATTGAAATATATGAGCTAAGAGCAATAGACAAAGTGCCTAATAAAGAAATTTGGAAACATGTAAAGACAAGGGTCAAATAATACACCAATGAAGCCAACTCAAGTTATTGCAACATAAAAAAATCGATTTATAATATAAGCAAAGAAATATCTGCAAGAGAGCATTACCAGGGCCCCAACGCCGTGAAAGAGCTAAGTTACGGATTCCACGGTTGATAAATGCTAACGCAGGATTTTCATTCTTTATAATTTTATATTTTAATTATTCACTTTTGTCTTAGACTTATATTAGTAAACACATATTTTAATATTTTTTGTAAATTAAATAATAATTTTTTAAAAGACTTTTTTTGGTCATCTGCGCAGTCGGTAGGATCGCGGTACTTTCCAGATTAAGTGTACGGTTCTAATCGCAATCCGAAAATAAGAACCAAAAAGGACGATTTTACGGGAATTTCGGAAAATTGAAAATCCTGTCCTGAGGCAAGGTCCGGCAAGAAATGCAGAGATTTCGGTAAGTACTCTTTTACTTCCAAGTTTCTTTGCACTATTTCCTGTCGTTATTTTTATTATTATTTTAATATTATTTCAAATTGAAAAAATAATTTGAATATTATATAATTACGTATTTTATTGTGTAAATTGCCACGGAATTCACACGGTTATACGATACTCCTTAGTCTTATTGCATTGTTTAAGTAAATTTAGCGTACAGTGGAAGCTATATAATGTCGCTTAAAGATTGCGATAGTGTTATTAAAACTCTGGGGGATATATAACGGTAACCCTAAAACATTAAATTATTATATACGGGAGGTAGAGAGCCTTATTGGTTTAATAGAGCCTAGCTGGCAAGCGCACCCCGTGTTAATAAGTTTAATTAAGAGTAGGATTAGTGGCGCGGCTATAGATGCTATCGCTAACAAAAACTCGCTGGATACGTGGCCAGAGGTTAAACATGCATTATTAAGGCGTTTAGAAGAAACGAGAAACGAGATCCAAGTTATACAGGAACTTACTCGAATGCGTCGCCTTAAATCGGAGGACGCCGAAACCTATGGCAAAAGGCTTAGGGATATATTAGATACCTTATTTACAGTTGGAAAACATACTGATAATAATTATTATGAAAATATGGTAATAGAACATTATTTAAGTCAATTTGAATTTAACGTAGGAATAGGTGTTAGGATTATGAAACCCGCAACCTTAGAGCTTGCTATTGTCGCATCTAGACAGGAGGAAGCCAAGATAGTTTATTATAGGCAAGCAAATCCTAGTGCAAATGCTGTATCTACTTCACAAATAAAACAGAAAATTGAACCCTCTAGATTTTTCCCACAAAATAATTATTCGCGTTATTTTAATAACGATCCTCCGCGGTTTATCAACCCTAATTCTAATTTTGTACCCCAACAAAATAATATGACTCCGCAACAACGACAGCAGTGGATTCAGTCTATGTTGCCTAGGAAGAGTTCTCCCCAAGGTCACTACAGACCTCCAGGTAATATTCGTAATAATTTTGGACATCAACCCAATTTACCGCAACAACACATAAATCCGACGCAGAAAGTATCCGACGTAAGTATGAGATCCGTTAATAAGCCAGAGAAGCCACAATTTGTTTTCGAAGAATTATTTTACACCCCAAACGACTACTATCAGGTGAGTTACCCATCTTATTATGATCACCAAGAATATTTTGAGGAGCAGCAACCTGCTGAGGAAATTGAAGGGCATTTTCAGCGTCTTATGGATCACATTTTACGAGGTGTAGAAAATGTATTTACTTATCTGAATGATGTGATTATAGTCTCTACATCGTTATAAGAACACATACTCCGATTAACACAGGTATTTGAACGGTTTAAATTGCATAATCTCAAAATTCAATTAGATAAATCAGTTTCTCCAAAAACAAGTTACGTTTTTAGGCCATGAACTTACAGACCAAAGTTTAAAGCCAAATAAAGACAAAATTAAAGCCGTGCTAACTTTCCAATTTCAAAAACGCAGAAGGAAATCAAATCATTTTTAGGTTTGGTAGGATACTATCGCAAAATAAAGGATTTTGCAAAACTTACGAAACCTATGACTATATGTCTCAAGAAAAATCATAAAGTTATTCATACACCTGAGTTCATTGATGCGTTTAACCAATGCAAACACATATTAACCAATGCACCCTTATTACAGTACCCAAATTTTAATGAACCATTAATCCTAACGACGGATGCGTCAGAAGTTGCAATTGGTGCACTATTGTCCCAAGGACGTGTAGGTTCAGATAAACCAGTCGCGTACACGTCTAGGACTTTGTCTGAAACGGAAAGTAGATACTCAACTATAGGGAAAGAATTATTGGCTATTATATGGTCAGTAAAATATTTCAGGCCGTATTTGTATGGTAGGAAATTTACCATTTACACTGATCACCGTACATTGACTTGGTTAATGTCCCTGAAAGATCCGAATTCAAAACTAACACGATGGCGCTTAAATCTGGCAGAATACGATTATAAAATAGTTTACAAAAAGGGTCGTCAGAATACCAACGCAGACGCATTATCTAGGGCTAAAATATTTCATAATAGTATAGATTCATTAGCAGTAAATTTCAATAATAATAATGATGATGAAATAATAGATAGAATATTCGAAGATGTACGTAGGGAACAGGTAGACGAAAAAAAACCTTGAAAAAAATCGGCAGGCAGAAAACCCTGAAATAAACGAAAATGTCCCACTATTAATTGTAGCCACGGAAGAGGATAGTATAACAGTAGCAAATGACCCTGAACAAATAGCATCCACCAATCATACACAGCCAGACAATGAGAACAGAGGTATACCCATAATATCTGACGCTATAGATAGGTAACAAAAACAATTTCACATTAGATCAACACCAGGTTAAACTTACCGTGTAGAAAATAGGTCAACAAACTCTAGACGACGAAGAAGAGTCTCAATTTCGTCTTTAGAAGACGCTAGAAGCGTAGTGTCATCGGCATATCTTAGGTTTGATATTTTCCGACCTCCTACAGATATTCCCTTGTCCCAGCGTTTGAGAACCATCCGCATAATGTACTCTGTGTATATGTTTAACAATAGGGGAGATAATATACAACCCATAAATTATAGGTAGTCATCCAAATTCAAAATCGATCAGAGTACACTACAAACTCCTCAGAAGGCCTCATCTTGTTACAGGAGCTTTATCGCAGGAGCCCTCGTGCTCTACGTCGGAGCCCTCGTGCTCCACGCAAGAGCTGACGTTGTTATAGATCCTATTGAAAATACAAATGGTATTGTACTTCTTAAAGAAGGGCAAGTATTTAGGCAAATCGATTTCTTTAACCTTGTCTGTGTATACAATATTACAGCACTTCATTTTTCGTCAGTGAAATTACTTACACTTTTTATTATTACAAAATCTTTAGAAGTACATACAGTATCCGGAGATTTGCATAAAACGTATAAGGACCAATTAAACTATACTTTTACTTTGATAGATAAGAAACTTAGTTTATGGAAATTTAGACAATGATGACGCAGAAAGAATTACAGAATACCGTTAGTAATATTAAAAACACGCAACAAAAATCTATTATTTTGGCGGAAAATACTATTAAGGAATTTACTGCAGAATTATACAAAATTAATAAAAATCAGAATAACCTAGCCTTAATAGTTAATAATGTTTCTAATAGCTCTAATTTAGTTTAAAATCAATTACGTTTTCTAGATATATACGTACAATTAAGTTTTAGTTTGCAATTAATTATAAATAAGCTTATAATATTGGAAAATGCGGTTACATTTGCCCAAATGGGAGTCATGCATCCTAGTATTATAAACACGCAAAATTTAATAAATGAATTGTTAATATAATAAAATCGAATAATAAATCTAAACAAAACAGACAGATGTAGTAAGTTCTTACTGTGCGGATCAAAATAACAGTAATTCAAATTAGTATTTCAAATTAATATTTTTCATTTGCAAATGTTATTCTTAATCAATTTTAACTACATATTTAAATTACACATAGAACAATAATGTGGCTTAAATAATTAATATTTTATTTTTTTGTTTATAGTTATAAATATAATAATGGCAACACTAAATATAGATTATTAATCAATCAATTTTCTAAAAAATTGTAATAATTATAATAATAACAGCTAAAATTATATAAATAATATTCCATATTCAAGTATAAAAGTAGTTAAAAAACTTTAAAAAATAAAATAAAAACCGACTTCCAGGCACTGAAAAGTAAAAAATAATTAGTTAAACAGGGGTTTTCATTTAGAATAGATACCTAATCAGATATTTTCGAAGTCGGTGCCAGCCAATACAAATCAAAGCACACCGACGTAGTGAAAAAACTTCAATGAATTGGTTTGGTCAACCAGTATCTAATGATATATTAACATTCAATAATTTTTAAAAATCCTTGAGAATCCCATTTGTCTTTTACGCTGATTTTTGGCATTTTTAAATGCCATAAATTCATGTGCTAACGACTCAAACAAACTTTTTACTATTAATGTTCAAAAACATGAACCTTATAGTTTTGGATATTATATAAAATGTGCATTGCGTTTATCTAAGTATGTATCATATAGTAGTCCTGACTGTTCTAAAGTATTTTTAAGTAGATTATATTTTTGATGATTTGAAAATAATATGCAGACAGAATTCTTTCCAAAAATCTCCAAAATCTCTCTCACCCAATGCTAATATTTGTCATATTTGTGGTACTGATTTACACTTCGGAGGTGCCACTCATGATATAAGAAAAAAATCGTGCTCCTCGATACGTACCAGTTATTCTTCATAATTTAAGTATCTATGATGCTCATTTTATTGTACATGCACTTAATTTTGTTGAAGGAGAAGTTGACATAATCCCTCAAAATAAAGAAAAATATATTTCCTTTACAAAACATTTGACAGTAAATAATTAAAAAGTTAGTCTAAGGTTTGTTGATTCTTATAAATTTTTACCATGTAGCCTTGATCAACTAGCCAAAAACTTGAAAGATGAAAATTTAAATGAACTAAAAACAACTTTCCTGCCAATGAAGATTTTGTTCGTCTTCGGAGAAAAGGTGTTTAGCCGTATGAGTTTATAACATCTTATGAATGTTTTAAATTATATCATATTTGTGTGTATTGTGTGTAGAGTGGAGATGTATTTACTCGCCAATAAAGTTGAAGAAAATTTAAAGTTAGCAACTTTAATAACGGTCATGGGTGAGGAGGCATATCAACTTTTGTCGACACTGGCGAGCCCAAAAGCACCATCGACTTTAACATATGCTGCAGCGGTAGCACTTATGTCGGGGCACTTACAACCGAAACCGTCCATTTTAGCAGAACGATATAAGTTTCGGCAACGGCGTCAAGCAGACGGAGAAAGCGTGGCAGATTATGTCGCCGTGTTAAAGAAATTAGCCAAGGACTGCGATTTCAAGACCTCGCTGGAAGATAATCTCCGTGATCAGCTCGTTTGCGGTATCAGCAGCGAGTGCACTCGACAGCGGCTGTTCGCTGAGGACGATATTACCTACAGCAGGGCAGTTAAGTTAGCGTCGACACTGGAGGCAGCGGAGAGGAACGCGGGTGCAGTCGAGGGCACTAGCATTCAAGGCGTGCACAAAATTCGAACGTTCGCTACACGGCAGTCCAGATGTATGGCTTGCGGAGTGAGTGGACATGCAACGGATAGTTGCAGATATAAGGCTTTCGAATGTAGCTATTGTCGGAAGCTAGGCCACCTAAGAAGGATATGTCCGGACAAAACAGCTGTCGATAGCGCTAAATTCGAAACAATCGGTCATGATGATTCACGCGGATACGGCGTGACAGGCGAGAGGCAGCAGAGGCGGCGGCGGAGCGCGGGGAAGCGGCATCGTGCGCGGGCGGGCCGGGCGCGCGGCGGAGGTGCGGGGCGCGGGTACGGCGCGCGCGCATACTGGTTGCGGGAGCCAACGAGTCACAACGAAGCGGAGCAGACGGACGACGAACAACTCGACGAGCCGATGTATCAAATGTCGTTAGCGAAATATAAGCCGGTGGGTCTTACGTTGTTAGTTAATAATAAGCGATTAAAAATGGAAATCGACACGGGATCATCATTGTCATGTATTAGTAGTCATACGTATTGGAATAAATACGGTAACGTTAAATTGCATCCGTGTCGATTAACTTTAAAATTTTACGATGGTTCTATGATAAAACCTTTAGGTTATATTCAAGTAGAAGTCGTTTTTAAAGATAGGAAAAAGACGTTAGATTTGTATGTAATAGATAATGGGACTACTACCTTGTTAGGCCGTCAATGGCTTTCAGAATTGAGCATAGAAGTTCCGCAAACCTCAAGCCCCAGTATGACGGAAAGCGAGAAGTCGCAAACAGGTCCGCGAATTAAAAGATTACGAAAACTCCCAGTACGCTTCGGTATAGACGAATTTGATTAAGTGTACCTAGATATCATTACTGTGATATAAATTGAGAGTAGTTATGTTAAGATATTAGTTCGTAATATATTCGTTTTTTTTTTGTAGTTATATTCGCTTAATATTTAAATTTCATAATTTTAATTATTAAACATAGTGTAATAATATAAGAGGGGGTGAAGAGTGAGAAATATAAATCTGTAAGGGAATTAAATGAACTAAGTTATGTGTGAACAATTTTATTATAACATGTATGTAGTATTGATTAAGGGTGGAGGTGTTGTATATTACAAGAGGGTAATTACATAGTATATAAGTAACAGTTAAGTATAAATAAGCATTGTATGTAGGTAGTACAGTCAGTTGTGAATAAACGCAATATATAACGGACGTCTTATTATTTACCACTGATATTTTTAAAAATTTTCGTGATCTTTGTCTCGAAACGTATGGTTTTCGAATCTGATAAGGAACGGTAGTGTCGGTTCGTTTTGAATCTACTCTTACTCAGACAATAAACTGTATTGTTTACGCAGAATTTGATAATGTTATTAAAATAGATAAAAACCGCAATGTGATCGTAGATTATAGTAGTTAAAGTTTCGTTTGGATGTTAAATAAAATATATTTACATGTACGAAATAAATCATCAATAAACCAAGTGTTGTATTTATTAAAACCTACTTTATAATATAAAAGTAACAAGCATAATAACTAGTTGGATATTCACATGACTATTTTTAACATAGTAACACAACTTTAGGTTTGACACCACAACAGAAAATATGAATACATTAGAGATACAGGAATTTCTGCGTAAGATTCGCCCATCTTTAAAACATAAAGTCGTATTTTTAATTAGACGATGCCAACTGACAGTAGCTAATGTCACTTTGTAAAATAATGTGGCCATATTTAAAGTAGGTAATAGTGATGCGTTCAGTTCTCGTTCAATCAGATGAATGAACAATGAGTGTGAATAGTTAATCATTTCAAACTATAAAAGAATACTATTTCTATTTTACAATAAAATTGTATAAAAGTGCTCTGATATAAGTAACTAGTAGTACTACAATCAGTTTTTTGACGGCTTATTACAAAGCGCGGCGCGGCGACTAGTGCCAACACCGATCAACACCGCGCGCGTCGGTCGCCATTTTATTTGTAATTCGGCTTCTAACCTCTGGTCTGATAGCACGAATGTTCTGCACTCACGCTGTTTAGTTATTGTTTTTGTTAAGTTTTTCGTTACGTTGTGTTTGTGGTAATTGTTGTGTTTATTTGTTGCTATATTGTTTCGTACAAACGATATGGATCCTCAACCAAGCACGTCAAGCCAAAGCTTGACTCCAAGAAAGAAGAGACCACGGATTGCTTTAAGCGTTACCAATACAAAACGTCTACAAACACGTATTTGAGGAGAAAGCTGCTTGACTATTACTTATTGAGGCTCCCGAAAAAAAAGAATGTGTTTTGAAAACAGCTGACATTTTGGGAATTGGTGTGACCTCAGTTTACAGTGTGTTAAAAGAATATAAAGAAAATGAACAATTTAAGTCTCCCGAGAAACGTGGTCCGAAACAGTTTCAAAGATAAATTAGACGATTTTACTTTTGCCGTTATAAGGCGAAAAGTACATCATTTTTTTTATGCAAATGAGTCACCCACCATTATAAAGGTAACTTAAACTTTATTCCTTCTACTGCATTATATTCTGTGTCCACCATAATGTTCTTTGTAAAACCAAAGTATTAGATTGCGTAGACTTCCTTACTCAAAAACTTTTTTTTATGACTTTACAGATTCTTAAGGTTGTCAATGAAGACCCAGACTTACCCAATTTTACTTGGAGTACATTAAGAAATGTTATAAAACATTCAAATTTCAAATATGTCACAAAATCAAGACAAAGCATTTTAATTGACAGACAGGGCCTCAAGTCTGCTATTTTACATGAATTGTCATTATGGAACAATGCAATTTTAATTCAATTACCATTGGTCCAAAATTTCGTAGTCTACTAAATTTACAATGGTCGATCATTGGTCTTGTAATTGGATTGTAATCCAATTGTAGCAGAAAGGGAATCGGTATTGCCATTAGTTTCAAAAGCGTTCGCCGAAATGAGTTTTAGGCTAGGTTCGATTATATATGTTGTCAATTTATATTTTAAAGACTAAGCATTATGTAAAATGATCATAAAAAGCCAAAAAGATAAATTTTAAGTGCAGCAAAGTGCAAAAAAAAATAAGTTTCATCTATAACTGTCAAATAAAGACATTAATTGTCAATATAATTTCTTAATCCTTAATCCAATTATCCTGAAGAGATTAATATGGTCCTATTGCAGCAAATTGCAGCATTGCTGGACTTTATGGAGAGCCAGCCCGAGCTAGCGCTCGGGCACTATAATCGGACAATTGAAGGACGCAGTCTAGCGAAGCGGCGTTGGGTGGAGTGCGCCCAAATTTTAAACTCCGTTGAGGCAGACTGCCCCAATAAATCACCTACTGAATGGCGATCAGTAAGTAATGAAAACTTGCACTGTCTAAACATGTTATATGATATATCATATAAATATGCTGAGAATCTATAGATTCTCAGCATATTATTAACTAGCTTTTGTCCACGGCTTCGCCCGCGCGAATTTTAGTTTCTTAACTTAATTTTTAAGTAACTAAGAATCAAACATACTAATTTTCACCTTTATCATTTTAGTAGGATTCTAATGAGCTTGAGTTTAATGCTGGTTTTTTATTCTAGTTCTACAATGAGTTTAAATGCAGGTTATTGCGAAAAATTAAACTTCTAAAGGGTGAAATGAGCGCTACAGGTAGGTAATTTATTCTTTTTGGCAGTATATAAATTGGCCGTTATTAAATTTTATTTTTTCATTTAAGGTGGTGGTCCTGCAAAAAAAATCACGTTAACGCCTCTGCAAGAGCGCTTGTATAATATACTAGGCCGGGATATTGGGGAGCCTTTGGCTGGTGTACGCCATAATCCACTCTCTGTAAGCTTTATTGCATGAATAATATGTGACTGGTTATATTTTGCATCACTGCACTCCCTAACTTTTTGTTATGAGCTATCAACATAAACTTACTGTCATATTTTGTTGCACATTGTTTGTTCTTTGTTTTCTAACTATTTCTATGCTTATTTCTCTAACTGCATGTTTTTGTTAAATAGCTAAATGTATCCTTGCCTGCTAATCCTGCTATGGAATTGGATGTTAGTACAAATGCAAGCACTGCCAATAATTCCTTTTCGTGAGTGGTAACAAAAGCATTTATAACTTTTCTTTTTAACAGTGCTTTAATTTACATTTTTTTCATTCAATCATCATATTGATTGCAAAATAAGATTTTATTTTTTTACAGAATATTAGACACATATTATTCACTTGATGTGACCAGGCACACCCCCAGTGATGAAGATAGGGAGCCACTAATATTAGGGTATATAATGCAACTGCAGATAATTTAAATTAATAATAATAAATTAATTTAAGTAATTTATTAATAATACAAACTGTTATAATAATAATGCACATATTTCAGCTCAGAACAAGAAATGGTTGGCAGCCAGCCACCAAGGGACCTTGCAGCCTCCAAATAACCTGCAGCCAAGCGACCTGCAGCCTTCCAGCGACCTGCAGCCTCCAGCATATCCTGACTTCCATCCACCTCAAGCCCAGCCCAGGTTGAACCAATTACGAAGACGTCGCAGAAAACCCACACGATATGCAGTAGGTATTTCATGCGATTACTTTTTAATTAGCTGGCAGACCATTTGAGAGAGATATTGATGCATTTATTACATTAACAAATCATTGGTTATTTATTTTTTTGCAGAGAGAGACCATGCTGCTCTTGAAGCGTCCCAGGCCAGGCTTGAGCAGATTGAGGCCAGAATTGCTGAGGCAACTTTGGCTCAGGCCCAGGCGACGGAACACTTGGCTGCAGCTATAGATAGATTGGGGACTGCAACCAACCAAGCTGCAGATAGGCTTGCTGCAGCCATTGAAAAAGTTGGAGAGATGATTAGCGTCTTTGTTGAGCCTACCTCGAAAAAGGTTGCCTTTTTTTTTTCATTTATGGAATATTTAAAAAGAGAGAGAAATTTTAAAGTGGTAGTGCCATGCTTGTTACCTTCGGGTAACAGCTGAATGGGCCGGCACGCCCCGTATAGTACCACTCTCTCACAGGAGACCGGCGTGAAGTGGCAGCTATGCTGTCGCGTTTCGTCCGGTAACTGAGAGTCCGGGAGGCTCACTCCCCATCCCTCCTCCTTCTCCCCTCCCTCCTCCTTCTTCCCTCCCTCCTCCTTCTCCCCTCCCTCCTCCCTTCCTCTCCCTAAATTCCTTTCCTGAAAGGCTGACAACGCGTCTGCAAGCCCAGCAGTGTTGCAGATGTCCATGGGCGGAGGTGATCACTTCCCATCAGGTGAGCCTCTTGCCCGTTTGCCCCCTTTGTCCCATAAAAAAAAAAAAAAGAATCGACTACGGGACTTTAATAATAAAAGGTTACAAAATGATTTGACTGCAGTACGTGGCGAGTACTGCTTAGTGTATCTGTATTACAAATTCAATAATAAAAGAATGTTTGATTTTACACATGTGTCGGCGCGTCTCCATCTCACCGGGCGCGTGACGTATGCGCTGCGCGGGCGGGGGACCCAACCCGGCCGCGAGCGCATCTCACCGCGACACTTCGCCTACCTACGCGCTGGACTACGGACGCTCTTATTATACGTTTTATTTGAATACATATAATTTATATATCAAGTCCATTACTTTAATTTAAAGTCCCGTTAAGGCCTAAACAGTTTCTGGTCCCTTCGAGCTACAAAAGATCCATCGAGCAACACGCTGATTCCTGGAGAAAAACCAAGTCGTCGACGTCACCGGTCAACGGTTGAACTTTGACCGTGACAAGCACATTTTTGAAAAAAAAAAAAGTCGTTACCGTAGCTGCCTGCAGCGTCATCAAAGGAGGCTGAAGTCAATCAGGGAGTATTAATACAGTATTTGAGTGTGTTTGTTCCAATTAGTGTAATTCCTATTTTCCTTTTATGCCTAAAAACCATTTTTAAATCTTCCACGTCATTCTTCATATGCACAGCTTTATAAATCAGTGCTTTAATTCTTAACTATTTAAATTGCTAATAACTTCATAATACACAGGTGTGTCTTTGCTGACCTTGACCGAGTCATTAGCTTATCGGGCCTATTGTTCACGCACATCTGTTTCTTAGTTTTTTTATACGTAAGTCATTAGCGTTTGCAGTTAACTTATTCATTTAAAATGGCAGATAATCTTAAAACATTGATTAAAAAACGTAGCTCAATAAAATCAAAGGTCACTGTTTTTAGTAATTATTTAAATTTAATTAAGAGTAGCCCAGAGATTTCTGCATTGCAACGTTCAGACTTACAAGAGCGTTTGATTAAATTCGAAACCCTTTATGATGCTTTCGACGATTTACAGACTCAGATCGAGGTGCTTGCTGACGATGACGTGTCTGCGTTAACTGAACGTGAGGACTTTGACCACCAGTTCTTCAGCCTGGTGGCACTCACGCGCAGCCTGCTCGGCGTTTCGTTCAACGGTGCTGGGTCTGAGGCGGGCTTCAAAGATGCTGACTCAGGTGCACATACTTCCAGTTTTGTTCGTTTGCCCAAAATAGATTTGCCTCATTTCGATGGGAACTATCAATACTGGCTCGAGTTTAGAGAAACATTTACGTCACTAGTTCACGACAATGCGAGCATAAATAACATCACTAAATTTCATTATTTGCGAGCTTCATTGCACGGAAGTGCACCTCTAATTATTGAAAATATTGATTTTAAGGGTGACCATTATACTATTGCATGGGAGTTGGTATGTGAGAGGTATAACAATAATCGCATTCTTATAAGCAATCATATCCAAGCTTTTTTTGATATCGAGCCAATATTGAAGCAATCAAGCATCCCCATCAGAAATTTAGTAGACGTTATAAACAAAAATATAAGAGCATTAACGAAACTTAAGCAGCCCGTTCAATTTTGGGACGCATTGCTTTTACACATTCTGGTTAAAAAATTAGACTTTATTACTAGTCGTGACTGGGAAGAACATAGGAGTCTTACAATTAAGGATGATCCTAACTTAAAACAATTTTGTGCATTTTTAAGTAGAAAAGCAGACTGGTTAGTATCTGTCGAGTCTAATACTAGCTCAGTTAATAATTCTAATCTTTGTAATATCAATGCAGTAAATAATAATCAAGTAAACTTATACACTACTCAAATTAATAAAAAATCAAAAAACAATAATTATAATAATTTTATTAAATATCCTCATTGCTCCCAATCTCATTCGTTGTATAAATGTGAATCTTTCAGAAACTTATCAATAGAAAATCGCATTAAAAAAGCTAATGATTATAATGTTTGTCTTAACTGCTTACGCTTTGGACATTCTGCTAAGCAATGCAAACTATCTCATTGTAAATATTGCAAAACAAAACATAATACTTTATTGCATTTAGAATCTACTGAACCCAAATCACCTTCCAAACCATGGCTTTCTGCTTCGCCTTCTGCATCAAATGCTATGCTATCAGCTACTTCTATGCAGCTTGCTACTTCTGCGCGTGTTTTACTGTCCACAGCTATGGTGAACGTGAGCAGCGCGACCGGTAAGAAGTACGCAGCCCGTCTATTGCTGGACAACGGTAGTACGGCGAATTTTATAACGCAGAGCTTATCAGAGAAACTGGGTTTGTCTCTAAGCGGTGCGAGCACCAAGGTAACAAGTTTAAATAATCAAATATCCACCAGTACACAGTCTTGTCACCTCACAATAGAGTCTTTATGCTGTGCCTTTACTGTCGATATCGAGTGTCATATTTTGCCTGAAATTACAAAGCTTCTACCGTCTTCATACGTGCACATCAAGCATGTCCCTATTCCTTCAGGTCTTACGTTAGCAGACCCGAACTTTAACGTTCCGTCGGTCGTAGACATCCTGGTAGGGGCAGAAATATTCTGGAGTGTCTTAGGCAAAAACTCTATAAACTTAGGAAAAAATCTACCTAAATTATTTGAAACCAAATTTGGATGGCTAGTTTCAGGTAGTATTTCGAACCAAAGTTCTTCTTATTCCCATGTTTGTCACCATTCCAGCGTCACTCCCGACTTAACTCGATTTTGGGAGCTTGACAATGTCTCATTAAAATATTCGCATTCTCTTGAAGAACGAATGTGTGAACAAATATTTGTTCAAACCACCGTCCGTAACATTGATGGTGGGTTCGTTGTCACTATGCCTTTAAAGAGGGATCTTAACACTCTAGGTCATTCATATGAAAACGCGAAAAAACGATTTTTATCCCTAGAGCGGCGATTCAAACGTGATCCTTCATTCAAACTTAAATACAACGAGTTCATGCGTGAATATGAACATCTAGGTCATATGTCACTAGATCCTCTTTCTGACCATGTTGTCGAGTCTGAAGACTCGGTGGTTAAACATTACATTCCACATCATGGAATAATTCGCACCTCTAGTACCACAACACAACTACGCGTAGTATTCAACGCATCAGCCCCTACAAGTACGGGGGTGTCTCTTAACGACATTCAGATGGTCGGTCCCGTAGTCCAAGACGATCTGTTTAGTATATTAACACGTTTTCGTCAACATAAATATGTGGTTTCAGGTGACGTAGAAAAAATGTACAGAGCCATAGAACTTAATCCAAACCAACGAACTCTACAAAAAATCGTTTTCCGATATGATTCATCAGAACCTCTAAAGACCTATACTTTAAATACGGTCACTTATGGGACCGCATCTGCTCCCTATTTAGCCACTAAGTGCTTAGTAAGTCTGGCTGATGATGAAGAGGATAATCTTGTTCAATCCGCTATAAGACGAGATTTTTACGTAGACGACTATCTAAGTGGGGGAAGTACCATAGCCCAGACTGTGGAAATTTCAAAAATCGGTTCTCTCTCTTGCTAAATTTAATTTGCGTAAATGGCGATCAAATCATCCAGATATTCTTAAGCAAATTACGCAATGCAATGAAACAAATAATATTTTACAGTTTACAGAGCAAGATCAAAATTTCAGTCAGTCTAAAACTTTAGGACTTAATTGGGTGTGTGATTCAGATTCACTTACCTACTCTATTAACATCACGCCTCAAACTAAAATTACTAAACGTCATGTCCTTTCCGTCATCAGTCAGATCTTTGACCCATTAGGCCTCGTAGGTCCTTGCGTTGTCGAAGCAAAAATTATCATGCAGCGTCTTTGGCTAGTTAAATATGACTGGGACGACGAAATAGCGGTCGAAATTAAAAACCTTTGGTGTACGTTTGAAAATACAATTACATCTTTAAATCAATTAAAAATACCTCGTTGGGTTTTGCATGAAGACTCTATAATGCACGAAGTACACGTCTTTACAGATGCATCTGAAAAAGCGTATGGCGCTTGTGTGTACATTCGTTCCTGTAATAATGTTGGAACCACAGGGGTACACCTTTTAGTCTCTAAAAATCGTGTAGCGCCCATAAAACCTACGACGATTCCAAGGCTTGAACTTTGTGGGGCCTTGTTGGGTGCAAGACTGTGTACTAAGGTTCAAGAATCACTTACCATACCAATTCATAACTGTAGATTCTGGTGTGACTCTACAATAGTATTGGGTTGGCTCTCTACTCCTTCTACACAATTAAAACCTTTTGTTAGAAATAGAGTCAATGAGATACAAGAGAGCACATGTGGTCATACCTGGAGCTACGTACCGTCGAAAGACAACCCGGCGGATCTTGTTTCCCGTGGTCTTCGGGCCGACGTAATTAGGGACACACCTCTGTGGTGGTCCGGTCCCTCTTTTTTATATCATGCTGAAAATGCATGGCCCAAAATGCCAAACACAGAGAAACACGATTTGCCGGAAGTAGTATCTAATTTTATTAGTAGCGATAGTAGTGAAAACAATCATTCATAATTCATCCATCATTCATAATCTATTACAAAATCATTCTAGCTTAACAAAAATTCAAATTATATTTACTTATGTACAAAGATTTATTTACAACTTAAAAAATAAAATTAAATCACGTGGTAGTCTTTCTAATACAGAATTACAAAATTCATTAAACTTAATTATACATTTTTCACAACTTGAAATGTTCCCTGAAGAATATAATCTCTTAAACTCTGGTAAAAAATTGCCTCGTAAAAGTAGGTTGCTTCCTCTGACTCCATTCATAGACGATCAAAACCTCATTCGCGTGGGCGGGAGGCTTGATAACTCCCCCTACGATTTTAATGTAAAACATCCTATTGTAATTTGTAGCAAACACATATTAACTAAACTTATATTTCAAATGCAACATTTAAAACTTTTACATGCAGGTCCGCAATTGCTTTTGTCACATATAAGACAAACATATTGGCCCCTAGGAGGTAGAAACCTATCTAGACTTGTAGTGAACAAGTGTCTTAAATGTTTCAGACACAAGGCTCAAAACGTTCAGCCTATCATGGGTCAACTTCCACGTTCAAGGACTTATCTTGAATTTCCATTTTTACACTGTTATGTTGACTACGCAGGGCCAGTATTGATCGCCGATCGTAAAGGTCGCGGCAGCAAACTCACAAAATCATATATGTGCATCTTTGTTTGCTCAGCAGTGAAAGCTGTACATTTGGAACTCGTCACTGACCTCACCACCGACGCATATATAGCTGCTTTAAATCGTTTCGTGGCGCGTCGAGGCAAGCCTCGAAGCATCACGTCCGATAACGGGACGAATTTTGTAGGCGCATCAAACGATTTACATAGGTTCTTGCAGGCATCTAATGTTGCATCTGAAATAGCTCAGGAGGGTATCGAATTTAATTTCACGCCAGCATATAGCCCTCACTTTAATTCTCTAGCTGAAGCTGCTGTTAAATCATGCAAACATCATTTAAAAAGATTATTGCGTTTAACCCATTTCACGTTTGAGGAGATGGCCACCTGTCTCACTCATATAGAGGCAGTCTTGAATTCGCGCCCTCTTACTCCTCTTTCATCAGACCCTAACGATTTTTCGGTACTCACTCCCTCTCATTTCCTAATTGGACGACCTCTCTTAGCTGTTCCATACCCCTTGATGACTAATGCCAAGATAACGAGGCTAGACAGATGGAAGAGGATTCAGTTCATCCGACAGCATTTTTGGAGGAGATTCCATAACGAGTATACTTCTTTACTACAGTCCAAATCAAAATGGTTTGATTCCAGAGGGAAAGTGAAGCCTGGAACCTTAGTCCTCATCAAGGACAAAGCTACTCCGCCGTTGCTCTGGTCCCTGGGTCGGGTCACGAAGACCTATCCCGGCGTCGACGGAGTCACGCGAGTAGCTGAGTTGAAGACGAAGAGAGGAACCGTGCGGCGTGCCTTCAACTGCATCTGCCCTCTTCCATTTGATTTTTAAAGAGATATCTTCAACCCGGGGAATATGTCGGCGCGTCTCCCTCTCACCGGGCGCGTGACGTATGCGCTGCGCGGGCGGGGGACCCAACCCGGCCGCGAGCGCATCTCACCGCGACACTTCGCCTACCTACGCGCTGGACTACGGACGCTCTTATTATACGTTTTATTTGAATACATATAATTTATATATCAAGTCCATTACTTTAATTTAAAGTCCCGTTAAGGCCTAAACACATGTGTTTCAAGAAAGTGATACCATAGCGAATGATTTGTTGTTGTGTGATATGTTTAAATACTATTTTAATTAATATTGTAATAAAGAAATGTTAGTAAAGTGTAGTTTTTGTTGAGGGATCAACTGTTCTAGGGAGCACCTTATCTATTTAGATTTATATGAATTCTATGTACCTGCCAGATGGCAGGAATGGTGATAAAGATGATAATGGCACTTAATGAGTGTTTTGGTAATGAGAGTAGAGTAATAGATTGAAGTAAGACCATGGGAAAGATGGATAGCTTTCGTAGAACACTAGGACTAATAGAACTAGTAGGACAGACGTGGAATGAACAACCCTTTTGTATTTTTTTAAGCTAAGGTTAGGCCAGAACTCTGGTATTCCTACTACTCCCAAACGGCAGCTAAAATTAAGATCTTTATATGTCTCTCCCGTCATAAAGTATCTGAAACAAAAAAATAAACATTAATCTTCGTTTACAGTAAAACAAGTACAGCAGAGGTGGAAAACTGCGCGAGATGCTTATGTGAGGTGTAAGACTACATTAATGAATGTGCCGTCTGGATCTGGAGGTAAAAAAAGGAAGACATATTATGTTTATTTTGAGTTTATGAAATTTCTGGATAATAAACGAGAATTGAATACCGAAGACTCAATTTTGTCAAATGAGGAGCCAAACCAAAATGAAACTGCTGAAAACGAAGGAACTGTCGTATCTCACCCTACCGGAAACGAAGGAGCTGTCGTATGTCGACCTACCGGAAACGAAGAAACTGTTGAACCTCAATCTTCAAATTCCGATGATTCCAACATTAACCGCAACAGCAAAAGACCTGCCTTTAACCGTGGACGAAAATTCATGCGAACACAATGTCAAAAAAATTACAATGAAGATCAGTTTGATAGAGAAATGCTGACTTTCTTTAAAGAGAATGCAAAAGTTATGCAAAACGATGACATGGCGTTTTTCAACTCACTATTGCCGATTACTAATACTTTTTCTATCGAGCAAAAATTAATATTTCGTCAAGAGGTGCTATAAAAAGCCATCGAAATTTCAAGGCTCGTGACAGGCTTGCGACAGGCGTAAATCTCGCGATCTCTGCTGTCAAACGTCACTTTTGTACTACGTAACAGCAGCTAGAGAGCAGACTGCAGTCGAGCTCTAGTTTACCATCTATCGGACAATCTATGAACTAAAAAGTGCAATCATGTCTTAGTCGTACCAGCAAATTGGTATTACGTAAGCTTCCTTGACAGCAATACGACAGCGACAGTCGAGCAGAATGAAACGTCAAACAGCAACAACCTCTGAACCTGTCGCAAAGTGATTGTTGATTTGTTAGTAGGTAAGTGTCGAGTACGATAACTGTGATTTTTTTAAATTTTAAATACATTTTACAAGCAATTTAATAATTAAAACAGTAAACCATAAACATCTTTGAAGGTAAGATAGAGTATCATTAAATCTAATGTGTATGTATTAACAAATTCATTTACATTAATCTAAAAGTAAACGCATTACCATTATGAACCTAATTAAAATGTTTATTTTATTTTAATAGGTATTTTCGAAGAATGGCACGCGCTTTTCTACTTTTAAAGGCGCTTGATGATGAAGAAAGAAATGTGGAATTGTTGGCGAGGTCTCGTTTGCGGCGACATCTCAGAGATTAAGCAATACCTTTGGCATTGCCTGATTCTGAGTTTAAGGCCCACTACAGGCTCTCCAAATCATTGTTCATACAACTGTGTCATGACCTCAGGCCACATATGAGTGCAAAACAAAGAAAAACCAAAGTGAACTTGGAATGTAAAGTAAGGCATTAATATAAGCAAACATTTATTACTATTCAAGTCAACGGGTACGTTATTAGAAATAGGTATTAATTAGGTATTTAAAATGCAATTTTTATTACAGGTTCTAACAACCCTCTCATTTTATGTCACAAGTACATACCAAAAGCCAGTTGGCATGAGCTTCCTACATGGCTTGAGTCAGTCAAGTGACTCAAATGCCATTAAAGAGGTCACCAATGCACTCAACAGTATTGATATTTT
Source organism: Fabriciana adippe (assembly GCA_905404265.1). Classification (NCBI taxonomy): domain Eukaryota; kingdom Metazoa; phylum Arthropoda; class Insecta; order Lepidoptera; family Nymphalidae; genus Fabriciana; species Fabriciana adippe. The sequence continues at coordinate 14,113,258 of FR989989.1, forward strand.
GCAGAAGTATGTACGATTTCCGCAGACACAGGGGGAGAGACAAATAATAATAAATGAGTGTGTAATTTTATTTTATTAAACTTCCTTGCAAATCATTAAATTGCTTTATAGTAGATATCTGTGCCTGATAACTGCAATTACCAACCATTGCTGTGTTTTAAAACCTGCAAGTAAATTTTGACCTGCATCACATGCAAATTAGTATCTGATGATGACACAAAGTGGACTATGAAACTCTATGAGGATTTAAGCAATGGCAGGTTAGATAGATAGAAACAGATCATCAATTACTGTAAAACTAATAATGTCTTCAATAATTGAAGGTACTCGCTAAAGTTAGATTAATAATTATCGTACTTTTGTACAATATTTTTTTTATTCTAGATTTTACAATAAATTTGGCTTTCCTGGGGTTCTTGGTTGTATTGATGGGACTCATGTTGCCCTTGTAAGACCCAGTGAACATGAAGAAAAATTCTTCAATCGCAAGCATTACTATTCCAGGAATGTCCAAATAGTAAGTTCAATAATATGTGATTAAAGTACATGCTAATAAGTTTTAAATATACACATTTATACATGTATTGTTTGCAGATTTGCGACAGTGATTTAAACATTTTAAATGTTGATGCAACCTTTGGAGGGGCCAGCCATGATGTATATATCTGGCGTCAGTGTCAGGTCAACCAACATGTTCAAGATCTACATAATAATGGAGAAACTCTTTGGAGTTTAGGTAGGTACAAATAATGGCAGATTTTTTTTATATTCCAATCAACTTTTATGTACACCCATAATTAGAATAATTTTTATATATTATTAATTTAAGTTGATAGATTCAGAAGACTATATATTTTACAGAACTATGGACCTTTTTGTACATTATTATTATTTGCTCAAAACTTGAATTATTTATTTTTAATATTATTATTTTCTTTGCTGTCTTAGACGATTCAGGGTACCCATTGAGGCCTTGGCTTTTGACACCTATTGTCAACGCTGTTCCTGAAACTCTAGAGGAAGGCTATACAAATGTTTATTATAGAGTCATGAACACTGTTGAACGGTGCATGGGAGTATTAAAGGCCCGTTGGCGTTGTTTGCTGGTTCACAGGGTGCTGCATTATGACCACCATACTGTTGCGAAAATAATCAACGCATGCTGTGTCCTACATAACATGGCCAATAGAGCTAGGATTCCTGTAGCTGAGCTGTCACCTACTGATATGGAAGCTGAAAGAAATCAGCAAGAGCCACATAGGAACGAAGTTGATAGTAATCAAAGTGAATCCCACTTGCTTCAAAATGGCCGTCGATAATTGTCTAGTATAGTCCAGAGGTTGTGGAGAAACAGGATATAAATAATTTCATATTTATGTTATTACATCATGAAAATAATCATTTACAATAATATTATTATGAAGCTATTACATTGTAATAAGTTTTTCATACTATCTTGTGGGCAGCTTGATGCCAAGCCGAAAAAGTAAAGTGGAATTAATAAAAGAAAAAGATGAAAATAAGTCAGAATTGAGAGATAAAAATAAAGAGAATTGAAAAAAGAACAAATTAATAAAGAGAAAAGGGAAATTAACAAAGAAAATTACACAGAGAACAACCAAACCAAACCAAACAAAATCTTAATTTTAACAGTATTAAAATAAAAAAATAAAAATGTGATACTAAGAATAAAATGATTAAAAAAGTGCTAAACAAACCAAATCAAGAAGACACTAAAAATATTTTACATTCTATGGAAGCATTGTGCAATACAGATGAAGACTCTGATAATGATGGTAACATAGCTAACAAAAAGTTTAGCATTACTCAAATTGAGAAGATGTTAACCGATGATTAAGATTAGTTATAATGTTACTTTTTAATGGTCCCAGTAAGAAGGCGAATATAATATAAAGTACAAAGATAGGTAGGAAGATTATTAAGTAGAAACTTAATCAGACTGATTAATATTTTGTAGGTAGGTATTAAAGTTAAAAGATCTCAAAGATAGCCATTTAAGTATTAATAAAGTGAAACTACCAAAACAAATACCTAGATTAAGAAAACGTTTTTATGTTATGTATAAGTTTATTTTTAATATTTTTATAAAAACTTTAAATACTTTAAGGTATATACGAGTAACGTACCAAAATAAAAGCAGACCTCGTAAAAAAGTGTTTTAATTATACCCTAAGTATAGGTAGGCATTTTTTTATATTTTTAATGATAGGTAGGTAGGGGAAAGTGGTCACCCTTCGTACTGTTATATTCCACTTTCCCACGTAAAGTATAGTTAGTCAGCACTTTAATGGTCGCATGAGAACCTTTTTGTTATTTCAAAGTTTTCCATATAAAAACAATCAGCAGTATTAATTATTCACATGGGAAAGCTTTAGTTATGAAATTGCTGATATTACAAATGCCCTCTTGAACAATTTTAATAAAATATAAAGTCAGTTAGACTCGGGACGCGGTCGCGGCTATACAAGCATATTTGGGAAGATCTCAATTAAGTAATAAGTAGTGTAATTTTTTTTGAATAAAGTAGTGTGGTGAAAATAGTAGTTTATTTTTTTTAAAAAGACACAAGGGGTGCGCCGCCTAACAATTGGTGTCAGAAGTGGGATACCAGAGACGAAGTCTAACGACGTTGAGTCAATAAGACGCTGGTATCCCGAATCCAGGTGCCACCCGTGTCTCTGATCGACATTAAGTCTTGGCCCAAGGCTAAGCCTGCGTCAGCCAACACTACCAGGACGACGGTCAGTCTCAGCTTCATAGTCTGAGCCCGCTCCAGCCAACACTACCAGGACGACGGTCAGTCTCAGCTTCATAGTCTGAGCCCGCTCCAGCCAACACTACCAGGACGACGGTCAGTCTCAGCTTCATAGTCTGAGCCCGCTCCAGCCAGCGACTTCGGGTCTAACTCACCGAATTACTAAAAAATTCCCATAACCGGGAATCCATCATCGCCAGGACTCCGACTCCCACGGTAGCGATGCGCCTGCAGTTCGTGTTAATGTGAGTTTCTGTGCTTTTTATCTATTGGTTCCAAAGTGATTCGTGTTACAAAATTAGTGATTATTTTAAGATATATTTATAATATATATAATTCTAATTTTAAAGAAGTTTAACTAAATTCAGTAATTCATTTTAATTTTAAATTGTGTAGTCCAGCATAACATAATAAAATGTCGGTTAAATCAGAATCAACAAAAAAAGGCGATGCGTCTGAGAAAATAACCCTATCTTTTCTTACTAAATTTATTAAAACCTACAGTGGTGATAGAGAGTCTCTCCCTGCATTTTTAACCAATTGCGAAAACGCTATAAGCCTAGCAAACTCAGAACAACAGCCAATTCTATGTAAATTTATAATTTCTCAATTAGAAGGTAAAGCACAAGTTGCCTGTAGTCTTAAAACGTTTTCCAGTTGGGAAGAACTTAAATTATTTTTAAGATCAACTTTTGGAGAAAAGAAACATGCCACTCATTTATTATCAGATTTACAACATTCTAAACAATTACCAGGTGAAGACGTCACCAAATATTCTCTTAGGGTAGAATCTATTTTAACTAGAATACAATCCGACATTCACTACAGCTGTAAAGATGATAGAGAACTCCCAGGCAGAATAGCTGCTATGGAAGACTTAGCGTTAAATTCATTTTTATTAGGGTTAAATCCGTCAATCTCTACTATTGTGCGATGTAAAAATCCAACCACTCTCAGTGACACTATACAGTACGCCACTGATGAGGAAAAGTTATTTAATGTACAAAGAAATAATTCGCGGTCACAAAAGCAATGTAATATTTGTAATAAGTTTGGTCATAGCTCTAACGAATGTTTTAAAAATAAAAAGCATAGTTCTAATTCTAATTCTCATCCTCGCACATTTCATATAAATCCACAATCGAATATTAATCGAAATTCTAATTTTATAAATAAATCCTGTAATTACTGTAAATTGCACGGGCATACAATAGATGAATGCCGCAAACGAAAATTTAATATGCAGCGTCGTCGACAGGCCGAATATACACAACATGACAGTACGTCGCGTAACTCTAATGCACAAGTAAATGCAATATATGACCGTGAGAATTTTAAAGAATCCGAATGTTTAGGAAATGATATTAATAATTTAAACTAAGTAGGATTTCGGTTCCGTGTCTGCCGAAATCGCGATTTTTAAATGACACGAATAAAATTCATATTAATACTACTAAATCTTATTATACACCGTAAGTAAGGCCTAAGAGCCGTAAGTTAGGCTTGAGTCATACCAAATCGTTTACAACTCAGAATCCGGAACGAGATCTGAGTCTTATTAAATATAATTCATCTCAGAGTCCAAAAAAGGATCTGAGACTTACTAAATCTTATTATTCAACTCAGAATCAGAAACGAGATCTGAGTCTTATTAAATATAATTCATCTCAAAGTCCAAAAAAGGATTTGAGACTTATTAAATCTTATAATTCATCTCAGAGTCCAAAGAGAGATCTGAGACTTACTAAATCTTATTATACACCTCAGAGTCCTAAGATAGGCCTGAGTCTTACTAAATCTTTTACACATCAGGATCCCCAGATGGATCTGAGTCCTAATGAATTAAATATTATACCTTATACTAATTCTAATATTCATTATCCTAAATCGCGTCTAAATGTAACTTATAATAATTCTAATATAGATAAATCGTATAAATTTAAATATAAAAATATCGACTCTAAATCTAGGTTAAGTATTAACTCATTTAAGCCTAATCTAAATACTAACTCTAATCGAATAAATAAAGTATTAAACCTTATTCGCTGTTCTCATCTAAACAATGAAGAGCAAAAATCACTCATGGAATGTTGTTCTAAATATACAGATATTTTTTATCTTGAAGGCGAACCTCTAACATTCACTAACTCTATTGAACATACTATTAATACGGGTAATGCCCCTCCTATTAATGTAAAATCTTATCGTTTTCCTGAATGCCATAAGGAGGAGGTCGATTCTCAAATTCGTAAAATGTTAGATCAAAACATTATCCGCCCTTCTACTTCACCTTGGAGTGCACCAGTTTGGGTAGTCCCGAAAAAAATGGACGCCTCTGGTAAACGTAAGTGGAGAATAGTTATCGATTATCGCCGTCTCAATGATGTCACAGTTTCAGAAACCTACCCATTACCTCTTATCACTGATATACTAGATCAGTTAGGTCATTCTAAGTATTTTACAACCCTAGATTTAACCAGTGGTTTTCACCAAATTAAAACTCATTCCAAGGACGCACCGAAAACGGGTTTTACTATTTCTACTAATTCGAGTATGTCTGGACACTATGAATTTACCAGAATGCCATTTGGGCTAAAAAATGCTCCTGTCACGTTTCAGAGACTCATGAACACAGTTTTATCGGGCTTACAAGGTCTACATTGTTATATATATTTAGATGATTGCATAATATATAGCCAAAATTTACATGATCACATGATTAAATTACAACTCGTGTTTGATAAATTTCGCGAACATAACTTAAAACTTCAACCCGACAAGTGTGAATTTTTGAGGCATGAAGTTACTTACCTTGGTCATATAATTACCGATAAGGGTGTCTCTCCGAACCCCGACAAGGTCAAAGCAGTTTCTCAATTTCCAATTCCTAAAAGTACGCGAGGCACATTCGTACAGTAAGTATAACAGAAAAACTAAACGGCACACAAACAGACCATTGCTTATGTGCATAGGCATACCGGCCACCATGTTGCTAACAAAACTTCGCGCCAGTCTCGCCACAACTGTGTGAGCTGCAAGACGTAAAGTGTTTCCGCTCACGGTAAGTAATTTTTTTTACTGAAGTTTAGTTTGTAATTGTAAGTAGATTTTTTATGTTTTTGACAAAATAGTGATGATGAGTTATTGTTAACATTGTTTATTTTGAACTTTAATTGTAATATTTCTCATACTAAATTAGAATTTTATATAAAGTTGTAATTTAATTTTATGCAAGGTCTGGGACACATTCGGACAGTACTACAGGGGGCGCATTCGTACGCGTACGAATGTTCGCCTTTAGATTTTATTTACCATCAATACATCAAATTTTATGAAATAAAATATAAATTTCAAAATTTGTTTTACGCATACTATAATTAGGGCTCTTTTTATTTATATCGAGCGGAAACATTTTCATTTAAGTCAGTTTTCATAGTTTACTTTACTTTTATTCCGATTCCGATATAAACAAAAAGTGTTATGATATATTCTACTTCTAACATTTTTTTTTATATTTATTACTAAGTAAATCTTTTAATTAATATTTGATTGCAGAATCATGGTACGAAAATATAAAAAAAAAGGGTACGCGAACCCAAGAAGTGGATGAAGAGTCCATGAATTTAGCAATTGATGATGTAATACAAGGACGGTTGTCTTATAGAAAAGCCGCGTTGAAATACAATATCAAAACCTCAACGGTGGAAAGTAGAGTGAAGAAATTTAAAGATGGTAATAACGATGGTAGACCCTCGCGAACTTTTTATTCCAAATTCACGAGTCTACAAGTCTTCTCCTTGGAAGAAGAGGCGCGTTTAAATGATTACATTATTAATTGCTGCAAGATGCATTATGGGCTAACGACAGAAAAAATTCGGAAGATTTGCTACTGTCTTCTATTGATTCTCATGAGCACTCGCCTTCCTTGCTCCAAAATCTGCAAGACATTTTTAGCGGAACTTGCGAACCTTCCACTTCTGTGACTGAGACTCAGCCTGAACCAAGTACTAATATTCCCATAACACCAGAAGTCATCAGACCTTATCCTACAGTTGTCAGAAATAGAAAAACCAAAAAAGGAAGAAAACCGGGTAAATCTCGTATATATACAGATACACCCGAGAAAAATTAACTAGAAGATAGACATAAACAGAAAGAATTGAAAAAAAATAGAACAGGAAAGGAAAGCCAGAGCTAAAACAATTAAACGTAGTTTGTTGGAACTTAATTCAAGACAAAAGAAAAAGAAATTTAAAAAAATTGAAAGCGATGAAGACTCGGAGGAATCTGAAAGATCGCAGATAAGCTTGCGGGAAAACTCAACGTCTCTGGTTGACTTAGAAATCGATGAAGATGCTGATGATTATAATACCAAACATTATTACAAAATTTCATACAGAATGATTGTAAAGATCTCATATAGACTGATAGTAAAGTTGAGAATTATCAATAAGTTAACTAAGGATAAAAGATTTTATTTTTTGTTATTTTACTCAAAAACAATTTTAATTAAGTATGAGTCAAGTTAAATATTATTAAGTTAGTTTTATGATAAATAGATATTCTTTGTGATTTAATAAAAGTTAACGAGTTTAGTAGATTTTTTAATTACCGTGTATGAATTTACCCCATGGTGTACGAAAGTACCCCGCTTACTGTACGAAAGTACCACATACGTGGGGTGCGTTCTGTTATACCCCTTGGCTGTATGGGTTATTGCTTACTTATGATAAAGCCCTACTGACCATTGTCATTTGTACTCTATATATAAGTCATGTAATTAAAAGTAACTTTAGTTCGAGAGTATCGTCGGTCGCGAGCATTAGCTCCTCTTAATATTGTATTAATTAATTAATCAAGTTATTAAAGTGTTTTCAGTAATAAATAAATCTTTTTTTTAAAAAGGGTCTTATCCAGGGACCCATAACAATTGGTGGCAGCGGTGGGATACTAATAATCCCGGATACTTTGGGATACTAATAATCCCGGATACTTTGGGATACTAATAATCCCGGATACCTTGGGATAGTAATAGTCCCGAATACCCCAGGATTAACGAAAATTCCTGTGCCTTAAGTGACCGCGAACTCTCGGCTCCGCGTAACTTCTAATTAAAGTGGGGAACCACCATAAAAAGTGAAAAGTTGTGAAAAGTTGTGAAAAGCTGTGAAAAGCTGTGAAAAAGTGTTAAGTGAAAATTCAGGTCGTCCACCAGAGAGTGAGACGCCTACGTCTACTGGCAGAGGACCTAGTACGTGTGTCGTGTTCGTCTCCCGTCCGGAACGACGCCAGGTTTGAACCTGTGACCACTGAGATGGCTGGCATACAAGGTCTGGCCTTATCTACAGGAATGCAGCTCGTCGCCGCCCGCGTCGTGTTCGTGTTACTTGTAGCCCACACGTGAGTGATAGATAGTATTACAATAAAAACAATTCTTGGAAGTTGCGCGTTAAAGACATTATAATACTTATATGAAATTTAATACTGTGACTATCTCAGACTCTTATAATATAAATATTATTTTGACGAATATTTTATTAAAACTAAAGTTATAATACTTTATGAATATTTTATACTCCTTTATTATTTTTCTGATTGATTCTTTTGTTATTGATTGTTTTGTTTATTTTATTAAGTTTATATTTTTGTAATATCTATAATATAATAATAAAATAATTTGTAACAAATTATCCAGATCAAATATTAAAATAATATAAAATGGCGAAAAAAGTCGACATTCCGATTCTTCCGCTTAATGACGGAGAAAAAGCGCCTTCGCCCGCCGTCTCTAAAACGGAAAAGAAATATAATGTAAATGACATCGATTTAAATATTCTTTTAAAATTTATTAAACCATATGACGGTTCTAGAGATACAATAAATTCTTTCTTGACGAATTGTAATAATGCGTATGAACTTGCATCGGAGTCGCAAAGACATATTTTATTTAAATATATTTTGAGCCAATTACAAGGCAAGGCTGAAATAGCAGCCTCAATAAAAGATTTTACATCTTATGATCAATTAAAAGATTTTCTGAAAACTCAATTTAGTCAAAGGAAACATTATTCTCATTTAATTAGTGAATTACAGGAATGTAGACAAACATCTGTGGAAAATGTTACGCAATTTTCTATTAAAATTGAATCGATCTTATCTCAACTTTTGACAGAGATTTCTATGAATCCTACTAAAAAATTAGAGATTCCAGGCAGAACAGCTGCTATGGAGGACCTAGCCCTCCATCACTTCTTGATGGGTCTGCACCCACGCATATCGAATATAGTTAGGTGTAGATCGCCTAAAAATTTAAATGAAGCAATTAGCTTAGCAATTTCTGAGGAAAAAATTCAGAAAACATTATATAAAAAGGCAGAATGTTTTGAAAAACCTAATAAAGTAAATAAATTTACAAATAGTAATAGTTTTCAAAGAAATAATTATTTTAATAATATACCTAGGCAGGTTGATCAGAATAGGTCTTCTAACCCTTTGCAGCGTTATTCTTATAGTGCGCCTAACACATTTACCCCAAGACCTCCTCAAGGTCAAGGACAAATTAATCAAAATAATCGACCTACTGATAATTTCAGGCCTCATTTTAGAAATAAAAATCCAAGTAACTTTAATAGACCTCGTATAAATTTTGTAGAGGATAATCCTTCTTATTATGAAGAAGAAGGGACGTCATTCCCTTATGAAGAAACTTATGAGCCCGTTGAGGATAAACCTAACGAGGACATCGATTATGACTGTCAACAGCCTACTTTAAACGAGTAGTTGTCCCGTCAACGTGTCGGACGCGACAAAATCTTAAAAATGGCACGAATAAGATTTATAAAATAACAAATAATAATAATAGATACTTACCCCATATTAAATTGCCAACTTCTGGAAGTTCCAGACCCTTGTCATTATTAATAGATACAGGTGCCTCAGTTTGCCTTATTAAAAGTTCAGCACTATCAAACACCTTAAAAATCTACCCCAATAATATTTCTGTTAGGGGAATAAATTCGAAAGATGAACCTCCATTGAAAAGTTTAGGTTACGTAAACTTAAAATTAAAAATTGGTAACAACTATATATGTCATAAATTTCATGTTTTTGACGAATTACAGCTTCCATATGATGGTATTATCGGTACTGACCTTTTTATGACATATAACTGTCAAATTAATTATAATTCCAATAGTTTAGAAATAAATAACTATAAAACTTACCTTATGTTTCACGAACCTACCTATATAATAAAACCTAGGTCTGAAACCGTTATAGAATGCACCGTAGTAAATCCTGAAATCCAAGAAGGATTAATATTGGATAAGAAAATCTCAGATAAAATACTTATTTCAAATTGCATGGTAAGAGTGAAACCTAACAATAGAGTTAACATTACTATATTAAATATTACAGAGGAACCTGTCCAAGTGAATTCTAATTTACAACTCAAATTAGAAAAAATTCCATCGCAGAATGTAAAATTAGTAAACAATTGTCAAAGTACAATAGAAAGAACTGAACAAGTTCTAGACTCGCTTAGAATATCTCATCTAAATCATGAAGAGAGTGAACAACTTCTAGATATTTGTTCTCAGTACTCTGATATTTTTCATTTACCTGATGACCAACTGACATATACAAATGCACTAAAACATCAAATTAAAACTAACTCCAATATTCCCATTAATACAAAATCATATAGGTTCCCACAGTGTCATAAAGAAGAAGTACACAAACAGATAAATAAGATGTTGGATCAGGATATAATTCAGCCATCCGTATCACCATGGTCTTCACCAATATGGGTTGTACCGAAAAAAATTGATGCCTCTGGCGAAAGAAAATGGCGTGTAGTAATAGACTACCGAAAACTTAATGATATAACTATAGGCGAATCTTACCCTATTCCTCAAATAAACGAAATTCTAGACCAATTAGGTAACAGTAAATATTTTTCTACTCTCGACTTAGCGTCAGGTTTTCACCAAATTCAAATAGCACCAGAAGATGCTGATAAGACAGCCTTTACCATTCCAGAAGGACACTTTCAATTTAAGAGGATGCCATTTGGGCTGAAAAACGCTCCAGCTACCTTCCAAAGATTAATGAACACCGTATTATCTGGTCTCCAGGGTATACACTGTTATGTTTATTTGGATGACATTGTCATTTATTCCTATGATTTAAATTCACATATAGAGAAGCTACAAAAAGTATTCAGCAGGTTACGTCAATTCAATTTAAAATTACAGCCGGACAAATGCGAGTTTCTCCGTAAAGAAGTAAATTATCTAGGTCATATAATTACAGACAAAGGAGTTAGACCAAATCCTGACAAGGTTAAAGCTGTGAAAGAGTTTCCTACTCCAAAAACTCCAAAGGACGTAAAATCCTTTCTAGGTCTTATTTCCTACTACCGTAGATTCATTCCAGACTTTTCCATGTTAGCTAAACCCCTGACTTCACTTCTAAAGAAGAACACATCATTTACCTGGAATAATGAACAGCAACTTGCATTCGAAACCTTGAAAGATAAATTACTAACAGCTCCTATACTCTCTTATCCAGATTTTACCAAGCCATTTGTTCTCACTTGTGATGCGTCGAAATACGCCATCTCAGCAATCCTATCTCAAGGAGAAATAGGAAAAGACCGTCCCATTGCATTTGCATCCCGTACTCTTAATAAAGCTGAAACAAATTACAGCACTACAGAAAAGGAATGTCTAGCAATAGTTTTTGGTACTAAAATGTTTAGACCTTACCTGTATGGAAATACTTTCACCATTGTCACAGACCATAAACCCCTCCAATGGCTCTTTAACTGTAAGGATCCAGGATCCAGACTAGTAAGATGGAGACTGAAACTAGAAGAATATAATTACAATATAAAGTATAAAAAAGGAAAAGTTAACTCAAATGCTGATGCTCTTTCAAGATACCCAGTGAACCCAGTTTCAGTTTATACAAATGAAATGAATCCAGAATCTCCTCAAGTTTCTGAACAAGGAAATATGAATATTGATAGAGATCTAGAAGAATTGCTAATTTCTCCACCTTCTTTCCGTTTAGATGAAATTCTCTCTGATACAGGAGAAATTAACTTACCTTCTCCAGAACAAGAAAGATTTAACTTACCTTCTCCAGAAGAAATTAACTTACCTTCTCCAGAACGAGAGAGATTTAACTTACCTTCTCCAGAAGAAATTAACTTACCTTCTTCAGAACAAGTTGACTTACCTTCGCAAGAGCCTGCTGGTTCTCCAACTGCAGAGCCTATTGGTTCACCTGTCGTTGAACCCATTGACTTACCAAGTCGAGAAATAAGCCCATCTACTGATGACTATTCAACATTTCTCAAAGCAACATCTGAAAAAAATAGAAATTTTAATACACAAATTATAGAACATAATGAAAGTTTGATGAAAACTACCGTAAAAACTATAATAATACCTACCTCAATAGACCTTGATGAATCTAATCCTTATATAGAAGAGATTTTAGGTAACCATGAAAATTCAAAAGAGATTGTAGAAGCAGAAAGACAATTACATTCTTTCCAGATAATAGAATCAACCAATAAAACCTATCTTCTTCTTTTCACTAGAGTACATCATTTTGATGAATCACGTTATGCCGAAATATTTAAAACTCTGGAAAACGCCAGAAATAGATTGTTAATATTCGGAAATATAAATGAAATAGCAATTTCAGATTTTAAAAATCCCTTTGAAAAACATTCATTTACTAAGATATATAATATGCTGATGTATCTTTTCCATAATACTGACATAAAAATAAATATATATCATAATAACATAATTTATCCTTCACCTACTGAAATAAAAAAGATATTACGGGATAATCATGATATACCCATTGCAGGACATCTTGGTTCTGTCCGCATGTATAACAGAATAAAAGACATGTATTATTGGAAAGGTATGCGAAAAGATATAGAGACATATGTTAAAGCCTGTAAATCATGTCAAGAAAATAAAGCCTTAAGAAAAATAAACAGAGCACCAATGCAAATAACTAGTACTTCTACTGCTCCCTGGCAACGTGTTAGCTTAGATATAGTAGGACCACTTCCAGAATCTGGGACAGCTAAATTAAAATACATTCTCACACTTCAAGACGATCTTACTAAATTTTCTGTGGCTTACCCAATTCGTAGTACGACTGCAGAAGAGACAAGCGAATGTCTTCTTCATTTTATTGCTATGTTCGGAATTCCTAAAATGATCCTTACCGATCAAGGAACAAATTTTACAGCAGAACTATTTAAAACAACTTGCAAATTTTTAAAAATTAAACAGTTGTGGTCATCGCCTTACCACCCACAAACGCAAGGAGCGCTGGAAAGAAGTCACTCCACCCTGAAGGAATATCTGAAATCATATGTCAACGAAGGACAAACTGATTGGCCTCGTTACGTCTACACTGCAATGTTAGCTTATAATACCAGTGTTCATTGCACTACTCATTTTACACCCTATGAGCTAATGTTTGCTCACAAGCCTTTTATTCCAAATTCTATTTTCGAGGAATCACCTGGAGCAACCTATCCAGAATATGTAAAGATGCTACAAAACCGTCTTAAATACTCAAGAGAAAAGGCAATTCAAAACATACAAAATTCTAAAAACAATTCGAAAAACTATTATGACTCTCATAGTAAACCACAGCAATATAAAATAGGTGATTATGTTTACCTAAAAAACCATTTAAGAATGCGGAAGGCCTTATCTCCTTTATGGAAGGGACCTTATAAAATCGTGAAAATTCTTGGTAACAATACGTTATCACTATTAATCAATAGACGACATGTTACTCACCATTATGATCAAGTAAAACTAGCTGATAGATCTAGTAATACTTTATGAAGTTGCAAACTAGTTAGATATAAGTTTTAATTTTTACACTTTATTTACGTTTACTTTTATTTTTATTTTTATATTATATTCAACTTAAGGTTTAGTTAATTTTAGCATCGGGTTAATTACGTAAATTAAAAAAATTATTAACACGTTATAATATTTTCAGTGTATCCGCCCAACTGGAACAGGAATTCATCCAACGAATTTCCGCAAGCTCCGGCATATATTTTGATTATTTAGGAAATGTAAAAATAATTGAAGGACAATTAAATGTTTTAATTCCAGTAGATACATCTTTTATAAAACCACATATTGAAAACATTAATTCAGTAATTAATACAGTTAGGAACAACTGTAATCAAACACCGGATAGTATAGAATGTTATAATATATTTATCGCAATAACGATTGATAAAAACCATTATTTTGATCTGGACAGTTTGAATAATTGTTTAATTATAAGTCATGAACATTTTATATGCGACGTTCCTAATGTATATGCAACTGATTCTAAGATTACTTGTGAAAGTGAATTATTATCAAAGGTTATTAATAAACTTCCCGACCAGTGTGAAACGAAATTTATATATGGTAAAGTTGATATTTGGAAAAACTTAAATAATAATAAATGGATATTTATTCAGTCTGAAAGTAGTAAAATAGTAATAGAGTGTCAAAAGTGGAAAATACATCGTGAAAATATATTATTGGGAACAGGTATTTTGAGCCTACCCCAATCCTGCATTGGCTATAATAAAAACACTGTATTGATTGGAAAAATTAATAAAAATATACATCCGGAGATAATTACCTTTGATTATAATATTATTAATGACACTTGTTGTAATAAATTTAAGTTAGATAAGGTTAAGGACAATGTGTCTCCTATTAATTTAGAAAAAATTGATTTGGACAATTTAACAATTCAAAAAGAATCATTAAAAAGAAAATTATTGGAAACTGAAATAGATACAGATATGCCTCATATAATCAAATATGGGACACATTATTCTACATTAAATATAATTATATTGGTTATTATTATTCTTGTATTAGCTTATTTTATTAGTATTAAGATTATATACTGTTATAAAAAATGTAATAAATCATTGGGCCTTAATATAGAATTAAAAGATGAAAATAACCCTGACAATACTAACTTAGAGATGGAAGAACAACCCTCTTATCCATCAATCAGATGTAACGTTTAATTTTCATAAACTTCGGTTTAAAAAGGAAGTCCGAAGTTTATTTTAACGGGGGAGGTGTTATACCCCTTGGCTGTATGGGTTATTGCTTACTTATGATAAAGCCCTACTGACCATTGTCATTTGTACTCTATATATAAGTCATGTAATTAAAAGTAACTTTAGTTCGAGAGTATCGTCGGTCGCGAGCATTAGCTCCTCTTAATATTGTATTAATTAATTAATCAAGTTATTAAAGTGTTTTCAGTAATAAATAAATCTTTTTTTTAAAAAGGGTCTTATCCAGGGACCCATAACAGTTCGTACAAATATTCCATCGTAAAAAAATGGCTATAACTCTTTAACCTTATGAAATAATAGTTTCAAACTTTTTTGTAACTAACTACGATATATTTGTTACACTAAGGTGCATAAAGTAGATAATTTTGACAATTAATCATAGAGTAAAAAATAAAAATGTAAAAAGTGTACGAAGGGTGACCACTTTCCCCTACCTACCTATTTCCTACTTTAACTACGTGCCAATAATTAGACTAGTAAATGCCAATATTGAGAATTTCTATGCGAATAATAGGATTTTCTGTAGTCTTTTGGATTGAAGTGTAAAATATTTATTTAATACTATTCAATCACATAAAAATGATTATAAAAACAAAGATTAAAGTATTTTCTTTATTCTGTCACATGTTTTGTCTACTAGATTTTGCAAATGAGATTTTATGGTGATTTAATTTCAGACTGATACGAAGCTCACTCTTAAAAGTACCAACGATTGGGTGGTTTACCCTGGGTCTCTGGAATCATATACGATTTTATGTTGTATTCAGGCGACGATACCTTTAGGGGCATCCAGTTTGATTCTGATGAGGAAAATCTCGGCATTGGAGCTAAAACGGTTTTGGCTTTATGTAAAACTATAAAAAATCGAGCTTGTGTCGTTTACTTTGACAATTGGTTTACGTCTCTCGAACTCATATATTTGTTGAGGCATTATTAGTTTAGGTACTGTCAGAAAAAATAGGCTTCAAGATGCCAATGCCTTATTGTTATCAGACAAAACTCTGCAGAAAAAAGGAAGGGGGCTTATTGTCAAGCAACTTGTAATAAAAATAAAATTGCCATCGTAAAGTGGTTTGACAATAAGCCCGTTACCTTGGTTAAGCTCATATGTCGTAAAAGTAAAGAGATTCTATAAGGAATCAAAAGGACGCATAGACGTACCTTGCCCACAAATAGTAAGACACTATAATAGGTATATGGGTGGAGTTGATCTGGCTGACAAGCTTATTGCTTTGTATCGGACTAGTATGAAGACACATCGTTGGTATCTAAACATATTTTCTCATTGTTGGACATCTGTATCAACAACGGTCGAATTCTTCGCCGCCGCCATTACCGATCAAGCAACATCAAGAAAAAAGATGACCATCTCAAGCAGTTCCGATATGAGGTCTATGCTGGTCTTATAAAAAGCAACCGACAAATGGCTATAACTTCAGTCCAACATTCGGTGGCTGAGGAGAAAAAAATAAAGAAACCAGCCACTGAAAGGCCCATAGATGCCATCAGATATGACGCCGTAGATCACTGGCCGGAACAAACCGAGTATCAGAGGTGCAAATATTGTAAAAAGGGGCAAGCATGTACTCGTTGTACTAAGTGCAATGTCCATCTTTGTTACGTGGCTAAAAGAAATTGTTTTGTAGCTTATAATAAGCACTGATGTGATTTTATTATTTGTTGAAAACATAATTTGTCGTTGTATTATTTTGATCAAGCTATGTCAAAAGTGCATTTTGTATATTATGCTATACGCCCCTTACACATACGATTTACTAACGTCGGGAGCAATGTATAGTATAATATACAAGAATTATCTCAGATTGTCAGCTAATTAGTTCCTTTATTCCATTTTTCCTCCCTTTATTTTAGGCCTAATAATCATAATCAGGTAATATTTTGATGTTTTATTTCGATGAAATGTCGTGCGACCTTAAGGGTTAAAATATTAATATATCACAATGTTCTGTTTTCAGATGGTTTCAGTTGGTTCCGCTTCACAACCTTCTATATCTGGAGAACTCAGTCCATATAAATCTCCAAACCCTGGATTGACTAAGGTATTGAAAACAGTGATTATATCTGTCAAATATATTCAAAATGTATTATGATTTATCAAATACTACCGACCCACTCCGGCTTCGCACGGGTTGTTATAAATTATAACCTTCAAGTTTCCTCATGAATCACTCTATCTATTGGTGAAAACTGCATGAAAATCTGTTCAGTAGTTTTTGTGTTTATCGCGAACAGACAGAGAGATGTTGATAATGACTTTCTTTTACCCATAATATAATATTTAGTGATACCTATTCATATTCATTAAAATATTAACCTTTCAAACGATTTTCTGTTTTTAGATGGTTTCAGTTGGTTCCACTTCACAGCCTTCAACACCTGGAAAACTTAGTCAATTTAAGTCTTCAAACCCTGAATTGACCAAGGTATTTTAAACACTGGATATATACAGCTGCCGAATAATTATAATATTTTACTTATAACATATTATTTTCATCAAATATACCTAGCTATTCATATTCATAAAAATAATTACACACTACACTGTGTTTGAATCAGTCTTCATGATTATTAATTGCATAATATATTCTTGCAGATAATTTTAATTATTGTGAATGCTGTGGCCTGAAAACGAATAGGCAGTTAAGAATAACCAAGGCTCAGGCACTTATAAAACTTTTCCCAAAAAATCAAGCTGACATCAATACAATCTGACAAATCCCAAGATTTATTTGATGACATTCAGGTAAGTTAATGGTGCAGGTCACCGAGTACAGTAAAATGAAAAATAATACTTATTACCAGATAGAAGCGTGAGGATATATGTACATACATACACAATACTTATTATTATTTGAATATTTATTTAATATTTTTTCTCCTTTAAGGTGGATAACGAAGAGTTGAAGCTAATCGAAGAGTCACTGGTGACTGATGATGTTTCTTCGGACAAAGAGAACAAGTTGACGCAGCTCCAAGAATCACTACTGACTAATGTTTCTTTGAAGAAGAGGAGAAAGAGAACATATTAAATGACTAGCAGACCACAAAAGAAGCGTAAATATTCAAACAAATTTAGTACAAAACATCAACCCCCTAGGACTAACTATATCTATTTAGCGTTTTCTAATAACACCATTGAAGTATTAGTATATTCAGTTGGTTCTATGATTTATGAATGTATTCAATGTCAAACACTTCATTTATTAGGTAAAAAAATTAAAAATTATTCTTAAAAATTGTTGCCATAGTGGGAAGGTGTATATAGACGCAGAAAGAGCATTAAAGCCAATTCCAGATATATTATTAGATGTATGCAAGGGCAATACGTCTGATGCTAATCATTTTAAGGCTAATATACGACGATATAATTTAGCATTTGCAATGGCATCCATAAATTCTAACTTGACCACACTCCAGGAGTTTTCACTTATAGGGTACAAGGTCAAATTTATACAAAAACTGGATCTTTGTTTCAAGGTCATAAACCACAATACAACCAATTGTACATAATTGAAGATGAAGCAGCATTAAATGAACGATTATCTGTTTCTAGAAATAATATATGTTGAAGCAATATAATGAGATCCTTATAAACAATGCTCAATGTATCCGATCCTTTTGTCAAAATATACAAAAATATGTATGAGAAAACGGCGAATCTCTATTAAATATAGACTTTTCTGTACAAGAATATTCTCAACATTTAACTACACTAAAATCAACCAACCAGTCCCATAATTAACCCTTTAGCCTTTCCTTTATTTTTTCTAATAGAGAACTCGGATGGCATGAAAATCTTCAACACAGAGAAGAGAGGCGAACTGCTCAAAGCCGCCTTACAATGCTACAATTTTATCAGTAGAGTTGCTGTTCGTAAAAATTTTACGCCTGTTACATGTGTTGCCCAGAGAAGAACCACTGACGTCGCACACCGTCACGAGTCGCCGCTGCACGTATGCCCCAAATTAAGATACTGCATCGGCATCTCAGCATCTTATGTACGTGACATGCGTTGCCTAGCGGAGAACCGCTGACGCCGCGTACCATCACGACTCACCGCTACGCCTGTGCTCCCTCCCCAACTACACTCTGCATCATAATTTAATTATCTTATATATTTTGATAGTAATAAGTAAATCGTATTCAATAGATGACTCTAATATCAATCACTATTGTCTCATATAGACTTAAGTTTAATTGTAATATTTCTATTTTTTTAACTCATTTTAATTAAAGTACTAAGTAAAGACTTTGGTTTCTTTGAGTCCTCCGGTTGTCATAAACGTAATTCGCCGAAAAACTTTTTCATGAATATTGTGTCTTAGCCTATTCTAGGATTGAATCTCAAAGATTACTGTTTCTTCGAATGAATCAAACACAGCTCAGAGCCGAAAATTATAACAGTTTAATGGATAGCCTGTAAAATAATGATAGCGAATAGAGTCAAGGCATTGGTAAAATGATAATATTGCCATCAACTTATGTGGGAAGTCCCCTGTACATGATGCAAAATTATCAGGATTCCATGGCAACTGTATGCAAGTATGGTAAACTAGACTTATTTATAACATTTACATTAAATCCGAATTGGCAGGAAATCTTAGATAATTTACAAGACAATACAAAAAAAGAACATAGACCCGATTTAATTGCCAGAATATTTAACCTATTGAAATCGAACGGACACCACGCGTTCTCGTTTTGAAAATCCGTTGAAATCGGACTGTACCATGTGTCCTATTTTAACATTTTTGCTATTGAGCCTTGTTTTATTTATGGAAAGGTCTATTTTTCAATAGATTAATTATTGAATGACGTCGCATTGAATGACGTTTTAATTTAAAGCAAAGAAGGACACTATCTGGGAACAAATTTCGACAGAAATTGCTGAATAAAGTTCAGTCACCAGCTTGCGCCATTGTCAATACAACGTGCAGTGAATTGGGTTTGCCTTATTTTATTTATTTTTTTACAGAAAAAATAAAATGTCGTCGAACAATACATATACCGTGTATTCTTAAACAACCTCGCCGCGTGGATGCTCGCACCCAACGAGTAGCCCCCCGTCATTGGTGATGGTTTCCGCTGCAGCAGGTGGAAGTGTAAATCTAGTTTCTGTTATTTTTATGTATTGTATATTCATATGTTCCATACTAAAATTAGCCTGTATCAACCCACTGCTCGTATCGGCCTCCCCTCGGTTATGTACCTCTTGCCTACCTATGGGGCTTTTTATCAGCCACCATTCCATTAGTTCTCTACTCCACCTACTATCACCATGTGTTCCTAGTTTTTCATTCGTTTCAGGTGCAACATACTGATCCGGAAATGCCGTTTTCGTCTCTAGGCCGGCGCACATTGAAGACCCGTCTGTCACTGCCCCTCTTCGACGATGAGATTACCAAATTGTTAGCTCATTTGGGCAGTGACGACGACGTGGATCCTTCAGACACCTCCGACGACAAAAGTGGAAATTTTATTCGAAGGAAAATTATCCGCTTACGCCAAAAAATGATAGAAAGCGAGGAAGATAAGTTGGTAGACGAAAGTGTCAATTATGAGCCGATGGTGTTGGAGAGTATGAATGAGGACATGAATGAGGATATGAATGTGCGTGTGAACGGACCAGAACCTAACGTTAGTACGGTTTTTCAATGGATTGATGAATTCACAAATTTCACCGGCCAAAGGGAAACGTACCGACGCGATTCTGGTCCAACGTTTACTTCCCAGGTTGAAATATTTTTGAAGATTTGGGATGAGGATATGATGGGACTCATTGCAAAAGAGACCCACAAATATGCAAGGGAACATATCAAACAATACACGGATCCTGAAATCGGTGCCACTATTCCAAAATATTTTTAGCAGTAGGAAGATGTCACGATACCGGTATTGTACAAATATTTTGGCTTGATGATTTGTATGTTATTCTGAGTCCGTTCCAAAATTCAAGAATATTGGGAGAAGGGTCTTATGGAGATGCTAAAGTTTTGACAATCTATGAGTCACGATGCATTTCTGTTGATTACAAATTTTCTGCACTTGGTAAGCGACAAAGAAGCTACGGCTCGTGGCTATGCACGAAAAATTGGCATAGTGGCACCAATACTTGACCACTGCAACCAGAAGTTTTAGTATCGAAAAAGTAGTAACCCCGTCGGTGCTAGAGGAAATAGTATTCAACTACACCAACACCAACCATAAGACTTGCGAAGCTACCATGCCGGCAGCTGGGACAAAGAGGGTGGACCCTCGACCACCATGGTGGTGCAAGCCCCTTGACCAGCTAAAAAGGAAGGTTTTACGGCACAAGAGATGCATAAAAATCGCAGCTTTAAGCAGAAAACAACTAGTTGCGGACGAGTATATCAGAGTAAAAGAGGAATAGAAAGCCCAAACGAAAGGCTGGAAGGAATTCTGCACCAACCAAGAGAAGGAAATCATGTGGGAGAAGATCTATAGAGTATTGAGACAATCCAGTAGAAGACAGGAAGATATCCTCCTGAGAGACCCCAACACTGGTGAAACCCTAACCCCACAGGACTCGGCAGAACTTTTAGCCAAAACGTTTTACCCAGACGATTCCGACGTAACCGACCATCCTTGCCCCAGAGACATACAGAACTGGGCATCAAGTTTCAGCCTGGAAGATCTTCCGCAAGACGACGCACCATTCACCTCTACTAAACTGGACTCGGTGCTTCAAACATTAAATCCAAAGAAGGCCCCCGGTCCCGATGAGCTGACCGCAGACATATGTAGCGCGACCATTCGAAGTGTCAAAGAGACATTCTTAGCAATTGCCAACAAATGCCTGTCTCTACACTACTTCCCTTAGCCGTGGAAGATAGCACATGTGGTCATTATACCCAAACCAGGGAAGGAGGACTACACCCACCCAAAGTTCTACAGACCAATCGGTCTTCTATCAGTGCTAGGAAAAATCGTTGAGAAACTCCTAGTAGGTCGTCTTCAATGGTATATACTGCCCAAGCTTAATCCAAAACAATACGGCTTCATCCCACAACGCAGTACAGAAGACGCCCTATGCGACCTAGTCGACCACTTGCGTAAGCAAATTTCTGAAAAAGAGGTCGACAATCGTTGTTTCACTGAACATCGAAGGCGCCTTCGATAATGCCTGGTAGCCGGCCCTAAAACAGCAACTCGCCGCCAAACAGTGCCCAAAAAACCTCTTCGAGCTAGTAGAAGATTACTTGCAGGACCGCAACATCCAAGTCAATTATGCGGGACAGGTTTACGTCAAGTCAACATCCAAGGGATGTGTCGAAGGATCAATTGGAGGACCTTTACCTTTTGGAACGTAATCCTGGACTCGCTACTGCAGCAGCTAACAGAAGAAGGGATGCACTACCAGGCCTTTGTGGATGATGTAGTATTTGTCTTCACTAGCCAATCTCTTGATGAGTTACAAAACCAAACGAATAGAGCCCTGCAAACAGTGATGCTATGGGGAAACCGCAATCAACTCAGGTTCGCACCGCACAAGACCCATGCGGTGCTTCTTACAAAGAAACTGAAATATAATACCCCAGTTATTCGCATGGCGGGAATAGACATTCAACTAGTACAAGAAATCAAACTCGGCGGTCTCATAATTGATAGGCAATTAACATTCAAATCACACGTGATGGCTCAATGCAAGAAAGCCATGAATATTAGCTTATCGTCGCGACGCTGTGACATGATCATAATTATAAGATTCTTTTTTTTTTATTAGAGTAAGATATAGTATCTAAGTGTAGTTATCCTTAAGTAAATAAGTAATCTCTTAAACAATCTTTTTAATTATTCCTTTACAGTTCTCTGTCTTCTGCACAGGAAATGTTTATTGAGACGTCCACGAATACTTCCGGAATATACTTTGACCCTATTGGTATGCTGAAAATAATAGACGGTTTCCTTAACGTTGTAATCCCTGTAGACATTTCTTATATGCAACCGCATATTGAAAATCTTAACGGTGTGATAAGCACCTCTAAGTTCCTCTGTAGGCAAACGGCTCTATATACCGAACTCGAGTGTCTCAACTTACACCAGCCATTATTAATAAGATATAATGATATAATCCGAGATTTTGATTCCATATCTCATTTAACTGTATCAAGGTCCAAACGGTCTGCTTGGTTCGGAGGTGTTGGGACCCTACTTAAAAATCTATTTGGTACTATGAGTGAGGACGATGCTATTAAATACAGTAACGCTATTCAACTCATAGAAACGGATCAGTCTAAGCTGTCCGAATTAGTTAAACAAAATATTCTAGTTTCCACTTCAACTCTTTCGTCTATTAAAAACATAATAAGCAAAATTACTGCCAATGAACAAAGGTTGAATAGCTATTGAAAATATAACTCTTTTCCAACAAAATATAACACTGTTAACTGATGATTTGTTATTAAGAACTAAGTTTAACGGTATGTTAAATTTATTAGAAAGTACACTTGAGAGCAAAGAAATCGCACACCCCTACATTTTCATTTTGACCGCAAATATTTTTAAAATTTAATGTTGTTTGCGAATACAACTTAAATTAAAATAAAGTACACATTATTAGCTTTCTAAGAACCCATTATGTGTAGCCTTAATCTTCGAAATCATTACAATAGCAACAAAACAATAGAATGACCCAAATTCACTCGTTACAGGTAGCTCGGTTTGTGAGACTTTGAGCAGGTATAAAAGGTTAAGGGATGATTGAAATGATATCATTTGCATACCAACTCGCAGACAGAAAGGTCATTTACCGAATACGTTATCACTCCGAACAAGAAAATGGATACCACACCGAAAGCAGCGTCTCAAGTGGTTGCTCTAATTGAAGCTGGACAGAACCAAAGTCAAGTGGCTCGTCAGTTAAATTTGAGCAGATATGCCGTTCGACGTGTATACCAGCGTTATCAACAAACCGGTAGCTTTACCAGGCGATCAGGAACAGGCCGAAAACGTGCGACAACTCAGCGCGATGATCGTTTTCTTGTGACGGCATCACTACGAAATCGCCGGTTGAATGCAGTTCAACTCGGACAGCAGCTACAGGAAGTTAGAGAAGTGGAAGTTAGTCGGTGGACGGTTAGGAGAAGACTAGCCGAAGGAGGCCTAACAGCGCACAGACCAGCAACTGGCCCAAAATTGACCCCAGTGCACAGACAAGCGCGCCTTCAGTTTGCACGAAATCACGTAAATTGGACAATGGATCAATGGAAGACAGTACTGTTCTCTGACGAAACCAGGATGTGTCTTCATGGTAACGACGGACGGAGTAGAGTCTATCGAAGATCTGGTGAGCGTTTTGCTCAGTGCTGCATCTCCGAACGGGTCTCATACGGCGGTGGTTCGTGCATGTTCTGGGGAGGCATGTCACTGGAAGCGAAAACCGAACTTGTGTTCATCACAGGGACCGATACCGACCGTCGATCGGGAGGATTGACTTCCCGACGTTACATCGAGGAAATCCTGGAAGAACATGTCGTGCCCTTTTCCGGATTTATCGACGAAAATTTTGTTTTAATGCAGGATAACGCAAGACCACACACCGCCGCTATAGTACGCCAGTACTTGGAGGAGGTTGAAATACCCGTTATGGCGTGGCCTGCTCGAAGCCCAGATCTCAATCCTATTGAGCACTTATGGGACGAACTAAAAAAAAGAGTAAGGGCCAGAAACGCACCGCCTACGAGTCTAAGAGAGCTCCAAACCGCAATTAAGGAAGAATGGGACAGCATACCGCAAGAGTTTGTAAAAAAAATTATTTCTACAATGAAACATCGAATGGAAGCTGTTATTCAGGCTAGGGGGGGCAATACCTCGTATTAATAAACCATGATCTTTAAAAAAATATTGTTTTTTTTTGCCATTTATATCTGCTCAAAGTCTCACAAACCGAGCTACCTGTAACGAGTGAATTTGGGTCATTCTATTGTTTTGTTGCTATTGTAATGATTTCGAAGATTAAGGCTACACATAATGGGTTCTTAGAAAGCTAATAATGTGTACTTTATTTTAATTTAAGTTGTATTCGCAAACAACATTAAATTTTAAAAATATTTGCGGTCAAAATGAAAATGTAGGGGGTGTGCGATTTCTTTGCTCTCAAGTGTAGTTTATTAGCATTATCTTTTAAGTTACAAGATATAGTGAATGCTATTATGTTTAGTAAATCTAATATTTAGTACCCTTCTATTTTAACTCCAAAACAATTGTTTACAGAGCTTGCTGAAAATTATAGGTTTTTAGCCGATTATCATCAATTTCCTATTACTTTAACTTTAGAAAACATTTATGTATTAATGAATATTTCAGAAATCGCAACTTATTATAATAATAATAAAATTGTGTTTGTTTTAAAGGTACCTCTGGACAATTCACAAAATTATGAATTATACCATAATATACCTTATCCAATTTATGTAATTAATGATACTTATGCTACTATAATACCATCTTCCAAATACTTAGCCATTACTAGAGATAGACATGACATACACACATAACATAAACATGAACGAAGAGAGAAAAGACCAATCAGCAGCAAAGCTACGAGTCTATACTGATGGCTCCAAGACACAAAAAGGCTCTGAAGCTGGGATATTCTCTCTCGACCTAAACATAAACATACACATACCACTAGGCATACACAGCTCGATCTTTCAATGCGAATGTGTAGCCATAACAGAAGCCGCAAGAGCCGTGCACAGACGAGAAGTAAATACCAACAACATATAAATCCTCTCCGATAGCGCGGCTGTCCTGCAGGCATTAGCAAATAAACAAACCAACAACAGACTAATAATCGAGTGTCACCATGCCCTTGATACATTAGCATCGACTAATTATGTTACGATTCAATGGATCAGGGGGCATAGCGGTTCACTTGGCAATGATGCAGCTGACGAACTTGCAAAGCGGGGGTCAAATTTAGAAGTAAATGGCCCATATCCACTTCTTCCCCTACCTTTTTCGCAGATTCGCACCTGGATCCGCCAAAGATCCATGACACTTCAAAACAACAAATGGTCGCAAATGGTAGACTGCAGGCAAGCTAGATCAGCTCTACCCGCAGTAAACCCGCGTCTAACTAAAAGCTTACTAAGCCTAAATAGAACCAATCTCAAAATAATGATAGGGACGATAACGGGCCACTGTCCCTTGAACAAACATCTATTTAACATCGGTGCAACGGACAGCCCTCTGTATAGAGGATGTTTCAGCGCCGTAGAATCAGTTGCTCACGTAATCCTGGAATGCGTTGCAGTAACTTGTCAACGAAACGAAATCCTCGGACCAGTGAGGTCGCTCCGTGAAGCCTGTGAAGTTCCCAGGAAACTTCTGCGCTTTTGGACGGAGTTGGGCTGGCTGAATTAGCCAGGATTCGCAACGTACAACGGACCGAATGCGAGTCTAAGTGCGGAAAACGAGTCCAATTTACATTACATTACTAGAGATAGATCTTATTATAGCAAACTAGATAACTCAAGTAATTCAAAGTCAATATATAGCCTAGAAATTTATTCTTGTTTTAGAACTCCTATATGCAAATCTGATATAATATCGAAAACCCTAAAATCTGTACCTGTTAACTGTAAAACTCAATTCCTTCGAGGTCAATTAGATATTTGGCAACCGTTGTCCAATAACAGATGGATATTCGTTATTTCAACCCCATCTAAAATATCCATAGATTGTCAAAATCGCACTACTACTGAACAGATCATATCAGACACAGGTATATTAAACTTGCCTTCATATTATAAAGCATTTTATAAAGACTCAAGGTTAATACCCAAATATATAAAAACTATTAAAATTAAACATACCTACAATAAATACCAATTTTAATCTAATAAATGACTCTTGCTGTAACTCTAAATCATTATTAAAACTAAGACCTCAAATTCCTTTTGTAAATCTTACCAATATTAACCTTGACTCTATAACGTCACAAGAAACTACTCGAATTGTAAATAATCTAGATAAAATAATTGAAAAACCTCACATTGTTCTGTACGGTGAATATTATTCCTACAAAACGGTAGTTATTAGCATTATTATTATTATTTCATTATGTATACTTTCATGTAAATATATCAAATTGGGCAAATGTCAACGTTTATTTAGTAAAAATAATTCTAAATTTTATATAAGCGAAGCCGAGGAACTTACAGAAGTTGCTACAAATTCCTCCGACATTCCATCAAAATCCGCACCACAATTACATAAAACTAACCCATTAAGGGTAAGTTTAGTCAAAACCCTGGGAGCTGTTATATATATATATATATATATATATATATATATATATATATATATATATATATATATATATATATATATATGTAATGTATATAATAGCGCCTAGTTGCCTTATTCTTTTTTCTTGGTCAGCACTTTTGATGGTTCATAATTATGAAATATTAATTATAGTTCAGTTCGATTTCAACATCCGCGCGTGACACTGTATGCCCTAATAAAATCGGGTCCAACCTTTTGAATTAAAGTGTTTTTATGTAATTCCAAGTTATTTTCTTTTTTTAAAAAACCAATTTTCGAAAAGTGCTATAACAGCACCATCTATGTAGCGGTAATAGAGCCCATCATCACCTACGCATCCAGCGCGTGGTCCCAGGCAACGGAAATGCAGGTGATCAAAAAACATCTGATCACACTGCAAAGGGGCTTTGCACAGAAAATCTGTAGGTCCTACCGCACGGTCTCATACAATCGAAATCATCAATCATCATTGCATGATCTTGGCAAGCCTCACTAACAAAGTCATCTTCCAAAACCTTAAAACAAAAAATAAAATAAAATATAGTTTAATGTATATTTAAAATCAATATTATATTATATTATTATATTATACAGTATTTCACGCCGGGACAGCTTCTTGTTTTGTATAAAGCTCAAGTCCGGTCATGTGTGGAATACTGTAGTCACATATGGGCTCGTGCTGCGAAATGCCATCTGTCAGCCTTAGACTCGATTGAGAGGCGTGCTCAAAAGCTTATTGGTGACCCTACGCTAGTAAAAGCTAACTTACAAAGCCTCGATCACCGACGTAGGGTTGCCAGCCTTTGTGTATTTTATAGGTTACATTTCGGAGAGTGTGCGCAGGAACTACACTGCTTAATTCCCCCATCCCCTTTCCATCATCGGACAACCCGACGAACGGCTAGCCTCCATCCTTATGTCGTGGACATTCCACCCGTTCGGACGAAGCGTTTCGCTTCGTCATTTATTATACGTGCGGCTAAGGATTGGAACAACTTGCCTGCGTCGGTGTTTCCGTCCGATTACAATATCGCACACCTAGATCTAAACAGAGCTAATTCAAAAATCACATTTTTTTAGTTACACGTGCCATCGAATTCCTTAGCTTACTAGCTAGCGACCAATAAAACAGATACAAAAATAGTTACATTTCTCAACGCTAGGTAACGCTAAAACCCCTTTTTGTGCAACGAAAGACCCCCGCTCCTCCCCCACCAAAACTGGAACAAAGTTAGTTGCAGTCAGTATTACAAGCGGAACGCACGTGCCCGTCGTAAACAAATTAGAGCTATTTTGAATTGATTCTGTATTGTTGAGATAAACCAGAAATTTATAAGAACATAATTTGACTTGTCGCCATTTTGATGGTTAGTGTTTAGTAAATTAAAGCAACATTTTGACTTGAACCAGTGTTCATAGGAAGGTGAGTAATGTTTTCGTATTTATTTAGAATTGCTATCGTGTTGTTGAAACATTTTTTAATTTTTAGTTGAGTCTGTTTTGTTGAGTCATTTTTTAAACTCTTATATTTCTTTAAAACGCAATCTAAACTAAGCTTTTTTGCTAGTGGCGATTGAAGTCTTTTTATCTTAATATTATTTTATTTTTATCGTAGCAATTACAAAGCCTATTGTGTTTTTATTAAACAATTTTCAAGTTATAGCTTTTTAGATGGGCTAAGCCAAATCATATTTCGCAACATCGAAGTTCTTGAGATTGCAGACGTAATTAGGCTTATCTTAATTGATGTGGTGTACCGGACCCGAATGATTTGCTTAAATTCACTTTTTTTTCAGAAAAATAATGAATCGTGGACGGTTTTTAGTCAATATGGTTGAAGCAAGGGACAAAGAAAACATCAGTCCTAGCTTACTGAATCAATATGAAAATATGCAACGAGATAAGAAGATAGATAAGACGATAGACAATAACGAGAAGGAGACCGTACTAGAAGATAAGCAACAGCAAGAAGACGACTTAAACATAATATCATCAAGCATATCCGTGACTCCGAGCACATCTAAAAAACAGCAGAATAGTACACCAAATTATTATATTTCACCAATCCGAAGTGATAAAAGCGACATTGACGACTCAGATGAAGATCCCAATTTCCAATTTATTCATAAAAGCAAGATATCATCTAAAGTCGTACCTACTAGTTCATCGTTTTCTTCGTCTAGCTCCAATACTAGCAGCTTTAGTAGCTCATCGAGCTCTAGTAGTTCGTCGGAAACCGAAGATGATAGTGCACACGTACAACTTGACACTCAAAATGCAATAGTTACTGAAAAAAAATCCCAAGATACCGTGACAGAACAAAAAAAGGGCAAAAAAAGAGTACAGAATCCAGCAATGTGGAAATCAAAAATTGCAAAAGTGCTCAGAAATTCTGGTAAAGCCTATCAGTCTTTGTCAAAATCGAAGAAACAAGTGCCAGAGAGAAAAGTTAGACCCCCCTGTGGAGAAAAATGTCGGCTAAAATGTAAATATAAGATAGACGAACTATCAAGACAACGGATTTTTGATGCATTTTGGGGACTCGGAAATATTGATAGGCAGAGAGAATACGTAATACGACACTCTCAAAAAATAAAACCTAAATATCGATACTCTAGCACAAAAGACTTTAGAGCTCTTAACACCGCCTTTTATTTTGAGGTTGATGGATCTAAAATTAGAGTATGCAAACCGTTTTTCAAATCCACTATTGATTTGAGTTATAAAGCAATACAAACGGCACTTTCCAAGAAGTCGGAATTAGGAGTCATACAAGCTGACTTGAGAGGAAAACACGGCCATCAACCAACTATTGATCCTCAAATTAAACAGAGCGTCATAGATTTTATAAATTCTATACCAAGAATAGAATCCCACTACTTAAGAGCTCAAACGACAAAAGAATTTATTTCAAGTGATAAATCATTGGCCGATATCTACAGAGATTATAAACAAATTCGTGAAAAAGATGGCTTAGCTTATGCCACGTCTTCCACATTCAACAGAATTTTTAACACAGAATTCAACATTTCGTTTTTCGTACCGAAAAAAGATCAATGTGATCTGTGCGAAAGGTACAAGAATTCAGACGTTGAAGAGAAACGCCAATTAAGCCAAGAATATGAACAGCATCTGAAAGAAAAAACTTTGGCAAGAACTGAAAAAGAAAATGACAAAGTTAGAACCGATGGTGCTATCGTAGCAGTTTACGACTTGCAAGCAGTATTGCAGGTTCCAAAGGGACAAATATCCCTGTTCTTCTATAAATCCAGGATCAACTGTCTCAATTTTACTATCAGTGATTTAAGAGCAAAAGAAGTTGTGTGTTACTTTTGGGATGAAACTGAAGGAAAGAGAGGAGCTATTGAAATTGGCAGCTGTATACTCGACTACGTTAAAGCTCAAGTAAACCAAAATCCTAATAAACAAATTGATATAATTTTCTACTCGGACAATTGTGGCGGTCAACAAAAAAATAAATTTCTGTTATCCGTCTATGCCTACGCTGTCAACAAGTTGAGAGTTAAGTCTATTACTCACAAGTTTTTAATACGCGGACACTCACAAAATGAAGGTGACAACGTTCACAGTGTCATTGAAAAACAAATTAAAAGATACTTGCAGTCGGGTCCGATCTATATACCTGAGCAATATAAAACTCTGATTGGTACAGCAAAAAAGACAGGAAAACCTTATGTAGTCGTAGAAATGACGCATAACAAGTTTTATGACATTAAAGCTTTGCAAGAATCATGGGGCACTAATTTTAATATAGACGAGGAGAGAAATCAAGTCAAGTGGCATGATATTAAAGTTCTCAGGGTTGAAAAAGACCACCCTGAAGCATTTTTTTATAAAACATCATTTACAGAAGAATCGTATAAGAAAACTTGTGTGCGAAAGAGAACTCTCCGCGTAAGAGGTCCCGGATCTGCCATAGATCAATTGTTATTTTCCACTGGTTTAACACATGCATATACTAAGAAAATAACATTGTCTGATACAAAAAAAAAAGACATACAAGAATTGATTGATAAGAATGTCATTCCAAAATCCTATTATGATATTTATTATAAAAATATTTTAAATGATAATGATAATTGACTACTTTATTACTATTAAAGTGTTTAGTTTCTGAACCGTAATCTCTATATTAAAAAAAAAACAAATATTAAAGTTAAAAAAATGTGATATTCAATAATGTTGATCTCAAACTGTCAATATTAGAATATAAATAGCATATGCATAAGTATAAAGTTAATTATTTTATGTTGTTAAGTATGCACGAACCTACATGATTATGTAGAAAATTACATAATCAGTTAACATACTCTGTTACTCTTCAATGTTCTGCATATTTTTATTTTCTTTTTCTTATTATTATTTTTCTTATCTTTAGAAATATTTTCATAGCCATGGTAAACAACGATATTCAAACTTCTAAGTCAAAAACAGTTTTATTGCTACTATTAGAAATATATATATATACCTTAGAATAAAATTCGACTAAGCGTATTTGATCTGTAATAATGGTATTATAATATCTATTATTACTTAATATATTAAATATAAATGTCATACTTAAATATTAGTCAAATGTGATTCTTCATGTGATTGAAAATTGTTTTTCATAGTATGTAAGGTTCTTAAATATTTTGTTGTTTTGTTACTGTTTTTATAAGATTGTTTTATTTAAAGTACATAATTAAAAAACATAAGAGGCTGTAATTAGTTTTTTTATATATTATATTTTTTATTATTAATAAAAATAATGTTAGAATGAGAATTTAATTGTTTTCTTACTAATTCCAAATAATCAGCCAATGTACCCCTACTTTTGGTCACACATCTCTTTATTAGTCAGATTATTATAAATAAATTCAAAATGCTATCCCTTTTAAATTTATAATGACTCTTCAAAAGAGAGACAACTAAACACTGAATTCACCAACACAGGTCTAACTACAAATAACAAAAAATAAACATACAATTTGTTAAGCAATACAGAAACAACTATAAAAATCCAATTTTTAGCCCTAATATAGAATTAAAACACAAGATTCCTATAACATCTTTCATCTATTTATATTTAAAAAATATTTATCAAAACAGAAAACTTCTGCGGTGCACAAGGATACAGTAATCAGTTTTTCACCTTTTCTCAAAAAGATGTTTTTTTGAGTTAATCGCTGTTTAGATCTAGGTGTGCGATATGGGTGTCTTCAAGGCAAGAGTGAATAGGTGGCTACTGAATTAGTGCGGCTTACCATCTACGACTGCGTTACCACTTACCATCAGGTGGAACGTAGTCAAGCACTAATTCAGAATAATATAAAAAAAAAATATATAAATTGCCATATATTAATAAACCATTGCACAACCACAACTTTATGTATGAGATATTGGACTAGCAACAAATATTACTTACTATTTAAAGGTGACCAGCTGTACATTAATGCAGTAACTCTTCTGTTTCAAGCGCCAATGTGGCCTATCGGCGTAATTTATTGACACATACATAGCAATTCACACACATGATTAGTTTATTATTCTCCATTTTAAGTGACATTGCTGAAGTAATCTGTGCTCAACTGACACTCGTTTAAACTTTAAACAATTCAGAGAATTGAAATACATTTACTATTTACCTGACTTCCCATTGTAATACACAATAATCTACAAAAAGCAAAATTTGATGGGTATCGGACAGCAACGTACCTAGTTCATGGAATATATATATAACATAAATGGAATCTAGCTAGCACTAGTCACGTTAGGAAAATTCAGACTTTATAAGCCGTGCAGATCAAATAAAAAAAAACACAAAATGTGATAATAGAAATCACAGAAGACAATTATGAAATATGAAATAAAAATAATACGCAATATGTCAACCGTATGGCATATGTGATATGTCAACTATAAACTATTCAACAGACAACAATAAACCACAGAACATACATAGGGTGCGTTTCACTAAGCGCTCACGACGCCTAACATACTTTTTTTGGTCGTTCCACGTGGCGACTACGATCGTTGTGGTCGCGGTGAAAACGTCACTAATGACGTCATGATTTACGCTCACGTTGCGCTCACGACAACCCATTTCAAGAGGTGCGTCGAAGTTGGTGTTGATTCGTTCTTAATCTGTAGCGTTGAGAAAATTAGTAGGATTTTAAAAACTAAGCAATAAAGATGGCGACCGTAAAAATTACTTTATTTGATATGACAAGAGACGTTATAGTAGAAGTAAATGTTTCTGCAGCGGATGCTCAATGTGCTACCACTAGTAAATATAATTATGTAAAACAAAGCTCATAAAAAATAATTGCAATTCATAATTAATTATTATTTATTATGTATAAATTTTCTTTTGAGTATCAATTTAACCTTACAAATAAAAATTAATTTAGCCGACATTTAACAATTCTTACCACTTTTCTTATTGAAAAAGTTATTAAAAAATAAGAAATATCCACATTTAAAAGATTTATAAAAATTTAAGTGTAATTTTCGAACAGTTTGAGTTTCAATTTCATTCGTTCAAAAAATAAAAAAATTATCAAATGTCGGCTACTTTCAGTATCATATTTTATAAGTATAAACAATAGTAATTAGTAATGAAAATATATTATTATTATGAAAAATTTATTTTTATTATAGATACAACACTTATTTACCTCAACGCTCTAAACGCTCCATAATTCATTCCACTTGAATTTACGATTCCAACGCTCGGAACTAAGTGGAACGGAAAAATCCGTGGTCGTGAGCATGATCGTCGTGAGCGCTTAGTGAAACGCACCAATAATCCTTACCCGGAGCAATCAACTGTAACATGTCATAGACACATCTCACACACAACACAGAATACTAATATTTTTAAATCAGGTGTAAAAAGCATATATAATTAATAAAATTGCAATTTTGCGGCACAGACTGAGTAGTTTACAACAATTCTAAAATATGTTGTAAAAGGGTAAGAAATTCGTAGGTTTTAAAAATTAAATACAACGCCATCTATGTTTTGTGCATACATATTCCCGTTGTAGTTAATGGTAAATATTAGAAGCGAAATTCATTTTCAAAATATTATTATGGAAGAAGTTATATACTATTTGCGATTTTTTAATTCCTAATCTTATTGATCCATAAAATAAAAATTGTCTTTGGTTATTTTAATGTATGTCCTATTTGTCATTCTGACAAATACTCAACTTTAGACTTTAGTTTGACGGCTAGCTAAAAGTCAGCCAATTATTGGTTTACTGTGCTAATTTAAAGTACATATACTTGTTGTAGAATATTAAATTTAAATTCATCATGGAAAACAAATCTGAAGAATCTACGTCACCCGAGAAAACAATATTCACTGCTATAGCCCAAGGTGACCTGACTCAATTCAAGAATATTCTCGCGCAACATAAAGGAAACGTCGATTTCTTTGACGAAAATGGTATGACAGCACTTCAACATGCTGCTTATAAGGGTAGCAAGGATATGGTGCAATTATTACTCGACAGGGTATGTTAATTGTATAATGTTAAGATCATCATGACTATGTATTGAAACTAACCTTAAATGTTTCAATTTCAGGGTGCGGACGTTAATTCAGGGAAACATGAGTACAATTATACAGCGCTACATTTTGGTGCTCTATCGGGAAACTCAGAAGTCTGTAAGTTACTTTTAGATGCTGGTGCTAAGCCTACTGCTACAAACTCTGTAGGACGCACTGCATCCCAAATGGCTGCATTTGTTGGTAATCATCATACCGTTGCAACTATAAACAACTATGTTCCATCAAGTGAGATTTCCTACTATTCAGTACCTCAGGGTCAGCAGGCTGAACCCTATTTGCCACCCTTTTTAGTAGAACCTCTTCACAAGTTAGTTCTTGGTGTCAACATTCACCCTGTTCGATTAGCTTTAAACTTGCAACATATGCCAACTTTGCTAGATAATGCTGATAAAGTAAGCAAAGTTTTAGAAATGCTCTGTAAAAGGGAAATGACAAGAGGTAGCGATACTAACGAAGTGATGGCATTTAAATATCATTATCTCGCTTATATTATAAGAGAATTAAACAATATTAGAGATAAACAAAAACCTAATTCTGATAATAAAGAGGATAAGAAACATGATATTGTTGAAGTGTTTGCTAAGAAGCTTTTAAAGCCTGGCAAAGATGGGATATCTTTAGATCTGATGGATTCCTTCCTTAAAGATTGCGTACGTGAATTTCCATATAGAGACAGCACAACTTTTCACCAAATGGTTAGTTCTTTGACTAGTAAAGACCCACCACCAGCCCTTTCTGTCATCAACTGTACAATAAATGGACAAAGAGGTTTTGTGGATGCAATACCTTATTGTAGTACTTGTGGTGAAGAGAAACCAGCTAAGAAGTGCTCAAAATGCAAAACAGTGCAATACTGTGACCGAGAGTGTCAACGCTTACATTGGTTTGTTCATAAGAAAGCTTGTAACAGAGAATCTAGCATTCCTGTGTCTAACACTAAACCTAATATTGATGCAACCGAGTTGACCTCTGAGCTGCAAAACCTGGTAGCTGGATAGTTCTATTAGTTATATTATTTTACATCTTTTGTTCTAGGCTTTAACACCATATACATTTAAATACAATTATGTAGCCTATCTAAAAGTGTTTCATACATTTAAAACTGTCCTTTTATACTTTTACGAAATGGTCATTTAATGAGTAATCTATTAGAAATATTTAAAATCAATATAATGGTTTTTTTGTTTTTAGATAAATGTCAATAGAAATCAAAAATAACAATTAAGTAGAAAGGATGAAAAATTGTGTGCAATAGACAATATTTTTTGTTTTAATTTTTGAATGGCTAAATTATTCTTTATTTTGCACAAGGTGTTTAATTCTAGGTCTAATTGTGGTTACTGGGGGTTTAATGTTAATTTTATTCTGATCAATTAACCTATTTTACGCTTGTACTTTATGTATATGTAGTATATTTTATCTATAATAAGAGTAGATAAAGACAATTTGTAGACTAAAAATATCTAAATGTCAAAATTAACTTTAATGAGACAAGCAGCTTTGGTTTTTATTCGTTAGATGTAGTTAAAGAAGTCAGATTTGAAGCAAAAATGTTAAGAAGAACTGACTATACTGTTATTGGACACAAAAAATACAATTTTGTTGCCATCTTTTAGTGAAATTTAAATAATAAAATGAAAATTACAAACTACCTCCTGTTTTGCAGTTAACTTCATATTTATAAATATAAAATAAATCATTATATTTTCTTGTTGTTGTATCAGTGTTCAATGTGTCACATACATATTTATCACTTATGTTTGTGATAAAAATGGAAAATAAATCAAAACTCATATCAAGATCTATTTATTTTTCCTAATCCCATATTTTTATAATGGTTGATCAAGTGATAAATAAAAAAATAGAAGAGAACTCTTTTAGGATAAAATTTGGTTTTTGTATTTTTTTCTAAATTGCGCAAAATGAAATAAATGACATAGGCTTTTCTTAAGAAATTTATTAAGTTTTTTCTTACATAAAAAATAAGGTATTCTGCTATGTACAATATGTACACGAGCTAAAAATACTTAATTTACATAAATTATATCCAAAACACTAGTAATAACATATCATTAAACAATTTCCTTAATATTAAGCTTAAGGCACATTTATCACATAAAATAAGTTCGACCCTAAATATGCTATCGAGGTAGGTTTAGGAAGTAACATCGATATACTATATTTACAAATCAATGTAAATATTGCGAATAATGCCCGTCTTGATTTATAATTAAGCATGCCAATCAGCCTTCACCGAGTAGGGCACTGATTGTAAAACTCTTGATACGTCGGCATGGGGGAGGATTAGGAGGTGACGGTATACTTTGAGGAACAGGAGGTATTGGACTCCATGAAGACCCCAAGAAGCTGCCAGGAATATTTGCAGGCCACATACTTAGAGGCAAAGGCATTGGCATAGGCATGTATGGTAATTCAGGCGGATAGAATGTTGGAGGCGGGCTTAAATTGTCTGAAACGATGAGTGGATTCGGAGATTCAACTAATGGTGGAGATCTTGGTGAAGATGAACGCATACTCTCTTCAGAGCATGATGATGCAGCATCCGAACAGGGGCGTTTAGCATCCGTTGGCTCGTTCTGTGTTTCTGGATTACTGGTATCAGTGTCAACGGACTTTCTTTTGCACTTGGACTGCCCGCACGCACGGAAGCCTTTTGCGAATGGATTATTGTCGATCTTCAATTTCGTTATTCTGTCATTCTGTAAAAAATTAAAATAAAGTAATTAAAACAATATGTTTTTTTTTTCATTAGTTATGTAACTCTAGTACTAAATTGAAAATTTCATGACACATTTCAAAACTTAATTTAATTTCCACTCAAAGTTGTGCCTTACATTTTTTTCTGCCTATAATAATCATCGAAGCGGGCGGCCTATAATCAATTAAAACATTTAATTTGATTGAGTTATTATTACGCAGTAGAAGTAAAAAATAAAAGCGATTGGTCCATTTCCTTGCATTCTCGCATGCCGTCACGACTCTAATATTAACTTAATTGTTCTATTTGACGAGTAGGTACATTTGTTTGATTATACCTACCTATTCGTGAGACCCACCTTTATGTTACGATCAATTTTGCTTATTTCCTATTTGATTTGCCTTTTATATATTTATAAATATTTTTTGATGATGAATTGAGAAATAGATTTTATGACGAAGTTATTGGCAGTTTTAAAATAAAAGACTAATGGGATTATTTAATAAAAACTAAACCTATGACGTAACTACTGTAATAATGTTTCAAAACATTTTTATGTGTTAAGCGCCAATACGCTCTAAAGTGTCCTAAACATGTACCTACCTACCTGTAAAGGCCTAAGCTCGTATCGATATTGAGCTTATTGGGTAGGAAGGTATACCTATTAATAAAGAAGAGATAGGTAATTTTGTTTTAAATCTCATATAGGTACCCACGTATTATGAAAAAGATCTTTCTTGCATATCACTCATAAGTTGTAACTTAACTCTTTTTATGAACGATAAGTTTTTGTCACCAACGTGTCGTCAGCCAATCACATCCTTAGTTACACTGAACTTATCTCAGTAGGAATGCAATTTAAACATCCGTTTCCGCATACACCTAATAGCTTGTAAGGGATAATTGTCGCACATGTGGCTTAGCTTGGCGACAGGCCAATTAGCATGGCATATACCCGTATCCGTCGCCCGCCCGCCGACTGCACGGTTTACGGCGCCACCATAGTTTTTCAAATTTTCAGCTACCCGTAACACGTTATTTGATATTTGATACAATTTAAACAAATTAAAAAAGTGGTCCTTTAATGTCTATTTTTTTGTTGTTGACGCAATCATTATCTTCATTACCCTCCGAGAAAACACGTCATTTATGACAAAACAATGCACTTTACTTTTATATTAGACTAGCGACTCTCCCTCGCTTCGCTTCGTCCTTAGATAAAAACAAATCTATCCTACAGGAACTTTACTTTTTTCCGGGATAAAAAGTAACCTATGTGCTATTCCAGACTATAAATCTATCCCTATGCCAAATTTCATCCAGATCCGTTCAGCCGTTCTGGCGTGAAAGATTAACAAATATCCATCCATCAATCCAGCCATCCTCACAACCTTTCACAATTATAATATTAGTAGGATAGATGGATGAATCATATTATATGATACTAAGACTTCCTTCAAATTGTAACCGATAAAAAAGGACCGAGAATATTTGCACATTTCGTGACTGGCATCGTTTATCTAGCAAAATCCAACGCAAATAGTCCTGTCGTGATACATCATGTTACTTGTAAAAGAGTATTTACATGATGTGATAAGGCGGCGCCGGCGGGTGTCGTTTGCTTAACAGTAGATAGATAAGCGAACAAGCTCCGCGATAGGGAGGCTGCTAAAAGCTTGGAGTTAGCACACCCTGAACCACTTCTCAAGTCGGTCGGTTTGTTTAAGCGTGTGCTTGAGATGCGGCAGGCGCCGCCCCCGGTCCGCCCTGTCGGCTGACGTCACGGCACAAACTTGCAGTTGCTTTTACTTTTTGCGTGACTATTTCACATATTAGCGACTGTCTCGTCGCCAGTTTTTTAGGGATGTGTAATTAGGGTCCGAGTAAATTTGGTTTAGTTATCGGGTGCAAATGGCAATTTTAGAATCGAGATTTACAAACATGCTATGTCTAGACGATGATTAATCGTGTTTTTATTTTTTAGATCGTTCGTGTGGAAAAGGTTTTTTTTTTTTTGTATAAACAGTACCGGTCTGCCACCTAGTTACGCTTTTAAATGGGTGTCGGCTGTAGCAAGAGGATTTTCTAATTCGATGGTAATTCACAACAATAAGCTGGCCAGCTCATATTCGTTTGAGCGGGTATAATGCGCAATGATACGCCGCCGGTCTTTATCCACAGAGATGTCCCGTTAGTTGAACAATTCCTGGATTATCCTCAAAGCGGCCGGTCGTCGTAATTGTAATCGTAAATGGACGCGAGAAGCTGTTCGCGCCTCGCTGCAGTCAACATTAAATACGCCGCTGCGGCAAAGAAGCCGCCGCCGCGACCTAATTACTGGACGATGGATTATGCAAGAAAATGACACGCTGGGCTGACCGTCAAAAGAAAGACGTATGTTGGCAAACAAACAGCAGGAGACCGACGGAATAGTTGGATCTGTTACATACGAGTTTTGTTAATAAATCGCATTAATAGGTACCTTGGCTAGATATTCTCAAGAAAAAAATATATTTGCGACATACATATTAGACATTTATTAAATAACTAGCGACTTATCCTCGCTTCGCCCGGGTTCGTCCCTAGGTTGGTTCCCCATACAAATTTTCATCCCCATTTCCTCCGATGATTTCCGGGATAAAAACAATCCTATGTCCTTTCCAGGGTCTCAAACTATATTCTTACCAAATTTCATGTAAATCAGTTTAGTAGATCCAGAGATTACCCCCTACAACCTCACAAACTCACAAACTTTACCCCTTTATAATATTAGTATAGATTATATAGGTATAACCCATTTTTTATGTCACAACACAAGATCTTAAAAGTGGACTTGTAGCATTAGGTACCTAACCGTTTCTGATTCATCAAACCTCACTTATTTAAACAATACGGAACTGTTATGCACACATACCGCCGAGATTTTTAAATTAGCTCTTTTGTTTTCTTAAACGAATGACCGCTCGTCGCCGCCGTCGCAATCTGGCATTTTTTGCTCGTGAGTACTGTAAAAGCTGTGGCGCCTTTGACTCGAAAAAAAATGGTTCGTACGCATAAGTGCGAATCTTTCGGTGTTCGGGGAAACGTAGTACGTTTTCTTGGAATAGACTTAGATTTTATCGCCGGGTAGTTTACGTGTCAATAGTGTTACGTATCTTTGGGTCACACGATCTGGATCTATAATCAGGAGCTATTAACGATTTGTCAAAGTAGCTACTTATGATGTGTAGATGTAAAGATTTAAATGTACCTAATTCGTTGAGTGACGATTATTTTCACTTTTATAACAGGTGTTTTTTAAATAAAATTATTTAAAGTACCTACGTTAAAGTTTACGTTAAAGTTACCTAGTACCTACTACCTCTCTATATATTTATTTAACTGAAATATCTTTGTATGTATTTGACACCTTTGGCTCAGTTTGT
The DNA here is from genome assembly GCA_905404265.1 of Fabriciana adippe. NCBI lineage: Eukaryota > Metazoa > Arthropoda > Insecta > Lepidoptera > Nymphalidae > Fabriciana > Fabriciana adippe. The sequence goes on from FR989989.1 coordinate 14,154,229, forward strand.
AGTGATCCTAATTGCTGTGCCAGCGGTCGTGGGTTCGAATCCCGCTAGGGAACATTCATTTGTGTGATGAGCACGAATGTTTGTACTCCAGTCATGGGTGTTTATATTTATAATATGTATCTACATATTTACTCTTATATATGTGTAGTGTATCAACTATCTGGTATCCATAACACAGGCCTCGTAGCTTACCATGAAACTAGATGGTGCTGTGTGTTTATGTCCCAACATATTTATTTATTTTATTATGTATGTATAAGTATAACCTTAACTAAGTACCAGAGTATTTAGTGATGGAGAAACGTTTTTTTTAAACGACTTTTCTTTGAAATTGCAAAACTTTTATGAATTTAAAATATACATAATACGTAGGTATTATATTGTATGTTATGTAGGTATATAACGAGTCTATTCATACGACGCTCAAAGTAACATAAGTAGGTACCAAATACGAATAAGTTAGGATCATTAGGTATTTGTTCTGACCTACAAAATCGATACTATTTAGGCACTAGCGGCTCACCCTTGCTTCGCTCGGGTTCGCCTCTAGGAAAACGAAAACAAACCTATTCCATGAGAACCGTACATTTTTCCGGGATAAAAAGTGTATATAGCTTATATGTTATTCCAGACTATAATCTATCTCTGTGCCAAATTTCATCCAAATCCGTTCAGCCGTTCTGGCGTGAAAGAGTAACAAACATAGATCCATACATCTCACAAACTTTGAGAAGAAAGAAAATGAGGTTCATATATTCTCTCCGCAGGTACTCCGCAATGGAACATGTTGTACAATTTAATGAAAAAAATCAATTCAATTCATTATGTGGCTTTTAGACGTGCCAATTGGGCACAAATTACTTCGCCAATGTTTCGTAGAGTAGAGAAGAGATGATTTAATTATAAAAACACATATTTACATTTTTAAGGCACTGGTAGCCCAGTTGTAACGCGCTTGCTTGGAAAACCGAGTGAAGCGGCTTCAAATCCCGGGGTTCGCATATTTTTATGAGTGAATCATTTTGATCATGATAACCATTTGTCTTATGATGAAGGAAAACATCGTGAGGAAAACTGCATGTCTGAGAGAACCTAGCAAGTTTAGTTTAGTAGCAAGTCCACCAACCCGCACTCGGCCAGCGTGGTGGACTGTGGTCTGATCCCCCTCATATTTAAGGCAGGCCTTTACCCAGCCGTGGGACGTTAAAAAAGGGCTAAATTATTATTATATTCACAAACCTGATAGGCGGTGACAGCTATAAATTCAGTTTCAGCAAAGGAGAAAGATGCGTGTGGAGCTCCCCACGCGAGTGCTGCTGCGTCCCGAGCGCGCACAACGAGCACGCGTGGACGGTACTTGTGCATGGACGTTAACACCATCTGAAATAGAAAAATGTTTATTAACTATCTATATTAAAGGTTCACTCATTGGCCTAGTATTACGATTATATACGATATATAATTTATTATAAATATATACATATAATTTAATTGTAACAGACCGCTGTCTGTAGATCGAAGATATTTGAAATTGTGGTCTTTATTGACGCAATAGAACCCGAAACAAGGATGTTTAGAATTTTTGTCTATTTGTCTGTGCGTTTTTGTGCGCTAATCTCAGAAACGAATTATCCGATTTGGGCGCGGTTTTCATTAATGTATTGGGGAAAACAATCGTTAGGTACATAAATAAATGAGTTTGTGTCGATTTAAAGATCACCTAAGGACGACCGAACGAAGCGAGGGTGAGTCGCTAATTATAAATACGAAAACATTATGTCTGTATAGTCTGTGTGTGTGAAATTTAGTATACAACTACACAGATAGACTATAACCTGAAGTAACACATACCTATGTTTAGGTAACGTTCCTATGGTACAGTACCGAGCAAAGAGAGAATAAGTAGCTATTACTAGTAGGTAATAGATATAATACTTCTTTAGATTTACGCGGATATTTGACATTTTAAATAAAACTATCTTTTCGGATTATTTCGCTGATTTCTCCCGTGATTGCTGTAAAGCATTTGAAACGTCGGGAACCAAAAATCAAAATAAATGCGCGAAATAATCCAAAAAGATAGTTTTATTTAAAAAGTAACAGATATCTTGAATTAGTAAACTCTGAGAATATAGAATACAGAATACTAATAATTACATCATAGATTCAAAATACGAATTGGCAATGAGACAAAAGGCCGCAAGCTTACAATATGTAAACTTCTTATGCCAATAAATGTTTGTTGGTTAGAGACAAAACAAATATGATATGATGTAATCATGTATCTAGCAGTGCTATTGCTAATTTCTAACAATACTAAAGTGTTGCTTTCCTAAATACATACTTCTAAAAGTATAAAATATAGCGACTAACCCTCGCTTCACTCGGGTTTGTCCCTAGTTACGTTTTAACTGTTAGTATGGAATAGATAGACTATATATTAGTATATACATAGGTATTATGAGTTTTATATCCCCTAAGAAAAGATTGATTCCCCATATAAACTTTCATCCCCCTTTTCACCCTCTTAATAGATGATTTCCGGGATTATAACTATCCTGTATCCTTTCTCAAACTATCTTCATATAACATTTCATCTGAATCGCTTGAGCGGATTTTTAGTTTATCCATTACAAACTCACAAAATTACAAACTTTACCTCTTTATAATATTAGTGTAGATTAAATTAACCTATTAAGTATCTACATAAAACTAGATGTTAGTTATAATTAAATTAACAGTATTATTAATGTTCTGTTATCTGTATCATTTTCGTTATTTAGTACCACATACCTACCTATTAAATATGTTAGTGTTATCCGAAATCGTATAAAAGTACCTACAATAAAGGGTACCTACCTAACTATATAATCAATAGAACTTTAATGTGTTTATAACTAAGTTATTATCAAATTATTTTTAAATTGATCTGTGTTTCAGTTTATTAAGTTAGAAGTAGTTAAAAGTGATTAATATATAATATTATTGCACATATTTTCAAGTTTCACTTTGCTTAAAGCAATCAATAAGCCAAATACAATGTATAAATAAATATGTTGAGACATTAACACACAGCACCATCTAGTTCGATGGTAAGCTACGAGGCTTGTGTTGTGGATACCAGATAGTAGATACACTACAGATATATAACTTTAAATACATACATATTATAAATATAAACACCCATGATTGGAGTACAAACATTCGTGCTCATCACACAAATGAATGCCCCTAGCGGGATTCGAACCCGCGAACGTTGGCACAGCAAGTAGGGTCACTACAAATCTAGCCAAACGTGTCATCAAATATCGTTTTAACAAACATTATTTTTGGTTTTATAAGTAATTATGTATATATTATTAGTAAATAACAATAACGGGAGACATATTAGAAAAAACAGTTTGGCGACGAGTATGCGCGGGCGGCGGTTACGGTACAATAGCTTATCTGGTACTTGACGCGGTGCTACCTGGCGCCGTTTCTCATGCGTAATTAATGAAAATCCTCATATTTTTAGTACATATTACCGTGAAAAGAATAACTAATTTAATATTTAAACTTAAATATTCAATATTTAAAACTCATGACTATATAATATTAAAAATAGAGCCTATTTTTAAGTTTCTTACTAAAGCATACGTATATTTGCTTTGGAATACCAATTAGATTCATTGACGTAATATATTTTTTTTAATTTGAATAATAATATGCAACCTAACTTTTTTTTAAATTATTAAACTTATTATGAATGCTTTAAATGTAATATATGACAAAAGTTATATATAAATAATACACACAATAAATCTGTTTATTACAGTTGTACCTATGTACTTGCTTAAATATGTATAGTAATATCAAAATCCCAAGTCAAAATTTATATTAAAACTTTACGACATAACGGAACACAGCTTTTATATTTAAGATTTTTATGGTAATTTTGCCAATACAGTGAGAAAATAACGTTTTTCCGACTGTTGGTAGAGTTGTTTTTGAACGGCAATAAGGGTATTTCTAAAATATTAATGTTGAATAAAATTTGAAAAAAAAAGACAAAAAAATAAATATAAATCGTCTTTACGTATTATTTATGTATGTTTCACAATCGAGCCTATGTTATGTGTATGTACTTATGCACAAGAGCAAGTGTACTCGTAATGGAGAAGTTTCCTGATATTGATAATATCATATTCAACGCAATAGAATTATAATATAGATCAAAACGAATAAATCTGTTAAAAAAAATTAAATCTATCGATAAATGACTGAGAAATTAACTTAAACGGCCGTTCGGGTCGTGTTTCGTCACGAAATTATTTTTTCATAACGTCAAAACTAAAGTTTCATAACTTTTTTATTTGTTGAGATATTTTAATAATTCTTTCATATTTTTGTTATATTTTGCTCATTTTTTTATAATCAATACAAAATACCTTCTTCATTATATGAATGATAAGTTTTGGCGACGCACAAGCGCAGGCGGCGCGGCGGTTGTTTAAATTATCTGTAGGTACTTGACGCTACCTGCCGCGCCGCGCCGCTCTCAAGCGTAAAGGGTTTCTGTTTTGTGTTCAAACGCTTTTTTGGCAATTTCCACTTTTTACTTTAGACACACAGCTACTAAAGATATGTAATGTAGATTCATAAAGAGCAGTAAAAAAATATTTTGAATTTTATTTAATCTGTTTAAAATAACATGTTGTTATGAATAATATTTTTTGTAATTCATTTATTATTAAACTAACTTAAGTAAATTAGAATATTTTTCAATTTTTATTTGATATTATACGTTGCTTACGTACTTTTGTATCATTTTAGATATTTTAAATTTACTTACTTTTTTAACAGTACAGAAAACTATTTAAAAAAAAAAAAAACAATTATAAAAACTGCACTACCGCTGAGTGACAAAGCCTATTTTTTTTTAACCCAACAATGTAATAGGAGCTGCTGTACGTAGCTCCTTTTAAATAGACCTATAATTTAAAATAAAACAATTAATTAGATATATCTAAGTAATTAAATACAATAAAATCACTTTAATGAATAAAAAACATTTATCTAACATTATTGTTGCCGGTCACGTCAGAGTCGACTGTAGTCGCAAGCGTAAACACACTTGTATGTCATTTACTATTAAGGAGACACGTGTCGATATAGAGATAAATTTGTCTAGACGTTTAGCTAATTGCAGGTTGCACGCTACTTTGAGTTTTTTGTCGTTACACAATCATTGTCATAGATGGGTGACTAGAAGTGGAGAATTAATAAAAACTAGTGGTCGCCGCGTGGTTTAAATTAAACATAATTATTAAAAACCACCAATTATTAAAAATTTCATAGCTGTCATCATAATATTGACGGTTATGTTGCACCTGTTTAGATGTACCTAAGTGACGTAAAGTAAACCCCCCTTTACTTCTAAACATTCTCCTTTAGCGTATTACATATTACTAGTGATCGCCGCATGGTTGAAAATCAACCATAATTCATTAAGTTATATATATGTATGTATGTATGTATATATATATATATATATATATATATATATATTGTCTTGCATATATTACAATATTAATCTATTCTCAATTTGACCACAGACTTTAACAATAAACAAAAGAGTAGGTATATATGCGAGTGTGTGTCAAATACATGGTAGAGTGTGTAATGTTTTTTTTTATTGATTTAACGTATTTTCATGCATATTTTTTTTAAATATTAGCGTTCTGCACTCCTTCTCTATATAAACTATAAGTGTGGGCAACTTCATACTCCTTCGTCCGCGCAATTTTCGTAAAAAGGGGTACGAAGTTTTTGCTTCACGTATTAATATATAGATAAGACAAGTATGCCATACTTAAGCAATTTTTTTTTTAATTATTATGGTTGATTTTTAGAGGTTCGAACGACGAATACGAATACTTTTAAAATACGTCAGTCTTTTACGGATCAAACAGAAAATTTGGCCCACCTACTGTGTAGGATATATGTATATAGATAGATACCTAATATAATATAACCCAGATTTTTTTTTCGTATTTTGACCTTTCCTATTGATTTTGTTTAATTCAGCATTTAGAATTTAGTACAGATAAAATTAAACAGTAAAATACCAATAAAATCTGCACATATAATAAAATTCTAACTGAGTCGAATCTGTATATTAAATATTATTTTGAAAAATCTTATTGAAATAGTCATTATTATCGATACAGAGGCCGAATCTGTAGTTTTTAGAATTTTTGTCTGTCTGTCTGGGAACGCATCACGAGAAAACCATTGGACAGATTTTGATGAAATTTGGTATGACAATAGCTGGTTATCCGGGTCAACATATAGAACACTTTTTACCGCGAGAAAATATCTTATATCTAAGAAATCTATACTAAACGTTAAAACATTACAAGGGACGAACCCGAGCGGAGCGAGGATAAGTCGCTATAATAGTCAAGTAATAAAATTGTAAGCTGATTCTATTACATGTCACTTCCATACGTTTTTTGTTCCTTGACAACCCTACTAAGTTAGTTAACTTGTAATGCCAATAATAAATACTAACCAAGAAGTTTCCATCTTAAGATACAATTTGCCACCTTTTTTATTAGTAGGTACTGTAATTTATAATATGTAGTTTAATTAAACTGATAGTGAAAAAACCCCGTAACTGTATCGATTACACTGTAACTAAGTAAGCACTTACGTTTGAATAGTAAAAAAAAGTTTTGTTTTTGGAAAAACTTTTTGTTAATTGTTTGTAATAATAAAAAAAAATAAAGAGTGCATGTATGAATGTGTACACGCGCAAGAAGTAAAACTTCTGTAAGTTATCGGTACTCTTTATGAAATTCAATTTATGTTTAAAATAATTAGGATAGGAGAGATACTAAAAATAACGCCTATGAGGCATATCACAATCATATATTTATAGAATATCATTTAAGGAAAGAATATAACATTATATATCATTTGTCAGACAATAACAACGGTTACCATGGCAACAAACGTACGTACATATTTTTTTCGTAGCACATTCACCAGCTTACCCTCCAAGTCAAGCGTGCGTAAAGAACTTTTACTTCAAAAACCGTTTTGTAAAATAAGGTTAGATAAATATGTATCTACCGATAGTATATATCTGTCAGTAAATATCTGTCTCTTTATAGATTATTTATGGGCATACGATTCGCGTGTCCCATATTTAATTAACGTTTTTAACGTTGTAATTAAACTTTATTTTAAAGTAATTGCTAATTACTAACTAAAACTTTGCACAACGCTTAGTTTTATGGTTAGGTAATAACAAGTCGATATATGTTTAATTGGTATTAAAAAGCATATAAAATGAGTCATTACAACCTTATTTTTTATTTCAAACAGAGAGCTAGTGCATGTTAATAGGTAACCTTACTTAGATAATGTTTTTTTAATTAAATACTATATTTATAGCTGTACAGTTGACTAATAAAACATTTTCATTAAAAACAAATACAATAACGTAAGGGGTTATCAATAAACATGAAACCCGGATTGCTTAATTTCAAGAACACAGAAAAATAGATATATATCTATTCAGAAACGCGGATCAAGGTGTGTATGGACAGATTGACAGACGGACAATATAAAAGTTTCAACGTATTCGGAAGCTCGTCCATCAAAATGATACGCACTCAATCAAAGCAGATTGATGTGACCGATAAAATAATATTCTAAGCTTTTTGCATATGATGGGTTAAAATATTTTTGAATATTAAAATTGTATAGAAACGTTCTAATCAGAATTGGAATGTTAGGGGTGAACAGTTAATTAGTATTTCTAGCCTATCTCATCGATATATAGGTAGGTAGGCAATATTACGACCCTCATTCGCTTCGCTTTAAGACTTGATTAAAAAAACATTGACTTTTCTTTATTTTATATGAATATAATATACCGGTATGTATTTATGCACATTAGAAGAGCACAAATAGGCGAATGCGAAGAGCGATTTTATACATATTATTTATTCGTAATAATTATAATTTACTTTCCAATACAAACTTTCATTCCCCATACACATTTTCACCCTCTTAAGGGATGATTTTTGGGACAAAAACTATTCTATGCCCTTTCCAGGGACTCAAACTATTTTCTTACCAAATTTTATCTAAATCGGTTCAGTAGTTCTGGAGCTTTTTCGGTTCAAACAAACAAACAAACAAACAAAATCTTTCCTCTTTCATATTAGTATAGATAAGCAATAGGTAGATATATACTTTTCTTTGTGTTACTTCAACAGAATATAATATTATATATACTGACTTAGGTAGACTTTTCGATATTAAGTAAAGATTTGTAATAAATCATGAAAATAAAACATTGTTTAGGTAATACTTAACAAATTCGCCCCTATTAGTGAATGGTTGCGTGATAAGATTATAGATAAGGGGTTGTAACTTGTAAGGGTGAACCTCAAAAAATACATGCCGACGGAAAAATCTGTTCCACCGATCGCTTGTACAGATAATTCTAAATGTGTCGAAGAGAACATGTTATATTTTTTCATTTCCTATGTTTTGTTTGATTTAATTTTTAATATTTATTTGGTTTTTTTTGTCATTATTTAATAGTAATACCTTAATATTTTTACTTTATTTTCTTTTATAAAAATGCTAATCTATACTAATATTATAAATGTGCAAGTTTGTGAGTATGGATGTATGAATATTTGTTACTCTTTCACGCCAGAACGGCTGAACGGATCCGGATAAAATTTGGCACAGAGATAGATTATAGTCTGAAATAGCACATAGGCTACTTTTTATCTCGGTTATTTTTGTTTTCCTAAAGACGAACTCGAGCGAAACGAGGGTGAGCAGCTAGTAAAACATAAGCCATACAATTTAAATAAAACTATCTTTTTGGATTATATCGCGGATTTATTTTGATTGTTGCTTCCCGACGTTTCGAATGCTTTACAGCAATCATGATCACGGGAGAGACTAAGGTTTTAGACATCTCAATCTAAATAAATCCGCGAAGTAATCCGAAAAGATAGTTTTATTTAAAATGTCAAATATTCGCGTAAATCTAAGAAAGTATAAGCCATACAAGTTGATTTCATTGGTTGATCAAAATTATTAAAATTATTATAACTAAATTCTTGTAGGTAGTTAGTAAATGAGAAAACTAATCCTTTAGTCGTAACTCTTTTTGACGATACCTCGTAATCCCGCCAGTAATTAGCTACACTTTACACAAAGAAATTTCGGTGGACTTTTTTGTATATTGTTAAAAAATATCTAACAATAGAATATAATGGCAAAAAAGGTTCTTTATTGCAAGTGGCAAAACCTCAAGTGCGCAAGCGATGCGTGTTTTTCCACGAGACTGGGCAGTAAAATCGGTAGCCCTTCTTTTGATGTCACAAAGACGCCGGTAGTTTTGATGATAAGAACAGGTTAAATAACTGTAAATTATATCTTTTTTTATTTAAACTAACTATTAACTATTGAAGTTTAGTTAATTTCTGTCTTGCTTATTAAGTAGAAAGTGGGAAGATAAGAAGATCATTTAAGATATTAAAAAAATCAAACTGTAGGTATAAGGTTTACTACAGTAGCTACCTACCTATTTATTATTATTTTAGATACTACTTAACGTTATTTACATACTACTTAACGGTAAACGTCGTAAACAATATATATATATATATATATATATATATATATATATATATATATATATATATATATATTTATAAAAATAAGTTTATATATATAATATATATATATAAACATGTTGGGACATTAACACACAGCACCATCTAGTTCCATGGTAAGCTACGAGGCTTGTGTTATGGATACCAGATAGTTGATACACTACACATAATATACCACCAGCGGGACTCGAACCCGCTACCGCTGGCACAGCAAGCAGTGTCACTACAAACTGAGCCAAACCTGTCGTCAATATAAGTATATTATTTTTAGTGTTTCCTATATATTATTTTTAAAATATCACATTATACATATATCGAAAACTGCTAGAACTAAATAAAAAAACTATTTAAATATTTTTTTCCTTAGTTAATTAGGTATGTATTTTAACGTCTATACCCGTTGCGCATAGCATAAGAAACCTGTAGGTACAGCCTTAAGTTTTTATGGTTTATTATTAAATATGACAATATTTCTATAGAATATCTTGTAAAAAAACTCTCCCACCGCATTACTCATGGGCTCCTGCGCCCGCGCCTCAATCTATCCATCGATGCACGAGTCCGTGCAAACCCATCATGAACCCATCGTTTTTATGTTTTCTCATGTTTACCAACATACGTGGGGGTCTCAGAGGGATGTTCAGAACGATCAAAATGATCTTTCTAGTTTTTTTTTTTTTAAAGAATGATAAAGGAAGTATAGTAGTACTATTTCATGTTGATAAAGACAATTATATTTAGAACTAGCGACTCACCCTCGCTCCGCTTGAGGTTTTTAAAGGTTAGTATAGATTTCTTAGAGATGAAATATTTTCCCGCAGTAAAAAGTATCTTATATGTTGACCCGGATAACCAGCTATCATCATACCAAATTACATAAACATCTGTCTAGTCGTTTTCTCGTGATGCGTTCCCAAACAGACAGACAGACAAAAATTCTAAAAACTATAGATTCGGCCTCTGTATTGATAATAATGACTATTTCAATAAGATTTTCCAAAAAATATTTAATGTACAGATTCGACTCAGAATTTTATTATATGTATAGATAATAATTATCTATCTATCTATTATATAAAAGTTATGGTGTATTGAATCGATTTAAAGAAGCGAGCGCCGACCTAAATAATAATTAAGCATGAGTGAAACCACAAGGCATAAATGTTTACGGCTATTTTTACTTGTATTAAATTATTTAAATTAAATCTTAAAAAAACTATAATAATATTATATTATCTATACTAATATTATAAAGCTGAAGAGTTCGTTTGGTTGAACGCGCTAATCTCAGGAATTACTAATCCGACTTGAAAATTTCTTTTTGTATTAGGTAGCCCGTTAACTGAGGAAGCCTATAGGCTATATATCATTCCGGAAAAATGTACGGTTCCCGTGGGATAGATTTGTTTTTGTCTAGGGACGAACCCGAAGCGAAGCGAGGGTGAGTCGCTAGTAGGTATATAATATATGGAAATTATGGATATTCTTTCATAAAAACATATATATTTAAGCACAAAAACAAGTTTCTTACTTAAAACTGCTTTGATTACAACGTAAAGGACCTATTTCCACTGGTTAAGATATCATTAATATAATCATCACTCGCCTGTCTGAATGTTTACAGAGAATATAAAGAAGTACAGTTATTGTACCATAAAAGCCTCATACAAAGTCTTTTTCTATTCACAAGCCGAGTCTACGCTTTATAAACTCCTGCGCTGTAATTTTCGAGGAATACAGCCTATTTTAATTTTGAGCCTTAATATATTGTAGTAAAATCTATTTTAACCTGCAGTTTATAGAGTCGCAGTGTTACTGCATCATAGGCCTAGTCGATGATTAAATTTCTTAAATTTTTATTCTATAATCATACACGTAAAGTTAAAAATGGCTTAAAACAAATTCGTAGCAATATTTCGTAGAGGGAAGTGGTCGGTAGGCGTTGCCTTTGAAGTTGTGGACCGTGGTGGTACAACATAGTCACGACTTCATATGGCATTTCATGTTCGTACGCATTGAAACCCGAATGAATGTATTCTTTTTTCTTCCAAATGATTTAATAAAGCTTCGATGAGGATACGTTTCTATAGAATGTTTTATTAATATTTATTTGAGATCAGATGAGAGATCAAACATCTAAGAGTTTCTTTTTTCTATAACATTCCTAAATTACTCCACTCTGTTTTAAAGTATATAAAATACTTTTTTATTTAAATATTGTATTTAAAAAGTTATTTAAATTATATAAAGAGTATTTACGTAATTAGTACAAAGTGGTTAATAAGAAGTTATAAAAACTTACATGTCCTTGCGCATCCATCGTATTATTTGTCAGTTTAAGTTTACTAAACGACACGGGGTTAGCAGTCCAGTGGTGTCCAGGGGCAGGGGAATCAGGGTGAAGCATCAGCCTGCGGGGGGACTGTGGCTCGGCGCCTCCCGCGGCAGCCCAGGAGCCCCCGGCCCACCGCCAGCGCCTTCGCCCCACCAAGGAGAGCTCCAAT